>OY992532.1:182459533-183896814 GCA_963921185.1 Dasysyrphus tricinctus
ACAAAAACACATAGAGAATACGATTCAAGTTATATGGAAAATTATTATGATTTACCAGAGGTGGAATTTCATATTTATGCCTACTCCACTCTGAAGGTACAAAATAAGTTCGTACCTACAATGAGCAAAGTATATAGTTTAGTCTATGATGTTTCTATAAATAATGGTGTTGAAAAGAGAATTCATTCTAGGATTATGTGCCTAGCATAGAAAAAAATGTAACCATGTTACGTTATTTTCCTTCAGTCAGTCTGGATGGTTGGTAAATAATAAATGAAGTTAGGGCTGGTCACAAGGATAATAATCTGAGTAACAATGTTGTTAATTTATTGTTACACACCTCACGCTCGAGATAATTTAAGGACATTTGTCCCGACTTAATAAATCAAAGTAAACTCGAAAACGTGCGATTCTATAGTAGCTGAAGCACTGTGAAAAATCAATAGCACCATATAATTAATTGCTGACATAACTGACACTAAGGTCAAATGTATGATTCACATAGGGACTTCTACCAGCCCCTTTACTACACCTATGAAGGGATGATTGCAAAAGGAAAGTGTTTATCTTGAAGGCATTTCGCGATAATATTCTTTGGAATGCGCGGATAAAATCCTCTTGAAGATAACATCACTTTGTGTTCGGGTTTATAATAGAACAATGTCTATTATAAAACCTAACGGTACATGGCCAAAGGTACATATATTAAAATAAATTCAATGAAATAAGGCCTTGTTTTAAGTAAGCATTCTGGGTATTGTGTTAGAATCTTTGTTAGTTAAAAGCCATTTAATATGGGAATTACAATGTACAATGTGTTTTGCCAATAGCTTTCAGCAATTTCTTCAAATTTTTGATTGTATTAATTTGCATATAATTTGTATATACCTAAGGTCCCTTAACAAAAGGTCTCATTTTAAATCCATAGAAAAATTTATTGTATAAAGGTACAAAAGGTTTGGAGTTAACAAATTAAATAACTATAATATCTGTCAAACTTTTCTTTTCTGTCGACTTTGGATCTGTCTATAAAAAACTTAATTACATACCTCTACGTCCATTTAAAACAAGACCATCATAACTCAAAATCAAAGGGCACGGTAGTGCCTAGCCAATTTCGCGGCACTACACCCTTTTTACAGGAACAAACTTAGGCGATATTCAACCCCTCTCTAACTTCAGTACCAATAAAGTCAAAACTTCAAATTCGCAGTATTTGCTGAGCTAATCAAACACAGGTGGCTCACCAAGTTTCAACTCTTTAGCAATAGTAATTCCCGAGATATACATACAAAGGAAAAAATCGAAAATCGGCAATTTTCTGTTCCGGGGGCATGGCATTCAGCCACTTTCTTAAATATTCTTATAAATTATATGAAGTACTTCCGATTGTTTTAGAACGACGAAAATTGGTAGGTCGGGATCGGGAGGGCTTGAAGTACTTAGAAAGAAAAAAAAAATCGAAAAACTGGAAGTTTCAGTTCAGGGGGCGTGGCATCCACCCACATTCTCAAAAATTCTTATGAACTACATGAAGCACTTCCGATTGTTGTAGAACGATGGAAATTGGTAGAGCGGTAGGGCTTGCAGTACTTAGAAAGAAAAAAATTGAAAAATTGGAATTTTCCATTCAGGGCGCGTAGCATGCACCCACATTCTTTAAAATTCTCATAAATTATATTGAGCAATTCCGATTGTTGTAGAACGATGAAAATAAGTAGGTCGGTAGGGCTTGAGGTACTTAAAAAGAAAAAATTGAAAAATTGGATTTTTCCATTCAGGGGGTGTGACATCCACCCACATTCTTAAAAATTCTAGCGACCCGAGTATGTGTCCCCAAATTAACAAGATATTTAGAAGGAACGATCAGAACGACCTTGCGTGTCTTAAGCTCCAGAGAACGACAGAAAACAGAGACGTACTTCTGACAGCAGGAATTGATCCAGAGGACGCCGTCTTGGACGATGACCTCTTTATTGTCGAAGATCCGCAGGAAAAAGTGGAGGCTGTGGGGGCTGCTTCCCAGCAAGTGTACAAGGTGAATGCATGCATTCGCCCGAACCATGACCTGGAAAACAGAGCCTTGCTCCACCACTTCTACCTTCGGAATGACATAACGCAATGTCGATCAGAGAACCTCGGTTTTACCGGGTTCAATGAAGATCATTTGGCAAACGCCATAATCGCCGAGCGAAATGGGCCCAGTTCCCTGTTAATTACGAAGGTGAAGCTTCAGCTCATCTTCGATTCATTGAAGAAGAAGAAGTCAGCAGGAGTCGATGGCATATCCAACGTTGTGCTTCGACATTTACCGCAAGAAGCAGTAGACATTTATACCACACTGTTTAACAACGCTCTGAATAATGCATATTTTCCAGTGCGGTGGAAGACGGCTGTGATGCATCCTCTCCCGAAAAAGGGAAAGGACAACTCCAATCCGGCGAATCTCCGGTCGATAAGTCTTCTTCCTAGTATGAGCAAGGTATTCGAAAAAGTTATCAATAGAGCTCTGTCTAAGTGGGCAGAGGACAATAATATCATAACGGATAATCAGTTCGGTTTTAAGGCGGGACATGACACCATTTATGCCGCGTCTAAACTCGTTTCTGATGTCCAATGGAACAAATCTAAAAAGCAGTGTACGGGTGCCTGTCTGGTTGATTTGGAGAAGGCCTTCGACACCGTATGGCTAGAGGGTCTTTATCTAAAGCTACCAGACTTGGCATTAGTAAACCACTATTATATACGCTTTATGATATGCTCAATGGTAGAAAGTTTGTTGTCAAGAGTGGCAATGTGACTTCTGCCACAACCTTCAATATTAAAAATGGTCTTCAGCAGGGAGCGGTCAACTCGCCGATTCTATTCAGCATTTACACCAGCGATCTGATAAATAGTCTAACTCAGGAAATTGCGTATGCCGACGATCTAATTGCGTACAGAACAGCTCCAAAAGTCGAGGTCATCAGAATTCTTTTGCAGCGTGACTTCGAGAAGATTCAGCGATATTGCGATGACTGGAAGTTGAAAACCAACTTTCAGAAATCAGAAACTATCTTGTTTAGGACTCCGCTGCGTGGAGCCACAAGGGATACGAGAAAGAACTGGCGTAAGCTGGTGATCGTAGGGCCAAATGGACAGCCACTGGCGAGTAAAAGTGTAGTAAAGTACCTTGGCATCTGGATGGATCAGTAATTGTATTTCGACAGACATATAAATGCTGCTCTGTCCAGGGCTAGGGGAGCTTTTGCCCTGACGAAACGGTTGTTTTATAGCAGCCGGCTTGATAGCAGGGTGAAGGTGATTTGCTACATGGCCCTCATACGGTCGATGATTGCCTATGGGTGCCCGGTTTGGTTCAACGTTGCCCCATCTCAAATGGAAAAGATTCGGGTGTTTGAGAGGCAGTGTCTTAGACGCTGCCTTGGATTACACAGAACACCAGAGTCAGAGTACAAAAATTATTATTCCAACCTGGTTCTATACAACGGCGCCAACATAAACAGGATAGATAATTTCTTGCTGAAGCTTATTCGAGGTCACATTGCAAGAGCAATGTCCTCGACCAACAGCTTTTGGTGGATTTACTTGGAAAGTTTTCTCTTAAATACTTAATCATAAATTTTAAATGTATGAAAACTTGACCAGTGAATCCACCAAATTTTAATCAGAAATCATTAAATACCAAATTTCTGTCATAATTTGGAGTTGTTTCGATATTACTCTACTTAAGAAATTTGACATTAAACTTAATGAACTTAAAACTTGGCATATATTTTAGATCTCATTACTTTTTTTGGCTGACATTTTACGCACAGGTTTCTTGTACATATCGTCACCTGATTGCAAGAACTAGGTAGCTCAATTTTATAAATTTTGGAGATAGCAACCTTTATAGAAGCCTAGCTACTGGAGGACGATGGAAAGTTTAATTTGTACGTTCCTGAAACTTCACAAATATCCCATATTTGTCAATGGTATAAAAAGATTGAACAAAAAATCTTTAAAACTGTACAAAATAATACCGTTTTTGTCGATATATTATAAAAATAGAAAATTGAGTTACCTAGTTCTTGCAATCAGGGGACGATATAATAACTTGGCTCTTTTTTTAAAATTTATGTTTTTGTTGTAATATGTTTTTTCCAGATAAATGCGATTGAACATTTCGTTTTCGTGAAAAATATATAAAAATACGACGGCGACCACGTTGTGCAACAAATAGTGCCCACTTATTTGAAATTGAGATGACATATTGATTAATGATAGGGAGCGGATAGTCACTGATTGGAATCAACATGGTAGTGTCCAGTGATGCAACCAGTATATAACACGTCATACCCCAGTAGATGGCTACTGGCATAGGTTTATCTGGGCCTGCTATCCTAAGGCTTGACAAGGACATGCTCCTCCGGATTTGAGGTGTGAGTAGTCGGAAGAGCCACCCTAAGAAAGAAATTAAACTACAGTGAGAATCTGAGCGAGAAGTTCCCCGCTGTGCATTAACCTGCCATAGACAACAACAACTAATGGTTCCTGTATCGCGATATCATCAAAGTCTCGGTATCGTTTGGTATCGGTATCGGAAGCCGAAGCCATACCGAGACCAAACTAGCTTCAAAACACCCAAAACGATACCGAAAACAAACCGAGACCATACCAAACCTTATGTACCGAAATTTACCGAGACTCTTGGTGGTATTGTTTGGTATCGGCAAAAAAAAATGGATTTTTGAATATTAGTATTAATTAATAACTTTTTGTTCTTGGTGTTTCGAAAATGGCTCTAACGATTTGCATGATATTCTCAAAGTTACTTATTTTTAGCTAGAGGAAGGCTAAGGAAGTGATTTGAGTAAAATGCACCCACTGCCACGCCTATTTTTAATTATATCTTGGGTTCTCGGGAACTGCTTTTACGATTGGGATGAAATTTTCATAATTTTCGTAAACGGCTTGTAAGCGAATAGAATGAAATGTTAGGAGTTAGTACTTATAAACACTGAATGCAACCGAGACTGAGACCGATACCGATACAGATACCGATGCCAAACTTAGTCATACGATACCGAGACGAGACTTAGTAATACGAGACTGAAACTAATACCGAGACGATACCGACAATTTTCAATTTAAACGATACCGAGACGATACCAATAAAAGTCTCGTTTGGTTTGGTATCGTGGCCAGCCCTATCAAAGAGGCTCTACTAACCACCCCCGAAAAAAGTGATGGTATTATGATGAATATGTACAGCTAAAAATGTGACAGAGAACGCATATGCGAAAGCGAATATGCTTCAGTGTAAAACATGAGCATTGAGAGAGGATAGTATCAACCAAGGAGAAAAAAGACCCTGCGTAAAACAAAAACCGGAAGTTTTATAAAAATCCAAGCAACTGGTTGCTGGCTTTAAGGCGGAATGCAAGCTCTTCTAAGCAGCGAAGATACCTAGTAACCGAAGCACAGGGAAAATAAGATGTATTCAAGCAGCAATTCTAGCTAAACGGGTGTCAGGTAGAGCAGGAAATAAGACAAGAAGAGGACCCACCGCCAGGTTATAGTACACATATTAAAGATAATATACTGCGCATGGTTAAAAAAACTAGTTGTCAGGTAATGAACAAAAAAAAAATTAATCTCGGAGACCTTCTCAAATTGCCTGGAGGTGCATTCAATACCTCAGTTACAGTACTTAATAAACATATTTCTGAATTCTGGCCAATAAGAGGAAAGAGGTTTGGAATATTAAAAAATCTGAAAATCTAAGTGTTACAAAAATGTGTTTAACATACTACAGTATACAGATTTTGACGCATGCGCGAACTTGGAAGAAAATGAAAACTCCTCCATCCTCCATGAAATAAGGATCCAATACCACCGCTCAGTTTATATAAAAGGTGGATTTAGTTTTAAAGAAGCTCCAAGAACAACAAGGCAGTCGGATCGGAAAGCTTTTCAAGCACGGAAGGGATGTGTTGAAGGGGTGCATTCACCAACTCATCCACCAAGATTGGGTCGAAGGAAGCATGCCTAATAACTGATCTATCAGCATTTGTCCCAACTACAAAAAAGCAAAAATCCTATGTCCTGCAAGAGCTATCGAGGCATATGCCTGATAAACGTCGTATACAAGGTCCTATCCAACGTTCTGTGTGACCGTCTTAAGCCGTTTCGCATGGCCAAGCTTTGGATCCCGGTAAAGCTGATCCAACTGGGCCGTGTGACATTGGAAAACATACATACAGGGAGAAGCACTTCTGAACAATTGCAAACATGCACAGAGTTTCACCAAGGAGATGCGCTATGGGATTTCTTCAATCTCATTCTGGAGAAAATAGTTCGCAGGGTAATCACTGATGAAACTAGTTGAAAAGACCAAATACCTGCTATCAACAAACAATGAAATATCTCTAAACTGGCTGTGATAATATGTCACTGTTGATAGCAATACCCTCGCAGTATTTTAGAAATGAACGACATCTTAGTGGAGATCAGATGAAGAACTACCATAAGCCTATACGCTCACACGGCAGTGTACCGCACATTCTCTTTCAGTATCAATTCAAACGGCAGTATTGATTCAGACGGCAAATGTACAAACATCATATGAAAGGTTCTTTGTAGAAGGTGTACACTACTGCTCATTCCCACCAATTTATATTGCAAAAAAACGTGTGGTGAACTGCTGTGTGAACTAGGCCTAATTAATCGGTGCTACTTTGGTTTGGCACAACAAATGAGTTAAAATCTCTTCACACGAAAGACGAAGTGCATGCTCAATAAAACCTTTATACTGCCAGCCCTACTTTATGGCGCCGAGCGCTGGGCAATACAAAAAAGTGAGCTACACTCATTTTAACTCGGTTTATAGTAGTGTTCCGAGAGCCGACATCATAGCCGTTATGGGAGACCTTAATGCCCAAGTCGGTTCAGACAATTACGGACTGGAACGTGCGATGGGAAGAAATGGCTTGGGGTCACGGAATGAAAATAGTGACTTGCTTGTTGACTAACGCGAATCGTCTTGTGATAGGTGGGAATGTATTTAAGCATAAGACGTGCAACAAAATAACCTGTGTACATCCGGATCATATTATTATTCAGCAGCGAAGTCAATGTGTGATATCCGGAGTATAAGAAATGCCGATGTGGGAAGTGAGCACCATTTGGTTCTGATGAGTCTCAAACTACGAACCGCTGCCGTACAAAAACCAGCGCAGGATGCAGCAAGGAGCTCAATATTCATTTCAAATGCTTTAAATGACCCCAACATATGTCGAAACTATGTCACCACCCTTAACGACAGAGCCTCGTCATTAAACGGAATCCAGCATTCAACAATTGATGAGATGTGGGGTGAAATTAAAAGTGTTTTTATGGAGGCTGGATCCGAAACTGTACCCAAGCGAACGAGACGTAGAGACTCTTGGATATCCCAAGACACCTGGGATAAGATCGAACTTCGCAAATCGTTGAAAATTAAAATAAATGCCGAAGCAGATGTTCAACGAAAGGCTGACTTGCGAAGAGAGTGCCGCATTGCAGATAAGATGGTCTATGGCTGTGTGAGAAGTGACAAAAGGGTGAGGTTAGATGGACTCGCAGATAATGCGGAAATCGCTGCCAGAAGAGGAGATATCCGGGAATTGTACCAAATAGCTAAAGATGTTATCGGGAAAAAAGCAACACCAATCATCCTGTAATGGATGTGGATGGCACACTTTTGGTTTCAATTGAGGATCAGCTTCGTAGATGGAAGGACCATTTTTGTGCCCTGCTAAATGAGGATTCAGTTGAGCAGAGTGCTGAAGTGCCCCAACTAAACGAGATAAGCAGGTCCTATAGGGGTATTGACATCGAACCCCCGTCAGAATCGGAAATCCTTACATCAATAAATCTCCTCAAAAACAACAAGGCAGCTGGACTGGACGGAATACCAGCTGAATTCCTGAAAGCCGATCCTGAAACAGCGGCTAGTATTTTGTATCCGTTGATACAAAGCATTTGGGAAAACGAAAGCTATCCCAGGGATTGGAAGGATGGTGTGATTGTTAAGTTGTCAAAGAAAGGTGACCTAAAGAATAGCAACAGTTGGCGTGGTATCACCATTTTGTCCATTTTCCCAAAACTAATGGCAACCATCATTCTTGAGCGAATAAAGGATAGCATCAAGTCTACACTCAAGAGGCATCAAGCTGGCTTCCGCAGTGGTCGATCGTGTGTCGACCATATCAACTCCCTGCGTATCATCCTCAAGCAGTCGATGGAATTTCAATCACCGCTTTACCTCAAGTTCGTGGATTTTGAGAAGGCCTTTGATCGAGTTAACCAAGAATGTATATGGAGATCGTTGCTTGGTAGAGGAATTCCACCAAAAATTGTTGCCATTATTAAAGAGTCCTTCAACAACGCAAGGTGTTTTGTTTTGCACAACGGGCATAGCTATCCGACTCCTTCGTAGTGCAACAGGGTGTAAGACAAGGGGATGTTCTATCGCCAATTCTCTTCCTGCTGGCGATGGACACCGTATTGACGGCCAGTGTTGGTACAGCTGAGCGACAGGGCATTCAATGGAGACCGTTCGAGAGGCTCAGTCATTTAGACTATGCCGATGAAATATGTCAAATACCATCAGTGGGCTGAACGGGATGTGCCAAACACTGCAAGTGAAGGGAGAATCGATTGGTCTAAGAATAAACAGCAAAAAGAAAAAAATAATGCTCACAGGCCGCTCCACACAGCAGCGTATTATTCTACAGGAGACGCCAGTTGAAGTAGTGGAACAGTTTAACTACCTTGGCAGTATTGTTTCTGCAAACGGTGGTACGGATCTGGACGTTAAAAGTAGAATAAATAAAGCTCGTGCTGCCTTCGGTACTCTGTCCCCAATTTGGAAATTCAGTCAAATCTCCTTACGCACTAAGTTAAGATTCTTCGAATCTAATGTCAAATCCATGCTGTTAAAATCTTGTGATACCTGGAAAGTCACGTCTACGATTTAGAAGAAATTGCAGGCTTTTGTGAATCGCTGTCTTCACCACATCCTAAAGATTCGATGGCCACAAATAATATCAAATGAGGAATTGTGGTCAAGAGCGGCTGGAAGTCGCCATAAGAAAGCGTAAATGGCGTTGGATTGGTCACACGCTGAGGAAACCAAACGATGAAATTGCAAAGCAGTCCTTTGAATGGAATCCTCAGGGTGCACAGCGGGTTCGAAGATCAAGAACAACATGGGAATCAACTGTCGTAGCGGAAGCAGAATCCCAGAGAAAGACGTGGCCACAGCTAAAGTACCTTGCAGTAGACTGTGAAGGATGGAGACGTTTTGTTGACGACCTATGCCCCAGCCGGCGTTACAGGATACGATGATGATGAGCTGATACTGGATACTGGACTCCTTCGAAAGAAAAATTCTTCGAGGGGTATACATATTTGGTTCTGCGTGCGAGGAGGACGAATGGAGTAGAAAACACAACCGTGAACTGTATGAGAGAGGGATCAAGATGTGGATGTACATAGTTCAGAAAATCAAAACTCGTTGACCGCATGGGCTCGGTCACATTAAGCGAATGCATAATTGTGCTCCAGCCAAGAGAGTCTTTGAATCCTTGCCCCCAGGGTGAAGAGAGCGAAGAAGACCGAACTTGCAGCCACGGAATGATTTCTGCCGACAGAAAACGGAGTATATAGGAGATAGGCAAGTGAAGTGTGCGGTGTGAAATGGCATAAAATCTTCTATCCTGTTTGGAGTGGAAGAACGAAGTAGAAAACTAATACACACAGAACTTTCTACACACTGAGGTGTGCATAAAATACTAGCACAATGAAAAAAGGTTCATGTATAAATTTTTTCTACCAGAATAATTCATCCCGTGTGTGCTTGAAGTGAAGTGTTGAAGCAGATTTCTACCCGGCAGAATTAATCCCGTGTGTGCAGGCCCAATAAGTTGATCGGCAAAATGATTTCATATACGAGAGATTGCATATATAGAAACGATAGAGAAATACATCAGGTAAATCAGAAATCTAAGTATTCATACACGAAATCCAATTGTTAAATAGAAGGTTTCATTAAAAAAAAGTCACATAACACCTTTATTTCCTAAGCGCTCCACTTCTGTATTCATTGAATTGAAAAACAGGAAGACAAAAATTAATAACTATTATCTACTATCTTAAACAGATCAATTGACAATATACCAAATAATATTATTCTAAGAAATTTCATCCAAAATTGTTTTGGAAATTGAATTTTGATCAATATTCCTTACATTTGTAAAATATCGCATTGAATGAGCTCACATTGCAATCTATATTGAAAAAAAATCTTCCCTTATAAGGACTTTGTAACCATTCCATTCCATCATGCAACCACAACCCATGTTGAGTTGAAAGACGTGGTTTTGAAAGCAATTTTATTTTCTTTGAGTTTCAAAATAAAGAAGTAATACACTTAGCAGTATATTAAGTAACAAAAAAACACACATGAAAAGAAAAGTGTAGTCAGCTGCAGAAACATGTAATCAAAATTGACAAAAAATATAGTTTTGCTTTTAGAATTCAGTTCAGAACCTGACAAAAATTAATCGATTTAATGGAAAATAAATTGCATGTCTGGATTGCACGTTATGGAGGTATGTTTAAGTTTATTCTTAAAGGCTTCAATGTGGTTACACCTTACACATTGACAATGCAAGCTATTTTTGTATTAGAACAATAAAAAAAGTGATTATAGAGTAATGGCGGCAAATATGGCCCACGTGGGAAATATAGCACACCATCATATTTTCTCTCTAAAGTAGTGGAGAGTCCTAGGACGCCACTTCAGCCATAGGGCTAATTAGAGGAAAATCCCCATGCACACCTCCCCTTGGAAGAGAGTTGGTAACGCTAAATTGCAGGGGGATCGAATGGATGCCGGGGATAAGCAGACAAACAAGCGGTGTTGGTCAGGGGACAAACTTGTCTTTGGGATAGTTAAAATCCTCCAGAAGGCGGAAGAACTGCACGTGGCGGTCAACGGCATGAAAGTCTGGTGAGGGAGGAGCCTATTTTGAAAGGCCAACGGCAACAGCAAGTAGGGTCTGTAACCAATATTGGGTGGCTCCAAATTCGGGTGTGCTTGTCGAATCTGAGCTTATATATGTAACATATTAATCGTGTCGTGTCTCGAAAAACACCATGGTGGATGGATATATGCTAATACATGAACTATGACAGCAACATCAACCGATAATGAGTCCCCAAGAGGTAACCATTTTACGGAGAATCCTTCTGCAGCTACGGTTCGGCTGCAGTAAACCACACATCGGATTTGGGGGTGCGGTTTCTTTCATGATACAGCGTCAATCAAGACGCCATAGTAATAGATGAACTGTCAACAAATAGAAAATTGATACGAGCAGGTTGCGCTTGAAATGTTTCGCCTTAAGATCAGTATCCTGGGCATAAGCAAAACTAAGAGGAAGAGCTGAATACGGATCTGACACTTGATAAACGATAATCCTGTATTTCGGGGAGGATGAAAGAGAGAAAGACTTCAAGGTGTGGGAATTTAGTTGTACGAAGAAACGAAGCGTACACGGTTAAAAATTTTGGGGTACTTTTTAATATTTTCTGGGTTATATATATGACAACACCAAAAATTTATTGAAATTTAATAAATAAATAAAATAAATTGGGTGGCGCAACAGCTCATGGAGAACCAGGGCCTAGTGACTTACAACTCACAACCAATCCTGTGTGCGTGTTTGTTGGCAGGAATGGAGGGGACCTACAGTTTTTTTGCCGAGTCCGAACGGCTGAATGAGAAGCACTTTTTCATGACAAGTATACTCTTGGAGGATTTGTCAGTTCCTCGCAAGAGGCAGTACCTCGAATAAAACATTTCTGTTTTTAGGTGGCACGGCTGGGAATCGAACCCACACCTTCGGCATGACAGTCCTACGCACTAACCATCAAGCCACGAGGTACTACAATTGAAATTTAATACTTGGCAAATATTAAAATTAGGAAGTTAATACAAAATACACTAGTCAACAAAATTAAAGGAACAAATTTTTTTTCAATTTTTATTAGCGTTTTTTGAAGAGCTGTATCTTTGTGACGAGTGGTCGTATTGAGTTGGAATAAAAAGCATTTTACAGCTTTATGTTTTTTGTTTCGAGATTTGTTTGCAAGCAAATTTTATTGAAGAACCGTTATTGCGTTATTGCAAAAAATGAGACGAGACAACAAAATTATTTTTTTTTTACTTTTTTGAAGGTCCTCATTTCTATGGATACATTTTTTTGAGTCAATTAAATGTCATGATCAGATACCTTGTTTATTCAGCTTCAATTCAATTTTTTTGTTGTTGTCGTACGATTTTTTTTGACATGGTTTATCTGACTTTGAATGAAATAAGATACTTTTAGCCTTGATTACCAATATCTCAGCAAATAATGTTGTTATAAAAAATTCAAAGACAGTTTTAGAAATTTGAGAGAGCGTTTTACAAGTTTTTTTTAAGGTTTTGTAGAAATTATTTTTTTTTTACCGTTCACCGTTAGTTTAAAAAGAGTACTAAAAACCGATGTTTTGTGGTCTTTTCGTAAATCTTTTTTTTTCTTTGCAAATATTAATTGCATGGCTTGCGTTGGTATGCAAATTTATAGACTTTTAAATCATTAATATTCTTGTAAATTTTCAAATTGATTCATCGAACCGTTTTTCCTCACCAAAACTTCAAAGTCTTACAAACCAGGTAAAGGAACAAATTGTGTTGTTCCTAAACAATGCGTAGTCGTCATCAAAATGACAAGAAAACCGTAATTCCAGTAAATTTTTTTCACAGTTTTGCATTAGTTAGATACTTTTTTGAATTAAAATGAAATATAAAGTACATTTTTCAAAAAAAAAAAAATAAAAAACAATCAAGTTTTTTTGTTTGAAAAATTTTTGAAATTATTTTTTTTTTAATGTACTTTTTATTTCATTTCAATTCAAAAAAGTATCTAACTAATGCAAAACTGTGAAAAAAATTTACTGGAATTACGGTTTTCTTGTCATTTTGATGACGACTACGCATTGTTTAGGAACAACACAATTTGTTCCTTTACCTGGAAATATTTCAACGCGCCTTCAAAATAATGCATATTTAAATTGTTTATTTTATATTATTAAGCAGAAAAAGGGTTGCCACTTTTGTTTTATTGCTGTTATAATACTATCTGTATTGAATTTTAATACTTTAGTATTAAAAACATATGCTTCATATTCATATTTAAATATGGCTGATGCTTGCTTGTAATGGCTTCCTGTTGTAATACAATTTGTATTAAATTTTAATACTTTTTGTATTAAAAATACACGCGTCCCGAATATTTTAATACAATTTGTATTAAATTTTCATACTTTTTGTATTAAAAATACATGAATCCCGAATCCCGAATATTTTAATACAATTTGTATTACATTTTAATACATTTTGTATTCAAAATAAACGAGTATCGATATTGTTAATACAATTTGTATTAAATTTTAATACTTTTTGTATTAAAAATACACGCGTCCCGATTCTTTTCATACAACTTGTATTAAATTTCAATATTTTTGTATTAAAAATGTACGCAAATACTTTAGTTATTAAATTGTAATACCAAAAGATTATATTTTATTTCATTCGATTACTTTTTAATCTTTTTGGTATTAAAAATAACAATTTTAATACTAATCTATTAGAATGTAATACAAAGTTATTAGAAAATTTCTTTAATATTTACGGAATATTAAAAAGTAATATTTTCTGTATTGAATACGGCTGTAATACAAAGGCTGTATTAAAAAATACCCCAGAATTTTTAACCGTGTAGTCTTTAATATTTTGTGGGCACCCGATTCTGCGCCCATGAAGCGACCGAGGAAGGCAAAACTGCGTTTAACACTCATCTTAACTCGGTTTACAGGAGTGTTCCGAGAGTCGATATCATATAGTCGTCATGGGGGACCTCAATGCCCAAGTCAGATCAGACAGTTACGGTTTGGAACGCGTTATGGGAGAAAATGGATTGGGGTGAAGTGAGAGGTGCCCCAACTTAACAAGATGTGCAGGTCCAATAGGGGAATTGACAGCGAACCCCCTTCAATATCGTAAATCCAAACTTCAATACTCCTCAAAAACAACAAAGCCGCTGGACTTGATCGAATACTCGCTGAATTTCAGAAAGCCGATTCCGTAACAACGGTTTGTATTGTACATCTGTTGATACATATTGTTTGGGAAAATGAATGCTATCCCAAGGACTGGAAGGATGGTGTGATTGTTAAGCTGCCAAAGAAAGGTAACCTAAAGAATTTTTTCAATTGGCATGGTGTTACCGTCTTATACGTTTCCCCAAATCTAATGGCGCAACCGTCATTCTCGAGCAGATAAAGGATAGAATCGAGTCTACACTCAAGAGGCATCTGCTGGGTTCTGAAGTGGTCGATCGTGTTTCCGTTGACCATATCAACACCCTGCGAATCGTCCTTGAGCAGTCTATGAAATTTCAATCACCACTTTTTTCCATGTTTGTGGATTTCGAGGAGGCCTTTGATCGAGTAAGTCGAGAGTGTATATGAAGATCATTGCTTGTTAGAAGAATTTCCTCAAAATATTAGCGCAGGGTGTTTTGTTTTACACAATGGGCAGCAGCTTAACCGACTCCTTCAAAGTTCTACAGGATATGAGACGAGGAGATGTTCTATTCCAATTCTCTTCCTGCTTGCGATGAACGACGAATTGAGGCCAGTGTTGGTACAGTGCGGTGACTAGGCATTCCATGGAAACCGAAAGGCTCAGTCGTCTAGACTATGTCGATAACATACATATAAGTCTCCTGGCAAATAACATCAGTGGGCTGAATGGGATGTGCCAAACACTGCAAGTGAAGGGAGAGTCGAGTGGTCTAAAAAAAAAGAAAAAAGACAAAAATTATCCTCACAGGCCGTTCCACACCGCACCGTATTATTCTCCAGGAGACCTCATCCAGTCGAAGAAATCGAACCATTTAACTACCTTGGCAGTATTGTTTCTGCAAATGGCAGTACGGATGTGGACGTTAAAAGTAGAATTAATAAAACTCGTGCCTTCGGTAAAGTGTCCCTAATTTGGAAATCCAGTCAAATCTCCTTACGCACTAAGTTGATGATTTTTGAATCCAATATCAAATCCGTGCTGTAATATGCTGCGAAACCTGGAAAGTCACGTTTACCGTTTCGAGTAAATTGCAGGTTGATGGCACTTATAGATAGTAGTTTTTTCTGAATCTGGCGAAAAAAATTTAGAAAATTAACTAACAAGCTTCTTTGACGGAAATATCTTTTGTTATATTTTCGGCTGCATATTGCATTTTTGGGTGTGTTATCTGCTCTAAGATTCAAACATGTACATTTTAAATATTTCATTTCAATATCCAGAATGAAATATACATATATAACAACACTTCCTCATGAGCCAATATATACATACATATGTATGTTGTATGTGTATAACAATAACTTATATTACATATAAAGTCTAAAGAAGCGTAATTTTAAGTTAGGTTAGGTTAGGTTAATGGGCTGACAGTTGGTCTTGTTACCGTCACACTTAGATCAATGTAGATCCATTTTGGTACCCTAGGGATTCTGAACCCCATGAAATGAAACCTTTGATAAATCCCATGTTAATTCAAGCCCGTTAAGGGTGTTGAAGAGTTCCAGCAGGCTAAAGCCTGAAAAGTCGGTGGGTATTTGTTGGTCGTTGGAGGAGTGTCCATTGACACATAACCACCAGGCTGAGGAGAGGAAAACTCCTCTCAAAAGCGTGATCATTCCTTTGCCCCCACTTGAGAAATCCTCCCTCCATCAGACCCGTAGGAGCAATGGCTCCATGCAACGACTGGTAGATGAGAGTGATAGGTCAGTGGTTGGTGTATATATCCGTACGTTGAAGAAATGTCTGTCGTCACAAAATCACCTGGCTGAGAAGAGAGTGCCTTTCAAAGGCGTGGTCCTTCTTTTTCCGTCACTTGAGGAATCATCCCTCTATCAGGCCCGTAGGAGCAGTGGCTCCATGCAACGTCTGGTAGACGGGTATGATAGGTCAGTGGTTGGTTTATGTATCCGTTCGATGAAGGAATGTCTGTCTCTGTCGTCACATAGGTATGTAATCACCTGGCTGAGAAGAAAACACCTTTTAAAGGTGTGATACTTCCTTTGCCCCCATTTGAGAAATTATACCTCCATCAGGCCCGTAGGAGCAGTGGATCCATGCAACATCTGATAGATGGATATGATAGGTCAGTCGTTGGTTTACGTTACCGTTCGTCGAAGAAATGTCTCTCGTCACATAAATACTTACGACCGACGACGTTCAGTTTTCGTTCGTTCTAAAATGGGCCCTTTTTTATGTCTATTGACTGCGGTTGGATAAGTTACCATTCTCGTGGTCGTGTGGTTGATAGAGCTTAAGGATTTTCAAGCCATTGTCCCCCTAGGTGCTTGTTTCTGAGATGGTACAGCGCAGGGCAATGACACAGGTAGTGAGGAGTATCGTTATGTATTTCTATGTCACCACATCCCCAGAATAAATCGTCTAAACTGAGTTTCATCTTTTTCTTGTGGTAACCCAGGTGGTTGTGACCGGTGGTGATACTCAAAAGAAGAGATAAGGACTTTTTAATCAGTTGGATGATGCTGTCAGTCTTTTGTTTGTTGAAACTAGGCCATAATTTTCTGGTTGTAACACAGGTATCGAGCGAGCTCCATCGCTTGTTCGTCGAAGCGAGAACTTTAGTCTCGATTAAACTGTTTAAGATTACAGGGTGAAACCTGAACTGTTGTTATTGTCTGATAAAATTCAAGAGTCGATCCGATTCTTGCCAAGTCGTCAGCGCTTTCGTTACCTGGGACACTACTGTGACCAGGAACCCAGCAGAGCCTTATATTGTGCTATGTACCAAGAACCCTTAGCTCTTCGGGACAGCAAGTAACAAGCTTCGATTTGATTTCAATGGCAGAAATCGCTTTAATTGCCGCTTGGCTATCAATGAAAAAGGTGATATCAGCTTGTAGTATTGCCATCATTGAGACTTGTCTAGCAGCTTTTGTCACTGCCAGGACCTCAGCTTGGAAGACACTGCTGTAATCAGGAAGTCTGAATGAGCTGTATAATCCGAGGGTTTTTGAATAGAACCTTGCACCAACATCTGTATCCATCTAGGAACCGTCGGTGTATATAGGTATCACCGAATCGCGAATCGCAAGTTGACGGCTCGTTCATTTGCCAGTCCTCTCTACTAGGAAAGGCGGTATTGAACGGCTTGTTGAAGTCTAAACGGGGTGGTATGTAGTCAGTGCATACCATATTTCCCGAGTATTTCTGTAAAATCTGCGCGTGACCTGTAGCACTCTGTTTCCAGTTGCCAGTTTGGCTAAGCCGAAGTGCGCTATTGGCTGCTGATTCCTGTATATATAGATCTAGGGGTTTAAATTTGAGTATAGCTTCCAGACCCGCTGTCGGGGTGGACCTCATTGCCCCAGTGATACCAATACATGCCATTCTTTGTACCTTTGTCATGATTTTAAGGTTGGTAACTTTGTCCAGTGCACTCCACCAAACTACATTACCGTATGTCAGTACAGGTCTAACTATGGCCGTGTACATCCACTTGATAAGCGTAATTTTAACTTAAGATTAACTGATTTTCTTATATGAAATTGATTTCTCACTTCCCTGCATGACCAAAATTTTAATCTGAATTTGTTATACCTATATACATATATATGGTAGAAGTACTTGTATAAAATGTATGTCGGTATCTGCTTATATATTTGTTGATGGGATAGCAAAATTCCTAATCTCATAAGATACTCCTTAGCATATTATTGGTTTGGTGTGAAGGCAAGAACCAAAAGTTCTTTGAAGTTAAGAATTGAAAATTAAAATATGCAGATGCATATCCCATTGGATTAGGTAAATTATGTTCACAAAGGGAACAACTCGAACTCAACCTCAGCTACTTAACCATCAATTTGAATTTGCCCATCTGGTCTATAAATTTATTCTAAGAAAATTCACTTGTTGAATGGATTAAGGTTTTCTTATGATTGTGTGTTTGTATATCAAATAATACATAATGTAGGAGATGTTGGGTTGAATGTATTTTATTTTTCTGTCTGTGAATGACAGTGTCAGACACTGAGTTTTCGGGGGGAGACTGCAAAGTTTTCAGATTATTTGTTACTTAAACTTTTATATATTTGAACTTTAACCATTCAAATTTTGTAAATTGAAACCCAATGAAGTTGAACTTAATTGTGGGAAATGGTGAGTGAAAAAAAAATTATAATAATTTGATGGAAAAATTATATTATGTTCAATGTTAAATTATATAGTGTTCAACCTATTTTTAGCTTTGAACTTTTATTTTCTTATGCCAATTTTATGCCAACATTTTTAAAACTCAATTTGATTAAAAAAAATACTTCGTCATGTAAACCCATGTAGTCCGGGAAGCGACCGTAAGATTACTTATTTCATCGCAACCACGCAAAGAGAGGATGCCAACCGATAGCTTTAGTCCAAACATTTACAAAACTACTGGTCAGAAAAGCTTTATTTGGTCGCAAAAGTGAGAAAATGCACTTTTTAAGTTGCATTTTCTTTTTTTCACACTTCAGATTCTTTGTTGTAGTGAGCTTAGAGCAAGCTGCATTCTATAATCAGAGCCCAGCGGGAAAAATTTAAAAATTCATTGAGGAAAAACCTGCTTTTTCCTTGAGGAATGGAAGCTGTACCTGCCACTTTTCAGCTTATTCCTTTGATGAATTTAACATGGGCGTGTCATTGGCGGGAAGCACATGCCACTTTCTCGTTGAAAATTCACTAACGAATTCACTAGATACTTCAATGGAAGCTGTTTATTCACCGACCCAGGTGATGAAAAACATGGTGATTGCATAATCTGTGAATTCACTACATACGGGTATTTAGCTTATTCATCAGTTCAATAATTTCGATGAAAAATCTAATGAAAATTCAGTTATGAAATCACCAGGTTAGTGGTAGTTTCTTTTTCATCATTTAAATCCTCCCATTTGTATTGTTTACTAGATCCCATCGGTAATGAACTCCTTTATTTTAAAATGAAAACAAACCAAAAAGCTGTTTCCATTTCAAATCAAAAGTTTTTGGCGTTTTGGCAAACGCAATTTCTATTGACTTCAGTTCGTAATACATGGACTTTTTTGCAGAAAGTCACTGTGAACTGTATCCAACAAAAGGAGAATTTATAGTTGCCAAAATATTATAAACAACTTTGTGCATTACTATTCAGCGTTGGAATCATCGATTACAATTCACCATGAGTGCATTACTATTCAGCGTTGGAATCATCGATTACAATTCACCATGAGTTTCACTCACATTTGTTTTTTTTTTTTTTTTGTTCTCGCCATGAACACTCTACAAAGCAGATGAAGGATTCAAACAATGAACTGATTACCTTGTACATTACTTTTCCACAAATTTTTCATCACATAATTTTCCCTTTTAAATTCACCGAAATAAAGGGTCGTTTCAAAAACACAAAGCAGAAAGTAGAATCAAAGCTACGAACTGAGGAAACTTTACATTACTCTTCACCTACTAAATCATTGCATGTCATTTCTCTTATGATTTTGCAAGTGAATTCATTGATTATTTCAGCAATAAATTTCATTGAGGACGATATTTCCCGCTGGGAGGCTCATCATGAGTGCATGTGTTAGTGGTTAGTAGAATTAAGCAAACTAACACAAGCACATGTATAACTACAAAATTAGAACAAATACAAAATTAGAACAAATACAAAATTAGATATAATAATATGAAAAACATTTAAACTAAACACACAAAGTTAAAACAATTAATACATTAACGAGAGTGGAGCACTGGTTCGAAATAATATTTTTAATCCTATTTTACTCATGTTAAAATCAACACATGAGACGTTCAAGTTAAAAAGTTTGCACATGCGATTGAGTGGCTCGTGTGTGCCATAGTTTGTTCTGTGAAAAGGAACGTGAAAAAGTTCAAATCTTCGCAAGTGGTAGGATCCTCCTCGGTAATTAATTCCTACATGGGCTAGCAAGTCAGGCGCATCAGTTTCACCATTGATAAGTTGATGAAAAAATACCAAATCATTATTGACACGCCTTTGAGATAAAGTTTGAAGTTGCAGAAGCTGAATTCTGTGTTCATGGGGTGGAAGGTTATACGGATCAGCCCAGGGTAGACCTTTCAAGGCAAAACGAATGAATCTATGTTGTATTGCTTCAATACGACTTTTATGAATTTCGTAGAAGGGTGCCCAGCCCATACTTGAGAGGCGTACTCAAGATGGGGTCGTACATAACAATTGTATAAGGAAAGGGTAACATACGGATCGTTAAATTCTTTTGCCCAGCGTTTTATAAATCCAAGCATGGAACTTGCTTTATTTACAATATAATTAATATGTTCTATGAAACCTAGATCAGAACTAAAGTGAACACCCAGATCTTTGAAACTAAAAACACGACAGAGTGTGTGTTGTGAAATGGAATAATCAAAAGCACTCACTACTCCTTTTTTAGAGAAGGTTATAGTTTGACATTTAACTGGGTTAAGAGAAAGACCGTTTTTCCCACACCAAACATTAAAATTGTGAAGATCAGCCTGCAAGAGAATGTGGTCAGGACTAGAACGTATTGTTTTAAAAATTTTCATATCATCAGCATTAATAAGAATATCACTAAAGTGGATACATGAAGCAACATCATTTATAGCAAGAATGAAAAGTAACGGGCCCAGATGACTTCCCTGGGGCACACCCGAGTGAGCATTGAATGAGTTTGAAAAGACGTTTCTAAATTTTACTTGGTAAGATCTATTCTCAAGGTATGATTTTATCCATGCTATAAAAAAAATCGGAAAACCAAAAGCTTTGAGTTTGAATATAAAAATGTTGTGACTAAGCTGGTCGAATGCTTTAGAAAAATCAGTGTATATGCAATCAATTTCATTGCCGTTTTCTATTGCAAGCGAACATGTATGCAAAAACGTAAGAAGATTTGTAATCGTTGGTTTTTTCCTCACAAAGCCATGCTGTTCATCACATATTATATTCTTAGTATGAAATGCTAAGCTGTCGCAAACAACTTGTTCGAATAGTTTTGGAATGCAAGAGAGCTTTGCTATGGGCCTATAATTTTTGATGTCAGTTTTTCGCTCTTTTATAGATTGGTGTAAGAATCGATTTCTTCCATAAATTGGAAAAACTGCCTGTCCTTAAAGAAAATTCAAACAAAAATTGAAGGGGTTGAACTAGTGTATGTTTACAATTTTTCAATACTATAGGCGGAATTCCATCTGGACCAGATGAGTAATCATCATTTAATGATGAGAGAAGGTCTAAAACAGTACTCGGTGGTACTGGGATATTATTGCAGCTAGTTTGGGCGTATGTATGTAGATCTCTTAAATAATGTTCGTCAACATCTAAAGGCTTGTCAGTAAAAGAATTTTGAGAATTATTCGCAAAAGCGTTACAATTATCAACGG
Source organism: Dasysyrphus tricinctus (assembly GCA_963921185.1). Taxonomy (NCBI): domain Eukaryota; kingdom Metazoa; phylum Arthropoda; class Insecta; order Diptera; family Syrphidae; genus Dasysyrphus; species Dasysyrphus tricinctus. Next base: position 182,481,126 of record OY992532.1, read on the forward strand.
TTTCCTTCAGCGAACAATTTTCATAAATAAAATTAGCCGGATAACCATTTGAGTTTTTTTTTGAATTAACAAACCTCCAAAATGCCTTTGGGTCATCCTTAAGAGAACTACCCATTTCGTTAACATGGTTAGTGTATAGATTTTTTGAAAGAGTTTTAAATTCTTCAAAAAGGGTAATATATGAGTTGTGGTCTACTGGCGAAGGAGTTTTTAAGTACACTTTCCATGCTTTGTTTCTTTTATTTCGGAGTGCTCTTAGCTCTTTGGTATACCATGAGTGGCAAAAGTTTCTATTTTTTGATACTTTTAAGGGGATAGTATTATTAATGCAGTTGTTAAGGATAGAATAAAATTCAAAAACTGCTTCGTCAATATCGCCATCGCCAGACACTGATATATTCTCAATACCAGACCTAGCAATTTCATCTGAGAGCAACTGAAAGTTTGCATTTCTGAAGTCAAAACTTTATGAACAATCATAAGGGTTACTGTTTTCAGTAAGGTGATTGCTCAAGTCAAAAAAAATATCCAAAGGAGGATGATAGTTATCTATGTTAGTAATACCGGAACTAGATTCTAGATCCAGAGTACTATTAGCGTCCGAAGAAAATACCAAATCGAGAATTCGATTTTTAGAGTTTTTAATACAGCTTATTTGCTGTAAGTCAGTTGAAATAATTCTATCAAGAAGCAGTAACTCATTTTGAGAAGAAGTTAAGGAAGCTTCTTGATATAATTCGTCATCAGAGGGAGCCCACTGTATGTGAGGTAAGTTAAAATCACCAACATAATACTTCTTATGTTGCTGTTGGAGCAAGACAAGTCAATAACAAAGTCTAAGGTCTTAGAGGAGGAGGAGGAATTATGCATTTAAAATAAACAACTGTTTGGACTGCAAAGTTAATTTTAAACAAATCAGTTCAATAGACAGGGAACGAAACAGAAGAAGATGTAAATTTATTTCGAACTGCAATTAATAAAATTTCCGCAAAATGTACCAATAATATAAGCAACTTCTATAAATTGGGTATCAAATGAAAGATAGAACTGTCCTCTACACGATGCGAATGGTCGGATAGATTTTTTTGGCTACTGACACGAGTACGACCACTTTTAAAAAATTAGGGATTTTGTGCATCCTTGGACGAAAATGAAAAAAAAGTGGTTTAATCCACTTTCCTAGCTATTTGATATGATTTTACTCAGTTTTCCTTATGAAAAACGCAATGTTGAATGTTACAAAGAGACCATATTTTATAAAAATGCTCGGACTCGTCCCAACCGTCAAAAACAATTTGTCCGACTATTGGTATCGTGCAGATCATTTGATACCCCATTTATAGAAGTTGCTTATATTATTGTTACATTTTGCGGAAAATGCAACTTGAAAAGTGCATTTTCTAACCTTTGCGACCAGATAAAGCTTGTCCGACCAGTAGTTTTGTAAATATTTGGACTAAAGCTATCGGTTGGCATCCTCTATTTGCGTCGTTGCGATGAAATAGGTACATAAAACATATCTGTGGTGTTTGGGAGAAACATGATAACTTCATTTTAAAATTTGCGTCTTTACGTCCACTTTACATCCAGCTAGAGCCTGAATGGGTGCATCCATTTTCTTCAAATTTAAAATATAATTTGACAATGACCATGTTCATAACTTTTCCAAATTTGAAGAAAATCGGTAAACTCGTTTCGCTTCTAGCTCGATATAGACGTAGACGTAAAGACGCAAATTTTAAAATTTAGTTATCATGTTTCTCACAAACACCACAGATATACAGGGTGTCCCGGGACTGCGTCGAAGTATTTTAGCGTGTGGTTTTTGGGGTTATTCTAAGAAAAAATTGTATGGGTGGAAAGTTGTATCTCCCCTCCCTGAGGCAGGGGGGCAGTTTCTGAAACATTGACCTTAAATGCAAAAAAAAAACATTAAAAATCAAAGAAAACACATCTAACAATGGGCTCTAGACCTTTGGCACCTCATATGAGGGAAATTTGATAAAAAAAATGCCATCTAATTGGTCACGATCTAGAAATCCTTCGGATGGTATACGTTTTTTGCAAATTTCCCTTATGAGGTGCCAAAAATCGTGCGTGAACTTGAGCGGCCTTGAGAAAGTTTAAGCCTTTATTACAAGTTATCTAGGGCTGACCAATTTCTGGGACCACTTGACCTTTTCTGACCAATTAGATGGCATCTTTTTATCAAATTTCCCTCATATGAGGTGCTGAAGATCCAGAGCCCTACATCCACATCACCTAATAGAGTTCACGGTTGTATCTTCTCCTCCATTTGAAGGAGTATAATGCCGGATATACGCGATTGTAAAACTGGTAGTCTAATGCCAAAACCAACAACAAAAAATGAACAAATTCATTTTTTGTGTCATTGTACTGGCAGCTTTCCACTCGTGTAAATCGGCAATAATGCAAGGTATGATATTGCGCATGTCGTTATCCTATCTCTCTCACGCATTTTTTCAACTAGTGACGCAATTCTCTTTCTCTTTGCATTTGTTTTTGTTTCTGTTTTTTGATTTGTTGGTGTCTTTTCTACATGTTTTTGTCCACAAGTGACGTAGATGCGCAGAACGAAAAAGAAAATCAACTCGGAATAGCATACCATGTATTTTGTATACCTTGGCAAAAATAGGATGGCCACACAAGTAGTCGTATGAAACCGAACGAATACAAAGAGATTAATCTGATGCTCCCCTATTTAATAGCGATTTGATACTTATCATCTAGTCGTCGTCGTAGCTCCGTTAACTTTTGCCGTGGGAAGTGAAAAGCGCTCATCGACTGCTCATACGTAGAAACATGAGTACAATATTTTTTTTTTTTATTTTTCCATCCTCAAGATATTTGAGTCGAAAACTTTCACCATTTTTTTTTTAATTAAAAAAGACTACCAGTTGATTTTTTTCTATATTTTTTTTTCAATTTTAAATCACCATAGTATTATATAATTTCTGCTCGAGCTACTTGAGACTAATAAAAATTTACAACTTGTAGTAAAAACTATTAATTGAATTTTTTTAAAAGTTAACGACATTATGTATTATCTATAAAATGAAATATATCCGAAGTCGATATCGAATAATTTTGAATGAACAACAACAACTTGCGTGTGTTACCACCAAGTATATAGGCTGGTGCTGGAGTTAAAGCTATTCCACGAGAGCCACCTCGATCATCAGACTCCTTTAGTGGTGCTTGGTCTGTCTGGTTATGCTCGTATTAATTGAAAAACTCTTTGCCGTCATCTGGGAGCGAACCATGAACCTTGCAATTCAGAGGCCGATGCACTTTTTTTTTTTTTTTGAAATTCAATTTTTAATTTTCCAATTTCTTAAAACTATCTTAAAGCTAGACAAAAATTCATAAAAACTAGCCTACTTATGAACTTACAACTAACTTACTGGCCCCATTCGGGTGCTCTAAGTTAAACTAATAGCTTAATGCTAATGCCTTTCGGCCTAAGAACTATCTTAAAAACTAGAATTCATTTCGGTTTTATTTTTCACCGAGAAGAATTTATAAAAAACTCGGTATCTATGTCATTATTTTTTTGTTTTATATACAACTTACAAACTAAATAAAACTAAATTAAAACTAATTAAAACTAATTAAAAATAATTAAAACTAGTTAAAACTACTATAAAACTACTTAAAACTACTTACAAGCTACTTATAAACTACTTACAAACTAGAACAGCCACAGCAAGCATTTCCGGGGTTTTCTAATTTTTGTTTGTGTTTTTATTGGTTTTATAATTTTGTTGGTGTTTTTAGTTGGTTTTATATATATTTTTTTTTATTTTTTTTTTGGTGCCACCCTGACTGTCCCTGCTTAAAACTAAATACCTAAACCTATGAAAATTGGCCATGGCATAGAAAAATGTAGTCAACTTTTAAATATCCGAAGAAACTTCGTGTTCAGGTTTCAACCACCAGAACTGGTTCTCCTGCTTTACCCTATCTCTTCGGTCCCGATCGGACACAGTCCTACTGAACCAAAGGTGCTCAGCTCCGTCTTGTGCGAGGACGTCTCGACTGTAAAGGAGCCGCCGATCCACAGTTCTACGGCCGACGTGGTAGATTAGCGGAACCGCCGCTCTATCCTGAATCAGCCCTCGACTGTCTAAATAGAGGAATGCATCGTAGTAATCGTTCTTAGGGTAATAAGCCCCAAAAATTAAGCTGTTGGTCGAGGACATTGCTCTTGCAATGTGACCTCGAATACGCTTCATCAAGAAATTATCTATCCTGTTTATGTTGGCACCGTTGTATAGAACCAGGTTGGAATAATAACGTTTGTACTCCGACTCTGGTGTTTTGTGTAATCCAAGGCAGCGTCAAAGACACTGCCTCTCAAACACCCGAATCTTTCCATTTGTTTCCATTTGAGATGGGGCAACGTTGAACCAAACCGGGCACCCATAGGTAATCATCGGCCGTATGAGGGCCATGTAGCAAATCACCTTCACCCTGCTGTCAAGTCAGCTGCTAGGCCGATGCACTACACACCGCGCCAATGAAGCCACATGTTCTGCTCAATCCCAATGCAGGTTTCGTTGTTTATCGTCGAAGTCGATATCCTTATTTGCTATTGAGATTAAGGTCAACAAAAAAGATGAAGGAACGTATAAACGGACGAACGGACAAATTGCAAATAATCGTAAGGAAAATTCTGAGGATATGCACTGGGCTAAATTTTGATCGTCAGTGGCGTAAGCATTTCAAGAACGAGCAACTCTACTCTGAAGCCAAGGTAGTCCCCATGGACACGTAGGTACTTAATGAATGCTATCTGTACAAGGTTTTCGATTTGACAAATCGGACTTATAATAGCTCCCAATAGGATAGTAATAAGAGCACACTATATAATGCACTACAGTTCGTTTTTTTTTAGATTGAAAATAAATATGTACCTACTTTACTTTGGTTTGCAATTAATGAAGAACTTTTAAAAGGTTCAAGTTTTTATTCAACTTAAAATAAAATACATAACCTTACATCTTTATGTTGTATTTCAACTGAAAAATACTACGTATCTACATAATGTATTCCAAGGTTAATTTTTTTTTAATGTCAGTGGTGATTTTTCAAACTAGTAAGCATTCCAGTCAATTAAAATTAAATTAGCTTAAGGTTTCTTTTAACTTGATAAAAATAAAACACAAAATAATACTTTTTACGAAGAAAAATTGGAAATCAAGGGAATCCTTTTTACTGAGAAAAATAACAGACTGCAAATAAAATTTCTTGAAATCACTTTCCTTCTAATATGTATAAAAATAATTAAATATGTAGGTACATTCATAATAATATCATTAAAGTACCTACATTTTAAATGGAAAAATATTTTCATACAGTTAAAAATAATTTATTCTTTCGTTGAAAAACGTATTTGATTTAATAGCCTATTGAATAGGCCTTTTAAAAAGGAACAATTACGTGCAAGGGATTTTATTGTTGAACATGTGCCCATAAGCATGCTTAAAATCGAAAATGCTACTAAATTCACCCATGCGTTTGGGAGAGAATGGTCACACTGGCCACTTTTCAATTTTTGGGTATAGCTCGAAAACTAAGCCGAATTTGACAATTTTACATATACAACTTTTTGTTCAAAATTAAATTTTCTATCGAAATGGATAGTTTGGAAAATTTCTTAAAAAAATTAAAGCAAAAACCAACATAAAAAAATCGAAAAATCAAAGATTTTTAATTTTTTTCTAAATTGCGCATAACTTCTTTCGGAGCAAAGATACCCCCCAGACATGCGAAAACAAAGTAAAGTAGAGACTTAAGGCCTTAATATGACATGTTAAAAAAGCCTTATTGTTTGAATATTGACAGAGATATAGCCATTCAAACTTTACCATTTCTTATCATTTTTCGCAGTTTTTGCCCGAAAGCCTATTTGTTGGTACCTTATGACAATTTTAAAATTCTTAGTACCTAGCACCACATTAAAGCCTTTAGTCTCTACTTTATTTTGTCACTGCATGTCTTGACCCTATCTTTGCTCCAAGAAAAGTTATGCACAATTTATTAAATAAATTAGAAATCCTTGATTTTAATTTTTTTTAGGTTGGTTTTTGTTAACTTTTCCTGCTTAAATTTTTTTATAGACATTTTTGAACTATCCACTCCAATAGAAAATTTAATTTTGAACAAAAAGTTGTATATCTAAAATTGTCAAATTCAGCTTAGCTTTCGAGTTATACCAAAAATATTGAAAAGTGGCCAGTGTGACCATTCCAAACAAACATATTGAATAATAAAAACCCTTGCACGTAATTGTTCCTTTATACTCCTCATTTTCCGGTCTATTCAATAGGCTATAATTTATTAGATAGAATAGAGGATAAAGAAATAATCAGAAATTGGTATTTAAATCAAAAACTTTGTTCACTTAAAATTATGCATTTTACTTGTTCTTCCCTAGTTAAGTTTTTCTTGAATATCACGCCACTAGAGGGTACTTTGAGTTACCATTTTTTTTTTAACAAGGAATAGAGTATAATTTTGATTTCATAGATGAGAAATAAAGAGTACAATATCAAAAATATCATTTATTTCAATTTAAAAAAAATTTAATTCTACTTTTACCCGTACATAACAATTTTTTGTTTTTTAATTGTTTAACTCTAAAGATTCAAAATCGATTTTCTTACAAATCAGAAGCTAATAGTCTAAGAGCTCGCAACATACCGTGCCTTGCATATAAGTTTAACCCAAGCCTGTAAAAATGGATTTTATGAGAAACTGAACATGGAAATGACACCTTACTATTTTTTTGCTTAATGGCATCAGTTAACAAGTAAATTGAACAAAAAAAAAAGTCCCGTTATATTCTCTTCTGGTGTTAAGAAATTAAAAACAGATTTTTTTGTATTGCAAAAATATATCCTCACAATGCAAATCTCTCTGAAGCTTCATTTAGTTATGTGCTTTGAAATGATAAACAACGATGACGTGTGGTACACATTTAAGCGATACCGAAAAAGGTAAAATTCAAGCTTTTCGGTCAACTGGCCTAAGCTTTAGGGCTATTGGTAGGAAAATTTCGAGATTGGATCGTGTTGTCCGAAATTTCTTACAAGATCCAGAATCTTATGGAACCAAAGTAAGACCCGGTCGTCCGCAGATGCTGACACGTCACGATAAGGGGCGTATAATCAATGCTGCATCCAATTCGGTGCATTCTTTGCCGGAAATTCGTGCCGAATTGGGGATAAGCGTTTCAGTCTCGACAGTTTTTCGTGTCTTAAAGAAAAGTGAAGTGATTGTTCGGGGCAAAATGGTGCCAGCTCCAAATCTAACAACAGCCCACAAACAAAAAAGATTGGAATTTGCCCGTCAAAGCATGGACCGCAATTGGAAAACCGTAAGTTACATTCCATCATTAATTTAAACTTAACTCTTATAATTCCAAATGCCATAATCTAATGAATTTTTTATTAGATTATCTTTAGTGACGAAAAGAAGTTTAATCTTGATGGACCAGATGGTTATAACGGATATTGGCACGATCTGAGGAAGGAAAAAAAGTTTTTTTTCCAAGACAAGCTTCGGCGGTGGCAGTTGTATGGTTTGGGGGGCTTTCTGCGACTGTGGTAAGGTTGCACTTGCCTTCACCACTACAAGGATGAACAGTGCAGCTTACACCCAGGTGCTTCAAGACAATTTGGTACCCTACTTAAGACGATTTCGTCGAGTTCAGCATGTCTTTCAGCAAAATAATGCTCCAATTCACGTTAGTCGTCAAAGTTTGGAGTGGTTTCAATCTCAAAACATAAATTTGATGGAGTGGCCGGCACGTTCCCCGGATTGTAACCCAATTGAAAATCTTTGGGGAATTCTGACCCCCAAAATTTTTGGCCATAATAGGCAATTTGCCAGTGTTGCTGAGCTGCGGGAGGCAATTATGGAAGCATGGTACTCCTAAGACGATTCCATATTAAAAAACCTAGTGAACAGTATGCCAAAAAGAATTTTTAGTTTGGTTGAAAATAGGGGTAATAAGCAGGGCTGTCGAAGTACTGCAATTGAAGTATTTGTACTGCTTTTTGAAACTCCGTACTGCCGTACTGCTCATTCGACCAAAGTACTGCTTTTTTTTTGAGAATTTTTCCATACAACATTTTCAAATCATAACCCTTTCCAAAAATGTAAAGCCTCTTTCATGTAAGGATGACTATTTTTAAATATTATCTATATCTAACAAATAAAATTTCACAGAAAACCCTTTAAACGCCTGAAAACTTCGAAACCGATTTTTTACTTGCCGTAAACATACTTTTCATAAGTAAAAACTCGGAAATCTGGTATTTTTCAAATTTTATTTTCTGCTCCGAAAAAAGGTAGGTAGTTTGAGGACTTTTGGATGACATTTGGAACAAAAATATTCCCTTCACTTCAAAATGTAGTTTTAACCCATCTGTCAAGAACTAAATTATCAAACTCTATTAATGGATCTCTAGCCAAAGGAAATTACTTTTACTTCGACAAAATTCCGACAAAGCTAAATTTTGGTGGAGCTTTCTTTTGACGTCTGAAGCATTTCCCAAAAACACCCTAAATTTGGCTCGGGCAAACAATTTTATTGGGGTTGAAAGGATGTAAAGCTGAGTTTTTGGTTAATTTCTGGAAAACTATTGGTTTTTAAACGCTAAAATTTGTAGCTTATGTAATTCTACACAAAAAAGATTACCATATTTTTTTCATACAATAAATAGATTTAAAGAAAAACGTGCAAGAACTTTGGTGTAGCAAGTTTACTGAAACAATTTATTAATACTTCATTAATTTATAGGCAATATTTCTTGAAGGTACGTACTACGAGTACCTATTTATTTGTGTTTGACATTGACTACATGTTTTCATTATAAAACTAGGTATTTTTGGTGCGTGGTGCCCAGGGTAAGTGGAAGGCTACCATATTAGAAAGAGGGCGATTTAAATTTTATTAAATAACTCTATGGAATTTAAATTAAGAACAAAATGATGAGAAATTTTAGAAGCCAGTTGTAGCTATCATTGACCTATAATTGGGAGCCATTAAGACACTATTTTTTATTTTTCATATACTGCAAGGGATGAATTCAACTTATTTAAGCTGTTATCTTTTTTATCGTTTGTTCTTTCAGATGTTCAACAAAATTAAAATAATTTTTAAATAAAAAAAAAATAAACTGTAGGTAATTCAAAAATTATTATTTCCCCTTCCTGACAATTTTTGCCAAATTCTGCTAAGAAATTTGTTCGGGCAGAAATGGTAAGTGCTGTGCTGCGTGAAGCGTTCAAGTGTATTTCTATTTTTCATTTCTGGAATATTGAGTTTGGGATTAATTAATACTATGTACCTAATAAAATAATGCAAAATATCAAACTAAATCATGAATATAAAGTTAAAGTAGGAATTCTAATGCTGTGTCTTTGTTTTCTTATTTTCTTGGTAGGTTTTTTGTTTACATTTTGTTGACGTTTAAAAAGTGGCAGAAATTATTGGTTCATGCGTTCGTCTACTTTTGCACAGTCTTGCTTCTCTCTGAGAGAATTCCATCTCCACTTCTCAAAATTTGACAGACTACCAAATTTAGCCCAGAAAGTACACGAACAAACCTTCTACTCCCACATATTACGCATTTATTCAAAAAAAGTTTATACAATTTTTTTAAAGCAGAGCATATTGATTTAAACATAGTCAGCCTTATTTATAAGATTTTTGAAGATGGTTGACTAGTCAAATATGCTTCTTTTTATTAAATAAAATGTCAAGTTAGACAAATCTTGGATAACCGATGCCATTTTCTCAGTTAGACAACTTTAGGACAGCAGTAAATAAAGTTTATTAATAACTTTTTCTAGTTGGACGGCTAAGTTAGACAAAGTTAGTAAAGTTAGATAAAGTTTATAGATACGACTGAGACTTTAAGGTTTAATCAGTGAAAAATAGATTCAGAAATAATAAACAAAGCATGATTTTTATTTCTAAAAATCTGGTTCCAACACTTTTTTTTTTAATTTATCTACCACTTTTTTAAAATTGGAACTGACAACACTGCACCAAACTGCAGTACTCTTAAATCATGTAGGTAATGAGCCTGTGTATGGTTCTATAATTTTTGTATGAACTTTTTATTTTATAGAAAACTTAAATGTATGAACGATTATATATTTTAGTGCCGTACTGCTGTGTACTGCATTTTTTTCCTCAAAGTACTGCTTTCTGAAAAAGTGAAACGACAGCCCTGGTAATAAGATCCCATACTAAGTTGTTTAGAAAATGTATTTTAAAATAAAAAACAAATACAAATAAATGTGCGGTTATACTTTTGCAATACATAAAAATCTGTTTTTAATTTCTTAACACCAGAAGAGAAAATAACGGGACTTTTTTTTTTGTTCAATTTAGTTGTTTACTGATGCCATTAAGCAAAAAAATAGTAAGGTGTCATTTCCATGTTCAGTTTCTTATTAAATCCATTTTTACAGGGTGCGGTTAAACTTATGCAAGGCACTGTATTTTTGGTGTGAAAGGAAGCTAGACGATATTATTGTTACAGGTAGCCCTGGTGAAGGTGATGTTCGTCTGCCAGGAGGTAGTGGTCCCGTTTACGAGCAAAAGTCAAAAGTGCAACTGTTCTCAAAATTGAATTAGTGAGGGAAACCACTTCAAGTTCAAACGCAATAGACCCTGAATCCCTCGACTCGCTGAATACAAATATGGTCACGACAGACGTCTAAGTGGCTCCAAAACCCCCGACAGATGTCCTTGAAAATGCAACTTTTTTCGTGTTTCAAACATTTTAGGAAAGCACTTGAAATGTATCTCAAATGAAACGTCTTGACTTCCTGAGTATACGAATATGTTCGTGACAGACGTCTAAGTGGCCCCAAAACCCCTGACAGACGCGATTTTAGTCGCTGTGCTTTTAAATTTTTGTTTGATAACTGATGTTACTCCTGGAAATATATCGATATCGGTAGCTCTTGACTACCAGAGCAAACGTATATAACATAAACACGTTTTGAGTTCCATCCAATTGCTGCAATTTTTTTTTCTTTAGTATTATGCTAGAAGAAACCCCTAAAAAAGTAGGGCTATTGAAGAGTATTTGATTCAATTGACATAACTGCAAGCAACAGACGTTAAAAAGGACCTAAACTAATGGAAACAGCAAATTCCCAAAAAAACACTCAGGTAAACACATAAACATGCGAGGTTTTTGGAAACTTCATTGCTCTCTATCTTCTTAAGGACTAACTTAGAGAGTTTGATCTATGACAACAATTGTTCAATATGCACACTTTGACCCTTCGACCAATAGGTATTGGAATAAATCGATGTAAAAAATTTACGTCAAATTTTACACCTGTTCGACACGTGTTTAGGTAGGCAGACAAACCAAACGGTTATTGGTTCAACCCTGATGACTTGATTTTTTTATGTCGTTGGCTCTCAGTCTATAATTGCCCAAGAACAACATGGGACAGAGGGTCTTCAAACTAATGTATTCTATGGAGGTCTAAGTAAAGCATTTGATAGAGTTTGCAATTCAAAACTAATTTACAAACTAGGCCGTTACGGGTTTCCAAATAAGATTTTGATTTGGATAGCCTCATACCATGAAAACAGGACTAAGTTTGTTAAATTGAAAAATGCCACTTCGAAAACAATAAATATATTATCTGGTGTACCTCAAGGCAGTCATATTGGACCTATTGTTTTCATACTATTCTTCAATGATATCCACTCGGTTATCTCATGTAGTAAGAATTTGATGTTTGCTGATGACCTTAAACTATTTTATGGTCTTAAAAGCTCGAAGGATCTGGGAGTTCTATTTGATGGTAAGCTTTCATTTAACCCTCATATTGATACGATAGTCAGTAAAGCTAGGGGCTGTCTTGGATTAATAATGAGTTTCTCTAAGGAATTTAAAGATCCTTACATATTTAAAACATTTTAGTGTGCACTTGTAAGACCGGTGTTGGAATACTGTGGCTGCGTTTCGTGTCCTACTTACGAAAAAGCTAGAAAGAAACTTGAAAGCGTCCAAAAACGTTTCCTTTTATATGCTCTTCGACATCTTCCATGGACTCTAGCTCTACATTTACCTCCATACGAAAGGCGACTTAATCTTCTTCCTAACATCGCTGGAAAAAACGAAATAAGTTAACAATGTCATGTTCCTTTATCAACTTTTTTCGGGAACTATAAAATAAAATAAATTGGGTGGCGCTGCAGCTCGTGGAGAACCAGGGCCTAGTGACTTACAACTCTCAACCATTTCTGTGTGCGTGTTGTTGGCAGGAATGGAGGGGACCTACAGTTTTTTGCCGAGATCGAACGGCTAAATGAGAAGCACTTTTTCATGACAAGTATACTCTTGGAGGATTTGTCAGTTCCTCGCAAGAGGCAGTACTTCGGATAAAATATTTCTGTTTTTAGGTGGCACGGCTGGGAATCGAACCCACACATGTCGACTATATAATCATTGATGAATTTCTCCCAAACACTATTTGCTGGCTACAAAATTCTGCGGAAAAAGCATCGAAATTTTGCTCTCAAAGAGGATTCCCTTATGTAGCTGAATGCGTTGATGGTAAAATGATTTATATCGATTCACCCAATGAAAATGAAGAAAATTTGGTGAACAGACATAGAAAACATGCTTTAAATGCAATGATGGTTTGTGGCCCAGATCATCGGTCCTTCTATGCTGTAAACGTAATACCTGGCTGGGAAGCGTGCATGATGCAAGAGTGCTGATGCTGAGCTCGTTTAGCAGAAAATTTTGATGTAGGATATTGACAATTTCCTATTGCAGTGGTTTTAGGAAATAAGTGCTTATGCTCTTAGTTTTTGTATGGCTAATAACACCAGTAAGCATAAATCCTGAAGTTCCAGTGGAACAGAGATTAAGAAGGTGTGTGGCATGGATGAAGGAAACGAGAAACTAACTGCAAGACCAAGAGGCGAAGGTTTTTCCAATTTTTGAAATATGAACGTTTTGTTGCCAAAGTGAAAAGAACTTGTTCAGCACGAAAAATACTGTCACCTCCGACAGCTCAGCAAGGATGGGTTCAGCGAAATTATAAGTTTACCAATCTGAATAGTAAAGAAAGACGAAAAATGGATACCAGTGATTTTTTCTTGTAAAAGGAAATCACAAACTTCTGAAGCAGAACCGACGACACGCACGGTGAAAAGGTTTTTGAAATAAAAGAGTGAAATTATAATTTCGAATGGCCGTTAACAAAAGTGGTGTAACCCATTTTTTGGCATTTTTGATATTTTTGTCTCGTATTTTTACATTTGTTCATCATAAGTCATCAAAGCCAAAAATTGTAATTCTTAAATATCTAAGATTTCCAAATATGTGACTTATGCCCCTTTAATCGCAAATAAAACAGTATTTAAGAGCGAATAAAGATGAAAAATATGATAAAAAAGTGGGTTACACCGCACTTTTGCATTCACAGCCTCATTTATTAATTGTTTTGCTTGGGAAGTCTTGCGTAGGGAGGGCTAAGACCCTGACTGATTAATGTTCCCCCTTTTTTCTAACTTTTTAAGAGAAAACCAGATGAAAGTGCGAAAAGGTAAAAAGAGAACTATGTCGGATAAAAAAAGAGAAGACTAGTAAAAATGTGGAAAGGTAAATTGGTTCTACTCGTGATTAAACAAATAATCTACTTCAGTGAGTTTTTGTTAGATTTGGGTAATATGGGAAAAGTCGATAATGTTTCATCTTTTACAGTTTAGTGACAAAGTTAAAGTTATGTCGTTCACTAAGTCATTCTCAAAAAAAGAAACATCAGTTATATGGGAAACAAATGTCACCCACTCTTTTTTGGGACTGGAACAGACCACTGACTGTCAGCTATAAGGGCGTTCAGGAATCAACAGTCACCTTTCCTTCTTTTGTTTTCTAACAAAGCGTAACAACTCCTACTTATACCCTAATTATCATACCATATACTCATGTGACTTCGTGCATGTATCGTATGACACCCGCCTTTACCCAGCGGGAAAAATTAAAAAAATCATTGAGGAAAAACCTGCTTTTTCCTTGAGGAATGGAAGCTGTACCTGCCACTTTTCAGCTTATTCCTTTGATGAATTTAACATGGGCGTGTCATTGGCGGGAAGCACATGCCACTTTCTCGATGAAAATTCACTAACGAATTCACTACTTCCATGGAAGGTGTTTATTTACCGACCTAGGTAATGAAAAACATGGTGATTGCATAATCTGTGAATTCACTACATACGGGTATTAAGCTTATTCATCAGTTCAATAATTCCGATGAAAAATTTAATGAAAATTCAATTATGAAATCACCAAGTTAGTGGTAGTTTCCCAGTGGGAAATTTTCAAAAATTCACCAAGGAATCCCCTGCTATTTCCTCGAGGAATGGAAGCTACACAAAAGGAATTTGAGGTGAAATCATCGAGGAAATTAACATGGGGTTGTCATTGGCGTTCACCAAGTGATTTTTTTGGTGAATATTCAGTAGTGAAATCACTAAGAAGGTGTAACTTGCTTATTCCATAATTAATTGCATTTGATGAAACATACCGTGAATATACACCAGTGATATCACTAGGTACATGGAGTTGCTTTTTCACCAGGCCATTATCTGTTTTTAAATGAAAAATGTCATGAATGTTCACCAAGGAAATCACTTTGTGAATGGAACCTACTTAATCATCTAGTGAAATCATCAACATCGGTAGTGTACTGTCTAATTTAAGATTAAAACGAACCAAAAAGAAGTTCTTATTCCAAATCAAAAGTTATATTTACGTTTTAACAAACGCAATTTGAGTGTTCAGTTCATCTTACATTGATTTTCTTACGGGAAGTCACTGTGAACTTTATCTTACAAAACGAGAACCAAAAAATCACAAGCTCAGGACTCTGTCCATTACTATTCATCGTTGCAAACCTCGTGTTTCTCGAAGCATGATTTCTTGCAATGAAATTGTATACTGCATGGGAAGCATTGAATTCAGTGAATTTTTGCACCAAGTAAAATAAAGGGTGATGTCATGAAAATAATGAACTGGTGAAAAAGGCAATACCTTTTTCTAATGAAATCATTACATGCATGTTCCTCGTAAAAAGTATTTCATGAATTCATTGTGCTATTCACCGAAATTTTTCCTTGAGGACGAAATTTCCTACTGGGTTCTTTTTCATCAATTAAATCCTCCCATTTGTATTGTTTAGTAAATCCTAGTGGGAAATGTTTTAAAATTCACCGAGGAATCCCCAGTTATTGGCGTTTCGGCAAACGCAATTTCTATTGAGTTCAGTTCGTCTTACATGGACTTTTTTACAGAAAGTCACTGTGAATTGTATCCAACAAAATGAAAATTTATAGTTACCAAAAAATCATAAACAATTATGTGCACTACTATTCATCGTTGAAGTCATCGATTACATATCACCATTACTTTCACTCACATTTTTTTTTTGTTCTCGCCATGAACACTTTACAAAGCAGATGAGTGGATTCAAACAATGAACTGATGAACTTGTACATTACTTTTCCACAATTTTTTCATCACATAATTTTCCCTTTTAAATTCACCGAAAGAAGGGGTCGTTTCCTAAACACAAAGCAGAAAGTGGAATCAAAGCTACGAACTGAGGAAACTTTGCATTACTCTTCACCTACTAAATCATTGCATGCCGTTTCTCTTATGATTTGGCAAGTGAATTCATTGATTATTTCAGCAATAAATTTCATTGAGGACGATATTTCCCGCTGGGTAGTTATTTCATACATATAACGAACAAAAATTAAAATCATGAAAACCTATACAAATTTGAAACTCATTCTTTCAATTCACATTGACTTACTCCACCAAATGTAATAAGGTGAATTAAGAAAACTGAAAATATTGTCTTTTCTTCTCGCTCACTTGTGTATACCAATCAAGAGTATAGAGAATTAGAGATAGGGCCGTAACATAGACCTTTCACAAGGGGTTTCGGTGACAGATAAGCATTGCTCACGCAGAGCCCAATCTAACTTTTTTATATGAAATATTCTTTCGTTAGTTTAGAAATTCCACTTCCCAGCGGGAAATATCGTCCTCAATGAAATTTATTGCTGAAATAATCAATGAATTCACTTGCCAAATCATAAGAGAAACGACATGCAATGATTTAGTAGGTGAAGAGTAATGCAAAGTTTCCTCAGTTCGTAGCTTTGATTCCACTTTCTGCTTTGTGTTTATGAAACGACCCTTTATTTCGGTGAATTTAAAAGGGAAAAGTATGTGATGAAAAAGTTGTGGAAAAGTAATGTACAAGATCATCAGTTCATTGTTTGAATCCACTCATCTGCTTTGTAAAGTGTTCATGGCGAGAACAAAAAAAAACAAATGTGAGTGAAACTCATGGTGAATTGTAATCGATGATTCCAACGATGAATAGTAATGCACAAAGTAGTTTATAATTTTTTAGCAACTATAAATTCTCATTTTGTTGGATACAGTTCACAGTGACTTTCTTTAAAAAAGTCCATGTAACACGAACTGAAGTCAATAGAAATTGCGTTTGCCGTAACGCCAAATATTTTTGATTTGAAATGGAAACAACATTTTGGTTTGTTTTCATTTTAAAATAAAGGGTGCATTACCGATGGGATTTAGTAAACAATACAAATGGGAGGATTTTATTGATGAAAAAGAAACTACCACTAACCTGGTGATTTCATAACTGAATTTTCATTCGATTTTTCATCGAAATTATTGAACTGATGAATAAGCTAAATACCCGTATGTAGTGAATTCACAGATTAAGCAATCACCATGTTTTTCATCACCTGGGTCGGTGAATAAGCAACTTCCATTGAAGTAGTGAATTCGTTAGTGAATTTTCATCGGAAAAGTGGCATGTGCTTCCCGCCAATGACACGCCCATGTTAAATTCATCAAAGGAATAAGCTGAAAAGTGGCAGGTACAGCTTCCATTCCTCAAGGAAAAAGCAGGTTTTTCCTCAATGAATTTTTTAATTTTTCCCGCTGGGTTAGGTAGGGTAAACAGTATAAGCGTATACATATGAATATATAGGCAAATAGAGTAAGTTATAAAAGTATTTCTAAAAGAAAATCCGACCTCTTTTTCCTCTGAGTTCCAAACGTTTCTTTCCCTGGGTTGTGTGCCAGGGACAATAGTGTATTCCTTTGGGCTTTTCTTCTAGAAGCTTATGTCATTCGAGGGTACCGACAGCTTTGTTCCTTATTTGCTGAGGACATAGGGCTTCCGATATGGATTCCTGACTATAAATAAAAAAGAGATTTTTTGTAAATAAATAAATAAAGGAACTAAAAGCCGTTTCATTTGGAGATTAGATCCTCCTAACCCCAAGTTACGTTGCTTCTTGAGGAAGAGTCCTGGACACCCCCGAGCTTACCTTATAGCTGCAAAGGAAAAGCATCACAGTTTTTTGATACATTTTTATACCGACCGCTCGTCTGTGGTTATGTAGGAGAGTGGCCCTTCTACTTTGAGAGCCAGTTTCGTCGATTATCTAGTTTCTTCAAGATAAAACAATACAAAAATAGCAAAATAATAGCATTCAAGAAAATTCAAAATTCGATCCACCATACTGCAACCAGAATTTCTTAACTCTGATAGCGGTAATTGCATTTCTCGTTCTAATTTATGAGGTCGTTTTATTAATTTCTACATCTAAGAGGTTTTTTTTCAATATATTAAATTAGTCATCCTCAACCTGAGATTTACTCTTCCTTGAGCATGAACTTAAGAAGAAGTAATTTTTATTTGAGTGGCTTGAGACTGCCTGGATCTCCTTTAATTATATATTTTGATTTAATCAAGAATAATTCTACCTTACCAACTTTAATATATACGTACATACATTCATTTTAAACGTTGAAAAAACCTTCGGTACGAACAAAATTCATCCATTCATGAAATTATGCAAGAGAGTCATGATAATATTAATAATCAAATTAAATCATATTATTAGGCCAGGAAAAATGGGTTCCGAGGTTGAAAATATTAATTCATGAAATATTAAAATTGGAATCGACGCAGAATTGCAACCTCTATAACATATCCAAAGTCCCCCAAAATCCCCGCATTGGCTTTTTGTGTAGATGCATTTGAAGAGGTGCAGACGGGGAGAATTTGGAGGTCTATCAAACTAAAATATTTGTTTGGGTAAAACCTGATCATATGATACATGCTTTAAGGGTAGTTTTTAACGTTGAATCTAATGAAACTAAATTCAAAATGATACAACCACCCAAAAAGAAGTTATAGTCCTTTTTATGTAATGATGACTTTTTTTCAGGTACAACAGGTAAAATATTACCGAAAACCCTTTGAAAATAACGGTATTCTAATGAAACTTGGACTGAATGTTTCATTTATCATAGGAACTAAGAATCAAGAGAGTCCCTAAAAATATCCATGGTGAAAGGGTGTTTTTTTAAGGGGGAGGGGCAAGTGTAGAATGTTAACCATAACACCCACGAAAAAACTCTTACACTCATGAAATTCGCCAAAAATATATCTGTGGTGTTTGGTAGAAACATGATAACTCCATTTTCAAATTAGCGTCTTTACGTCCTCTTTAAATCGTGCTAGAGCCTAAACAGGTTTACCGATTTTTTTTCAAATTTAGAACATTTATGAACATAGTCCTTGAAAATTTATGTTTCAAATTTGAGAAAAATCGGTTCATCCGTTTAGTCTGTAGCTCGATTTAAAGTGGAGGAAAGGAGGCAAATTTTAAAATGGAGTTATCATGTTTCTACCAAACACCACAGATATAATTTGTCATGGCAACCAAGAACCAAAATAGTCCTCATAAATATATATGTTCTGGGGTTTTATTATTAAAGAGAGGGAAAATCTGGGAAGAAGTTGGAAGATTTGAGCCAAAATTCCGATTTGGTGTAATTGAGGTATATACACAAAGTATGGTATATGATTACAGGGTATTTTTTAACGCTGAATCTAATAAAAGCAAAACTAAAATGATACAAGCCAATTTATAGGACTAAAGGCCATAAAAAGCTATTTTGAATCAATAATTCAACAAGTCCAATCCTTAATGCTAAGTCTTCTACTTGGCTGATTTATTTCAGTAGTATATAGAATTTGTATTATAAAACCTTCATATATTGATACAAGCACCTTTAATAAAGTTATGGGCCTTTTCAAGCAAAAAATTATTTTTGAAATCATATTTTCCGTAGAACCAGTCAAAAGTTAACAGTCACCAAAAACACTATTAGAACAAAGACATTTGTATGGACTATTTTGACTCTTGGTTGCCATTAAAAGTGTAATATTTTTGGCGAGTTTCATGAGTGTAAGAGTTTTTACGTGGGTGTTATGGTTAACATTCTTTGTTCTCCATACGATTTGTGCTATTTTTCCTGGTCTATATATATACAAATATCTAAGGTAAAAGTTGTTATTATTTTTTTTTTGTGATGAAACGAAGCGGATGAAGTTTTATGAAACTAAAACAATTAAATTTGTGCAGTTTAAGCACATGACATAAATGATACAAAAAAAATGGTGGGCAAAAGCTCGTAAAAATCAACCAAAAATGCATAATTTATCAGAGCACAGCGAGTGGTTAATCCTTTGTTCTCTTTCCCCCCTCTTCTCACACAGTCTGTGTGTGGACTGTGAACTTTTCACAAAGTGTAGCGTGGATTAAGGTAGTATCTATGATTTCAGATGTACATAATGCTTGCTTAATTTTTTTTCTGAGTAACAATTGGTGGATCGATACAATCTGCCACTAAAAAGGTATCTACCACTATGGTGTTGGTTGGGCGTTGTGGGAAGCGAGTAGTCATTGATTGGCGTTTACATGGCAATGTCAGTGATGCATCGAATGCTACATATCAAATGTGCTTATTTTACCTCCACGTAGTAACCCTCCAATTTTTGTATACCTATAATAAATTGGTGTGCACTCAAGGGGTTATGAATACCCTAAAAATATTTTCACACAGCGCAAGCGTTTAGAAAATAGAGGGAGAATGGAATAGGAGATACCAATGTATATTTATCTAAAATGTCTGGATATTGAAATGGGAAGGAAAAACAGAGTTTGGTAAGGAATTCCACATTCGTGTGGCACTGCTAAAAAAAGAATCCCTATACATCAGCATTCCAAGCAGAGCGGGAACTACGCTGAAATTATTTTAGGGGATATGGGAGTAATGCAGCCAGCTATTTCAACAGAGCACTGTTGAAGATATAGCGATAAAGCGTGCTAACCAAGAAATAGTGTTCCAACGAAGCAAATGCTGCCCAAAATTGATCTATCACTTATTAATTTTAAAGTTTATCGGATACTGGGGTGGGGGTCAATTCTCCATCTGTAAAATTGTGAAGTGATAAATATGATAACCCCTTCACGCAAAGTGAAAACAAAAGTTTTCACATGATCATTCTTTTTTCACAATCAATTCACTATGTGAAAAGAAAGACTATAAACAGAGACAAATTGTGCTTATTCGATACATGCAAGTTGCCATCATGATCTTTCTATGACGTCACCATCATCTTTTTCTATGAAAAAGTAGTGGCTTTTTTCATTGTAGTACTTTTAAGTACTCACTTTGACAGCTGTTTCTAATAGCAAGTTCGGGAATCACCTTCCGCGTGTTTGTGAAGTGATGAAATGATAAAACTCTGTGAAAACTGAAATGATAACTTTGTTTTCATTTCACAGTTTCACAGATCGATCCGGACTTGACTTGCTATACACTTATGGAGCGCAAGTGTTGAACAGTTACAGTAGTGATGAAGGACAACATATGTTAGGACGCGGATCTGTCGTGGGAAATCGGTTAAGAAGCAAAGTTTTACACATAAGTGATCCCTTGGATGTGATCCGCATCAAAGCCACTTTCCAAAATATAAGCCTATAATATGTGCACACACCGCTCACAAAGGAGTTGAAAGCTCTTTAAGAGATGAGTGCTATGACCTTCTTAACAGTACTTTCGAAGCCTGTCCGGAGTAGGTTCAATGTAAAAATGTTACTTAGGAACCTCAATGCTCAAATTGGAACAGCCTCCTTGAAGAGACAAAATGATAACGGCCTCCAACTTAAAGACTTTTCAGAAGCTCGTAAAACGGCAAATTTACAAAGCAACCTGGCTTTCCCCGATTGAACGATACCCCAACCAAATCAATCATGTGCTAATCGACAGAAGATATGCCTCTTATATCTTAGATGTGCGTATTTTCGAGGGACAAACGTCAACTTTCGACATTAGCTTGTTGCAGCAAGAGCTCGACAGTCACATGAAAAGAAACAAAGAACAACCCTAAGGAAGAAATTCAACGTTGGTCACCTCGGCAACTTTTCCTAGAGCCTGCATAGAGCATCTGAGCCACATACGCCAACATCCAGTGGTCCCAGTATCAGTATCGCTGCCAATGATGATGAACGCATACGTCTGAAAAAGATGACAATCATCGGAAAACAAGAACAGCGAGAGAGGAGTATTGAGCAAGGAGAAGAGAGTAGAAGAAGATCCTGCGTAGAAAGAAGAAGGCGTACACAGCCTCTCAGCTCAAGAAGGAAATTGAAGAGTCTTGCGGTCAAAACAACACCCAGAAGTTTTATAAAAAAGCTAAGTAACTGGCTCCTGGGCTTACGGAACGCAGGCTTTTCGAAGCAGTGATGGTAACATAGTCACCGAAGCACGTAGGATAGAAGTTGCAGATGCATATTCGAACAGCATTTCCAGCAGCTGCTGGATGGGCATCAGGTAGAGCGAGAAATAGAAGCTTACCAGCTGAGCTGCTCTTCAAGCACAGAGGGAGTGCGTTTAAATGGTGCATGCATCAACTCATCACTTACGAGTTAGTGTGTCCGATGACTGGTTAATCAGCTTCATAGGTCTCATCAGCAAAAAAAAGCGATCTTGCAAGAACTATCCAACCTACTGTGTGAGCGATTTAGGCCATAATAATGATGCCATTCATCGTCAGGAGCTGTATATGGCTATGGCTGAACTTGGGATCCCGGGAAAACTTATCCAGTTATATAATACCTAAGATTTGTGTACTGTGGAGGGGACCTACAATTGCTTGCCGAGTCAGTCCGCATGACAGTCCAACGTACTAACCATTATGCCACGAGGTACTTGAAAAGTATTAAATCGAAAAAGGAAAGAGAAAAAGTCTATAAAATAAAATAAAATAAAATAAAATAAAATAAAATAAAATAAAATAAAATAAAATAAAATAAAATAAAATAAAATAAAATAAAATAAAATAAAATAAAATAAAATAAAATAAAATAAAATAAAATAAAATAAAATAAAATAAAATAAAATAAAATAAAATAAAACAAAACAAAACAAAATAAAATAAAATAAAATAAAATAAAATAAAATAAAATAAAATAAAATAAAATAAAATAAAATAAAATAAAATAAAATAAAATAAAATAAAATAAAATAAAATAAAATAAAATAAAATAAAATAAAATAAAATAAAATAAAATAAAATAAAATAAAATAAAATAAAATAAAATAAAATAAAATAAAATAAAATAAAATAAAATAGAATAAAATAAAATTAGAAATAAATTAAGATAAAACAAAGTATTAAATTGAAGTATATCTGGATACATAAGTATAGTACCTACTATAATTCGAGCTATAAATATACAAACAAATAAATAATGGAATGAATTTAATATTTAAATAAATAAGATACACAAAAAGAAGAAAGAAAATTTACTTATTTAAATAAATTAATAGGTATATTTATAAATAAATAATTAATATTAAAAAAAAAATACAAATAAATAAGTGAATAAATAATAATATTAAATAGGTATCATATAGTAACTCAATTATCTCGGAGTTGATATACAATTTTTTTCCAATTCAAAACGGCTAAGAAGACAAGAAGGTTTCCGTGACCAGAGAGTTACTCAAACTGTTGATTATTGAACGATTTATCTGAAATTGTTTGCTGTCATAAGCTGGCATTTTTTCCAAATTTCCTGAAGAGGGCTGAAACCATACATTCTTTGATATCCTGACTGTAACTATTCATATTTTATAAAAAGCAATAATGATAACAATTCCCTTTTCTTGATTTAGCTGCAGAATACAAAACATTCTTTTCTATCTACAAAGTAAATTGCAAATATTTAAATTGAATATAAATAACACAAAAGATATTAAGTATATGGCAAGGAATTCGTAGATAAAGGAAGTCCATTCTTCAGAGTTGCCCAGGATTCCATTCACAAACATTCAGGCAGATGTTCGAAAAGAATATCACTTAATAAGTTTCCAAATTAAATGCAGACATAAGTAAAATTCCTTTTTTTGAAGCATCACAAAAGTTATATACCTGCTTTACCTTATTAAATTAATTTCGTTTTGTTGCTTTATCAAGTTGGAAGGTAAAATTATTGTACTTAAATGCAGAATTTGCATTAATTTATTATTTAAACGTAAATGAATAAATAGGGATTATTGCTGTTACACGTGTATTTTCAAAAGAAAGTTTTTGTTCTCACTTAGAAACGATTTTTGTTTTACTTGAATTATTGTCTAGCACCTGGGTCACCAAGATTTGCTCAGTTCATCTCAAGGATGACATTTACATAAACATTAGATAAACTTGGAAAGAAGAATATAATTTAAATATAAAATGTTCCCCAAATATCTATAGCCTCTACCGAGAAAAAAAAAATATAAAGGGTCTTTCTTTAAGGATGGTTTTGAACAATTTATGGCTTTATATGTATATACATATATGGTATATAGAAAATTTAACCCTTTTCAAATGTCCACCGGAGCTTTGTTAAGTGACACGCAGGTAATTGGAGATCCGATTTTCGATGACTTTGTTGTATAAAGATGCTAAATTTACACTACTGCATTCGTTATGTTGACTTTTATCGAATTAATTGTGTGTGGTTAACTTTCATACCCCTGCCCCTGCTTATGAAGATAGCTGCAAAGGACAAAGTCTAAAGGAGTTAAATTGCATGATGGCTGTGTAGTTTTCGTAACTTCCCTGTGAGACAAAGTGCAGAATATCCATCGTGGCATGAATGTTGTTGGAGCAAATGAATTTAAAATTCAATTAAAAGTTCAAGTGAACTCTGCTCCATACTAAATTTTACATTCAATTAGTCTACCTAAACAAAAGACTTTTCTGTTCACGTTGTTCAATACTACAATCTTCCATGTCGTGATTTTTCATATACTTCTGAAAAACTCCCAACAGATTTTATATGTCGCTACAACCTTAAAAATGTCTAGCGTCGCTATTGAAAGACCCTTTGCTTTCTATACCTGTAAGAATTGCTAATTTATTATAATGAGGTTGGAAGACCAAATATTTGGATTTATTTGGAATAATTCCCTAAAATATTACTGAATTTTAAACATTTTTTTATTTGTTTTGTTTTGTTTTTAATTAAACAGCGTGACACAAAAAACTTTCAACTTATGTCAAGTCTTCCTTGAGGTTCTTCAGATACGAGAAAATCTTATTAAAAATTCAGACTTGGGTTTGGCAGGAAGGAATACATTTTTTAAGTAAAATTAAATTTTCTCTAAACTTAAATCAAGAGATTGCGATTTGGTTGACAGGAATTCAACACAAGATGAAAGCAAAGATATAATATAACAAGTTCTTGTTGTATTTATTATCTTTGATGAAAGTCTGTTTATTTGAAATAAGAATGCTGAGTCAAAGGGTGATATGAATAAAACGGAGCACGTACTAAGAGCAGGTGCTCCATGAGAATCAGAGGAGGTGCTCAATAAAAAAGTACCTGCTCCCATTTCGTATGAATAAAATTACAAACAAACTCAAGAGCACCTCCTCATTCAAACGGAGTAGCTACTCTCATACCTCAAAACCAAATTATATTGTTTTTGACATTTAAAATTAATTACGATGATTTGTAATAAAAAAATAATTTTAAATGTGAACATTTTTCTGTTTTGGCTCGCATTTTTTGTGAAATGGTTCGTTTGTTGAAGTTCATCCACGGTTGAACCAGGTTTTCTTGACAACTCTAAGAATTGTTTAAAAAAAAACTGGGGTTTCGGTTCTCAAAAAACACCAAAGGGTCTTCAATTGTGTTTTTGAGATAAGAAAGAAGCCACATTAACTTTAAAAATGGATTAAAAAAAAATAAATAAATTGGGTGGTGCAGCAGCTCGTGGAGAACCAGGGCTTAGTGAATTACAACTCTCAACCATTCTTGTGTGCGTGTTGTTGGCAGGAATGGAGAGGACCTAATGAGAAGCTCTTTCTCTTAACAAGTACATATACTCTTGGAGGATTTGTCAGTTCACATTTCTGTTTTTAGGTGGTACGGCTGGGAGCGAACCCACACCTTCGGCATGACAGTCCTACGCACTAACCATTATGTCACGACGCTTTACAAGGAAACCATAGTTTCCGTTTTCTTTTTCTATTTGTAATTATTAAAGTAAATTTGCGTATTTGAATTTCTACGCTTCAAAAACAGGAGAATTACCTGCAGACTGTAAATCCACAACAACATGCAACTTTGACAGTTTCATCATCTTTACATCAGCTCCAATTGCACGGTTTTTGAGCTACTGCCGCAATTTCAAAAGAAAAAGTTTAAAAGACCATGGAGCGTGGGCTTATGTACGAAAAATGTCTTCCCCAGCTCCACTTTTGACAACTTGAATCTCCTACATATATAGCGAAGGAAAGCCGCATTTGTTTCATTATTTGTTAGGGCACACCCCACCACCCCTCTATCCTTAATTGTTAAAAAGGAAATGGTTCCTAAGAAATAACATTTTATCACATAAAATATTGATAAAATAAAATAAAGAATTGATAAAAAATGCGATAATATTTGTTTTTTAATCCTTCTCTTTTTCTCTTATAAAATTTAACCTTGCGATTAAAAATCTGAATAAACTTCCCCATTTATGAAGCAAAAGGTATTAAACGCTATTTACTTCAACGTTGAGCAACCAATTGATCTAACTTACAAATGAGGAGCAGGTGCTCCTCTCGATAGAGCACGTGCTTCGGTTTATTCATTCCTTACAATGGAGCAGGTGCTTACCCTGAGAAGGTTCTCATCAAACATGGAGATGCTCAATCGTTGAGCACCTTCTAAAGTATTTTATTCATACCAAATGAAGCACCTGCTTCGAAAAGTTGAGTTTTGAGCAGGTGCTCTGTTTTATTCATATCACCCAAAGAGCTAATAAAAGTAGTAGTGTAGTTTGATATGCAAACAATCAACAGAATGGAACTAAAACCACAACCAACAAAGCTCATGTAGAAGAAGCTGAAGGCCATCATGTGAAAAATTACTATAAAAAGAGTTTTGACTGTCAGAGTACAAAAATGCTAATCTTGTGTGTTGCATCAAATGGAAACCATTTTGAAGGACACAAATTAAATATTGATGAAAAAATAGATAAATTAATTCTGCGTTGCAATCTTCTTCTGTGTTGCCAAGACAGTTTATTTTTTAGACCACGTGCCTTGGTATACTTATCTTTTTCCGTTTTTGTCTTCTTGGAAAAGAAGTTTTATTGGATTTAAATACTAGACTGGCTGTCTTTTCATCCTTTTTTATCGTCTGCTTGAAGTTTTCCGATAGCTTACGGTTACGGATATACATACATATCAGGGATGGAAAATGCCTTTTCCAGATTGTACTGATATGGAGTCAATTGTACTGACATTTTTTTTTTCGAATAAAAAGATAATTTGTAAAGCGGGCCATTCACGTTAAGACTGTCACACAGGCTGTCGATCGGACTGTTGCAACGACTGTCGAAAGTACGCACACACGTTGCGAACCAGTTTTACGAACAGTGTGTCAAAAAATTCCTTCAATTTGTTTTTTATTTATTTCGTCTCCTAGAAACGAAATAAAAACTATGAAGATTTTTCGTAGACTGACTAGTTCGGTCGCAAGGACTGTCTCAAAAAATGCCATTCACTATACGACCATTTGGTCGTGTTGCAAGGTTCGTTGAAACTTTCTACGGACTTCCAACCTGTTGTTAGTGGCACGGTCCGATGTACAACAAGGACACTCACGGTAGAACCTGTCGCATACGACTGAAATTTGTCGAACAGTCCTTACGACCGTTTAAACGTGAATGGCCCGCTTAAATAACAAAAATATTTTATTCCTTAAAATATAAAGGAATGACTACTTTAAATAATTTAAAAGAACTTCTCAATCTTGTAGGTACTTTAGATACAAGCACTTTGTCTGAATTTCCTTAAAATAATTCTTCAGTCTAAAAGTTCTGTGCAATTCAAAAAATATTACTAAACATATAATCATTGCACTCATTTTTGATCAAGCTAATCTCATTCCAAAAATCAGAAATACTTATGATTTGTGCGTTGAATGTTTGGATAGTCAGAGAGTTCTCTATACTACGTGACCAGGCCCTAATACTATATCGGACTCCTGCTTAGAGCAATAGTGCACAAATTTCTGGCTGCTGGAAAACTTATTTATCAACAAGATTTAGCTCCATTTCATACTTTTCAGACAATTATGAGAGTATGATGAACATATGTATAAGATTGGAAGCAAAATTTTCAATCTTAGGAAAAATAGTTGACAGTTACTAAAAAAAAGAAGTAATTCAAGTGTCAATTTGAAACGAAAAGCTAGAAATAATTGCAAATATGTGGTGGAATTCATGCCGAAAAGAAAAAAAACTGTTGTCAATACAAAGAGGAGGGTATTTTCTTACAGGGACATTTTTTTAAAAATATCGTTACAAATTTGAGTACTGCACCAAGTATCTGCACATATTTTTTTAATTAAATACAACTAAATTTGTATGGAGTTTTTCAATGCGTTTTTTCAATATTCCGTTATCAATCCTTACTAACTTACTTACGCTACAGTCCGGGGTGGACCAGGGCCTCAACCAACAAGCTTCTTCCAGCCGGCTCGGTTTCTAGCTAGCTGTCTCCAGTTTCGCACGCCAAGTTGGTTGAGGTCCTCTTCCACTTGCGTGCGCCACCTTCTTTTACGCTGTCCACCTCTACTGCGTTGTGCCACGGGGTTGGATTCGAAGACTTTCCGGGCCGGAGCATTGGTGTCCATTCGCTCTAGGTGACCCAGCCATCTCCAGTCGTTGGCTTTTCACTTTTGAGGCTAGGTTGGTGTCGCTGTACAGCCCATACAGTTCGTTGTTGTATCTTCTTCTCCATTCCCCATCTATGCAGACGGGACCAAAAATCACCCGGAGAATTTTCCTCTCAAAACAGCCTAACGCGTTCTCATCCACCGTTAGCAGTATTCATGCCTCTGCACCATACATCAGGACCGGGATGATAAGCGTCTTATACAGGGACAGTTTAGGTGCTCGAGAGAGGGCTTTGCTTCTCAATTGCCTTCTTATCCCGAAGAAACAGCGATTGGCAAGAATAATTCTTCGTTTGATCTCAGCACTGGTATCGTTCGCTGAGTTTATAGCGGATCCTAGGTAGACAAAGTCTCTGACCACCTCAAAATTATAGCTGTCTATAGTGACGTTCTGTCCGAGACGTCGCACAGTGGTCGGAAATAAACATTTAGCGCGAACTAAATAAAAAACTGAAGGTTCAAATCACCATGACAAATGTTATCTATCGTGCGTAGATTACATCCGCGTACCCACTGATGACCTTGGTTTTTTAATAAAGGTCGAAGCTGTTACTAAAAGACCCGTTAGTTGAACGATTCAACCAATATTCGCAGCATGGTATGTCAATTTTGAATTGTTTATCATTTGTAATGAGTGTGAAAATTTAAGCTAAAATTATTTTTATAATTTATAACCATAGATAAGGTATATAACGGTAAATATTTGTTTAATAAATTTAAGTAGCTGTGGAGTGAGGACCTAGTTAAAAAGGATTTTTTGGTTATTATTTTTTTAAGTTGAGCATAGAAAAATCGCAAGTGTTTGCAAGTGTTTAGACTGCTCTAATATTGTTAAGGAATCGCTTCTTTTCAAGATAGTACAAAAACAAAGTGCATTTACGTGCTAATTCATCTTTTACAATTCATTTTATAATCGTCACAAAAGGCCACAATTTTCGACATTTTTAGCATACCATGCTCCGAATATTGGTTGAATCGTTCAACTAACGGGTCTTTTAGTATAATCTTCTACCTTAAATAAAAAACCTAGGTCATCAGTGGGTGCGCGGATGTATTCTACGCACGATAGATAACATTTGTCATGGTGATTTGCACCTTCAGTTTTTTATTTAGTTCGCGCTAAATGTTGATTTCCGACCACTGTGCGTCGGTGTTGGGTGTGCTTTCTTGTTGACAGCATATATTTCGTTTTACTTTCATTCACCGTTAAACCCATCTTCTTGGCTTCCTTCTCAATACTCACAAAAGCACCACTGACATCACGCTTTGTTCGTCCGATTATGTCAATGTCATCAGCGTAAGCAAGTAATTGGACGGACTTTTGAAAGAATGAGTATTTGAAAAATAAAATTATTCAAGGTATGTAGATCACACCTTTGTGATCTTCGATGCTACAAAAAGACAAATTGATCTTCTAACAAACTATATAAACAATATAAATGAAAACATACAATTCACCACCGAAACAGAACACAACAACTCAATTAATTTCTTAGACCTAACAATTTACAAAAACAACAATAAACTAAATTACAAAATATACAGAAAACCAACAACAACAGATATAACAATACACAAAGATTCACATCATCCACAATCACAAAAAATGGCAGCATATCATGCTTTCGTAAACCGCCTCATAAATATTCCCATGTGCAAAAAAGATTATCATGATGAAATAAACATAATTAAACAAATAGCCACAGCTAATGGATACACAAGAGAACTAATAGACAAACTAATATACAAAAAGAAAAAGAAAATTAAAAACAAAACCAAAGAAAACACCACCACGGACAACAATAAGAAGTACATTTCAATTGATTACACCAACTTTCTACCACACATTTTACAAAACGAATTCCGAAAAATTAATATCAACATAACATTTAAAACAACTAATAACATCCAAAAAATTCTAAAAAACAAAACAATAACTGACAACAAAACATCATTTGGAGTCTACAAAATAAAGTGCGACGACTGCGACAGCTACTACATTGGACAAACAGGCAGAACTTTCTATGACATATACCTATAGAACACAGACCAAAACAGAACACAAAATCCACAATCGCACAGCACTTGATAGACAATAACCACAACTACACCGACTTTGACACAAACTTGAAACCACTACACAAATGTAAAAAAGGGACAAAACTAGACGCACTAGAAGAATACGAAATTTACAAAGCTTACAAGACCGAACAAGAAAAAATACTAAATGACAAACTAACCATAAAAACAAACACACTATATAATACGGCAATAAACCAGCTAAACAGAACGAGACAAACATAACACCACCCACAACCACGATCAGCAACCAACAACATCAGCATCCGCAGAAAATCAAAAATAAAAGAAAGCTTGGAATAACTACTACTCGAACAACACCGCGAGTCAGCACAATAAGCCCGAAGATGGTTATTTAGAACCGAAACGCGTCGCTTAGTAAATTATTCAAATGTTGTGACATATTTTCAAAAAATATTAAATAAAATTTAAAACTTAAAATAATTATTAAAATTTTTAACTTTTAATTTTATTTTTCAAATACTCATTCATACAAAACACAACATGGAGGCTAAACACCAAATTAATAGGACTTTTGAAAGATTGTGCCTCTAGTGTTGCCGTGAGAGTTTTGCACTATTCTTTCAAGAACGATGTTGAAGTAGTCGCATGACAGTGCGTCGCCTTGCCTACAACCTTTTTTGACATCAAAGGTGCCGGTGAGGTCTTTGCCGACGTCGATGGAGTAGCGTGCATTCTCCATCGTCATCCTGCACAAACGGACAAGTTTGGCAGGGATGCCAAAACTAGACATTGCTCTATATAGCTCGTCTCTATAAATGCTGTCATACGCGGCCTTGAAATCGATGGTGGGTATCGATTTGAAACTCCTGGGTTTCCTCCAAGATCTACCGTAGTGCGAATATTTGGTCGATGGTGGACTACAGGTCTAAAGCCACACTGATATGGACCTATCAGGTTGTTGACGAATGGCTTCAGGCGTTCACAAAGTACAGCAGAGAAGATCTTGCAGGCGATATTAAGAAGACTGATGCCTGTGTAGTTGGTGCAGTCCAGAGGATCGCCTTTCTTGAGGATCGGGCAAACAATACTGAGGTTCCATTCATTGGGCATGCTTTCTTCCGACCATATTTTACAGATATGGTGCATACTCCTAACCAATTCATCGCCAGCCGCTTTGAATAGCTCAGCCGCAAGGCCATCAGCTCCAGCTGCTTTATTGGACTTAAGTTTAGATATAGCTAACATTACTTCGTCGAGATCGGGTGGACGAAATTGTTGGCCTACGTCCGTGTCGTCCAGGTTGAATGGTCCAATCTGCATTAGAAGCGGAATTCGGTTCTTCATCGCCGTTTAACAATTCGCAGAAATGATTTTTCCATATCCTCAGCACCGACTGCGATTCTACTACGATTCCCCTGATCATCCTTGCAGGCTTCGGTCTGGACCTTGTAACCCTGGAAGGTTTTCTTTACCTTTTGGTAAAACTTCGGAACTTCATTCCTGCAATGGCATCCCTCTATTTCCTCGATCGCACGGCCTTTCTTTTTCCTTCTTAGAAGCTTGTGTTCCTCTCTCCTCTTCAGCTCGTAGAGCTCGCGAGCAGCTCTGGTCCTTCTATGCAGCGCCGCTTTGTATGCCTGTTGTTTGGCTGCATGTACTTGCCGGCATTCTTCGTCGAACCAGGGGTTTTGGTGTGGTGGTCGAGCAAAGCCCAGCACGTAAGAGGCGGCATCTCTGATGGCTTCCTGGTAATTCTTTCACTGGTCCTCGATGCTTGCAGTTGGTGGCATAGGACTAGTTAAGAGGGTGTGAGAGACTCGATCGGAAAAGGACCTGCCGATTTCTTGCGACTGTAGCCGTCCGACGTTAAACTTTCTAACAGTATTTCCCTGCTTTGGCTTTGGTCTGGATATCCGTAGCATTACCTTGGCTACAAGGAGGTAGTGGTCAGAGTCAACGTTGGCTCCTCGGAACGTTCGGACATCCTTGATACTGGAAGAGTGCCTTGCGTCGATCGCAATGTGATCAATCTGGTTAGCGGTTGATTGACCAGGAATTCGCCATGTCCCCTTGTGTATATCGAGATGCGGGAGCTGCGTATTAGCTACCACAACATTTCGCCCCGCAGCAAAGTCGATAAGCCTGAGTCCGTTATCGTGCAGGCTATATCTTCCGATTGTGCCACCAAAGACGTCTTCTTTTCCTAGCTTGGCATTAAAATCACCCAAGACAATTTTAATGTCATAGCTAGGGCATTGCTCATACATATGTCTTGTCCAGGAGCTATTAGAACTCATCCTTGGTGTCGTCATCTTTCTCCTCTGTGGGAGCATGCGCGCATATGAGGCTAGTGTTGGCGAATTTAGCCTTGATGCGAATTGTCTTGAGGCGCTCGTTCACATAGTTGAAACTCAAGACTTCTTGCCTAAGTCTGCCTCTAACGACGAATCCACATCCAAAGAGACGCTGCCCTTGTGGTCGGAAACAGTCACCGTAGTAGATATCGCAGTCTTTCATTTTTTTCTTGCCCGGCCCATCCTATCGCACTTCTTGGATGGCGGTGATGTCTGCTTTGTAGCAGTCTAGGGCCTCCGCTAAATGTTCGACTGCACGTGGTCTATAGAGAGACAGAACATTCCACGTGCAGATCCAAAGTTCGTTGTCCTTATTTCGTTTGCTAGGTTCGTCAACAGTAAATCCGTCCGTATCCGAGGCTTGTTGTTGCTTCGCAACTAAAAAAGCTTTACGACCCCCAACCTGGAGGACCAGACCCTTACAATATAACTCCAAGAGCGGGATTAACCGCTCCTTATAGGCCTGAGTTCCGAATATGTCGTAGTAGCCCGTATAAGGTGTTCACTAAGTAGTTCACCTAACTGGAACTGTAGACGCCACCGTTGATTCTATCTGGAGAATTCTTCCGCTGCCGCCTGGATGAAGGAGAAGTGCCTTAGTGGGAACACTCTTTCCCCCTCTCTCGTTTGCTGCCCCCCTAAAACCGTCCACAGGGATTGGAACCCCATCTTCAGGTAAAGGTACTTGGCACCCGATGTTCACCGCGGGGAGGTGAGAGTAGGAGTTGATAGACGGAGGTTCGCTTTGAAACAAAGCTTGTGGAAGCTTGTGTCCTCTTGAATGCACATGTCTACCTTTTAAACATCCGTTATCAATCCAGGTATCTGCTATAATCTTTACAATAAAATAGAGTATCCGGATTCGCTGATTAGAGAGGCAGAAATATTGCTTTAGTTAAAACTATTTTGTTTTTTTCGGAATTTGTATGGAATTTTTTCAAAGCCTTTTTTTTCAAAATTCCATTATTACTCCCGGTACTGTACCAGGAGCCTGTTAAAAAATTTTCTAGTACAACAGAGTATAATGATTTACATATTAAAGAGGCAGACATACTGATTTAGTTAAAATTGTTTGTCTTTTTGCTTTTGAAATACAGGAGAGTTTGTATGGTATTTTTGAAAGCCCTTTTTCAAAATTCCGTTATAAATCCAAGTACTGCAACAGATGTCTGCCATAGTTTTGTTCTAACAAAATAGAGTATTAGGATTCACATAACATATGGCTTTTGTTAAAACTTTTTGTTTGTTTTTGAAATACATCGGAGTTTGTATGGAGTTTTCAAAGGCTTTTTTCAAAATTCCATTATGGATCCAGATACTGCACGAGGTTTCTGCTATAATTGTTTTCTAATAAAAAAAGTAAACAAATTTATAGATCAGAGAGGCAGCATATTGCTTTAGTACAAAACAAGGTGTCTTTGCTTTGAAATACAGTGGTTCTTGTAAAAATTCCGTTACAAATCTGGGTACTACACCAAGTATCAGCACATAACTTTTTTTTAATAAATTAGAATTAAGTGTCACTAATACATATACATCTGTAGCCATAAGTATTTATGTATGTACGTCTACATACAGAGCAAACCAGAGAAGAAGAGCAGTTGATGTGCGAACATCGTCGGTGAAGGCAACAAATTGAATCTTTATCGAATAACCATTTTTATATTTTTCAAGACAATAAAATTTATTATCCATTCAGATTTTTCTAAAACCTTGTGTCGCCTAATTATTTCAAAAGTATTTGTCGTCCTGACAAGTGTATCTCTGTCTTCTAATGTGTTGAATAACAAGTTAAGATTGCTCGTATTTCTTCTTTTCTCTGGAGCTCATGACCACCCTCCCTGGATCCACCACTGGTGGACATTTCGAGACACACACGTTTTTCAAAACAGTCAAAAAGTCAGTTACGGGTTTTCTTCTTAAAACGGCAGTATAGGTCTAAGACCCTTCGGTTTGGTATGAGAGGGGCTTGCCAGCTTCCGGAATGAAGATGACATTGACTTCTCTCCAATTAGAAGGACATAAGCAATGTTAAGACAACCCCTAAAGCCTAAAAAACACCACTAGAATTGGAATAATTATGTCTTATGAGCTTTGGAGCATAATTGGAATTATTCCATCAGGCCCTGCACAGTTGTATGCCGAGAAGGAGACGGTGGTCTAAGCCACCTTTCTTTCTGCTATCTACAATTTGGTTACCAATGTTCTGTGGATTTTATTGAATTTAATTCAGTTTTATAGATTTGTATGACTTTTAGTCCAAATGCGTCTCGCCCAGGCAAGACAGTTGGGCTCTTCAGTTAGGTGCTGTCGTTACCCTTCTAAGACGAAATATTTTGGTCGATGATGAGTGTTGATAACACTAATAGAACTTGCAGCACAAAAACACTGCAAATTATATTCTTCTAGGGGAATTTGGTAAAATTCATGCACCTAGAAATGAAGAGAGAGCCCGTGGTCTGGCCAATGTTCTGTTATGTGAAGTGAGTGCTCAAAAGTGACTCTTAAGTCTCGGAGCAGTTTTTCCTAAGGACATACAGCTCTTTGAACCCAATGCCTGTGGCTGCCCATTTACTGGCTCAATTAGAAAGGTTCCAAATTTACCTCCTCAAGCTATAAACAAACAATGAATTCCGACAGATTAAACTATCTTTCCTCACCTCGTTGGAGAGGTTTCGTTTCCATAAAGGCGGCCTCTTGGCATTTTGTAGTTCCTAGTTCCCCAGGGGTGTCCCATAAGCAAATTGCATCTGCAAAATGGATAAGATTTTGGTTAAAAAGGGAGGGATATGCTAGAGCATGATTGAAATTTACTTGCAGTGCTGAGAGAAGCCGGAACAAAGAATAAAATAAAATGTTAGTTTGGAACCAAATTCATCACCATTCTGCGGGCTGCATTCTTTTATATACTCCCCCAGCTTTAACTGGACACCAGCCGTGGGATTTAGTGATATAATTAACACCTTGTTCTCAATTCACTGTGACAACAAAAATTCTTTGTTTTTCTTCTATTTCTTCTAACAAAAAGCCGTGCTATTCAGGTTGTATTTAAAACACCTTAGGGCTCATGAGCTAATCGCTTTGAATTCAGTGTTTTTGGATGAAAATGATAGGCCTCACCTTTAAAATCATCTATTCACCTGATAAGGACCTAGCTGAGGTGGATGAATTGTCCCGACCAACATCCCATTCATCAAAGAAATCATAGAATTTTGACAAAATGGTTGGCTGCATTGATCCCAAAAAAATGCAAAACGACAATGACAAATGTACACATGGACACTTAGGCATAGCAGGATGTATCAGTGAGTGTGGTGGCCTTGATCATCAAAGCAATATTTTAAAGCAATAAGCATTCTTAGAAGTTACAAGACGAAATTTTCGATTTCCAAAAAATTTACAAATTAGACATTGTCCCTTCTAGAACCAAGGTACAGAATTAATTGAAACGATTCTTAAATTTATATTCAGTTCAACAATTTCGATCGTCTGTTGCCATCCTTTTCGATTTATATACATTAAAAAGTAGAAATCAAAAACTATCCAAGTACAAATAATCATAATTTTCAAATTTAAACTATTTTTTATTTTTAACAGGAAAGATTGTAGGTATCAAGGACATCGTCTGTCATGAAATTACTCCCACGTACCGTTTACAAAGATGTTTCACACATAACCAACTTTGATCCAAAGGAAAGGATTATTATACCTGCAGACTATCGAATTTACTTGTAGTCGTCCTTATAAACGGAAGTTGTTGTGGTGCATTCACTTCAGTGAGTCTCTATTATAATATTTTTGATATAGAGCAGGTATTTCTTTTGAAATCATTGTGCTTTACATCTATTGTGTTCAGTGCTCAACCATTAAATATAGTATAACAAGTTATTTAAGTGAAAATCAGTATTGCAAGAATATTGAAAATCATTTTAAATTTAAGAGCAGATGAACAGTTAATAAATGGATATCGATAGCTTCGCTTTGTAATGCAATGTTGAAAATGCTTTGATGCAGATTAATTGTTTAGTTTTGCGTTGTTATATAATTCGAAACAGTTTTACAGGGTGGTTCCAATTTTATGCGACAAACATTTTAAAATAATAATTATTTTAAAATTATTGGCCCTGAGTAATAGATCCGAATCTAGCCAAAAGTCGACTTTAACAATGACATCCGTATAGAAATAAAACTAAAATTTCACCACTTAATGCTTAAAAGCACCTCAAGCTAAGTTTAATATGATCTAATCTAACCATTTAGAAGTGAAATTTGTGTTTTATTTCTACGGATGTTTTTGTCAAAGTCGACTTTAGCTAGATTCGGATCTATTACTTAGGGCCATTGTATTTATTACTTTATAAAAGAGATATTCTTGTATATATCGTCACTTGATTGCAAGAACTAGGTAACTTGGTTTTATTTTATTACTTTAAGGGCCAGTTTTTCAGTGCGATATCATCCTAGTCTCGGGATTAAACCGGAGTTAACTCCAAATACGTGTTTTTCAGTCAATTGAAATCGAAAGTTAACTCCGAGTTAACTCGTCTAATTTGGTGAGTTAATCCAGGCACCAAATTGAGGGTCTTTTTAGTTGTGGCGCCATCTCGATTTCGATATTGAAAGTTATTGCCAGTGCAATTCTTTGTGGCGCCATCTCTATTCCTATGCGTAAAAGGTGTAGAAGGGTGATATACATAGAGTCGCACATCGTTGGCCTCAGAATTTTGACAGCTGAAGGATAAAGTTAATCCTCAATTGAAAAACTGTTTCTCAGTTAACTCAGGGTTAATTTATTTAACTCTAACTAACTTTAACTAACTCTGATTTAACTCAGAGTAAAGCCTGAACTGAAAAACTGGCCCTAAGCGAGCTAAAGTTGTATATACACTCCCGTTCAATTGAATAGGTTCAAAATTTTCGAGTGCGATGTACCGTTACCGTTATATCTCCGAACTATGTGGAATAAATGCATTTTTGAAAATGGCATTAGAGAAAGCATCCAATTGAGGAGAGAATAAAAAAACACACAATATCAAACTTACCATCATTACACGTTTTATTATCATTTCTTTAAATTCATATTGAAATCGTAGCACTTTTTTTCGTTTATTTGAATAGGTGCACCGTCTTTATAATCACTTTTGCTTTGAACTAGTTGAAGGTCAGACCTTTTAAAGCTATTTTTGGGCTTCATATCATGGTTTCTTTGATATGGCACAAAAAAATTCAGAAAAAACGTACAATGGGTGGAGGAAAAGCTCTTTTCGCGGCTGAGTACGCGCAAATTTATTGTTTTCATGATAAATGACTAACGGGACATCAAATTTCGGAAAAACTTACAGAATCCATTCTTTGATCTATATTTATCAGAGAAGTAAGCAAAAAGATGGTGTCGATATGAAAAGAATGTAAAAAAAACTGCTGCCTCCGCAAGCTATACACGAAAAGTTCTGAGGGTTGGATCTTATTTGTCGGTTTAAATGGCTTAAATAAGGGAACAAGCAAGGTTTAGTGCAAATATTTCTACAGTCGAGAGTGTAATATAAAGTTCTTCATACCAAAAA
Organism: Dasysyrphus tricinctus; assembly: GCA_963921185.1. NCBI lineage: Eukaryota > Metazoa > Arthropoda > Insecta > Diptera > Syrphidae > Dasysyrphus > Dasysyrphus tricinctus. The sequence goes on from OY992532.1 coordinate 182,519,300, forward strand.
AGAAGAAAAAATTAAAATAAACCACCGCTTAGTTGAAAGAATTTACAATTTTAGAATTCAAGGAAAAGAAATTTAACCCCACATTTTTGAACTATTAGTATGACTATGGTTGAGTTACACAAAAACGCTCAGTCACGGAAATACAATTTGAATCCATCAATTCCGTTGAATTTAATCCCTTTTTCATTAGAAAAAAACGACTTTACGCCACTTATTCTTTCAAGTCTTATGAAGCTTACAAAACTGCATTCGTTTTTTTTTTTTTTTTTTTTTTGCTAACTTCGATTAGGTGTGGTTTCATTTAATTTTCATCTTTTTCGGTATACAGAACTTTTAATAATACTCTCGACTGCTGAAATACTGGCACTGAACCTAGCTTCTTCCCTTGCTTTAGCAATTTATACCGACGAATTAGACGCAACCCTCAGAATTTTTCGCCTATCACTTGCGGAGATAGCAGGTTATTTGCATCGTTTCATATCGACACCATCTTTTTGTTTATTATTCAGATAATTATAGATCAAAGAATAGATTCTGTAAGTTTTTTCCTAAATTTGATGTCCCATTAGCCATTTATCATGAAAACAATAAATTTGCGCGTACTCAGCCGCGAAAAGAGCTTTTCCTCCACCCATTGTACGTTTTTTCTCAATTTTTTTGTGCCATATCAAAGAAACCATGATATAAAGCCCAAAAATAGCTTTAAAATGTCTGACCTTCAACTAGTTCAAAGCAAAAGTGATTATAAAGACGGTGCACCTATTCAAATAAACGAAAAAAAGTGCTACGATTTCAATATGAATTTAAAGAAATGATAATAAAACGTGTAATGATGGAAAGTTTGATATTGTGTGTTTTCTTATTCTCTCCTCAATTGGATGCTTTCTCTAATGCCATTTTCAAAAATGCATTTATTCCACATAGTTCGGAGTTATAACGGTAAATCGCACTCGAAAATTTTGAACCTATTCAATTGAACGGGTGTGTATGTATACAGGGTGTCCCGTAATGAGTGGATAATACTGCAACTGGTGATAGCAGGCCTTATGGCTGCTCAGAAAAAAAATAGAAACAAAATATTTTTCTTGTGGTCTCCATGGTATAATTTATTTTCGAAAAATTTTAAAAAATTCAGGGTCTCCTAAAATACCTGATTACAACGGCCACCCCTAAAGGATTCTTATTATTTTTGTATTTTTATAATATTCTTGAATAACCGTTCTAAATGATGGGTTGCAAATTTTAACACCAGCTGACGCATTTTGTATGTTATAATTTTTTTTAATTATTTTTGTATTCAAAAATAATTCAATATTTTTTTTCACCAAAGTTTGAAAAATAATAAAGGGAAAAAAATGTATGAGATCATAAGTTGCAAATTAGTTAAAAATTGGCCTGTTTAATGTACTTTCCAAAATGGTATAACACATGTTTGTGTCTACAACCATAACCAATAAAATTGGCATTTAATCTACCAAAGTAGTTTTTGAACATTTTATCAGATGAAATTAAGTTACAAAGTTAAGTAAACACTACGACGACGAATGAATGTTTATATTATTTTTTTAGTTTTTATTGCATTTAAAAATAACCGTTCTTAAATAAAAGCAGTAACATTTAACACTAGTTGCTGGATTTTTTTTTAATAATATTTTTAATGATTTTTTTTAATAAGAAAATGATTAAATATTTATTTACATCAAAGTTTGATGACAATCAAAATTGAGTTGTAAGGAAAAGTCAAAAGATATACCAGTGTCACTATTATGAGTGCTAAATTCACTAACTAAAATAATAGTATGCACTTTCAAAAAGGTTTCGATTTAGGTATGGGAAATGCGATAAATAAAAACAACTGTATTAAAAATTCTGATTTATTTGTATTTTTAAATAAATTTATATCAAGTGTTCAAACTGTCCCCCATTCACTGTGATACAGGCTCTGCATCTTCTATGAAGGACCTCTCAATAAAACGAGCATATTGGCGCTAATTTATTTTCATCACAGCGTCTTGAACACGTCCATTACCAGGCATTCGTCCATCTGAAAAACATTGGTGGACTCTGATGAACACTCGATAGTCCGGATGTCGCGCATTTGGATTTGGATATCGCCCTCTATAGAGTGCTGCAGCTGCGTTAGCGCTTCCTCTGCATTCCCCGTATATTAAATGCATATTTGCATACTCCAGCGGCGTATACTGTGACATTCTTAATCGGTATTAATTTAATCAAATTCAAAAATGCGTTTAATTGACGAAACCAGTATAACAACGTTATACGTTATGTAATGACAGAGAATTGACAATATTTGCAAATAATACTCTTTTATGCATTTTAATGCCTATTTTATTACAAGTCAATTTTGATTTGAGAAAGTGTTAAAAATCTTCTCTAGTAGATTAAAAGCCAATTTAATGTGTTATTGCTGTAGATAGAAGCTTGTGATTTACCATTTGGGAAAGTACATTAAAAGGAGATTTTTTTAACATTATTTTCCACGAAAGTTTTCAGTTGTTTGTCTTTTTTATTAACTTACAAACTTTGATGAAAATAAACATTTAATCATTTTTTTATTAAAAAAATTAATTAAAAAAAGTATTAAAAAAAATCCAGCAACTAATGTTAAAGGTTACTGCCTTTATTTAAGAACGGTTATTTTTAAATGCAATAAAAATTAAAAAAAAAACAATATGAGTAATTCATTCGTCGTCGTAGTGTTTACTTAACTTTGTAACTTAATTTCATCTGATAAAATGTTCAAAAACTACTTTTGTGGATTCTATGCCAATTTTATTGGTTATAGTTGTAGACACAAACATGTGTTATACCATTTTGGAAAGTACATTAAACAGGCCAATTTTTAGCTAATTTGCCACTTATGTTCTCATACATTTTTTTCCCTGTATTATTTTTCAAACTTTGGTGAAAAAAATATTGAATTATTTTTGAAAAAAAAAAAACAATTTTAAAAAATTAGAACACCAAAAATGCATCAGCTGGTGTTAAAATTTACTACCCATAATTTAGAACGGTTATTCAAAAATATTATAAAAATACAAAAATAATAAGGGTATTCATTCAACAGCGTAAACTCGTCGTAAACATCGTAAAGTTTTAAACTTCGTAAATCTGTCAAATTTTCCATACAAATTGTGACAGAATTACGAAGTTTAAAAGTTTACAACGTTTACGACGACTTTACGCTGTTGTATGAATACCCTTAATAAGAATCCTTTAGGGGTGGCCGTTGTAATCAGGTATTTTAGGAGACCCTGAATTTTTTAACATTTTTCGAAAATAAATTATACCATGGAGACCACAAGAAAAATATTTTTTTTATATTTTTTTTCTGAGCAGTCATAAGGCCTGCTATCACCAGTTGCAGTATTATCCACTCATTACGGGACACCCTGTATATATGTACATATTTGGTTCTCAGAAACGGCTCTAACGATTTGAATACAATTTTCATAGTTTGGTCTTATGCAAGAGAAAAAAAATATTTGAAATAAGTTTTTTTAAATCCGCCTACTGCCACGCCCACTTTTACTTTTTATTGGCTTCTATGAAATATGGCTCTAACGATTTAGATGAAACTTTCAAAGTTTGTTTGTATGAGCAAGTACAAAGATTAGAAAATGATTTTATTAAAATTCGACGTTTTTTTTTTCCAATTTATTACTTTCTCAGATTTGATTCCTTAGATTTAGATGACATTTTCAGAATTAGTTATTTTGAGAAAAAAATTATAACCACCCACTGTTACGCTTACTTTTATTACTTAGGTCTTTCAGAAATGGCTCTACGGATCTTTTGATTTGGATGAAATTTCCAGAGTTTGTTTTTATGAACGCCCACTAACATGCCCAATTTTCATATTTCATGGTTTTTAAGTTTCTTGTTATGAGCAAGTTATGAAATTTTGATGGTTTAAATGTTAATTTTGAAATCAGATTTTGTAGAATGCTACAAACTGCTCTTGGTTTCTAAAAAGTTTTAGTTGACATATTGTTTAGTTAAAATAATAAAATAATACAATAATAAAAGAAAAACACTTGTTAAGTGCCCTGAAGATGTCCTTATAAAACGAAACGCGTTGGCCTTTAATAAAACTTTATTGATATTGTGAAATAAGCAAGTGTTTTTCTTTTATTATTTAACTATTTTAATTAATAAAACATTTCGGTTTTTAGGTGGCACGGCTGCCCTTCCACTAACCACCATGCCACGAGGTACATCGGTGAATACCTACTTGTGGATTATGAGTGATTTTGTGCAATAAATCGTAAAATCCATTTTTGATTTATGATCAGTGAAAAAGGTTAAAGGTTGACCTTTTTTCATTTATTTTTTCGCAAAAAAATCAACTATTGAGAGATACATCTTAAAATAAAAAATTAATCTCAACCGATAACCTAAATTTTAAAATGTTACTCTCAGAGAGAAACCAACTGAAAATAAAGGTTGACAGTTATTTCTGATCTCTGCTTAGCAAATATTAGCCGCCTTTTATTATCGCTCATAACCCATATGGTTCACCTCGTGAAAATAAAACGATGTGGGTTAGTGCAAAAGCAGTGCTGTATATCAATCTCTTTTTTTCTTATGTTTATTTGTTTTTTATGTAAGCACTTGTCTCTTTTCCTCTATATTCCTAATACTGCTGACAAATCGCCGACATCCATTCACAATGGTAAATAGCCCTCTGCCGGCCAGAATGAAAACCTCTATCTGGGTTATTGAAATTAACCTCGACAGAAACCTAGATCCCATGTTGTTTTTGTAATACATGTTAAAAGATAACCTCGACCCAGACCCAGAGATAATAAAACGCAGCTAATAATACGTAGTAGGTAGAGGTACCTCTCATAGAATGTTTTTTTTATTTTGAATTTTTCATTACCGGTTGAACGGACTTAGATTATTTTGTTTATATGGGTGATTCTACAAAAAGTGCAAGAAAATGATGATAGTTTCGGCAAAATATTTTTGGAAGCAAATAAACGTAAAAACTAACTACAGTTGAACTTTTGAACGTCCTTTCACATAATTGCCAGTCAAAAATATGAAAAATAACGATTTTATTGCAATTTTTTGAAAACAGGTGTTCCAGGGAACTCAACATTTTTATAAATATTTTCCTATTTTAGGTAAATTTTTCAGAAAATCGTACCCCTCGTCTAAACGGAGATACTAAACCCCCTCCCACACGATCGAACCAGCGCTCTCTAAGGTTTTTAGGCGTTTAATGCAAAACACCCCGTATAGCTTATCAATTTATTTCCAAGCAACTTGAAAATAAGAGCAAGTTCGTGCGACCGAGTCGTGCTTTTTATTTTATAATTATTTTAAAAGAAAAGCAGCATTAACTGAGCATTTCTGAGACCTCCAGATAGAAAATCAGTCATTATAATGCAAGGGACACGTCAGGGGACTGAGAATTAGACACTTTGGAGAATTTTTTGAGTAATGAAAGTATATCAGATCTGAATAATTTTGTCTGTCAATGTAGATATCAATCAGGTTTTTAAAATATCAGTGGAGCCGCCGAAAATTACATTATTTGTAGATTCACCCATATATAAATTTCAAATTACATATACATAATTCAAATAATATGCATATCAAAATTTTCAAATAAGAATTTTTTTTAGTTTTTTTTTTTTTAAAGTAACGAATTATTTTTTTGAAATTTTTATTTTTCAAAAACGGGTTGACAATTTTTTTTTTAATTTTATGTTCATATATACACATGAAAGGGATTTGCACACCAAAATTTGTCCTTATAATTTGTTTTTAAAACTTCAGCCTCTTGAAAATAAGGGCAATTGCGTGCAACCCAGTCGTGCAATTTTTACTTGCGATATATGTAGGTACTACAAGGCAAGTTTTGGATTCGTGCAAACAAAATTTTTGAGATAACACTCAAACACCAAAAAAGTGCGTGGCACAATTCTGTCTGTCTGTCTGTCTGTTCGTCTACAGCCTTAACGGCTCGATTGATTTTCTTCAATTTTTTGTTTCATTTTTTCTTAGAACCAAAAATAATGGTACCTGCCATACAATTTTTTAGAAATTTTAAATAATCGTAATTTTCTCAAAAACGGCTCGACAACTTTTCTTAAAAAAAGTTAGTAAATTTATTTTAGTAAAGGCTTTCTTGGCTGGGTGGAAAACCATTTTTCAAAAAATTATTATTAATGGTATATGTACCTCCCAAAGAACCACTTTTTTCATTTTTGATTTTTCACAAAACGGTACAGCCAATTTCAATTATTTTTTTTATACAGCTTCCAAAAAATATAAATAGTTTTGACTACTAAAATTTTTGAAAATATTTTTTTGGATTTTTAAAAAATGTTTCAAATTTTTGTTTGAAAAATCAAATATTTTGAAAACGACATGATCGATTTTTTTGATACTCGATATTTAAGAGTTTTAGTACTCTCTAAAATATTTTTATAAAAATTTAATATCTAAGAAAAAATAAAGGTATACCTTCCATACAAAAGTTAAAAAACCGCAAAAATGTGTTCTTAAAAAGTGTTTTAAAAATTTTATATATAAAAAAATAATTTAAAAAAAAAACCCTCCAACGATTTTAAATTTTTTGCTCCCATACAATCATATTCAATCAAGAATTAAGATGGCATTCTTTTTTTCCACCTCAAACTGTCAAAATAGTTGTTTTAGCCAATTTAAATGTCGTATTTCATGCTAGTCTGCATTTTTCTCTCATAACTTCCATGTTGTTATATAAACATAAAGAGCAAGTTCGTGTGACCCAGTCGTGCATTTATTTTTTGTAGCTTTTGAAATTACACTTTGGAAATGTTTAAAATCTTGAATTTGTCTGTGAATGTTTGCAATTTTCTTAGATCATTAGTAGAGCTGTTCCTTTTCTATTGCAAACATTTGTACATCTGATGGGCCCTAGGCCACAATAATGTAGGTTTGGTTGCTTGGATATTGGGTAATGTTGCTAAATAGTTAGCCAATGGACACACACAAAAATTAGCTTTGATTCTATGTCATAAAAGATACGATTATTTTGACAGGTTTAAGGTCTCTGGCTAAAGTAAGGCCAGATGTGTCCGACCTCCAGGGCCTTTGAAGGTTTCATTAAATTTGACGGTGCATTAAAAACAACCATTTATGTATGTAAAAAGTTTCTTTTCCGGGACCAATACAAAAAGTAGGTATTACATATATTAGGTTTATCTTAAAAATGGTTTCTCTTAAAAATGTATGCCATACTCAGTAATTTTTGGGTAATAATAACAAACAAAAAGTGAATATAAATTCTTTGCTATTGTTTTCGTGTAAAAATTCAGCTTCTGAAGAAAAACTGAATCAATCTCTAAGTAGCCTTTATTATTACCTAACATAAATGAACCGCATAATTATGGTAATACTAAAGCACCAATATTTTGAAAGATTTAGGATAACAAATGATTACAAATTTAATTTCAAAATCAACATAATAGAATATAATTTCCTGTTAAATGATTTCGCCTAATTTCATTAAAATTGAAGACAACAATTTAAATTTTTAAGTATAATGATAAACAACAAACTTTTTTAACGACATTTTAAACGCTGTTCTTTAACTATACAAAGCACTCAAAATACTTCCCTAATGACACATTGAAATAGAAACTTTTGAATCCCTTTTCCTTTCTAGTATAGATATTTTGTTTTTTTTTTTATTAAATGGAATAGAATCTTCCGATGAGCTGCCCAAACCAATTCTTCTTCATACATTATGCGTGGGTATGGGTATGGGTATGGAAATAGAAGCTGAAATAAAGCAATTAGGATATCTTTAGAGGGATATTTGAGAGCTGAGGATGGAGAATAAAAAAGATACGACTTGCTGTAACTTGTGTAATGGAAAGCCTTTTATTCAATTTATATTTTTGTTTGAAGTAATAAAATCTATACAAAGAATAGTTTAATGATACATAATAGTAAAAATAACTAGCAAAAGTTATGCATACATTGTCTTTAAATGTGAAGATTAAGGGCCATTTGCTGATACGAAACTTAAATATTTTTAAGTTAAACATTAAGCGCTTATGTGAGTTGTGTGTATGTTTAAGTTGAACATAAATATTTAATATTCAAATGAGCAAACAACTCTTAAAAGATTTATTATTTGTTATTCCACATACTTCCTTAATTTTATCAAAAAGTATACGATCAATTTGGATAAAATTTTATACAGTTTTGGAAAGCCATAATCACGGAGAGTGTGCGAATCAAAAAATTAAACACTGTTGGTCCATTTTAGTTAAGTACCACCAAGGTTAGGTTTAGGTTTAGGTTTAGGTTCATTTTATTTAAATATAATAATTAGACAAATGTTTTGTATGCTATATAATCTTAAAATAAAATAAAGATTTTGGCTATAACGCTGCCATCTGCCAGATTGATTTCTTAATCTGTCTAAAGTAATTATATATTTACAAAAATGTTCAATAGTAATAAATTATATGTGCATAAGTTATGAGAAACAATACAATTATTCACAATATACAAACCTATTTTAGTTATTTAACAATAATTTATTGGCTTTGAAAAGGTGTGACTTTTAGTTTAGTGAAAACAAAAATTAGATACATATGTATATACATTTTTTTTTTTTTTTAATTAACTTTTCGATATTTGGAACTTACATATGTATATATATATTATGTGACTTTTAGTTTAGTCAAAACAAAAATATTTATATTTATTAATTTTCAATTTCTTGACTTTAAATGAGTGTGACTTTTAGTTTAGTCAAAACAATTTTAACAATAAGAATGAAAAAAAAATGGAACATGATATATTATACATATTCTGTTAATATCAATTTTCTATAGGTGGAGGATTTCTCGAGATATTGGTAGAGACTGAGCCAGTTTTCACCGTTAAGAATCTTTTTCGTTTCTTCCATAGATAGTGTGGCTTTTCCGAAATGAACTATTCTTATTTCTTTAAAAACGGGGCAAATTGATAAGAAATGAAAGCAGTCTTCCTTTGAATTGAGATTACACAAAGTACATAGTGCCGTGGCCGATCCCCTGTACGGTGAGCCATTCAAATTTAGGAGATCACTCCTTGCTCTGCATATAAGGGATATAGCTCTAAGACTGTATTTATCATTAAAGTAATTTTCATTTAGGTCATATGTGAGTTCGGGGTACAATACTCTGTTTATTGAGGAAACTGATTTTTGTATGGCTTCATTTCTTTGGTACAAATCCACTGCTTCCAACAGTTTATAAAGTTGTACCTTTAGTAAATTAATATCATCACATTGGATCGCTAGATCAACATTACACAATTCAGCCCATTTTTGCCATTCCTTTATCCATTCCACTCTTTTCCTAAAGGTGTATCTCGCAAGTTGTTGCGGTATTCTGTTTGGCGTGTAAGTCAGTACTTTTAGAATATAGTCAAAATGAAGCTTGAAGGTACGTGTGAAAAGAGTTGGCAGCCCAGTTTCGATTTGTAAGACGTAGTTTGGTGTTGTGGATGGCAAGTAAAAAAGTTTTTTTAGGAAAAAGCGTTGTAGTTTTTCGACTTCTTCATATTGAGAATAGCCCCATGTTTGGCAGCTATAACACATGACGGAAAGCATTACGGCTTCGAATACTCTATATTTTGCTGAAGTTGGGATTTCGGTGCGGCAGACAATACTTTTCCAAGAGACGTTTATCATTGTTTTAGCTGTGACCAATTTTTGTTCAAGGTGGCAAGCCATCTTCATGTTTGGCTGAAGAAGAACGCCCAGGTACTTGTATTCAGCAATAATTATTTCAATTACTTCACCATTAAAATACCATTTCTCAACTTTATTAGGTTTCGTTTGCCTGTTTTTAACAATCATAATTTTGGATTTTTCGAGATTAATGGTAAGGTTCCAAGTCTTGCAGAATTCTGATAGCTTGTTAATCATAAGCTGTAAGCTTTGAGGAGATTCTGCAAGCAACACTATGTCGTCTGCGTAGAGGAGGACTATAAAGACTAGGTCATCAATCCTTGCCCCAGCAGGAAGATGGATTGTTATATCATCTATAAAGATTGCAAATAATACTGCACTTAGCAAACATCCTTGTTTAACTCCAGATTCTCCCTGGAACCAATCAGAAGTATTTTTTCCATCCCATACTGACTGACGCGTGTTGTTATACATGTTTTTAAGGACTTTCAAAAGCTTCGTTGACAATCCTTTTTGGGAGAGTTTGTAGAACAAAGCATTACGATCAATTGAGTCAAACGCAGCTTTAAAATCTACAAAAAACACATATAACTTTCTGTTTTGTCTCAAAAAATACTGTGAAATTGATGTAAGTATAAAAATATTATCTATGGTGGAATAGCCCTTCCGAAAACCAGATTGATATTCACTAAGAATTTCATGTCTGTCTATCCATAGCTGAATGCGTTCCAACAGAATTGAGGCAAAAATTTTAGCGATAGCATTCATGAATGATATGCCTCTATAGTTACATGGTAAGTTTGGATCACCTTTTTTAAATATCGGATATACTATTGAATCTCGAAAGCTTTGAGGTATATCTCCAGTATCAAAAATAAAGTTAAATGAATCTAACATTTTGCGATGAAAATCGAGTGGTGCGTTTTTATAGAATTCATTTGGAATCCTATCAGGCCCTGGGGTCTTTTTATTTGCTGCTTTGAAGAGTGCAGTTTGTAATTCGCTCATTGATATTTTTCGATCAAGTAGCTCATTACAAAGTAAAGGTTCGGCATATAAAAACATGTTTAGTGATGGAATAGGGTTTAATAGAACTTAAAAGTGAGCAGCAAGATCTGTTACATTAATTTTTGTTCCGCGTACTAGCTCTTGTCCTTTCAGTTGATTAATTTGTTCCCAAAAGTGTTTGCTATTTTTTGTAGCTGAGAGCCCTATCGCAATGGACTTAAAATATTCTTCACGTTTCCGTTTGCATAATTCTTTGTATTTCCTGTTCGATTCTAGATACTGTTTTGAAAGTGTTTCGTTCAAATCTGACGAAGATTTTACTTTTCTTAGTAGTGTGAATGATAGAGTTCTTGCTATAAAACACTCATTATCAAACCAGCGTTGTTTATAATTATGCGGTTTTAGGTTTGGCCTTACATTTGATACTTCTTTAATGCAGGTACTGAGTAAACTTATTTGTTCATCAGAGCATAAAGAAGTAGAAGAATTCTGATAAGACCTTTGTAGAAAAGAGTTAACTTTGTGTTGATACATTTCTTTCTGATTTTCTCGCCAAATAATTTTGGGTGGTAAAAAAAATTTACAAATATCTTCATTTGTATCAGCTTCACAAGTGAAGTGAACAACTAATGGCATATGATCAGAAAATAATTGTGATTCTACTTTGAAAGATGCTATTCTATTTCTCCATCCTTGCGATACTGCACAATAATCAACTACTGATTTACCCGGGCCCCCAATAAACGTACCACCATTTTATCAAAAGTATTAAATAAAAAAAAACGGGTTTACTTCAATTTTCAAATATTTTATAGCTAGCTTCTCAGTGGTGTTAAATTTCGACAGGGTTTCGTGAAATAACTCCCCAAACTGAAAATGAAATAACACCCCAAAGTGGGGAATTTTTGCATTTTGAAATATGTCCCCAAGTTCAAAGATGAAATATATCTCCAAAAACGCCTGAAATAAGTCCTCAATCAAAAATGAGATACATACATAAGTCCCCAGAAATTTCTTATGAATTTTTTAATTTAACGTAACAAATTACATAAGTTCATGAATAAAAAGATATTTGGCACCGAATCTTTGCAAATAATGCATAAATTAATAACGGATCCTACGAGGGGCAAGTGCCCGGCAGGTGACGCGGTGGTTGTGGTGGACTGAGAGTGGTGGGCGCTACGCGCGGCACGCCAAAACGCGTTTGAATTAAACTCTGAGCCATATTCATAGAAAATTTGAAAAGATAATTTTCATTTTGTAAAAGTTTGTTTAGTTTGCATTCTGCATAGCGATGTGTTGTGAGAATATCAAAGACAACTGGTCTATTAGCTTCATATGTCCTATCTTCAAAAAAGGTGATCCTGTGTCCTGCCCGAACTATCGTGGCATATCACTGATATCGCATATAAGATGCTATCCAAGACTCTTAAGCCGTTCTGCAATACTATAATTGGCATGTACCACTGTGGCTTCCGGCTGGTCAGATTGGCCATAGACCAAATATTCACTCTCAGGCCAATCCTAAAAAGACCAACGAATTTTAAGTCGAAACTCACTATCTATTCATCCACTTCAAAGCTACATATGATAGCATTCATCGTCAGGAGCTTTATATGGCAATGGCTAAGCTTGGGATCATGGGAAATTTGATCCGGTTGGGTCACCTAACATTGGAAAATAAGCGATGCAATGTGCAACTTGGGAAAAACTTTTCCGAACTATTTAAAACATACACGGAGTTTCGGCAAGGAAATGCGCCCTCATGTGAGTTCTTCAATCTCGTTCTGGAGGAAAGAGTGTGCAGGGCAGATTTTAACACAAAAGGCACTACTTTCAACAGACCTGTCCAACTTCTAGGATATGCCGACGGCAATTGAAGAACAGGCGAAACTTGTTGAGCTTCAAGTAAACCAGGACAAGATTCAATACATGCAACAAACACTGAAATATCTGTCAACCGGATAGGACAAAAGGTCACTGTTGATAACAACAACTTCGAAGTCGTTAAGGATTTTACTTACCTCGGACTAAACATTAATCCCACGAGCTCCATCTTAGTGAAGAAATCCGGCGTTCACATATTCTACGCTTTATAATTTAAAAAAATGACGAAGAAGCCATTCAAATTCACGGGGAACCCCATTTTTGGTCAATTTATCGCCTCGACACGATAGAAATCAATAAATAGCTCTCATCTATTGGGCAATATTGCCATTGCCAATGACAAAATATCTCCATTTGCATTGTTCAAGGCAATAGTAATTGTATCAAAGCTTAAATTTAGCAAATAGAGCCGTTGGGTTATGGCGCCAAGTGTTGGGCGATAAGCCAAAAGGAAGAGCTATATACTGTATTCCTAAGAAAGACAAAATTCTTCGACGCATATTTGGTACTGAGTCCGAAAAGGGTGAATGAAGGAGAAGATACACCCGAAAACTGTATGAGCTTGATACAGCTCATAGCGGATGTAGTCCAGAAAATCAAAACACGTGGAATAAATGGCTCGGCCACATTCAGCGAGTGGACAATAACTTTCCAGCCAAAGAGAGTCTCTGAATCCCAACCCCCAGGTTCGAGAAAACGAAGAGCCCCGGTTTAAAGACAAAGACATCGTGGATGTCAGAAATCTTGGTCTAGATGAATGGAAGCAGTGTGCTCGGGATCTTAGAGGATGGAAGGCTGCCATGCCTCCAGCTCCTACCCTTCATGGATTGGAAGCCGGTCGTGGTCATGTTGGGTTTAGTGAAAACTCGCAATCTAAATAGGCTCTTTTAATTGTGTCGTCACACAAAAAATGAACAAAGCTATAGGAACCTTGTTTCTGTTTCGTGCTTTCCTGAAAAAGAAAAGAGGATGGGCAGGTTAAAAGTCACCTATCCTAAGCTATCCAGATAGGTTTGTGTTGTTGAAGATAATCCCTTGTGAAGAAAACCAGCTGATGACAGCTGATACAAAAGCAGCTCAAGGTATCTGAAAGTTTTTTAAGATAGCTAGATAACCTAGGTAGACAAACGTTTGCCCAGTGTTGTATACTTAACTTGTAACATCTAACTCTCTCTTAACTTTAAATAATGACAATGTATACTTTGAATTAGTTTTAGTTAATAAACACCACTCAAGCAATGAACAGCTCGTCTTTCATTTATACAAGTTAACGCAGTCTTGAACAGAATAGAACATGGTGTCAGGTGGATCTTAAAGAAAAAATTAGAATACCCACAGTCATTTAAATAATTAAAAATAATAAAATAATTTTAAGAATTATTTAACATTTGAAGTCATAGTCAGTGTGAAGTTTTTAAGTCATCTTCATATTCTACCTAATCAGTGTCGGCAATCTACTCCCTTATCGGAATAGCACTTAACCTATAAGAGTAGTACCAATCACGTGTCAAAACTGGCCAGCGAAAAATCTATTTCTGACTCAGGAATATCTGTTGATCCTGGAGAAATCATAGATTTAACTCAGTTGCAACAAACTATTCTTGAAGATTTGTCGTCCACGTTAATGGAAACGGGCAGTCAAACAAACTCTTCAGCCAACCAACAAAGTCAGACAGAAATATTTAGAAACATGGAATTCTCATTTGGAGCAAAGCCGCCAAAAGAAATGAACTTTAATCAGCCAAACCTTATCGCAGCATGGAAGTTCTGGATGCAAAAACTTGAAATTTTTCTGAACCTCATCGGTATTAAAGAGGACGAAAGAAAAATCACCGCCATTTTGTCGTACATAGGTGACGATGGTCTTCGCATCTATAACACGTTTCCCAAAAATCTCAAATTTGATGAGGTTAAGAAGAAATTTGATGAATATTGTGAACCCAGAACTAACATCGTATTTGAGCGTTATAAATTCTTGTCAGCAAGACAGAAACCAGCTGAAACGATGGATCAATTTCTGACTCAATTAAAGGAATTGGTTCAAGCATGTGAATATGGTACGCTTCAGGATGGAATGGTCAGAGATGTCTTCATAATTGGGTTAAACGATGACAAGTTGAGGCGTTTGTTGCTTGACATCGACGACCTTACACTTGAGACAGCGGAAAAGCGTGCAAAATCATATGTCCTTAGTCAATCTCAGTCACAGGAGATGTCAACAGTCACCATAAAGTCTGAAAATCAGATCAATTACATCCAAAAATCTAGCAGCAGCAGCAGTAGGACACCAACCATCAAGAATCACAAACAACATCAGTCAAGACAACGACAGAACGTAAAATCATCCTCCACGAACAACTCTAACCCGAACGTCAAGATGAATGAGTCTAACAAAAGGTGCGAACGATGTGGGAACTGGAACCACCGAGTCAAATGTCCAGCACTGGGACAACGTTGTCACATTTGTAAAGGCATGAATCATTTTGCCAAATATTGTAAGTCAAACAAAGACATTAAATCGTTTTCTCTTAATAACAATAACAATTGTAATGATGATTTAGAATTAGATGATGATAATGATTTCTTTATTGGTTCAGTAAATTTTGAAGAGAGAGTCTTAAATCCAAAATGTTTTGATAAAATAAATAATAAGTCGGATATGTATTTTAAAGAATTTTTTGTTATAAATGATAAAGTTATTAAAGTTGAATTGGACACGGGAGCAGAAGCAAATGTGATGAGCTTGAATACTTTTAATCAAATTAATTCATTGAAGAATTTATCTCTCAGTAAATGTGTAGGAAAATTAACTGCGTTTGGAGGATCGAAGGTCAATATTCTTGGTCAGTGTCTAGTAAATGCCTTTATCAGCAAAAGTAAGGTTAGACAAGAAAAAATTAACTTTTTTGTTGTGAATGAAAATGTCAGTACGGTCTTAGGTAAAAATGATTGTTTTAGATTTGGTTTGGTCAAACAAAATATATCGTCATCGATTAATCAGATTATTAGTGAGTCGAATGTTTTGATTAAGAATATAGAGCCACAATTTAGTCACTTGTTCATAGGACTAGGTTGTTTAAGTGGTGAATTTAAACTTAAAGTCGATCCTCAAGTAAATCCAGTTATTGATGCACCTAGGCGGATTCCGTTTAAATTGCATACAAAATTAGAACAAGAACTAAAGCGAATGGAAAACAATGAAGTAATAGAAAGAGTCAAAAGCCCAACGCAATGGGTCAGTTCAATCGTATTGGTTGAAAAGTCTGATGGTTCCTTGCGAATTTGTTTGGATCCAAGAAACCTCAACAAGGCATTACAACGGGAGCACTATCCTATTCCCAATATTGAACTTATTAAATCCAAACTGTCAGGTTCAAAATATTATTCAACACTCGATGCTAGTAAAGGTTATTGGATGTTGAAGCTTGATAAAGAAAGTTCTGACTTGTGCACGTTCAACACACCTTTTGGAAGGTACAAGTTTCTTAGAATGCCATATGGAGTCAAAGTAGCGCAGGAAATTTTTCACCGTGTCATGACAGAAATCTTTATAGACTTAGATGTTATCATTTACATAGATGATATTTTGGTGTATGGTAGTAATATTCAAGACCACAATAGAAAATTGAATCAGGTACTAGAACGTATGGATAAAGTTGGATTGAGGCTAAATAAAGAAAAATGTAGGTTTGGTCTAACCGAAATAAAATTTTTTGGTCACATATTTAACGAACTTGGTGTAAGTACTGATCACCAAAAAGTTGAAGCAATTTTGAATATGAAGTCTCCATCTTCTGTACAAGAAGTACAAAGGTTTTTAGGTACAGTCACATATTTCGGGTCATTTATTCCTAATTTGTCTAATGAAACTGAGCCACTACGTCAATTGCTCAAGAAGAATGTAATTTTCCAGTGGAATGAGTCATTAGAGAATGTTTTCAAAAAACTAAAGTCACTTGTCTCAACACCACCAGTCCTTGCCTATTTCGACCCAACAAAGTCACTTGTTTTATCCGTTGATGCTTCACAGTTTGCATTAGGGGGTTGTCTCTTACAAGATAGCCGTCCTATAGCTTTTGCGTCCAAGACTCTCACCGACTGTCAAAGAAATTACGCTCAGATAGAGAAAGAACTCTATGCGATTCTGTTTGGTTGTGAAAAATGGCATCAATTTATTTATGGTCAAACAATAGTGGTGGAAACAGACCACAAACCTCTCACACCTCTATTTAAAAAAGCATTGGTACATGTTCCGGCAAGATTACAAAGGATGATGCTTTGTCTTCAAGCTTATGACTTAGAAGTCATATATAAGCCCGGTAAAAAGATGTTAGTCGCGGACATGTTATCAAGAGCACCATTATGTCGTAAAGAGGATAGTCCGATAGATAAAGAAATTATGATACATGTTGGTTTCATTAAATCAAATCTAGCCATCACGCAACCAATTCTTAAAGAAATTTTGGCAGCGACCAATGAAGATGAAACCCTGCAACAATTGCGTCTCCTTATTCAAGGCAGTTGGCCAGAAAAAAGAAACAAAATAAGTACTGAATTACAAACATTTTGGAATTATAGATATGAGCTAACGGAAATTGATAACCTTATTTTTAAAGGTCTTGCTTTAGTTATTCCGAAGGGAATGACAAGAAAGATTCTCGTTCATATTCATGATGGTCACCCAGGCATAGAAAAAAGTAAACGACGAGCTAGAGGCACAGTATTTTGGCCTCGCATGAATTTTGATATTCAAGCATTTGTAGAAAATTGCATCACGTGTAATAAATACCAAAATACAAACATAAAAGAACCATTATTGGCACACGAGCTGCCAAACCTTCCGTTTCAAAAAGTAGGTGTCGATCTTTTCGAATGGAAAAAAGATTTATATCTACTATTGGTAGATTATTATTCTAAGTTTATGGAAGTCATAAAACTTAGGTCAGCAAAAGCGACTGAAATTGTAACCCATTTGAAGTCAATCTTCGCGCGGCATGGAATACCATCAGAACTGATGTCTGATAATGGTCCACCATTCAACTCATCAGAATTCAAGGAGTTTTCCAATGAATGGATGTTTGACCATATCACAAGTAGCCCATACTATCCAAAATCCAACGGGTTGGTAGAGAGAACCATACAAACTGTCAAAAAAATGCTGACTAAATGTTCTGAAACAAATGGAGATCCTTATCTTGGACTTCTTTATCTTCGAACTACTTCCCAACTGAGTCACTCCCCTTCGCAGTTGTTGATGTCAAGAAAGCTCAGAACACGAGTTCCAACGCATCAATTACAACTTAAGGCAGCTGTGGTAGATGAAGTGCTACATAGGCAGGAGGTTCAAGATTACCAGAATAAAGTTAAAGCCAATTATGATAAACATTCCAGACACCGGCAAACAATTACCGAGAACATACCAGTTTACTTCAAAAAAATTCCGGAGGGACAATGGGAAAAGGGTAATGTAGTAGAGGTAACTGAAATGCCAAGATCAGCGATTGTAGAAAGTCAGACAGGAAAGCGATACCGCCGTAATCAGAGAGATATTTTAAGAGATAAAACTACTGCAGATACTGTAGAAAAAGACAAAACAGTAACGAGAACATTGAAACTTCGATCCGGAAAACAGCTTCCTAGAAATTGAATTTTATTCAATGGTTTTGCTTCTGATCTCTTAACCAACTTGTAAATAAATTAAATTATATTATTGAAACAAAATGTTCATTTTATATGATAAGAAAATATGTAACTTTTATTTATATAATGAATTTTTATTTTTGTTTTTTTATAAAGGGACATGTTGTATACTTAACTTGTAACATCTAACTCTCTCTTAACTTTAAATAATGACAATGTATACTTTGAATTAGTTTTAGTTAATAAACACCACTCAAGCAATGAACAGCTCGTCTTTCATTTATACAAGTTAACGCAGTCTTGAACAGAATAGAACACCCAGATCATTTGAACATATCAAAAAGCTATAAATTCCTTTTTCTATTGACAAATACTAAGAAGGGGAAAACCATGAATATCAAAAAGAAGTTGTCAAATAATTAATTGGGTAGCGCAACAGCTTGAGGAGAACCAGGGCCTAGTGACTTACAACTCTCAACCATTCCTGTGCGTGTTGTTGGCAGGAATGGAGGGGACCTACAATTTTTTGCCGATTCCGAACGGCTAGATGAGAAGCACTTATTCATGAAAAGTATACTCTTGGAGGATTCGTCAGTTCCTCGCAAGAGGCAGAGGAACTGAAATGCCAAGATCAGCGATTGTAGAAAGTCAGACAGGAAAGCGATACCGCCGTAATCAGAGAGATATTTTAAGAGATAAAACTACTGCAGATACTGTAGAAAAAGACAAAACAGTAACGAGAACATTGAAACTTCGATCCGGAAAACAGCTTCCTAGAAATTGAATTTTATTCAATGGTTTTGCTTCTGATCTCTTAACCAACTTGTAAATAAATTAAATTATATTATTGAAACAAAATGTTCATTTTATATGATAAGAAAATATGTAACTTTTATTTATATAATGAATTTTTATTTTTGTTTTTTTATAAAGGGACATGTTGTATACTTAACTTGTAACATCTAACTCTCTCTTAACTTTAAATAATGACAATGTATACTTTGAATTAGTTTTAGTTAATAAACACCACTCAAGCAATGAACAGCTCGTCTTTCATTTATACAAGTTAACGCAGTCTTGAACAGAATAGAACACCCAGATCATTTGAACATATCAAAAAGCTATAAATTCCTTTTTCTATTGACAAATACTAAGAAGGGGAAAACCATGAATATCAAAAAGAAGTTGTCAAATAATTAATTGGGTAGCGCAACAGCTTGAGGAGAACCAGGGCCTAGTGACTTACAACTCTCAACCATTCCTGTGCGTGTTGTTGGCAGGAATGGAGGGGACCTACAATTTTTTGCCGATTCCGAACGGCTAGATGAGAAGCACTTATTCATGAAAAGTATACTCTTGGAGGATTCGTCAGTTCCTCGCAAGAGGCAGTAACTCTGATAAAACATTTCTGTTTTTAGGTGGCACGGCTGGGAATCGAACCCAAACCTTCGGCATGAAAGTCCGTCAACGCACTAACAATTTTGCCACGAGGTACTACTACTAAATAAATAGGCATATTTGAAAACTATATCAAAAAGAAGTGTATTTTCAGATAAACCCCTTCTGGCTTAGAGCCAGAGGGGGGAGGGGGGGGCGAATCGTGGCCTTCGGAAAAAAAAGAAGTACGATTATTTGTTAAAATTCATTACAAAATTATAAATTGGTATTGCCCAGAGCCAGGGGAGGCAAGTGCTCCCTTCCTTCCGGACGCCTATCATTGACTGTGCTGACTTTGACTGAAAAACTGGATTTTTGACGTTTCATTTTCTGAAGGAATAAGAGCGTGACGTGAACATTTGTATCGGAACTTGCTGTTCCTTTCCACGAATTCTCGATGTATGTGATGCTACCATATTACTAATCTTCTTGATCCATCAGGATTTCCAAAAACATAATTAATCGTGAATGAAGGTTGTCCAGTCGGCAGAGTGCTAGTAGTCATGATTGCATTTGCTGGTAGGTTTCCAGATAGGTTTTAAGTTTCAGTTTGGCTGCGCCTAGACGTGTTTCTTAAACGCTGACTGCACCGCGCCACGGCCGTGCTACGCCACGCCACGTGCGTCGTGCGAGGATGCTTACGCTCTTGACTTCGCTGACAGTGCGAAGAAAAGGCACAGTCCGCTGGACGTTCTGGTTTTCGAATAGAAGGTAAGATCGGATAGATAGAAACAAAAAATTATCTTTATGAAACAAAAAAAATTAAAAGGAATACAGTGATATAAGGTTTGGGCTTTTAATCCCTAGTACTGTGAAGGTTTACCTGAGGTGTTGTTCCACAATGTCGTGACATAATATAAAATTGTCGAGTTCACTTCACTCCACTTGGACACTGGGGTTATAGGCTGTATTCACGAAGCTTGGTTTTAAGTTGAGAATTTCTGTAAGCCAGTTGAGCCCCGGCGCGCGTGGCTTAGAAAAAGAGCTCTATACCCCTCCAGGAGTTCGTAGGGATTGTAGGGTGTCATTTGAGAGGTGATGATAACCACTTTGGCACTAAATAAAGTTCCAAGACTCTTATTGGGCGGAAGAAGATCTCCACGTGGTATTCGCTAGGTCTTAGCCAATCTATCCGCGTGGTTCTCGGCACTCAATAAACGAAAGAAATTGCTATAGAGCACTGTAAGTAGGTAATTTGGAGCTCATATATATAATTACCTGAACTCACAAAAATGTTCAAGCTCCGCAAAATTGACCTTGGTGTTTGGGGGGGATTCCTCGGCCACGAAGTAGCACTAGAGGATCGAGTGCGATTATCTCTTTTAGCAAATTAAATTAATTTAGTTGCGAACTCAAACAATTTTCATAAATTTGCGTATGCTCACAAAATTCGATTAAGGATTTTCTTTATTTTACTCGAAAATCAATTTAGCGACGATTAAATGCACAAACTTTCATTAGGTTCCGACTGCGCATGTGAATATCGTAAACGGAACGAGGTTCAAATTATTATCGTTAACGAAATGATTTGCATTGTTATCAGTGGCAGCGTTCACTAATAAGATTGTGTACAAAACAACAATAAAACAATTTTGGGTAGCACATTTCAATATGGCCGTACAACATGCTAAAACGACATAAAAAAACAATGGCCTAAAATTATACATAGTGAAGTTAACACGATACTAAAACAACTTTAGTGTAACACTATAGGTGAAAATGACGTTTTCTTAAATTATACACGATGTCGAACCAACATTATGTTTAAACACTTGCATAGAAGTTTAAATCACCAAAGTCTGATTTTAATTTTTAGTATCACACGAGCTCAAATGACGTCTGTTGCACAAACTGTCATTGATAAAGGCGAGTTCAACTATAATTTGCTTAGAAAATGGTCTTAAAGCGACACTAACTAGCATGTGTCTATAATTCAGGAAAAGTTAGAGAACTGCATTAAAGTTAAACAAATGTTAACTAGTGTCACGCTAAGGCCCTTAATATAGGCTGTCTATAATTTTGCGCCAATCTTTCAGTCTAATGTGAACACCGTCTTATAATAACCCAGTCAATTTCTGCTCAAAATTTTGCATTTTTTCTATGTTGCGTCAAAAAATTCTAGTCGCAAGCCTCAGATTCGGATTCAGCACCCTCGAACACATAAAGCAGGGAAAAATTAAAACTATCCCACAATTTGCATGGTAAAAACACAAATGACTAGACTATAAGTCGTATGTGAATGATTTAAAAATCAATTCGATACTTGACATTTTAAATTCGAAAAAAAATAAAAGGATTTTTATTTACATACACAGGTAGATTCATCCTTAAAATGTCTATAAAGTTCGATTTTGATTTCGATTTGTAAATATAGAATATTGATGTTGTTTTTAAAGTTATTTTGTTTGTTCAATTCTTTTCTTATTTTCTTTCTTCAGTAAAGTTCTTTTTTATTATTTTTGTCTGTCATTTAAAGGGACATTTTAAGGGACATTTCTTAAGTTTTTATTTAAAAAAACGTAGTATTTAAGGGTAAAGTAATTAAATGAACCAAAGACCATTATTTCTTTTCCGAAATAAATATCGGTAAAGCTCTTTGAAATTTGATATCATTTACATTTTGTATTTTTAAATTATTCAAGGTGTCAAGGTTGGAGAAGAAGATGCACAAATAGATCAAATGTCTCTATCTACTTTTTTGAGTTATTAAATCAAAAGGTGCGTAGGCGATTCCTAAAGAAAAGAAAAACAGCTCTGAGAAGAGTAATATACTATTTGTAATGATTTTCGGCTTAGTTACTATTAAATAGTTGGATTCTAGGAGATTCCAGTAAAATCTTAAGAAATTAAATTTTAAAAAATGCTAAGAAAAATATATTAATTGAAAACTTGCACATGGTATTTCGGATATAATTATTGGCGTTTTTCGTTTTTAACTCAGAGCAGATCGCACGGAACTGTCAAACAAAAATTCTATGTTTCTTTTTAAGCTCAGACATATCAGAGCATAAAAAGTGTGTTTCTTTTTTCATCGAAGCTAGCTCAGAGCTTGCTAAATTAGCTCAGGATTAAATGACTGAGTGAATCGAGCGTAACGCTGAGCGAAGCCAACTTCACTTATTTGTTTAGTGATACATATTTTAAAATAGGTTCTCCGGACAGTCCCTGGACAGTCACCCGTCATTTGTAAAAAATTGCAAGAAATTTCACGAAATTTACCAAAAACACCTATGAAATGACAGTTCAGTGCCCAAGTGTATTTCATAATTAAATCTGAGGAATCTGATCATAATCTGCTCGGAGCTCTGCTCTGATCGCTCAGCCTCTGCTCAGAGCTTTGCTCAGAGCCAAAAAAGAAAAACGCCATATGTATCTAAGAAATGTCAAACTGCGATACTGTAAAGCAGGGACGTATTTTTTTTGCTCGATTTGTTTCGTAGTCAAGTTATTTGTTCATGTTTTTAATGTTAATTTACTTATGTCTATTCAGGAAGATGCCTAGTAAATATTTGGTTTATTTGCTTGAAACAAAAAAATATAATAATTTCATAAATAATTTAAAAGCTTAGCTTTCTGAAAGTCGTGTGGTAAAGGAAAAATGGATGACCATTCTGAAAGTGGATGAAGTAAGGCCAAATTCAGGGGTGTCATATTCTGTATCGCTGCCAATGATTTGCTTTGATTTCGCGTTGGTTTTGGAGAGCCTTTATTCATGACAATGCGGAAATTTAAATTAAGTAAATTTATAATATTCCACTGAAACAACAAAACTTTGAAGAAAATAGATATTAAAAAAATTTCTCGGCGCCCTAGAGGTTATCATGAAAAATAAGTATTTTTGAAAATAAAAATGATTGTTATGGCGCCCTAGTAAGTTGCTCCAAATCAAAGTAAATCACTCCATCCCTGTTGGAATGCATTTGTGTTTGTGAGAGCAAACATTATTATGAAAACTGTTAGGCTACGCAGTTAAAAAACTGACGGTACATGGCGAGTAAGCAGTCGCCATGGATTTAGCATCTTCTTCATAGAACTCGAAGGACGCTGGTTGCACTTCCAGAGCCAGCGAATCCGATGAACGCATTCAGCCACACACAGCAATTTTTCGAATAAGAAAAGAATAATTTCCAAAAACTAAAAAAGAAATTCTATTTCATACCGCGTTCATTCTTCCCCTGCCGAATGAAATCAGAACAGACCAATTTTAGTGAAAAACTGGCGGAACGCTAAGTAACATTTTAACACCATTGGAAAAATTGGAAACTGACAGTAATTTACTATTTCTCGAAATTATTCGTTGGGCTTTTGCGCAGATTTGGAGCGATGAGAGATCAGCGTTTAACGTTTCATATTTTACAAATGTGACTTGTAGATACATATGTTGGGCACTTGGCCATTCTCAAATTGAGTAAGGGGGGAGCAAAACTGTCATTCATGAGGGTGCTTGGAACCAACTATCACCCATATTTTCTCGTTATTAGATGGGATTTCAAACAGACCACGCACAGTGAGTGAGTGGTCCGTGTTTGTGGCATTTTGGCTGCAAAATTAATTTCCCACGCCAATTCTTGATAAAAATTTATGAAATTTGGTGCAATTTATGATTTGGGGATTCTTACCTCAAACAAGGGCTTCTCAATTCAGGTCAAAAATCTTTCAACATTTCAAAACTTTCAAGAGAATATTTTCAAAGTACATAGTTAGTTGTAGCGCGCCTAAGGCACCTGTTGAAAATTAATGAATTTAAAACACATACAAAATAATCGAAATAAGTTTTAAAAAAATTCTTTCAATATTGTTTGGGATCTGAAGGCATTTCCGGAACTTTTTTAATTTTCAAAATAACACCTTTGTTATCTGGGGGCGTTTCCGCAATTTTTTTATGTTCAAAATATTAAAAATTTCCATAAAAGTACTTTGGCACCAAAAAACAGTATGTTTTCAAAAAGTGGAAATATGTACTGATATTTTACCCGAATGTGTGTATACTCAACACCCATCTTCTTCGACATCAGCTGTTATTTTCCCATCATGCGTTTGGTATGTAGAAACTAACAAAAAGTGGAGGCTCCACCCTTTGACGAAAAAAGTATGTTCCCAGAAACTGGCAACACTGATATTTAACCCGTAGGTGCGTCTACTCAACATTTATCTCTTAAGACATGGACCGTTATTATCCCAACACGCGTTTGGCATTTGGAAGCGATTCCGCAACATTTTCATATTGAAAATATTTTCCAGCGTTACAGACTCAGTCAGTGAATCAGTGATCATCGTAAATATATAATTTAATAATTAAATAAAAGTATGCAAAAAATTCAAAATCCTAGAAAAGTTTGTTGTTAGTTTAGCTCCTTATAAAAGCGCTTTTGAACGCCCTGTACAATTTATTATTACTTTATAGAAGCTGAAACCAGAAACCTTATAGGTATGTAGGTATGCATATTTGTTTTTTTTTTATAATAATAAAACTCACCTGTGGCAAACTGAGGAAAATTGACAACACATACGTTCCACCTAACAGTCTATAGCACCTTTTTGCCATGTTTAATGATTTCATTGGATACTTCACAGCTATCCAGCGGTCCACGCCAATTAGCACCAACACATAGGTCGAAAGATACAAGCTAAACATTTGAAACAGTTTCACCATTTTGCATGTGAAATCATCGGCCAACCATTGAACCGTATAACTCCAGGCAGCCTCGCCAATGATGCAGAATCCCGTAACAAGCACATCCGCAATAGAGAGATGAAATATGAGCAAATAAATGGCACTCCAACTTTGACGTGAAGCCCT
The DNA here is from genome assembly GCA_963921185.1 of Dasysyrphus tricinctus. Classification (NCBI taxonomy): domain Eukaryota; kingdom Metazoa; phylum Arthropoda; class Insecta; order Diptera; family Syrphidae; genus Dasysyrphus; species Dasysyrphus tricinctus. The sequence continues at coordinate 182,544,784 of OY992532.1, forward strand.
CCGGCTCATGCGTGTCTTATATATATTCCACATAGTTGCAACATTGCCAAACAGCGAAATTATTCCCATTATCGATAGCACAATCACTTTGATTACAGATGACTTGGTAAGCTGTGGAGCATGTTCCAGTTGGACGGGATATGTGTCATTTGAAATTTGCATCAACAGAGGATCATAGACGGCCGAGGAATACGAAGTCGAAGGTGAAACCATCGACGTTTCATTAATGGCCATAAACGCACCCTGCGAAATCAATCCCTTGTAGTCGTCCATGTAAGCTGGCAGGTTATGGCCTAGGAACTCAAACGATGAGTTGTGCATGTTAAGTGTCAACATTTTTCCCGAAAATTAAAACAAATAAAACCAAATAAAAACAACGAGACGTTATTAAAAAAAAAACTCGCTGAATTAATTTCTTACACGAGATTCATTTTAATAATTTTCGAGGCACCAAGACCGCACATCACTACAGAATTATTATTTTATGGACGATTTTGCACGCTTCCAACATCGATTAGCGCACTTCGAAGCTCAAGGTCGGGCTTACAGGTAATATTACGGGCTAAAGTAATTATTCAATTACTTGACCCCTTATATAGCTTTAGCTGGGGTATCAATTTCCCTGCAAATTATTCTATAAGAATTGCGTATAATTTATAATTTTGTATTTGTTTTTTATTTTTTAATTAAAAAATGGCGGGAAAATGAATAGTTAGTGGCCACGGATAGGTGTCTGCTGTGCTTTGGCTAGTTTTTCAAACTGATAGCTTTGTTGGGCCTGATAAATTTCTGCACTGACAGAACGTATATAGTGTTAAACTGGAATAATTATATTTTTAATGTTGTTATAGTTGTTGATAGAAATTTTGTATTTTTTTGTTTTTGTTTATAAGTGACGATTTCGTTTAACGATTTATTAATACACAAAAGCGCATTGGAACTTTGAGCGAGCGCATTTAAGTGTTTGTTGTGTTGAATTGTAGGTATATCTGAAATTAAAAAAAATAAAGGAAAATATGTTTAAAAAATTGTTATTGTAAGACTTTATGATAGAAAATTTAAAAAATGTTTGTTTGTGAAGATTTAAAATTAATTTTTTTGGCGTAAAAGAATGTGTGTTTGATCATCTAGACTGTACTAGAGCTTTGGCGTTCATATTCTAGGTTATTCCATCTAACGAGGATGTGATAAATTTTCCAGAATTAGCTCTTGCCATGATAAAGGTTACTCTCACCCTAGCTGTTTTGGTTTAACATAAAATTTTAGATTCCCTCCAATCCTATTTGGTCAACAACACATACACATCAGGAATGTTTGAGAGTGCAAGTCACTATTGGCAAGTTAGTGCGTGAACCCTTTCCGGGAAAAACATTCTTTTTTTTTTTCAATTTGACATTAATTGTATGTAATTCCCATTGGTAAGAAAAACCCACAAAAAGGTTTGAAATCAATGATTTTATTTTTTAATTTCCTACGAACATACCTACGTATAAGAACGTAGAATGGGTTTTATTTTATCAATAATCAAATTTATAGACGTCTTGAATATTTAAATAAAATTTACCATAATAGTAGGTATATTCCCTATAAGATTTCTATACAGAAATTGACACAACGAAATTGTAAACGAAAAATTTCGTAGTGACTTTTGTTATGTAGTACGCAGCTCGACAGTGAAATGTCAATAAAACAGAAAATTGTAGTCGATACAAGAACGAAGTCTCCACTTATTTTTCACACACAATATGTCTGTTCGTGTACTTCCCAAAAGGTGCAGGGAATTAACTTCACGGGAACTACCTTCACATGGGAATTAACTTCACCACTAATGGGAATTAATTTCACTTTTTTGAAGTGAAATTATTTCCCACTGAAAGTGAGTAATAATTTCACTTTTTTGTGGGAATTATTGTCACTTTAATGTGCGTTTCTTTAAATCCAGATTCTTTAAATGCAAAAGAAACTTTGCATACACCCAACCTCGCACCTACCCCAAATCCTAAAATGTGCCCAAGCAGGGGGGTTGCAGGGGGGCAGCATTCCCACAATCATTCCTCACTGTTTATTCGCCGTAATGCATGCTGCTAGCACGGTATTTGTAAGGCAAAGCATTACAGCGAATAAACAGTGAGGTATGTATGGGGCAACCCCCCTGCTAGGGCACATTATAGGATTTGGGATAGGTGCGAGGCTGGGTGTATGCAAGTTTCTTTTGCATTTAAAGAATCGGGATTTAAGGAAACACAATTTTACATTTTTGTAATTTTTATCATATCATAGGTGAGGTGGGAAATAACTTCACCCAATTTTGGGATGAAATTATTTCCCACCTTCAGTGGGAAATTACTCCACAAAAAAAAAGGTGAAAATAATTCCCACTAGTGGTGAAGTAAATTCCCATGTGAAGATAGTTCCCGTGGAGTTAATTCCCTGCACCTCCCAAAACTACAAATTTCTACGAATTTTAATTTTGTTTATATGAGCTTTGACAGAACTTTGGGATGAATTCGTAAAAATTCGTAGTTTTGGGAGGTACCCGAACAGACATTATTAATTGACCTAACATTATTTCAGACGAAAATTTGACAGTTTTTACTTGCGATTATAGGTACTATAAGGCAAGTTTTGGATTCGTGCAAAAAAAAATTTTGAGATAACAATCAAACATGATATTACGATGATAGAGAACACCAAACAAGTGGGTGGCACAATTCTGTCTGTCTGTCTGTCTGTCTGTCTGTCTGTCTGTTCGTCTACAGCCTAAACGGCTCGATTGATTTTCTTCAAACTTGGTACTTAGTGGTTTTTGGTGATTCTGCCGACACATTTTTTTCATTTTTTTTTTAGAACCGAAAATAACGGTACCTGTCATACATTTTTTTTTGGCAAATTTACATAATCGTATTTTTCTCAAAAACGGCTTGACAACTTTTCTTAAAAAAAATTCAATAAATTTATTTTAGTAAAGGCTTTCTTTGGGAGGAAAACCATTTTTCAAAAATGGTTATTAATGGTACCTCCCAAGGAACCATTTTTTTAATTTTTGATTTTCTTCAAAATAGTAAGACCGATTTCAATTCTTTTTTTTTATACAGAAGCTTCCAAAAAATGTTAATAGTTTTGTGTACCATTATTTTTGAAAAAATATTTTTTGGATTTTTAAAAAATATTTCAAATTTTTTTTTTGGAAAATCAAATATTTCGAAAACGGCATCATAGATTTTTTTTAAACTCGATATTTAAGATTTTTTTAGTACTCTCTAAAATATTTTTAGAAAAAATTTTACATTTATGAAAAAATAACGGTACCTTCCATACAAAAGTGAAAAAACCGCAAAGGAAAATATTTTTTTGCTTGAAAACGACTCCTACGATTTTGACTAAACTTTTTTCATATACTAAAATAAGTACGATCTATCATCAAAAATTATAAAATTTTACACATAGCAACTATTAGTAGTACCTGTCATAGAACGTATTTTTTTATTTTGAGTTTTCTCGTTATCAGCTTAACGGATTTAAATGAATTTTTTTATATACAAATTTCAGATAAGATAAAATAATATTGCATATCAAAATTTTCAAAAAAAAAGTTTTTGGATTTTTAAAAAAAGTTTCAAACTTTTTTTTTTGAAAATTTGATATCTCAAAAACGGGTTGACAATTTTTTTTCGAATTTTGTTTTTATACACACATAAATATATAGTTTAAATCTGCATACCAAAATTTGTTCTTAAAAATGTTTTAAGAATTTTATATATAAAAAATTAATTTAAAAAAAAAACCGCTCCAACGATTTTAAAATTTTTTTTCCCATACAACCATATTCCATCATGAAATAATATGGCATACCTACTTTTTTTTCACCTCAAACTGTCAAAAGAGTTGTTTTAGCCAATTTAAATGTCGTATTTCATGCTTCTCTACATTTTTCTCTCATAATTTCCATGTTTGTATATACAATTTTCTTAAACTCGCAGTGTCTTGAACATAAGAGCAAGTACGTGCGACCCAGTCGTGCATTTTATTTTATTCAGCTGTTGAACTTTATTTTAAAATGAAAATCGAAGAAAATACCGTCGAAACGAACTGAAGAATACTATTATTTGGATCTTTAAGCACCACAACCGACGACACGAAAACAAAAAAAAAAAAAGAATTCACATCAAACGGGACAAAAAATTGACTTAAGATTTTGATTTTTATCTTATTTTTAATTTATTTTGACATCTTTCTAATAAAACTCCATATATTTTTCGCAATCACTTGTTTCTGATTTCGTTCTCGAGTTGGAGACCCTAGAAAGTTTTCGTTTCACCTCAGCAGCGTACTAGGCTTATGGCTTAAAATAGCCTATAAAATGCAATAGAATAAGAATGTATATGATTTTGTAAATCAAGATTTATGTGTTTGTATGAAAACTTTTGAATAGTAATTTCCTCTATTTTGCAGATGAAAAAACGAAAACAAACGTGCTGTTGTTGCTTTCCAAAATCGATTTATATCATCAGCAAAGCTTAATAATTCTTGTAAACACACTTTTTCCCTCCGACCAATAGGCATTTAAATAAATCGATGTAAAAAATGTACGTAAAATTTTACACATGTTCGACACGTATATTGAGGTAGGCAGACAAACGGTTATTGGTTACAACTTTACGCAAATGACTTGAATTTTTATGTCGTTGGCTCTCAGTCTATAAAGTACGCTTGTGTCATAAATTACACTCATTTTTACTTGTGATACAAAAATTTAACTCGAGATTTTGATCAGACTTATCATTACGATGATAGGGAAGACGAAAAAAGTGGGTCTCGCGATTCTGTCTGTCCGTTGAGCTACAGAAAAAAAACAGATAAATCGATTTTCTTCAAAGTTGGTACATTGCGTTTTTTGGTCACTCCCCCACAGGTTTTTTTCATTTTTTTTAGAACCGAAAATAAATAAATTTAGTAATTTAACATACCTAATCGTATTTTTCTCATAAACGGCTCCATAACATTTCTCAAAAAAAATTAAAAAAATTAAAAAAAAAAATGGTTATTAATGGTACCTCCAAAGAACCTTTTTTTTATTTTTGATTTTCTTTAAAATATGACTGGGGCCTATTTCAAAAGACTACAAGACAAATAATTTATTTGTGAATTATAGTTTGAGAGGCGAACGTAAGATTTCCCATCTTATTGCTGATGCTTCTGAAAAACATGATACCAGCCAACAGCTTTATTCCAAACATTTACAAAACTGCTGGTGGGATAAGATTTCATGGTTGCTAAGGTTAGAAAAATCACTTTTCAGGCTGCATTTTTGACTAAGTATGCCTTTTCACATAAGGTACTTCTATAAATTGGATATCAAATGAAAGCTAAGATATGTCATTCTTAACTGATGGTCGGACAGAACTTTGTAGATTGTTGCTACGGGTCGGATTGCTTCCCAGACCATAATTAACAAATAATTACTAGTCTTCTAGTTTTATGAAATAGGCCCCTGGTTTCAATAATTTTTTTACATAGAATCTCCCAAAAAATATTAATAGTTGGTCCGAGTCAATTTGTTCTCAAAACGGCTCTTTGCGATCAAATTGCGGGGTAGTTTTGATTTTGTTCCCTGCTATATATGTTTTCGGGGGCTGCTGAATCTGAATCTGAGGCTTGCGAACAAAATTTTGTGATGAAACATGGAAAAAAATGCAAAAATAAATTTTTTTTTTTGAGTTTTTTACTTATGGTTCGACAACTATTAATTATTCGTGATTTATATCAAAGTACAATTGAAAGTTAACAATTTCCCACAAATCTCTGTTTGAGGTTTTTTCCTCCGACAACCTATTTGGACTCTAGTGAAAATTGACGTGTTTTACTGCTTCCAAAAATACACTAGAAAACACTTATTTACTACTTTGCGTGACAAAATTTGAATTTTTGTCTGTAACATGAACCAAGATATACTTTTCTGGTGATCTTTGATGCGTTGAACTCGAATATGGTCTTAAAATTGCTCTAGCACGTCACGTTTTTGAGATATTTGAATCTAAATATTAAAAAAAAAATATGCTTTTAATTCAAATTTGGGGTAATGTTATTTTTAACATTAGAAATGTTTAAACGGAGGCATACGCTAACAATGTGAAAAAATCAATAGAATTCCAACAATTCCCAAAGAGTGTTTCAATGTGATGCGCACCCCACGACACTTCAAATGAAACTAGTTCATAAATGTTGAACCAAGGGTCGGACGATGACCCGAGAACTCCCGTTGGATTCAGCACCCTTGAAACCGTAGGACCATATTATTGTTTTTCTCCACCCCTCCCCTTGCACGAAGGGGGTGGAAAAAAGTCATTTTGATTGGTTCCGATGATTAATCGAACATTTTCACCAACTTTCATCAACGTACCAGTTTTGGGAGGGGTTTCATGGTAGTAGTTCAAAATTTTTCTAATTCATTGAAGGAAACACCTTTTCGCTACAAATATTTCTGTAGACTCCTTTGATTCTTGTTGCTTATGACAAATGTATTATGTGGACCAAGTTTCGTGTCAATGCTGTTGAGATTTGGTAATATTTTACTTGTTTCACTAAAAATTTATTCATCATTTAAGAAAAGGACTATAACTTTTTTGAAGGTCGTTGTATTGAGTTCATTCGGATTTAGTAAGATTGGGCATTAAAAAATACCCTTGAGACATGTGTCATATGCTTATATTATTCCAAGTTAAATAAAAGTTTGTTAGTCTTCCATATCCCTACTCCCAAGCACTTTGAAAGTGGCTATTTAAAAAAACCGAAAAAGGTTTTCAATCAACTCTAGGTGTAATGTAGTAGATTGTGAAATTCTGCGTCGACACCATCTTTAAATTTTATTAACAAAAATATTTTCTAACTGTTCTTCGCTTTTCAAATTTTGTTTCCAAAATGACTTTTTTCCAGCCCCTTCGTGCAAGAGGAGGGGTGGGAAAAAAACAATAATGTGGTCCTATGGTTACAAGGGTGCTGAATCCAACGGGGGTTCTCGGGTCACCGTCCGACCATTGGTTTTCGATTTATAAGCAACATTTCGGGATTGTGGCAGCCCTTCTCTTGTCCTTCTGACAATGTTGCTACCTTGGCAACACTTCTTAAAATTAAAGTTAGGACATGGACTATTTGTATACTAAAGCTCAACCCGTCAGGTCAAAATGAAAGGTTGGTCTCACTAACAGCCCCACTAATATGGGAGGAGGGGTCTATCAGCCCCCGTTTATGGAACATGGAAGGTATATTTTAATTCAATATTGGGTGATATGCATAAAAGATAGTAAATGCTTTTACTTGAGAATTTCTAAGTTTTTACTTTTTTTGATATGCATAAAAATGCAGTAAATGCTGAAAATAAAGTATTTACTTTTGGCCACAGTACTTACTGTTTTCGGATGAACTTTTTGAGTAAATACTTTATTCTGTATGCATAAAAACTAGCAAGTACTTTTTTTCTGTAGGAATTACTTCTTTTTTTCAAAGTCAATGAAAAGCAACATGAAAATTTCAAAGTACCTACTTTTTTTGCTTTAAACACATAACTATGTGGCCTCGAAAACATAAGGACTTACACAGTGGCGTAGCGTAGGTGGGGCGGAGGGGGCGGTCCGCCCCGGGAGGCACTTTATGAGGGGGCGGCAAACTTTGCCGCACTATTCACGAAGCGGAGAAATTTAATAACCAATAGGTATCAACTGTAAGATTTTAACGCCCTCAGCAAATGTATTCATGCGAATTACTGGTTTTGCAATTTAGGGGATCAGAGGGAGATCCAACTCCCTGGGTGGCAGAGATTCACGTCGCTGATAAAAATTAAAATTAAGTTAGTGTTGACAGTACTGAAATGGCCGAATTTGTACGAGTTAGTTCGCCCACGAAAAAACTCCTACACTCATGAGACTCGCCAAAAATATTAAACTTGTCATGGCAACCAAGAATCAAAATAGTTCACATAAAAATATTTGTTCTGGGGGTTTGTTTATTAAAGAGAAGGAAAATCTGGGAAGAAGTTGGAGTATTTGAGCCCAAATTCCGATTTGGTGTAATTGAGGTACATGGTACTCAAAGTAAGGTATATGATTTAAGGAAATTTTTTAACGCTGAATCTAATTAATAAAGTTATGATTCTTTTCAAGCAAAAATTAATTTTTGAAATCGTTTTTTCCGTAGAACAGGTCAAAATTTACCAGTCACCAAAAAAAGTATTAGAACAAAGATATTTGTATGACTATTTCGATTCTTGGTTGATGACAAGTTTAATATTTTTGGCGAGTTTCATGAGTGTAAGAGTTTTTTTGTGGGTGTTATGGTTAACATTCTACACTTGCCCCTCCCCCTTAAAAAAAACACCCTTTCACCATGGATATTTTTATAGGGACTCTCTTGATTCTTAGTTCGTATGACAAATGGAACATTTATTCCAAGTTTCATTAACATACCTACCGTTAATTTCAAAGGGTTTTCGGTAATATTTTACCTGTTGTACCTGAAAAAAAGTCATCATTACGTAAAAATTTTTTATTTGGTTTCATTAGATTCAGCGTTAAAAACAACCCTTAAAGCATGTATCATATGACTAGGTTGTACCAAAACAAATATTTTAGTTTAAAAGACCTCCAAATTCTCTCGTCTGCACCTCTTCAACAGCATCTACACAAAAAGCCAATGCGGGGATTTCGGGGACTTTGGATATGTTATAGAGGTTGCAATTCTGCTTCGATTCCAATTTACATAAATATTTATAAATTGAAAAAAATATTTGCTTACTAACCCGATAAAAAAAAAGTATTTACTATCAATCTCCGATGAATTCTAGTATTTACTTGGATGAATTTAGTATATACTGAAAGTATTTGCCAGTAAGTAAGTACTAAACTTTATGCATATGGAATGAAGTAAATACTTTAAATTTAACCATTTGCTTAAAGTTATAGCATTTACTATTATCTTTTACTTGTAGTAAATACTTCCGTTTTATGCATATCACCCATTGTCTTAACGAACAAAAATATTAAAATTCAAAGCCAACCAAAGCACATGCACAGCAATGGGGCATATGCATAAAAATGAAGTACTTACTACCAGTAGAAGGTTAAAGTAAATACTGGTACTACTAGTAGAAGCTGAAACTTAGTATTTACTGTGTTTGGTATGCATAAAATAAAGTTTATACTAGTAACCACATACTAGTAGTAAATACTGAATTCATCCAAGTAAATACTACTGATTCACCCAAAAATTGGTAGTATATACTGAATGAATGTGTTTACGTGAAATTAGAAGCTGTTGTTTTGAATTTCTTTTATAATTTACCGCTCTATTTCCTCTTTTGTAAATACTTTTATTTCGTACTTATGGGCTTTAGGTGTGTGTTTATTTGAGAATAATTTCAATAGAAAACTCTTGAGAGGTTCTCTCGCGTATAGCTGTCTACCACTTTGTTAGCTAATCTCATAACTGTATTCACATGTGATTTTCGATCTCGAGAGCAGCTTGCAGAATTATAACTTTTAAAAGAACAACACCTGTAAGCCATTCGTTTGGTATGTCTTCTTTTTCTACTTTTCTGCGCCACTTTTTCTGACTCACGACTGTGAATTTTTGCATTCAGCATACAAAAGTATTTACTATCAAATGTTCAAGTTGGTTTTTACAAACTTGAACAATTTGCAGTAAGTACTGGAAATAAAAAGTACTTACTAGTTTTTATGCATACCATTAAAAGTATTTACTGGTTAAATTCATCGGAAACCAGTAAATACTTTTACCTCCAGTAAATACTTGTTGTTCAGTATTTACTTCGGTTTTATGCATATGACAATTAGTAAATACTATCAAAATTTACCTGTAAAAGTGTTACAGTTTTTTTGAAATCACATATTTCATTCCTTAATAAGTTTATCATTTAAGTTTATTTAGTAAATCATTTTCGAGGAATAGGTACAATTTAAAAGTAAAGGTTTTAGACAATTTTTTTCATTTTTACTTTCAAATCAATTTTTTAATTATTATTATTTGCGTGATCCATTTCTTCTAAACAATTCAATTTAAATTCTTAACGTCAAAAACTTCACTTCGCACAAAATAAAAATGAAACCGAAAAAATAATCATCGGAAAAACAAAATAGGTTCCACAGTGATTTTACATTTAGTATTTTCGCTGGGAAGTTTTTGAAATTTCACTTGAATTCTAATTTCTCTTCACATTGATGTGTAAACTAGGCTTTAGTCAAAATGTTGAGAACGAGGTGTACAAATTTTCCTTAGTTTTTGATTTATTCAAGTGAGTCCACACTGTTTGACAAAAACATATTTTTAAGGTTTTCTTAATTTTTCCTAAGAAATCACGAACAAAAATAAGTTGGTTAAAAATACTCAGCTCTTCATTTAGATGAGAATTGAGAACAGTGTAGTATGTTGTAGTGTAGACGTAGAGCACCCGATGTCTGTGCTATACAGTTTGAGGCGAGGTGTGTCCATTTCGTGACAATCTCAGTAATTGGGACTATCCATCACCACTAATTTTACACCGACTGGCTTTTGTTTGAAATTGATGATATGGAAGTCAATAATGTTCCCTTTCAGCAGGACAGCGAAAAATGCTAAACAGCCTAATTTCATGAGTAGTTTCTCGAAATGAAGACATCAATTGGCCATTTTTTTTGGTGTTTGGGGTTCTTTCAAAGATAACGTCTACATCAATGCTCTGTAGGCTATTGATTATGTCATATAATAAGGAAGTAAGACGTTCACGGAATTTTATTATAAAAATCATCAAAGGGGTCATTGAAGATGAGAAAACCGCGGAGTGCTATTAAATTGGAGGGTGCATTTTTGAGACGGGGGTGCAAAAGCACCCTTTTTGGTTTTTTGCATATAACTCGAAAACGAAGCAAAATTTCGAGATAATTCTCAAAACCTTTTTTGTAGAGAATAAAATTTACCGTCGAAATGGATTTTTGAAAAAAAATTTAAAAATTTTTTAGCTAGCTAATTTTTAAAAAGATCATTGCAAAAAAATGTGAAAAATCGCATTTTTTGTTTTTTTTTTTTACGTATTTGCTTATAAGTTTCTTACCAGTAGAGATAGGTATAGGCATTGCTCCATATAAAAGAAAGATAATTAAATTTTCTTTAAAATAAATTTAAAAAAATGGTTTGGATAAAAATCGACCGAGAAATAGTCGTTCAAACTAGGCTGATGTAAAGTTTTTAAAGCTTTATAAATGGCATTTTTGGTTATTTTGATGGACTTGTTAGATTATACACTCAAACTGGGTGTATTAGGGAGTCATGACCAGTTGAGTCAAAAATAAAAGTCAAGTTTCAAATTTTTCGCAGTTTTAGGGTTGCCATCTAATTTTTTCAAAATTTAAAATAATTGTCAAAACCAACACACTTGCTTTTACAAAGCTGGGTTTTGAGCACATGTAAGCTTATACCTTCTCGAACATGAAAAAAAAATAGTTCCAGACAAGTTTTGCGGTTGAAAGTCCTTGCCAGACGAGCTTAACTTTTTCAAAGTAGGTATTATAAGAAATAACTTTTTTTTTTTCAAATAACTGTCAAACCTTGTTCTACAAAGCCGGGTTTTCAATATATGCTAGCTAATGTCTCCTTAAATAGAGACAAAACTGTGCCAGAAAATGCATGCCAGATGGCCCTTAATGTTATAATGTTGGTGATTTGTTTTCCTTTTGTTTTCTAATTTTTTAAATAATTATCAAAACTAACAAATCTACTTTCACAAACCGAGGTATTTGGTAGTTTATGCATTTCCTTATATGGACAAAATAGTGCCAGACGAGTTAGGTATTCCAAAATAAAAAAAGTTATTTCTTTAATTCCTACTTAGAAAATGTTTAGCTGGTCTGGCAAGGACCTTCAACCGTAAAACTGGTCTAACACAATTTTTTTTCATGTTCGAGAAGGTATACGCTAACATGTGGTCAAAACCCGGCTTTATAAAAGCAAGTATGTTGGTTTTGACAGCTATTTTAAATTTGAAAAAATTAGATGGCAACCCTAAAACTGCGAAAAATTTGAAACTTGACTTTTATTTTTGGCTCAGCTGGTTACGACTCTCTAATACACCCAGTTTGAGTGTATAATCTAACAAGTCCATCAAAATAGCCAAAAATGCCATTTATAAAGCTTTAAAAACTTTACATCAGCCTAGTTTGAACGACTATTTCTCGGTCGATTTTTATCCAAACCATTTTTTTTTATTTATTTTAAAGAAAATTTAATTATCTTTCTTTTATATGGAATGCCTATACCTATCTCTACTGGTAAGAAACTTATAAACAAATACGTAAAAAAAAGACAAAAAATGCGATTTTTCACATTTTTTTGCAATGATCTTTTTAAAAATTAGCTAACTAAAAATTTTTTAAATTTTTTTTCAAAAATCCATTTCGACGGTAAATTTTATTTTCTACAAAAAAGGTCTTGAGAATTATCTCGAAATTTTGCTTCGTTTTCGAGTTATATGCAAAAAACCAAAAAGGGTGCTTTTGCACCCCCCTTTCAAAAATGCACCCTCCAATTTAATAGCACTCCGCGGTTTTCTCATCTTCAATGACCCCTTTGATGATTTTTACAATAAAATTCCATGAACGTCATACTTCCTTATTGCCCTGTTTTTTAGGACATAATCAATAGCCTATTGAGGAAATCATTAGAGCTCTTGTTCGTGAAATACAGCCACACTTATGCGAAGAATTATAATTTTCGTGTGTAGGTAAAGCAAAGGCCGTTGTTCGGCGGATATTTTATTTCATTATTTACTATTGGGATTGTACTTTAGATATAAATATAAATATCACCACATTTAAATGATTTTAAACTGACTTCTCTCTAGCTCTTGGTCTAACAGCTTATACCAGTATAGATCCCCAGCAGCAGAAATAAACACGTAGGTGACGTAAACACCTTATACAACCAGATAGAAACTAAAACAAAGAAGCATATGCGCTCTATCAAAATTTTGAATATGGGAAAAACACCTTATTCTTGTAATCTATGTATATTTACCTGTCTAAAAAGCACCAAAGACCAAACAAATGAACCAATTAATTTGTATTAAAGAAACAGTCTGGTATCTTTCAAATGAAACTCAAATTATGAATGTTACCGCTAAGTAATTTAAAAAGTTGACAGACAAATTTCATGTTCACTTATTTATATCTATAATTAAATACATATGCGCATAAGTATGCATACATAATATGAATGAAATATGTATACACTTTGTTCTATGTTTTTAGCTTACATAATTATTTCAGTTCATTGGGAATGCTCAGTGTAAAATGAGCTTCAAAACAAAAAAAAAAATAGTTTATTTGCAATAAAGATCTCATTACCTTTGAAAAGATTTCAACAATAATGAACATACAATATGAGAAATCACCACAATAGGACTGCGGATAATTTAAAATTTTAACGGAAATATAGGCAGAGACAAAAGCTTAAATAAAAATAGAAATAAAAAAAAAGGATAAATTAAAAACTTCAAAGTATGTATTTGGCTAATTGAAGGAAATATCAAAAGATTCAACAACTTGCACATCTCTTACCGCCAGAAGTTAGTTTGTTAGTTAGTTTATTTAGTTGTGATCTTTATTCACTATTTTGATTTTTTATTCACATTTCACATAGAAACTAACAAAGCGAAAAGATTAATGCATTAAATTTATTTAAATTACCTAATGGTTGTTTAGTTATGTTATGCATGTGTTGGTGCAAGAATAATGTTTTAATTAGAAATGGGCTCGTTTTTGCTATGTCCACAGGATTATTACAATTATATTTATCAATTATGAACTAGTGTGTAGAATAAAATTTTCCCGAAGTCAATATCATTGATTCTTACCAGTTCTTCATTACGTCACTATGCGTAGAATAAAATGCCAACGTATAGCTAATTCCTCCCCATAACATAACATCACCCTTTCTACAATGATTCATATGAAATGGAAAAGCTGAATGTCTTTAGGATGAAGAACAAATTGAATTTTAAAGCTTCAAACCTCAAAACTGACTTTTAAAAATATTGGAAAGAGGTTTTCCTAAATTTTTGGATATTTGCTGACCCATAAACTGGAATTTTCAGCAGGATAACTTCCCCATCCACATGACGTCGTGTATAGTCAAAGATTTGAAAGAGGAGCAATGAAAACCATTCTCACCCTACCAAAACCTTGTTGAAACTATTAGGGGATGGTTAGTGTAAATAGTGAGTCTGGTTGTCAGTTTAAGGACAGAAAATCTTCAATTGCAGCCATGAAGTAATAATCCTGGATCGAAATTTAGGTGGATTACGTAAAGAGACTTTACGATTCCATGCTGGATCAAATTTATGAAGCTATAATGAAAAAAGTGACACTACCCACTACTAGAATCACCCAATAAAATACTTTTTTTTTTTAAAGAATTAAAAGAAAGTTGTTTTACTTCCTTCCAATAACTTTTATCACCAATTTCATTATGTGTGTCTATTCAGTTGATGCAAACAAAAACTGCATTTTTCGATGTGAATTTCTTTTAAATAGAGTCAAAGAAAAAGTAAATATGCTTTTTGAAATATTCTTTCTGATTAAGCTTCCCAAAATTATAAAAAAAAAAAAAATAAGCATCACGAAAAATTGACAAAGTTCCTTTGAAAATTTGTGTGTCTATTTCAGTTGAAACGAAGTGTACTCTTACCCATTTTTTGTTTATTATTTGCGATTTGAAGTACCTACTTACTTATAATAAAAGTGGGCGGAAAGTTGCCTTATAATTTATTAAGTATCCATCGTCCTTGAAAGTTTCATTGAAATCGGTTCAATGCAATAGTTCTGATTCTATAAGAAGCTATGACCACCTCTTTATACAAACTGTGCATTGGAGCGAAGCGTATCTGTTTATGCTCACGATCTTATGCTCTCTAAGTGAGTCTGGATTTGGAATAGAATATGAATATTTCAGACTATTGCGATTGTAATCTATAAATACTGTGCTTTACATTTACATATTAAATATTAAATAGAACATACGAGTACCTACTCGTATATTATTTGAACGAATTCGGTAGCTGATAGAAGATGAGAATGATGACTTCAATCACTTAATGGCCAAACTGCTGCTATTAATATTATATTTTCTTCCAACTCTCCGCACACTAACATTTCTTGCATGATATAAAATATCAAAAGATTTATCAAACAACTCTTACAATCTCTGACAAAATAAGCTTTTTAACTATTTATCAAAAAGAACACATAATGGATATGGCAAATTAGAATCAAATTTCTTTAGAAAAGAGGATCTTTAGGTCCGGGTTTTGAAACATTTTGGTTTGCAAATCTTAACTCCACCGAAGTCAAGGCCGTAGCCAGGGGGGGGGGGGAGCACAGGGGTTTGATCCCCCCCGAAATTTTTGAGAAAGGCATTTGTTAATCATACTTTCCATTTTAGTATGAATTTTGTACTCAAATTTGTGCGATGGTTATTAAATTTAATTTGATTTAAGGCCGTGTACCAATTGCGTTAAAATTCAGATTAAATTTGGTTCCAGTTAAATTGTATCCGTTTTTATAGGGGTGAATAAAATTTAAGGTTTTTGCTGTGTCAATTGAATTAAATATGACTTTATTAAAACAAACATATCCCATTAGTTTTGTTGTTGTATATTTTTTTTGTATTGACAGTTCGCTTAACAAATAGTTCAGTTTGCAAAATAAATGATCATCTGAAAAAGTATTTTCAATAAATTTTATTAATTCTTTTGCATTTTGAAGGATTTTTCACAGGTAATTCAAACAAAAGGGGAAGAGAATTTCGATTTTTTAAAAGGAGATCATTTGAAGTGCCGCAAACATTTACCTACGCTTGAAAATTTATACTTTGAAAAGAACCATGAGACCCTATACAAATGAAAATATTGAATATTTCTTTGTTTTGATTTCTTGAGTTCATTATTCTAGGCCTTTGTCTATATTTCTCAATCTTTTCATTTGATGATTTTAGTTTTTTTTTTTATCTTTCCCGAAATGATTCATGACTTCATGACAACAAAATAAAATATTTATCTACATTCATCTCCCTCATTCTTTCATGAGCATAGATGGCTAAAATTTAAACGAGCTCCTGAGCAGGTTAAATTTTGACGTCTATATTCACCTCAGTAATGTCAAAATTTAGACATAGGATCAAATTTTACCAGGATTTTAACGCAATTGGCACACGGCCTAGCTCACGTACTACATAATTTTTAATGAATATTGTAAAGGTACCTACCTACCTTGATGATTTCTTAAGTCAGCTTAAAATGAGATTCGTGTATTCTGATTCCCTTAAGTCTTGGCAAAAACTAACAAAAATTTAAAGAAGAAAACTTCAATTTTTAAAAAAATTTGGATCGTGACAATTTAAAGTTTAAAGACTGAATGCATGATATGGTAGACAAAATGCCATACATAACATGATTATTTTATTAAGCTTGTGCATGTGAAGCTTTTTCGCTTGTAAAACGTCTAAAAATTGACCTAAGAGATTCTACCGATGAAGAAAAACTTTTAGGGTTGGAGTAAATGTCAGTTCATCGACAAATTGAGACTAACACTGAGGCAGTTATCATATGGGAGGAATCTATTTGTCATAGGAGTGAGTTTTGCGCAAACAATTAAATGTTTGAAGATAAAGCATATGTAGTTTACAGTCCCCATGCAAAAGAAAAATCAAATCATTCAAAACAATTTTGCACCTATTCTGTGCTTAATTTTATATAATATTTTAGGCACAAAATGTTTGCCTTTGCCTAAGCTACCCATTGAGCCATTAATTAACCTCTATTAATTAATTATAGGCTAAAAATGGAAAAAAATAAGTTTTGGATCCAAAAACAATTTGCATGCAAATAATGCTGTGAGGTGAATATATTTTTTTTTTCAGGAGCGTAAATATTTGAAATTCACAACTTTATCTCACGCGAAACGATTTCCCCATTTGTTTTGCAGTTCTATGGTTCCTTTTAGCATGCAACTGTTAACCAATCAAACAAAAAAGTAATTTTGCACTTCACCTCAATCATTTTTGGCATGCGAAAATATTTGCATAGATTTTCGCACAGGAACTGTAAGCTAGGCTTTGTATTTTGCTTTACTATTAAAAAAAAAACGTTTACAGCACAGACATTTTTTCTTTGAATATATTTTTTTCACCACCAAGCGTTTTCTTTAATCAAAAGAACCGTTTAGTTAGCTTAAATGGTGAAATATTTTTTCGAAAAAGTATATCCCCCCGACATAATTGTCTGGTTACGGCCTTGACCGAAGTCAGTGGTATTTTTGTCTAAATACATATAAATATTAGAATGAAATAATATTTTTCCGATTTAGAATATCCTTTAAAATAAAATTACATATATTTTATTAACAACTGAAAGTCTTAATCAACCTCAGCTCACAATCGCATTGAAAATACTGATTAATTACTTTTCTTTTGCAGTGAGAATTGTTTTCTATCTTATCAGGAATTTAATTCCTCAGTGGATTAATTTGCCAAGAACTGCATCTCTTTTTCAATTTTCTCTTAAGTCTACCATAATCAAGTAGAAATATAAATACTTTCTCTGTAAATCCTTCACTACACGAGTGATGTCCAGAACATAAAAGTGAAATAAACACACAAACAGCAATATATAACAAAACTCGTGCTTTTTTTTAATTCGTTTCAATTCAAAGAAAATAAAATTTCTATTTCTTTTGGTTTTATTTTTATTTAACTGTTCTTTTTGGATAGTTCATCTTCATACAGTGCTCTCATTAAATTGAAAATTGAACTATTGAACCCTGTCGTGCAAAAGATGACCTGTGCAATTTACAAAAAAATATGTTTTTTTTTTCAACAAATTATATTTAATATCAACTCTTGAAAAGGTGCATCCCATTGAGTCAAATATTTATTTTTAATTGATTTGGTCGATGCTCCGTGTAGATCCATATTTTTTAATTAAAAAAAATATAATTTGTTGAAATCTACACTCTTATAAAAAGTATAGATTTCAAGAAAATAATTTTTGGTTTTCAAATTAATCAAATATTCATAACAATTGTTGCAGGATTGTAATTAAAACATTTATGTATCTCCTCTTTCCTTTGATTATTTTTAAAAATGATAAATTCCTTTTCAGCCCAAATAGGGATCTGAAAATAAAATGTTGAATATTTGTGTGTGTCCCGCATTTCTTAATAACAAAATCGGAACATGCTATTGAAGTACAGGACTGCTTCGGGAAACATGGGGTGAGCTATATCAATGAATATAAAGTTACCAAGAAGTAATATCTGGATCTAAAATAAAATCCGATTCCGAAAGCTGTTTTCGAAATAATAGCAAAAAGAACGAAACAAAAAATAATTAAGAGAAAAGCTGTTTGTCATACAATCTTGGCAAACACCACGCATACCATAATATTTATTCAATATTCGTATTATAAGGATAGTAAAAAGGAGGATACTTTTGACGGGTTCCAATGTTGGAACCCGCCAAATTTGTATTTGGCTATATGCATATGCACTTTCAATTTATGTTTTTTTTGTTTTTTTTTTCTTTTTCGGATCCGTTTTCTTATCTTAACAAATTTGTTTGAATTTCAACCAAGAAACTTACAAACATATGAACAATTTATTGATGAACATTTTAAATGCAGCTGTAGAAGTTATAAGGGGACGTTAGAACTTGTCAAATGCATAACATACATACATATCGTTGGTTGAAAAGTAAAACTTTCTAGCTTACTTTTGAAGGAAATTTTATTGAAACATTCTTTTTGAAGCTGAAAAGTCACGTTCTGCAAATATTTAAATAAAAAGTTCCCGGGCATACCTTTCAATGTCCTTATAAAAACCACGCAAAACGGAACTTTTCATTTTCTTGAATTTATTTTTCTGCACTTATAGTGAGTTTTACCTTTGGGCTGAAATAGTATGCTTTATGCATATATCTATGCATTCGAATCTAAAACAATCTATTCAAACTAGATTGAGTTGTGAAACAGAAATATACATTTCGACTGGTTCGGTGCTTTCTTTAAACTTTTTTTTTTTTCAAAAAAATAATGTTTTTTTTTTCAAAACAAATGGCTTTCTCCATTTCTAATGAGGTTTCATCCAAAATACTTAAATCCAAAATTAAAGTAAATTTAATTTCCAATACAAAATTGTATACAACTTCTTTTGATAGAAGTAACAGTAGCCGAGTTATTTACTGTTAAAGATTTTGATTTTTCTATACTCTCGTTCAAGGTTCCTGTTTTTGCCTCGATAAATATGTATTTATTTACAGTGTTGGACAGAGAATTAGCACACAATAGTGGATCGGATTTAAATAAGGAAGATTTTTATTTTCGTTATGTTCTTGGAACATAATTTATTGAAAACTCTTTAATTCAATATTAAAAAACTTAAATATATACAAAAAAGAATTCAGCAAAATAACAACAACAAAAAATCATTAAATAA
Organism: Dasysyrphus tricinctus; assembly: GCA_963921185.1. NCBI lineage: Eukaryota > Metazoa > Arthropoda > Insecta > Diptera > Syrphidae > Dasysyrphus > Dasysyrphus tricinctus. The sequence goes on from OY992532.1 coordinate 182,564,310, forward strand.
AATTTGTTGGTGTAATACCTCACAAAATTAGCACAAGTACGAAATAAAATAATCTATCACTAGAATAAATAGTTTTTTTCTAATATTTTGTTGGGTACCCTTTCTGCTTTAACACAGCCTTAAACCGCCGAGGAATACTCGCCTCTAGGTGCTGGCATTGATGAACAGGAATGCTGTTCCAGCTAATCCTAATTGCCTCCAAAAGTTCTGCTAGATTCCTTGGCTTCCTTAGTCCAACCTGATATTTAACATCGTTCCATACATTTTCTATGGGATTCAGGTCAGGACTCTGCACAGGCCAAGGCAAAAAATTGATTTGCTGATCACTAATGCACTGCTTCACTAACCGGGAAGTGTATTTAGGATCATTAGCATTCATGAATGTCCATGATAATGGTAAATTATCGTCTGCAAAGGGCTCCATATGGTTTTCAAAAATGCTCTTGTACTGATGCTGGTCTATTTGCTGCTCTATTTTCGAAATAGGCCCTACACAGCACCATGAAAACGCAGCCCACACCATAATACACACACCACCGTGTTTCATAGTTTTAACTGTGTAACATGGATTAATATCTTGCTTTGGTGGACGCCAAACATAACGCTTTCCATCAGATCCAAATCGATTTAATTGCGAGTCATCACTCCAAAAAACATTTTTCCAAAATGATAAGGATTTGGATCCGTACTCCGGTGAATTTAAGCCTGGCTGTAATATTTTTTTTTGACAGCAGTGTTTTGTAGTGCGTTTTCATGGTACGGTGTAGGGGCTATTGTAAAAATAGAGCAGCAAATGGACCAGCATCACTACAAGAGCATTTTGGAAAACCATATGGAGCACTTTGCAGACGATCATCATCAAGTCCTGTAACCCCGGTTGGGGCATAGGGCGCCAACAAATCGTTTCCATCCTTCTCGGTCTGCAGATAGATATTTTAACTGTGGCCACGTCTTTCTCTGGGAGTCTGCTTCTGCTAGAACTGTTGATTTCCATGTTGTTCTTGGTCTTCCAACCCGCCGTGCACCCTGAGGATTCCATTCAAATGACTGCTTTGCAATTTCATCGTTTGGTTTCCTCAGTGTGTGACCAATCCATTGCCATTTACGCTTTCTTATGTCAACGTCCAGCCGCTCCTGGCTTGTCCTGCGCCACAATTCCTCGTTTGATATAATTTGTGGCCAGCGAATTTTTAGAATATGGCGTAGACAACGGTTCACAAAAGCCTGCAATTTCTTTGAGATGGTAGTCGTGACTTTCCAGGTTTCGCAAGCATATAACAGCACGGATTTGACATTGGATTCGAAGAATCTCAACTTTGTGCGCAAGGAGATTTGACATGAGTTCCAAATTTGGGAGAGAGAACCGAAGGCTGCGCGAGCTTTATTTATTCTACTTTGAACGTCCAGATCAGTACCATCATTTGCTGAAACAATACTTCCAAGGTAGTTAAATTGTTCAACCTCTTCAACTGGCGTCTCCTGTATTAAAATACGCTGATGTGTGGAGCGGCCTGTGAGCATTATTTTTGTCTTTTTGCTATTTATTTTAAGACCACTCGCCTCTCCTTTTAACTTCAGAGCTTGACACATCCCGTTCAGCCCGCTGATGCTATTTGCCAAGAGACATATATCATCGGCATTGTCTAAGTGGCTAAGCCTTTCGAACGGTCTCCATTGAATGCCCTGCCTCTCTGATGTTCCAACGCTGGCCGTCAAGACATCGTCAATCGCCAGTAGAAAGAGAATTGGCGATAGAACATCTCCCTGTCTCACACCCTGCCGCACTTCGAAAGAGTCGGATAGCTGCCCATTGTGTAAAACAAAGCATCTTGCGTTGTTATAGGACTCTCTTATAATGGCACAATTTTTGGGGGAATTCCTCTACCAAGAAGTGATCTCCATATACATTCACGGTTGACTCGGTCAAAGGCCTTCTCAAAATCCACGAACATGAGGTAAAGCGGTGATTGAAACTCCGCAGACTGCTCAAGAACGATACGCAGAGTGTTGATATGGTCGACACAAGACCGCCCACTGCGGAAACCAGCTTGATGCCTCTTGAGTGTAGACTCGATTCTAACCTTTATCCGCTCCAGAATGATGGTTGCCATTAATTTTGGAAAAACGGACAAAACTGTAATACCTCGCCAATTGTTGCAATTCTTAAGATCACCTTTCTTTGGCAACTTAACAATTACACCATCCTTCCAGTCGCTGGGATAGATTTCATTTTCCCACACAGCTTGTATCAACGGGTGTAGAATACTAGCCGTTCTGACAGGGTCAGCTTTCAGGAACTCAGCTGGTATACCATCAAGTCCAGCTGCTTTGTTGTTTTTGAGAAGATTTATCGAAGATTGAATTTCCAGTACTGTAGGGGGCTCGATGTCAATACCCCTATATGATCTACGCATCTCGTTAAGCTGGGGCATTTCAGCACTCTGCTCGACAGAATCCTCATTAAGCAAGGCACAAAAGTGCTCCTTCCACCTGCGCAGCTGATCCTCGATTGATACCAATAGACCAGGAAAAATAGCACAAATCGTATGGGGAACCTTGAACAAATTAATTCATGAAATATTAATATTGGAATCGACGCAGAATTGCAACCTCTATAACATATCCAAAGTCCCCCAAAATCCCCGCATTGGCTTTTTGTGTAGATGCATTTGAAGAGGTGCAGACGTGGGGAACTTGGAGGTCTATCAAACTAAAATATTTGTTCTGGTACAACCTAACGATGTGATACATAATTTAAGGGTAGTTTTTAATGCTGAATCTAATGAAACCAAATTCAAAATGATACAACCACCCAAAAAAAAGTTATAGTCCTTTTTACGTAATGATGACTTTTTTTCAGGTACAACAGGTAAAATATTATCGAAAAACCTTTGAAAATAAAGGTATGTTAATGAAATTTGGAGCGAATGTTCCATTTGTCATACGAACTAAGAATCAAGACAGTCCCCAAAAATATCCATGCTGAAAGGGTGTTTTTTTAAGGGGGATGGGCAAGTGAAGAATGTTTACCATAACACCCACGAAAAAACTCTTACACTCATGAAACTCGCCAAAAATATTAAATTTGTCATGGCAACCAAGAATCAATATAGTCCACATAAATATATTTGTTCTGGGGGATTTTTTATTAAAGAGAGGGAAAATCTGGGAAAAAGTAGAAAGATTTGAGCCAAAATTCCGATTTGGTGTAATTGAGGTATATACACTAAGTATGGTATACGATTTAAGGGTATTTTTTAACGCTGAATGTAATAAAAGCAAAACCAAAATGATACAAGCACCCTTAACAAAGTTATGGTCCTTTTCAAGCAAAAATCATTTTTTTTAAATCGTTTTTTCCGTAGAACAGGTCAAAATTTAACCGCCACAAAAGCACTATTAGACAAAAGATATTTGTATGGACTATTTGGATTCTTGGTTGCCATGACAACTTCAATATTTTTGGCGAGTTTCATGGGTGTAGGAGTTTTCCCGTGGGTGTTAGGGTAAACATTCTACACTTGCCCATCCCCCTTAAAAAAACACCCTTTCAGCATGGATATTTTTGGGGACTGTCTTGATTCTTAGTTCGTATGACAAATGGAACATTCGCTCCAAATTTCATTAACATACCTTTATTTTCAAAGGTTTTTCGATAATATTTTACCTGTTGTACCTGAAAAAAAGTCATCATTACGTAAAAAGGACTATAACTTTTTTTTGGGTGGTTGTATCATTTTGAATTTGGTTTCATTAGATTCAGCATTAAAAACTACCCTTAAATTATGTATCACATCGTTAGGTTGTACCAGAACAAATATTTTAGTTTGATAGACCTCCAAGTTCCCCACGTCTGCACCTCTTCAAATGCATCTACACAAAAAGCCAATGCGGGGATTTTGGGGGACTTTGGATATGTTATAGAGGTTGCAATTCTGCGTCGATTCCAATTTTAATATTTCATGAATTAATTTTTTCAACCTCGGAACCCATTTTTCCTGGCCTACAAAAGTGTACCATCCACATCCATTACAGGATGATTGGTGTTGGTTTTCTTCCCGACAACTTCCTTGGATATTTGGTACAATTCCCTCATGTCTCCTCTTCTTGCAGCGTTTTCCGCATTTTCTGCGAGACCGTCTAACCTCACCCTCTTGTCTCGTCTCACACAGCGATAGACCATCTTATGTGCTAAGCGATACTCTCTTCGCAATTCAGCCTTTCGTTGAGCATCTGCTTCGGCATTTATTTGCATCCTCAACGATTTGCGAAGCTCGATTTTATCCCAGGTGTCTTGGGATATCCAAGAGTCTCTAACTCTCGACTGCTTGGGTACAGTTTCGGATCCAGCATCCATAAAAACACTTTTTATATCACCCCACATCTCATCAATTGTTGAATGTTGTATTCCATTTAATGACGAAGCTCTGTCGTTAAGGTTGGTGACATAGTTACGACATATGTATGTTGGGATCACTTAAAGCATTTGTATTGAACTTCGAATTCCTTGCTGCACCCTGTGATTGACGTTGTACAGCTGCCGTTCGTAGCTTGAGACTCATGAGAACCAAATGATGGTCGCTTCCAATGTCGGCATTTCTTATGCTCCGAACATCGCACATTGACTTCCTCCATCGCTGCTGAATCATGATGTGGTCAATTTGGTTTTCAGTTTGACCATTCGGATGTACCCAGGTGATTATGTTGCAAGTCTTATGTTTAAACACAGTTCCACCCAGTACAAGACGATTAGCGTTACAAAAATCGACCAGCAAATCGCCATTTTCATTTCGTGACCCCAAGCCATTTTTCCCCATGACGCGTTCCAGACCGTAGATGTCTGATCCGACTTGGGCATTGAGATCTCCCATGACAATTATGATGTCGGCGATTGCAGACGATAATTTACCATTATCATGGACATTTATGCATGTTAATGATCCTTTATACACTTCCCGGTTGGTGAAGCAGTGCATTAGTGATCAATATTTTGCCTTGGCCTGCGCAGAGTCCTGACCTGAAACCCATAGAAAATCTATGGAACGATGTTAAATATCAGGTTGGACTAAGGAAGCCAAGGAATCTAGCAGAGCTTTGGGAGGCATTTAAGGATGGCTGGAACAGCATTTCTATTCAATAATGCAAGCACCTAGATGCGAGTATTCCTCGGCGGTTTAAGGCTGTGTTAAAGCAGAAAGGGAACCCAACAAAATATTAGAAAAAAACTATTTGTTTTAGTGATAGATTACTTGTGCTAATTCTGTGACCACCCCATATTACACCAACAAATTTTATTTAATGATTTTTTGTTGTTGTTATTTTGCTGAATTCTTTTTTGTATATATTTAAGTTTTTTAACGTTGAATTAAAGAGTTTTCAATAAATTATGTTCCAAGAACATAGCAAAAATATAGATTTTTCTTGTTAAAATCCGATTCACTAATGTGTGCTAATTCTCTGTCCAACACTGTATATGATGTATATGTGTATAGTAATTATATACAAATACATACGTATATGTATATTAGGGTGGTCGTTAAAAAAAAAAGTCATCTCGGATGAGCCCAAATCGGCTCTAATTGAAGAAAAAAATTCCCTAATTTTTTTCAGATTTTTATTATCATCCCATATAGTCGCTGTAGGGGTAAATTAAATTTCCCCTTTTTTTTTGAATACTAGAAAATTCGCGAAAGATCTGCCAAAAAAATTCAGAGTAGGTAGGACTTAGACAAGAAAAAAATCCCAGAGAAGGGGGGTAATATCTCCCCCCGCTTGGACGGGAGGGGCAATTTAATAAAATATTTGCATAGAATAGAAAAAAAATTAATTAAAAAACAACGGAAATATACTTACAGTAATATTGTGTAGCTTTTTGGAAAGCCAGAAATCCTTTCTTTCGACTTGTTTTTAAATTAAGTTTTTTTGATAAACTGTTTTGGCAAAAAATTGTTTCAAACTCAACATTTTGAAGAAAAATTATTATTTTTTTTAAATTATAGGTTTGAAAATAGATTTTGCTGAAATTGTTTATTCAAAGAAATTTTTTTAATAACCAACTATTAAAATGGCTGGCTTTCCAAAAAGTTACAAAACATTACTGCAAGTGTTGCCGTTGTTTTTTAATTAATTTTTGTTTATTTTATGCAATTATTTTATTAAATTGCCCCTCCCGACAAAGCGGTGGGAGATATTACCCCCTCCTTTAGGATTTTTTTCTTGAGGTGAGAACACCTACATGCTCTGAATTTTTCGACAGATTTTACGCGAATTTCCAAAAAAAGGGGAAATTTAATTTTCTTCATTTAGAGCTGATTTAGGCCCATCCAAATATTAAAACTCAACAAAGCCCATTGTAACGACCACCCTAATGTATATATATATTATACAAACGCAGACATACTTTCATGAATGTATTATTTATAGATAGCGTAAGGCAATAGTAAAAATGTATGTATATGTACTAACTAAATTCAGCAAAATAAAAGTTTGAAAACAGAATCAATTGATCTAGCATTAAAACAAGACTGGCCTTGACATTTAACCGCAAACTGGTGAATACGTCAACCAAAATTTTCGAAAACCTCATTTTGAATCGCTACCGCATCCTTTGGCACAAGTCCGAAAAAATCATACTCAAAACAGTATCTGAAGCAGGAGCAATGTCCTCCCCCAATCTTTTGGATCAAGTTCATCTCCCAACCACTTCTCACTTGATAATAAGCTCCTAGCAAGTGTTGTTCTGCTGCACTCTCTGATGGTGGGCAGTAAATTCAAACTTGTCGCTGTATTTTTTGATGTATAACATCTTTCGGCGCACTTTAGGGGCTAAATAAAATAAAATCATCTTCCTTGTAACACATTCCTTCCGGTTAAAAGAAAAAATCGTTAAAATTTGAAAAGTATGCAATGGTTATTTGAATTTGTGAAGTATTTGATTTTTATCTTTTTAAGGGATGGAACGAGAAAGCTGAAATTTTGAAAGATGATAGAAAATATTGATTTCAATATGAATTCAAAAAATTAGAATCCTACAGTACCGTTGAATGGAAATAACGGCATGTATTTGAGTGCTGTTACTTATGAACTCATATCTCTTGAGTGCATGAATGGATTACTTTGGTTTTTCTTTTTAATACGATAATCAAAATTGATGATTTATAATAATTTTGGCTAGAAAACGGTTATTTTGGTGTATCAATCATGTTTCTACGTTGACTCCATGATTTTATATTGATTTTTAAACATTCTTCAAAGGAACATTTAGCAAAATTCGAGATTTCAAAAATCATGTACAAGCTCTCCGAAAATTGCTCATAACTTTGTTAATTCTTTTTTGATCTTCAAAAATGAGGTATCAAATGAATGATAAGCAAATAGAAGAATTTACCAGAAAACAAATTGATCATATGAGTCGCAACAAGATTTTTAGTGAGTAAATCATTACTTTTCGATCACATTTGCTCATAAAATCAATAGGTAATTTGAATATTAAAACCTAATATGTATCTTATATAATAAAATAGTATGTACACACATTATATGAAGAGATGTTACATATCACTTGCGAATATTCTCCTGAACTCGCACGTTTTTTTTTAATTTATAAACTGTCTGTTACTAAGAAATTCTGCTCCAAGATATCGAAGCAAGCTGATATGCCGAAATGCAACTGAAACCACAGCATAATTATCCATTTGGCATATTGAGCATTCAAATAAACTTTCTAATGCATTAGCTCTTCAAATCATACTTTTACTCACATTGTAACTAATTTTGGTTCAAATGATGTTTTGCAAATACTTCCTGCGACAGCAGAAGTAAAGAACTCCAATTCCGCTAAGGACTTCATTGTCAGAGCCTCATATAGGGCCCTCGGGAGCACACCTCACTTCCGTAAGCAAAGTTGAACGAAACTTGACGAAACGTTCCCCTCCGCAATGAAAGCCGCGTCATATGCTTTCTGTGTATTCACTTTTTTTCTTCCGACCACTTAAGTGCCCCTCCGAGCATTATACTTCTATAGCTTTAGTCAACGATATGTTATGTCCGAGTGAGTTTCGATATTTACATAATTAAAAACTTCATATTTTTAGCTTAACAAAAGCTATTCCAATTGAATATTGACAGTTCAAAAGTGGTTAAGTCATTCAAATATAACACCTAAGGCAGGATAACCCTATATAAGTTGCTTGCTTTATGCACAATGGCATGCTCATGCTTAGCTCATTCTCATCAAAAGTAAAATTAGAAACAAATAAACAGATTAAAAATAATCCATGATTTCAATTCCAACTGAATATGACTGTTTGATGGATGTAAAAATAATTTCAAACTTGCATTTCTCTATTTCATTTTGAATTTATTTTCAATTATTATTTTGATAAGCATTTGGCATTAAAAGGATTCAAATATGATCAAACGTTAGATTTGAAAATTTAATTCCCATTGCCAAGAGATTTTAAATTTTGTATCTAATGTATGTATGTAGCTATTTGTTTTTAGCCATAGAAGGCAAAATAGGCAATTGAGTTAAGGAAATTGATACAAAATTAAATTGTAATTGAAAAATTCCCGTGAATTTCTGTAGTAATTTTGTAGTCAATACCGAAATATTAGAGAAAAATGCTTGAAGGCTTCACGCATTCGGTCTTATATAAATAAAATGAAATAAAATAAAATAAAATAAAATAAACTGAAATACAGTAGAAGCTCGATATAGTGAAGTAATAAAATCCAGGCCTGTTCACTGTTTTGAGATTGTTCACTTTTTCGAGCGGGAGTTTTCTAAGACTTTCTATAGGCGAATTTGATCCAAAATGCACATTTCGTTGGATGTGAATGTTTTTAATTTTAACTAAGCATTAAACAAGGCTTTCACTCAGGTTTCAACAAAAAACAGAAATAATTCCTCAGAGCTCTCAAGCTATGTAAAATGCTCGCGCGAAATTTTTATATAAAATAAGTTTTTATATAAAATTTTGTGTGTTCACTATTGTGGATAGTTCACTATTTCGAGATTCACTAAATCGAGCGTCGAGGTGGGTGAGTGTCGTGGGGTGCGCATCTCATTGTAGTACGGGGCAGGTAGACTTTTGCTGGGAAATAATTCAAACATGCAGTTTGACTTTGTTATTCGAAAGGGTATTAGTACACGAGCCGAAAACCACATTTTTCACAATTGCACCTAGTCATTTGGCCGCCATTTTGTTTTTAACGGCTGTTTTTGTTATCGGGCGTAAATCACGCATTTTTGACGCTACGAAAAAAAATTGTGAGACAAACTTGTAGAAAATTTAATTGTTTACAAAATATGTTATGTCACTTTTTTCGATAAGTGCTTTTTTTAAAAAGTTATACTGCATTTTCTTAAAAAAAGTAGGGGTTGATTTTGGTATATTCATCATAATCTTATTTTTTTGTTCTAAAAAAAAAAAAAATCGAAATAAAAGTTATAGTCCCTTCAATTATCTATATTTTTTTTGCTAACAACTTTGTTATACGGCTTACGGTTCTCGCCCTGTAGCGCATATAAGTAGTAGATAACTGTATAGAATCATATATTTTTAACTACTTGACCTCTGCTGGTAAAAAGAAACCTCGAGTTTCGAAAGTACATTAGTACTCGAGCCGAAAACATCATTCTTCACAACTGCCCGAAGAGTCATTTAGCCACCATTTTGTTGTAAACGTTTTTTATATCTTCGCCAGTAACTCACTTTTTATTTATGCCAGACAAAAAAGTTGTAGAACAAACTTGTAGAACATTTAATTTCCTACAAAATGTTTCTTGTAACTTTTTTCGATAAGTACTTTTTTAAAATTGTACTGCATTTAGTTAAAAAAAAGGGTTTCTTTTCAATTTATTGTTTATAAAAAATAAATGTCGAAATAAAAGTTGTAGGTAGACCTTTCAATTATCTACATTTTTTGCCTCAATATTTTTTCTTATGTGGTATACCTTATGAAATGAGGTTTAAGTTATTTGCGTATAGTTTAACTATATTTCCGAATTGTAAAATTAACTAATATCACACTCTTATCGAGAAATGACTTCAGAACTTTTGTGGGAAATTACATAGAAATTCCCTAATTAATATCTTAAATTTCTAAAAAATGCAAATTTTATGTTAGATAAATATAAGATAATTTTATCGACTGGGTTTGAATGGATGTAACTTCAAAACGGCTGTATTTATTATAAATCATATACAGACCATTCCAGAGTTATGAGTTGTCTTCAAACTAACTGTTAAATGCAAATACCTAAGTTTTGGAAAGACAAAATTTTCACGAAAAATCAACCGTTATAATCTTTTATTATTATTATTTTTGGTTATTACCCTTAAAAGACCGTAAAATAGGTGATATTTTTTTCGATTTTCGACTCGATTTGTAAAGCTTGTATAGCATGTACAGTTATGTATTATATATTTGAATAACAAAAAGATATTAAACTTTTTAACTAAAAAAACAAAAGTTATATATTCATAAACTCCAGACATATGATGTGTTTCTTAAACTAACTGTAAAATGTAAATATCTCTGTTTAACGGTATTTTGAAAAATCAAAATTTTGCTCAAAAATTTAAATCAACATTATGTATGTGCTGTGAAAATTTGAAGTTTTTAGACCGCCCTCTTAAAAAGATATAGGCAAAAATGTGTCAAAAATTGACACTAAAAAAGCATGTTTTTAAAAAAAATCAAGAAAAATTGTAAAAAAGGAGCATCAAAATATCCTTAAATATGGTTAATTTTTTTTTCTTATTATCTTTCTAAAAATAGAAATTTAATCAAAATCGGTTGAACTTCTGATTTTTGGTGAATTATTTTATAAATAACTATTTTCTTGTTTTCAACTTTTAAACAATCATAGCTCCTTCAAAAATTTTTTAAGAATTATAAAATATATACATAACTTTCTTATATTTTTAACATCTATCGACAAAAAAACAAAACAAAATTCTAGAAACTCCCGTTTAGAATTGGCCTTTTTTCAGTTTTACCCCATTTTACCCTAGACGCCATTACAAATTTTGGTGTAAAACTGTGGTTTTATATTCTTATCTATCATTGGAACAAAACTGCATCAAAACATTTTGTACTTCATTTAACTTTGATTGAATTCCTAGATTTATCGGGCTAAGGTTCCTGATAATAAGATAGTCAAATGCTATGTGAAGAAAGTGTTGAAAAAGAAGAATGCAAAAAACGACAAAACCCCTTGCTCTTTTTCATCACACTCGTCTGTCATTTGTTTGACTCTTTCGGATTCATCTCTGAAGCAAAATATTATGAGAGCGAAGTCAAAGAAAAAAAATAGACTCAATTCAAACATTTTCAATGGAAGCGGTGTAGGCGGCAGCAGTGGTAGCAGTGGTAGCGGTGGTAGCAGTGGTGGCATCAGTGATGGCGGCGGTAGCGGCAGTGGAAGCGGAACAAAAAAGAGTAATGATATTTACATCAATGAAGCTCTCACGAGTTACACGAGAGCTTTGTTTATGAAAGCAAAAGAAATAAAAAAACAAAAGGGGTATAAATATTATGTGTGGTATAGAGATAACAAAATTTTAATGCGAATGGTTGAAGGTGGAAAAATTAATGTAATAAGATCTTTTAATGATCCTGTACTATTATAGTGCATTTTTAATATTATATTCTTTTTTAAATTGTAGTATGAATTTTCTGAATGATTTTAGTTTTAATTTTTCTACCTTCAATCTTTTTAATACAAATTGCGAAGAAATTTTTTATAACAAATCTTACTCCTTAAAAAAATTATTTGTAATTCATCAAAACATCAGGAGCTTAAGAGAGAATTTCGCGAGTCTTGTTTCCCATATAGATTCTTTTATGTGTTTTCCAGATATTGTTGTTGTCTCAGAAATTTGGATTTATGATTCTGAGAAAAATGATTATGGGTTGCCAGGTTATGATTTCTATCTGAATGCAAATGAGAATTATGCAGCCGGAGGTGTTGGATGTTTTGTAAAACAAGCTTATGATGTTGTTGATGTTTTGAAATTAGATTTTCAGAGTGCGGATGTTTTGAAAATTACCGTCAAAATTAATACACAAATCTTTATCATACTTTGTATTTATAGACTTCATATGTTTAACATTGCAGTTTTTATGGAAGAATTTTCAACTTTCTTGGACAGTGAGAAATCGAATAATTTGTTAATAGTAGGTGATCTAAACATAGATAATTTAGAGAATAGTGAACTCGTTGCAACTTATCTCGATTTGTTAGCTTCTCATGGACTTGTTTCGTTTATCAAAGAGATAACCAGGTCTAGGTCTGGTACTTGTCTTGATCATATTTATGGCCGATTTGCTTCTTCTATCAGTTCCTGTGAAAAGTGTGTTTTTGACATCAAAATAACTGATCATTCCATGACTGGGATTCTTATTGATATTGGACAAGAAAATAATTGCTCAGATTCTAGTCCCGATCAGTCTGTCAAAAAAATCGATTTTAGTAGGCTTAAAACTAATCTGTCTTTTGAGTTTTGGGAAGAAGTTTTTGACGAAAGTGATCCTTCCAAATCGTATGATATATTTATTGATATCCTTTGTAGATACATTTCTGATGCCTATTTTACTTTAAGCGTTTAAAGCCTTGGATTACGTATAGTTTGCTTAAAAAAGTGAAGTATAAAAACAAACTAAGAAAAAAGTGTTCAAAACGGAATAGCAGTCAGAGTTTAAAAACTAGATATAAACAAATATGTGTTGAATTGAGGAAGGAAATTCCTATTTGTCGAGATAGTTACTTTAAAAACAAATTCAGTCAAGCCGAAGGAAATATAAGAAATGAATGGCAAATTGTGAATAGTATTCTCAATAAATCTCAGTGCAAGAAACAGCCATCTGCTGTCAATGTTAATGACTGTATGATTTCAGATAAAATTGTAATTGCTAATGCTTTCAATGAATATTTTTCAACGATTTCACTTAATCTACAAGCGACTTCTAGTCCCCAATCTTGTGCACTTTGTAGTCCTCTCAGTAATGAATCTTCTCAAAGTCTAAGCTTTGTGTTTGAACCTATAACAGGTTTAGAGCTCCTAAAATTAATTGGGACTTTAAAAACTTCAAACTCTTCTGGCTATGATGGTGTTTCAAATGTTTGTTTAAAAAATATAGCATGTTTTATAATTGAAGTTTTGGCACATATCTTTAACAAAAGTATATTTTCTGGAATATTTCCGGCTGGTCTTAAATGTGCCAATATCTTGCCCCTTTTCAAGAAAGGCGCAACTAGTGATCTGGGTAATTATAGGCCTATATCACTTTTAACCTCGATAAGTAAGATTTTTGAAAAAGCTGTGAAAAATAGAATGGTGAGCTTTTTAACGAGAACGAAATTTTTCAGTGATGTACAGTTTGGTTTTCAAAGTAATAAATCAACCGAACATGCGTTGTTACAGTTCTGTTCTCAAATATTTGTAAGCCTTGATAGAAAAAAGAATACAGCCGCACTATTTGTTGACATATCAAAAGCTTTTGACATGGTTAATCACGAAATATTGATTCACAAACTTGAAAATGCTGGGTTCCGAGGTTTCTCAAGTGACTGGTTAAGATCATATCTAAATGAAAGAACCCAAAGAGTGAAAGTTGATGATGTTAAAAGTGATAAAAAGACATTAAATTCAGGAGTTCCGCAAGGTTCGGTTTTGGGACCAATACTTTTTTTGGTATACATTAATTCTTTATTCAGATTGCCATTTAGGGGTTCTTTGACAGCTTTTGCAGATGATGTGGGTTTTTCATATGGTACAGATAGTTGTCTTAATCTTGTATCTAATATAAATTGGGATCTCAGCTTGTTAAGAATCTGGTTTGCAGAGCACAATTTGATAATTAGTTCTTAAACTAAGATAATGTTTTTTAGTTTGTCTGGTCAAAAGATTGCTGATGCTGATCTCTTTTTCCATGCTACTGAGTGTCAAAAATTTAAACTTTTCAACTGCACCTGTAATCCTATGGTTAATTCCACAACTTTTACTGATTCCACGAGCTGTAGTGATAAATGTTTTAAAGTAGAAATTGTAAAAGAATTCAAGTACTTGGGATTAATCATTGATTCTAGAATGAGTTTTTATAACCATACAGAATATCTTAGACAGTATTTTAGGTGCACTCTTAGAAATTTCTTCTTTTTGCGTAAAGTTTGCTCTTCTAAACTGCTAATTAAGATTTACTATGGCATTTTTCATTCCAAACTAGAATATGGTATTTCTTGTTGGGGAGGTTCTTATTATAACAAAATACAGCCTCTATTAGTTTTACAGAAAAGTGTTCTGAAGAAAATTTGCGGTAAGCCTCGCCTTGTCCCTAGTTTTCCACTATTTAGGGGTTTGAATGTTCTTTCAGTGCGACATATGTATTGCTATAAGGTTCTAAACATTTTCTTTAAAAGATCAGGTAATCTCAATTTTAGATTAATTGATAGTTATAGTTTACGTGGAAATTTTTTGAACCTAGCGCCTATACCGGTATTTCGAACAACCGCATTCCGAAATTTTTATAATGTTTCCTCATGTCGGATATTTAATAGACTCCCTCACGCTATTAGGATGCAAACTTCTCATTTGACATTTATGAAACAAGTTAAGTACTGGCTCCTTAGTCTTGATAATGAGAGTATAGAATTTTTTGTAAATGGTTCTACCTGATGTTTATATGAAATGTTTGACTTCAATTCAATTTAATTTTTGTATGCATTATGTAAATTAATATCTAATATTTTAACTTTTTTTAATATTTCTCTTTTAAGGGTCACCCCACCCATTTAAAATAATTCATGTTAAATTACTTTGAGAGTGGCAATAACTCTATTTTTTATAAAAATATTTTTGTCACATATTTCTTTTCTTTCTTTAAATAATGTACTTATTTGGATTTTAAGAAATAAAATGTTAATCAAATCAAAAATCAAATCAAATCAAAATAAAATAAAATAAAATAAAATAAAATAAAATAAAATAAAATAAAATAAAATAAAATAAAATAAAATAAAATAAAATAAAATAAAATAAAATAAAATAAAATAAAATAAAATGAAATGAAATGAAATAAAGTGAAATGAAATGAAAATAAAATAAAATAAAATAAAATAAAACAAAATAAAATAAAATAAAATAAAATAAAATAAAATAAAATAAAATAAAATAAAATAAAATAAAATAAAATAAAATAAAATAAAATGAAATGAAATGAAGTGAAATGAAAATAAAATAAAATAAAATAAAATAAAATAAAATAAAATAAAATGAAGTGAAATGAAAATAAAATAAAATAAAATAAAATAAAATAAAATAAAATAAAATAAAATGAAATGAAATGAAATAAAATAAAATGAAATGAAATGAAATGAAATGAAATGAAATGAAAATAAAATAAAATAAAATAAAATAAAATAAAATAAAATAAAATAAAATAAAATAAAATAAAATAAAATAAAATAAAATAAAATAAAATAAAATAAAATAAAATAAAATAAAATAAAATAAAATAAAATAAAATAAAATAAAATAAAATAAAATAAATAAAATAAAAAAAAATTAAATTAAATTAAATTAAATTAAATTAAATTAAATTAAATTAAATTAAATTAAATTAAATTAAATTAAATTAAATTAAATTAAATTAAATTAAATTAAATTAAATTAAATTAAATTAAATTAAATTAAATTAAATTAAATTAAATTAAATTAAATTAAATTAAATTAAATTAAATTAAATTAAATTAAATTAAATTAAATTAAATTAAATTAAATTAAATTAAATTAAATTAAATTAAATTAAATTAAATTAAATTAAATTAAATTAAATTAAATTAAATTAAATTAAATTAAATTAAATTAAATTAAATTAAATTAAATTAAATTAAATTAAATTAAATTAAATTAAATTAAATTAAATTAAATTAAATTAAATTAAATTAAATTAAATTAAATTAAATTAAATTAAATTAAATTAAATTAAATTAAATTAAATTAAATTAAATTAAATTAATAAAATAAAATAAAATTAACTTTTTTTCGTATATAAGACCGTTTTTTTCCACTTTCATCAGATACTTTGTTTTCTAAAACTTTTTATTTTTACTAATTGGTCACTAGTAGGCGTATTATTGTACTAAAAAAACCATTTTGTAAAAGAAACTGATCTTAACTTCCAAATTTACATACATTTTCTGTCATAAAGTGCCTTTTAAGAATTAAAAATTTCAATATCAGATGATACAATAATGATTATATAACTAATGAAAATTGTGAAAAACAAATTGAATTTATATCCACTGTAAAAAAACTGTCGAAAAAATACCGTTTGGTATAAGAAATTAACTGTAAAAATACGTTTTTTCAAAATTTACAAGCTTTTTTATTTTGTATTATTAAAATTTATATTAGGTACAAATTTCAAATTTTTCTCCAATAGTGACATAGTAAAAATATAGAATTTTATGTTATTAAACATTGTTTTGCAAAAAATGCTGTAGTGTAATCTACATTTGCTTTGAAAACAGCCATTTTTGTCATTTTCTCGTTTTCTTAGATGCTTTTACCAAAAACAAGAGCACAAAATTAAAAAAAAAAAATTTCCTAGAAAATAAGTTTATCTGTCGATAGACACCATAATCGCTTTGATTAGACAAGTACACACTCCACAATCTTTTTCATGAAATCACCATTTCAGTCCGGAACACTCTTATGGCTCAAGTAATGTATGTTGCCATAGCCAATTGCGAACTTTAACCATCGCTGATCCTCATTAAACTAGCTGAAATCGGTGATTTAAAGTTGATAAACACGGATGAATTCAATTCAATTCAGTTCAATTCAATTCAATTCAAACAATTCAATTCAATATTTTAGGGCTTCTCCATCATCGTTATATGTATCAGATTTGATAAAAACCTCGATTTTTTGTTGGTTGTATGTATACGAATTCAATATTTATGGCCTTTTATTAAAACAAGTTGGTAAGCAAATAAATATGTACAAAAGCATACAATTAATTAGGTATCGGTTGCAATTTCTCTTATCTTGATTTTCAACCTTATTTTATTTTTTTTTTTTTTCAATTGTATGTTATAATATTGCCACCCATTCAAACAATTTTATGTTGAAGCCTTGAACAACTTTTACATACGTTTACAATGAATGTTCAATAACAAAAAAATATCCCACAGATATGTTAAACACTTTCAGATGCAAGTGGTGTGAAAAGCAAACTTAAAATAAGTATCAACCAGTTACAATTTCTTTTGTGTTTAATTCCGCAGTTATTTTATTCGGCATTCAGCCCAGTAGTATTTATTTCGAACTTTACAAAAATTAATAAATATATGAGTGACTGAAATGTCAACCTTATCTAAAAGGTCTTTCAATAGGAACTCTAGAAATTTTTTGAGTTAAAGCAACATCTAGCAGATTTAGGAATTATTTATTGTTCAGAAATGTATGACAACCCACCATGAAAGATTAAAGCGAAGAAATCATTAAATTTTATTTTCAAAAGTTCGAAGCACATTCCCTGGTTTATGTGGTTTAATTTATAGATTTTTAGATTAGAATTGATGGAGTTAGAATGATACCAATCTACACGAGATATGCATCATCAAGAAATGTACTCCGATAAAGTTATTGATAGGTCGTGTGTCGTGTCGATTAATGCCAATAAATGAAAATTGGGCTTCCCGAATACGTGCCACCAAAAAAGCCACAGTGGACATTTTAACCTCCTTCGACCAGCTAAATATTGTATATTTAAATTATTATAGCATTAAATATGCAATATTCGGTTGCTGATGGAACGTGGTTAAAATGTTCAGCGTGGTTATATATGGTGGTTCTTTGAAATAAATAAATAAATAAAACACACAATTTACTTTATATACATTTAAGAATCATCCTCGTTGATTCTTATTGAAGGACCCTTTAATAGTAAAATTAATTTTGTTTCAATTTCACCTTCAAGTGTATTTGCCCTAAGAGAAAACAATAAGGACCCAATTAAGTTATACTTACTAATTAGTTTTATCTGAATAGGTACCTACCCATATGGTTGAATTGTTGTTACAAAAAATAACAAAAGTCCAAAACAGACATATGTATGTATATAAGTTGAAACTGATAATTTTTAAATACATATAGGCAGGTCTATGCCTTTAATAATTTATTTTTTACATAAAAGTGTGAACAACCTACCTACATAAATGCGGAAATAACAACGCAACAATAATAAAGGCACGTTGTTAGTGTTTCAAGAGATGAATTTTTGTTTTGTTGAATTTTAAAATGAAAATTTTCAGCTTTAAAGTTTGTTTGAAAAAAAAAAAAAAATCCTTTGTACTTATTTTGAATATTAGTTTATTTTATATACATATATGAATATATATACATTATAATGTTCTGTATAGTATATGAATTTTGTGAAAAACTTTGATTCAAAAAATAAATAAATGTTTGGTCCTTGGCTTTACAATAGGAACTTCGATTTGTTAAATTTAATAACGCTCTATACTTTAGGTGGGTCGATTTTTTTTTGTCAAATCCACTTGTAATAGTGAAATTTTGTTGTGTTTTTCAATTGCCCACTTGTAAAATATTATTTTCAGTGCCGGAGCCCGCGCATCGAGATTTAATTCTATTATTTTAAGCCTAAGCTCCTAGAAATATAATATAAGTTTGGAGGCTAAAGGCATTATAATTGTGTTGCTTTTAAGTGGCAGGTTTTATGTCTATATTGTTAAATAAAATGTCTGTTTTTTAGAATTTTGATGTGATGGCAGTCGAAAGCTATTTAAGCCTTTTTTAGACTTTGTCCTCAGTGTTTTGGTAGTGCCCCCTAGCAATACCCCTCATGCCATCCTCTGGGTCCTTATGCCGCCAATCACTTCCATCGAAATAAAATGCACGACTGGATTGCACGTACCTACTTGTTCCTTAGTCCAAATTTCTTGAAACTTAAGAACTTTTGAAATATGCCAGTATGTAAGTATAGAAAAAAAAAATTGAAAAATAGAAAAAAAGCATTAAAATCGTTCTTTTAACTGTATAAACAACTTGTAAAATACCTTACAGCTCAAAACCAAGTATGCCATTTGATTACTTGCAAAAAAAAAAAGAATTCTGTATACAAACAAAATTTATGTCGTTGGAGCAGTTTTCTTATAAACTATTTTTTTATATAAGAATGTATTTTATAATACAAATTCTACATACAGTAGAAGACTTGGCATTAAGAATTCGATTTGTTGAATATTTGTCCGAGAAGTTGGCGTTTCATCCGTGCTACTCACTGGTGACATGAGGGCCAAAAAACAAAATAAAAAAATTCAAGTTTTTTGGTTTGAAATATTTTTTTTTTTTTTTTTTTGTTAAATGTACTTTTTATTTAATTTCAAGTCAAAAAAGTATCTATGTAACTAATACAAAACTGTGAAAAAAATCTACTGAAATTATGGTTTTCTTTTAATTTTGATGACGACTACGCATTGCTTAGGAACAACCCAATTTTTTCCTGTGCCTGGTTTGTAAGACTTTGAAATATTGGTGAGGAAAAACAGTTCGATGAATCAATTTGAAAATATACAAGAATACTGATGCTTTAAATTCTACAAACTTGCATACCAACGCAAGATATCCAATGAATATTTGCAAAGAAAAACATTTCAAAACTGTCTTTGAATTTTTTATAACGTCATTATTTGCTAAAAAAAGTCTTTTGACAGTTTGAGGTGAAAAAAAAGAATGCCATCCTAATTCTTGATTGAAAATTATTATATGGGAAAAAAATTTAAAATCATTGGAGCGGTTTTTTAAAAAAATAATATTTTATATATACAATTCTTACAACATTTTTAAGGACGAATTTTGGTATGCAAATCTAAAGTATATATTTATGTGTATGAAAAACAAAATTTGAAAGAAAATTGTCAACTCATTTTTGAGATATCGAATTTCCAAAAAAAAATTGAAGCCTTTTTTAAAAATCCAAAAACTTTTTTTTTAAAGTTTTGATATTAGTCCAGTCATTAGGTCATTTGACCTTGCGCGCAGAGGCACTGTCAGATTTTTGTCATGGATCGATAGAGGCTCATTTAAAAACCTTAAATCCAAATTTGCACCACCTGACAACTTTTTTTACCAGAGTTATTGGTAAAAATGTGTTTTTTGCAATTTTTTCGTCTGTTGTGAATATCTCGTCTGCAGTATGTCGCACAGAAAAAAATAAAATATGGATTTATTTATAATAAGATAAGCTATTATATTATAAAAAAATTAATTTGTTTAAACAAATACAAAAAAAGTTATAGTTAGTTAAGGTAAGTTTTTATTGATTGAAAATCACTCTTTCGTGATTATTAAGAAAAAAGCTCATTTAATCATGAGGTTTTTATTTTTTACTTTTAAAGTCTTTGTAACTACCTACAATTAAAAAAAAAATCAGCCCTTAACTACTAACACAAGCCGAGAAATACATTTATGAACATATGTAAGTCAGCGCACCCACGCAATTTTATGTTTTTAGGTTTTATTTTATATCTCAGCCCCAGTATGTCACAAAGTTAAAATTGAAAAGTTTTATTGTTTATAATAATTCTTTCTATCAACTTGCGTTAAATTCAATTTTTTTAAACAAATAGATTGATTTTACCTATACCTTTTTTCATAACTATTGAGAAAAAAGCTGTATTTAACGGTACTTTTTTTAAGTTTACTTTTTTTTGTAGTCCTATAAATTTTCTATGAATTAAAAAAAATTAGTTCATTACGACAAATAGGAGCCAAGTTATTCATGAATTAAAAATGACGCGTCAGTTTATTAACGCATAACAATATTCTTTCTTTTTTTTTTGTGAATATCTCGACCTCTGTGATGTATGCATGGTTGGGAATGAAACTGTATTATTTTTAATAATATTCATTATGGACAGAGCTAACTCTTTTCCGCACCAACCAAGGGGTAGAGTATGAGGCGCTTTTTTTTAATCTTGTGGTATCCCCTGTAGGTCTAATCCACTACAAAGATCAATTAAATTGGCCTTATTCTCAACCGTTTTGGGCGTGAGGGTATTTCGTTATCACTCTCTTCATTAGTGTTATGACATTCAAGGTTTGGTTTCCGCTCTGTTTCATTTTCGTTAGAAAAAGCTGTTGTCGTGAGCTCAAGGTCGTAGTTTTCCTCGTCTTCAGAGTCATCAGCAATATCAACTACGTTGTAGCAGCTATTCCAGCAGCAGATCTTGCAGACGGCTGAACACTTCAGTCCGGCTTTTTGACATCCGCAGGGTGCACCGTATTGTTTCGTACACGTGCACGAAATCATGTCGATGAGTGTGGGTGGGATTGTCGGCCCTGAAGTCAACACCAGCTCCAATCCTCCTGAACTTCGTCTCCAGCGCCACCCCTCTGGGTCTAAAGTATTTCCCAGCCAAGCTTGTACTTGATGGAATGTCCGGAATAAGTGTTCTGCTCTGATCGGACTTGATTTTAACACTCGCGCTTGAGAAAAGACTGAATCTCAAGTGGTCCAGCGATGTTTCCTTACTGCCTCCTCCATATAGTGGAGTGAATACATTTTTCCCCACAGACGCGATATCACTTTGAATGGCTTCTTCGGATTTACAAATCTTCACGGTTTTCAAAAGGTTTGGAGCTTTCTTCAGCGAATCGATTAGCTTACTTTCTCCAGATTTGAAAATGGCAGAGGTTGTGTCACAGCCTGTGAAGGCATGGAGAAAAAGACTATGTTCGGAAAGAGTTTTGTGTAGGAAACTTTTTGACGAATACAGGACTGTTTTCGTAGATCCTCGACCAGGTGTTTTGAAGAAAACGTTTGTAACATTTTCCCCGTATCCCGACAAAATCACCAGTAAATCAATATCTTCTCCCACAATAAATACCGAGTCAAATTCAGAACACATAAAAATGGCTGTTTGTACTATAAGGATGTCTGCATCTTCTGAGGCCTGGGAACACGATTTTCAAGATATTTTTTAGGCAAAACGATAAATCGTTTTTTATTTTTTTCGTTGGCAAAAAACGTCTCTTTTTTCAGTGCTCGAAAAATTGTATTTTCATCAAAGATGAAATCAGCTGCTTGTTGAACTGCAGATCGTCGGCTTCTTTCAATGTTGTTCTAGTTTTAGATGGATCATCTGGGTAGCCATCAAAAACCACTTTTATACAAGGTTTAAAATGGTTCCGCAAATACGCCACATAATTTTCACAAATATCTCCAAAACTGACGTCTCGTTGCCAAATAACTATGTTTAAGATAAATCCGCCATCGATGACTTCACCCACATTAGCACCAAAATTTGTTTCCTCAGGTACCATAGAAAATTCTTTATAAAATGATGACTTTGTACCCTTTCTTCTTCAAAATCTTTTCAGTCTCCCAGGCCTTAGAAGATGCAGACATCCTTATAATACAAAATGCCCTCACGCCCAAAACGGTTGAGAATAAGACCAATTTAATTGATCTTTGCAGTGGATTAGACCTACAGGGGTTTCATTCCATACCATGCATACACAGAGGTCGAGATTTTCACAAAAAAAAAAGAATATTATTATGCGTTAGTAAAATGACGCGTCATTTTTAATTCATGAATAACTTGGCTCCAATTTGTCGTAATGGACTATTTTTTTTTTATTTATAGAAAATTTATAGGACTACAAAAAAAAAGTAAACTTGAAAAAAGTACCGTTAAATACAGCTTTTTTCTCAATAGTTATGAAAAAAGGTATAGGTAAAATCAAGAGAAAAAATCCTTTTAATGAACTACTTTTTTTCTATTTGTTTAAAAAAATTGAATTTAACGCAAGTTGATAGAAAGAATTATTATAAACAATAAGACTTTTCAATTTTAACTTTGCGACATACTGGGGCTGAGATATAAAATAAAACCTAAAAACATATAATTGCGTGGGTGCGCTGACTTACATATGTTCATAAATGTATTTCTCGGCTTGTGTTAGTAGTTAAGGGCTGATTTTTTTTAAATTGTAGGTAGTTACAAAGACTTTAAAAGTAAAAATAAAAACCTCATCATTAAATGAGCTTTTTTCTTAATAATCACGAAAGAGTGATTTTCAATCAATAAAAACTTACCTTAACTAACTATAACTTTTTTTGTATTTGTTTAAACAAATTAATTTTTTTATAATATAATAGCTAATCTTATTATAAATAAATCCATATTTTATTTTTTTCTGTGCGACATACTGCAGACGAGATATTCACAAAAGACGAAAAAATGGCAAACAACACATTTGTACCAATAACTCTGGTAAAAAAAGTTGTCAGGTGGTGCAAATTTGGATTTAAGCTTTTTAAATGAGCCTCTATTGGTCCATGAAAAAAAATCAGACAGTGCCTCTGCGCGCAAGGTCAGGGCCTTTTTCATGACGTGATGACTGGACTATATGCAATATTATTTAATCTTATCTGAAATTTGTATATAAAAAATTCATCTAAATCCGTTCAGCAACGAGAAAATTCAAAATAAAATAATAATTTCTATAACAAGTACTATTAATAGTTGCTAAGCGTAAAATTTTATAATTTTTAATAGCAGATCGTACTAATTTTAGTATATGAAAAAAGTTTAATCAAAATCGTAGGAGTTGTTTTTGAGCAAAAAAAATATTTTCCATTGCGGTTTTTTAACTGTTGTATGGAAGATTTCGTTTTTTTTCATAAATGAAAATTTTTTCATTAAAATATTTTAGAGAGTACTAAAAAACTTTTAAATATCGAGTGATAAAAGTACTTGAGAGTGCTAGGACGCCATATGGCCCTAGGCTCAATGATAGGAAAATCCCTATGCACACCTCCGCGTGGTAGAGGGCGGGTAACGCTAACGTGCAGGGGGACCGAATGGATGCCGGGATAAGCAGACAACCCAGCTATGCTGGTCAGGGCACAAACTTGTCCTTGGGATGGTTAAAAGCCCCCTTAAGACGGATGAACTGCAGGCAGCAGTCAACGGCACGAAAGTCTGGTGACGGAGGAGTTTTTTTTGGTAAAAGGCCAACGGCAGCAGCAGGTAGCGTCTGTAACCCATATTGGGCGGCTACAAAAGGCGTCTGTTTTCCCATAGTGGGCGGCCTCGAGCATTTATGTGTTTGAAAATACAAAAGGCGGGTGTGCCTGTCAAATCTGAGCTTATGTATGTTATTAATCATATCTCGGACAACACCATGGTGGAAGGATATATGCAAATACATGAACTATGACAACAAATGGAAATGAGTCCCCAAGAGGTAATCTTTTTATAGAAAATCCTTCTGTAGCTTCGGCTGCAGTAAACCGCACATCGGATTTGGGGGTGCGGCATCCTTCATGTACGAGCGTCAATCAAGACGCCATAATAATAAATGAATCGTTGACAAATAGAAGAAGTCTTTCAAGATGCGCAAATGTTACTTTTGGCTACCGCATAAGTACGAAAATGGAACGTTCGATCCTTGTACAGCGATGGTAGATACGAGCAGGTTGAGCGTGAAATGCTTCGCCTAAAGATCAGTATCCTGGGCATAAGCGAAACTAAGTGGAGAGGAAGAGCTGAATACAGATCAGACACTGGACAGACGAGAATGCTGTATTCCGGGGAAGATGAAAGAGAGGGTGGCCAAAGACTGCATGGTGTCGGAATTATGTTGAACGAAAGAAGCGAGGCGTAGTTTGATCTCATGGGCGCCCATTTCTGCGAGATTAATGACAGCAAGGTTTCGTTCAAAAATTCGTAACGTCACAATTATTCAGTGCTACGCCCCCACAAATGAAGCGACCGAGGAAGACAAAACCGCGTTCTACACTCATCTTAACTCGGTTTACAGTAGTGTTCCGAGAGCCGACATCATACTCGTTATGGGAGACCTTAATGCCCAAGTCAGTTCAGACAATTACGGACTGGAACGCGTGATGGGAAGAAATGGCGTGGGGTCACGGAATGAAAATGGTGACTTGCTTGTCGACTTTTGTAACGCGAATCGTCTTGTGATAGGTGGGACTGTATTTAAGCATAAGACGTGCAACAAAATTACCTGGGTGCATCCGGATGGTCAAACCGAAAACCAAATTGATCATATCATGATTCAGCAGCGATGGAGGAAGTCTATGTGTGATGTCCGGAGTATAAGAAATGCCGATGTGGGAAGCGACCACCATTTGGTTCTGATGAGTCTCAAACTACGAACCGCTGCCGTACAAAAACCAGCGCAGGATGCAGCAAGGAGCACAAAATTCATTACTAATGCTTTAAATGACCCCAACATATGTCGAAACTATGTCACCACCCTTAACGACAGAGCCTCGTCATTAAACGGAATCCAGCATTCAACAATTGATGAGATGTGTGGTGAAATTAAAAGTGTTTTTATGGAGGCTGGATCCGAAACTGTACCCAAGCGAACGAGACGTAGAGACTCTTGGATATCCCAAGACACCTGGGATAAGATCGAACTTCGCAAATCGTTGAAAATCCAAATAAATGCCGAAGCTGATGCTCAACGAAAGGCTGACTTGCGAAGAGAGTACCGCATTGCACATAAGATGGTCTACCGCTGTGTGAGACGTGACAAGAGGGTGAAGTTGGATGGACTCGCAGATAATGCGGAAAGTGCTGCCAGAAGAGGAGATATCCGGGAATTGTACCAAATAGCCAAAGATGTTATCGGGAAAAAAAGCAACACCAATCATCCTGTAATGGATGTGGATGGCACACTTTTGGTATCAATTGAGGATCAGCTTCGTAGATGGAAGGACCATTTTTGTGCCCTGCTAAATGAGGATTCAGTTGAGCAGAGTGCTGAAGTGCCCCAACTAAACGAGATGCGCAGGGGTATATTGACATCGAACCCCCGTCAGAATCGGAAATTCGTACATCAATAAATCTCCTCAAAAACAACAAGGCAGCTGGACTGGACGGAATACCAGCTGAATTCCTGAAAGCCGATCCCGTAGCAGCGGCTAGTATTTTACATCCGCTGATACAAAACATTTGGGAAAACGAAAGCTATCCCAGGGACTGGAAGGATGGTGTGATTGTTAAGTTGCCAAAGAAAGGTGACTTTTCCCAAAACTAATGGCAACAATCATACTCGAGCGAATAAAGGATAGAATCGAGTCTACACTCAAGAGGCATCAAGCTGGCTTCCGCAGTGGTCGATCGTGTGTCGACCATCAGGGTTGTCAGGTTTAAAAAAGCGGAATCGCCAAAGGTAAAATATAAATCGCCAAAAAATCGCCAAATTTAAAATATTCCACTTTATAAATGACCAAATCCAAAAATCACAAAAATGTTATAAAATTATTTGAGTGGTGGGAAAAAAAGCGATGTTCAGTGTTCAGTGCAACAGGGTGTGAGACAAGGGGATGTTCTATCGCCAATTCTCTTCCTGCTGGTGATGGACGACGTATTGACGGCCAGTGTTGGTACAGCTGAGCGACAGGGCATTCAATGGAGACCGTTCGAAAGGCTCAGTCATTTAGACTATGCCGATGACATATGTATGTCTACTGGCAAATAACATCAGTGGGCTGAACGGGATGTGCCAAACACTGCAAGTGAAGGGAGAGTCGAGTGGTCTAAGAATTAACAGCAAAAAGACAAAAATAATGCTCAGAGGCCGCTCCACACAGCAGCGTATTATTTTACAGGAGACGCCAGTTGAAGTAGTGGAACAATTTAACTACCTTGGCAGT
Source organism: Dasysyrphus tricinctus (assembly GCA_963921185.1). NCBI lineage: Eukaryota > Metazoa > Arthropoda > Insecta > Diptera > Syrphidae > Dasysyrphus > Dasysyrphus tricinctus. The sequence continues at coordinate 182,591,043 of OY992532.1, forward strand.
ATTGTTTCTGCAAACGGTGGTACGGATCTGGACGTTAAAAGTAGAATAAATAAAGCTCGTGCTGCCTTCGGTACTCTGTCCCCAATTTGGAAATCCAGTCAAATCTCCTTACGCACTAAGTTGAGATTCTTCGAATCCAATGTTAAATCCGTGCTGCTATATGCTTGTGAAACCTGGAAAGTCACGTCTACTATTTCGAAGAAATTGCAGGCTTTTGTGAATCGCTGTCTTCGCCACATCCTAAAGATTCGCTGGCCAAAAATAATATCAAATGAGGAATTGTGGCGCAGGACAAGTCAAGAGCGGCTGGACGTCGACATAAGAAAGCGTAAATGGCGTTGGATTAGTCACACACTGAGGAAACCAAACGATGAAATTGCAAAGCAGTCCTTTGAATGGAATCCTCAGGGTGCACGGCGGGTTGGAAGACCAAGAACAACATGGAAATCAACTGTCTTAGCGGAAGCAGAATCCCAGAGAAAGACGTGGCCACAGCTTAAGTACCTTGCAGCAGACCGTGAAGGATGGAGACGTTTTGTTGACGCCCTATGCCCCAGCCGGGGTTACAGGACACGATGATGATGATCGAGTGACAAAAGCATCGATTATGTCGCTTTCGAAATATTTGATTTTCAAAAATAAAAAAAATTGAAACATTTTTTAAAAATCCAAAAAAATATTTTTTCAAACATTTTTGTACACAAAACTATTTATATTTTTTGAAAGCATCTGTGTAAAAATAATTATTGAGATCGGTCTTACTGTTTTGAATAAAATCAAAAATTAAAAAAAAATAGTTCTTTGGGAGGTACCATTAATAACCATTTTTGAAAAATGGTTTTCCACCCAAAGAAAGCCTTTATTAAAATAAATTTATTGAATTTTTTTTAAGAAGAGCCTTTTTGATAAAAATACGATTACGTAAAATTGCTAGACAAAAGTGTATGGCAGGTACCGTTATTTTTGGTTCTAAAAAAAAATTAAAAAAAGCCTGTGGGCATAATCACCAAAAACCACTATGTACCAAGTTTGAAGAAAATTGATCGAGCCGTTTAGGCTGTAGACGAATAGACAGACAGACAGACATAGTTGTGCCACCCACTTGTTTGGTGTTATCTATCATCGTAATATCATGTTTGATTGTTATCTAAAGTTTTGTTTTTTTGCACGAATCCAAAACTTGCCTTATAGTACATACATATATCGCAAGTATAAATATATATATATGCCTTATGCTATTTTATGTTTCAAATCATTTAAAATTGACAACCAACAATCCAGTGGCCAATATATTATGGAATTATTCTGCAACAAATCCATAATCCCCCTAAAAAAAAAATCTCCCAAGTTCAAACCTATGGTAAAACAACATCTCCAAGACCAAATCAATGCAAACAATTTCTAAGCAAATGCACAAATTGAATTAATATACCAACATAATACCTTCTGTCAACATAATCCAAAGATATTTGTTTGAAGAAAAAGTAAATTCCGAAATAATCGACGAACATAAGAATATTTCTATCAAAATCCTGGTCAAAATCATTTTTATTTCTTCTTCTTATAGGTATTAAGAACCTATGCTTACAAATTATATTTATACAATAAAGTCCAATTTTAACTTCATTTTTATTAATTTAAGTGACTAGGATAGGAAGGTTAGGTTAGGTTAATGGGCTGACAGTTGGTCTTGTCACACTTGGATCCGTCGTCACATAATCACTTGGCTGAGGAGAGGAAAGCGTGATCATTCCTTTACCTTCATTTGAGAAATCATCATCTTTCCATCGGGCCCGTAGGATCAGTGGCTGCATGCAACGTCTGGTAGATGGAAGTGACTATATAGGATGGTTCTTAGGTCGATCTATCCCAAAACGAAAATTAATTTTTATTTTTAAATAAACAAAATATTCACTTTGGTCAGTAACTCCCTCGTCCTTATCCTCATGAAGGAAATTTCACAAAAATTTATTTTCCTTGAAAAATGATGTATGGCGTATGAGTGACTTTTTTACATGAAGTTTCAGAACTAATTCATTTTTACATGAATTTGGAAAACTTAAAAATGTGGGTAGCAGATAATAGCAGCTAGCTTATTCTTTTGTATTGAGTGCTAAAATATTTGTTACAACACTCCACATTGTATAATAGTTAGCTTCTTATAACAACAATAAAAACCCAATTGTTCAAATAACATATTGTAAATACAACTGTTGGTTTATATAAAATCCACTACACAAAATTTTATTTCTTGATTTCACTTTTTGGAAATTTGATTTTTTGCCAGCTTTTCAAGGGAAATACTCTCCTATGTGCGACGGACGTTTTGTTAAATAATTTCTTATCAAAAGTCTACCAGCATGAAAGTTTTCTGACAACTATAAACCAGGTATTTGTGTGATTTCAATCAAAACAATTTAGCGTGTTGTAGCAAAACATTTTGTCTCTGACGTTTACATAAATCTCCACTCATCGACTCGTCGTTATCTGGATAAACATTCAATTTTTGTATACCTATATCATTATCCACATATGTACTTGTACATATAATATGTCAAATTAGTAAATGTCTGTCTATTTCAACGTATATGTGTGTTGGAGTATTGTTGAATATACGGATATCAACTAATTTAGTTTATTTATTTCAACAAGTTAAGCTTTCCTGAGTTTTTTTTTATTATCCTCTTATACCTTGCGAGTGGGTGAGCCTCAGAAATATTGTTTTATACTTAATCAGGCATCAGTAGAGGAATAGAATTTGGTTGTGATTGAATATTTATTTGCATACTCAAATAATGATTTATTCATTTTAATGAATGTTTTGAATACTCTTCTATTTGCAAGGATTCAGAGAAAACAGAAGAAGTTAAAAGTCAGCGAATTTTGAAAGAAATATACGAGGGCGGGTCAATAAGTCCCTGAAAATTTACACTTATCACCTTGCAGTCTCAAATCAAAAAATCAGCTTGTCATAAAGGTTATTTCAGACCTGTCGAATAGTTTTGTTGTTATAGCGGTTTTAGTCAGAAGCAGTCGAAAAGTTTAAAAATAAAATGGAAAAATCCGAGTTTCACGTGCTGATAAAACACTATTTTTTGCGCAAAAATTCCACTATTGAAAAAAAAAATCCAAAAAATTATGGGGACTCTTCCCCATCTATTAGAACAATTCACGATTGGCTTACCCAATTTCGCTGCAGGCACTCCAGCACAAATGACGCAGAACGCTCTGGTCACCCGATTGAAGTTGCCACACCGGAAATGGTCGATAAAATCCCCGGTCAAATATTGGACGATCGGTGAGCGAAATAGAGGGAACTCGAGGAGTCTACAAGCTTAGCACACGGCTCGGTAAATACAATTTTGCACAAGTATTTAGATATGAAAAAGCTTTCCGCAAGATGGGCGCCGCGTTTGCTCTCAATCGATAACAAACTTAACCATTTAAACATTTCAAAGGAGTGTTTGGCTATCTTCAACCGGAACCCAAGTGAGTTTCTGCACTGATTTGTGACTGTGGATGAAACATGATTTCATTACCAACCACATGAGACTAAAGAACAATCTAAATAGTAGACTTCTATAGCCAAGCCAAAGAAAGCCAAAGTAGGATTATCGGCGAACAAGGTGATGGCGACAGTTTTTTGGGATGCGCAAGGTGTCATCTATATCGATTACCATGAGAATGGAAAGACGACTACCGGTGCTTATTATGCTGACCGCCTGCAGCGACTCGACACTTATTAAAGGAGAAAAAGACCCCATTTGGCAAGGAACAAAAATCTTTTCATCAAGACAACGCTCCTGCGCACAAGTCGGCAGTCGCAATGGTAAAATTGCACGATTTAAGGTTTGAGTTACTCCCCCATACAACTTATTCTCCGGATATGGTCCCCTGTGACTATTTCTTACTTCCCGATTTGAAGAAATGGCTCGGTTCGAAAAAACCTATTTTTTGGAGGGAATTAAAAATTAGAAAAACATTAAATGAAGTGTACCCAGCTAAAAGGAGATTATGTCGAAAAATAAAAAGTTTTTTTTTATGAAAAGAGCGTTCCTTCTTTCAGTTTTTAGGGACTTGCTGACCCACCCTCGTATGACAAAGATGACATAAGGAAGCGGAGTAATAGCTATAATTGAAAATTTTGTTCTTCAATTTTGATGTGTTTAGTCAACAAAGTCAAAAACTATGTTAATATGTTGCTCAAGATTTAATTAATATTTCTAGCCAAAAGAAAATTCCAATAGGCCCAACCTTCCACATTAAAAGACTTTGTATATTTCAATGATCATTGGTAAGGAAGTTCAATCCTTGAAATTGAAATTTTGGCTGGACCAAAAAGATTTTTTTTACAAGAAAAAATAACTAAGACGGGGCCTTTATTTTGGTATCAAAATAATTACTGAATTCGCTTTCTAAACATTTCAAAATCGATCATTAAAATGTTCCATGATGAGTTTCAATGATACATATAACTGGCGCCTTACTCTGCAACTTGTGCCTTATTGCAATTGACGTGATTTGGAAACTGTGTTAAGGGGACAGTTACAGCTGGCCCCTTCTTAATTTTCTGATTTTTAGAAAGCAAAATGAATGATTTGGTTGATGCCGAGATATATTCTATATATTAATACGCTTAGGAAATCGTGTGAAACTCTTTCAGTACACTTTTCTCCGTAAATACTCAACGGAAATGCATGAACTATACAACGTTGAAAAAATTTTGTCCCATAGATGTGCAGAATCTAAAAATGATGTGTCTATGTAGCCATTAAGGGAAGTAACGGTTATTTTTGATTTTTAACATTAATGAATTTTATCTTTTTTTGGGTTGGACTTACTTACTTACTTAAGGTGGCGCTACAGTCCGGGGTGGACCAGGGCCTCAGCCAACAAGCTTCTTCCAGCCGGCTCGGTTTCTAGCTAGCTGTCTCCAGTTTCACACGCCAAGTTGGTTGAGGTCCTCTTCCACTTGCGTGCGCCACCTTTTACGCTGTCCACCTCTACTGCGTTGTCCCACGGGATTGGATTCAAAGACTTTCCGGGCCGGAGCATTGGTGTCCATTCGCTCTAGGTGACCCAGCCATCTTAGTCGTTGGCTTTTCACTTTTGTGGCTAGGTCGGTGTCGCTGTACAGCCCATACAGTTCATTGTTGTATCTTCTTCTCCATTCCCCATCTATGCAGACGGGAACAAAAATCATCCGGAGAATTTTCCTCTCGAAACAGCCTAACGCGTTCGCATCCACCGTTAGCAGTGTCCATGCCTCTGCACCATACATCAGGACCGGGATGATAAGCGTCTTATACAGCGACAGTCTAGTTGCTCGAGAGAGGGCTTTGCTTCTCAATTGCCTTCTTAGCCCGAAAAAACGCGATTGGCAAGAGTAATTCTTCGTTTGATCTCAGCACTGGTATCGTTCGCTGAGTTTATAGCGGATCCTAGGTAGACAAAGTCTCTGACCACCTCAAAATTATAGCTGTCTATAGTGACGTTCTGTCCTAGACGTCGTCGGTGTTGCGTGTCCTTTCTTGTTGACAGCATATATTTTGTTTTGCTTTCATTCACCGTTAGACCCATCTTCTTGGCTTCCTTCTCAATGCTCACAAAAGCACCACTGACATCACGCTTTGTTCGTCCTATTATGTCAATGTCGTCAGCGTAAGCGAGTAATTGGAGGGACTTTTGAAAGATTGTGCCTCTAGTGTTGACGTGAGAGTTTTGCACTATTCTTTCAAGAACGATGTTGAAGAAGTCGCATGACAGCGCGTCGCCTTGCCTAAAACCTTTTTTGACATCAAAGGTGTCGGTGAGGTTTTTTCCGACCTTGATGGAGCAGCGTGCATTCTCCATCGTCATCCTGCACAAACGGACGAGTTTGGCAGGGATGCCAAAACTAGACATTGCTCTATATAGCTCGTCTCTATAGATGCTGTCATACGCGGCCTTGAAATCGATAAAAATGTGGTGGGTATTGATTTGAAACTCCTGGGTTTTCTCCAAGATCTGCCGTAGTGCGAATAATTTGGTCGATGGTGGACTTCCCTGGCCCAAAGCCAAACTGATATGGACCTATCAGGTTGTTGAAGAATGGCTTCAGGCGTTCACAACGTACGGCAGAGAAGATCTTGCAGGCGATATTAAGAAGACTGATGCCTCTGTAGTTGGTGCAGTCCAGAGGATCGCCTTTCTTGAGGATCGGGCAAACAATGCTGAGGTTCCATTCATTGGGCATGCTTTCCTCCGGCCATATTTTACAGATGAGCTGGTGCATACTCCTAACCAATTCATCGCCAGCCACTTTGAATAGCTCAGCCGCAAGGCCATCAGCTCCAGCTGCTTTATTGGACTTAAGTTTAGATATTGCTATCCTCACTTCGTCAATATCGGGTGGACGGAATTGTTGACCTACGTGGTCCAAGTTGAATGGTGCAATTTGCATGTTAGCGGAATTCGGTTCGTCATCGCCGTTATCAAAGGGCACGGTAGTGCCCAGCCAAGTTCGCGGCGCTACACCCTTTTTACAGGAACAAACTCAGCCGATTTTCAACCCCCCTCTAACTTTAGTACTAATAAAGTCAAAAACTTTATATTCGGAGTATTTGCTGAACTGATCAAACACAGGTGTGGCTCACCAAATTTCAACTCTTTAGCATTAGTAGTTCCCAAGATATAGGACTTCAAAAATCGCAAAAACCGTAACTGACTGACTCACTGACTGACTGACTCACTGACAAATCATCAAAATTATGGAGAACTTCCCGACATCGTAGAAACTTGAAATTTCGCGCAACGGTAGGCCTTGTGGTACATACAAAGGAAAAAATCGAAAATCTGCAATTTGCTATTCAGAGGGCGTGGCATCCACCCACTTTCTTAAATATTCTATAAATTATATTGAGCCTTTCCGATTGTTGTAGAACAATGAAACTTGGTAAGTTGGTAGGGTTTGAGGTACTTAGAAAGACAAAAATTGAAAAATTGGAATTTTCCATACAGGGGGCGTGGCATCCACCCACATTCTAAAAAATTCTTATAGATTATATGGAGCACTTCCGATTGTTGTAGAACGATGAAAATAAGTAGGTCGGTGGGGCTTAAGGTACTTAGAAAGAAAAAAATTGAAAAATTGGAATTTTGTTTTCAGGGGGCGTGGTATCCACCCACATTCTTAAAAGTCTTATAAATGATATGGAACACTTCCGATTGTTGTAGAACGATGAAAATAGGTAGGTCGGTAGGCCTTGAAGTACTTAGAAGAAAAAAAATCGAAAAATTGGAAGTTTCAGTTCAAGGGGCGTGGCATCCACCTTCATTCTCAAAAATTCTTATAAATTATATGAAGCACTTCCGATTGTTGTAAAACGATGAAAATTTGTAGGTCGGTAGGAATTCAAGTACTTAGAAAGACAAAAATCGAAAATTTTGAATTTTCCATTCAGGGGGGCGCTACCACCCACTTTATCAAAATTGCTATTATTTATATGGAGCACTTTCGGTTGTCGTAGAATTATGAAACTTTGTAGAGCGGTAGGGCTTGATTCTCACCAGGCAAAATAAATCTTTGCAAAAAGGAGTGAAATCACAACAAAAACATAAATGTTAAAAAAAGAGCCAAGTCCTTATATGTACAAGAAACCTGTGCGTTAAATGTCAGCCAAAAAAAGTAATGAGATCTAAAATATATGCCAAGTTTTAAGTTCATGAAGTTTAATATCAAATATCTTAGTAGAGTTAGGTATATCGAAACAATTCCAAATCATGACAGATATTTGGTATTTAATGATTACTGATTAAAATTTGGTGGATTTACTTAGCAAGTTTTCTGTTACTTAATTAATCACAAATTTAAAATGTATGAAAACTTGAGCAGTGAAACCACCAAATTTTAATCAGTAATCATTAAATACCAAATTTCTGTCATAATTTGGAATTGTTTCGATATTACTCTACTTCAGATATTTGACATTAAACTTCATGAACTTAAAACTTGACATATATTTTAGATGTCATTACTTTTTTTGGCTGACTTTGTACGCACAGGTTTCTTGTACTTGGCTCCTTTTTCAACATTTATGTTTTTTGTTGTGATATGATTTTCTAAGCAAATATTTACACCAAAAATATGTACTGAATATTCAAACCCGCATTTCTTGTGATCAAAACACTTTTTGGACTTTTTTAAGTAATAAAAAAGGTCTACTGCTCTGCAGGAAAATATGGAGTACAATGGTCGAACTTCAAATGATCTACAAAAATCATGTGATCGAGATTTGTCTTAATTCTTTAAATTGATTTACATACATATGTGGACCTTTCTGCATTAAATATTTACCAAACTGTAAACCATTCCATCAGTTATGCTAATATTTCTATGCTTATATTGAATCAGATATACCTAATGGTATCTCAACATTAAAATCCAGCTTAATCTGACTCTAATAGAATTCCATCTTTTTTTCTTTAACAATGTCAAGTCACGTTAGCTTCGTTACTCAAGATTATTTTTAATAAATCCGTTTCCAGGCTCTGTTGCTCTGGGCCTTTGGCACCTCATATATGGGAAATTTTAATTCATTAAAAAAATCTATGGCTGACCAATTACTGAAAAAAGTTGACCATTCATCATGTAAGAGATCTCTCGGATGGTATACAGTTTTTGCAAATCTCCCACAAATGAAGTGCATGAAATCACACGTGACCTCGCGTGATCTTGATAAATTTTAAGTCTTGATTAAAAGCTATCTAGGGCTGACCAATTTCTAGGACTAGTTGGCCTTTTTTTCTGACCAATTACTGACCAATTAGATGGCATAATTTGTATCCTTCAAATTTCTCATTTAAGTATGAGGTGCCAAGTGTCCAGAGCCTCCTTTCTAGCTTTAAGTTTTAAATATTCATGGTTTGCTGAGGAAATGGATATCCAGCTACCTTATTAATAGAACGCAATGTGTGAAACTAGGTAATTTCGTTTATTATACTAGATAATAAAAGCTTCATCTCGAGTTCCTCAAGGAAGTCACCTTGGGCCACTTCTTTTTTATTATATTCATTTATGATATCCCATTTCTTAACTTAACTTCTAAAGAATGCTTTATTATTGATGTATGCTGATGACATACAAATATATTTATGTATAAAAAATAGAATTGATTTTCAAAATCTTCAAAATGATTAAAGTGTACAAAATATATCTAATAAAGGGTGTTTTTTTTAGAGGTATAGAACCAAGAAATAGAACAAAACAATAATGATTTTATTAAATTGACATGAAATTTACTTTATTCGTAGTCTGGTATTATAATTTAAGTATAATTTCTGGCATATGACTGCCACGGCCGGCTGGGACGCAGTCTAATCTGGAGGTCCAATTTTCGATGACTTTTTCCAACATTTGTGGCAGTATGTCGGCAATAACGCGGTGAATATTGTCCTCCAACTCCAAGAGGTAAATCTTTTTGGGCTTAGACTAGCGACTTCACCTATCCCCATAGAAAATAGTCAAGCGGCGTTAAATCGCACGATCTTGGAGGCATTAGCGTAGCTAGGGGGGGGCGAAGGGGGCTGTCGCCCCGGGCGCCAGGAGTTAGGGGCGGCAAATCATCTTCGTTGTTCATGGGATGTTGTAAACCAATTACAAAAGTTTTTTTAGTGCAAATTTTATTAAATTTTTATCAGAAAACATACAGTTTTTATAGTATTAAAATTTTTTTAGGGGCGGTAAAATCATCCTCGTTGTTCATGAGAAGTTGGAAATAAACAAAAGTTTAGTTTTTGTTTAATAAATAACTCAATCAATTTTTATTAAATTGAAATCAAGAGGGGCGCAAACATCATCGTTGTTTATTACAGAAGTTGGAAATAAACAAAAAAGTACTATTTTTTTAAGTTTAAAGTTCTATAAAATTTGAATAGGTACCTATGTATATGAACGTACAATTTTTCATTGTGTTCAAATCACTAGGGGCGGTAGAATCATGACCATTGCTCATTATAGAAGTAGGTAATAAACACAAAAGTTTATTTTTAAATTAACAATTCTTTCAAATTTTGAAATAAAATGATGGCTTTCGTAATGACCAAGTTAAATTTAGAGACTTCCTTTCAAACTCATTCAATGCTCACTCGGGCGTACCCCAGGGAAGCCATTTGGGCCCGTTACTTTTCATTCTCGCTATAAATGATGTTACTTCGTGTATACATTTTAGTGACATTCTTATTTATGCTGATGATATGAAGATTTTTAAAACAATACAATCTAGTCATGACCACATTCTCTTGCAGGCTGATATTGATAATTTTAATGTTTGGTGTGGGAAAAACGCTCTTTCTCTTAACCCAGTCAAATGTCAAACTATAACTTTCTCTAAAAAACGAGTAGTGAGTGCTTTTGATTATTCAATTTCACAGCACACACTCTGCCGTGTTTTTAGTTTCAAAGATCTGGGTGTTCACTTTAGTTCTGTTCTAGGTTTCATAGAACATATTAATTATATTGTAAATAAGGCAAGTTCCATGCTTGGATTTATAAAACGCTGGGCAAAAGAATTTAACGGTCCGTATGTTACTCTTTCCTTATACAATTGTTATGTACGACCCCATCTTGAGTACGCCTCCCAAGTTTGGACACCCTTCTACGAAATTCATAAAAGCCGTATTGAAGCAACACAACATAGATTCATTCGTTTTGCCTTGAAAGGTCTTCCCTGGGCTGATCCGTATAACCTGCCACCATATGAACACAGAATTCAGCTTCTCCAACTTCAAACTTTATATCAAAGGCGTGTTAATAATGATTTGGTATTTTTTCATCAACTTATCAATGGTAAAATTGATGCGCCTGACTTGTTAGCCCATGTAGGCATTAATTTCCGCGGAGGATCGCACCACCAGCGAGGATTTGAACTTTTTCATGTTCCTTTTCACAGAACAAACTATGGTACACACGAACCTCTCAATCGCATGTGCAAACTTTTCAACTTGAACGCCTCATGTGTTGATTTTAACATGAGTAAAATGGGATTAAAAACATTGTTTCGAACCACAGTGCTCCACTCTCGTTTTAATGTTTTAACTTTGATTATTTAATTTTATATGTTTATATTTTTTCTAATTTTGTATATTGTCTTAGTTTTGTTAATTATCTGTATTTTTGTGTATGTGCTTGTGTTAGTTTACTTAATTTTACTAACCACTAACACATGCACTCATGATGAGACTCTGATTGTAGAATGCAGCTTGCTCACTACAACAAAGAATCTGAAGTGAAAAAAAAAAAAAAAAAAAAATGACCATTCTCTTTTGTAGCCTTACATATAGGCACATGTCTGTTAATTCCCTCAATTTAGAGATCAGAGAGGTTGAATTTTCTCAGAAAATTGTTCGCGTTAGATTAAAAAAAAAAGTGCTGTAGAATGAATATTTTCGGAGATGATTTGTTTTTGTTTTTTTTTTTAATAAAAAATAAATATTATTTAAACAAAACTGATAAATGAATAAAAATAAAAAGCTCTAAATAATACATAATGGCCGAATTCAACACAAAGAATTAAAAAAAAAATGTGAGTTTTTTTTGCGAAGATTAATTTTTTTTCGTTAAATGAAGTGCAGTATGTACCTAGATTTTGCAGCAGATTTATTTTGAGAAAAAATTCATTAGATCAACAATCTACTACAATTTCAGTGAAGTAATAACTCTGTAGTCAGACACTCAGTAGTGACTTAGCCGTGGCTTTGACCTTCTCATGTTTCATGATCATTAGATCTGAGAAATATGAACAGTATGCAATTTCTCAGTTTTGCTGTCGAGTACTGATGAAACAATAGGCGTGTCTCACCCAGTGAGCGCTCAATATCAAGTTGACGTAGGCGGAATGTTTTGGTGGAATAAGATTCCCTGTTCAATTGTACTGAATTTATGGAAACAAAATTTTAACTTTGCTTTAAATATTTAAATGTTAAAGCACAAAACTTTATAAAATGAATGAAAAATACTAAGATCAATTTATTTTTCCTGTTTGGCAACATTTAACTTCTATTTTGTATTTTTGGTATCATTTTTGTATTTGCCCATCACCGATAAATTGCAATTTGGCTTGCAAATGAACAGTTTTAGCTGAGAAAGAACATTGAGAAATAAATCCAAAAAATTTTCGTCTCAGTAATCTCCGAAGAAAATCTCAGGGCTCGGGTGAGATTTTTTGTCCCACTTTAAAAATCTCTGAGCTCTCAGAGATTTTATTTGGTGAGACACGCCTAATGAACAATTATGAGCTTCACTAGTTTTGGACGAAAGGAAACATTAAAAAATTTCAAGTCTCATGTGCCTATGTTATATACAGTCGGTTTAAATTTAAATCTCAGTAGGTCAAAAACAAAAAATAATCATTCAGCAGATATTGCGGCAAAGTGGCATATATCAATATTTCGTAGAATGTAATTCCTTGCATTTATAAAAAATATTTTCAAATTTTGTCTGCAACTTTAAGACCGATGATATGAAGGTATATATCACAAAATTTCTTAATAAAGTATTGTTAGACCGAAGGGGCGGCAAATTATTGTTTTGCCCCGGGTGGCAAATATCCTAGCTACGCCACTGCTTGGAGGCCAATTCACAGGTCCATAACGTGGAACTATGCGGTCACCAAACGTTTCCTTCAATAAATCAATTTTGGCACGAGCTGTGTGATATGTTGCGCCATGTTGAAACCAAAGCTCCTGCACATTATGGTTGTTCAATAATCAATTGACGAACGAAAAAGTCAGCAATCATGGTTCTATACTATAGCGGTCACCATTGGATGTAACGTTCTAGCCAGCATCGTTTTTAAAGAAGTACGGACCAATTATTCTACCAACCCATAAAGCACACCAAACAGTCAGTTTTTGTGGATGTTACGGTGTCTCAACATACACTTGCGGATTATCATAACTCCAAATACGGCAGTTTTGTTGATTGACGTATCCATTCAACCAAAAGCGAGCTTCATCGCTAAACAAAATTCGCTTATGAAAATTGGGATCAACGGCAATCTTGTTTGGGCCCATTTGGCACAATTTGGAAGCGTTATTCAGGCGTCAAAATTCATGTTGAAATGCCAAACAAAACTTAAAATAAATCATTTGACAGCAGACAAAATGTTAGCCAGTTAAAATAGTGTTGCCAACTTAAAGCCCAATACCTCTTAAGAAAAACACCCTTTAAATTTACGGCATATCGTATTTTGGTTCCAACGATACACAACTACCAAATTTTCGACCAGATTTTGATCGAAAATCTGAGATTCGTGATCTTTTAGTCATTTTCTAATGCATTACATATAGACTATAAATTATTGCAAGGGCAAATTCAATGCTTGGTTTTCTTAAGTCAAACTCAAATGAGTTCTCTAACCCTTAAAATCGGTTAACACGTCTTAAGTTCTCGTCCTATTCTTGAAAGTGTTCGAAAGGCTTTTACAAGATTTGCAGTCAGGCAGCTGAGTTGGAGGACTGACTCTCACCTTCATACGCATCTCATCTAGGTGTGATTAATTGGACTTGATTCATTAGAAAAAAACCGACCATTGAGTGTACAGCATTCCCCGCTTAATTTTGTCTGATTTTTCGATCCATTAACCGGGAAGTTCAATTAACTGAAACATTTACATGTTTTTAGTTTGTTAGTTGGAGCATTTAAGATTAATAAATAGGAATGAATTAATAAATAAATGAATACAAAAATTTCTATTCTCTAGTCAAACAAAATAATTCAATTTGGACCACCCTTTCACATAAAATGACTTTTGATAATGATCATTGGAAAGGTAATTCAATTATTGAAATAATAAAAGTCATTCGAGGTTATTGCAAGGCTCATAGTCCTCAGCTCGCACGAGGACCATTCTCGATATAATTTGTCAGTTTTTAATTGAAAATCTCTATGAACCTTGTATAACAGTGCCTTCAACAGTCTCGACGTGAATGGCCCCTTGAATACATAAGCTATTTATTTTGTCATGCATAATAATTGATTTTGTTTTCTAAACGTCCCAAAATAATTTATTAAAAAATCAATAATGATTTAATGAAAGCTAGATATAACTGGGGACTTAATCAACTATCTATACTTTTGGCGTGATTAGCGTATAAAGTTCGACATTTTAGCGGAAAGCACTAAAGTAATTTTTCGTAATTGAAAAATAAAATAACAAACATTTTTCCATTTTTAGTCAGACATGAAGTATGCTGTAACGTAAGTGGTATTATAAATTAGAAAAGAGAGGGAGAGGGGTTAGAGGGACCACTTAAGCTGCAGACATTCCTGGGTTTATAAAATTATAAGAAGCCATTTTTCTAATTTAAAATTTGTGTTCCAGAGAAATAGGGTAATTTTCTTTTCTTTCATGAATCCAATGAAAATAAATAAAAGCAAATACTTTCATGAAAAAAAAGATCCTAGAAATCATATCGCCTGAATCCTTTTGGATATCTCTTACAAAAATAACGTTTTTATTTGTAAATCAACTGTTTTAATTGTTTGACTATTTAAACTAGACCCAAACTCATTCTGCGAATGGCTAAGCGATGAGTTCACAATGTACATTGGTATTTTATTTGCTTTAACCATTGAAAACAAGATGAATAATAAATAAACCAGTAATTAACTTCGAAATAATATATATTTTTAAAAATGACACACGGCAATTATTTTGATTGTAATTTTTGGTGACGTGAATGGCAACAATCAGAAATAAAACAAAATAATTTTTAAACTTTTTTAAATTGAAACAGAGCCAAATAAAAAACATTTGTTTGACTTTTTTAACCACAAGGTATGTCAATATTTTCTATTGTATTATCCAAATTATTAATAAAACTTCACTGCTGACGCCAAAATTAATTTATTCAGCACTTTATTATATTTCTGTCTGCATACATTACATATACATATATATGTGCATGAGAATCATTTATTTAAATATATCCATATAGCTAGATATGTACCAGAACCAGGGCCTAGTGACTTACAACTCTCAACCATTCCCGTGTGCGTGTTGTTGGCAAAAATGGAGGGGACCTATGTACAATTTCTTGCCGAGTCTGAACGGCTAGATAAGAAGCACTTATTCATTTCAAGTTAGAGGATATATTAGTTCATCGCAGGAGGCAGTTCCTTGGGAAAATAATTTCTGTTTTCAGGTGGCAGCGGCTGGGAATCGGACCCAGACCATCGGCATGACAGTCCAACGCACTAACCATTATGCCTCGACTCTCTAAGTACTACATAACATATAACTGGATATGTACCTACAAATTGTATTGTGGAAACTAGCAAGGTATAACATATTTGTCTTTGAACACAATTATAGTCATATTTTGCTGAGAGTGCATAGGCAGGTCACGAAAAAGAGATCACAACAAAAACATAAATGTTAAAAAAGGAGCCAAGTTCTTATGTGTACAAGAAATCTGTGCGTAAAAAGTCAGCCAAAAAAAGTAATGAGATCTTAAATATATGCCAAGTTTTAAGTTCATGAAGTTTAATATCAAGTATCTTAAGTAGAGTAATATCGAAACAATTCCAAATCATGACAGATATTTGGTAATTAATGATAACTGATTAAAATTTGGTGGGTTCACTTGTCAAGTTTTCATAGATTTTAAATTTGTGATTAAGTAAGTATTTAAGAGAAAACTTGTCAAGTAAATCCACCAAATTTTAATCAGTAATCATTAACTACCAAATTTCTGTCATGATTTGGAATTGTTTCGATATTACTCTACTTAAGATACTTGATATTAAACTTCATGAACTTAAAGCTTGGCATATATTTAAGATCTCATTACTTTTTTTGGCTGACTTTTTACGCACAGATTTCTTGTACACATAAGAACTTGGCTCCTTTTTTAACATTTATGTTTTTGTTGTGATTTCACTCCTTTTTGCAAAGATTTATTTTGCCAGGTGAAAGCCAAGCCCTACCGCTCTACAAAGTTTCATAATTCTACGAACCGAAAGTGCTCCATACAAATAATAGCAATTCTGATAAAGTGGGTGGATGGCACCCCATGTATAAATGCCCAGAGTTTACTTCCGAAAATCGACGAATTTAGGTATTTGTTTGCAGATTCAAAAGTGGATGTTGTGTATGTGACTGAAACATGGTTTCGGCCGGAAATAAATGATTCTTTGTATAGTTTGAGAGGTTTCAAATTATTTAGACGAGACAGAGTAGATAGAATTGGGGGTGGTGTTGCCATCTATGCGCGCTGTGGGTTAAAACCGGAATTTGTATGTGAATCTTTACCTAGTGATGATATTAATTTCATCTTTATAAAAATCACTTGCAGGGACAACAAAATTGTATTGGGATCTGCATACAGACCTAACAAAAATATTGATACCACATCATTATTAACTAAGCTAGATGAGTTAGCTAATATATCGCCTTATATTGTATTAGGAGGAGATTTTAATAGTAATCTGATATTAGAGTCCTCACTCACTGATGATTTGAAGGCTCTCAATTTACACCCAGTAAATACATCAACTCCCACACACTTTACAAGAGAATCAAGTACCCTGCTTGATGTAGTTTTTGTAAGCCACTTAAATAAAGTTCTTCACTTTGACCAACTATCTGCGTCTTGTTTCTCACATCATGATCTGCTGCACCTAACTTTTGAGTGTGAACCTTTAGTTTCTTGTAATAGTTACAGCTTTAGGGACTTCAAAAATATAAATTACTATCGCTTAGAACATGACTTAATGTCAATTGATTGGTCTCTAGTTTCTAGAATGTTATCTGTTGATGATCAACTTGCATTTATTCAGGAAAATTTAAACTTCCTTTTTAATGTTCACGTCCCAATTAAAACAAAAACACTAATCAATCAACGCAATACGGCATATAAAACATGGAAACGTTTTAGACTTGAAGTGTTTCGGAGAGCTTATAACGACTTGAGAAACAAAGTTGTGCTTAAAATCAGGGAATCAAAAAAATGTTATTATTCTTCTCGACTAAATCCTTCTCTGGCTGGTCATAAGCTTTGGAAAAATCTTAAGGATATAGGTGTTGGTAAACATCAAAATAATTTAGATAATGCTATTAACTGTGATGAATTGAATGCAAAATTTACGTCTCTCTCCTCTTTTGAACATCATGATAGCTCCATCGCTTTAAATTTGGAAGCTGACAGCCTATCTTCTATAGGCTTTAGCTTTTCAAATGTGAATGAAGAAGATGTTCTTAAATTTTGCTTATCTATAAAATCTAATTCAGTGGGTTTTGATGAAATTCATCCAGTGTTTTTAAAAGCGACCCTTCCATATACCTTAAAACCTCTTACTTATCTCTTCAATACTATTTTAACGACTGGAGTTTTTCCCGCAATTTGGAAAAAAGCAAAAATCATTCCTATACCAAAGAACCGTAACGAGTACCGACCAATAGCTATACTACCTTTTTTATCGAAAGCTCTTGAGAAAATTTTAAACACGCAGATAAGACAATACTTGGATCAAAATGAAATGTTATGCCCAAATCAATCCGGGTTTCGCCCAGGTCATAGCTGTACAACAGCTCTCATAAACGTAGCTGAAGAAATTAGAGAGAGTCTTGATAAGAACCATGTCACTTTCCTCACACTTTTAGACTTCTCAAAAGCATTTGACACCGTTGACCACCATATTTTATGTACCAAACTACGAGATAAATTCCAGTTCGTGTCATCATCAGTGAAACTAGTTTTTTCATATTTATCTTCAAGGCATCAAGCAGTCGTTGCTAATAATCAAACGTCTACCTTCCTTCCGCTTAGTCGAGGTTTCCCCCAAGGATCAATTTTGGGACCTCTTCTATTTACCATGTATATAAATGAACTGCCGTCTCAAGGATTCAACTCGTCATTTCATATGTATGCTGACGACGTTCAGCTTCGATATAGCTGTTCTCTAGGTCTAATTGAAAATGGAGGTTATGAGATAAATGAAGACCTAAATAAGGTCCTATACTGGTCTCAATCTAATGGGCTCTGTTTAAACCCAACCAAAACAAAATGTCTTATTATTTCCAGAAATCCATTAGAAACGACGTATTTTCCTCCAATACTGCTTAACAATACTCCAGTTCAGTTTGTTGAATCTGCGAAAAACTTAGGAGTAGTATTTAACAAAAACCTTACCTGGACAAACCACATAAATACGACAATTGGAAGAGTGTATGGAGGCTTACGAATGTTATGGACCACCCAAAAAATTACACCAATTAAAACAAGAATGATACTAGCTAAATCACTTCTCATTCCCCTATTACTATACGGTTGTGAAATTTTTAGTAATTGTGATTTCAGGGACAAAAGGAAGCTTAATGTTGTTTATAACAGTGTGGCAAGGTATGTCTTCGGTCTGCGGAGATATGCACATATTTCTGCATACTCTAAAATAATACATGGCGTCTCTCTCGAAAATGTTTTTGCTTTAAGAACTTTATTAATGCTTCATAGTATTCTGCAAACAAAAAAACCACCATATCCTTATAGCAAAATTCAATTTCCTCGTTCAACTAGAAGTTATGATCTGACTCCATTACGCTATTCTTACCTTGTTTCTAGTCGTCAATTTTTTGTACACGCGGTTCGATTGTGGAATTCCCTCCCCCTGCCCATAAAGATGATTGGATGCAACACTCGGTTCAAGACGAGACTTAGACAATACTTTGGAGACTCTCGATGATAAACTGTTTCGATTATATTTAACTAATTTTATTACCTTTCTATTGTTAAATGCAACTATTTTTTCTTTTTCATTTAATTTATCATAAAGTAATTTTGCATTTTGTTTTTATTAGTTTTTGAATCTTTCTTTGGTAATGTTAATCAGTTTTTTTTTTACTTAACATCATAAACATTTTTAAATAGTATGTTAATACTGAAACTTGCGCTATCTTAAAAGATATTGTATCTTATTGTGTAAGTTAATTCCATCAATAAATGAAATGAAATGAAATGAAATAAGTACTTCAAGTCCTACCGACCTACCAATTTCCACCGTTCTACAACAATCGGAAGTCCTCCATATAATTTATAAGAATTTTTAAGAATATGGGTGGATACCACGCCCCCTGAATGCGAAATTCCAATTTTTCAATTTTTTTCTTTTTAAGTACCTTAAGCCCTACCAACCTATCAATTTTCATCGTTCTACAACAATCGGAAGTGCTCCATATAATTTATAAGAATTATTAAGAATGTGGGTGGATGCCACGCCCCTGTATGGAAAATTCCAATTTTTGAATTTTTTTCTTTCTAAGTACCTCAAACCCTACCAACTTACCAATTTTCATTGTTCTACAACAATCGGAAAGGCTCCATATAGTTTATAGAATATTTATGAAAGTGGGTGGATGCCACGCCCCCTGAATAGAAAATTGCAGATTTTCGATTTTTTCCTTTGTATGTACCACGAGGACTAACGTTGCGCGAAATTTCAAGTTTCTACGATGTCGAGAAGTGCTCCATAATTTTGATGATCTGTCAGTGAGTCAGTAAGTCAGTGAGTCAGTCAGTTACGGTTTTTGCGATTTTTGAAGTCCTATATCTTGGGAACTACTAATGCTAAAGAGTTGAAATTTGGTGAGCCACCTGTGTTTGATCAGTTCAGCAAATACTCCGAATTTGAAGTTTCTGACTTTATTGACACTGAAGTTAGAGGGGGGTTGAAAATCGCCTGAGTTTGTTCCTGTAAAAAGGGTGTAGTGCCGCGAACTTGGCTGGGCACTACCGTGCCCTTTGATTTATACGCAGGGTCTTTAACGAGCAAATTGTGGGGTAGTTTTGTTTTTTCCCTACTTTATGTTTTCGGGCAACAAATGACGCAAAAAGCATATTTTTATTGTAAGTAGGTACATATTTCACTTATGACTTCAAAAGTATTAATTATTCGTAAAGGACATTAAAGAACAATAAATTGAGAGTATACACATTTTCCGAAAATCTCCATTTAAGTTTTTTTCAATGACAACCCGGCTCAAGCTCTAGTTTAAAATGACGTATTTTTACTGTTTCCGAAAATCCACTCGGTTATATTACTAATCAATTACTTTGTGTTCCAAAATTTGAATTTTTGTGTCTAACGTGAATCAAAATATACTTTTTTTTCATGAGTTGAATTTGAATCTATAGCCTTAGAATTGCTCTAGCACTAGCACGTCATTTTTTGGAAATATGTATGTATTCGAATCTAAAGTTTTGAAAAAATACATTGCTCAGGCAAATTTGAAGTTATTATTTCTCGAAGTGAATTTTCTTAAATTAATTTTGTTTGATTTTTTGAAGCATGAACATTTTTCTTCGAATTTTTTTAATCTTTCAAATAAATTTATTCATCTCTCAGAAGTCATTTGTCCAGTTTATATTTCTGAAATATGAAATATAAACTGAACAATTAATATTAATGCTTTGCTTAGCCTTTGTCTCAAATTAAATTATTTGAAAAAATTATTGCAGGAATAATCCTTGCAATCAAATTTGTTGGAAATTGTTTACTTATAATTTCAATGTAGTTAGTTTAATTTGTTCTGCAAAATTATACAGAGACATTTGCAACTGGATAGTCAACTGACTTGCCTTTTTTGAAGCCACTTGAGAAGTGGGTAGAGCGGTGAGTGATTTGACAATTAATGTATTTTCAACTTGGTTACCAGTATACTGGTGCGTGTGGCCTCAGGGTATCGGTTTTTAACACTTGTAACGAAGTTACACATTTTACTGCCCAGACCACGGGATTCAGAAGTACACAACGCCGAGATTCCACTATACTTACTCCATCAAATGAATTGAGCAACAATCATTGCATACCGCAGAGGCGCCCATGCTAATTTCGGTAGAGGCTTTGTATATGAAAACCATAGTACTATCATGGTGGCACTCGAAGAGGGCGACATCTCAAGTCTCCAAGGGGTACCTTGACGTGGAGAATTGTGGAATAAGTGGAAGTGTGGACGTGAAGAATAGTATAAGCATGGGAAAGACGTATACTGAATTTATGAGAGTTAGAGTGAATCAGGTAGAAGGCATTTTGGAGAAAATATTCAATTTTGTTTTGGTTATCGGTTTTGTTTACATTTCTTTTACTATGCAGATAAAGCTGAAAGACACAAAAAGAACAATTTCGGATATTCTTTTTGGCTTATGGGGTTTTTATGGTGCAAGGGATAGGGGTAGGTATACATGTGATGTGAAGGTGTATTTGTTTTTTCACAGCTGTATCTTATGGGGTTTTTATGGTGCAAGGGAAAGGGGTAGGTATACATGTGAAGGTGTATTTGTTTTTTCACAGCGTATCGTCTTCAATATATTTGGGTTTCTATGGTGCAAGAGGAAGATGTGTTATACATTGGAATATAGGTAGGTAGGTATGTGGGTTAGTTTTTACAACTGAGTTGAGAACCAAAACTCGTCATATCCAAAATTTTCATTTTGTGCAAATGAAAAAAAAAAAAAACTAATTAAGGTGAAATGGTAGATGTTATAAAAGATTTTATTTTATACCTATAATCTTTTTATATGAAAATTTTTCATATACAAAGCTATAATAGAAGATTTTTAAATCTATGTTATGATTGAGAGCAAACAAGTATTGGAAGTTCCGTTTAAAAGATATTTAACAATTAAATTTGGTTATGAAGAGTTTTGTTGCAAATGATTGCATATGGCCAGTTTCCCCACCATTCCCCCCTCTCACAATTGCACCCTCTAATATAAAAGCACTCCCCTACTTTCCAATCTTTAATGA
Source organism: Dasysyrphus tricinctus (assembly GCA_963921185.1). NCBI lineage: Eukaryota > Metazoa > Arthropoda > Insecta > Diptera > Syrphidae > Dasysyrphus > Dasysyrphus tricinctus. The sequence goes on from OY992532.1 coordinate 182,612,824, forward strand.
CCCATTTAAAATTGTTTACAATAAAAACCTGTGAACGTTTTAGTTCCTTCTTATATAACATAATTAATAGCCTATGATGGATAAGAAGAGTTTTGAATTTTTTACATATGGACATGGGTCAATATTTCAAAACATTAATATCTTTCACTCCAAAGTGGACCCTCGCTCAAAAGAACATATTATGTCTCTTAATAACTCTATAATAACCACTTTAAAACAAGGAGTCATAACATTTGATCAAATCTAACGGTTTTTTAAGTCAGGGAAATGATACTTGTATCAGGGGAATGACAAAAATTTATATTTACTCCGTTGATTGATGGATATTTAATTTTGCGAATGGTTTCAGGAGTGTTAAGAAAAAAGAGAACAAAAACTAACATGAAAAATAGCATCCACGACTATGTTGCACGAACTTGCTCTCATGATTCAAGGATTTGCGAGACTAAACATTTTATAGTAATAATCGTATTTTTGTATGATATTTTGACCGAGAAAATGTGAAAAAATTCAAAACGACTAAAAATACTGTAAATATGTTTAAATGTAATATTATTGATTCTTCTAGAGTTACCAAAACACAACCAATCATTATAATGAAAACTTGAAAGTCAGGGGAATGACACAAAATATGATGTTAGGGGAATGACTCCGAAGGGTGTTTTATGAGAATTAAATGGAAGTTATTAGAAAATTGGATGTTTTATATTATTTTTCACGTAGGCCCTTGTAAAAGACACTGACGAGTAAAACTTTTTAATTTTTATACCACACGGTTTAGTAAAAAACACGCGTTAGAGGAATGACAATTTCGCTTGACGAAAAACAAAATCGTTGCCTTAACTTGAAATAAAAAGACAACAAAGTTTTTTTGAAACTCTTACTTCAATTTTCATAAAGAGCAATTCTGTACCGTTAAACAACAAAAAAAATCAGTTTTCTATTTTGAGCCTATATATTTCTTTAATAAACTTCCATTGGTGGGATAGAAATGATCAATTTATGGGGGACACTTACTTAATAGCTCCTAATTAAAAAAATAAAGCAACTAAAAATCATTTAACTATTTTTTAGTTAGGATGCATATATTATTAAAAAGACTGCATCATTAGATTTTTTGTATCATTTTTAGTTTCGTTGCTAAAATTCAGGCAGTGTGGTAAGTAGGCCTGGGGACACGTCAGTGGAATGACATTTTGGGTGTTTAAATGGAGATAGCGGGTATGATATTTTTTTTAACTTTATTTTTTCTAGAGCGAATATTAGAACACGTTTGTTTCAAGCTATCCAATTAACAAACTTATAATAAAATTTTGTACTTCGGTTCAAAAATGAAGGAGACTGAAATATTAATATTTTGAAATATTGACCCACATGCAAACTTTTCGCACTTTTCAAACTTTTCTTTCGCTTCTTTCCTTAATATATATACATATATTTTAGTAAAGGCTACATTGGGCTGGAATACCATTTTCAAAAAAATAGTTATTAAGGTGCAGTGCAATAACACCCGCAGTAATAAAGCCCTTGGGCCGTGGGCGTTATTTCCCAAAATAAAAGGAAAAAATACCCACGGGTTTATTTTCCATTTTAAAATGGCAATAAACCACGAAAGAAAAGAAATAAGAGCCGCGGGTGCTATTGCTTTTTGGATTTGGCATTTAAACCCACACTTAAAGTATAATCTATACTCTGCTTTTAAATACTCTTCTATTTAAAGATATCAAAATGATAAAGTTGGATATCTTAATATATACAACAAAGTCGGGTTAGTTACACCATTTATAAGTTATAACTGAAGAACGGCTGAACGTATTTTAATTATCTATGGTTTGTTGGATTTGTCTCCGCCTCAAATAGGAGAATAACTATTAAAATATCAGAAAAGTTCACGGATAAAAATTATATGCACTTTGGGTAGGTAGGTACCTGTTTTATTATATAAAAAAGAAATTAGAAAATGAGTTTGAAAACGAATCAATAAATATGAAATTTTGTTTTGACAAAATGAAATTAAAAAAATATAATATAGTCGAATCTCCATATTTCGTTCTAACAAAATAAAATTACAAAATTATAATCAATTTATGTATTTAAAATAACAATTAAATCTTCCATTGATCCACTTTATCAAAATAGCTTTTTGTTTTCTTTGATGTTTAGTAAAACTTTTAAAGGAATTAAAAAAATTTGATGAGAATTTTGTTTAAAATAATATGTCTATTCGCGTACCTCCCAAAACTACGAATTTCTACGAATTTAGCCCAAAGTTAGATATGTCAAAGCTCATATTTAAAAAATAAAATTTGTAGAAATTCGTAGTTTTGGAAAGTACGCGAACAGACATATACATAAGTATACAAAAATGTTTATAGGTTTTTTTTTAATTTATACATTTTACTATTTTTTTTTTGTCTTAAAAAATATTAATATATCGCGCATTGAAAACAAAAGTGGCACTAAACGAAAAACCTAGTTTTCAAATACGGCCGTTTCAAGTTTTGGACGACTTACGTAAATAGTCGATAGCTCTTTGAAAAAAGATTTAGGGCCTTATTACGGTTCGCGAATCGAACGTTCACTTGAAGTCGAACGATTTGGCGAATGTTATGTACGTTAGGGTTAGCGAATGAATTCATTCGCTAAAAATTCATCGCTGTCACAGGAAAAATTCATTATAATCAATTTTTCTTGCGACAAATGTCAAATAGAAAAAATTAAAATCAGAAAATACATCTTAAAGTGCGGAATTTTTGTAGTTTTCTTCATTTTATTCTTGACTTAATTATTTAATTGGTCATTAATAACTTATTTAATAATGGTCCAAAAAAAAAAACTGACTTTAAATGCAAACAAAAATATTTTAATATGTCAACGAAAAAACATACAATAACCTGTTATAGCTATTTTGAAAGTCAATATTCTATTTTTTTTTTTTTTTTTGTAATGGAGATGTAAAAGAATGGTTTTTAGAAATTAAATTTCAAAGTCAAAATTTTTGAAAAAAAAAATTGTATATTTTTAAAGTTAATTTATTTAAAATTTTTCGTAGTTAAGTGCCATGTTGTTCTTGATATCCAATGCTTTTATCAATTTTCAGTTAAAAATCGACAACCAAATGCAAAAATCTTTCTTAATTTTTGAGAAATTAATAAATTAAAGGTACTTTCCTAAAAAACCCGAAAAAGAGTTATAATTATGATTAGTAATTTTTTTGCTTCATGAGCATAAAACAAACAAGCAATGGGAAAAAGTTCCTTTAATCTTTTTTAAATAGCTCAAAATCTATAAGAAATTTTTTCACATCCGGGTTTCAGAACTTGAATAAAAAATAATAAAGGCTTTGAATTTTACATACAAAAAATATCACCTAATTGCCAAAAATTTTGAAAAAAAATCAACTTGATAGGTACAAAAATTCACAATTTTATTTGGCACAATTTATAAAGAAGAACTTTAGGCACGGTTAAAAATTTTGGGGTAGGTACTTTTTAATATTTTCTGGGTTACATATATGACAACACCAAAAATATATTGAAATTTAATACTTGGCAAATATTAAAATTTGGAAGTTAATTCAAAATAGGTATATTAAAACTTAATAATATCAGATATTACAAAGGAATACGAAATCTGTATTATATTTTATAATAATACAAAGGTATTATAATATAATACTTACTTAATTACCTACTTGAAATTTAATTTGTAGATTCTTTTCATGAAAATTAATACAAAATATATTACAAAATAATAGTAGGTAATGAAAGACATTTTTTGTAAAAGTATTTATCTTCAATTAATAGTGGCACTATTATATTTATTGTATTTCACATACATATATGAGAACTAAAATCTTACTGCGATTGAAATTTTATCTACTAATTTGTATATTTTACCTCGAAATATTTCAACGCGCCTCCAAAATAATGCATATTTAAATTGTTTATTTTAAATTATTAGGCAGAAAAATGGTTGCTATATACCTAGGTACCTACCAAGTAAAAAGTTCATTAGATAAAAAGTTTATTAGGTACCTACATACATACCTACCTACCTATGCTTACCTAATATACATAAAATTAGTTTTAAATTCAAGGTCAAATAGGTACTCAAAGAAATAGGTACATACGTACCTACCTACCCTTGAATTTTGCAACAAAAACCTTTAAATAAAATACCTACCGATGAGTCGAAATGAACTTCGACGTTGGAGCCAATAAAGCTAGGAATGAATTTTTTGAAAATCACTGGTAAGAAATTTGAAATTAAATTTGTTTTGACAGTATTTGGAACTGGCATAGGGATTCCCACTTACAGACTAGTGAATAATATTAGGTTATATTTTTACAAAATTCGAAGAAATTTCAGGTCAAATAAGTAGGTACCTACCTACCTACTCAAAGAAATACATACCTACCCTCGAATTTTGCAAAACAAAAAAAAAAATAAATACCTAGGTAGGTACCTATTAAAAGATAAACCTACCTAGGTATGAAGGTACCTATACCTAAAACCTACCCCTGAATTTAGCAATAAAAACTTTAGTTAAAATACATGTAGGTACCTATACCTATCTATCAAAAATATCTATGCCTTAACCCACCCCCGAATTTTGCATACAAAATTTAATTAAAATACCTACAAATACCTATTAAACATAACTACTCGAAATAATTTATAATATGTAGGTACCTACCTATGTAGGTAATAAAAACTATTAACAAAAAAACTATCTAGCAAAAAATTAATAGTAATTGCACAAAAGCTTTAATTCAAAAATGTACCTACCTACCTACATACCAAAAGACCAATCCTCGCAAAAAAGATTGCATCTAAAAATTCAAATACCTACACACCAAAATACCTACCACCGAAATCATGCAAGAAAATTTCAATCAAAATATCTACCAAAAGATATATGCCTAGCCTATCCTCGAAACTTTGCAAGAAAGTTTCAAGTCAATTAAAAAAGAAGCAAAAACAAAACCTACCCTCAATAAGAAAATATAGCAACGACCTACACACGTCTTTTCACACTCACATACAAGAAAATCTCTGCAAATAATAATTTTTCTACTCGTTGCTACGAACTAGACACCAACGACGGGTGATGACGACGCAAGCAGAAGCTACACGATCAACTCGTTCACCACTTCATATAATTTCTTTGCTTCTCTGCCTGCAAACAAAATACATTCCTAAATAAACCAACACAAATATTCTTCTATTCAAAGAGGAGACGACAATTTTTTTCTTATTTTCTTCACGTTTTTCTATTCTTTGACAATTTGAAAACAGCTGATTTGCTTATCTCTCTTACTCCCTTTATTTCTTATGAGCATGAAAATAATACTTTCCTCTTGCTCTTACTACTTGTCTTCGATTCCTTATGTACCCCGCATCCACAATTCTCCACGCAATCGAATGCGGTCGAATGTGGCGCCCCCACAAGGTCCACGTTCAACTAAAAAAAATTTTTCATGAGAATACTATGGTTTTCATATACAAAGGTAGAGGATACTAATTTGCCACGAGCAGCGACGTCAGCAGCCAAATTATCAACAAACGTTGCATACCCCGAACGGCGCCCACGCAAATTTGCAAAAGAGGACACCCACTGGAGGTTGTCGGCACACGTCAGCAAATAAATTTCGCTTGTCGACGTCAGCAAATAAATTTCGTTTGTCGTGCTTATAGTTAACATTTACTCCTAGCTCGAGAATCAACAAGTAGAGGTGACAAATTCATCACAAATCAGATTCTTCTTGCCATTGTGTCATTACACTCAGAGAAAAACGTCAGGTAAAGAATTAACCTGGGCCCTGTTGAATTCACGAGGTGCACAATCCCATACAAAGTTACTGACATTTCAGAAATTTACCTGATTTTAGTAACCTTTTATTCAAAGTAAAATGAACCTGGTGGGCTTTCCATGCCATATTCAGGTTGATTTAAGAAGATGTTCTGTTTTTTTAACACTAAATTCTTGTAAATAAGAAATTTTAACAAGAGTATAGTGTTTATTTTAACCGACATCGTGTTTTTCTAACACTGTATGTTTTGAATTTCTGTTTTACCTACCACTAGGGTTCCCAACTTTCATTGAAACGAAAGGAGGACACTTTTTTCACTGAAAAAAAAAAACAAAAAACAAAAAAAAGTATAATAATTTTAACAGCTCATTAAAGAATACAAAAATAAATAATAAATAAAAAAATCAAAATTTTCAAAACGATTTTCCACCTATTCTGCGCACCAAATTGAATAATATTCAAGGCGAAAAACGTTAGGCCTAAAAATGGAAAAATAATTATTTTTGGATGCAAAAACCAAAAACCAAACCAAAATAATGCCTTAAGGTGAATATATATTTTTTTTGGAAGTGTAAACCGACCATGAACGATTGCCGGTCCATTGTTTTGCATGACATTCAATGACAGTAATGTTTATTTTTGTTTGCATGAAACTGTAAACCAATCATATAAACAAACAATTTTGCATTTCACCTCAATTATTTTTTACGTGCGAGAATATTTGCATAAGTTTTTTTTTGCGCACGAGATCGTTAGTTGCGTGTCTTGAAGAAATACGCATTGTTGTTGTTGTTGTTGTTGTTGTAAAAATATGGTTTTGCAACTTGTAAATTCGGTTGGACATTAACATGTAGGTATTGGATACATGCATTGACTTTGAGGGGTATAATTTAAAAAAATTCTTTTCCATTATTGAGAACTGGGAGTACAGAGAAGAAATCGTCGGTTCAAAGGTAAAACTCACTAAGTGCAGAAAAAAAAGTTCAAGAAAATGAGAATGAAATGCATTTTTTAATGCAAAAAGCCTCATTTTGCACGTTTTTTATAAGGACATTGAAAGGTATACCTGGGAACTTTATTTAATAATTTTCGGAAATTGAATTTTCAGCTTCAAAAAGTATGTTTCAGTCTAATTTCCTTCAAAAATGTAAAATGTTAGTTAGTGATTTTTACCTTTGAACCGACGAAATAGTAAATAGCTGCTTAATTGATATCAGCGATTAGCTAGTTAAAATAAAAGTTTGGAACGACTTTTATCCAGGTTTGTTTTAAAAATTACAATTGGAATACCCGACTTTTGATTCAACCTGTCAATAATGGAACATCAGTATATATGAATTTTTGGACTAAGCGCCCAAAGGAATACTGTAGTTTTTGAAAATATACATAACTTTTCAAGTACCAAGAAGAATAGTGAGTAATTATTTGTTAGTATAAATTTTAGGTAAAAACGTAGATAATGGGCCTTCTAAGGAACACTTTTTCACACTTAACTCATTTAAAAAAAAAAAAAAAAAAAAAAAAAAAAAAAAAAAAAAAAAATTGGAATAGCAGAGTACCCTCCATTTATTATTATGTATTATGTTAAATTTTCACCATTGTTTTACGTTAAAACTAAAACGTTGAAATTAAATGACTTTCAGAAATGAATGCGTTCAGTTATTATTGAAAGTTTATGCGTGCAGCTATAAATATTCCTTATTTTTTAAAAGGAGGACATTTGTCAGTAAATGGAGGACGGGAGGACAAATTATCAAAAAGGAGGACTTTCCTCCCAAAAGGAGGACGGTTGGGAACCCTATTTACCATATATCAGGTTGAATTAACATTTAATGTGGTTATAATTAGCTGTTGCATTTTACCTGACCTCATGCTAAAAAAGCACTCTGCCAGTTCATTCCAACGTGACACCAGTGCTGAAACGTACACACACAGGCAATTTAAGTAAAAAGATTTGAGTTTAACCTGGCCTCCTGTTAAAGAAGCACTCTGCCAGTTCATTTAAACGTGACATTAGTGTTGAAATGCACACCCACACGCCATTCAAATAAAATTATTTGAATTTAACCTGGCCTCCTGGTAAAGTAGCACACTGCCAGTTCATATAAACGTGACACTAGTGTTAAAACACACACACAAGCCATCCAATGATTTTCAACTTAGGTATTGATATTTGGCACCAGTTTTTTTGAGTAGTGAATTGGCCCAGTGGATGAGTGCTTTCCTCGTGTGTGAAAGGTTCCCAGTTCAAAACTGAAGTAAGTATCACAAATTATTTTTAAATTAAAATAAATAAATAATAAATTTCTATATGTTCTTTCAGAATAATGCTTAACGAGTTGAGCGATAGGCAGCGCAAGAGACTCTTAAACGTATAGATTCATGACTTATGCCGGATTTACACGATTGGAAAACTGCGAGTATAATGGCAAAAGCAACAAAAAAAATGGACAAATTCATTCTTTTTGTCGTTATAGTGGCAGCGTTCAAGTCGTGTAAGTCCGGCATTAGACACAGGGTTGATATAACATTGAAACCTGTTAAATTAACTATAGGTTTTCAGGTTAAACTAACCAGATTTTCATGTTAAATTTACAGGACATTGAATATTTTGTCAGGTTAAATTAACTATATTTGCAGGTAAAATTTACAGGATTACAGTGTTAAATTTACAAATCAGGTATCTGGTTAAACAGTTAACCTGATCTACCGAGTTGAAAAATAACAACCTGAAAATCAGGTATGATTGACCAGAAATTGTTTGATAATACATGCTTTTTTCTCTGAGTGTAGTACCAATCAAGTGTACTAGGTAAAGGAACATATCTCAAACATTAGTGTAAAAACTTATACGAAGCACACTGCTGCTATTATTTACTGGCTGAACAGAATGCAAAACGGAGCTGGAATATATGTCAAAAATGCTGCAGCCGGAGCTGCAAGAGTTGAACAAATTTTAACTTTTACTGCAGCATTTTTGACATCTACTGCAGCTTTTTTGACATCTATTCCAGTTGCGTCTTGTATTCTGTTCAGCCAGTTATACCAGGTAGTAGCTTCACAACTTTTTGGCTTACGCCGTTAAAACCCCCTTCCGTTTTCCCCTCCTTTATCATTAGTTAAGACTAGGGACTCCATCCCAACCTTCGCTGTCTTAACTCTCCGAGAAGCTTAGACTAGGGACTCTATCCCAATCTTCACTGTCTAAGCCTTCTGTTCTCCGCCGTTTTTCGTTAAGACTAGGGACTCCATCCCAACCTTCGCTGTCTTAAATCCCCACCATTTCCATGAACTAGGGACTAGTTTCTCTCGGAATTTATTGGCATCGAAAATTAATATTCCTTGGCCACTGCGCTACCATTTTGATCGACCAAATTTGAATCTGCAAGGAACAGTGGAAAATTGATGGCAATTCCAATTGTAGAAGATGGTAGAAATTTCGTGGGAAATTGCATCTACGATATCTAGTTACATGCTATCGACTAATATTAAAGTCATAACATGAAGATTCTGTGAATTTTATTATTCTAAGGACCAGTTATTGAGTGCGAAATCATCAAATAGTCTCGTTGTTAAACCTGATTTAACTCCAGAAAATTGTTTTCATTAGTCATATTAAATACTAAGTTAACTCCGAGCTAAATCATCTAATTAAGTGAGTTAATTCAGGGACTAAACTGAGGATGATTAACATTATGGTGCCGCCGCCATCTCGATTTCGATAGTGAAATGCGTAAGAGGGTGATATACTGATATCGATAGTGTCGCCCGTTGATTTCAATAGATTTTATGCAATTGAAAGAAAAAGTTAATCCTCAACTGAAAAACTGCTTCTGAGAAAACTCAGGGTTAATTTTTTATTTCAGGATAAACTAACTCTGATTTATTTCTGGTTCTTAAAATTATGAAAACGTCGGAAGTAACTGAAAACCGTTATACAATATTTTAAGAAAATCGATCTTATAATTAAGGTTGTAGTCGGACGGACCTACATTTGTATGTATGTACATTAAAAGACAGAATTGCGATAACCGCACTTTTCTCGTTTTCCTAATCATCGTTTTATCAAGTTTGATCAATATCTCGAGTTCAAAGCTAAGCTGTATGTATGCTCTGTTTATTAGAGTTCAACTTAATAACAACATGACAGAATATGTTTGGAAAACATTATCAAAGGGCACGGTAGTGCCCAGCCAAGTTCGCGGCACTACACCCTTTTTACAGGAACAAACTCAGGCGATTTTCAACCCCCCTCTAACTTCAGTACCAATAAAGTCAGAAACTTCAAATTCGGAGTATTTGCTGAACTGATCAAACACAGGTGGCTCACCAAATTTCAACTCTTTAGCATTAGTAGTTCCCAAGATATAGGACTTCAAAAATCGCAAAAACCGTAACTGACTGACTCACTGACTCACTGACTCACTGGGTGATATGAATAAAACAGAGCACCTGCTCAAAACTCAACTTTTCGAAGCAGGTGCTTCATTTGGTATGAATAAAATACTTGGGAAGGTGCTCAACGATTGAGCATCTCCATGTTTGATGAGAACCTTCTCAGAATAAGCACCTGCTCCATTGTAAGGAATGAATAAACCGAAGCACGTGCTCTATCGAGAGGAGCACCTGCTCCTCAATTGTAAGTTAGATCAGTTGGTTGCTCAACGTTGAAGAAAATAGCGTTTTATACCTTTTGCTTCATAAATGGGGAAGTTTATACAGATTTTTAATCGCAGGGTTAAATTTTTGAAGAGAAAAAGAGAAGGATATAAATTCAGCACAGAAAATTTTATTTCTTAAGGAACCATTTCCCTTTAAATAATTTAGGATAGAGGGGGTGGTGGCCCTAACAAATAATGTAACAAATGCGGGTTTCCTTTGCTACATAAGTATGTAGGAGATTCGAGTTTTCAAAAGCTTAGCTGAGCTGGGGAAGACATTTTTCGTGCATAAGTCCACGGCCAATGGTCTTTTCAACTTTTTCTTTTGAAATTACGGGAGTAGCTCAAAAACCCTACAATTGGAACTGATGTAAGGATGATGAAACTGTCAAAGTTGTATGAGCTCTGAAGCATTTTTTGTGTTGGATTTACATTCTGCAGGTAATCCTCTTGATTTTGAAATAAAAATTCAAGTACACGCAAATTTACTTTAATAATTACAAATAGAAGTAGAAAACGGAAACTGTGGTTTGTTTTTATCTATTTTTAAAAGAAATGTTGTTTATTTCTAATCTCAAAAACACAATTGAAGACCCTTTGGTGTTTTTTGAGAGCCGAAAACCCCATATTTTTTGAAAATTCTTTGGGATTGTCAAGAAAACCTGGTTCAACCGTGGGCAAACTTCAACGAACGAATCTTTTCACAAAAATTCGAGTCAAAACAGAAAAATTTTCATATTTTAAATAATTTGTATATTATAAATCATCGAAATTAATTCTTAACGTCAAAAACAATATAATAAGGTTTGAGGTATGAGAGCAGCTACTCTGTTTGAATGAGGAGGTGTTCTCGAGTTTGTTTATAATTTTATTCATACGAAATGGGAGCAGGTTCTTTTTTATTGAGCACCTTCTCTGATTCTCAAGGAGCACCTGCTCTGGGAACGTGCTCCGTTTTATTCATATCACCCACTGACTGACTGACTCACTGACTCACTGACTCACTGACTGACTGACTCACTGACAGATCATCAAAATTATGGAGCACTTCCCGACATCGTAGAAACTTGAAATTTCGCAAAACGGTAGGCCTTGTGGTACATACAAAGGAAAAAATCGAAAATCTGCAATTTTCTATTCAGGGGGCGTGGCATCCACCCACTTTTTTAAAAACTCTTATAAATTATATGGAGCACTTTCGATTGTTGTAGAACAATGAAAATTGGTAAGTTGGTAGAGTTTGAGGTACTAAAAAAGAAAAAAAATGAAAAATTGGAATTTTCCATACAGGGGGCGTGGCATCCACCCACATTCTTAAAAATTCTTATAAATTATATGGAGCATTTCCGATTGTTGTAGAACGATGAAAATTGGTAGGTCGGTAGGGCTTAAGGTACTTGGAAAGAAAAAAATTGAAAAATTGGAATTTTGCATTCAGGGGGCGTGGTATCCACCCACATTCTTAAAAATTCTTATAAATCATATGGAGTACTTCCGATTGTTGTAGAACGATGAAAATTGATAGGTTGGTATGCCTTGAAGTATTTAGAAGAAAACACAATCGAAAAATTGGAAGTTTCAGTTCAGGGGGCGTGGCATCGACCCACGTTCTTAAAAATTCTTATAAACTATATGAAGCACTTCCGATTGTTGTAAAACGATGAAAATTGGTAGGTCGGTAGGGCTAAAGTACTAAGAAAGAAAAAATTGAAAAATTGGAATTTTGCATTCAGGGGGCGTGGCATCCACCCACATTCTTAAAAATTCTTATAAATTATATGGAGCACTATCGATTGTTGTAGAACGATGAAAATTGGTAGGTCGGTAGGACTTGAAGTATTTAGAAAGGAAAAAAATCGAAAATTTGGAATTGTCCATTCAGGGGGGGGGGGGGGGTGCCATCCACCCACTTTATCAGAATTGCTATTACTTTCACCTGGCAAAATAAATCTTTGCAAAAAGGAGTGAAATCACAACAAAAACATAAATGTTAAAAAAGGAGCCAAGTTCTTATGTGTACAAGAAACCTGTGCGTAAAAAGTCAGCCAAAAAAAGTAATGAGATCTAAAATATATGCAAAGTTTTAAGTTCATGAAGTTTAATATCAAATATCTTAAGAAGAGTAATATCGAAACAATTCCAAATCATGACAGAAATTTGGTAGCTAATGATTACTGATTAAAATTTGGTGGATTTACTTGGCAAGTTTTCTCTTAAATACTTACTTAATCACAAATTTAAAATGTATGAAAACTTGACCAGTGAACCCACCAAATTTTAATCAGTAATCATTAATTACCAAATTTCTGTCATGATTTGGAATTGTTTCGATATTACTTTTCTTAAGATATTTGATATTAAACTTCATGAACTTAAAACTTTGCATATATTTTAGATCTCATTACTTTTTTTGGCTGACTTTTTACGCACAGGTTTCTTGTACACATAAGAACTTGGCTCCTTTTTTAACATTTATGTTTTTGTTGTGATTTTTATTTTCACCATGTTTTTGATGTTTATTTCCTGACTTACCGAAATTGTATATATAAACGGGTTTATATGGTTAAATAAAAAAAAATAGATTCTGTGCGGAAGAGAATTCCTATTTATAAAAAGTGCAATACATTAATGTTAAAACATTCATGCACTTTTAATGTTGGTATGTACATATTGCATGCATATGTTTATTTTGTTAATTTTAAATATTCTCTTGATGATTAACCTTTTGTCAAAACCAATATTTTAAATAAATAAACCACTCAACGATGTCTGTAATTATTGACAAATAGTCCAAAGGCCATCATATCTATCCATGTTCCATAATTAAAAGATAGCACCTGAGCGGCGCGGCGGAGTTTCACTGAAATTTTTCAGGTATGACATTTACTCCTACACTTCTGCTTCCCATTCTAGTTCACAACCGTACAGGCCAAGCAGATAATAAAAGGTATAGTAGTGGGAGGCTGCATTTCATTAAAACAATTGTAAAAAAAAAAATGTGAAAAATGATTTTGGGTTTGTTTACTTAATTGCATTACGTTGTTACCAGTAGAGATAGGTAAATACAAATGAAAGATAATTAAATTTAAATATTTGTTAGCTTATACCTTCTTGAACATGAACAAAAAATAGTGCCAGGTAAGTTTTTTTGGTTGAAAGTGCTCGACATATTTTTAAAATACATAGGTAGGTATTAAAGAAATGACTTCTTTATTTTTTCCAAGTATTTCGAATAATTGTCAAATCCTTTTTTTAGTTTATGTCTTCTTGCATATAGAAAAAACAGTGGTAGATGAATTAGGTGGTCGAAAGTGTTTGTGTCTAAAGTTAATAACGTAGCTATTATAAGAAATTATTTATTTCTTCATTTTTGGAATTACTAACTCGTCTGTAATTCGTCTAGCACTATTTATTCCATATTAAGAAAGGCATAAGCTAACAAATGTCTTACACCAGGGTTTGTAAAAGTAGATTTGTTAGTTTAGAAAATTATTTAAAATTTTGGAAACAAATTAAAAAAAAATATTTTCTTAGCTGGACGCCACCCGTGGGATTTAATGAGACAATAAACATCAACATCTTGAGGCATGTTGTGCTGATGAAAATCAAGCCTACCAAATTTAAAAAATAAAACAGTTCAAAATATTTTTCTTGCTAGAATTCGAAGCTTTCACAAAGTAGATCTATCATAAGCACACCACCATTTTGTAGCTCGCCCATACATTAATTATTTATTTATTTTTTTATTTTATTTATTTATTTCAAATGATGTATAAGCTAACACATTAAGATAAATCTTATAAGCTAGTGATAGTTAATGTATTTACATAGTTCAAGTTTAAGCGATAAATATGCGACTTAGTTTGTGATAAGAAAATTAAATTCTTGTAATAAATATAAAAATATGTACATATGTACATATATAAATAATGAGATAAAGACTGATTGATATTTGATAATGAAAAATAGAAAAGATTAGGAAAGCAGAGAAAATTTGAAGTTAAGAGGTTAAGAATAGAAGTTGGAAGCTAGGTGCTTTGATTAAGAAAAGAAGGCTTTTAAATTATTGTGAAATTTTTGCATGTTGTTGGATTCTCGCAGATAAGGCGGAAGTGAATTCCATAGACGGATGGCAGCAATAAAGCAAATTATAAAATTTATAAAATGTGTGTTTTTTCCATAAAAGTTTCGAAATAAGTTTAATACCTATTTAAAAAACAGCAATTTCGGATACCTAAAGGCCCATTTCACACATGCCCGGCAGCCGGTTAGCCGTCATCTGTTACCCGGTTTTCAACAAATGAACCGGTTCCGGCATGTGTGAAAGCTTCCATAAGATCCTTAACCAAACGACCGGTTAGCCGGTACCGGGTACCCGGTTGCCGGCTATGTGTGAATGTCTGAAAAGGCTCAAAGTGTTTTGACTTCCGCATTTTCGTCCTCTTACTTCAGTCTTACTTTAGCGGAGTTTTAAAAATTTAAAAACTCATTGCAGCTACAAAATGGGGTTCTGATGGTATGTGGGGTATTCGGAAAAAATGTATACCATCTGAAAGGTACATTTGAAATGCAAAAAATTAGATAGGGGTATTTTTTGATTTTATTCGTTAGGGGGATCATAAAGCGTCTAAAAAAGGATCTTCGATCTTAGAAGAAATAGTTTTTTTTTAAATAGCTCGCCTATTTTCAGCTTTTTGCTCAAAATGCCCTTAATAAAAGTTGTTAAAATTTTAATTATCTACAACTTTGGCCATAATAATTGTTTTTTCTATACGACCAATATCCCCCCCCCCAACTAAACGGGGGGAATAGACACCCCTCGAATAGATTTTGTTTTTGGTCAAAGTAAAACAAGCGATTAAGAACTTGGTTGAAGAATCCTTATACCATCCTCTTTTAACGACTTGACAAAAACATATTAAATTTTTTGTGTGTACCTATAGGGTTCAAAAACACTCACCACTGAGTTAAATGTTAATTGTGCCATTGTATGCACAATCCGTTTTTCGGATTAAGCCGAAAAATATCGATCGTAGAAAAAAACTATAATTCTAACCAAAGTTGTAGTTATATTATGGTTAAAATTTGAAATTTTTTATGGAATGCATTGTAAGTCAAAAGTTGAAAACAGACGAGTTATTTAACAAAAACTATTTTCTAAAATCCAAGGCAAGACGAAGGCAATAGAGATAGGAGGTCGAAAACTTGTTTTTATTCTTTTTATGACCCCCCCCCCTATAGATTAAAATCTAATCTAAAATTTGAGCTCGATATTGTGATTAGATTTGCCATTATGATGATAGGGAAGAGTCTCATAATTCTCTCTCTTTCTTTTTCTGTTCGGCTACGACCTAAACGGCTGGGTCGATTTTCTTTAAACTTGGTACATAGTGGTTTTTTATGATTCTCCCTACAACTTTTTTCATTATTCTTAGAACCAAAAATAACGGTACCAGCCATACTTTTTTTAGCAATTTCACAAAATCTTATTTTTCTCAAAAACAGCTCCCGAATTTTTTTAAAAACTCAGTAAATTTTTTTTACCTTTGGATATGAAACCATTTTTCAAAAAATTGTTATTAATTGTACCTCTCAAAGAACCATTTTTTCGTTTTTTTTTCAAAATAGTGTTTTCTTTTTAAGAAATTTTTCTATACCATTCTCAAAAATATAAATATAGTTGTTTTTACCAAAATTTTTTATGAAATACTTTTTTGGATTTTTAAACATTATTTAATTTTTTTTTTAACTCAGTATCCAAGGATTTGTTAACAGTTAAGGAAAACAGTTTACTTTTATGAAAAAATAACGGTACCTTTCCTACAAATGTTAAAAACCGCGAAGGAAAATATTTTTTTTTAAACGCCCACTTTGATGTTTATAAATTTTTTTCGGTACCTACATATGCTCAAATTAGTGCGATCTATTACAAAAAATTATTAAAATTTAAACCTAGCAATATTATTAGGTAATATGTATTACCTCTCATGAAACTTTTTTTGTTTTGAATTTTTTGATTATATAGGATTAAGATTTGGACAAATTTTTTGATATACAAATTCCAAATACAAATAAACAAACAAATTTTTTTTTGATTTTTAAAAAATGTTCAATTTTGTTTTGGGAAATCCGATATCTCAAAAACGGACTAACTATTTTTTTTTAATTTTATATTTAGGTATATGCGCATTGATAAAAACTTAAGAATTTTGTAGGTATATATAACAAATTATTTTTGTAAAAACCACTCTTACGACTTTAATTTTTTTTCCATACACTTTATTTAGTGGAGTAACGATAGCCCAAAATAGTGCATTATTCAGGAACCCGGAGAACCTGCTCCGATTTTGATGATTTTTTTTTTTTAAATTTAGGAAATTGAAATTAGAAAAAAGTTTACAATTCAAAAATCGATGCTCTCAACAGGAATTTTTTTAAAAATTGAAAAACCAAATTTTTTTCAAAATCCAAATAATTTTTCCTGTATTTGCTCTGAACAATTAATTTTACTTATAAAACACACTTCAAAATTTTATAAAAACATTTTAAATAATTTTACTAAATATAAAAGTCTAAAGCCCAGAACAGTCAAACCCGCTTATAGCCACAAGGAGATGACAAACCATGCGCTTTCAGGCGGCAACTGCCCTGATACTAAACGATTTTTGCTATTCGGCGATTGTGATTATAAATAGGTCTTACTGTGTTTTTGTTGCTGCTTATACTTATTCAAAAAATATACACTCCGCTTCAACTGAATAGACACAGAATTTTGTAAAGGGGCTTTGTTCTTTGTCATTAATGTATCACTTGATTTTGCTTTTAGTTTGTTTGTGACGTTGGAAAAATAAATCAAAGGAAAAAAGCTTTTTTCATTATATGTAGCTTCATAAAATCGATCCGGCATGGAATCGTTAAGTCTCATTATACACTGCGCGTCTCTTGTTTGGGGCCACTTTTTTCACAATCGTTTTTTCCCCACAAATATCTGTAGGAAACTTTTTCCTGGGAATGTTTAATACCTGTAAGTAGGTAAATCTTATGTTCGATGTAAATCAAAACACAATTTTTGATTTTAAAATAACTTTAAGAGCAAGAGCTCTTTTTTTATTAATGTCTTCTTAGAATCTGACTCTACAAAATATGAAATGTCCTTATTTATACATTTTCTATACTTAATGTAAGGCGTCGTTTCCTGTTTGGTTTTTATTATTGTCTTTTGTCTCGTCCTGGGTCTATCCTTCTTTATTACCTTTCCTTGGAATGAACAAAGGTTGATGAGGCATCCCTTTGTTCTTGTGTTGTATTGAACTATGTTGGTACATCTGTTCTTAATTACTTTCATATGTTTAAAAGATAGTTTCTTTATTAAGATGAGCTGCTGCCATAACTGGTATACATACTTTCCGATAAAAAAATGTATGCGCCACTTGGTTACTCCGTCAAAATCTTCCAAGTTGTAGTTATGAACTGCAAAAAAGGTATGAGAAATTGCGTCACTTTATTGAGAGCATTTAAATAATCTTTTTAAAAATTAACAAAAAGATCGAAATGTTAACTTTTTTCTGTTTTAAACATTTATTGATTATGTTTCTTGTCAAAAGATAATGATAATATCCATTTTTGTTTTGTAATAAGAGCTATAAGATGATTTGGAAAGAATTAAATCATACAGTTTTTTATCTTTTATCAAGCGAATTCTTGCTCCAGACATCGCAGATAGCTTCGTCTAATAAAACAAACTTATACGGAATAGTAACTAGCACATATCACAACCTTTTTCCTTGGAGCTTATGAATATCTGAATTACTTTAAAGTTCTACACTGAGAGAAATATTATCTGAATTTAATAAAATTAAAAAAAAAACAAAAACGAAAATAGAAAAAATAGAACTTACAAAAATCAAATTAAAAAATGGATAAACCAACCACTTGTGGAAATAATAGCTGTACCATTAGTCTAAAGTCAAATGAATGGGTTGTTTGCAAGGGTATCTGCGGCAAAGCTTTTCACCCTATATGTGTAGGATTGAGCAGAAACGCCAAAGTACATCTGGCAGAATTTTCTTTAAGTTTTAATTACTATTGCGAAGAATGCAGATCTATCACGTTATCTCATATTATGCTTGCAATCAAGTATAACAACGAATGTATAACTCAACTATCAGAATCCATCAATGAACTCAAGACCAATACTCGCCTTAATACTAGTAAAATAATTGAGATTCTCTCCGAAAATAATGAATCTACAACTAAATGTCTGGAAACTTATCACACGGGTCTTAAGACAAAGCTCTTAAGCAGCGAGGTGTCTTCGAAGAAGATTCTACAAAAAATCTCTGAGTGCCTTGATAACTCCAACTCTATACCCAACTTAAATTCTCAGCTTATCAAAATAACGAAGTCCATTGCTGCCACTAAATCTTCATGTGAACAAACAACTTCCTCATTAAATGCCATCGAAGATAGTTTGGCAAATGTTGCTGAGTCTACAAAAGAACAACTAACTGCGATCAAATCAATTGATAACGACTTTACCAAAAATTATGAACAAATTAATAGCAATTCGGTTATACTTGCCGACATCATGATAAAAGAAGCTAAAGCTATCCATTTTGCTATCTCTGAGTTATCAGAAGAAGTAAAAATAGGATCGCATAAAAATGATATTATCTCATGCGACCCTGGCAACCACAACTCACTACAGGTAGAACTTAACGCCGCCACCGAGACATCCAACCTTAACCCTTCAACTACACCAATTTCTATGATATCACCATCTGCCCTTCCTTCATCATCGATACCTATCAACAACAACTCTACTTCACCTGAAGATATTCCCGAGCACAACAACAAATCACTACATGCGGAATTGCATGACCTGGATCCTACTGGTGTACTTACCCAAACCAACGCCTCAACTAAATCAAATCATACATTACCATCACCTGCCCAACAAAAATCTTCTGGTTGCATAAAAAAATTCGGTACAACATGGACTCAAGCCGAATGGAGCAATCGTATTGAGAAACTGAAATCTAATCAGCCAGTAACGTTCATTGTCAAAGGTGCACCTGCTTATGCTACTGATTCCTGGTTTCAACACTTCTTTCAAAAAAACTACCGTTTTCACCTTATCTACTGCAAACGTTTAACTCTCGGAACATTCCACATCTGCATACCTCAAATTTATGTTTGGATGTTCTCAAACTCTCATTTATTTCTACGTAATAGCAACATGAGAATTGATCGTTGGCTTGAAAAACAATCTTCAATTAATATTAATTTTTTTAAATCTAAGTCTAGTTTTAAGCCTAGATCTAAGTTAAATTCCAAAGTTAAGAATATACCAACTTTTCGTAAACAACCCAGCAGTTCCAATACCAAATACCCAAATTTCTCTTTTTCACATGTTCTTAACCCAGAATTTCCCGCATCTACTAAGCCAGTTTCTAAAATTTCACAAAGTATTCCTTCTGATCAAACGAATCTAAGAAATAACCCCTCGTGCTCCCACGCAACAACTAATGCACCCCGTTTCCTCGATCCCCTTCTCCCTCCCACTGTCAAACTGGCAATGCGAAACGCGGATTCACCTGAAGCCCGATACACAATGTCAAGACTCAGAGACCGTCGCATATACGATAACGTTCGGCTTAACCTAGCTTACCTTCATGATAAACCAGAGTTTGTCTGTGTCGAAGGTAAGACAAAAACAAATGTTATGATTTCGATTCACCAGGAAGGCCTCCCTACCAATCCTACCATTCTTCGTAACATTTATAACTCTTTTCATGAAGCCTTTAATGTAACGAACCAAATGGTCACCGACGACCTTGCAGCTTACTGTTCGTACGTCAACTCGAAATGCATCTCCTATCCTCAACGTAACCGCGATAATCATAACTTTTTTCGGCCCTAACCTTATTACTTCCAAGCAAATAAATAATAATCATCCAGCTGTTCTCACAATATATTATCAAAACGTAAGAGGGCTTCGTACAAAAACATCTACCGTTTTCTTAAATTCACAAAAACTCCCCTACGATATGTTTGCTTTAACTGAAACTAATCTTACTTCCGATTTTCTCAGTAGCGAATTATTCACCACAGATTATGTCACTTTTCGTGTTGACGGTATTAATGAAGAAAACAACGTATCTGGTCGTGGCGTTTTGTTAGCCATCAATAATAATTTCGATGCCACCTTATTTAAGTCCTCACAATCAACTGATTTTGAATTTATCACAGTAAAAGTCAAATTGCCTTCTCGGAATGTATACATTATGTGTTGTTACATTCGTCCTTCTCAACCTCTAAGTTCGTATCAACTCGTTGTCGAAACAATCGATTTTCTCTTTAATACCGCTAGCTCCAATGATGATATTATTTGCTTGGGTGATTTTAATCTCCCACACATCGAATGGTCTCCTACTGACGAGGGCACCTACTTCTATCCAACGAATGCCAAATCTGAAAAAGAAACTTTATTGACAGATTGTATTGCTAATACTAGCCTGTTTCAAGTTAGTGGTGTCACCAACAGCCTTGATAGACAACTTGACCTCATCTTCTCATCCGACCCTGATAACTCCATTGTAATTGAAAGTAATCATCTTCTTTCTACTCTTGATCGTTATCATCCTCCTCTGCTTATGTCTTTCTCTTATGAAACAGTTGCTACTTCCACTGTTCCAGAATACAGTTTCAACTTTCATAAAGCCAATTTTCATGAATTAAACGAGCTTCTTAATAAAATCAATTTTAATTTTGGTCAAAGAACAATTAATGATGCACTAGCATCTTTTTATACTGAAGTTTTCAGCTGTTTTGCTTATTCTGTGCCTTTTTTGCCACGAAAAAATGTGTCTTCCTCACCACCATGGTATAACAAGGAACTTAGAACACTTCGTAACAAAAGAAATAAACTGTGGCAAAATTATTTGAAATCCAAGTCCTATTACGACCATCAAGCTTTTTCCAACGCTTTTACTGAATTTTCTAACCTCTGCGAACGACTTTATAAAGATTATATCACTCGTATGCAATCCTCGATAAAATCGAATCCCAAATGTTTCTATGAGTTCATTAATATCAAAAGAAAAACAGATGGCTACCCTTCTTCCTTAATTTATAATGAAAACTCTTCTTCTGATCCTGCCATAATTACCAATTTCTTTGCAGACCACTTCAAAAAGTCGTTTAGTGACAATGATTTTGAACCTGATACCCAATATTTTCACTACTTAAACACCTCCGCTCAAACCTCATTTACAGCTGTCAACATTCTACCAGCCATGATAAAAGAAAAAATCGAAAAACTTAAAGATGACTACTCCACCGGACCAGATGGAGTGCCAGCTATCGTCCTAAAAAAATGTATAAATGCCTTCATTCAGCCACTGACCAACCTGTTCAAAATTTCTATCTCGCAAGGCACCTTTCCTCAATCGTGGAAAATATCATATATAGTTCCAGTCCACAAAAAAGGTCCCAAAAATGATGTATCTAACTATCGCCCCATAGCAAAACTATCATGCATACCCAAAATGTTCGAAAGCATTATATATGAAGCTCTTTCTTTCCACTGCAAATCAATTCTGTCTCCGACTCAACATGGTTTTGTGGCGGGCAGGTCAACAACTACCAACCTGGTTGAATTTGTTTCCCATGTTCTGTGCACAATGAATGATGGAGATGAAGTCGATGTTATTGCGACCGACTTTAGCAAAGCTTTCGACAAAATGTCCCATAAAATTATAGTTTTTAAATTAAAAGCCTTGGGTTTCCCTACTCTTTTCATCTTATGGCTGAACTCATATTTGACCAATAGAAAATATATAGTCCGTTTTAGATCAAATCTTTCCATTCCCTTTAATGCACCTTCCGGAGTACCACAAGGCAGCCATCTTGGTCCACTGTTATTTATTTTAGCTATCAACGATGTTGCTCAGGTTCTCGATTGTGGTTTATCTATATACGCGGACGACATGAAAATCTTTCATCGCATCTCGTCACCTGCTGACGTTAATACCCTACAGCGCAATCTTGATATTTTTTCTCTTTGGTGCCGAAAAAACCTCCTTGAACTAAATGTCAGCAAATGTCACAACTTAACCTTTTCAAGAAAACGCCTACCTCCTCCCCCCCGGCACTACTATATAAATGGAGGCCTAGTACCCGTAGTAAATTCTGCCCGTGACCTAGGAGTCATTTATGACAGGGAACTTAACTTTCGTTGCCACATTGACTCCGTTATCAATAAAGCAAACTCGACACTTGGCTTTATTAAACGATGGTCAAAAGAGTTCTCTGACCCATATGTTGCAAAATCTCTTTTTGTATCATTTGTCCGACCCGTTCTTGAATATGCGTCTCAAGTATGGTCCCCATATCAATCTACCCAAATTAAACGGATCGAAGCCGTCCAGCGTAGGTTTATTCGATTTGCTCTGCGTAGTCTTCCGTGGGATGACCATTATCGACTTCCTCCTTATTCAGATCGCTTACAGCTGATCGACCTTCAGTCCCTAGAAAATCGACGTCAAATTGGAGATGTACTTTTTATTCGTGATATTTTAACCGGTAATATTGACTGCCCTGCTCTGTTAAGTCTTGTCTCTTTTAATGCTAACCAGAATAATCTTAGGTCAGTACCCCTTTTCCGCATCCCTTTTCACCGCACTAACTATAGCTTTTACAATCCCATGTCCCGAATGCTACGTAATGCCAATAATTCCTCAACTGTTTTTGATTTCCACTCCTCTAAATCAGTCCTTCGAAATTCTCTCCTCTCTCTCCTATCCCAATAACTTTCTTCACCCGCCTCCTACCTTTTTTTGTTTTTTTTTTTTTTTTTTAATTAAGATATTTTCAATTGCTATCTACATTTGTTTTACTATAGAATTCTTACTTTCTTTTTTCAATCCTTTCTTTATTTTATATTTCTCATTTTTATTTTATTTAGTTTTATTTTTAAAATTAATGTATTAGTTTTAAGTTAAAGCTTGTAATAAGCGTAAATAAATAAATATAAGGAATTCTTATCTTCAAACTGTCTACTAGCCTCATGAACTTTTCAATATACCCAAACGTTTTCGGTGATGTTTAAGGTCGGTGAATAAGGTGGCCATGGCAAAAGTTTCACGTTTTGCGACTCAATCGAGCTTCTAGTTACCCTGGATATGTGGATAAAGGTCATGCCTTGGTATACAATCCAAGGTACAGGTCCAACAATATTTTTTACCTTTGCAAATGCTCATTCCAACAAATATTTCTGTGGTGTTTGGGAGAAACATGATAAATCCATTTTGAAAATTGCGTCTTTACGTCCCCTTTTGATTGACCTAGAATCTAAACGGGTGAACCGATTTCCTTCAAATTTGAAATATTAATGGACATAACCTTTAAAAAATTGTGTTTTAAATTTGAAGAAAATCAGTCCACCCGTTCAGATTCTAGGTCGATGTAAAGTGGACGTAAAGATGCAATTTTTAAAATGGAGCTATCATCTTTCTCCCAAACATCACAGATTTGTAATAACTTCTGTTAGTTGCGGAAGTTATTAACCCGCTAGTTCAATAATTTTAGAGAAGGTCATTGAATGGTATGCAGGACATTTTAGCTACTCAAACCTGAAAACTGGACACCAATAACTTATACAAAATCCGGGAAAGAAATATTTGCTAGATTTTCGTATATTTTTGGACCCATAAACTATTCAGCAGGACAATCCCTGGCTCGAAATTTTAGATGGACTACATAAAGAGACTTTAGGATTCCATGCCGGATCGAATTATGAAGCTAAAGAAAACCAGCGACAGTAGGTACTAGGGACGGCCCGAGATGGATAAGCGCATCGACTTATTTTTGGAATAGAAGATATATACATGTATAAACTTTTATCTTTTCTTAAATTCGGAATAAAATAAGAATGGCTATCGAAATTGGTGTGAACTGAGAGCTTTTAAAAAGATTTGAAAATCAAAAAAGGTGGTAGGTTAGGTATTAATAGTGGCTTTGGCCCATTGGGTTCAGCTCCCTGCGCATTTGCACCGCTTGCACATAGAGCTGGTCTGTCTGGCCAGAATTAACCAAGAAAACTTTCTTTTATATCATTCCATTAACATTTATAACTAGTTTCAAAATTTGTGTCTATTTACTTGAATTTTTCGATGTGAAAATACTTTGCACTTTATTCCATCTGATTTATTTTTTTGTATTTTTTTTTGTATTTAATAACAAAGGCCAAAGCACCTTTGAAAAATATTGTGTCTATTCGGTTGAAGCGGAGTGTATATTTTTTGAATAAGTATAAGTAGCAACAAAAACACAGTAAGACCTATTTATAATCACAATCGCCTTATAGCAAAAATCGTTTAGTATCAGGGCAGTTGCCGCCTTAAAGCGCATGGTTTGTCATCTCCTTGTGACTATAAGCGGGTTTGACTGTTCTGGGTTTTGGACTTTTATATTTAGTAAAATTATTTAAAATGTTTTTATAAACTTTTGAAGTGTGTTTTATAAGTAAAATTAATTGTTCAAAGCAAATACAGGAAAAATTATTTTGATTTTGAAAAAAATTTGGTTTTTCAATTTTTAAAAAAATTCCTGTTGAGAGCGTCGATTTTTGAATTGTAAACTTTTTTCTAATTTTGATTTCCTAGATTTCAAAAAAAAATCATCAAAATCGGAGCAGGTTAACCGGGTTTCGAAATAAAAAGCTAGTGCTCCTCCACTAATTGTATTTATTTGATTGAGAACTCAGATGGCATTCTCTTTTTTGACCTAATAGCTAATTTAAATATCGTATTTCATGCCTTTGAACATTTGTCTCTCATAATAGCTATCCATGTATACAATTCTTTTAAACCCTCAGCCCCTTGAATATAAGAGCAAGTACGTGCGACCCAGTCGTTCATTTTATTTTTGTACATTCCGAGTGGGTTCTCTCCACAGTTTATAATCCTCTTACGATGGGCGATGATGACAAAAGCACAAAAGCCAACTATTACCTTCTAAAAGTATGTGGTGCATGTAGTATCCCAGTTCCCAACCTTCGATCTAAGATCATAATATAGTACCTGCTGGCGAGAAAAAGGAAAAATCAAACACCCACATACCTGTTCACGAACGATAATAAAAACTTTACATTGCAAGGACAGGGAATTCTAAGAAACATTCAGACTACAATTTTGAAAATATTTTATGTCTGTTCGTGTACTTCCCAAAACTATAAGTTTCTACGAATTTAGCGCAAAATTTAGTCAAAAAACAAAATTATACTAAAATTCGAACAAACTTAAAGGTTTGAGGAGTACATCAACAGACATTGTTGTCATAGGTACGACTCTTTGTTATTACTACCGTAAAAGATAAAAAGCGGTAAGAATTCAAAAAATAGTTCATGGAACAACTTGAGGAAACTGATGTTTGGAATTTGTAAATATTACCGCTCTCTATCTCTTAATGGGCTTTTTAAATATCCTAGAAAATGATAGGAATAAAGGAACAATTACGTTCAAGTTTTTTTTTCATTAATGCTTGTTTATATTTGGGTCGTAACTCGTAAGCATGCTTAATCCCGAAAATGCTACTAAATTCACTCTTGCGTTTCTGAGAGAATGAGAAATGTGACCTTCCACCATTCAATATGTTTTGTATATCTCGAAAATTTAACAGAATTTGACAATTTAAGACATACAACTTTTTCTGCTAATTTGAATTTCCTATCAAAATGGATGGTTTAATGAATTTTATATAAAAATGTAAGCGGTGAAAAAAAAGCCAATTAATAAGACTAAGATTTCAAATTTAAAGATTTTTTTCTGTGATCCTCCCTGGTTATGGCCGTGGCTCAAGAAATACTAGAAATAAAATTAAGTAACGGCTCAAGTATTTAATTGGAAATGTTCAAAACTGGTATAGTTAGATATACCCATTCAAACTTTACCAATTCTTGTCATTTTTCGCAGTTTCTGCTTAAATGACTGGTCTCAGGAGTTGCTTGTCTATAGTGATTCAGCCCAATTATTTTTTTATCAGCGGGTTGAGGTAATGGAAACCAAAATTTGGCTTTTCAGTTGAGTGACCTCGGGCTTCTAAAGCAGACAAGTTCCGATTTGGATCAGTTGATCCGGGTACCCCATTTGGTGTTAAATTCGAAAAGTTTGCGGATGTGGGTCTCTACTTCTCGGACAGTTGTCAATGTTGTCATCAGCAAAGGAGAAGGTTCTTGCATTCTATTGAAATTAGTGGTCAGAGGTCATGGTGTTGTAGAGAAGTCGTTCAAGTTACGACCATTTGCCAACTTCAGTTCTGATGCGCTTCACTGTTGATTTGCAGTTCTCCAGTTGCACGAAAAACCTTATATGGGGAGTGTATGCATATATAGGCATCTATCCATATTTTGTCAAATGTTTTTTCGACATCCAGGAATCATCCCAAGGTAACTCGATTGTATTTAAAAGCTGTGGTGATGTTATAATAAAACTTCAGGAGTGGATGGAGAGTGGAATGCTTTTCCCGAAAACTTAACCGTGTGGGATGAAGTTGTTCTCGCAGCAGAACTTATTGAGCTTTCTGAGTATCAGTATCAGCTCTTTTAAGATCTTACTTAGGTGTTCGCCTGAAGTTGGTTACCATGTTCCTTGTACCTTTCTTGGGAACCGACGCGCTTTTTGCAGTTTTCCATTTCTGGAAGAAATAAGTGTTGTTGTGATCCATTGATATTTGTGGAAGTTTCTTTAGGATGAAGTTGGATACCCCATCCAGCCCAGCTGACTTCCTTGGTTTGGAGTTGCTAATGGTCTCATTTATCTCCTCCGGGGTGCTCAAGTTCAGGTTGTTAAATGAATCACTCGCAGGATTGTTGTCTTTAAATGTTGCTCTATCCAAGTTGGGTATCAATGTCTGCTGAACGGATACCTTTTCTTCAAGGAAGTCTGGATTATCAGATGGGCTTAAGGCCATAGCCAGGGGGGGGGATCGCAGGGGTTTGACCCCCCCGAAATTTTTGAGAGAAGTGAGAGAATTTGTACTCAAATTTCGGTGATAGCTATTGATTAATTTAATATAATATGAAAAGAAATTCTTCTGATTGATTGGAGTGACTAAATATAATTCAGGTGAGATCAACTCCATATTGCGTTTCGCTCATTTGAACTTTTAACTTGAATTTATCTAATTTAGCTCACATATTATATAATGTTTAATGAATATATAGTAAGGTATCTACCTATCTTTATGATTTCTTAAGCCTTAAAATGAGATTCGTGTAATCTGATTCCCTCAATTCTAGTCAAAAATGAACAAAAATTTAAAGAAAAAAACATGAAAAAAAAAATGATCGTGACAATAATTTAAAGATTAAAGGCTGATATGGCAGACAAAAAGGCCATACACAGCATGATTCATATAAGCAAGCTTCTTAAAATTTTGATGACTCTAACGGTTTTAACATGTACACCTTAAGGAACTTTTTCGACAGTGAAGCGTCTAAAAACGTACCTAAGAGATTCTACCGATGAAGATAAACTTTAAGGTTGGAGTTGATGTCAGTTCATTGAGACTAAGGTGCCAGTTATAGCTATCATTGAAACTCATCATTGAAAATTTTAATGATTGATTTTGAGACGTTCAGGAAGTGAAATCATTTATTATTTTGATGGACGAATAAAGTTTAAGACTTAGGGCCTGTTTCACATAGTCTGATTAAAGTTCTGATTAGTTATTCGACACATAAATTCTGAGGCAGGGTCATATGTTCACAACTAAAAAATTAAAAATAGTTTGTGAATTTATAACCTATTCAGGTGGCTCAAAACATAAGACAATAATTGTGAATTTTTCTTCTGTGGACTTATTACCCTGTGCCAATATTTATGTGTCGGATATCTAAACAGAATTTTACTGAGACATTGTGAAACAAGCCCTTAGTAAATATTTTTAGCCAAAAAAATAATTCAAATAGGCCAACTGGCGAAGTACTTGCAAGTACTTTGCCAGCTTTTTTCAATGGAACACATAAAACTGCTTTCCCATGTAAAATGTATCTACTCGCGCATGAGAGCATGTGCAGTTGGTAGTACTAGATTAGGGTTTTCATCTACTCGTAAGTACTTCGCCACCTCCAAAGGAAAACGGCTATAAAAAGACTTTTCTTATTTCAATGATTGAACTACCTTACCAATGATCATTGAAAAAGTAAGTCTTTTTTTTGTGGAAAGTTGGGCCTATTTGAACAATTTTTTTGGTTAGAAATAATAACTAAGTCTTTAGCTTCATTTTTTCATCAAAATAATAAAAGATTTTGCTTCATAAACGTCTCAAAACCAATCATAAAAATTTTCAATGATGAGTTTCAATGATAGCTATAACTGGCGCCTAATAGCTATAACTGGCACCTTACACTGAGGAAATTATAATATGGGAAGAATCTATTTCTCAAATGAGTGGTTGTTAAAGCATATTTTACAATTCTCATTCAAAAGAAAAATCAAATCTTTCAAAACAATTTTCCACCTATTCTGAGCTTAATTTTGTATAATATTTTAGACGCCAAGTATTTATCTTTGCCTAAGCCACCCATTGAGAAATCGTATGCCTAAAAATGGAAAACAATAAATTTTGGATGCAAAAACAATTTGCATGCAAATAAATGCTGTGAGGTGAATATATAAACATTTTTACTCACCACGCAATTATTGTGTAGTTATATAACAGCAGTGATTTCTTTTTGCATGAAACTGTAGACTCTATCATGCAAAAAAGTAATTTTGTATGTCACCTCAGTAATTTTTGACATGCGAAAATGTTTGCATAGATTTTCGCACGGGAACTGTAAGCTAGGTTTAGTAACGACGAAATTTATTTTCGCGCAAAAAATATTTTTTGCTGAACACAAAATGCATTTGGAGTTTGTATTTTGCTTTAATATTAAAATACATAATCGTTTACAGCACGGACTTTTTTTCTTTGAGTACAATTTATTTTTCAGCACCAAGCTTTTTTTTACTGAAAAGAACTGTATGCTAAGCTTAAATGGTGAAATATTTTTTCGAAAAATTATATCTCCCTCCGAAGTAATTGTCTGGCTACGGCCTTGGATGGGTTGGGTGTGAATTATCCTTCGAACTGGGTAACGAAAGCTTCAACTTAATCCTTCTTTCTTCTCCATTGTTGGTGATTTTTGAACAAACAGTCTGTTGATGTTCTTGAAGGTGTAATCGTCAGGTCCAGATTTAAATAACTTAAGTTTTTCCTTAAATTGGTTGTTCTTGTGGTGTTGGATGGAATTCCAGAACATTATGTTGATGTACTGAAGTTCACTCTACACTGTATAGTAGTTGCTGTTAGATGTGTTAAGTTCTCGTTGGTGAATTCTTTGAAGACGCCGCACCTATGGGCATACAGGTTTTGGGTACACTGGGAAAGTTGCTGATATCTATATCCCTTGATTCCTTGGGTTGTTTTGGCTATCCAATGCGTTCACAGCACCATGTTCTAGGCAGTTGATGGATGTGTCACCTTCGATTTTGTCCAGATTCTTGTTTTTGGGTGGAAGCACTATGATGTATTCAACGTCTCTTTGTAGCCTGCCTGCATCCAGTCTCCTGAAGTTGATGTAATTTTACACTTTTTCTGTCACTAGGAAGATGGGTTGATGGAATTTGATGCTTACATATGGACAACTTCATGATCCGAGTCTGGTTTTACTTTCTGGTGGAAGTTGCTGAATTCTGGAAGAATATGTATACAATTAGATGACGAAATAAAGAAATTTACTGCTGATGGTGCTCTGGGGAAAGTTGGTTTGGTTTTGAAATAAAAATCAATGAATGCTGATCACTGTTGGTATTCAGCTATTCAGCCATCGCCTGGCTTTTGTTGGTGACAGCAGTTATCAGCCTTGCGTTGATGTCACCACCGATGCATATGTACTTCTTCTTAGGATGCTGTTGACAACTTGAAGGTCGCTGTGGATGTTTCTCGTGCTGGATTTGCATTTGAAGTACACGGTGGCTTCGCTAGTTTATGGAGGCCTGTAAGTATGTTTTCGCTGGTGTTGGGGTAGATGTTTTTCCTAACGCAGACTGCCATAGCTCTACGGCCTTCACCCTTGTCCTTACGTTTGGTTTTGAAGCCAATGTTGTTGAGATTGTTGCAGTTAGTAACGTTGATCTCACTAATTAGGGCAATATGCGGGTTTTTGCTTGTTTTCTAAACAAGTTTCATAAACAAGTTAAATGACGTCCTCCTCTCTAGGCTGTATAATGAATTCACATTATACGTCAGTTGCATAACTGGAAGATGACAGTTGGCCTATTCCACGGACTTTTTTCCTTCATTTACCACTTTGGTACGGAAGCTATTGTGTGCTTTAATGGTTGTAGTTTTTGCCTGATTTGATTTCAAGATCTGGATCAAATATGACATTTTTATCAGTGAATACTCAAACGCAGCCCTGGATCTATCATCTATGGGTGGAATCGGGGCCTGTGCCCCAAGCGGTAGCTCAAGGGGCTATTTAGTGCCTTAACAAATTGAGAATTGCCATTACAATGAAATGAAATGAAATGAAATAGAATAAAATGGAATGAAATAGAATTAAATGGAATGTAATGAGATGTGGCAATGTTTCAAATTTATTACTCCAGTCAGCCTTTTGCAGCTGATTTCTTCCATTTTATTTATACATTTCTGGGTTAATTTTCGACTCGAAGGTCTTTTGGGATTTCCTTCCTTTTAACAAATCTGGAAAGATTGACGGAACTTACCTTGGAACTAAACGTGAGTTTGTTTATTGTCTTTTCTAAGCATTGCCTTTTGTCTTAACTAACATGTTAAGTTGAAAGTTGCTGCAAAAGTACCTAGTATTGAATGCAATTTCATTAAAAATATTTATTCTCCCGGTTACAAGAAATCAAACCAATTATCTACGTCGTTTTTTTTTATTTATCTCAAAAGAATGTGATGTTGAGTTGAACAAATTCTTCAGTACAAAAATGACACTAACACAACTATACATACAAAATAAAATCACGTATTATGTCCTTTTTTTCAACGATAGTTCTGGGATCTGACCCTTAACCTGAAGTAGTTGAAAGGAAAAAGACATTAGCCTGAACTATTCTGCTGGAATACCCAGCGAAGCATAATGTACCGTCAAGGAGAGAAGCACAATGGAATGGAATGTTGTCTACCGTTCATTCTTCACACGTGTCGTCCTCTTTGCCCTATGACGAGCTTTTCAAATACTTTAACTTTCTGTCAACATTTTTTCACATTTCTAGTATAGGTATGCTTTCTCCCAACATTTTGTCATGTTCAACCAACCGAAGATAGAATCAAAATTAGCAGAAAGGTAATTGAGAATTTTAAAAATGTTGCACATCGCTTTTATGCCAAAAGTGAATGTATTGATTTTGGGAGGAGAAATTAAAATTTGTATTTAAATGTGGTTTGAACGGATTTCTCCCTTTGTTTTTGTCACATGTTGATAAAATCTCAAGTAAATTGGATTTCTGGATTAGGACTACATCCATATTTTTTTTAAATAGCATAATTTGCATTAATTTTCACAATAAAACAAAAAAATCCTTTGTTTTATGTATTTTTTTCTTGAATATATAGGTCCTCTAGCACTGTCGTTTTCCTTTCATAAATCAGTACCAGACAACTTCAATATTAAACCACTTAATAGCTTTATATTTAGCATCGAGTCATAATGCATATAGCTATTTTGTTGTTAAATCGATTAAACTGACTTGTAAGCACAAACACAAAAAAGTCATATTTTGTTATCACCAAGAACCTTATCTCCTGAATTCCTCTATATTACAGGGACGTTCATAAACTCAAATACCTATGATTAACAAAGTATGCGGCATGATGAATGTTTTATGAATGAAAACCATTAACGTACACATTTGTCAAACATGTTGTCCACAGATAAAAAAAGTGCCACTTAAGACAGAAGAAAAACAATATATGTAGATTTCTTAATGGTTTTTACCAAGGGCGTGCACAGGATTTTGGTAAGGGAGATGATAACAAAATAATTCAATACTCCTGCATATATTATAAAATGACATTAAATTCTATTTTGTAAACATAATTCGGATAACTATCGATCAGAAAGTCATACACTTACACTCTTCAAAGCTATGGAAGTATGGCTTCAGTTCAGATATCTGAAAGGAAAACTAATAACTAAAGACGCTTTAAAGATCTCATGGCTATAGGAACGTAAGAATAAATCTCTAGTTATGAATCGTCCTATTTTGTCCTTTAATGTTTTGTTAGGCGTTTTCCTTTGGAGGTGGCGAAGTACTTGCAAGTACTTTGCCAGCTTTTTTCAATGGAACACATCAAACTGCTTCCCCATGTAAAATATATCTACTCGCACATGAGAGCATGTGCAGTTGGTAGTTCTAGATTATGGTTTTCATCTACTCACAAGTACTTTGCCACCTCCAAAGGAAAACGGCTGTTATTAGATTTAGGGTCAATTTGTTAAAATTGGGTTTAATCAGTAATAAGTTTTTCACAGGCTCTGGTTAAATAGAACTTATATAACAATATAGTCTGATATGGGTGATGTAATTTTCGGCGGCTCCGCTGATATTTTGAAAAAATTTCAAGTATTTTATCTGATGTTTTTTATAACTGTAAATCTGATTGATATCGACATGGGCAGACAAAATTATTTAGATCTGATATACTTTAATTACTCAAAAAATTCTTCAAAGTGTCTAATTCTCAGTCCCCTGACGTGTTCCTTGCCAGTTTTCGAAGAGCAAAATTTTTACAGCTATCTTATTTTAGTTCTAAGACCAAATGAACCCTTAATTTATTGATGATAAATAATATACCTTTTTATGATATAAATACATTTTTAGTGATATTATGTTTTCTTAAGAAAAAAATATATCATTGAACTTTGTCCCACGGATTTCTTGTCAGTCCCCTGACAGATTGAAACAGGCAAAATTATTGTAAACTTTGAAAACTATTGAAGTTACAGATCTAGCTCCGGGAAGTACTAAGTTTCGTGAAAATAAAATCATATCCATATCTCCGTTTGTAATTTCATTTGAGATGAAGGCATTTGTGCGAGTGATCTTGGAATGTCCGTTCAGTTTCACAGTACCCTGATGAGTATTTACAGGAAGAATGTCTATCATTGAATAATTACAAATAGAAGGGGGCATTGCTCAAACGACAGTCGCACCAATCAAATCCAGTGGCCGCTCATGAAGCTATAATTTCCTTTTCACTCAATAATTGGTTTTCTTCTCGGCTAAGTGAGTCTCAAATAAATCCTTTTGTATTTTTCTTAGAGATATACATAGATACATACGAGTAGATATGTAGATAGAGCGAAGAAAGGATACATATTTTTTTTCTTTAATTTGTGCTTTGATTTTCTTTTGTGAATGAACGCACATGTAGGTATACATAGGTGCATTTTAAATATATTGGTGTTTGGTGTCCGTCTCATCGCCATACAGCAACAAAAAGATACAAAACGGTTTCTCTTTTATTTGTATTATTGTGCGTTTGAAGTCCGGTTACGGAGGAGAATTGCGTTTAACTGTTGTGTGTTTGGTAAAAGTACCTTTTGTTTTTTTCTTAATTTCTCAAAAACTAAGGAAGATTTTTGCATTTGGTTTTCGGTAATGGACTAAATAAATGATGAGGGCATTGAATATTGAACACAAGAAAGCACTTTATTAGGTAAAATTTTGAAAAATATCGACTTAAAAAAAATCACATTTTTTTTTTTATTTTGACTTTTAAATTTAATTTTTCGAAACCTATTCGCTTAAGCAACTTGATTTGAAATCCAAATGCAAGAATGGAGTATTATCTTTCAAAAAAAACTATAGCATATTATAACATGTGTTTTCGTTGACTTTTAATGTTTTTTTTTGCCTGCCTCAGGGAGGGGAGATACAACTTTCCCCCCAAACATTTTTTTTCTTAGAATAACCCCAAGAACCACATCCTAAAATACTTCCACTCAGTTCCGGGACACACTGTATACTATCTATACTAAGATTTTAATAATTTCTTGTATTTGTTGTTTGAATTAAGCTTAACAACAAACTGCCGCTCACTTTCAAAAAGTATTCTTTATTTTTTTTTTATTATGTGTAGACTAAACTTTTAAATCTATAAAATAATTTAAAAACTACTTTTTGTTTTTAATTAATTAAATAAATACAATTCTAATGTTCGGACTCAGACGTCAAACTTCAACCATTCAAACAAATTTAAGGAAAACAAAATGTTTGTTTCTAATTTTGTATTCATGGTACTAAGTTGTGGTATAAGATGCAACACGAAGCATTTTTTTTATTTTTGAAGGTTGTCAAAGTGAGAAAATCTCTGAACTTTATGTTCGGAACTTTAGTTAGGTGACTTGTGTATTCAACTTTAAGTCATCTTGTTTTTGTTGTAATATTTAGTTTTACCTGAGATATGTGATCCTCAAGCTTCAATGAATAATGTTTTTTTATCACCAATATCCCAACTTATAATGATCATTTTAGACTTTGTTGAGACTATTATTTGTTTTTGTGGCTTTTCACCGTTATTTTAGAAAAAAGTTCAAACAACTTTTTGTAATCTCTTCGTAGGTATGTATATCTTTTGCTTCCTTCCAAATATTTATTGCATGGTTAATATAAGTATGCAGATTTGAAGACTAACATATTCTTAACATTTTTGAAAATTTTCCAATTAAAAAAAGTAACTAATTGTGTTTTTACTAAACATTTGTGTAATCACCATCGAAATGAAAACAAAAATAACGAATTCTTTTCAACTATTTACAATTTTGTATTGGTCACGCACTACTTGGACAAGAAAAAAGATTTAAAGTTTTTTTTTTAATTTTTTTCAATATAAAAATAATCAGCAATGTTAAGAATATGTTAATCTACAAATTTGCATACTAATATTTACCATGCAATAAATATTTGCAAAGAAGCAACAGATATACATTAGGGTGGTCCTTAAATTGGACATTGTCTTGGATAGCCTTCATTCGAATCAAAACATTGAAAAACAATTTCCCTAATTTGTTCAGATTTTTATTTCACCCCCCTGGTCTCCCTTTTTCCACTTTAAGGTACAAATAATGGAGTTAGGGTGATTCTTATAACAAGCAAAAAAAAAATCAGAACTTATAGATTAGATTGAGACGAACAAATAATTGTAGCGGAGGGGAGGTCTTTTTCTAAAAATTTGACCCGAAATAGATAAAAATTATTAAAAAACAACGGGACCACTTACAATGGCGTGCTATAGCTTTTTTTAAGCCATGAATTCAGTCTTTAATATGTTTTTTAAATCAAGCTTTTATTGTAAATAGTTTTGGAAAAAATAATTTTCAAACTTAAAAATAAAAACAAAAGTAATGATGTTGTACGTTTGAAAATTATTTTTTTTCAGAAACTATTTATAATAAAAACCTTGATTTAAGAAACATATTAGAGACTGGATTCGTGGCTTTAAAAAAAGCTATAGCACGCCATTGTAAAAGGTCCCGTTGTTTTTTAATAATTTTTTTCTATTTTGGGTCAAATTTTTAGAAAATGACCCCTCCCGCCTGAACGGGGGGAAAAAGACCCCCCATCCAACACAATTTTGTGCTCGTCTCAATCTAATCTATAAGTTCTGATTTTTTTCGCGTGTTATAAGAATCACCCTAACTCCATTATTTGTACCTTGAAGTGGGAAAAGGGAGACCAGGGGGGTGAAATAAAAATCTGAAAAAAAATTGGGAAATTTGATTTTCTCTATTTAGAGTCATTTGATGCCTATCCAAGTTGGATTTTCCAAAACAACCAATATAAGGACCACCCTAATATACATTGTATGTACCTACCTACGAAAGGATCACAAAAAGTAGTTTTTTTTATTATTAGGTGTGATTTTGGTGATTTGATTGACTCAAAAAAGTTCCGAGAAAATTACAACCTTTAAAAATTAAAAAAAAGCTTTCTGTCTCATCTCACACATACAACAAAAACCACTGACAAAAAAATACAAAATCTTGTTCCTAGAATTTTTCTTAACTAGTGTACATACATGCGATTTTAATTTTAAGTTACATTAAATTATGGCCAAATTAAAATCAGAATAGGTATCTACCTCTCAAAAGTCCACTTAAACTGTATCCTTCTATTTAAAAGAAAAACATAAGATAGAACCATTTTTATCGCTTAGTTGCTAAAAAAAGGGAGTTACATACCTACATACCTTCAAATGTGTTCTACATCCTGTTTCACGGTTTTAGTTTTAAATTTCAAACATTTTTCAATTGGGTACAGTAAAAACAAAACCTTAATTAAAAAAAAAAACTACATCTTTACTATCACTTACTTAAAAATAACAATGTATGTACATATGTACCTACATTTATACCAAAATCGTTGAAAAAACAATAAATGAGAACAAATTATAAACCATTATTTAATTATTTTTATGTGACAGATGGCAGGTACCTATGTAATAAATAGGTACGAATTGAAAATTGGTACTCAATACTTGATAATCTATATTAATTGATAAGGATCCGTGAAAATCAACGAAAAATTTAAAAGAAGATGGAACAGGTACCTTCCTGCATAT
Organism: Dasysyrphus tricinctus; assembly: GCA_963921185.1. Taxonomy (NCBI): domain Eukaryota; kingdom Metazoa; phylum Arthropoda; class Insecta; order Diptera; family Syrphidae; genus Dasysyrphus; species Dasysyrphus tricinctus. The sequence goes on from OY992532.1 coordinate 182,649,944, forward strand.
ACCTATAAAACGACCCATTCACAGCACATAAGTGTGCACACACTCCGCCACACATATACCACCGATCGACCCACCACACCAAAAATCAAAGAGTGCACACTTGTGTTGTGTATATGTACCACTTGAGACTTTGTTTTCAAATAAAAAAAAAAAATATTATTCCTTGACTATGGATCTCAAGATATAAAAAACAAAACAATGCCATCATCGTTAACATCCCAAATTGCAAGAAAACACTAACAACAATTTTATTTACTGGACAACACACAACCCAGAAAAGAAAATATAATTTTTATCTCTACCCCATATTTTCATTAACCTTGAGTCCTCGAATGGCATTGAAAAAAATACCTCAAAAGCAAAACTAAAACGGCTGTTCAATTCGTTGTTGTTGTTCATTTTCATGTTCTGTGAAAAAAAAAAACATTTCTTCCCTTTCTTCTTCGGCAATTAAGGAAATTTCCCAAAAGGAACAAACTTTTAAGGAACTAATTTATTAAAGGGTGTTGTATTTGATAGAGCGATTGCAGCGACAGACTGCCAAACCAGGCCACCTAGTGGACGTTTTGCCCGGTGTCCCTTCTATTTGTAGTTATTCAATGATGTCTATGTAAGTAGGCATATTTTTTTACATTATATTATAGGCTAGGTAAAATCCTAGTTTCATAATTTTTAACATTGAAAATGTTTATAGGGTCGTTTTGAGTAAATTATGGTGTTACTAAAATGAATAAAGTGAACAATGGTAATATGAGATGAACGCTGGCGTATATGGGGGATAAGATCGAATTTTTGGTGGTGTTACCATTCATTTTGGAATGAACAAATATGTATAGAAGATGATTGCAGGCGGATAGGGAGGGTACGGTTGAATTTTTGGTTGGTGTTTCTAAAATGAACAATATAAGTTTTAACTATACATATTACTATAATTATAAAATGCAAGAGCTAGTGCAGTCAGCACTCAGCAGTGCATTGTGCTTCTAAAACTAAATCTAAGCTTTGGAAATTTTTTGAAAATGTTTATGATAGGAAAATAATGTAGAGGTGCAATATGACGATTTTTAAAATATGGTTTTATGTGAAATGGCCGAACAAAAAAAGAAAACAAATGAGAAGTGCCAGAGTAATATTTTTTTTTGTTTATCGATGGTTAAGTTTAATATAACAATTTTGTACATATATTTTGCAATTCCAAAAAATCTACAAAGTGAGATATTATTGGTTGTAAGTTCAAAGTTCTAAAAAAGATGGCTCACAAATGCTACACATCAGAGTTAAGGCTGATTGTACTAAATTGTATAGTTTAACAAAGATAATAAATAACAAATTGTTTCGTTTCAGGAAATTTTGATACCTAGTATTTTTTTATATTTTATATATTTTATATAATTTTTGTTGATCGATTTTTCGCAGTTATTATTTTTTATCTTTTAAATGGTTGCATTTAAAAATCTCAAATTCATACCGGAGATAGATTATATAGATTCACATATAACATGTAAAATTTGATTTTTTTAATCGTACCTAAGCCGAGATAATAACATATTTCTGTTCATTTACATATCACCTACTAACTCTTTAATCTGTGCACCTAGACAATTAGTTTTTGTTTTATAAGCAGCTTGAATAATTGACAATTATTTTGATATATCATACGTTGCTGTACGTTCTATATAAGCTTCACAAATCGAAAATACAATTAATTAAAAAGTGGTACTAAATCTTTAATCAATATTCCTAAAATTCATCGTCGTCGATTTGCAAGTTTTTGTGCGGACAAACAGTCCAAATAAACAGAGCACAAAAATATAGTCCCATAGTTCATTGAAGATTTCTTTCTATCTCTGCCAGGGTTGCAAAAGTCGATAAGATTGTACTTTTTTCGATACACTCCACTTTGCTAAAGTACTCCACTTTTGCATTCAACGAAAAAGATAAAGTAAATTAAAAAGAAAATCATCTGACATCACAAAATGTATACTGTGAACCGAGGCTGACATCGATATAACAGAAGAAATAAAAATGATTAATACAGTTTGTTCGAGAAAATGGCATCTACAAAATACCGGTTTCAACAATCTCACAATTAAAAATCGAAAACATTAAATTTATAAAATTTAAATCTCGCAAAATCGAAGGGTATTGCAACAAATTCCTACAGTTTTGTTATAAAAGTTTCGCATATGTAAGTATGTATGTACCTTATATGTTAATTAACATAAACAGCTAAGTTGTTTTTTAATTAATTGGATATAGAAATATTACATACGTTCATACAACAGCAAATGTGGACAAAATATTATCAAATCAAATCAAAAAGTACAATTCGATACACTTTCCTTTTATATTTTGATACATTGCTGAAACACGATTTCATCCCTGATATCTGTCTAGTAGTTTATTATAAGAGACTGTTCATTTCAGTGTTCAGTGTTCAGTCTGTCTTCAGTTGCAAAGATGCCTTGGACCTTGGAGTTGGGAGGTTTGTTTGCGCTGCTTGCCGGTAAATATTTTTTTATTAATAGTATAGAATGCGATGTGCGTGAAAGGTAAGTAGGATAGAATGCATGTGGGATGTTTAGTTTTCAGGTAGGTTCGTTAGGATATTTGTTGGGGGTTTTTTGTTTGTTTATTATTTTACTGTTGTGTTTTGTTTAGCTATGATTAGATGGATTAACGAAGAAAATGAAAAATATGAAATAAGAATACCTACAAGTGGGAATACAAATATAGGTCAATAAAATCACAAAACTAAAACATAAAAAAGTTATAATTTTTTAACTTCCCATTGGAAGTTATTGTAAATGGTCCGATTTGTCAAAATAAAAATTTTAACATATCTTCACGTTTCGCTCCCTAGAATCGGATTCCATTTTTGTAGAGAGATGTCTGTGTGTGTTCTTACGTTCCTTCGCTTTTTTTGTTCACCGTATCTCAAGGACGAATTAAGATATCGACTTCGGATGGATTTTATTGTATACACAGTAGTTTCATTACAAGCAGAAAGGACCTTTCAATAAATTCAAGAAGCAGTTCAAATTTCCTTAGTCTCAGATATCTCGAGAACAAATCGACTTCAGGTTAATTTTATTCTACGCAAATTGACGTAATAAGGAATTGATTAAAATATAGAAGTATATCAACTTATAGTTTTTTTTTATAAAAAAATGTAGATGAAAATTGTTGAAAAAAGTTGTTTGGCTCGAATATCTTGACAACAAACAATGATATTGGCTTCGAGGTTATTTTATTTTATACGCTTGTTTATAGATACAAATTGATAAAATTTTAAAAAATATTGAATTAATAGTTTTTTTTAAGCGAAAAACTGCAAGCAATTCTACACACTAATTATTAAAAAATTGGTTTTTGCCTCAAAAATCTTGAGAACAGATAATGACATGACATCGGGTTAATTTAAGTCCACACACTAGCTTAGAATTGATAATTGATAGGATTTATAAAAAAATTCAACAAAAAGTTTTTTTTTAAGTGAAAAAGAACTACAAGATAGGTACTTCACCAAAAATTGTGGAAAATATTTTTCATCTCAAATATTTTGAGAACAAACAATGATATTGACTTCAGGCTAATTTTATTCTTTAAATGAGTTTATAATAAATGATTGATAAAATTTGTAAAAATATTCAACAAATAATTTTTTTTATCGAAAAAAACTACAAGAAACTTAACAAAATTGTAGAAAATTTTTGTTCGTCCCAAATATCTTGAGAACAAACAATGATATTAGCTTTTGGGTATTTTTTTTCTATAAATAAGGATTTGTAAAAATATCCCATAACCAGTTTTTTAAGCAAAAAAACTACAAAAAACCTTACCAAAAAATGTAGAATTGTTTTTAGTCTCGAATATGTTAGGATAGGAACAAATAATCATATTGGTTTCGGGCTTCTATATATGTATGTACTAGATTATAATTGACAATCGGTAGGTTTTGTATAATAATTCAACAAACTGTTTTTTTTTAATGCAAAAAAAAAAAATACAAAAACTATACCAAAAATTGTTGAATACAAAAAAATAACATTGGACCTCTAGCTTCCGGGGCACCACAAATTGGAAGTTACCAGTGTGGGTCACAACCAGCCTCTTTTTGAAAATGCAATAAAGGACCGTATTGCAAGAGTCTCTTCAAAACAGACTGGTTGATTAGACTAAAAGTCGATTTATCGTTATTGCTAATTTGTATTAGTAAATATTTTCCTATTTGATAGAAATTTTAAGTCCATCAAGAATTTTTGGTTGACTTTTGTCTTGCCGAATTTTTTCGAAAAGACTCGTAATAAACCCCAAAATTAAAAAAAAAAAAACTACAAAGGGCATAAGAAAAATAGAATTTTTCTGACACGTACCAAACAGCAGCGTTGAAAATTCGTTTGTAGGCATATATTTGAGGGAAAATCAAATATAAGTTAGCGTTGCCTACCACAATTAAACAGTTACACGAGTTAGGAAAAATCTATTCAAATACAGACCGAAATAAACAAGCAATAGGTGTAGAAATTTTTAATTTTTGTTTGGTGCTACCACAAAGCTAAATCAAAAAGAAAAAAGTAAGGTACCGCACGAAGTAAATGAAAAATATAAGATTAGAAGACAAGCGGGAAAATAATTTATGTGGGTCAATAAAATAACAAAAAGAAAACACCTCTTTTGTATATTTGAAAATGAAACAAAATAAAAAAAACTACAGTGGGAATAAGAGAAGACAAATTTTGGGGAGAGGTAACAACTACCAACATTAAATATTTGTTTTTTGGAAAATATAATTTTATTTAGTGTTACAAAAAACGTGATTTTGGAAAACGAAAAACGAATACAGGACGAAATAGGAAAAAAAAGTAGTTATACATATGCTAACATCATTTTGCGCTTAGGGAAGAATCAAAATTTGGTTGAAGATAAAACGGAGGGAAAATTAAATGTATGTATTAAGCAATTAAGAGCTCCGATTTTTGTTGGATTAACGGCTTAAAAATTATCCTTCCTTAATTATTTTTAAAGCTGAAGAAAAAAAAACAATTTGGTGTAACTAAGCGCAAGTAAAGATGGAAGTGCGAATAAAGTTTGTTTAACAAATTTTTAGTTTTCTTAGTTCAATATAATGTTTGGATTGGTCTTCATAAAAAAGATGAACTAAATTGATATGTATGTATAAATTGGTAAAGATAAAATTTAAAAGAGAAAAAAGATTGTATAAATTATAAAGATTAAGGATTTATCTAGCATTAGCAAGTCATTTTCAATGTCCCCATCGTTACTCAAGGAGTGAAATCTGTAAATTTTTGTTCGTACAATGCGTTACTATGTTTTTGGTGCAAGAACTATGAAAACACTCAGTCCCCTGGCCTCAGTCCCCTAGCATTTTAATGACTGATATTCTATCTGGAGGTCTCAGTTAATGCTGCTTTTCTTTTAAGATAATTATAAAATAAAAAGCATGACTCAGTCGCACGAACTTGCTCTTATTTTCAAGTTGCTTGGAAATTTATTGATTAGCTATACGGGTTTTTTTTTTGCATAAAACGCCTAAAAACGCTAGAGGGCGCTGTTTGGATAGAAAAAAGAAAAAAATTGAGTGGGAGGGGGTGTAGTCTCTCCATTTAGACGAGGGTTACGATTTTCTGAAAAAATTACCTAAAAAAGGAAAATATTTATAAAAATTTTTAGTTCCCTGGAACACCTGTTTTCAAAAAATTGCAATAAAATCGTTATTTTTAATATTTTTGACTGACCGCTTTCAATTATGTGAAAGGACGTTCCAAAGTTCAACTGTAGTTAGTTTTTACATTTATTTGCTTTCAAAAATGTTTTGCCGAAACTGTCATCATTTTCTTCCACTTTTTGTAGAATCACCCATATATGGATTTCGATCACTTAAACTGAGGAGTTTAGGAACAAACATTTGACATTTTTACTGTTTTTTTTTTTTTTTTTTTTGAACACTAAGGAAATTAAGTCAGAAATAAAAACGTTTATCAATGAAAACTCAAATTGAAAAACTTCCTTTGGGCCACATTTTCAAATGTTTTTTCTTTATTTCTGAAAAAAATTGAAATAATGAAAATGTCACCTGTTGTTCCTAAACTCCTCAACTGAAACTATATGTATAGGTTCATTGACTAAAAATTTGGATAACAAGCACATTCGCAGGGTCAAAAGTTGGCTCAAGGGCAAACTGATGAGCATTCATAGCTTGAAGAGTATTGCGGCGAAAATGCTTCAGCGTTCAGGGGTGGAATCCAACTGGCAATTTCAAATGAGCATTTTTGGTAGAAAAAATGACTGTGTTCTTGTAAAACATAAGTTTCTGTTGTAGTCGAAAATTTAATTGAAATTGAAATTGAAATATGTAATACGTGCATCCATCCCTAAATGAGAGTTGTACTCAAGTTTCGGGAAGATATATGCTTTAAAAATGGTAGCCAAATTTCTGGGAAACAAATTTCTTGCATCTTTTAACAAGAAAACCTAAGCATTTTGCTGTATTTTTTACTACATCGAATATGTGATAATTCCGTAAGAGATGGTCAATAATACACATGCCGATAATGGAAATCTTTTCAGTTACTTTAAAGCAAGTGCCACCCATGGATAATAACATGACAGAAGACAGCTTTGTGTTTTTGAAGCATTAAACACCACTCCACTCGGTTGTTGATACCCCATTTAATTGTAATGTTTTCTCAGGTCCTTAAAAAAAACATATTCACTTTATTTAAAATTTCCCCTTATTCATTTCACAAAACACTAGACTTTTTTTACTACAAACAATTTATTTTTCACCACTGAAATTAATTTCCCAAATTTTCTTTTCACTTTTATTACAACCAACTTTATTCATTCACGATTAAAAATAAACTGTTTGTCCTGCCTTTTATACTTGTTTGAAAAGCTCTGAATACTGCCCGAATGTTCTGGTATCTGCTTTCCATAGGGGAAATTTTACAAAACTTCCATCTCTAAAGCTTTTATTTTGATATTTAGCACCAAAGCTCTAAGGCTCACGAAAGCTCCCCGTAGATTGGTTTGCATCAGGTATAATCCGGAAGATGGCATTTCTTCATTCGAGAGTCGTTTTAGTTCATTCCAGAGTCGTTATAGTTCTTCTGAGAGTCGTTATAGTATGCAAATGTGAACGTTACAATACAATGCTGTCAAGTTTGGAATTAAATTAGCATATCATACGATGTCAGGGTTGTGAATCAGGGAATTAATATGAAAAGCTAAGAGTACTGTGACTGTCATCAGCAAAACAATGAAATGGATTAGCAGTTTCAGACAAGGGATCATATATGAAGATAAGGAAGAAAGTCGGAGACAAAACGGACCCTTGGGGAACACCTGCATTTATTTTGTTGATATCAAATCCGGTCAAAACAACTTCAATTGAACGGTCCGATAGGTGATTTCTAATCCAATGAAGGAGAGACTCATTGATACCAAACGTAAGCATTTTCAATAAGAGAGCTTCATGCCAAACTCTATCAAATGCTTTAGAAATATCTTATGCAACTACCTTTGTTTCTCCAACATGATGTTAGGATTGGTAAGGAGCGTACAAAAAATTACTTTTAATTTTTTTGAACAATATTTGCTCCGTTTAAAATAACAACAAATATCCAAAAACAACTTTTTTGACCGTTGTTTTTAACGGGGTAAGTATTGCTTAAAAAAATTGAAAATAATTTTGTATGGTACTTTTCCATCCACTTATTCATACTCATTTCATAATTTTGAGACTATGTATTTTGCATATGAGTATAGATTAAAAAAAAATGCATAGAATATTTTTTTAATAACCTTTATCACTTTCAGGAGGGGACGAAAAAAATTCGAAAATTTCAAAAATAAGCGCCACCCTAATATACATATATCACAGGTACAAAGGATTTTTATAACAACTTAGGCTAAAAATTCATCACGTTTTTGATTCATAAGGTAATCGTGAAAAGAAATGTATTTTGTTACATTTATTTGTTTCATCCGTTTAGTGTGTGCTCTGTATGTTTTTGTTTTAGATATAAAAGCAGAAAACATTTTAATGATACGGTGAGTTATCTTACCAACTAGATTGAATTTTAAAATTTTAATTGTAATTGTATTTTAATTAAGAACAATCTTTCTTTGACGATAAGTAAATTGAAGAGCAATAATGCTCCCCCTTTAAGAATACTTCTATATCCGTGCCTGTGATACAGAATTTACAATTTTAATCTTATTGAATATTATGTGGGTACTTCACATTGGGTCATTATTTTATACATAATATTAACATTGCATCTCTGGGAATTATCACGTGTAACAACATACATACATACATTTCATAAAATTGATTTTGTTTTGATTTTATCTTCAATATGTATTTCCCATAAGAGAAAACCTAAAAAAAGGTCGGGAAAAAACATTAATTTTTCGATTTAATTTAATACAAACTGATATCCATCAAATTGAAATGCAGATTAATAAATGTCAAATTTTTAATGAATATAAAAATATAAATATTATGTAAATCAAAATTATAATGCATTTATTTTTGGTTTTTATTTCGAACAAAAATAAAGGCTCCGCCAAATAACTTTTTTTTTTTTGAAAATGCTACTACTACATGGAGTGTAGCTTCGGCTGTGTGGCATGTAGCGCCGTCCTGTTGAAACCAAATGTTGCCAATATCCTCCTTTTCAATTTTTGTTAACAAAAATTCGTTCAACAATGCCCGATAACTATCGCCATTGACTGTAACGGCCACTCGAAGACCAAAATCCGCACCAAACAGTGACTCGTTTTGGGTGTCGGCTTTTCAATGGCCCCAAATGCGACAATTTTGCTTGTTTACATACCCGCCAAGATCAATATTTGGCGGACCCTTTAGTTGTAAATTACTAAATCCTGAGCCAAGGTATAAACGTGGATTCATTCTTCCTGATTTGCTGCTCATTTTTCTTGATCTAATCCCCGAATTCTTTCCGTGCAAATAAACTCGAAATTTTGAACAGAAATCAGTTTATTGCTTTTTGTAAAGGCTACCCTTGCGTAGAAATGGTTCTAAATGGTACCTACCTTCCAAAGACTCTTTACCTTTTGGACTCTTTAAATACGCACACATGTTTTATTCACAACCAAAATAAAAATGAAATCAATTCGTAGGGTGATGCTATCCTTTGAGTATTGAAATAAATAATTAATGTTTGCTGTAGTATATTCTTTAAAAGAGGAGAGGGGAGGGGAATTGTTACGCCCATTTGGTATTTCTAGATAGAGTATATTTGTGTCACAAACTACACACATTTTTATTTTAATATTTAAGGACGTTAAAATGTTATTAAGAATGTGCTAAAGTGATGCTAATGCATTTTGCTATATATGTGGTTATTTTATCAAAATTCACAATATTATAATTTTTGAAAATATGTTAAGAAACTCAAAAGACATGCAGAATGTCTCTAAGATTGAATATTCTGCACGGTCATCTAGTGTAGGAAACTTATCAAAAATGTATTAGTATTCGTGTGAGGGAACCTTTAACCACCAATTAAAAGAATAGGTATTAATTCCCAACTGTTCCTTTTTCTATGAAAAATATGTCGCGAGGAAACCTTAATTTCGATATTTATAAAATAAAAATAAAGTTATCAGAAAAAGGATATCAGCTATTAAGACTGCACGTCTCGTTATGTAACCTACATTTTAAAATAGCCTAACATGACACCTTTACTATAAAGGTTTATTTTATTTGAGCTTTGAATTTATTCATTGCCATAAGCTAAGGAAGCGTAACACAAATAGTGATTGTGTTGTGACCTTAATTTTAAGTTATCGGAACAAAAGGAAAATAAAAAGCCTAATTCAGCTAAATCTGTTCTTCAGCCTAGGCAGTCCATTTCCAAAATGTATTTTTCTAGTACATTCGAATGTGCACCATGGCCTCGTGGTTCCATGGATAAGGTTAGACATTCCTTTTCCGGGTTTAGTCGTCACTTGGTACAGTCTTCCAATAAAATTTGCTTACCGAACCACATTTGAACCACAAAGGAAGACCTACTTTTGGTTACGATTAATAAAATTTCCGATTGTTAACCCGGAAGATGTAAGTTTGCATAGTTTTATCCTTTCCTGATTCCAATAAAGAATAAAAAGATTTCTTAATTTCGGTGCAGTGGGGCGTATACTTAATTACCCAAAAAAAGATTTATTGGTCAAAAAGAAAAGGAACAAATCTAACTTTCATCCTTATTCGAGGAACATTGAAGTAAAGGGGTAAATTGATTTATCGACGGTATGTTCCTTGTTGGTTTCATAAATAAAATACCGACCTCAATATCATAAACCCTTTCAATAGTTCACCGATCTTACGAACCATCCGTGGGTAGATCACACAGGCACCATATAGCGAAAGGACCAATTTAAACAAGATAGGAAAGCAATCTTGCGAATACTAGGAGGACGGTGCAGTGCAGCAAATTTTAAAACACCAGGACAGCGACACAAAAGCGTTCCAAGAAGAGAGGAATCATTTTTCTCCTTCCAGCTATCCAGCTATTCGGAGCTATCGAGGAGCGGAGCGAAAAGAAAAAAAATCGATTCCGCAATCCTACAGTTGATTCCGTTATAACTCGTGCTTTGCAAGCCTCGTCTTCTTCATATACCCCTATAGTGAGAATTCGGTGAACGGTATTAGCATTATACATAGGAATAGGATAAGAGCAAAACAACCAATGCCAGTTAGTTTTCGTTCGCCCTACTCGTTACTACTATACGCCGGTTTCGATAAAAAAACAGGTACTTCTTCGATCGAAACGAAATTTAAAAATCAAAAAGAAAAGGAACCAATCTAACTTTCATCCTTATTCGAGGAACATTGAAGTAAAGGGGTAAATTGATTTATCGACGGTAAGTTCCTTGTTGGTTTCATAAATAAAATACCGACCTCAATATCATAAACCCTTTCAATAGTTCACCGATCTTACGAACCATCCGTGGGTAGATCACACAGGCACCATATAGCGAAAGGACCAATTTAAACAAGATAGGAAAGCAATCTTGCGAATACTAGGAGGACGGTGCAGTGCAGCAAATTTTAAAACACCAGGACAGCGACACAAAAGCGTTCCAAGAAGAGAGGAATCATTTTTCTCCTTCCAGCTATCCAGCTATTCGGAGCTATCGAGGAGCGGAGCGAAAAGAAAAAAATCGATTCCGCAATCCTACAGTTGATTCCGTTATAACTCGTGCTTTGCAAGCCTCGTCTTCTTCATATACCCCTATAGTGAGAATTCGGTGAACAGTATTAGCATTATACATAGGAATAGGATAAGAGCAAAAAAACCAATGCCAGTTAGTTTTCGTTCGCCCTACTCGTTACTAACGGGTGATTTTTTAGCTGGTTTGGTTTTGGCAACACTGGTTTTGACAGCTGACGTGTGTTTAGTACCTTGTGTCACTGTCAAACAGCTTCAGTTTGGTTTGCAATTTAACCATGGATCGTCTTACAAATGAACAACGCTTGCAAATTATTGAATTTTACTATCAAAATCAAGCTGGCCGAGGATCCGCTTTTTTATCGAAAAATTGTGTTCAGCGATGAGGCTCATTTTTGGTTGAATGGGTACGTAAATAAGCATAATTGCCGCATTTGGAGTGAAGATCAGCCAGAAGCATTGCAACAGCTACCAATGCATCCCGAAAAAGCCACTGTTTGGTGCGGTTTATGGGCCGGCGGCATTATTGGGCCATATTTCTTCAAAGACGATGCGAATCGCAGCGTTACTGTCAATGGTGAACGCTACCGAGCGATGATAACAAACTTTTTTTTGCCCGAAATGGAAGTTCTTGACTTGCATGATATGTGGTTTCAACAAGACGGTGCCACATGCCACACAGCACGCGAAACAATGGCGCAATTGCGAGGCGAGTTTGGTGAACAGTTAATTTCACGTTTCGGGCCGGTCAATTGGCCGCCTAGATCGTGCGATTTGACACCATTAGACTATTTTTTGTGGGGGTATGTCAAGGCTAATGTCTATAGGGACAAGCTCGCTTCGATTGACGCACTGGAAGCCAACATCCATGCATTCATTCGTGAGATACCGGCCGATATGTGTGAAAGAGTATGCCAAAATTGGACTCAGCGGATGGGCTACCTGAGACGCAGCCGCGGTCAACATTTGCATGAAATTATCTTTAAACATTAAATTGCAAGGTTCAAACTATCGATTCAAATAAATATTTCATTCATTTTTTCGAATTTTTTGTGTTTTTTTTTTAAAAAAGTTCTAAACCTCTTAAAAAATCACCCGTTACTATACGCCGGTTTCGATAAAAAAACAGGTACTTCTTCGATCGAAACGAAATTTAAAAATCAAAATTATGAAAAAGTACCTAAATGCGAAAATCTTAACTTTAAAATATAAATTTAGTGTTCGGAAAATTTGAAAGTAGAAAATCTAAAATCCGTAAAAAAGAAAAAAAAAGAAAAAATATAAAAATTCATAAAAGTAAAAAGAAAGACAAAATACGTAATGATATGGCGAGATAGATTTACATACACATAATTGTTCATACAAAAAAAAAGAAAGAAAGTAAAATAACGTAGAGAAAGAAAACACGAGATTAAAAATAAAATTAAAAAAAAGAATTAAAGTGAAAAAGAGAAGATAGAAAAACGATACAAGAAAAGAAGAAAGAGATAACAATTTTGTTTCAAGAAAAGAGATAGTTTTATCCTAACAATTTTTAATTTTTAATTATTATTTTTTTGTAAATCCTTACCCCTTAAACGTGCGAAGCTAATTGTTCTTGCTCACTAAATAGGTAGTCTAAAATAAAACAAAAAAAAATAATAATCTGGTAAATTGAATCCTAACTAAATTCGGTGTCAAAGTGTTCAATTTTATAATCATCTTCATAGCTTCAAGACATCTGTAAGTTTACATCGCTGCCGAACCGATATGGGTGTGCACACTTCATCGAAGATCGGTAAGTCATCTATGGTTTTTTTATTTACTTTTTTTAAATGCTATTTTTATAAAGTTGAACATTTATTTGAGTGGTTTTTGAGTAAACCGACTTTGAGACAGATATATAAAAATAACTCAATTTCAAGAGCGAGACAAATATATATCAAAACGAAACTTAAATTTGAGAATGCATGATATAATAAAACTAGTTCTATTTAATTATTTAATTTGATTATTATTATTTACTTCCGTAGATACGCAATTTTTAAAATGAATTTAAAAACGTCGCGAATAATTTTGACTAAGAAAAAGTTGAATTTCTTTTATTTTAACATACCGCATTAATTAAGAAGAAATTGATTTTTTTTTGTCGATGTGGAAAGAGGGGATAAGAGCTTTTTTTTTGATAATATACTATGTTAGTTAATACTCCTGTCCCTGTAGTGAAGTCCCGTAAAAATTTCCGTACTGATTTATCTAACCGCCAGAATCGATTAAAGTACATATAGGAGAGTCAGAAAAACTTGGGTAGACATCACCGTTTTCTGGAGGGGGTTTTTTAGACGCCATTTTCCAAAATGGCCGACAAATAGTAGTATAATTTGTATGGGAGAACGGAAAAATCTCCATAAAAACTAAACCACTAAACCGATTTTGATGAAATGATCAGACATAATAAAAAACAAGATGAGAAGCCAACATAATTTAATTCCGCCCACTGCCACGCCCCCTTTTTTGAAAAAGTAATATTATTCGTCAAAATTAATACAAATTCGGATGTTGCTTTAGTTAAACTTACAAAAATATTTTTGTATGGAATATAAGCTGTAAAAAGTTAATACCACGCCTATTTTGTGGGCGTTTCTTATTTTGTGACTTGTATGGAGTTAGATTTAGTAAGATAAAATCTAGAACCACTTCACCCAATGTAATGAAATTTTCACACATGATAGCGAACAGTATATACAATTTTCACCCATTGACACGCCTACAAGAGCCCATCTTATCACTCTTCCTCATTAGCTGCTAAAAGCCGAAGGATACGATATCAATTAAGATGCTTTTTGAAGTTTCCTGATTGATATTGACTAAATAAAATCTGTTCTTTTTGATTTTTAGTAAAAAAAAATTTCAAATTTACATTTACACCTTTAAGTAGAACATGTTGTAAAATTGCACGGAATTAATAGTTCATAAGGCATTATGTTAAGGCACTAATCGGGCCTAAGAACACCATTTGCATCTTTGGAGAATCCACAATCTGTCAACTGCAGGCTTGAATCTGGAAAATAGCTCTGTGATAGGCTTAAGCATTCCCTTAAAACAAAAAAGCATTAAAACAAGAAAATTGAGCGAGTTGACTTTGACATTGACCAGTCACTTAACGAATATGAAAGAGAAAGACAAAAAATTCTATATCCAATCGAACTGACAAATATCAAACAGGAGACGCGTACGCGTATTCCTAGACAGATGGATAGATTCAGGTCTTCAGGTAAAAACAAAGATATGCTCCAACTAGCTGCTGCTTCTAGCTTCATTGAGAAGGCAAAAGTGACTGACTTCACTACAGCTCTAAGTGGAACCCTCACAGGTGAAAATGATAGCAGGGATGCATTAATAATAAATAACAATAACAAAGAACTACAAACGTGCTCGGACCTGCAAATCTTTGTTGAGGAAGCAGATAGCAGAATTATAATCCAACTGTTAAATGCTGTCCAGTCATGCACAAAATGCCTTATAGTGTTATCAAATGACACTGATGTTGTTGTTCTCATCCTTCGATATAAATTTGAATAATTCAGTGAGTTATTGCAAGAATTGTGGATCAAAGTGGAAGTGGGTAATAAATGCGCTATGTGCCTCTACACACTCTTGGGGAACAACAACAACTGGGAGCTGCACTTTACAACAATTTAATTAAGGCCCACATACTTACAGGGGGTCAATTCTCGATCCGTGAAACTGTGAAGTGATTTGGCCTTCAGGCCAAATGCGATTCTCGAAGTGTGAAAAAATGAAAACAAATGTTTTCATATGGTGATTCTTTTATCACAATTAATTCATTCTGCGAAAACATGTGAAAAGAAAAATGATAAACAGAAACAAATTGTGCTCATTTGATACTCCCAATTTGCCATCTTGGTCTTTCTCTGACGTCACAATCGTCTTTCTCTATTAGCAAGTGGTGGATTTTTTTTGATGTGTAAACATCTTAGCGCTCGGTATGGGTAAAATGTAAAATCGGCTGTAACGGATATGGGCTCACGGTTCCTTTGTAACCATTTTGTTTGTTGTAGGTAAGTAGAACTCTGTAAACTCGCATAGGTAAGGTAGTTTTCATTTTATACCCAATGGTTTTGGTATTTGCTAAGTGGAGTGAATTCCTTACACCCCGACTCCACAGTAGATAATTTAATTTCTCTCAGAATGTTCGTCTTGACATTAAATATCTAATGTAGTCACTCCGTTTCATATCTTGATTGGATGTCAAGATGCAATCTTGACAGAGATATTTGACATACATTTTGCCAGGTGAAGATTTTGTTGCTTTTTTTAAATTTTTTATTTCATTATTTTTATCAATATGCTGCTTTTGATGTTAATCTCTGCAATCGCGGGTGGCAATTTTGGTTTGTGATATTAAGTGTTATTTGCAATTTCTTGATTTGAAATGTCATAACATGATTTGCCAAGTGGCGCATTCTTTTCTGTTTCTCTAGTTGACTGTGGTTAATGTGTCAAAAGGAAGTGTTGTTATATCATATTTAAAAAAGTTACTTTGAGTTACTTTTCATTTAGGAACGACAAAAGCTAAAAATATGGCTGATCAGTCAAACAAATTGGGTGAAAAAAAGTCGAAATAAATTTGGAATTAAAATTCAAGAAGAAATTGTGATTTCATTATTAAAAAGAAATTTTATCAGCACCTCGAAAATGCATACATTTTTCATTTAACTAGCACAAAATTGAATATTTAAGCAAAAATATTTCCATTTTTGTTATCATTCATTACTTGCACAAATTTCTTTACTACAAATCGATCAAATCAGATAAAAAAAAGGCGAAAACCTGGAAAAAATTTCCAAACTCACTATCGACGGTAAAATCAATAAAAATAAAAATATATTAGCTTTATATTTTCCCCCAGATCTGATCTGGATTGTATATGCATACATGTAATACAAAAACAACACAAAATCCGACCTTGCTTTTGGATTTCGATTTGCAAATTAATTCTGACCATACACCCTTTGTACTTTTTTGCAAAAATGAGTTTTTTCTCTCACAGGTAGATGGCTTTTTGTGTTGAAGATAGGGAGAAAATAGAGAATAGTGTAGAGAGAAAATACAGAAACAAAAGGATAAACGGGGATCGGATAGGTATATAACACTCTTGTCGCACTGGGATCCTGTTTGTTTTATTATGATCATCTAATCCGGATCAGATCTAGGGGATAATAAAATTAAACTATTACATATTACAAAAATGATATCCATTCCAAACTGAACGATCGAGAAGCAAACAAAAGATAACTCAAAATGAAAACATCGTGATTTCAGCTGCTTTTGACAGATTAACCATTTCAACTCAGTATCAAAGAGATGAGTTGGAAAAATGTACTCAAAGTTTCTTTAACTTTGAATCCAGGAACAACTTTGTGACGTCGTAAAGTTTTCTCGGAAGGTGTTTTTTAATGGGTAAATTCATTATAATTTGTGTCGTGCAACCATTTTGTTTTAGCGCTTGTATTACAGATTCCTAATTTTTGCCATACGTGGTAATGACCCGATCCCTTACCTTCAGGTGAAGACGAATGTTTACACATCTTCCACGCGAGTCCCGGTACTCACACATTTTTTTCATTTTAGTACTTTTTAGACTCACTTTGACACCTGCCGCGTGTTTGTGAAGTGATAAAATGATAAAACTCTGTGAAAACTGAAATGATAACTTTGTTTTCATTTCACAGTTTCACAGATCGAGAATTGACCCCCAGTTTGTGATACCACAAGGAAGATGGGAACAAAAGCATCTGCAATTAAAGCATCGCCAGAACCGTTAGATACTATTTCGATTTGCAGAAGATAATATTTTATCTGATGAAAATACTTGACAAAGTAGAGGAATACCTTGTTCAAGTTTTACATTCATCAGCAAAGTGTAAGACATTCGATGAGCTTCGTTATTCCTTACATAAACAGAAACATATATCAGAGTTACCACCCTTATCTTTTACAATTAGAAATGGACATATCCGAAGATGCTGTTTTGTTTTTTAAGGTAATACTTAAGCCTATCATAGAGCTATTTTCCAGATTCAAGCCTGCAGCTGACAGATTGTGCCTTAACATAATGCCTTCTGGGGGTTAATTCTCGATCTGTGAAACTGTGAAGTGATAAATATCGTAACGCCTTCACGCCAAATGCGATTTTCGAAGTGAAAAAATGAAAGCAAATGCCAAAATGTTTTTATATGATGATTCGTTTATCACAATCATTTCATTCTGTGAAAACCTGTGAAAAGAAAAATGATAAACAAAGACAAATTGTGCTCATTTGAAACACCCAACTCGCCATCTTGGTATTTCTATGACGTCACAATCATCTTTTCTATGAGCAAGTGGTAGCATTTTTCATGTTAGTACTTTTTAGTACACACTTTGACAGCTGTTTTTCATAACGAGTTCGGGAATCGCCTTGCGCGTGTTTGTGAAGTGATAAAGTGATAAAACTCTGTAAAAATGAAATGATAACTTTGTTTTCATTTCACAGTTTCACAAGTCAAGAATTGACCCCCTAAACTATTGATTAAAAGTGTAAATTAAAGGTGTAAATGTAAATTTAAGAATTTGACATGCACAGAGTATTGCAAATGTGGTGAGCAATGTACGAGATGAATGTGTATACAAATGATGTGCAAATATACATATGTAGTTGTATTTTTTATAATTTTGTAATTTTTCTTTGTAAAAATCAAAAATAATAGATTTTCTTTAATCAATATCAATCAGGAAACTTCAAAAAGCATCTTAATTGATATCGTATCCTTCGGCTTTTAGCAGCTAATGAGGAAGAGTGATAAGATGGGCTTTTGTAGGCGTGTCAATGGGTGAAAATTGTATATACTGTTCGCTATCATGTGTGAAAATTTCATTACATTGGGTGAAGTGGTTCTAGATTTTATCTTACTAAATCTAACTCCATACAAGTCACAAAATAAGAAACGCCCACAAAATAGGCGTGGTATTAACTTTTTACAGCTTATATTCCATACAAAAATATTTTTGTAAGTTTAACTAAAGCAACATCCGAATTTGTATTAATTTTGACGAATAATATTACTTTTTCAAAAAAGAGGGCGTGGCAGTGGGCGGAAATAAATTATGTTGGCTTCTCATCTTGTTTTTTATCATGTCTGATCATTTCATCAAAATCGGTTTAGTGGTCTAGTTTTTATGGAGATTTTTCCGTTCTCCCATACAAATTATACTACTATTTGTCGGCCATTTTGGAAAATGGCGTCTAAAAAACCCCCTCCAGAAAACGGTGATGTCTACCCAAGTTTTTCTGACTCTCCTATATGTACTTTAATCGATTCTGGCGGTTAGATAAATCAGTACGGAAATTTCTACGGGACTTCACTACAGGGACTGTATTATAAGTAAGGTAGGTCAGAAAATTTTAAGCTAGTTTTTTTTTATATACAAATAAAAGATTCTGTATTGTACTTACAAAAAAAAAATTAAAGTATTCAAATTCATTATTTTTTTGAAGTCATGAGAAATTTAGAGAGAAGGTTATGCCAGTCTTGAATAAAATTTACAGAAGAAGATTCGTCATGAATCTGAGTTAAGAAAATAGAAATGGGATGCGGTCTAGAAAATATAAAGGATAATTAATGAGTTAATAAAAGCAAGTTAGGGGAAGTTTTATTTTGAACTTCCCTTGTACAATTAGGGACCACTGCTTGTATAGAGTAAATCGCAATGGTCAAGGAGTGCCTTAAGGGAAGCCTTTCTTTTTTAAGCACTAAGGGGAGGGATATTTACACTGAGAGCTCCAACATCTAAGCTCTCCCACATGATATGAACTAAGGAACACTTCACTGAGGGAAAAATGTATGCGCATAGCCCATAAATGTATTGACTCATCCCATATTTTTCTGCACACATAACACTGTGTACTGATTCCATTATGAAATCTATACTGTGTACATATATTTATTTGCATGATGTATAGTCAATGAAGAATCTATTGACCCATTGCACAAAACACTGTCGGATATCTCGTGATAATTTTCGTAATTATGTACTCAGTAAAGCGTCTATAGAATCATTGCATAAATAATAATGTTCAATTTGAGTCAACACATAAATCCATGAGGGTTGTCTGTGATGAGTACATGGTTGTTAAGTGAGTAAAGGTTCGATGCAGCATTCTATGCATCCACTAAATAAATATAGGTACCTAATTGACCCATTACATACATTTGCGTCTGTTGTAGGCATTTTTCCATGCACTCATTACATTTATATAAATATGCCATGGATTCACTACATTAATGTATGGCGGTTATCTGTGTTGAAAAAATTTGTATGTAGTGAGTAAAGATTTTACACATTCATTAAATATAAATATATATTCCTTATACACATCACAATAATATTACTGGATGAGTATGTAGCGAGTACAGTATCATTCATTACATAAATATAGATACTCTATGTAATCTTTACATAAATGAGTAAATAATAATGTAGTAGGTACATTTTATGTTTACTTATTACATAAATACTTTACAATTATCTGTGATGAGTACACAATTATTTTCTGAGTACAAATTGTTTGCAATGATGACATTAATACACATATTTGTTGTATTCATTACATAAACAAGGCTAATAATCCTGTGATGAGTATAGAATTATTTACTCATGGCATAATTACGTAAAATTTATCTGTGATGAGCAAATAATTGGGTAGTGAGTACATTTTTAATGCACTCATTACATAAATACAAATATTATATGTACTCATTGCATAAATGCGTTACTTTTATCTGTGATGAATATAAAATAACTTAGTGAGCATAGATTGTTTGCACTGATTACATAAGAACTAATATTTTTTGTATTCAGTACATAAATAAGGCTTGGAATCCTGTGATGAGTAAAGAATTATTTATTCATTACATAATTATGTAAAAGTTACCTGTGATGAGAAAATATTTGTTTAATGAGTACATTTTTAATGCACTCATCACATAAATGCAAAATTATATGTACTCATTAAATAAAAACGTATCAGTTATCTGTGCTGAGTAAACAATTATTTTGTGATTACAGATTGTTTGCACTGATTACATAAAAATTAATATCGTACATAAGTAAGGCTAGGAATCCTGTGATGAGTAGAGAATTATTTATTCATTACATAATTATGTTAAAGTTACCTGTGATGAGAAAATATTTGTTTAGTGAATACTTTTTTAATGCACTCTTCACATAAATGCAAATATTATATGCACACATTAAATAAAAACGTAACATTAATCACTCTGTCTTCTCATGGATTGTAATAGTCATAAGGCCTTTTTGGAAATTGGAATTTTAATTTATATTTAGCATTAATGTAAAAAAAATATTGTTTTTCCGAATGAAATAAAAATTAAAATTTTAGCTTTTGTATATAATTTTTTCTTTAATATAATACTGATTAGGATTTATGTACATGTTTGTTGCTTAGAAATTCGTTCAAAAGTTACAGTAAGGTTATCAGTTCCAACTGAATTTGATAATTAATTATAATTATTACGCTTTTTGCCTTTTAACATTGGTTTATAGAACCACATTTGGAAGAAACCCCATACGTTTAAGCAGTCGGCTGGGTACTTGACGTTCAAATCGTGGTATACGTTGAAACAACAATCAATAGCTCCTGACATGCTGCTCATTTCCGTCAAAAAAAAACGAAAATTTTCGACGGATATAAAACGTCTTCTCCAATTATAGCTAAAAAAAGAAAGAAATCGGTAGATATAAGTAACAAAAAATTTAAATGCATTTAAACATATGAAAAAGTCTTAAGAAATGAAGTTTTCATGAATTGTGTTGTATACCAAGTTTTTATTTTCTAGAGGAACAGCATATAAACTATATAAACATTTTGAATGCAAAAATTGAAATTTCCAAAACTTATAAAGTGTAACTGTTCTTAACTGACTAATGACAAAGTGACTTTCATTTATAATATTTAAATTAAATAAAAAGTTAAGAAAATATAATATTTACACACATTCATACATATTATACATAAAATATATAATTTTCAAAGAGGCTAGAAGCAACTTACCGAGTTATGTAAAAAAAATAATCACTTAAATCCCAAGTGGCTTTATATTAAGATGCCAGGTGCAAAAAATCAAATTAGTAGGTAGGTATTTAAAATTTAAATCACTTAAATAGTTGTTGTTTTATAAAAAGTTGAAGTCACTTTTATTGTTTGAGTAATAATTTAATACAGTTTTGAACGAACACTTTCCTTAACACTTGTCGTCACGACACCGACACCAAGCGACATCCTATAAAGTAAAACTGCCGTAATGCAGAGTTAAATGCATGCATGTTTATGGCGAATAGTAGGTTTTTAAAATTTAAATCACTAAAATAATATTGTTTTATTTTATAAAAAATTTAAAACACTTTTATTTTTTGAATAATAATTTAATAACTTTTGAACGAACACTTTCCTTAAAACGTCCTCGGGACTCAAATCTATCAACTGAATGAGAAGAATAAGAAGCCCAAGCGACTTTGTAAAGTAAAGTAGTGCATCAATGTTTATGGCGAATAGTTATTTGTTGAGTACATAATGGTCTATAGACTTACTACGCTCAATACACGTTTCTTTATACTGAAGGCATAACTTGATGTACTGAGTAAATGATGTCTTTACATAAATATTTAATGAATACACGCTGCCTATACTCATCGCATATCTGTGTGTATTGGTTATAGTTTTTACTGGGAGTTTGAGGTAATTTTAAATATAATATAGATTGAAAAAACGTACGTTTATACTCAACACATTACTTGATGTACTGAGTAAATGTCATTACATACAAAATATTAAATGAATACATACAGCCTATACTCATTGCATATCTTTATGTAGCGGTTATAGTTTTTGTTGGGAGTTTAAGATACTTTTACTTATAATATAGACTGAACAAACGTACCTTTATACTCAGCGCATGACTTGGTGTACTGGTTAAATGTTATTACATGAATATTGAATCAATACACGTTACTTATACTCATTGCATTATTCGCTGTAATATTCGCTGTAATATGAGTAACCGTTTTTATTTGGAGAGATGGTGAGTTTCAGATATTTCTATACTTAAATATTTACTGAATACACGTTGCTTGTAGCCATCGGATAATTTGCTGTGGTTTATGTTTTGTTTTTTAATTGATGGCAGTTTTTTAAATGTTTGCTACATAAATATTGAATAAACACACGATGCTTGTAATAGAGTTTTAGATAGTGTTTAGCCAATACAACATTATATATTGAGTCAATATGATCTATATTCAATGCAAGTAATAAAATTTCTTTATACTGAATACATATATTTTGGTGATTTCTTTCGACACATAATTTCAAATGTAACCAGTGCACGTTGAATCCACTCAGTAAATATAACTTTTATGGCAGTCCCATACAAACTTCGGTACATAACTTTTACATAAAAATCTTTGTGCTGAGTGCATAGGTTTTTCCCTCAGTGTTGAGATAACCAAATATTCGGGTCAAATTTCGAGACATTTCAGTCGACCAACACCTCAGACTAGGCCTGAAATAAAGTAACTCGGTCCAATTTCGGTTATCAAAAACTCACCCCACCGACGAGCTGGAAAGTGCGGTTGCAAGCAGGCCTATAGATACTAAGAGATTGGACCCCCTTTTTGTCTCTATTTGAAGGAGCAGGTGGGTCTGTAACAACCTGTTCTGGAGGTAGGTAAGGACGAGAAGGGTGAGATGCTAGGGGAGTTAGGGGAAAGTATTATTTTAGTAATGGAAATCACAAAGCTGACATCGCTATCTTTTTAAAATATTTCTAACTATAGAAGTGTTTCAGTTGAAGCAAATATATATTCTCCAATTTCCCTTTCTCTTCTCGTGTGAGGAGTTAATTTTTGCTCGGTAGGAAAAGACATATTGACGAAAGGATATATGATTATGATGACTCAAAATTCCATAACCCCTACCTGGGAATAACTCCTTAGGTTACATATGTAGTGTGATATAACACCTTCACACTCACACAAGGTATTTACGTTACACTAGAAAAAATTAAAAAAACTTCATTGGGAGCATACTCAGAAGAAAAAGGAAAACGTTTCGACTAGGATTTTATGGACTTTGATCTTCGAGAGTAAACATCATTACCAAGGTCAATAAAATGAAACAATGATGGGAAATTATTCTAAAGGTTTAGTTTCAGAATAGCAAATTCCAAAATCAGTGTTTTGTTGATAAAATTAAAAAAAAATGATAAAAAAGGAGTTTTTGTTATTTTCAATTTTATCAAAAATTAAAATACTTACATACAACCATCTAATTCTTAAACTTTCACTTAAGATTGGTGAAAGCATTGAATATTGAAAAAAAAACTTTTGCACGTAAAATTAAAAAAAAATTTTAATTAAAGAAAAAATAATATTTTTGATTTTTTGTTTTCAAAATTCTAAGTTTGAAAATTAATTAAAAAAAAACTATTTATGGAAATGACTTAATTTAAAAACTAAATTAAAGAATGGAGTATTAGCTTTAAAAAAAATATACTATGATATTTTTGGTGTTGCCATTGTCTTTAATATTTTTTTTTCTAGTTTAAGTAACTTTTTAAAGAAAATTGCCCCTCCTGCCTAAACAGGCGAACATAGACACCCCTTCTCATGTGTTTTTTTTTTGTTTAACCAGCCTACACGCTATAGCATTTTGATGTATCTTAGTCTTTTATCTTAGAATTCTAACATAGCACATTTTCATGAATTTTCAAATAATGTGCTCCTGACTACAAAAGGAGGAGGAAAGTATGCCCGACGACTGGTCAAATAGCTCCATATGCCCAATCTACAAAAAAAGCGATCCTATGTCCTGCAAGAACTACAGAGGCATATCCCTGCTTAATGTTGCCTACAAGATCCTATCCAACGTACTATGTGAGCGTCTAAAACCTTTCTGCAACACTATGATCGGCACGTACCAGTGTGGCTTCAGGCCAGGCAGATCAACGATAGAACAAATCTTCACATTGAGGCAAATCCTGGAAAAGACCAACGAATTTCAAGTCGAGACCCACCACCTATTCATCGACTTCAAAGCCGCATATTATAGCATAAGTCGCCAAGAGCTTCTATTGGCGATGTCGGAACTCGGGATCCCGAAAAAACTGATCCAGCTATGCCGCATGACGTTACGAAATACGCGGTGCAACGTGCAAATGGGTAACAGCTCATCCGAGTTATTCCAGACGTGTACAGGGTTCAGACAAGGAGATGCGCTATCATGTGATTTCTTCAACCTAGTCCTGGAGCAGATAGTGCGCAAGAGTGGTGTTAACATGGAAGGCACTATCTTTAACAGGTCTTCTCAACTGCTTGGTTATGCGGACGACATCGACATCATCGGCCGTTCCAACAGAGCTGTACTTGAAGCATTCACAGCTATTGATGAACAGGCGAAACGCGTTGGTCTTGAAGTGAATGAGGACAAAACAAAGTATATGCTATCAACAAACAAAGCCTCATCTGTCCATCGCCTAGGACAAAACGTCACTGTTGGTAGCAGTAATTTCGAGGTAGTCAAGGAGTTCACCTACCTCGGAACAAACATCAATCCCGCGAACGACACCTTAGTGGAAATCCGACGAAGAATTACCCTAGCGAACCGCTGCTACTTCGGTTTGGCCAAACAAATGGGTTCAAAACTCCTTTCTCGAAAGACAAAGTGCACGCTATACAAAACTCTAATTTTACCAGTTCTACTCTACGGCGCCGAGTGCTGGACGATAAGTAAAAAAGGGGAATTGATCCTGGGCACTTTCGAGAGAAAAATTCTACGGCGGATATTTGGTCCTATATGCGAAGAGGGCGATTGGAGGAGAAGATTCAATCGTGAACTGTATGAGCTGTACCAAGATGTGGATGTAGTCCAAAGAGCCAAAACACGTCGACTACACTGGCTCGGCCACATCGAGCGAATGGACAACAACGCTCCAACCAAGAAAATCTTCGAATCCGAGCCCCCAGGTTCGAGATGACCAGGAAGACCGAACCTCCGCTATAGGGACCAGGCGGTCACAGACGCAAGAGCGCTTGGTCTCGACGACTGGAGGGAGCGTGCGAGGGACCGCAACCGATGGAAGACCGCAATATCTCAGGCAGAGACCCTTCATGGATCGGGAGCCGGATAAGTAAGTAAGTAAGTGACTACAAAAGCAAACTTTTTCAAACAAGACAATTTTGTATTAAATAAGTAATATGTAAGGAATAAGAAAATTACATGCGGAACCCAGGCACAAAATTTGTGTTGACCAGTGTTATTGCTCAGAACTGAAAAAAGTCAAAACTATAATGATATTACCTTGAATATATGCATGTGTACTGTGACCTTCACCGATAGTTTAAACAAAATATCACTTAAAAGACGTCTTTCGTTTCAAAAAATGTTTTAAAATAATCTTGTAGAAAAATTATTCGAATTTCCAAAAGTTGAATTTGTGTGCCGTCATTATTTACTGAGATATTGATAATCAAAAAAGAAGTATGTTTTTTTCCATAAATAGTCAAATATTTCATGCACAATACCATATGTAGGTACAGCAACAACAAAGTTGAATAAAAAGTAATCTGACAAATACACTTATTTAACTAAAAAAAATGACTCCCTTAAAACTATGTTAACAAACTGTAAAAAAAATCTTGTTCTCTTAGTTTTTTCGACAAGTGTATACGAATGAGTGAGTAGATTTGGAGAGTAAGTGCACTCATGCACTTAAGGTTTTCTTCAGCTTTAGAAAACATCAGACTGTGGTTCAAGGGCGAAAAAAAAAATGAATCGATTATTTTGAAAAGGTGATAAGTTCACTTTTTGGTAAATTTATGTGTTACTTATGATATTTTTAGGAAATTATTGAAAAAAATTGTCAAAAACGCCCTCAAAAGTAGGCTTGGAAATCATTTTGTATTATTCCTTTGTTCTTACCCTATTATTAGGCCCATTCGCTTTGTTTTTATAGAAATAACTCAAAAATAATATTTCTGTCAAAAACACCTCCAAAAGTCGGCGCAGAAAAAATGTTTTTAAAAAAGAATATTTTAAATCACCTTATCTACAACTTTTCTAAAGAACACACCCCTCATTTACATCAAATTTGATAGTTAGATGACTTATTTTAAGAAGTGGGTGTGTCAGTAGGTGGAAATATTCTGTCATGTCATGATATCCTTTATTAGCCTATTGAATAGACCTTTTAAAAAGGAACAGTTACGTGCAAAGGTTTTTATTATTGAATATGTTTGTTTGGCCCATAAGCATGCTTAAAACCGAAAATGCTACTAAATTCACCCATGCGTTTCTGAGAGAATGGTCACACTGGCCACTTTTCAGTATTTTTGGTATAACTCGAAAACTAAGCCGAGTTTGACAATTTTACACTTAAAGCTTTTTGTTCAAAATTAAATTTTGTATGGAAATGGATGGTTGGGAAAATTTCTTAAAAAATTTTATCAAGCAGGAAAAGTAAACAAAAACCAACATAAGAAAAATCGAAAAATCTAATATTTTTTAATTTTATTCTTAATTGCATATAACTTTTTTCGGAGCAAAGATATGCTCAAGACAAAGTAAACTGGAGTCTTAAGGCCTTAATATGACATGACGTTAAAAAAGCCATATTATTTGAAAATTGACAGAGATATAGCCATTCAAAATTCAGCATTTCTTATCATTTTGCGCAGTTTTTGCTCGAAAGCCTATTTTTTGGTACTTTATGACAAATTTAACTTTCCTAGCACCTAGTACCAAATCTTATGTTAATCGGACCAGTCGTTCGGTCTGTAGGTCTGACAGCATTTAAAAACAGCCGAAAAACGAAATTGCGAACTTACATTCTTTTTAAAAATTCTCTATAGTTGTAATGTCATTATATCAAAATTTTTATTTCGAATATTTGTACAAAAGTGAAATTTGCCATATTGTGCGGGAAAAAAGTCTTTCGGGCCAAAACTGCGAAAAATTATGAGAAATGATAAGGTTTGAATGGGAATATTTCTGTCAATTTTGATTAAATTTTAGTTTTTGAACATGCCATATTAAAACCTTTAGTCTCTACTTTATTTTCCATGCATGTCTTGACCCTATCCTTGCTTCAAAAAAAGTTATGCAAAATTTATTAAGGAAATTAGATATCCTTAATTTTTTAATTTTTTTTAGGTTGGTTGTGGTAAACTTTTCCTGCTTAAATTTTTTTGTTAAATTTTTTGAACTATCCATTCCAATAGAAAATTTAATTTTGAACAATAAGTATTATATGTAAAATTGTCCAATTCGGCTTAGGTTTCCAGTTACACCAACAATATTGAAAAGTGGCCAGTGTGACCATTCTCTCAGAAACGCATGGGTGAATTTTGGGTTCAGGACTCTGAAATATATACATAGTTGGAAGATCCACGTACCATATATAGATTATGACACAGTAAACATTCTTCAAGAGTGATTTTTGGCCATGGTTATATATATCACGCAGAGATTAAGTGTATTTCTTTTTTGCGGGGTTTCCTTATGTCACAGGTATTTATGCCAATAAACCACAAGCAACCATCGACACGGTGCCCTCAAAGTCAACATAACCCGAATCGCTCAAATTAATACTGATTTGTGGCACCAGGCTCATCAAAAATTTGACCTCTCGGAAGCGTGCCACCCATAGCAAAGTTGGGCATAGAAAGATGAAAGACCTTTCAAATAAAAAAAAAAATCGATGTTAACCTCATAAACAACTTGTTTGGTTCAATTTTAAAATCCTTCCGTCCCTATTGACAAAAAAAACTTATTCATTTTCTAGTGAATTAGTGAGGAAAAAAACATTAAACGTTTATATTCATACAACGTCGTACACTTTCCATGAACGCCCAACGCAACGTTTATGTGAACTTGACATTGCATGAACACCCTCAATATTATTATGAATACCCTTATTGATTGGAGAATTTCTAACTTCGGATACGGTAACAGATTATAGTGGCTGCGTTTTATGATGAACAATTGCTTTGAAGTATTTCTCAGTATTATTTTCAGAAGCGAATGCCATGGAATTCCAATAAACACGCTTTTTTCAAAATACACAATTAACTCATATCACATTTCCGGATTTCTCACAATAAGTTCTGATGAACTCTTGAACAAAATCAAACTATTTTCAACGCTCTGAAAAACTTTTACAAGCTGCTGACGAACAAATTGTGTGGACTCTAAACTTTTTCTAAGAATCTTTTTAATCATAATAACGAGAACATTTTTAAATGCTTGAACAAAAACTCTTCTTAATAGTTTTCAAGTTTAAAAATTCATTTTTAAACTAAAAACATAAGACTATATTTT
This sequence comes from Dasysyrphus tricinctus, assembly GCA_963921185.1. Taxonomy (NCBI): domain Eukaryota; kingdom Metazoa; phylum Arthropoda; class Insecta; order Diptera; family Syrphidae; genus Dasysyrphus; species Dasysyrphus tricinctus. The sequence goes on from OY992532.1 coordinate 182,678,603, forward strand.
TAAATGCTAGCTTGGTACCTGTTCATTGTTCGAAAACTTTGTCTAAACAAAGAAATAAGGTGTGAAATTGAGATAAGATATAAGTTTATTGAAGACAAGATTTACTTTTCGGATCTAAAGAGATTAAGGCTAAGACCGCACTTGCGATTTCAATCGCACGACTGTTTAGTCGCCACACATGAATTTGAATAAGAATGAACGCACATGCGACCTAGAAATCGCAGCGATTAAAAGTCGAAAATTTGTTCCATTTTTCTGGCGATGCGATTGTCGAAAGTTAAAATGAAACAAACGGACTTAGATGGTTGTGCTCACACTTGCGATTTAAAATAGCGCGACTAAAAAATCGTAGTCGCAACTAAAAAGATATTATACACGCACTTGCGATTTTCAAACGTACGATTATTTAGCCGCAAGAAATGAGACACATGGTTTTAAATGGGAATGCACACATACGCGACTTTAAATCCGAGGTCATTAACACGGCCATACTTTTCTCATACAAATTTGTAAGGGAATTTCACACTTTTTCAATTTTTTTTATCTCTCGAACTATGTCAGTTATTCCCAATTTTATAGATATAATCTTTCGAAAAAAAGAGAAAAAAATAGTCTTCCAAGATAAAATGTCCGGGCTTCGTGCCATAAACAAAATTTTTGTATCCCTCTTCAGTTAAGAGTTTGCAGAAAAATTGCTCTATGCAAAAGCAAATACAAACGCCAAGTAAATTTTTTTTGCAAAAGAGTGTCAGTAACATTATATTGAGGTGAAATACAAATTTACCTTTTTGCATGATTGGTTTATAGTTTCATGCAAAAAACAACCATTGGTGTATAGGAATTACAAAACAATTGACCGGAAATTGTTTTTCGTGCAAGAAAATTGTGTTTTTTTTACGGTCGGATTGCACTCCCAAAAATATATATGTATATTCTTCCAAATGGCAAATGGTTTTTGCATCCAAACATAGCTGTTTTCCATTTTTAGGCCTCTAATTTATTAAATAAGGTAAATTAATGACTCAAAGAGTGGCTTAGGCCAAGGGAAACATTTTTTGCCTTGAATATTATAAAAAATTATGCACAAAACAGGTGGAAATTGTTTTGAAGACTCACTCCGATAAGAAATACTTCTCTTAAGATAGTTTTCTCAGAGTTAGTCTCAATTTGTCAATGAACTGATATTAACGCCAACCCTGTAAGTCTATCTTCATCGGTAGTAAAAGTTCTTTCCCGTGAGCATGTTGAAACCGTTATAGCCACCAAAATATTAAGAAGCTTGTGTACCTTGTTGCTTATGGTATTTTGTCTACCATAGTATGAATTCAGCCTTCAAACTTTAAATTGTCACAATCCAAAACCTTTAAAAAAAATTGAAGTTTTCTTCGTTAAATTCTTTGGTTTGTGCCAAAAAAGAGGGAGCTATCTGGTGCTCCTCCAAATGTCGATACGATACCCCAACCAAATCGACCATGACCCACCTCTAACATCTTAGACGTGCAAACTTTTTGGAAGGCAAACGTCAACACTCACCACTGCGGCAAGCTTAAGAACTCGACTGTCAAATGTGAAGAAACAACGAACCGCCCTAAGGAAGAAATTCGACGTTGGTTAAAAAAACTCAACAACATCAAGGCCACTGGATCTGATGGTTAACCAGTGGAGCTTTTCAAGCAAGGAAGGGATGTTGTTGAAAGGATGCAAGCATCAACCAGGTTTGGATGGAAATTGGCATGCCCGATGATTGGTTTTTCAGCCCCATGTCCAATCTACAAGAAAGGCCATCAAATGTCCTGCAAGATTTATGTATCTCTGATAAATTTCGCATACAAGATTCTATCCAACGAACTGCGTGAATGTCTCAATCCGTTCTGCAACACTATAAATGGCAGTGTTAAGTTTGGTCAGGCAGATCGACCATAGACCAAATATTCACTTTCAGGTAAATCCTGAAAAAGACGAACGAATTTGAAGTCGAGACACACCATTAATTCATGGACTTCAGTTATTGTGTCACGACCCAGTTGTGTCACGTGACATTAAAAATACGTGTTGCAATGTGCAACTTGTGAAAAGCTCCTCCGAACCATTCCAAAAATAATCAGAGTTTCAGCAATAAGATGTGATATCATGTGATTTCTTTAATATAGTGCTGGAGAAAATAGTGTGCAGGGCAGGCATTTAACACTCAATACTTACTTACTTACTTAGGTCCTCGGACCTGTTACGTCCGTGAGTTTCCCCTTGCGGGGCATAGGGCCTCCACTACTCCTACGCGCCATCGTGTACGGTTTCTGGAAATGTATTTCAGCTCTCTCCAACTCTTCCCCAGTTGTGCAGATTCCTCTTCGAACGTTCTTCGCCAAGTACTTCTAGGTCGGCCCACTCTTCTGCCTCGCTGCGTGAGAGGGTTCCATTGCATCGCTTGACTCGCAATGCACTCGTGGCCTTTTCGAAGCGTATGTCCAATCCACTGCCACTTACGTTTGCGTATTATAGAGTCGATGGGTTCCTGACCTGTCCTCGCATGAAGTTCATCATTTTAGATGCGGTTAGGCCAGAAAATCCGCAAGATGTTTCGCAACATCTATTTACGAACGTTTGCAGCTTTCTTGTGACAATGGGTGTTACTTTCCAAGTGCTGCATCCATAAAGAAGCACGGATTCTACTTTGGAGCGAAACAGTCGTAGCTTGATATTTAGGCTTATAGAGTTGTTTCTCCATATTTTGGACAGCATCCCGAACGCAGCCTTTGCTTTCCCGATACGGCTGGTTATATCTAGCTCGGTCCCGCCATCAGTAGAGACAATACTCCCAAGGTATTGAAAACTCTCTACCAACTCTACTGGTTGTCCAGAAATATCTATTTGAGTAGATGAGGAAGTTCCAAGGCTGATCCTTTTTGTTTTCGCCGTATTGATCTTGAGCCCGACGGTTTCAGCTTCTCTCTCCACCCTTGTTGACATTTGATGGAGATCCATGATCCTATGAGAGAGTAAGCATACATCATCCGCGTAGTCCAGATGTTTCAGCTGTGATTGCAGATTCCACTGAATTCCTCCATTTGCAGTCGACAAAGCTGCATGCAGCACATCACTTATTATCAACAGGAACAGTATTGGTGACAGTATACAACCTTGTCTAACTCCACTTTGGATTTCAAATTCCTCTGACAATTTTCCTTTATGCAGAACGTGGACATTTGGATCCTTCATATGTAGCCTTGATAATAGCAATCAATTTATCCGGGATGCCCCTCCTGCGCAAGGCACACCAAATACATTCTCTATTGACGCTGTCAAACGCCTTTTCGAAATCGATGAACAGCAGGTGAAGTGGTGATCGATATTCAACGCACTGTTCAATGATGATCCGCAATGTGTTGATGTGGTCCACACAGGAAGATCCAGTGCGGAAACCTGCTTGTTCGGCGTCAAGCGTGTCTTCTAGGTGGTTTTTTATTCGCTCTAGGACGATTCTTGCTATAACCTTCGCTACAGCAGGCAGCACGCAAATTCCTCTTCAGTTTTCGCACTGTGTAAGGTTAACACTCAATGCACTACTTTAAACCTATCTTTCAACCTTCTAGTGTTTGCAGATGATATCGACATCAACAACCGCTTCCAATACTCGGCTATAGACGCTTTCGCGAACAGGCGAAACATTTTGGGCTGGAAGGAAACGAGGACAAAAACAAATATATGCTATCAACAAAAATCGTAAGAAGAAGTGCATGCTCTACAAAACTCTCTTACAGCCAGTATTCTTTTATAGCGCCGAGTGTTAGGCGATAATTAGAAAGGGAGACCTAATAGTAGGATCTTTCGAAAGAAAAATTATTCTATGGATACTTTAGATCATGTGTGTGAGGAGAATATGAAAGAAGAAAACGAACGATACAACCACAAACTCTATTAGCTGAATCAAGATGTAGGTGAAGAGTAAAGTACAGGAAATAAAATTATGTTAATTTCATGTGTACAGCCATAACGACCGAATGGACAATAATACTGCAGCCAAGATAGTCTTTGAACTTCCATCCATAGGTTCGAGAGAACAAGAAGGCCGAACATCTGGCTTAGATGAGTGAAAGCAGTGCGCACGGGAGCATAGATGATTGAAGGCTTAAATGTTTCAGGTTACGAACCTTCATGATGTATATAAAGTTAGCAGGACACTTTTGGAAATTCATGTTAAAAACTATCCTATCATTAGTTGCTACTTAATTGCGAATTAGTTACGCAAAAAAAAAATTTATAGCATTTTTGGTTTGCGAAAAAATGGGTGTCCTGCTAACTTCATATGAACCTAGCAGGACAACTTTCTCAAAAATGTAGATAAACGATCCGAAACAAGTTGGTTGTTGAGAACTAATTAATTGCGAATTAGTTACGCAGAAAAAAATTAATTTTTTGTTCGTTTGCGAAAAATAGGCGTATTGCGAACTTCACGTGAACTTAGCAGGACAACTTTCTCAAAAAAGGAGATAATCGAGCTGAAAATATTTGGTTGTTGAGTACTAATTAATTGCGAACTAGTTACGCAAAAAAAAGATAAATTGCATTTTCGGTTTGCGAAAAAATGGGTGTCCTGCTAACTTCATATGAACTTAGCAGGACAACTTTCTCAAAAATAAAGATAATCGAGCTGAAAAAAGTTGGTTATTGAGAACTAATAAATTGCGAATTAGTTACGCAAAAAAAAATTTAATTGGATTTTTGATTTGCGAAATAATGTGTGTCCTCCCAAGTTCATATGAAGTTAGCAGGACACCCATTTTTTCTTAAACCAAAAAAGCAATTATTTTTTGTTTGCGTAACTAATTCGCAATTAAGTATAGCAACTAATGATAGGATAGTTTTTAACATGAATTTCCAAAGTGTCCTGCTAACTTTATATACATACATCCCTTCATGAATTGGGACAAAGTATTTGCCCATCGATGAATGCAATTTTAATTCATTTTTAAACTAAACTTGTGAAACCGTGAAGCCCTTGCAAGTTTTTTTGATTAATGCAGTGAAGCCGTTGCAAGTTTTTTGATTAATGAACAAAAGTATATTTACCTTAACTTTTTTGTGTAGAGTTACATAAGCTTCACATTTATTCCAAAAAACCGATAGCTTTTGAGGGATTAGTAATTTAACCCCCTTTCAAAATTGTTCCTCCGGCCCAAATCATTTTAAAGGAAATGTTTAAATGTTAAAACAAACCTCCCCATCAAAAGTCAGCTCTGTCCAAATTTTTATTAAGTCGATGTCTAATTTTCCTAGGCTATAACCTAAAATTAACATTGAATTTACTTTTGATTTGATGATCTTTTTCAGTATATTCTATATAGTTCATAACTTTATTATTATAGGAGAAAATAATATGATGCTTCCATCATTGGGGAATAGCATCGATAGATAATCTAAAATGCTCTATGACATGGTATACAAAGGCGAAATAGGCATTCGAATTAGAATTCCAAATGCACAAATTATTTTTTATTGACAAAATGCAAATGCGTTTATTTTTTGGGAATAATTGCAATGATATTAATATAAGCCTTGGCCAAGAAATATAAATCGTATTTGGTTGAGGCTTTAAATAATTTTTTGGAGATCAATAAACTAATTGGGGTGGTGGAGCGGCAATTTACCAATTAAAGACTGTCATTATGTAAGACCAAAAATGTGAAATAATCTAATGAGTTTGATAAATCGGAGTTTGTTTTTGTGTAAAAGCTCAAAGTAATGTCTGGGTCTACGTAGATTATAAGTTTGCAGAGCATAATTCTACGCCTGATGAAGCATGCTTGATATATTTAATTAAAGATATCATCTTTCTTTTGCCAGATACATGAATGTGCAAAAATAAAAAAATTTCCACCATCATGTTTGAGTGCTGTTCAAGTTTATTTCATTCATTTAATAGCTTAGCTGATATTGTAATAAAATAGCAAATTTATTTTTTGTTATGATATCCACAGAATAATAGTGACGAAATGACATGGAATGATAGAACTTTGAGAACCAACAAATAATGTCTTCAATATCAAATTTATTAATCCACGTAATTACTCGAATTCGACATGCTATACTTGATTTTGGATATAGTTTTAGATTTTTGAATATTAAACCTTTTCAACAATTTATACTATCACCATTTTGACAAAATTTATGTATGTTTTAGATTGATATATAACCAATTCTAATAATTAAAAAATATTGAGCATTGGTTTTTTTTTTATTGGCAGCGATTTTCCTGTTTTAGAGTTTTTGAATAATAGTACTCATACGCCACAGTGTACCATTTCAATTAAAGCTGAACGAATTTTTTGTTAAGAAAACAAGAACAGTTGTTGTGTTAGTTCTCAATTATAATAAATGATAAGTAGGCAGTAGTGAAAAAAGGATTAAAAAGGTAGGTTGAATTTGGATTTGCAGTCATACCTACAGGGTGTTTTTTAGAGTTATAGAACGTTAATAGCCCAGGAAAATTAGACTTTCACTTCGAAAAAATTGCGACAAAGCTGATTTTTGGTGGAGTGGCTTATTATGACGTCTTAAGCATTTCCTGAAAAGTACCCTAAATTTGGCCCGGGGCTAAATTTTTTAGGGGGGTGAAAGGGGTTGAAGTTCTTTTTTTTGGGAATTGCTTCTATACTATCGGTTTTATTGAAAAAATGTGAAGGTACAAATTGAAGCTGATGTTATTCTACACAAAAAATGTTAACATACTTTTTTTCGTGAACCAATAGTTTCAGAGAAAAACGTTCAAGAATTCATGGTGCAGTGAGTTTAGTCCAAAAAATGTATAAAATGTTTGCTTATCGCTGGGCAAATTTTGTTTAGTGATTTATATTTAAGTACAACTCCTTATTGTAAAATCAAGTTCTTAGGGTGGTAGGGGAAAGAAAATGGCCACCATCTTAAAAAAACGTTGGTTGATTTTGTTTTTGTTTTATAACTCGTTGAAATTGCGTTTTTCAAAAAAATAACCAAAGGACAGATTTTAGACGATTAAATTATCTAAAAAATGAGCCATTAAACAGCTCTGTATGTTTATTAATCTCAAAGTTACAGCCGATCAAAAGTCACCTATATCTCATATATGGTGGGGATGAAATGGCGTTTTTTAAAGGTTTTTCGCTTGCTTGTGATTTTTTTTGATGATGTATAGTATATATTTTGAACTGCTCTTGATTGTCTGTAAAATGAGTCTTCTATTCTGACCAAAAAAATTCACAAATAAGCGAAAAACCCTAAAAACGTCATTTCATCCCCACCATATATGAGACATAGGTGACCTAATAAATAAATCCGCTGTAACTTTGAGATTAATAAACACACAGAACTGTTTAATAGCTCATTTTTTAGATAATTTAATCGTCTAAAATCTGTTCTTTGGTTATTTTTTTGAAAACCGCAATTTCAACGAGTTATAAAACAAAAACAAAATCAACCTTGTTTTCAAGATGGCGGCCATTCCCTTTCCCCTACCACCCCAAAAACTTGATTTTACAATAAGGAGTTATACTTAAACATAAATCACAAAACAAAATTTGCCCAGCGATAAGCAAACATTTTATACATTTCATGGACTAAACTCACTGCACCATGAAGTTCTTGAACGTTTTTCTCTGAAACTATTGGTTCTACGAAAAAAAGTATGTTAACATTTTTTGTGTAGAATAACATCAGCTTTAATTTTTACCTTCACATTTTTTCAATAAAGCCGATAGTTTAGGAGCAAATCCCAAAAAAAAACTTCAACCCCTTTCACCCCCCCTAAAAAATTTAGCCCCGGGCCAAATTCAGGGTACTTTTCAGGAAATGCTTAAGACGTAATAATAAGCCACTCCACCAAAAATCAGCTTTGTCGCAATTTTTTCGAAGTTTGGCCATTTTTTTGTCTAATTTTCCTGGGCTTTAAGTTGGCAACATTATTTTAACTGGCCGCCATTTTGTCAGCTGTCAAGTGATTTATTTTTAATTTGGTTTGGCATTTCTACATGAATAGGCTGACGCCTGAACAACGCATCAAAATTGTGCAAATTTATTTTGAAAATCATTGTTCCATTCGAATTTAGAAATAAGCGAATTTTGTTTAGCGATGAAACTCACTTGTGGTTGAATGGATACGTCAATAAACAAAACTGCCGTATTTGGAGTGACGATAATCCTCAAGTGTATGTTGAGATATCGTTACATCCACAACAACTGACTGTTTGGTGTGCTTTATGGGTTGGTGGAATAATTATGGTCCGTACTTCTTTAAAAACAATGGTGACCAGAACGTTACTGTCAATGGCGACCGCTATAGAGTCATGATTACTGACTTTTTCGTTCATCAATTGAACAACCATGATGTGCAGGAGCTGTGGTTTCAACAAGACGGCGCAACATGTCTCACAGCTCATGCCACAATGGATTTGTTGAAGAAACTTTTGGTAACCGCATAGTTTCACGTTACGAACTCGTGAATCGGCCTCCAAGGTCGTGCCGTTAACGCCGCTTTACAATTTCCTGTAGGGATATGTGAAGTCGCTCTAGTCTACGCCAATAAGCCCGAAACAATTGACCACTTGGAGGACAACATTCACCACGTTATTGCCGATATACGGCCACAAATGTTGGAAAAAGTCATCGAAAATTGGACCTCCATATTAGACTACGTCCAAGCCAGCTGTGGCAGTCATATGCCAGAAATCATATTTAAATTATAAAGTCATAAGATTATCTTTCGAATAAAGTAAATTTCATGTCAACTTAAAATAAATTCTATACCCTTAAAAACCTCTTGAAAGGGGGTAAAATGTTTCCTTATATCTCGAAAACTATTACCTAGTTTTTTTGTAATAATGTGTAGGTACAAATTACTGTAGCTTATGTAATTGAATCTGTCATTTCAAAAACAACTCAAGTCAACCTACAAAAAAATTAGACCACAGTGAGTCAAAGGTCGAAACGAATGACGAAGCTACCATAAATCACAATGCGCTAAATTGCACCGTTATTAAAATTTATTTGAAAAGGTAATTTGAGGGTCTAACAGACCAATGCGGGGGTGTAGGAAGAATATAAGGGCTTATAGCAAAAAAAGAATATTGGAAAAAATATAACTAAAGTGGTTTTTGAAATGACCGATTCAAGTCTACACGGAAGATTTACATACTTTTTTACTGGCGATATAATGTAGGTACTAGGTATGTATAAGGCACGTTAGGTATTCGTTAAAAAAGTCGAAATCCAGATATTAGTGAAGCTTGTTATGATGATATGACGATGATAGAGAAGACGTAAAAGTATCAATAACTGTACTGTCAGTATGTCCGAATAGCTACAGCCTAAACGGCTGGATCGATTTTTCACTTTTATTAGAACCAAAAATAACGGTAACTCCCATACAAATTTTTTTTTGTCAATATTACATAGTCATATTTTTCTCAAAAACGGCTCCACAACTTTAAAGAATAGTCAATAAATTACTTCTAGTAAAGGCTTCCCTTGGGTGGGAAACCATTTTTCAAAAATGGTTATTAATAGTACCTCCCAAAGAACCATTTTTTTTTCGTTTTCGATTTTTTTCAAAACGCTATGGCTGATTTCACAAATTTTTACTTGTGACATAGGTACATATAAGGCAAGTTTTGGGTTTGTGCAAAACTAATTTGAGATAACTATCAAACATGACATTACGATTGTAGAGACCTTTAAGACACTTTCAAACAATACAAGAATATCAAAAATTCTTATCCTCTATACCTCATAGAGATCGCGCAGCCAAAAAAAAAAATTGATCACCTCACCCTGTAAAAAAGACATTTGGAATTCCAAATGTGATCAGCTGTCTACTCTTCGATAAGTTTAGTAGGATATAGGAGACATTTTGAATGTAACCTACTAGGAAACTTCCAAAAATATTATCTGTCTTTTCATACACGATTCTGGCCGAGTGTAGAAGTCGACAAAGTTATCCCAATACAAGGAATTTTACAAGAACAAATTGTTCTATAACAAATTCGATATTAACCGAGAGGCAAGGTAAAACATAAACTTAATTCTAAATTGTTTAGCGACGAAAGAAACCGAACAAGATTCTTATATAAAATCATTCGTAGGTAACAACCAACCACTCTGCGTATAGAGAAAATTATACGTCAGCACGTGCAGTGTGAGACTCACCAGAATCTCTGTTTTCACACTCGGCCACCAATACCTAATTCCATCCATACTTTGAAGAAGTCCATTGGCAACTTCGCAAAATCTTGGCAAGTCTATGCAACCGGCCTTCGAGTCTCGAGACTCGCCAAACCGCATTACAAACCTCGAGCTGAAGCCAGATAACGCTCTAGAAAACTCGAAATTCATCTCTCAAACCACGGCAGTTACCGCAGTTTACTGGACACAACAGTCCATTAGAGTGATAAGCGAAGTTTCACTGGAAACTAAATATAACAAAAAAAAGGGGCCACTTGGCGTATACCTACTCAGTGGAATAAGTGCCCCGCAGTGTAAACCTCTATCAATCAAAATCTGATTACAATCACGACCAACCAACCCAATCAGTTATTCACCAGCGCAGCTCCCCGAGTCAGCCGCTGAAACGTAGGACAGAACGAGTACAATCTGAAATTGTTCTCTATCATATCGCCGATTATTGATAAGAGATTCCAGATCCCGTTCTCAAAATAACCCATTGGTTTTCATAGAACTGAAAAGCAAAAATTTTCCTATTGGCAAAGACAGTGTAGATCATCTCCACTTCGATACCACCACAACAGACAGGCGTACCTAGATTAGTAGTAGTTCATATTGTAGGAATTATTAAATTTTTTGTGAACTCTTTCCGTGATCTCGCAATCTCGTCCTCTAAATCAAAACAAACAAAAAGAGAAAAGAAGAAAAAAAAAAGATAAGTATTAACTTTTATCAATTAGAAGAATTGTTCATATGCTTTAAGATTTCTATATTTCTTTTTGTGTCCCGTGTTAAGCCAACGAGTTAGAGCTGACTTCTATGAATGCTGTGCACATCATCATCGGAGCAACGAGCCGACTCAAGAAAAAAAAGGAAGTAGATTAAAGCTTTACATTAAAGCATCCATGGTGAGTCAATCCAAGATTTTTTTATATTGAAGTATTTTATCTTAAACTGTGTGAGCAAATCTTAAAGAGACCTTAAACTAATTACATATACATACATAGATTGAGTTTGTTTCCTCAAAAAAAAAAGAGCTAATTAATTAAGAGAAAGTTTGATAAAGTGAGACGAGAGTGTGAGTTTTTTTTGTTTTTTTTTTTGTAGAGAAGTAGTTTATTTTAGGTACATAAAACCACATAGGAAAAAGAGAGAGCAAAAATAATTTTTTTTTCCTTCTGAGATAAGAGTAGCAAAGCCTAGAATTGCATCAAGAGAATTACGTCACATGCATAAATAATTTCGTATAAAAGTTTTTTTTGTTTAGTTAATTCTCGATCAATTTGAAATCGAAGTTATAATAAATGTTCAACGAATAAAATTTTCGTAATCCTAGATCGACATTATGATTATCGTTTTAAATAAATAAATAAATATTTCCTTATCAACTAAAATTAAATTTAACTAAGAATAATATCACCGAAAATCACAGAAAGAGTAAATAACAAATTAATAAATTGTTTTATAGAGCTTAAGAGATTATATATATATACGTAACTTAATAAATGGAAGATTAGGATGAAATTCAAATATCCAGTTTTCTCCTTTCCTTATTTTTCTGAATGAGTATATATTCTTGATGATGTGTTGAATATCCTTTAAGTGCAAAAAGGGGGGCGTGCAATGAAGGGAGTTTTTATTCGGCGGATAATGAGTGATTCTTAAGTGTTCACTGTGAATACATTTAGGGGCTGATGCGAAGAGATATTGCGAGGCATCAGCCAAGGATGGTTGAGTTCATTGAACTCAACTGAGGGAGGGATACGCAGTGGAAACCAATGCCAGCTATGGTTTCCAAACACAATTCAGAGCATGATTAACAAGAGGTGATCAGGATTATTGTGAGTAGATTTTGTATGTGCTTATACGAGAAAATATTCCCAGGCATGTAAACTTTAACGGGTCCGGTAGTAGCGCAAGATCCCACGACGCCGTCGAGCTAGCACGCGCGTATGCAAGCATGCCTGCCGCGCTTCTCTACCAGGACAACCTATTCGACAACTTATCGAGCCCAAAGGGATTCCTGTTCCTTTTGGAATTTAGTAGGATACTTCTAAGCCATCCTTTTAGAATAAGACCAACTACCGTTACACGATGATAGAGAAGACCAAAAAAGTGGGTGGCACAACTCTGTCTGTCTGTTCGTCTACAGGCTAAACGACTCGATCAATTTTCTTCAAACTTGGTACATAGTGGTTTTTGGTGATTATGCCCATACGTTTTTTTATTTTTTTTAGAACCAAAAATAACGGTACCTGCCATACAATTTTTTTTAGCAATTTTACACAATTTTTTTTTAGCAATTTTACACAATCGTATCCACAAGGTCTGATTACAAGGGAAAAACTGCAATGGGCGCTCAACAGCTTCCAGCCTTACAAGTCTGCGGGACCAGATGACATAATACCAGCCGAACTCCAGATGAATAAAGATTTAATTATGCCAATTCTGGAGTCTATCTTTACTGGCTGCTTAGCACTCATCTACATCCCCTTGTCTTGGAGAGAGGTTAAGGTTGTGTTTATACCCAAAGCTGGAAAGTGCTCCCAAGTAAACCCAAAGGATCTCAGACCTATTAGTCTATCATCATTCCTTCTAAAAACATTTGAACGATTGATTGATATCCACATACGATCAAGCATTGACATGCGACTTTTGTCTACGAGTCAACATGCTTACTGCAAAGGGAAATCTGTAGAAACGGCCTTACATAGTTTAGTAAGAACCATTGAATATTCCCTCCATCATAAAGAGTACACCATGGTTGCTTTCTTAGATATAGAAGGTGCTTTTAACAATGTCGACACATCTGCAATCGCATCTGCACTGACATCTCTGAAGGTAGATGGTTCGCTTGGTGAATTGATTAACCAAATGCTGACTAGCAGGGTCATCAACTCAAAACTAGGCGGCTTTTCTACTAGAAGGTCTGTCAGTAGAGGCACGCCACAAGGCGGGGTCCTATCTCCTCTTCTCTGGAACTTGGTGGTAAATGAGCTGCTAACATGCCTGGAAGCGGAGGGCTTCAGAGTGATTGCCTATGCGGACGATGTTGCAATTGCCGTATCAGGAAAGCATCCTAATACCTTAAAAGAACTCTTACAAAATGCTTTGAATAGGCTAACCAATTGGGCGGACCGGTGTGGTCTCGGTGTCAACCCTCATAAAACAGAACTTGTTCTATTCTCCAGGAAATATAAAATTCCTCATGTAGATCCTCCTTCTATAAAAGGTATTCCATTAACTTTTACTGATCAAGCGAAATATTTGGGTCTTATTTTAGATAAAAAATTAAGCTGGAAACCTAATATACAAGAAAGAGTTAAAAAGGCCACAGTGGCACTCTTCTCATGCAAAAAAGCCGTTGGGAATAAATGGGGCCTTCAACCTCGCATTACTCATTGGCTATATACGTCGGTGATTAGACCGATTCTCGCTTATGGTCGTTCTTGGATGATGAATCGGTCCATATCTACACAGACGGATCGAAAACTGATGAGGGGGTGGGTGGCGGTGTGTACTCAGAAAGACTAAAATTAAGTCTCTCATTCCGTCTTCCTAATCATTGTAGCGTGTTCCAGGCGGAACTTATGGCGATTAAAGAAGCCTTATCTTGGCTGAAAGAAAACGTGATATCAACTACAGATATCCGCATCTTCTCGGATTGCCTTTCATCTCTGCTGGAGATGGCGCAGCAGTTTAACATTCACCTATGTTGGGTGCCGGGGCATAGGGACATCCCAGGTAATTGTAAGGCCGATGAACTCGCTAAAAGTGGAACAACTCTACCTCTTCTACCTACCAAGGCAGATATAGGTATACCCATCGCTACTTGTAAACTTTTGCTGAGGCAAGATGCATTAGAGAGAACAAACCTTAGGTGGAACGATATCACCACTTGTTTGGCAACAAAACAAATCTGGCCAGTAATGGATTTAAAGCGATCTAAGTGTTTGATATCTCTAAGCAGATTGCACATCAGCTCCATGATTGGTGTTATAACCGGACACTGCCTCATAGGCAAGCACGCAACGCGTCTTGGCGTATTCGCTAACAATTTTTGCAGAAGCTGTATGGATGAGGAAGAGATAGAATCGATCCCTCACCTTCTATGCATGTGCCCTGCTCTATCTCATAGACGAAGACTTCACCTTGGTGAGTTCTACTTCAATGATCCTAGTGATCTGATAAACTTAGACATTGGCAGTCTATTACGCTTCATAAGAAGCTCCAAATGGTTCACCGAGTAAGGAAAAGGGTTTCCTAGATTCATGTGGTATCACAATGGACCAACTCATGGTCTAAGTGTGTCAGTCTCCACGACTGGCAGCCACTTCAACCTATAGTCCAGTGCAATTATAAAATTTTATATGGGCGACCCAGCAGTTTGTAACACCCCCAAATTTTATTTTATTATTCGAAGGATAGTTGATTCAAGATCATAACCCTGATTTTTCGCACTCGCGAAATTTACCGTTTGGCCGCCATCTTGGATTTGAGTTTTTATTAAATATCTCGGTTCCTAGAAGTTCTACGAAAAAGTGTTTAATACAAAAAATGTAGAAAATAAAATTTTCTATCTTTTCTGTTAACAACATTTTTTCGATTTTTTTAATATTTAAAAAGTTACAAGCCAACAAAAGAATTTTTTTTTAATTTTCTAAGTGTTTTCGAAAATTTAGCACATTCGCCATCGGAAATTCAAAAAACTTTCTATGAAAAGTTTGTCGACCATTAGATTCTCAACAATTTTGCTATACAGTTTTTTTCTGTATTGCAATAAATGACAAAGATATGAATATTTTTGTATTAACAGTTTTATATTGTTTTCCAAAAAAAAAAATTAAAATCACGTCTTTTAAATCGGTTCTCTATGCTTAATACCAATTTTAAGCTTTTTATTTTTCATTTTAGCTTGTGTTTGTATGTACAATTGTACAACCGCATTTTTTTAACAATGAACCATTTTGACTTTTGGATCTTGGTTGCCATGACAAATTTAATACTTTTGGCAAGTCTGAGTGTAAGAATATGCTCGTGGATGCTGTGGTAATAGTTCTACACTTGCCCCTAACTTTAAAAAAATACCCTTTCACCAAAGTTATTTCAAGGGAACTCTCTTGATTCTCGGTCCTATTGGCAAATGAAACATTTATTCCAAATTTCATTGAATTACAATTATTTTCATTGGGTTTTCAGTTATATTTTACCTGTTGTACTTAAAAAAAGTAATCATTACATAAAATGGACTATTTGGGTAGTTGTATAATTTTAGATTTTGAAAGCACCAAAAGCAAAGAAGAAATTGGTAATATTGCCCAAAACCATTTTGAATAATGAAATGGAAATATTATCTTAGCATGTAAATTGTTTTTGTAAAAATTGGACGATATTTCCTCAATTTCGGGTGATTTTTCTAAACTTGAAGTTTTCGGAAATATTTGAGAAAGGTTATATTTTGTTTCATGTAGATGTAGGTAAGTTTTTTTAAATCTTTAAGCCTGGTTTATACATCCATTCGAAGTGTAGTTTTCATAGAAAAAAATACTTTTTTCCTATAGGCGTGAAAAACTGTCAAAAACTAAATGCAATTATTTTGGCGACAAGGAGGAACAAATTTGTCTCGAAACAAATGCAACTCAATGGGCTTTTTGTAACCAAATATTATGACGAAAACTATTTTTTTTTGAAAACCTTTTGGTTCATTAATTATTATTGATGTTTCAATTCAAATTTGATTTCACTTCACATTGAAGTATGAACTAGGCTTAAGGTACAAAAAAGGGTTCCGGAGAGTGAAGGGACGCGAATATCGCAAGCTGTTGGCGGTGAAACGTATAAGTAGGTACGTATGTGAACCGTGTTCGGATTGGCGGTGGCGCGATGTAGCGCGGTGGGGTTCTTGGGTTGTCGCCACACCGCGGGTCATCACGCCACTGCGCTGGTCGTTACACCACACCGCGTTCCCGATCCGAATGCGGTGCATGGTTGTACGCGTAGTGCTGAAAGCTCCTCGCACGATGCACCCAACTCCTTCGAAGCGCGGCCTATTTGATAGAAAAAATTTCACACATTTGGGCAGTATTTCCTTATATTGCAGTTATTTTTGGCATTTTTTTCCTATTTTAGGTATCTTTTCCCATTTTTATATGTACTTTCATTTATTATTTTGGACATTGCTTCATTTTATGGTGAAAGTGCAATAACGCCAATATTGCAAAAGCTTAAAATTGGTATTAAGCATAGAGAACCGATTTAAAAGACGTGATTTTAATTTTTTTTTGGAAAACAATATAAAACTGTTAATACAAAAATATTCATATCTTTGTCATTTATTGCAATACAGAAAAAAATTGTATAGCAAAATTGTTGAGAATCTAATGGTCAACAAACTTTCCATAGAAAGTTTTTTGAATTTCCGATGGCGAATGTGCTAAATTTTCGAAAACACTTAGAAAATTAAAAAAAATTCTTTTGTTGGCTTGTAACTTTTTAAATATTAAAAATATCGAAAAAATGTTGTTAACATAAAAGATAGAAAATTTTATTTTCTACATTTTTTGCATTAAACACTTTTTCGTAGAACTTCTAGGAACCGAGATATTTAATAAGAACTAAAATCCAAGATGGCGGCCAAACGGTAAATTTCGCGAGTGCGAAAAATCAGGGTTATGATCTTGAATCAACTACCCTTCGAATAATAAAATAAAATTTGGGGGTGTTACAAACTGCTGGGTCAGATTATAAATGCACTGGACTACTAACCTAACCTACACAATCGTGTTTTTCTCAAAAACGACTCGAAAACTTAAAAAAAAAAAATTCAACAAATTTATTTTAAAGGCTTCCTTTGGGTGGAAATCCATTTTTTAAAAATGGTTATTAATGGTACCTCCCAAAGAACCATTTTTTTAAACTTTTTATTTTCTTCAAAACAGTTCGACCGATTTCAATTATTTTTTTTATTCAGAAGCTTCCAAAAAATATAAATAGTTTTGTCTACCAACATTTTTGAAAAAATATTTTTGGGATTTTTAAAAAAATGTTTCAATTTTATTTTGGAAAATCAAATATTTCGAAAAAGACATAATAGATTTTCTTGAAACTCGATATTTAAGAGTTTTGTAGTGCTTTCTAAAATATTTTTAGAAAAAAATTTACATTTATGAAAAAATAACGGTACCTTCCATACAAAAGTAAAAAACCGCAAAGGAAAATATTTTGTTGCTTTAAAACGACCCTACGATTTTGATTAAACTTTTTACATATACCAAAACTAGTACGATCTTCTACGAAAAATTATAAAATTTTACCTTAGCAACTATTAATAGTACCTGTCATAGAACGTATTTTTTTATTTTGAATTTTCTCGTTATCGGCTTAAAGGACTTAAACAATTTTTTTTATATACAAATTTCAGATAAGTTTGAATAATATTGCATATAAAAATTTTCAAAACAAAGTTTTTGGATATTTAAAAAATATTTTAATTTTTTTTTTTTTGAAAATTTGATATCTCAAAAACTGGTTGACAATTTTTTTTTTTTTTTTATATACAACACATAAATATATACTTCTGATTGGTATTCCAAAATTTGTCTTTAAAAATGGTTTGAGAATTTTCGTATACAAAATTAATTTTGAAATACCGCTCCAACGATTTTAAACCTTTTTTTCCATACAATCATACTCAATCAGGAATTAAAATTGCATTCTTTTTTCACCTCAAACTATCTACTGGAGTTGAGAATTGTTCACTCATAATTTTCATGACTATAAACAATTTTCTTAAACGCTAAGCTTCTTGAACATAAGACAAGGTACGTGCGACCCAGTCGTGCATTTTATTTTAAATGGAAAACCAACTATTTGCTTTATATTTTTTTGTAAGATTAGTTGCAGAGCCGCTTAAGAGAAATGGAAGATTTTGTAAAAATGTTAAAAAAGATTTATAACACATATGTATGTACCTTGTAAATTTTTCGTTCTAAAAAAAATGCAGAAACCTGCTTTTATAGTTCAAGGCGCTTGAAAAGAAATTTAAAAAATATGCAAGTACATAACAAACAGATGTAACAAGTGCTGAAACTCGTTCTATCAACTGTTAAAGCAACTCCTAAAACAGCTCAGATCTCAAATATAAGAATACCATTTTATTACTAGAGGGAATATGGCATAGCGCAAAAACAAAACTTTTAAGTCGATTGATTGGTTTTCTTAGAAAGTATTTATTTTTTTCTATAAATATAACAATGTGACTGTTTCAATCATTTTTGTATGTAAAAACTCCCAAAAAAGTTTTAAAAGTACTATATCAAAATTTTCACAAAAGTATTTTTTGGATTTTTTAAAACATTTTCAATTTTTTTTTTGAAAATTCAATACATATTTCCAACACAACTGAGTCAAGTTTTGTTTAACTCTGTACTTCGTGTTTTAAAACTGTTAGAATATTAATAACAAATATTTTACTTTAATGTAAAAACAACGATACTTTCCATCACATGTTAAAAAACCTTTGCGGGTGGCAATGGTGCAGTGGATGTAGTGCTTGACTGTGACTTCGAAAAGATTCAGCGATATTGCGATGACTGGAAGTTGAAAATCAACTTTCAGAAATCAGAAACTATCTTGTTTAGGACTCCGTTGCATGGGCCACAAGGGATACGAGAAAGAACTGGCGTAAGCTGGTGATCGTAGGGCCAAATGGACAGCCACTGGCGAGTAAAATTGTAGTAAAGTACGTTGGCATCTGGATGGATCAGGATTTGTATTTCGACAGACATATAAATGCTGCTCTATCCAGGGCTAGGGGAGCTTTTGCCCTGACGAAACGGTTGTTTTATAGCTGCCGGCTTGACAGCAGGGTGAAGGTGATTTGCTACATGGCCCTCATACGGCCGATGATTGCCTATGGGTGCCCGATTTGGTTCAACGTTGCCCCATCTCAAATGGAAAAGATTCGGGTGTTTGAGAGGCAGTGTCTAAGACGCTGCCTTGGATTACACAGAACACCAGAGTCGGAGTACAAACATTATTATTCCAACCTAAACAGGATAGATAATTTCTTGCTGAAGCTTATTCGAGGTCACATTGCAAGAGCAATATCCTCGACCAACAGCTTAATTTTTGGGGCTTATTACTTTAAAAACGACTATTACGAGAGTGTGCGTCTAAGCGGCTTTATTCCGCCCGATGCATTCCTCTATTTAGACAGTCGAAGGCTGATCCAGGATAGAGCAGCGGTTCCGCTAATCTACCACGTCGGCCGTAGAACCGTGGATCGGTGGCTCCTTTACAGTCGAGACGTCCTCGCACAACACGGAGCGGAACACCTTCGGTTCAGTAGGACTGTGTCCGATCGGGACCGAAGAGATAGGGTAAAGCAGGAGAACCAGTTCTGGTGGTAGAAACCTGAACACGAAGTTCCTTCGGATATTTAAAAGTTGACTGCATTTTTCTATGCCATGGCCGACTTACATAGGTTTAGGTATTTAGTTTTAAGCAGGGACAGTCAGGGTGGCACCAAAAAAAAAAAACAACAAAAACACAAAAAAATTATAAAAAACCCGAAAATGCTTGCTGTGGCTGTTCTAGTTTGTAAGTAGTTTGTAAGTAGTTTTAGTAGTTTTATAGTAGTTTTAATTAGTTTTAATTAGTTTTAATTTAGTTTTATTTAGTTTGTAAGTTTTATATACATATAACACCCAAAAATAAAAGATATAGATACAAAAGTTTTTTTTTTACATCCTTCTTGGTGAAAAATAAAACCAACCTGAATTTTCGAATTAATATAGTTTTTAGGCCGAAAGGCATTAGCATTAAGTTATTAGGTTAACTTAGAGCACCCGAATGGGGCCAGTAAGTTAGTTGTAAGATATTGATAAGTAGGCTAGTTTTTATGAATTTTTGTCTAGCCTTAAGATAGTTTTAAGATGAATGAAAAATAAAAATGAATTAAAAAAAAAAAATGTAGTGCTTGACTGCTAACTTAGAGGTGTGAGTTCGAGCCCCATTCTAGGCAGCATTCTTTTCTACACTCTCCCAGCTTTACTGGACGCCACCCGTGAGATTTAATGAGATAATAAACATCTTGATCTCTATCCACTGTGCCAAATCTTTCATATCCTCCTACTCTTTCTAACTAGTACCGTGCAATTCAGGTTGCATTTAAAAGACCTTAGGTCTTACAGGTATATAGTTAAAATTATTATTATTATTATTATTATTATTAAACCTTTGAAGAAAACCTCAAATTTCTCGAAAAAAAATCGATATTTCAGGTTCGGGTTGATAATTTATTTTTGAAAATGTATTTTGTATCTGCATATTAATAAAAACTTTAAGCTTAAATTTGTTTCTAAAAATGTTTGAAAATCTAACATATATAAAATTATGTTCTTAAAAATAGCTCGACTTTATATACATATAAATCATAAGCTTTTGAACTAAACAGCAGGTAAGTGCGATCCAGTCATGTATTTTATTTTTATCAACATTTTTAGAGCCGTTTCTGATATGGGTTAAGCCCCTGACAGTCGCATGGCAGTTACTGTTATTTAAAAAAAGAAAATCTATTTCCAATTCAAAACAAATAAAATGCACGACTGGGTCGCACGTAGTTGCTCTTACAGAGGCTAAGGGCTTAAGAAAATTGTATATAAGTATAAAGACATGGAAATTATGAGAGAAAAATGTTTAAAAGCATAATATAAGATACCTATTTAAATTAGCTAAAACAACTATGTATTTTGATAGTTTGAGGCGAAAAAAAGAACGCCATCTTAAAAAATATTGTCCTTAACGGTTTTTTAATTTTTGTATGGAAGGTATGTACCGCTACTTTTAGAGAGTATTAAAAAACTCTTTAGTAGGTATCGAATTTTAAATCAATCGATTATGTGTTTTTTTGAAATATTTGATTTTCAACATAAAGAATTTGAAACATTTTTTAAGAATTCAAAAAATAATTTTTCAAAAAATTTTGGTACACAATACTCACCCCAATTACGGAATCCGATTAATGAGCTACGGAGTGAATGAGACTCAATCATGACATTTTTACTATAAGCGAAATGTCAAAATTCGGTCTGACTCCTTCCGCACCTAAATTATCGGATTCTGTTATCGGGGTGACATTTATATTTCTTATAGAAGCTTCTGTATAAAAGAACTTTGAAATCAGTCTTACCGTTTTGAAGAAAATCGAAAATTAAAAAAATACTATTAATAACTACATATTTGTTGAAAAATGGTTTCCCCCACAAATATAGCCATTACTAAAATTAATTTATTGATTTTTTTTTAAGAAAATTTATGGAGCCATTTTTGAGAATAAAAAACGATTATATAAAATTGCTAAAAAAAAAATTTGTGGCAGGTATATACCATTATTTTTGTTAAAAAGAGAAAAAAACGTGCGTGTAAGGTCACCAAAAACCATTATATACCAAGTTTTAAAAAAATCAATCCAGCCGTTTAGGCTGTTGACGAACGGACACACAGAATTAAGCCACCCAATTTTTCGTGTTCTCTATCACCGTAATGTCAGGTTTGATTGTTTTCTCGATTTTTTTTCACGAATCCCAAATTTGCCCTTTAATATTTATGTACATAAGGGTGGTAGTTAAATAAAGGTCACCTTGGATGGGCCTAAATCGATTCTAAATGAAGAAAGAAAAAACTCCATTATTTTTTTTTTCCAGATTTTTATTTTCATCCGCCGTATAGTCGCTGTGTTTGTAATGTTTTTTTGTCATGCTAGATGAGTCGCATGAAATCTGACAACAAATTTAGGGAATGCAGGTTGAAAGTAAAAAGAAAAAAGGAGGGGGCTATAATTTCTCGCTTTTGGACAAAAGTTGCAGTTTTTTACAAAAAATACTTGAAATGGAAAGAAATATATTTTTAGAACAATGGCAACACTAACAGTATTGTGCTGTACCTTTTTGGAAAGCAAGAAGTCTATTTTTAGGGCCTATTTTCCAATTAAGTTTTTGATGTACGGTTTCTGCACAAATTGTTTTTAAGCTCAAAATTTTTAAAAACATTTAAAAAAAGATATAAAAGCTTTTTTATTTGACTTTAAGCTTTTATAGCCTATTGAATAGACCGGAAAATGAGGGGTATTAAGTAACAATTACGTGCAAGGGTTTTTTATGATTGAGTATGTTTGTTTGGCCTATAAGCATGCTTAAAACCAAAAATGCTACTAAATTCACCCATGTGCTTCTGAGAGAATGGTCACACTGGACACTTAACTCGGAAACTAAGCCGAATTTGACCATTTCACATATGAAACTTTTTGTTTAAAATTCAATTTCCTATAGGAATGGATGGTTTAAAAAATTATATAAATTTTTTTTTGCCGGAAGAATTAACAAAAATCAGCCAAAAGAACTCGAAAAATTTAAGATTTCAAAATTTTTGAGCAAAGTGCACATTACTTCTTTAGAGCAAGAACAGGCCCAAAATATGCTTAAACAAAATTAAGAAGAGGCTCAAGGATTTAATATGGCATTATAAAAAAGTCATTTTTATTCAAAATTGACCGGTGTATATCAGTGGCGATTTCTGGTCTTGAGTTCTGGGTTGGCTACGAATAATCCTTTGATCAAAGCTGAATGTAATAAAAGCAAAAATTTTTAATTTTTTCCTCTATAATGAGTTTTAATTCAACTCATTTATCTATGACTATACATAAAATCCAGTCGTCATTCTATTTTCAAAAAAATTTCGAGAACCGGTTCCTAAAAATTTTCACTTTTTCTTATCTTCGACAACATTTCTTTCTCTATTGACACATTAGTCCAAATTATTACATATATTTAAACACTTTGAAAAATAAGGATGAAATTATTGTAAATATAGTAAAAAACATGCTTTTAAGCCTTTCAAAGCCTCTCAGCTATTCAAATTTTATGAAAATGTAACCTGTAAACTGTAACGGCGCTCTAAAAAATTGAGGATTAATCTCTCTATATGGCGTTTTTCTTTTTTAGCTCAGAGCAGATCAGATCAGATTCAGAAATTGAAAATTGAAAATTTTATTATCTGAGCCCTCTGATTTAATTATTTTTGTGTTTTGAATCTGATCTGATCTGCTCTGAGCTAGAATATAAAAACGCTAACAGGCACCTTATTTTTAAAAATCAAAGCAGTATTTCTCGACTAGTAGCAAATTTAATGCAGTTGGATCGATAATTTTTGATTTTATTTGGTTTCTACGGCTACCTTGGAAATTATCAAAATTTGAATTTTCTTATAATTAATTATAGCAACGTACAGCAATGTTTTATATATCAAGTTTTTTATTAGGATTGACGAAATAGAATTTTGAAAAAATTAAATCCATTTTGTGGATAAGGGGGATTAATTTAGTAGTTTTTAATGTGAGACTTTTTTAAAAACACATTTTTGATATTTTACTTCAAATTGAGCTTTATAATTTAGATATTTCTGATTTCTTAAGACAAATACTAAATCATAAATAAGGTGTATTTTAGTTCCTTAATATTCAAGTTATGTATTTTTCAGGTAAATGTGCTAGAAAAGCATATATTTATATAGATGCCCTAAGTTTGTTTCCCCCTAAAATTTCTTGAGAATTTTTTTCTAATTTTGTTTAGCTGAAAATAATTTAAATTATTATAATCCATTATTTGACGCCTCATTTTGGAATATTAAAAAAAATTACTAGTGTTGATAAATGATAAGTTACATTTATACTGAATTCTTTCAATTATTTTCATATGCAAAAATTAAAGGTTTTTTTTTTGTGTACATTTTTTCTTAGCTTATCCGTGGTTTACAATGATGTATGATACATTAAAATAAAAGTATTTTTAATTTATAATCGAAAAAAATCTGATTCATTAAAATCCGTTGGTAATTAAAAAAGTTATTGACGTTTTAGTGAGGCCGGAACAATGTACAACAAAGCATGTTCTAAATGTATTAAATTCAAATAATATTTAATTCCTGCTCTGGTGTTGGATATACAACTTTGTGATTACCAACATATATTTAGTCTTTATACTAAATTTAAATACTTGATTAAAATTTTGTTTCTATGTTCAATATTTATATGAAATTTTTAGATATTAATGCCATTAAGTAGGTGTAAAAAAACATTACTTCAAATTGTTTTTACATTTTTTTCATAGTTGCCATGTAAAAAATAATAATTTTTTTTTACAAATCTAACGATTATCTTACTGACAGTATTTTAAAACCTTAATTATAAAGATTCATGCAGATTTGTTTGAGTAATCATTATATTAATGAAGCTATATCGATCAGTTTTTTAATTAAAATGCATTTTATTTGTAAGAAATCATTTGAAAAAATTTTAGCACCTCTCATGTAGGTTTGATGGTAAAACATTGTATAACATAATCTTAGAAGAGAAAATAAGCAAAAAATAAGCATTTTTTGTTTTTTCAAATTGTGAAATTTTTCATCAACTTTTGAATATAGAATGCTGCGAATCGAATTGAAGGCAGACTTCATCACCCCTTTAGTATGAATTTTTTTACCCCTTTTCAATGATTTTTTCACACAATGTAGCGTGTCATTTTGGCTTTATTTAAAAACCTTAACCTTGAAGATCGGATGAGTAGAATGGGAGTTATGATTTTTTCATGTTAACCTTATAAAATTCGTACTAAAACATTTGCTTCAGATAACTAGGTTCTCCACTGGTGGGTACTGGTCGGCAATCAACTCACATTTTTCTACCCAGGCGTTGGCTCTTTCAATAGAGCCAACCTGTGTGGGTATTTTTGTATGTCTGTTCTTAAAGATAGAGTGACACAGCACATCGGGAATAATATGTAGTTTGTATGAGATTTGTTGGCGCAAATTTTGTAGCCAACACGGCCAATATTGACGTCTGTGAAGTTAGCAGGGCAACTTTCACCCACGCAATTGGGACCTTGACAGGAATTTGCAGTTTTTTTGCATTTTGTTTGCATTTCTATTCCCGATTTTGCAGTTCGCCAAATAACGGTGTAATTTAGTGACCTGCTAACTTCACAGTGAAGTTAGCAGGTCACATGGCGTATCTCAGGAACCAAACGTGCTAGGAACTTGTAGTAAGGCTCCAAATTTGCAGTTTTTTTGCATTTCAAGAATAGGCTAGGTCAGAATTTTGAAGTCCTTTTTTTGAAAAAAATTTCATACTGACCTGCTAACTTCACAGTGAAGTTAGCAGGTCACATGGTGTATCTCAGGAACCAAGCATGCTAGGAACTTGCAATAAGGCTCCAAATTTGCAGTTTTTTTGCATTTCAACGATAGGCTATGTTCAAAATTTGAAGTCCTCAATTTAAAAATTTCCCAAGTTTGACTTCAATATGAAGCAAGTAGGTCACATCGTGTATCTCACGAACCAAGCATGCTAGGAACTTGCAGTAAGGCTCCAAATTTGCAGTTTTTTGCATTTCAAGAATAGGCTAGGTCAGAATTTTGAAGTCCTTTTTTAAAAAAAAATTTCATACTGACCTGCTAACTTCACAGTGAAGTTAGCAGGTCACATGGTGTATCTCAGGAACCAAGCATGCTAGAAACTTGCAATAAGGCTCCAAATTTGCAGTTTTTTTGCATTTCAAGAATAGGCTAGGTCAGAATTTTGAAGTCCTTTTTTTAAAAAAAATTTCATACTGACCTGCTAACTTCACAGTGAAGTTAGCAGATCACATGGTGTATCTCAGGAACCAAGCAAGCTAGGAACTTGTAGTAAGGCTCCAAATTTGCAGTTTTTTTTGCATTTCAAGAATAGGCTAGGTCAGAATTTTGAAGTCCTTTTTTTGAAAAAAATTTCATACTGACCTGCTAACTTCACAGTGAAGTTAGCAGGTCAGTATGAATTTTTTTTTAAAAAAAGGACTTCAATCAAAGAATAGGCTAGGTCAGAATTTTGAAGTCCTTTTTTTGAAAAAAATTTCATACTGACCTGCTAACTTCACAGTGAAGTTAGCAGGTCAGTATGAAATTTTTTTTAAAAAAAGGACTTCAAAATTCTGACCTAGCCTATTCTTGAAATGCAAAAAAACTGCAAATTTGGAGCCTTATTGCAAGTTTCTAGCATGCTTGGTTCCTGAGATACACCATGTGACCTGCTAACTTCACTGTGAAGTTAGCAGGTCAGTATGAAATTTTTTTTAAAAAAAGGACTTCAAAATTCTGACCTAGCCTATTCTTGAAATGCAAAAAAACTGCAAATTTGGAGCCTTACTACAAGTTCCTAGCACGTTTGGTTCCTGAGATACGCCATGTGACCTGCTAACTTCACTGTGAAGTTAGCAGGTCACTAAATTACACCATTGAATAAATATAAATAGAAGTGACACCGCATTACTCAAAGCGATACTAGAAGATGTTGGCCAATAGAAACAAATAAATAGAAATTATGAAACTTTTGCGTACGCAAACCAATTCTCAAAGGGATAATTATTTAATTAATATTTCCTTTATTACTGGTTTCTATGACAATTATGGGTCAATTTATTATTTTGTATTTAAATTTTGTTTACAATTTGTGTTATAAGGTATGTTGGTATTGGTTTTGTTTATTTTTTTTGTTGCCATGACTATGATTTTTCAAGCTAAGCAGAAGATTTTATTTTTCTTATTGAAATATAGAACAAAATTATTTCAGGATAGTCTTATTATTATTTCATAATGTGTTTAGATAAAAAAAAATATATGTGGGAAGCTTAGAGACTTGTTGATTTTGATTATTTATGTAGTTATCATCGTAGTTAAATCGTTGCCTCTTAGGCCATTCTCTTTTCCAAACAAAGGAGAATTTAACGCACCAAACTCCAAGACCAATAATGACGTGATGTATATCGTTGAAAAGGTATTTTAATGAACTACAATAGTTACTTGAAGAGTTAATTTCAAATCTCTATGTGAAAAAAGTTATTCGCTGGCCAAAATTTAGTGTCAGCGCATTTTGGTGTGAAAAAACTATCCTTTACTAGCGAATAACTTTTTCACGTAGAGATTTGAAATGAACTCTCTTAGTAACTATTGTAGTTCGTACCTTTCCAACGATATACATCACGTCATTATTGGTCTTGGAGTTTGGTGTGTTCAATTCTCCTTTGTTTGGAAAAGAGAATGGCCTAAGAGGCAACGATTTATCACCTTAGACAAACATTTTTTGGTCAAAAACTTTATTTAAGGACATAGAATTTTGATTTTAGGGGTTTCTGATTTAAAATAATGATTTTGGGAAATGACAGACACCCTAATATACATTTATATGACTTTTATTGAAAAAAATTAAATTGCTTTTTTTCACTAATTATTTAATAACTTCTACATTTATCATCCGATTTTGAAAAACTTTAGCTCAAATCTTTGTTAAAAAGTTTGTTTTTCACTTGAGTCCTTAAAATTATTTTAAATATTTTTTTTTCTATCCATATGGAGCAACCAAAAACTAGAAATTTTTCAAAAATACTCGTTTTTGAAACTTTGAATGCCTGTAACTTATAAAATTTCAGTCTGACTTATACAAGCAGTACATCGTCGGAAGGAGACAGATCACATCATTCAGAAAATACACATTTTATGTAAATTAACTATGCCGTTAGCGAGATGTATGGGAATATCTGAAAAAATAACTGAAAAAATGATATTTGCGCATATCTCGAAAACGCTTCTTTGGAAAAAAATATAATTTTGATTTTCGTGTTCAGTGACCCAAAATTAGTCTATAAAAAATATTTTTTCTAAGGACCCTACCATGATCCAAAATTTTGTAAACTAGTGTAATAGGTAATGAGCTGGTTTTTGCACGTTTTTCTAATATCTGTTGCTCCTACGAAAAAAAGTGTCACAATATTTTTTGTGTAGAATTTTATGAGCAATAATATATTTTCATTAATTAACCTACAGAGTTTGTTAATAGCTCATTTTTTAGATAATTTTACTATCTAAATGTTATTCTGTCATTATTTTGTTGTAAAATAAAATTCGATCGAGCTGTTGAATAAAAACCAAATCACTTTCTTTTCCAAGATGAGGAGATATAGCCAAACACAATTCGTACAAAAAATTTTGCCCATCGATTAATGAAATTTTAATACATTTTTTTGACAAAATTAGCTTCACCATGAAGTTTTTGTACGATTTTCTCTGAATCTATTAATTGGATGAAAAAAGTATTTTAATCTTTTTTGTGTAAGATTACATAAGCTACAATTTTTACCTTCACATTTTTTCAAAAAAAACTGCTAGTTTTCGTGAAATAAAGAAACAACTGAATTTTACCCCCCTAAAAAAATTAAGTCCCAGCCCAAATCACGCAAAGTAGGTAGTAAATTAGTGTTTTCTAGTGGATTTTCGGAAACAGTAAAAACACGTCAATTTTCAACTAGCGCTTGAGTCTAAATGGGTTGCTGCAGAACAAAAACCTAAAACAGAGATTTTTTGGAAATTGTTTATGCTTTCAATTGCTCTCTGATGTAATTCACGAATAATGGATAGTTTTCAAGCCATAAGTAAAAACCTCCCAAAAAATCCACTTTTGCATCATTTTTTGCATTTTTGTCCACGTTGCGTGACGAATTTGTGTTCGAAGACCTCAGATTCCGATTCAGCAACCCCGAAACCATAAAGCACGGAACAGATCAAAACTACCCCACAATTTGCATGCTAAAAACACAATATGACTGGACTAAATCGCAATGTAACGAAAACGATGCATTTTCTGTTTTTAGGTGGCACGGCTGGGAATCGAACCCACACCTTCGGCATGACAGTCCTACGCACTAACCATCAAGCCACGAGGTATAGTCCTTTTTAGGTAATTATGACTTTTTTTCCAGGTACAACGTAAAATATTACCGAAAACCCTTTGAAAATAACGGTATGTTAATGAAACTTGGAATGAATGTTTCATTTGTCATAGGAACTAAGAATCAAGAGAGTCCCTAAAAATATCCATGGTGAAAGGGTGTTTTTTTTTAAGGGGGAGGGGCAACAAAGAATGTTAACCATAACACCCACGTAAAAACTCTTACACTCATGAAACTCGCCAAAAATATTAAACTCTTCATGGCAACCAAGAATCAAAATAGTCCATACAAATATCTTTGTTCTAATAGTGTTTTTGGTGACTGTTAACTTTTGACTTGTTCTACGGAAAATACGATTTCAAAAATTAATTTTTGCTTGAAAAGGCCCATAACTTTGTAAAGGGTGCTTGCAACATTTTAGTTTTGCTTTTATTAGATTCAACGTTAAAAAATACCCTTAAATCATATACCATACTTTGTGTATATACCTCAATTACACCAAATCGGAATTTTGGCTCAAATCTTCCAACTTCTTCCCAGATTTTCCCTCTCTTTAATAAAAAAAAAACCCCAGAACAAATATATTTATGAGGACTATTTTTATTCTTGGTTGCCATGACAAATTATATATTTTTGGCGAATTTCATGAGTGTAAGAGTTTTTTCGTGGGTGTTATGATTAACATTCTACACTTGCCCCTCCCCCTTAAAAAAAACACCCTTTCACCATGGATATTTTTAGGGAATCTCTTGATTCTTAGTTCCTATAACAAATGAAACATTCATTCCAAGTTTCATTAACATACCGTTATTTTCAAAGGGTTTTCGGTAATATTTTACCTGTTGTACCTGGAAAAAAAGTCATAATTACATAAAAAGGACTATAACTTATTTTTGGGTGGTTGTATCATTTTGAATTTGGTTTCATTAGATTCAGCGTTAAAAACTACTCTTAAAGCATGTATCATATGATTAGGTTTTATCCAAACAAATATTTAACTTTGATAGACCTCCAAATTCTCCCCGTCTGCACCTCTTCAAATGCATCTACACAAAAAGCCAATGCGGGGATTTTGGGGGACTTTGGATATGTTATAGAGGTTGCAATTCTGCATGAATTAATTGTTTCAACCTCGGAACCCATTTTTCCTGGCCTATCAGCAATGCTATGCAGATTTCGTATCAAGAAAATCAGTACATTTATTATTTCTATACTAAGCTTTGAAAAAAAGTTTAATTTGAAAAGGCAACGAAAATCATTCAAAACTACAAATTCTAAAGAAAATTTAAATTTCATATTAGAACACAACTAACATCAAAAGCAGACACTACAATCGTCCTGACACCCATCGTTTCCATAGTAATTCATAATAAACAAAAATAACAAACAATGCTATTATTGAAAAATTCCCTTTCAAATACACCAACTTTTTATAATTAAGGAAATTAATTTTATGTTATACACCAACCTCATCATAATATTTAAAGCGAAAGCAGAGCTACTTGAAAACGATACGGACATTTTGCCCGGTGTCACCTTCTATTTATATTTATTCAATGATTACACCGTTATTTGGCGAACTGCAAAATCGGGAATAGAAATGCAAAAAAACTGCAAATTCCTGTCAAGGTCCCAATTGCGTGGGTGAAAGTTGCCCTGCTAACTTCACAGACGTCCAATATTGAAAGAAAAATAATATTAACCCCCAGTTTCACAGTGAGAGTTTAAACTCCACTTTTGGTTTAAACTTCAGTTCAGTAGAACAATTGAACTCAGTTTAGGGTTTAAACGAGACTGTGAAACTGGGGGCAAGAGATTCCTTTTCCTACTTTGTATGGGATTAATAAAGCACGTAGGAGTTGCAATGAATGGCTCGATTTAAATAGGTTTTGCTGCTTTTATAATGATTTAAACGGATTGGGGTGTTGTTTTTTTATCAATATAAAAGGATATTTTATCCTCAAGTTTTAATACAAACAATTTGTTTGTAGTAGGTACCTGTATTTAAGACGAAATTTTAGGGTTGGCGCAGCCAACCTAGCCAACTGAGAGGAATCGCCACTGGTATATATCCATTCAAACCTTACCATTTGCTATAATTGTTTACAGTTTTGGCCCGAAAGCCTCTTTTTCGGTACTTTATGGCAAATTTCACATTCTTTCAAACATTCAAATTCAAGATTTTGATGAAATATGACATAACGATAAATGAGAATATTTAAAAATGAGGTAAATACACGTTTTTAATTGCTTCTAGACCTACAAGCTGAACGGCTGGACCGATAATTATAAGACTTGGTACTAGGTACGGGGATAGTTTAATTTGTCATCTAGTACCTACCAATGTTGGTTTTGGTTAATTTTTCTTGCTTAAATTTTTTTATAAAATTTTTTGAAACATCCATTTCAATTGAAATTTCAATTTTGAACAAAAAGTTTTAAGTGCAAAATTGTCAAATTCGGCTTTGTTTCCAAGTTAACCCAAAAATATTGAAAAGTGGCCTGTTTGACCATTCTTTCTGAAACATATGAGTGCATTTTGGGTTTTAAGCATGCTTATGGGCCCAACAAACATATTTAATAATAGAAACCCTTGCAGGTTTTTTTTTTAAATCTATTCAATAAGCTACTAATGCTCTTACAAATTTTTATTCGAATGCTATAACCATATGATTGTATAGGTATCTTCTATTGTTTGAGATAATTTGTTTCAATTTTTTTTTTCAAAATTTTAACTTAGAAAACAATTTTTGTCGAAGCTCTTTATGAAAAGAGTTTTTTTCTTGAAAATAAACCATAAGCATAGGTTTATGGCTTTGCGAAAAGATAAAAACAATACTGTTAGTGTTGCCGTTGTTATTTAATTATTTGTTTCCAATTTATGCAATTTTTTCTTATAAAATTGTCCTCCTTTTCAAGCGGTGGAAATATAACCCCCCTCCTATTGAATTTTTTTCTTGTCTACTTCCAATCCAACCAAATTTTTTTTTTAACTTCTTCCGGTAAATTTTTGTTGTTCTTCGGTTTGTGAGTTGTGAAATTTTGTTTGTTTATTTTTGAGAGTGGTTATTTAGGAGTATTGAAAATTTTACTGATAATATCTTAATATTAACTCACTTGAAAATATAAAAATAATATAAAATTAATTTTGATAGTGATGAGTAAAAACCAATGACAAGAAAATGTAACTCTTGTGATTGTCACCACAAAATTTGTTAAATGCGACTTACATACGTTTATCACCAAATAACTTAACCACATTCCATCCAAGCTGGACATGTGCAACTTTAAAGTTCTTTAAATGTTTTAAGATAATTAATCGTTTTAAATTTGGTACTTTGTAAATTTTTAGTTAAAAGTCAAATGTTAAACTAACACTTGGTATTTTGATAAATGAGAACATTTTGAAATGCATCTTCTGCATTTTCTTCAAATATCTACATATGTATACGTAGGAAGAAGGTACGGAACATTTTTATTTTTATTTTTTTTTACAATTCCCTTCATTTCTCGTGTATCCTCATCCTTTTTTGTGGGAACCTAAGGGCTAGGGCCCATTTGCTGATACGAAACTTGAATATTTAGGAAGAATATAAGAGCTAATGTGACAGCTTACGCAGATGAAAAAGTAGAACATAAGCTTATAATTAATAATTACTTAAGTTTCATATCAGCAAACGGGTCAAAGTCTCCTTACATTAATATGAGTAGAAGTTCATTGCAAATAAAAAAAGTTTTTTCTTTATTTTTAATTAGACAACCATCAAACCACTATAGCCTCTGAGGTATACATTTACATTACTCCTTTCGAACATAACAAACGAGTATGAAGGAGAAAGATGAAGGATACAAAACACAGCTGCTGCTGCAATGATGGGATAAGTCATGTGGGTAAAGTATCCATGACTCTATATTTGATGCTAGACAGATTCAAGGCCCCAATCCCCAAAACGAGTGTCATCGTCTGTCGGGAAGTAGCATAGTCTATACTTAAACTAATTGTTTCCAGAATTCCTACCTTATAATTCTTCATCAAATTAATCTAATTAAATTAATTCTAAAATTATATATAAATATCAAGTTACATACCATTTATATAATCCAACAATGTCGCCTTTGAGTGTTATCCATCCACAAGGAATAGGAAAAAATTTAATTCACAATTAAATGCGCACAATTGACTTCATTTGAAAAAAAACACAAAGGTGGGGGTAGGGTATATAACATTTTCACTTTCACTTCAACACCCACATTAATTTGGTATCATTCTTTTTTTTTTCAATATAAATAACTGTGTACACAAGCTTAAAAAAATATATCAACCCTTCTTTATTATAGGATCACGGGAGTGTAGCACATTTCAAACCAAGTTTTCCTTAAATTTTTTAAACAATTTTTAAATTATATTATACACACTCTTGACATTTTTCAAGCATTTTCTTTCGTATATATCCTTCGGACAATGCATTTAGAAAAAAGAAAAATTTTAACCGTAATACTTGAAATCAATTTAGCAAAATAAAACGCGATCAATTTCCGTCGTCCTTCCCGCGCCGCATCACTCTCATTCTAAAATGCAGGTTACTTTTTAAACACTCAGACAAACTACGATGATAGCAAAGCGTTATTAAGCGTACTAATTAACAAAATTCAACTGTGATGTGTTCATAAAAAAAAAGTGAATTCGTTTTCTTTTTCCGTACAAATTCTTTGGTATGGAAGGTAGCTTTGGTATATATAAAGAAAACAATTCATACAACTTATATAGTCTCGGGGGTGGCGTTGAATTTGGGCTTAAAATTTTTCACGGAATTATTTTCACTTTAATAAAAGAATTTAGGTAAAATATTTAGTAGATAATGGAATAAAGGTGAATATGAGTGTTGCCTCTATATCTTGGGTTTATTTTTAAGGCGTACCTACATTTCTTCACTTTCTATTTATACTGATAACAACTCTTAACGATCTCTGAACTTAAAAAAAAATGAATGATAATGAATAATTGAATGGGATCTTCCGACAAAAGGTTTTCCTTTTAGTAGATAGATCATTTATTGTAGCTGAATTATTATACATTTTTTCATTAAACCTGTATTGCACAATTTACAGAGACTTGGTATTAAGCTACCTTACTACTGAAAAATTCATAACAATGTTTTTAAATATTACTGACGTTAATACAATTGGTAGAAGGAAAAGCTACAGAAAAAAACCTTCTGTAAATAGATGAGATGGAGAGAAGGGGAGGGAATATTTGACAAAAACCTCAGATCAATGACTTTTTACAAAAATAATGCGAACATGACAAAAATCAAATAAATAAACATTTTAATAAATAAATAACAAATAAATAAATAAACAAATAAGTTAATAAATAAACATTCAAATAAATAAATACACAATTTAGTGAAATAACAAACAAAAATAAGTAATAAATAAATAATAAATAAATAAATAAATACACAATTAGATAAAGGAAAAAAAAACATAAAAATAAATAAATAATTAACTAAATAGAAAAAAATATCACAGAAGAAATAAATATCAATAAATAAATAAATTTATTTTAATAAATTAACAAATAAATATATCACAGAAAAAAATATTTAAATCTCTATAATTAAATAAATTAATAAATAAATAAATAATGTTCATAAAGTCAGATTATTTGATATAAGGTAGTTGTCAGATGAACTACAGGATAAGTCATAGCTGTTGCCTAGTTTTAAATTTCACGCCAGTTTTTAGCGGTTCACATTCAACTATTTTTAGGATCACTTTTGAAAAGAAAAAGTTTGGCAGTTACTAACAATTTATCAATACACCCGTGTTAAAGTTGTGAAAATTCACTACAAAACGGTGAAAATATAGGGAAAACGTTTCGAAAGTTCCAAGTGACTTTTGTCTTCAACAAGCCCCACTGTTTGTCTCCCCCACATTTGGTGTATATATGTATTTAATCCATAAATTTGAACGCTTCGGCAAGCTTAGTGTGTGGAGACCCCATGTCTGTCTGGAAAGGCCCTGAACATATCGGTATTAAAGTCACTGAAGTCACGGTGGCTGGAAACCCAAGTGTGTCTATTTTGAGATGATCTCCGGATTGATGGCTATCGAACACTACTTTGCATCGATTTTTTTGTCTGAAGTAAATGTCATTGACGTCAGCGACGACGATGCTTGCACTAAAATATGCCACACAGCCTTTGAAACAATCGCTCTATATTTCTTGACAGATTTCCCGAACGAATAAAGTCTTGAAATGGAGGCTTCAACTGGCCTAGATTTGGTGGTTTAACTCCATTAAATATTTTTTCTTTGGGGTAATATAACAGATTAAGCTTACACCAAAGCTTCACCAACCAATTTATGCATTCAAAGAAGGCTGTCATTCGCAAAATTAAGCCACAATTATGCGAAAACTTGATGTAAATTTTAATAAAAAAAATATCTTAAACTAAAATCTCGCAATGAAAAAGTCTCGCCTTTCATAGTCTGGCAATTACAAAATTCCACTTTTAACAATACCGCAAATTAACAATTCGCAAATTGAATTCTTGTTAAATTTAATTGTTTTGCAATAAAAACAAATCATCATTTGGTACACTTTTAACAATCTCGCAATTTCGCATTGGAACATAAAAAAATCACAATGTGGTCATTAAGAGGAACTGCAGATTTTGTACTATAAATAAAAAATATCAATAGGTACCTACCTACTTTACAATACAAAAACTAAGTTTTATGGGGTTGGGTATAAAATTTCATAATTTAAAACCATTCGAAATCTCACATTAAGAAATCTCGCAACTACAAATTCTCGCTTTTCATTATTTTGAAATTACAAAATCCCTCTTTTAAGAAATCTCGAAATTTAAAAACCCCACAAAGTAAAAACTGGCAAATAAAAATCTTGCGAAATTTAAATGTTTTGAAAATATGTAGGTACCTCAAAAGCAGAAGAAAAAATGTTTCGTTTTTGATTTTCGTTTTTTTTCGCAGGATATTATTTTTGACTGCAAAACTGGATAGCATTTTGTTACTGTTCAATTTGATTTTGCAAAATTTTTATATGTGGGATTTCGATATGTGAGATTTTAAATTGCGAGATTTCCTTTGATATTTGCGAGAGCTTTTGGTGCAAGATGTAAATTCGAGATTGTTAAATGCGAAATTTTGTAATTGCGAAATTAGGAAAAGCAGTATTATAAATTCGCAAGATTTCGTTTTTGGATATTTTTTTTTAATGCAAAAATTCGTTATTTAAAATTTTTGTTTGCGGGATTTTGTGCAACTCTCCGTTTTGGCATTACGAAAACTCGCATTTACAAAATCACACTTTTCATAATATCGCAATAACAAAAACTTGCGTTTAACAATCTTACAGTTATGAAATGCACATTACGAAAACAAAAAGTTTTTAATTAAAATCTCGCAAATTTTATTGAACAAAATATTTTTTGCAATGCATTTAAGTTTTGCGAAATTTTCTAACTTCTGCAGAATGAATCCAATGCCTTGCCTAACTATTTTAAGACCTCATTGTTATTAATATTTATCCTTAATAATGTTTCAATTGTTGTTAAGAATAAAAAAATAAAGAAATCCCCCCTTAAAGGGATCAAGGTAATTAAAAAAAAAATCTGTACAAATTTTTTTTGAAACCGGTTAACGTTAATACGTGCCGGCAAGCACTTGAAATTTCCCATGCAAAATACATGGAGATTTCTCAGTCTTTTACTCAAAATTTTGGAAAAAGTATGAAAGTGGATGGAAAATTTTGAAACTTGGTACAAATATTAATTACTATAAGGAGTATACAAACATTTTTTATCAATTTTTTAAACAATATTTACCCCGTTAAAAACAACAGCTAATATATTTTTTTGGGTATTTGTTGTTATTTTAAACGGTATAAATACTGTTCAAAAAATTGAAAATAATTTTTTTGTGTACTCCTGTACTTAATATATGTACCAATTTTCAAGATTTTCCAACCACTTTCACACTTTTTCCAAAATTTTGAGGAAAAGACTGAAAAATCTCCATGTATTTTGCATGGAAAATTTGAAGTGCTTGCACGTTAACAGATTGCAAAAAAAATTTGCACAGATTTTTTTTTTAATTACCTTGATCCCTTTTAGGGGGAGCGCCACCCTATGTAGTACAACTGTCCTGTCGGGTGAATTTTTAGTTGTTAAAAATAATGTTTTTAGAAAACAATAAAACCAAAGAAAAAGTATTTCGTTTACGAATTTCTTTTTTTGGTTCGCAAGATTTTATTTTGTATTGTAAAACTGTGAGAGCAATGTTGGTTCTTTTGAGTTCATTGAAAAAGCAAAACTAGTCAAATTTAATAAGGATGATATTTTGGTATCATACGATGTTATTTCACTTTTTACGAACATTCCTATACAGTTAGCCTTAACTATAGTGAAGAAAAGATGGGAAACAATTAAAGAAAACACGACGTTACCCCAGAGTAAATTTTTGGAGATTCTTGATTTCTGTCTGAAAGAAAACAATTATTTACAGTACAAAGATGAAATCTACAAGCAGATTTTTGGAATGCCTATGGGGAATCCACTGTCACCTACCATTGCCGACTTAGTGCTTGATTATTTGCTTGATGAGTGTTTCGATAAAATGAAGCAGAAGCCAAGGTTTGTTGCAAAATATGTAGATGACATCTTTGCCATAATAAACAAGCACGAGGTTGAAGACATTCTAAAATCTCTTAACGGATATCACCCAAAGATACAATTCACGATAGAAATGGAAAATAATTGTGAAATAGCGTTTCTCGATGTCAAAATTCATCGAAAACACGATCATCTTATGTTTGACTGGCACCAGAAAGACACAGCTTCCGGAAGATTAATTAATTTTCGCTCTAACCAAGCCAAACACATCATCATCAACACGGCTTCGAACCTCATAAGTAAAGTCTTTAGATTGAGTGATGAGAAATTTCATTATAGTAATGAAATGAAAATTATTAATATCCTGCGAGATAATGGATTTCCGTACTCCGTCATACGAGGCCTCATACATAAACAAAAAAACAAAGCCCCCCTCAACAACATCAACACGGATGGTCCTCTTGGCTATTATAAAAGTGTTGTTTATGTACAAGGTCTGTCTGAAAACTTTAAAAATATTGTCGCCACAAAATCTAAAGATTTACTTTTGGCTTACAAATCAAATAAAACACTTGGTCATCTTTTTACGAAACTTAAAGTCAAACCAGATAAAGACAAAGCCACTGATGTGATATACAAAATTAATTGTAACGGCAAATCAGATGATCCTTGTAATCTATGCTATATTGGCACCACGAAACAATTCCTTCGACAACGAATGTCTAACCACAAATCAGACATTAAATCCAACAACCCTGGAAAGACTGCATTAGCCAATCATTGTATTGAAAGTGGCCACTCTCCCGACTTTGACGATGTCAAAATTCTTCAGACCGAGAGACATACGTCTAAACGATACACCCTCGAAACGCTGCACATCATCAATAACAGCAACAACATGAACCGCAAACTAGACACACAGAACATATCCGCTGTATACTGCTCACTTGTCTCCGACTAAACGTCAATTATCAATTTGTTGTTTTATTATAAAGTAAAAAGACCAAGCTTCAATTCGAAGTGCATAAGTTTTATTCAACTTGATTTATAAAACCTTTTAATTTTACTTATGTAAAACTAAAATACTAAATTTATTTTTCACATAATGTAAGTCCCTTGTTAAAAAGTTGTCATACAATTGTTATATTCATTATTTGTTGTTTTTGTTAAATAAAGTTCCCCTGAAGAAGGCAGCAACCCCTGCCGAAACGTCGGGAAAAGTAAATGTTTACTTAATTGTTTCATTTTCAAAACCATTGTGACCAGAAAAGCCAAAGGAAAAAAAAAAAAAACCGTAACTGACTGACTCACTTACTCACTGACTGACTCACTGAGAGATCATCAAAATTATGGAGCATTTCCCGGCTTCGTAGAAACTTTAAATTTCCCACAACGGTAGGCCTTGTGGTGCATACAAAGGAAAAACTCGAAAATCTGCAATTTTTTTATTCAGGGGGCGTAGCATCCACCCACTGTCTTAAAAATTCTTATAAAATATATGGAGCACTACCACTTATTGTAGAGCGATAAAAATTGGTAAATAAGTAGAGCTTGAAGTAGTTAGGAAGAAAAAAATCGAAAATTTGGAATTTTCATTTCAGGGGGTGTGGTATACACCCACTTTCTCAAAAATTCATATAAAGCATATGAAGCACTTCCGATTGCTGTAGAACGATGAAAATTGGTAGATCGGTTGGGGGGGGGCTGAAGTACTTTGAAAGAAAAAAATCGAAAATTTGGATTTTTCCGTTCAGAGGGCGTGGCATTCACCCACATTCTTGAAAATTCCTATCAACTATATGGCGCACTTCCGATTGTTGTAGAACGATGAAAATTGGTAGAACGTCTTGGTTTGACGTGCATAAAAAGATTAAAGTCAAATATTTATAATATTCAGCTCGAGGGGCGTGTCATCTACCAACTTTTTTAAAATTGTTATCAATTATATAATGCACTTTTGATTGTTGCATAAAGATAAAAATCGTATGAACATTTTACTTTGAAAAATCGTAAGTTTTCTTCTTACTACCTTATTCTAAAAATCAAGTAAATTTGTGCTCAAAAGGGCACCTAGCGAGCAAATTGTGGGATTTTTCGAATTAGGTAGTTTTATGACAAAAGCTAACGATTTCTCGAAGACGAATTGAGGTTTTTGAAAGATTCAAAAGGAATTTTGAAGTAAGATGTTAATAATTCAGAATGAACGCAAACATTTTCTCGAAAAAAATTACCTCGAGAAAAAAAATATAACCCCCTATTGACATCAAAAAATGCATTTTTTTTAAACCTCTAGATTCGAATATCTCAAAAACGTGATGTGCTAGAGCAATTCCAAGGCCAAGGATTCGAACTCAGCGTATCATAGACCCTGAGAAAGGTATTTATCTTGGTTCAAGTTACAGACAAAGATTCAAATTTTGTCACACAAAGTAATTTCTTAATGCTTTCGAGTGGATTTTCGAAAACATTAAAAATACGTCAATTTTTGACTAGCGCTTGAGTCCAAATGGGTTGTCGCATAAGAAAACCTTAAATAGAGATTTATTTGAAACTGTGTATACTTTCAATGGTACCATTGATGTAATTTTCGAATAATTGGTAGTTTTCGAGCCATTAGTGAAAAACTACCAAAAAATGCATTTTTGCATTTTTCCATGTTGCGTCACAAAATCTTTTTGGCAAACCTATTCGGATTCAGGACACCTGAAAACCTGAAGGAGGAAAAAAAATCAAAGCTACCCCAAAATTTGCCAGCAAAGAGCCTTTTTGAGTACAAATTGACTGGACTAGCACTCCAAAACTGTAAAACGATTTTTTTCCTATCCCAAAATTCATAACATTTTTATAATTTTTGAATCCGCTTATTGATTTTTGAATATTTTTTGAAATTTTGCGATTTTTTTTTGGCAATTATATTTTACGTTTGGTATTTCCGCTTTTTTAATCTTGCCATGTTCAAGATTACTCAGTTTAAGAAAAATTTAAACTAGTTCAACTCGATTTGTGCTTGACCGAGTTGACACTTCACTAATATAAGGAGCTTTCCGGACAGTGGTGCAAAGTCTTAATACAAACAAAATGAAGGTCGGCAAAAATTGCTTTTGTGTGTTGACCACATGTAACTGAAGGCAAAATATTAATTTTGGTGTCAGAAACTTCCTTCACACCGGAAAAGTTCTATTGTCTATTTTTCTAAGGTGGCACCTACCTTTCCTACGCCTATAAACATAACTCATGCTAAAAACAGTTATTTTGGAGACTCAACTTTCTACAGGTGTTTAGTAGGAAGAGCACTTCATTGTACACAACAGTGGGCGTGGCAGTAGGTGTACTCCCAAAGCAATTACTAGTCTCATACGTTTAAAAAAGCAAAACTTCAAATTTTCATTCAAAATAAAGCGCAAATAAAATAGATAGTAGGGGAATTTGACTAAAAACACTTTAAAAACCTTCCTTTGAATAATAAGAACAACCTCCAAAAATGTCACCAAAATCGGTTAAGTAGTTTTTGAGTCTATAAGCCACACACCCTAACATCCATCTTTGTTAGAAGACTCCAAAATCAATGAATTCCATTTTTGCATTAAATTTATTTGCTCGCCATTTCTTAATATTATTTTAAAAGTCTAAAATTCTTGGGACCGGGGAAATATAATTCCAGGAGAAGCTCAAAATAGAACAAACGAAAAATAAATCCCGAACCTTCTTAATTTACATAAAGTATCAAATAAAAAAAGTATCCCTATCCATACCGTGGACTTACAAAGTTCTTAAAATTTCTTTCAGGATCTTAGATTTTCAAAAAAAAAATTCTTAAATCCAAGATATCAGCAACACCCATCGTTATCCACATGCACATCAGGTAAGATTATTTTTAAAAGGTATAATCGTATCCAAAACACCCATAACGAATAATCTTTAAGGGTATTCCATCGCACTTCAATACATTTTACAACACTACCTTTTAAGACTATACATTAATGATGCCTCGCGTTTAACACTAAGACTTCCATAGTTAAAGTGTCAACCGATAGGTACAAAAGATTGACAAATATTGATTCATCTGTTATTGGCCCAAGTGTATTATTATTTTTTATTGCTTGTTGCGTAGCTCTATTAATATATCATTCGATTTTTTCTCTCATTCTTTATAAGATGAATAATAATTAAAACACAAAACACTCTATAGCTTAAGCCGAAATTTCCTATCGGTTATAGTTCAAGGTTATTTAGACAACGACAATTACAATAATATCAATTTTAGTGTATTAAAGCAGTTAAAGCATTTTTGTGGCTCTAATTTGGAGAAAGGCAAATTAGCCTAGACTAGACATCATCGGTGCTTAACCGGCCCGAATCTATATGAAACACGCACTTTATTTAACATCCGACGAGCGACGACTGCGGGAAACCGTATCCATCAGTCTACGTAATACTCGTACGTAAAGTTGGGAAAATTACTTTATACCGTTAGAGAGGCCATATATACCGATGCAAAGCATGCAAAGTGACTTTTACAACTAAGACTGGTGGTGCTGTTATTTGGAAAAACTGAATTTTCATTCATGATTTTCAGTTATCGTAGGGAAATGATTGTGGATTGTGGAAGACGTACATGCGCTTTTCATCTACGATATGAAAAGATGATAAATGCTTGAATGTAGCAGACAACGATGTCGATGAACGATACAGTCCCGTCAGGATGGACAACAGACAAGGACATTGGTGAAGAGAAGAGCGAGTTAGAAGTTGAATGAAAGTGCATACGAAACGAATATAGTAGATACCTACCTTACCTTGTTTGTACTGTAAAATACGTTGACCTAGGATCTATACGACCTACATCTCTACATATGTATATCCATCCTTGTATAATGGAAACAAAAAACACAGGTAGCATAAGTTATATAATGCTATTAATAGGCGAAGTGATCAACTGGTATCTTCGTAACCGAAACAGATATGACTACCTTACACACTTTACTGTGTTCGATTCAGAAGCAGTAAATTCTCAGGAGTTCCTCTTCCTGTTATGTCTTGGGGATATAATTTCGTTAATTTGCTCAGTTTGTAACTTAAGCTGATATCCTTTATTAAATAATGATTTTCTCTTTAAATGAGGAACGTAACAGATATATTTGTATGTTTAAGGG
Source organism: Dasysyrphus tricinctus (assembly GCA_963921185.1). Lineage (NCBI taxonomy): Eukaryota > Metazoa > Arthropoda > Insecta > Diptera > Syrphidae > Dasysyrphus > Dasysyrphus tricinctus. The sequence goes on from OY992532.1 coordinate 182,721,398, forward strand.
TCTTTCAATAAGGATGTTCGATTTTTAAATGTAAATAAAATTAGTCTTGTGGGGGATAGCTATAAAAACTCATTTTTTTTTCAGTTTCGCTTTGTTGAAAGAACATTTTAAGGGATTGTATATGTATATGCCAAGGTATTGTTTGGTGGCACGTATTCAGGAGGTTGAATTTTCGATGCCTTTGTCACAAGAATCTTAGTGAATTCGCTGAATGGGATGAGTTATTTATAGTCACTTTTATGGTGGAAACATTGAAGCTTTTACTAAATTGTTTCGGAATTGATGAACTAAGATCTGGTGCAAATGAACCTTGTACTAAGTAGGTACCATGCTCTCTGAAAGTGCTATAGCAAGTCGTCTGGAAGACAAAGAACTGCGCAATAATCATCTCTGATGCTGAAGCCGTTATATCTTCTTTAATAATTGGCCGAAAGCCTAAGGAGAAAAGCAGTGATAAGTAGGCACTTTACCCAATTTGCAGAATGCCTACAGCTTATTGACGCTTTCAGAGTTCTATGAAAATATTTAACAATTCCAAAATAATGTCGGGGTAGGAGGATGTCGTCGTGTGGTTGATTCCTTTATGAATTTGCACAATTCGGAAAGGAGGAATTAATAGTGCAGTAAAATAAGACATGAAAGAAGGTAGGTACGGACAGGCTGAAATTCTGAACTTCCTCTTGGGAGTAGGCATGGAACTCAAATCCAAGCTTCTGACCTCCATGGCACGGCTCGCGGCGCACAGTGGGGAAAACGTGGAAAAAATCATTTTTTGCAAGTGTCAATAGGCGTGTTTTATTGGGAAAGCTATCCGCAGCTTAGTGAAATTTTATATGAATTACAAAAACAGCATCGGCAGCAAAATCACTGCCGATAAAAGTTAAAGTAGAATCCTGCTGCCGATAAACTTTTGACGTTTGTTCGAGTATCGAACTCAATTGAATAGGATTTTTGTGTGTTCGTCATTGGTACGACTGGTACTTTTATGTGTCTCGAATTCTTGATGGCTATGTTCGTAGAGTAGAATTATGTTGAATGAATGGCCCTGTTTAGACTGTAACTTTTCACTTCGTCAAGACCATGTTTTTGTAGAAGAAATCGGTGAAGAGAAAATTTCACTCATAAATTTACGTCATGGTGGCGTAGTGAGCAATTACAGTCTAAAATGGGTCATTTGTAGGTGCATGGTTGTTTTGTTTTACCTTTTCGACAAAATGAAAAAATTATCCTATCCTATGCTATGCTAAAAAAACGCTGCCTTAAATTAGTTTAAAGTGCAAAATTTAGCATTTTTATTTATAAGTGACAAACAAGATATATTCTGCCAACTGTCAAACTATAATTCGCAAACCACAACATCAAGACGCATTCCACAGAGCATTTTTCTTCACATTTTCTTCTATAACAACCAAACAAATTACTCAAGGGAATGGAAGGTCAAAATTCACGATCATTCCCATTTCAAAATTCACTATTCGCAGCTCATATGAAAAGCTCTTTTTGTAAACCTTTGGTCTATATAGGGACCAGTTTGTAAAGACATGGTTCCAATTTTGATCCGATGCTCAGCAATTTTAAGTCACTGCTTTTGGTGGAAAGGCTACTTGTACAAACGTGGTTCAAGCATTGATGCGTGGTTCAATTATTTTAGCTCAGTGATTTCGGCAGTTTAACTGAGGTTCAACAATGGTCAAGCTTGAAATTGTTATTACAACACACTGGAACCTTGGAATCATTGTTGCACTTCAGTATATCCGATAAAATCGATGAGTCACAAATGCTGAACCATGGATCAAATTTTGAACCAGTTAGTACAGCTGAAACTATACTGAAGTTCAAGGAGGGTTCAGGCTTATTTGGCTACTAATGTACTCAGTTAATCCGGTAAAATTGGTGAGTTAAAAAATTTCCGGTGAAAACTAGGTAAATGCATTAATATCCATACAATCATGTCCTTATTGTAATTTATAAAATTATCGCTAATAAAATCATCTACTCCATGTGTATTGAGTCTGTTATTATACGACGACTTTTGATTCATGACTTTTTGCAAAATTAAATGAGTGCAAATGAGAAAAAAAAGTTTGATTTCACTTTCACAATATTAAATTTCGAAAAATCTCAACTAAAAAGTCTTCGTGTAATAGCAGACTAAATCATGACTTTTTTACTTTGACCATAGTCTACCAACAAACCCCTACCCCTTTTCTTTTTTTTTATAGCTGCAAAATCAATTTTCGTATCTGAAAATGGCAAATAAAGAAAAAAGGGGCACAAACATTTGATGAAAACCATAAATTATATAAATATATAGTTATATTTCCCATTTAACTTGCAAATATGTTAGCTTTTGTTAATAATTTCGGTTTATTTCTACTTTTAACTTTCACAAAATTCTCTTTTGTGTCGTGACAGCTGTTCAGGAGTACCATATTGCAAATACAAAAATATAGGCCGCTGCGGATGCGTTTTTATGGAAATTTCTCACTGTACTATATATAAAATCCCAAAAAAACACGCCTAATTTTTATGATTCATTATTCGTTTCTTATAGTAAAATAGTTGTTTAATTAAGAAATGATAACCGTTTGCAGATAAACTATCTGTAAACCTGGAATTTATCGCCCAAAAATGAAAATTAGGAGAAATAGATAAGACCATGGGTATTCAAACGAACCGTTTTCACAAAATTTTGAACTTTTTTTTAATGATTCCCCTTATCACGTTATTATTGATAGCGAGTTTCCACAGTAGTCGCTTCAAAAATCAATGCTCCCAACAATAGCATTGATTTTTGTAGTACAAGCTTCAGTTTTACAATTCAAAATACTGCCTAGGTCTTATTTTAAACCGAGTAGTGCAGCCTATCATTCTTTTATAGATTGAGGTAGGGAATTCCACAACCGAACCGCGTGAACGAAAAATTGACGGCTCGAAACAAGATGGGAGTAGCGTATTGGTATCAGATCGCTACTTCGATTAGAGCGTGGAAAAAGGATTCTGTTGTAAAGGTACGTCGGTTGGTTGTCGTCCTAAACGAGAATAAGTTATCAAGAGAAAAACCGTATATTAGTCTTGCATATGAGGAAATGTGAACATATCTCCGTAGGCCAAAAATATATCTTGTCACACTATTATTAATAGACAACATTAAGTTTGTCTCTGTGTTTGGAATCGCGCAATTACTAAATAGTTCACACCCAAATAATAAAAGCGGAATAAGCAGCGACTAAGCAAGTATCATTCTTGTTTTTATTGGAGTGATTCTTTTAGTGGTCCATAACATACGAAAGCCTCCGTATAGTCTAGCTATGATAAGTTGTATATGATTTGTCCAAGTGAGTGTCTTATTGAATACTACTCCAAGATTCTTGGCTGAGTCAACAAACTGAATAGGGTTATTAGTGAGTAATATTGGAGAAAAGCAGGATGTATCTGCAGGGCCTTTTGAAATGACTAAACATTTTGACTTTGTAGGATTTAAATAAAGTCCGTTTGATCGTGACCAGAGCAAAATCTTATTTAGATCTTCGTTTATCTCCCAAATTCCATTTTCAATCAACCCCAGTGGACAACTGTACCTAAGCTGTAACTGTATGGATGAGTTAAAGCTTAGAGACGGGAGCTCATTAACATACATAGTAAATGGTAATGGACTCATAATAGAACCTCGGGGAACACCTCGTGTTAGCGGAAGAAAACTTGAAGTTTGGTTGTTAGCAACTACTGCTTGGTGTCCGGAACTAAGATACGAGAAAGTGAGTCTCACTGATGATGACGTAAATTGAAACACATCCCTTAGATAATTTCATGCATAAATTGCGGTGGTTGACAGTGTCAGAGGCTTTGGAAAAATCCAAGAGGGTGAGAAAAGACACGAAATTCTTATCTACACTTTTTCTTATTTTTTCGACCACATTTATAAGGGCAATTATAGTGCAACTGTGTTTGGGACGGAAACCGGATTGATTGGGTCATAGCATGTGGTCACTTTTTAGATATTGCCGCATTTGTGTGTGTTCATAATTTTTTCAAAAACTTTGGATAATATAGCAATATGGCTATTTGCCGAAACTCATTTCGGGTTTTTGTGACAAGAACAATTTTGACACGTTTCCAGACGGTAGGAAAAACTCCAGTCATGAGAATAGTGTTGTTACGTATCTCAAGGTCAAGGTAATGGGTAGAGTTGCCTTCAAAAAACACGGGATGGATTTCGTCAAATGCAATTGAGTTTGATTTAATAGATAAACAGGTTTTTAGAACAACCTCATCATCAATTGCTGAGAAGCTTAAGCCCCTTGTAGAAAAGCTGTCGGTTTCTAAAACTCCAGAAAAGTCTGCGCTATCATTGAACTCAAATGATGATAGGGATGTGAAATTGGTATTCAGCTCATCACAATCAATGATAGTAGAAACACTGTTCAAGTGCTTACCAACACCAATTTCTTTAAAATTTTTCCAAAGTCTATAACCGGCTAATGAAGGGTTAAGTTGAGGAGCATAGAAACGTCTCTTAGCTTCCCTAATCTCAAGTACAACTTAATTTCTCAAGTCAGTATATACCTTATGAAGTTCTTCGAGTCTAACTGGCTGAACAGAATAGAGTGCTGCAACTGGAATAGCTGTAAAAAAGTGTCGTACGTGACTTTTTCATACTCGCACACAATGCAGCTGTACAGCTTTCTGACATTTTAGTATCGAAAATAAAAATGAAAACAAAAATAACAAAATGTACGACTGGGTCGCACGTACTTGCTCTTATGTTCAATACACTGCGGGTTTAAGAAAATTGTATATAAAAACATGGAAATTATGAGGGAAAAATGTAGAGAAAAATGAAATACGACACTTAAATTGGCTAAAACAACTCTTTTGACAGTTTGATGCGAAAAAAAAGAATTTCATCTTAATTCTTGATTGAATATGATGGTATGGGGAAAATTTTTTTAAAATCGTTGGAGCGGTTTTTTAAAAAATTAATTTCTTATACATAAAATTCTTAAAACATTTTAAAGAACAAATTTTGGTATGCAAATCTGAAGTATATATTTATGTGTATATAAAAAATTAATTTGAAAAAAAATTGTCAACCCGTTTTTGAGATATCGAATTTTCAAAAAAAAAAATTGAAACTTTTTTTAAAAATCCAAAAACTTCTTTTTTGAAAATTTTGAGATGCAATATTATTTAATCTTATCTGAAATTTGTATATCAAAAAATTCATCTAAATTCGTTTAGCCGATAACGAGAAAACTCAAAATAAAAAAATACGTTCTATGACAGGTACTATTAAAAGTTGCTAAGTGTAAAATTTTATAATTTTTAATAGTAGATCGTACTAATTTTAGTTAATGAAAAAAGTTTAATCAAAATCGTAGGAGTCGTTTTTAAGCAAAAAATATTTTCTTTTGCGGTTTATTAACTTTTGTATGGAAGGTACCGTTATTTTTTCATAAATGTAAAATTTTTTCTAAAAATATTTTAGAGAGTACTAAAAAAGTCTTAAATATTGAGTTTCAAAAAAATCGATCATGTCGTTTTTGAAATATTTGATTTTTCAAAAAACAATTTGAAACATTTTTTAAAAATCCATAAAATATTTTTTCAAAAATGTTGGTACACAAATCTTTTATTATTTTTTGGAAGCTTCTGTGTAAAAAAAATAATTGAAATCGGTCGTACTATTTTGAAGAAAATCAAAAAAATGGTTCTTTGGGAGGTACCATTAATAACCATTTTTGAAAAATGGTTTTCCACCCAAAGAAAGCCTTAACTAAAATAAATTTATTGAATTTTGTTTAAGAAAAGTTGTCGAGCCGTTTTTGAGAAAAAAGCGATTATGTAAAATTGACTAGAAAAATTGTATGGCAGGTACCGTTATTTTTGGTTCTAAAAATAAAATGAAAAAAACGTGTGGGCATAATCACCAAAAACCACTATGTACCAAGTTTGAAGAAAATCGATACAGCCGGTTAGGCTGTAGACGAACAGACAGACAGACAGACAGACAGACAGACAGACAGAATTGTGCCACCCACTTTTTTGGTGTTCTCTATCATCTTTATACCATGTTTGATTGTTATCTCAAATTTTTTTTTTGCACGAATCCAAAACTTGCCTTATAGTACCTATAATCACAAGTAAAAATGAATAATGATGAAAAAGAAGCTAAAATTGCTTAACGTCTTTATGAGTGATTGAAAAGAATATAAAAATCACTTTAGCCCACATGTAAACACTTCGTTTTGCTCGCAATTTTGAAACGTCAAAAAAGGTGCAAGCCAAAGTTAAAAGTTGGCCAACTTGTCCAGCTGCGTCGTGTTCTGTTTGCATCATTGAATTTGTGTTTATTCAAAATTTTGACAGCTATTGCAGTTGCAGCTCCGTCTCCATTCTGTTCAGCCAGTAAAACGGTTCCAAACTTTGTAAGCTAGATTGCGCTTATATATTAAAATTTTAATTTTGTTGTTGCACCAAGAATGGTCATTGCATTTAAAACTTTTTGTTTTGTAAGGAACGTGAATATTCTGAAACATTTTGAATTATTGATTCAAAATAGCTTTTTATGGCCTTTAGTCCTACAAATTGGCGTTTCGTTCGGCTTACTCACTTGAACTCATCAGTGACATAGTGAGGGCCTTGTCATACGCAATTTGTTTTAAGTTCAGTTCAACTTACATGAATTTTTCAACGAAAATCCACTGTAAACTATATCCAACAAGATTAGAATTCAATAATTCAACAAGTCCAATCCTTAATGCTAAGTCTTCTACTTGGCTGATTTATTTCAGTAGTATATAGAATTTGTATTATAAAACCTTCTTATATACATTTTGAATTATTTAAAGCCTTACAAACCTAAAAAGATTACTGTTATCTTACTTGTAAGTTGATTTGTGAAATAAATAAATTGAAATTGAAAATTGAAATTGAATATTGAAAAGAGAGCTAATGTGTTCTTCAATAAAAGAAACTTGGTTGTCGACAAACTCCATAAAGAAAACTCGAGACCATTCAACCGATCTTAAGTTATGTTCTACAAGGTTATAATTAATGCTTTTAAAATCTCTATAGCAATAACTGCTGTTTGAAACAAGAGGTTTGCACTGGTAAGTTACATAATTGCAATAGGTCATGGTGTGAAAACAGGATGCAGAAAGTTGGTTACAGTGAAGAACCTTGCTCAATTCACTAACAAAAAATACATCAAGAAGGCTACTTGTGTCCTTGGTAATGTGAATAGGTGGGGATGTGTTTACTGGATGTCAGCTAAGAGCTTTAATATTGACATCGTAACCTGGGCCTGACTTGCATTTATGGAAAACATAAAATATTTGAATAAGGTTATGTTAGCAACTGAATTCTTACTAATTTTTACGAAAAATTACTTTTTTATGAAACTATGCGTGGCAGTGAACGAAAATTAATTTCGTTGGTTTCTAATCCTAATATATATCATTCCTGAAAATTTCATCAAAATCGGTTTGGTGGTTAAGTTTTTAAGGAAAAAGAAACAACTTGATTACAAAAAACAAACAAATACATGGTGTCCGCCGGGAAGGTATGCTACTTAGTTTGTTTTTAATTTTTGATTAAATGAAAGAAAATGGATCTTATATTGATAAATGTTTTATTTAATGTCGGCAATTATGTATGAAATACAATATCAGGTATATGTCCGCCTCTGTTAGTCTCAGAAATGCGAGCCCTTTTGAGCACATTTTTCATTACATTCTCACACATTTCACGCGGTTTTTCATTAATTTCATCACGAATACTTTGTTTGAGTTGCTCAAGCGTTTCTGGTTTGTTTGCATAAACCTTGCTTTTCAGATATTCCCACAAAAAGAAGTCCGGAGCAGTCAAATCAGGCGACCGTGGAGGCCAATCAACATCACCATTTCTTGAAATAACTTCTTGTGGAAAGAAGCATGCAGTTGTGGCGTTAAAAAGTTTTCAATCGCTCCCCATTCACAGGTACCGTTACGGCAGCCCCGGATCTATGGGGGGGCAAACCGGGGCCTGTGCCCCAGGCAGCAGCTTACAGGGGCGCCAAATCTATGTGACTGAAAAAACTGAGAATTTCGACGCTTAATGAAATGAAATGAATTGAGATGCGGCAATGGAATATCAAATTGTATTTCTCTGTCAACCGTTAGCAGTTTTTCTATTATTATTTCTCCATTTAAAATAATTTAATTTTAAAAATTAAAAAAAGAAACGAGCTATAATACATTGTTAAAAGTTTTTCTGATGTTTTTTAACAACAGGTTTTTGCATTGTATGTACATACCTAAATGTATTTTTACAAAACTTCCCCTCCTCCCTTAACTGTAGGCGATAGATCCTACTTCTTCAATAATAAAACATTTGAACTGTGTCCCTCTACAAGCGTCGCACCACGCCGCCGCCGTACAAATCCTAGTCTTGCCTAAAGGATTATTTGCTGGATACTGATAACTTTATTACACTGTATTTTAGATCTTTTTTAATTCACAAAAAATCTAAATACCCACAAAAATGTAGCAAATCAGGTGCTCTAAAAAAAACTTCTTAGTAAAAATGTTTTCGTTCAGATGAACAAAAAGTGAGATAAACGCTGAAAACCATTTTTACAATTTTCTACAACAGTTTTGTATGATGTCGATAATTTTTGGAAACAAGAAATTGAAAAGATATTTTAACTTACAAAATCAAATAAAAAATGGTACCCTCCGAGAAAATTGGATTCACCTTTTTCAATACCCATTTTCAAAATGGCGGATAACACAAAATTTCCCACCAGCCAGAGACTGCTCTCACGTGTATCAAAGAACCAGCCAATCGTAAATTACTTGTGTTTTGACGTTGCTTAGCTCTTGTACTATTAAGGTTTGAAATTGTGTGTGTCAATTGCATTGAAATCGTTCAAGGAACAACAAAGTTATAATATGTTAACATTTTTTGAAAAATCCTGTTGTAAAATATTTTTTTCTGTTACAATTCTATATCAGCTATCCCCTGAGTAAATTTTATTGCAATCTCTCAAGAAAGAACGAAGTTGCAAAACGTTGCTATATTTTAGAACATCCTATTTTGAAAATATTTTATTCTGCTATAACTCTGTCTCAGCTATCACTTCTGTCAATTTCATTGAAATCGCTCAAGGAACAACAGTACCGAGGATTTAAAAACTTTTTTCGGCACTTTGTGCTTCGATACTGTATTTTGCTTAACTTTGGCTTTTCGAAAGTGTGTCCTGTTGTAAATTTACATTTTTCTTTCTTCAGTTCAGGGAATGGATCTTCAATAGTTCTCCCATGATAAATTCGGGAACGAACCAAATTTTACAGATCCTTGCAGACTTGATTCGAATGAAAACGAATTTTATTAGAAACCAAAAAATAAGATTCGTGATCGAATCAAAAATAAAATTCTATTGAATTGTTCACGACAGAACGAATCATTTTTTATCGTTCTACGAACCTTGGTTGTGTATCGTCTTTGTTTAGGCATTGTTAATTTTCTTATCAACAGTAATAAGTTGCTGAATAGGTATGGGATGCACATCCATTCAAAAATTTATTCTCCCAGTGACAAAAAATCCAACCAAGCAGATATGTGGTTTTTTTCATTTTTATCAAAAACGGTAAGGGCGCCAAAATCAAGTTTTGCCCCGGTTCGGAAAAATCGTAGATCCGGGGCTGCCGTTACGCCGTTTTCATGTTCAAAGCAATGATTTCTCATGATCAAATTGCACACCAGATGATTGATTTTTATAAAATGTTTTAACGATTGAAACACGTTGGTTTATCGAATATTATTCCATAATAAATTTGCCACGTGTCTACTTCACGACTGCCAAATATGAACTGTCAAGACTAATGTTTACCAAAATGGCGGCAAAACAAAGTAGTATACCTTCTCGGGGGACACCCTGTATAAATGGAGGCTTCGTTTTCTTCATAATAAACATACAAATACAATTCATGGAACCAACAACCAACTGCTGTTTTCCAATTTTATAATATATTTTCTAAGGTAAAGCACCATTTGAGACATATCTACATTTCCAAGGTTTCGGTACCTTTCTCTAGTACAAAAAAATCTAATTTAGCGTCAACGTAGCTGTATTTCAAGTTCACCAAATGATGCAGGGTATTTTTATATTTCTGCATAAAAAAAAACATATTTCGTCAAAAGTGGAGTTATCTGGAGTTTGACCTGGATGCTTCAATTATTCTTTTGTGATTTCAAATTTTAAAATTAATTGTTTTGTGGCACCATCTTTCATGTAATTAGAAATTTAATCTTGGTTAATTTGTGTTTATTTGTCTACTTCACCTAAAAAACACCAAGCACCCTAAATACAGAAAATAACGTGATTAGCACGCACCACAACGTAGCCTTTTGTTTTTAAATTTACATAAAGCAATATTCAAAACAAATGAAAACATTTGTTGGCTTTTGCACTACAGAATGTCTGACCCTGACCCTTGATAAAAAGATTAATATTTACCAACAGCTGCATCTATTAAAGTCTTTATTAATTAAGTGAGAGTCACAAATTTATTTAAAATGACAAAATAACTGTTTTTTATCTGCTTCACACCACATCCATCCATTTAAAACTCCCAAAACCCCCTCTTTTTATCACATTACATTTTATGACATTACTTACAATGCCAATCTTCTCATCATAATGTCATTTAACACTGTGTTTCCATTGAATTAGCTTCCTTGAATTGAACAGCTTGTTATAAACTCCATCGATTTAAGTTTTATATTTTATGTACGAGTATATGGAGCTCCCTCTTATGGGTAATTTCTTAACACTCAATTTAAAAGATAAGTTTTCTCGATTAGACTTTAACCGCTTTAGTGAAAATAGTGTTATTTATCAAGCACACTTCATTGAGTTTTCTATTCAATCCACATATTAGAGTTTAATCGCTTGATTTTAACGGCATTTTTAAATTTAAACGCATACAAAAACCACGTGCAGCCGAACATTTAGCGGAGGCCTTTGACTGCTTCAAATCAGACATCACCATTCACCGCCATCCAAGAAGTGCGATGGGAAAACTGAAAGACTACTATATATCTACTACGGTGACGGCTACCGACCACAAGGGCAGCGTCTCTTCGGATGTGGATTCGTCTTAAGAGGCAGACTTAGGCAAGAAGTCTTGAGTTTCAACTATGTGAACGAGCGACCCACGACAATTCACATCACCAAAGCTAAATAGAAGGACCAGAGCTGCTCTACAAGCAGAAGAAGAGAGAGGAACACAAGCTTCTAAGAAGAAAAAAGAAAGAGCATGAAAAGCGTGCGGTTGAGGAATTAGAGCGATGCCATTGCAGGAATGAAGTTCGGAAGTTTAACCAAAAAGTAAAAAGAACCTCGCAAGGTTACAGGGCCCGAACCGAAACCTGCAAGGAAGATCAGGGGGACATCGTGGTAGAATCACAGTTGGTGGATATGGAAAAATCATTTCTGCAAATTGTATAACGGCGATGCCGAACCGAATTCCGCTACCATGCAGATTGCACCATTCAACCTGGACGACACGGACGTAGGCCAACAATTCCGTCCACCCGATCTCGACGAAGTGAAGACAGCTATATCTGATTAAGTCCAATAAAGCTGTTGGAGCTGATGGCCTTGCGGCTGAGCTATTTAAAGCGGCTTGCGATGAATTGGTTAGGAGTATGCACCAGCTCATCTGTAAAATATGGTCGGAGGAAAGCATGCCCTCTGGACTGCACCAACTACAGAGGCATCAGTCTTCTTAATATCGCCTAAAAGATCTTCTCTGCCATACTTTGTGAACGCCTGGAGCCATTTGTCAAGAACCTGATAGGTCCATATCAGTGTGGCTTTAGGCCAGGGAAGTCCACCATCGACCAAATATTCGCACTACGGCAGATCTTGGAGAAAACCCTGGAGTTTCAAATCGATAGCCACCACATTTTCATCGATTTCAAGGCCGCATCTATAGAGATGAGCTATTGAGAGCAAAATCTAGTTTTGGCATCCCGATGAGAACGCACGCTACTCCATCAAGGTCGGCAAGGCGACGCGCTGTCATGCGACTTATTCAATATCGTTCTCGAAAGAATAGCGCAAAACTCTCTAGTCAGCACCATCTTTCAAAAGTCCGTCTAAATACTCGCTTACGCTGACGTAGACCTGTGTATAAATGCGTAGATCCGCATGTAAATGCGTGTGGACGTGTATAAATGCGTAGATCTGCGTAGAAATGCGTAGAATTCCGTAGATCTGCGTAGAAATGCGTAGAATTCCGTAGATCTGCGTAGAAATGCGTAGAATTCCGTAGATCTGCGTATAAACGCGTAGACCTGCGTATAAATGTGAATATCTGCGAATAAATGCTTAGACCTGCGTATAAATGCGTTGAACTGCGTATAAATGCGTAGACCTGTGTATAAATGCGTAGATCTGCGTATAAATGCGTAAACCTGCGTATAATTGCGTTGATTGGTATAATTGCGTAGACCTGCATAGAAATGCGTTGATCAGCGTATAAATGTGTAGACCTGCTTATAAATGCGTGGATCTGCATATAATTGCGTACATCTGTATAATTGCGTAGACCTGTGTATAAATACATAGACCTGCGTATAAATGCGTAGATCTGCGTAGAAATGCGTAGAAATCCGTAGATCTGCGAATAAATGAGTTGATCTGCATATAAATGTGTAGACCTGCGTATAAATGTGGGATCCATAAATAGAAGATAAGCTAAGTATTTTTTCTTAATAAATGTAAACAAAACACTAACAGATACTACTTTCAGACCGTCGTCACCGATAAACCAAACATCAGCACATTCCCAGACGTTGAAATGGAAATGGAATAAGATCCACCGCGGCGACAGCAACCACAACCGCCGCGCCGCGACAACGATGACGCGCCGACAGCAACCATACCCCATCAAGACAATGTGATATGATTGTACAAAGAAGAAAAAACATGACAGAAACATGACCTATTTAAAGTCATTTAAATAGCCAGTCATGGTCATAGCAAAAATAAGAGACAACAAGCAATGCCGAGACAAGTAGCAAAGGTACTACTGCTGATTGGAGCTGTAATTGGAGGTGGTTGGTTGCTGAGCTGGGCCAGCAGGGCGCTGGCCTGGTACCGTCTCCTACAAAGGTGGGCGGTATGGGATCTTTTCTAAAGTAAAAGAGAAAGAAGGAAAAGGCAGTCTGTGTGCGGATCCCGAACGACGACGACGGTCTGAAAATAATGAAAAGTAATTAAAAGTAAATATAATAACTAAATGTCAAATTGAAAGTAAACGTAGCAATTAAGATATTAAACCAAAAATAAATGTATTAATTAAATTAATAAAGTAAGTGTGTGTTCTCATTCATTCCTACACTTGGGGGCTCAAACCGAGATGCCTAGATACCTAGAAGCAATTGAAATAGGTTCTAAGATTCGCGAAGAGAAAAAATTGTGGAAAGTTGAAAATTAAGAACTGCTAAGAGTAACGACGGATAATATGATGTGCTAAGAATGAAAAGTTGAAAGTTAAGACCCGCGTAAAGAGTAAAGATGAATGTTAAGATTTGCTAATTTGCTAAGAGTGAAAAGCTGAATACTGAGAAGTGCTAAGAGGAAAAAGTGGAAAGCTAAGACGAAAAAAAAAAGGAAACAGTGCTATCATTTGATTTAAAAAAAACTGAGACAAGAGTTGATGTGAAAGAAGGTAACATCTAACAAAAATTAAATTTTTTTTAACTTTCTTAGGGAATGGATGGATGAACTAACCGAAGCTTTCACCACACGCGAGCTGCAAAAGTTCTTAAGGCTAAAAAACTTATCGTACCGATACCGCCTTAAAGTCGACCTGGTGGATAGGATTAAGGGAGCGTTCGAAAGTATAACGATAAGTGAAATAAGAAACGCGATAAGAAGAGGCGAAGATATCGAATTAGAAGAAGGTGAAGAGGAAAGAGAAAAAACAGACGAAGAAGAAGAAGAAGGAAAAGAAGAAAAAAGCGAAGACGAAGATAAGATGTCTAACGAGGGAACCAACAACTTTGTGTTCAGGGATGTCGAGGACTCTCTGGAGCATTTTTCGGGGGAAGCCGGAAAGAACTTAACGGTATGGTTGAAAGACTTTGAAGACATTGCTACCGTATGTAAGTGGAACGATATCCAAAAATTCCTGTACACAAAGCGGCTGTTAAGAGGGGCAGCCAGACTCGCGGTTGAGGCCAAGACGGGGTTAGCAAGCTACACAGCACTGAAGGAGGTATTGGTGACAGAGTTTCAAAAATCAAAGACCACCGTCGAGGTACATAGAGCGCTCGAAGCGCGAAAGAAGAAGACAACAGAAAGTCTCCTGGAGTATCTCTACTCCATGCAGCAATTGGCAAGCGATGGGAAAGTCGATGAGGAGTCCCTGGTAGAGTATATCCGCAACGGAATTCCAGATTCCGTACATAACAAGATGATCCTGTACGAAGCTACCACCCTAGAAGACCTTAAAAAGAAGATGGAGTCTTACCGACAAATGAAGAGGTTTATGCCAACGCAACAGGTACTCAGCAAGAGCAGTGGCAGCAACGGTAAATCATCAATGCCTTCACCAAAAGGTGGACCGACAGGCCAGGCAGGACAAGGAAAACGGTGTCACAACTGTGGGTCAAAGTCGCATATAGCTGCTAGTTGTCCGGACAGGGGGAAAGGAGCGCGGTGTTTCAAGTGCAACCAGTTTGGGCATATATCACCAGATTGCCCAGTCAAGAATGAAACACCTTCGACCTCAAGAGGGATTAGCCATGTAAATCGCATCGAATCAGATGAGTGTCACATTCCAATAAACGTGAAGGGTAAGACATATTACGCTTTCGTAGACAACGGAAGCGATGTTTCGATAATCCACAAGTCGTTCCAAGAGAAGATAAGAGAAGCAGAACCTCAGCTACCAGGAATGATGTTGAAAGGGTTTGGAGATAGCCCTCGAAAAACACTCGGCTCATGCGTTTTTGAAGTACAGATTGGAACAGAAAAATATCTGAGTCGTTTTCAGGTTGTACCAGATCGGTGGATTCCAGATGAGATCCTGCTTGGAAGAGATTTTCTAAGAAAGGTGGAATTAGTTATCAGTGGTGGAAAAATCAAGATTGTCAAGAATATAGAAGGGGAAAAAGGTGCGAAGAAAGAATGCAATCTGGAGGAAAACGACATTTTTCAGATCGAATGGTGCCCAGAAAGAGACAGTGAATCGAAGTGGAAGGTAGGAAATGAAAATTACCGAAAGGTAGTGAATGACATGATAGATGCCTACAAGCCAAATAGTCGAGTAAAGTCGAGCATCGAGATGAACATAGTGTTGACAGATGATATCCCAGTTTTCCGCAAGGCACGAAGACTGGCAGCTCCAGAAAGGGACGCAGTGAATAGACAGGTAAAAGAGTGGCTAGATGAGGGAGTCGTGGTACCAAGTCGGTCAGAATATGCCAGCCCGATAGTTTTGGTGAAGAAGAAAGACGGGAAATACAGACTGTGTATCGATTACAGAGAACTAAACAAGAAAATGATTAAAGACAGATTCCCGATGACGGTCATGGAAGAAGTTTTCGAACCTCTCCACGATGCAAACGTTTTCATTACGTTAGATTTAAAGGACGGATTTTTCCATGTAGACGTAGAAAAGAGCAGCAGAAGGTATACCGCATTCGTAACGCCAGATGGGCAGTACGAATTTCTAAAAGTACCTTTCGGACTATGTAATTCACCGGCGGCGTTCCAGAGATTTATCAACCAAGTCTTCCGGGAACTGGTACTGCAAAAATATTTACTAATATATGTGGATGATATAATCATATTTGCAAAGAGTGAAGACGAGGCAATGGAAAAACTTACAGTGGTGCTAAGAGTAGCGGAAGAGCACGGGTTGAAAATAAAATGGGAAAAGTGTAACTTCCTATCGCGATCGGTGGAGTTTTTAGGACACATTATAGGAAGTGGAAGCATAAGACCATCAGAGGAGAAAGTGAAAGCGGTACAGAAGTTTCCGATACCGAGCAACATCAAGCAGATACAAAGCTTCCTGGGACTGACCGGATTTTTTAGAAAATTTATATTAAATTACTCCAAGATAGCTAAGCCTTTATCAGATCTTTTAAGAAAAGAGAACAAATTCGGGATGGGCGAAAAAGAAATGATTGCATTTAATGAACTTAAATCTTGTCTTTGCAGTGAGCCTGTCTTAAAACTATTTAATCCAAGTTTGCCCACAGAGCTCCATACGGATGCCAGTATAGAAGGATATGGAGGGGTGCTGCTGCAGAAGCATGATGACGAACATTTCCACCCAACGTTCTTCCTGAGTTTCAAGACGAGTCGATCTGAGAGGAAATTTACAAGTTACGAACTGGAGGTACTGGCAATAATGAAGTGTCTAGCCAAACTGAGAGTGTACTTACTAGGAATGGAGTTCACAATAATTACGGACTGCAAAGCATTCGAGGCTACGATGAAGAAGAGGGACTTATGTCCGCGAGTGGCAAGGTGGGCGATCATGCTACAAGAGTACTCCATGAAAGTCATACACCGAGCGGGCACGGCGATGAGACACGTAGATGCACTTAGCAGATATCCTGTGGTAATGAGAATAGAAGATGGCCTCATACACCGGATAAAATCAGCACAAGATTACGAAGTAAGAAGCGGACTACTGTACAAGTTCGAAGGAGGTGTTCACTTATTAGTGGTTCCCAAGTCACTTCAGAAGGAAATCATACGTAACGTACATGTGCAAGGGCACATAAGCGCGAGAAGAGTGGAAGCCATAGTAAAGCAAGATTACCATATACCAAAACTCATGGGATGCATAGAAAACGTGTTAGCAAACTGTGTGGCGTGTATATTGGCGGCAAGAAAAAGTGGAAAGGCCCAAGGGTTTCTACACCCAATTGAAAAGAGTGACATACCCTTACACACCCTACATATCGACCACGTAGGACCGCTCCCATCGACAAACAAGTTTTATAACTACTTACTCGTGGTGGTCGATGCGTTCACTAAATTCACGTGGATTTATCCAGTGAAGACCACGAAGTGTGAAGAGGCAATTAAACGTTTAGACCAACAAAGCGAGATATTCGGGAACCCAACCCGTCTGGTTTCTGATAAAGGCGCCGCGTTCACGGCGAACGCGTTCAAGGAATATTGTGACGAAAGAGGGATTCATCACATACTAACTACAACCGGAGTGCCAAGGGGAAACGGGCAAGTAGAGAGGATTAACAAAATAGTGATTGAAGTATTGTCGAAGATAGCACTAACAGACCCAACGAAATGGTATCAACACGAAATGGTATCGAAATGGTAGAAGATGTAATCCTGGATGACTTTGAATCAAATCGAGACGAAATGAGAAAGACAGCAAAGGAGGAAATAAGCAAAGTTCAAGCGGAAAATCAAAAAACTTATAACAAAAAAAGGAAGGCGGCACATGAGTATAAGGTCAATGATCTGGTTGCAATAAAAAGAACGCAGTTTGGGACTGGGCTGAAGCTACATGCCAGTTTCTTAGGACCTTACGAGGTAACCAGAGCAAAAAGAAACGAAAGATACGAAGTGAAGAAGGTGGGACAACATGAGGGGCCCAACATAACCAGTACATCCGCTGACTACATGAAACCCTGGGTAACCGACGGAGAAGATGACGAAGATGACTCTGAAGATGAAGACGACACCGACTGAGGACAGTCGATTTCTCTTAGGATGGCCGAATGTGGGATCCATAAATAGAAGATAAGCTAAGTATTTTTTCTTAATAAATGTAAACAAAACACTAACAGATACTACTTTCAGACCGTCGTCACCGATAAACCAAACATCAGCACATTCCCAGACGTTGAAATGGAAATGGAATAAGATCCACCGCGGCGACAGCAACCACAACCGCCGCGCCGCGACAACGATGACGCGCCGACAGCAACCATACCCCATCAAGACAATGTGATATGATTGTACAAAGAAGAAAAAACATGACAGAAACATGACCTATTTAAAGTCATTTAAATAGCCAGTCATGGTCATAGCAAAAATAAGAGACAACAAGCAATGCCGAGACAAGTAGCAAAGGTACTACTGCTGATTGGAGCTGTAATTGGAGGTGGTTGGTTGCTGAGCTGGGCCAGCAGGGCGCTGGCCTGGTACCGTCTCCTACAAAGGTGGGCGGTATGGGATCTTTTCTAAAGTAAAAGAGAAAGAAGGAAAAGGCAGTCTGTGTGCGGATCCCGAACGACGACGACGGTCTGAAAATAATGAAAAGTAATTAAAAGTAAATATAATAACTAAATGTCAAATTGAAAGTAAACGTAGCAATTAAGATATTAAACCAAAAATAAATGTATTAATTAAATTAATAAAGTAAGTGTGTGTTCACATTCATTCCTACATAAATGCGTGTAGAACTGCGTAGATCTGCGTATAAATGGGTAGATCTGCATATAAATGCGTAGACCTCTGAATAAATGCCTATACCTGCGTATAAATGCGTAGATCTGCGTATAAATGCGTAGACCTGCGTATAAATGTGTAGATCTGCGGAGAAATCCGTAGATCTGCGTATAAATACGTTGATCTGCGTATAAAGCTGTAAACCTGCGTATAAATGCGTGTAGATTTGCGTATAAATGCGTAAACCTGCATATGAATGCGTACATCTGTATAATTGTGTAGACGTAGAAATACCTAGATCTGCGTATAAATGCGTAGACCTGCGAATAAATGCAGATCTGTGTAGAAATGCGTAGAGTTCCGTAGATCTGCGTATAAATGTGAAGACCTTCCTATAAATGCGTAGACCTGCGTAGAAATGCGTAGACCTACGTAGAAATGCGTAGGTCTGCGATGAAATGCGTAGATCTGAGTATAAACGCGTAAACCTGCGTAGAAGCGTAGATCTGCATAGAAATGCGTAGAATTGCGTAGATCTGCGTATAAATGCGTAGATCTGCATATAAATGCGTAGATCTGCGTATAAATGCGTAGACCTGCCTTTAAATGCGTAGAATTGCGTAGATCTGCGTATAAATGGGAAGATCTGCGTATAAATGCGTAGTCCCGTGTAGGAATGCGTAGGAATTCGTAGATCTGCGAAGAAATGCGTAGAGTTGCGTAGAACTGCTTGGATCGGCGTATATTGTCATAATTTTCTTGATTCTCCGTATGTGGATGATTATATTTTTATGTACCACCCTTTGTAGGGGAGTATACAAAAATATAATCTTGAAAATTATGACAATATATTTTTTCTCCAGTTCTCTAAAATCGATTGGTGTAAATGTAAATTAAGGAGCTGAGAATTACGGAATGGATTTAAAATAAGCGGGTTTGACTGTATAATCGGGAAATCATATATTTTTGGGAGGATTCAACACTATTTTTTTTAACCACCCTTCAATGAATGAACAAATTATGATTCTTTTATGTTTGTAAGTAAAATAAATTTACTTAGTTACACTGTAGGTACATATGAAGATATGTATATGTTTTCACCTAAGTGAACTCCAAAACTTTTAATGTACATTTATAGCTATGTATATACGCAAAACATGTATGCTTATGAAATTGAAGTTTATTTATGAATATGTACCAATTATAAAATAAATAAAAAAAAAATCTGATTTGAAAAAGCCCGTAATAAGTGGGTTTGACTGTACCATCTTGTCGAGATTTGTTCTTCTTAGGCAGTAATTTTCAATCACGTTTCAATACACAATCACGCAATTATTATAGAAAAAACATTTCAACCCACAACTTTTGATTATTTCATGTTTGTAAGTAAAATCAGTCAACTTAGGTATACATAGGTATATTTTTCTCGCCTGATCGGACCTCTTACTTTATGTACATTATACCAAAAGACTCACGAAATTAGTCTGTTTATGTAATCAAACTTTTTTATGAATAGTTATAATATAAATAAAAAAATATGATTTTAAAAATTCAAAATAAACGGGTTTAACTGTAATATCAGGTCGCTTTTTTTTGGCAGATCTTATTTTTGGAAGTTCGAAGGCTGTAATTAGCATTTGTTTTTTAGTTATCACGGTTCAATAAACAATAATAAAATTGAAAACAAAGTTTATCTCAAAAACGCTTCATTTTTATTGGGTATCTGGCGTGCATTTCTGCCCCTCCTTTAAAAAAACAGTGAACTGATTGTAACCAAACTTTGCCGAAATAGTTAAAGTAATATACAAAATATTCTCTGCAAATTTGAGCTCAATCTATTTAGTTTCGAAAACAATAGCATACATACAAAGGCACAGTTAATTTTATAAAAAACTGAGGTTGCATCGTTCAAACAGGTATGACAGATACTTTCGGCAGGCTAGGGCCTATCATACTGAGTTTTTTCTGAAAGCACGTAAAATAACCTTTCCAATGATATATGTATATCGATACCTTTCCTTAAGAATATATTTGCGGGTGGAAATGATGCAGTGGATGTAGTGCTTGACTGCTAACTTAGAGGTGTGGGTTCGAGCCCCATTCTAGGTAGCATTCTTTTCTATATTCTCCCAGCTTAACTGGACGCCACCCGTGAGATTTAATGAGATAATAAACACCTTGATCTCAATCCACTGTGTCAAATCTTTCCTATCCTCCTACTCTTTCTAACTAGTGCCGTGCAATTCAGGTTGCATTTAAAAAAAAAGACCATAGGTCTTACAGGCATATAGTTAAAATTATTATTAAAAAAAAAAAAAATTAAAGGCATCGAAAAAACCTCTTGTTTAGTTATTTATGTGTGTATTTAAGCTGTGTGAAGTCAGAACCCTGACCTCAAAATGTTTGGGGTTTTTTTATCGGATTCGTTTGTCTATCGTTAGTCCACGTTTGTCCAACCACTAAAATCGTTTGTCCACCCCCAGGATAAAAGATATTCGACTTTTCTTTTTTTCACTGAAAAACAAAAAGTGCTCCAACGTCCCCAAATCATATCTTAGGGCGGTGGGGTCAATTGCGTTCGTTTGTCCACCGGCTCGATATAAAAATCCATAAAGAAAAAATGTTTGTCCACCCTCAGGGAAAAAGTTATTCAACTTTCTGTAAAAGGGCTCCAAAACCCCCAAATTAAATTATAGGGAGGTGCAGTTAAATGTGTTTGTTTGTCCACCAGCTCAATATGAGAATCCAAAAAAAAATTCGTTTGTCCACCCATAGGATACAAAATAGAGAACTTTGTTTTTTTCGAGGTTTGCTATAAAAAAAGAAAAGTTAAATATCTTTTATCCTGGGGGTGGACAAACGATTTTAGTGGTTGAACACACGTGGACTCGATGGACAAACGAATCCGATAAAAAAAAAAAAAAACAAAAATTTTGAGGTCGGGGTTCTGACTTCACACAGCTGTGTATTTAATGGAATACAAAGATTTGGCACAGGATTTTCAACTCAAAATCCCTTTTAAAATCGGTTTATTACAACAAAATACACAAATAAATAACTTAGCAAGAGGTTTTTAAAAATTTTAATTTTGAAAATGTCACTTAATACATTCTTACGGGAAGGTATCGATATAATGTCCATTTCCGCGATGACGGGACTTTTGATGTCACCGACTCCCGGACTATAAGTGGTTGTTCGTCGACCGCTGACCAGGTTCAGCCTTCAAGTTGATCAATTAGAAAGCTTATAACTTCGGTTTTGATTGTCCGATCTTCAAAGTAAAGGCTTTTATGGAAAGGACAAACGTCAGGCTACATTTTTGTTTAATTTGTTTTTTAGAATATTTAATTTATTTCATACTAGAAAGCAGATTGGGCAATACATCGGTTTGATTTTCACTTTTCAAATGCAAATGTGAATGAAAAATTACACAATTTTCAAAAATTATGTTTAAAAAGTTATTGCCTCAATCCTTCTCTAAAAATATGTTAATAGTTTTTTTATAATTAAATGCAACGTGAGAGGCAGCAGGGCCACTTATCTAAATTTTCCACCTCTAAATTGGTTTTAATCCAAAAAATTAACAAAATCTTTAAAAAAAAACTTCGATTTCCGTAGCTAGAAAAATTATAACTTCGCTTATGCTCGGATCTACAAGATTAAGATATTTAAATAAAGTCAAAATGCAAAACTACATTATGTGTATACAAATTTTTTAGAAATACCGAAAAATTTCATACTAAAAGGGTGAAGGAGTCCTTTGTATGATAAGTATTTAAGTGTATGCACATGTGTTTTGAGTGCAGCTCTACACGCAGCGATGCGTGCAGACCTGCTGCACATCTTAACCTTAATTTGCCCTAACTTTTCCATTTTGTAGGACTTTTTCTAAAACCTCTAGAACTCTTGATTTTAAGTTGAAAAACAGGCTCAGAACTCTTTTTCTCTAAGAAGTCCTTGCTGCGTGAAGTTAGCAATCAAAACTTTTTTTTTTAATTTTAACACTTAATTCGCCAGAACTATTGAAAAAATGTATGAGGAGCTTTAAAACTCTTTGTACGCTACAGGGAATTCTATTTTTTATTTAATTTTAAACATTTTTGTTTTGCTTACTTCACATGACTTTAAAAAGCATCCTATAAAATTAAAATTCACTTAGAGTTCAGGATGATTCAGAGAGGCACACTACCACTCCAAAGACTTCCAATTACTACCTTCCCTTTCCTCCTTTTTACCTACATTTCACACATCCTGGGAAGCACAATGGATCCATTGAGTTCTGAGTGAGGTGATGTGGACCACCACATCATCAACCCTCCTTACCTAACCTATCCTATGCATATGTGTTCACTACGTTCCGACATGCTGCACATCTGTTTTTACCATTATGCAGAGATTATCACTGGTTTAAAAACAAATCCTTAAAACCGTCGAAATACTGGTTAATTCCCAACTTTTTCACTAATAGTATGGAATTTGATGCTAGTCACAGCATTTCGCTGCGCTGCTGTACGTAACTTTAATTTTTTTCCCATAATTTGCAGTATCTGCTTAAAAGTTCTTCGCAACGGTCGTACTTCGTCTCACCTCTGAAGCTCCCAGTTCCTTGAATGCATCTCTTTTGCCTCTTTTCAGCTTCCGTGAGCGTGTTTTCAAAACCCATTTGTACATGAAACTTAAAATACTTTACTATTCTCTCTTAAATATTTTGAACTTTTACTAAAAAAAAAAACAATCACGATGTTAACTTTTGCAAAGTAATTTTGGTAATGGCTTCAATCCAGTGACGTAATCTTTTATACTTACATATCTTTTTGCAGTTCATTCATATATGTAAATTGAGAAATTAAGTTACCGAACTTATTAAATTTATATTTTTTTAGTGGAATATATATGTATGTATGTATTTTATATACCTTTTCACAACTACTTATTGTGAAGAACAATTGAGAGAGCGAGGTGGCGTTGATTTATTTCGATGCATGGTCTCATCAAAATATAAAAATAATTTTAACTCATACATTTGACATTCGAAAGTCCATCACACTTTCATTTTGGCGTGTATTCATATTTCCTGGGGAAAGAATGGAGGAAGATATGCTTTAAATAATCGACAAAAGAGGACACAATTTGTGAAGTAATAGAAGAACTTTAAATTTTCAGAGGGGCACTTAAGTGGTCGTAGGAAACTAATGTCGGTTTTCATTAGACGTCTAGAAGAGCCCAGAAGCGTCTGGGATCAGGGAGTCTTCTGAAACCATCCTATTGGCAAACAAAATATTGTTGTGGCAATTCTGGAAAGAGAATTCCATTTTTCGATTTTGAGCCAGAATTTTGGATTCAAAAACAAAGTCATCATCATCATCATCGTGTCAACAAAACGTCTCCATCCTTCAAGGTCTGCTGAAAGGTACTTTAGCTATGGCCACGTCTTTCTCTGGGATTCTGCTTCCGCTAAGACAGTTGATTTCCATGTTGTTCCTGGTCTTCCAACCCACCGTTCACCTTGAGGATTCCATTCAAAGGACTGCTTTGCAATTTCATCGTTTGGTTTCCTCATAATACCTACTAATAATTTAGATAGACATAAAAAAGAAAATTCTTAGGTGTGTTTGGTTACTTGAAATTTTAAGATGTCAAAACCCATACGGAAAAAACCAAAGCTTCCGAAACTTGGTACAAATTTCAAGAAACTTAACAGGCCTCGCACGGTAAACGTCACTTTATTATTCCACGAATATAATTTTTTTTAATGAGAAATTTTAACCCGTGGCTTAACTCTTAATCCGTGGTTTAGTTAAATCGTGGAATAAAGGTAAAGTAAGCGTTTTTTTATTAATAGCGCTGTTAATGTCTACTACACGCGGATAGCACAGTTTGTATCCGCTTTTAAGTTGTGTGCCGAGAAATGTATGCAGGAAAAGGATTGAAGGCTGTCATTGAAAAATTAAAACATTCACTACAAACAGCTTTAATGCTTGGCGCCTTTTAACTCTTATGGCAAACAGTTTCTTTCTTATGGAAAGGATTTTTTTTTATCAGTGTACTGTAGTTGAAAGTATGACCTTTTCAATAGCTTCCTATGACTCAGATAAATAGGCTTTTGTTAGCATTTTTGTCTTTTTGGCGTAGCGTAAGGATAAGCCAGCCATAATGAATTGTTAACTACCATAAGGAATTATTTGCTGGATTATGTCAACATTGTGACACTGTATTTTTGTACATACAAGAGCCGAGATAAACACTAAAAACCATTTTTTAGTACAAAATTTCAGTAGATTTTCGTCAATAACTAACTTATGGTTGGAAAGAAACACTTTTTATAAATATTTTAATTGTAAGATTTTGGTTGAAATTTTCGAGATTTTTGGGTTCGAGCGAGATGTAAATGCGAGATTGCTAAAAGCGAGATTTTTTATTGCGAGATTATGTAAAACACATCCACGTTGGCAAAACCGTTGCGTAAGCTTTTCTACTTATCATATTCCTTAGCGCAATTTCCGAGTGAATGGAAAACAGCATTTTTGTCCAACCAATTCCTAAGAAAGGTGAATCTTCTTCACCCTCTACTTATCAGCCGATTGCATTAGCGTTCCCTCTTTCTAAGGTGGTAGAAACGCTGATCAATCGTCAGCTTAAGAAATATTTAGAAGAACGAATGACCGGCAGTATGGCTTTTGAAGCAATAGATCTACTGGTGATTCAATGGCATATCTCACCGAAAAGCAGATTCAATCTTTGCATCGTTTCGGAGAAAGCAAGTTTATTAAGCTCGATATTTCTAGGGCATCAATAGAAAAAATGCATGCATTTAGTATCGATGAATTTCTTATTCGTTGAATTAGTACCTATCTTTTTAAGTCCCAAGTTCGGAAAATAAATACTGGTGTGCCCCAAGGCTCTGTTTTGTCTCCAACTTCTATTCTCATTTTAATATATGATCTGTTGTCCAAGACTACTAATCCACTTAACTGTTTTGCTGACAACAGCACCCTTAGTTTTTCATAGGTACTCATTTCCAGTAACACATCCCTGTTCTTCGAATGTGGAACTGCAACGGCAGCGTATGATATGCTCATTAAACTCCGATTTAAACAGTACCGTTCAGTGGGGGCGGGGGTATCAAAAATTGTGTGCAATTTAATGCTTCCAAATGTCAATGCTATATTTGCTTTCGTTAAAGCAAAATATCCCTCCTTTGCCATTATCCATGAATGGTACATCGAACATCGACGAAACGTCTCTTGCCTCTCACTGTTCTATCGCCTCTTTTTTAAACAATGCTTTAGTGAAATAACCAGGTGCACTCTTCCCCTAAATTATTTAGCCGTAATACCCGCTCAGCCAGGAATGCTCATCAGTATATCCTTGAGCGTAACTTTTGACGTACCGTTAAGTACAGAGATTCTTTCTTCAGCCGTACTACACGAATGTAGAATTCCTTACCTAACTCTATTTTCCTTCCCATTTTGATATTCAGACGTTTAAGGCAAATGTGTATGCGTTATCTCCTATTTAATACTCCTACTACTTCTAAAACGCTCGCACTCTGTTGAATACAGCAGAAGTTAAAGGGTATTTATAACCCTTGGTTGATTTGTTACTTTATGAATGGCATTTTTGGCTATTTTGATGGACTGGTTAGATTATACACTCAACCTGGGTGTATTAGTGTGCCATGACCAGTTAAGTCAAAAATAAAAATAAAATTTCAAATTTTTCACAGTTTTAGGGTTGCCATCTAATTTTTTTCAAAATTTAGAATACATAATTAACAAAATCAACGCTCTTACAAAGTCGGGTTTTGAACACATGTTAGCTTATACCTTCTCGAACATGAAAAAAAAAAATAGTTCTAGACAAGTTTTACGGTTGAAAGTCCTTGTCAGACGAGTTCAACATTTTCAAAGTAGGTATTATAGGAAATTTTTTTTTTTATTCCAAATAACTGTCAAACCTTGTTTTAAAAAGCCGGGTTTTCAATATATGTTAGCTAATGTCTCCTTAAATAGAGAAAAAACTGTGCCAGACGAGATATGGCTGTCGAAAATGCATGCCAGACGGCCCTTTATGTTATAAAGTTGGTGATTTTTTTTCCTTTTGTTTTCTAATTTTTTAAATAATTATCAAAACTAACAAATCTACTTTCACAAACCGGGGTATTTGGTAGTTAATGCCTTTCGTTATATGTATGGACGAAATAGTGCCAGACGAGTTATGTACATAGGTATTCCAAAATAAAAAAGTTATTTCGTTAATACCTACTTAGAAAATGTTGAGTTCGTCTGGTAAGAAGGACCTTCAATCGTAAAACTGGTATAACACTATTTTTTTCATGTTCGAGAAGGTATACGCAAACATGTGCTCAAAACCCGGCTTTGTAAAAGCAAGTGTGTTGATTTTGACAATTATTTTAAATTTTGAAAAAATTAGATGGCAGCCCTAAAACTGCAAAAAATTTGAAACTTGACTTTTATTTTTGACTACTTAACTGGTCATGACTCCCTTATACACCTAGTTTGAGTGTATAATCTAACAAGTCCATCAAAATAGACAAAATGCCATTTATAAAGCTTTAAAAACTTTACATCAGCCTAGTTTGAACGACTATTTCTCGGACGATTTTTATCCAAACCGTTTTTTTGAATAATTCATTTTACAGGAAATTTAATTATCTTTCTTTTATATGGAGCAATGCTTATACCTATTTCTGCTGGTAAAAAAGTTCTAAGCAAATAAGTAAAAAAAAAAAAAAAAGCAAAAAATGCGATTTTTCACATTTTTTGCAATGCTTTTTCTAAAAACTTTTTAATTTTTTTTTCATAAATCCATTTTGATGGTAAATTTTATTTTCTACAAAAAAGGTTTTGAGAACTATCTCGAAGTTTTGCTTTGTTTTCGAATTATATGCAAAAAACCAAAAAGGGTGCTTTGCACCCCCTCTCCAAAATGCACCCTCTAATTAAATAGCTTACTTACTTTACTTTAGATGGCGCTTACAGTCCAGGGTGGACTACGGCCTCAACCAACAAGCCTCTCCAGCCAGCTCGGTCCCTAGCTAGCTGCCTCCAGTTACGCACTCCAAGTTGGTTGAGGTCGTTCTCCACTTGTGTGCGCCACCTAAGGTGGGGTCTTCCTCTGCTGCGTAGACCATCAGGGGTAGATTCGAAGACTCGTCGGGCTGGTGCGTCGGTGTCCATACGCTCCACGTGGCCCAGCCATCTCAGCCGCTGTATTTTCAGCTTTTTGACTAGGTCGACGTCGCTGAAAAGCCCATAAAGCTCGTTGTTAAATCTTCTCCTCCATACTCCATCGATACATACTGGACCGAAGATCACCCGAAGAATTTTCCTTTCAAAGCACCCAAGCAGATTCTCATCCGTTTTTGACAGGGTCCATGCTTCTGCCCCATATAGCAGAACCGGGATGATGAGGGTCTTATATAAGGTCTCCTTGGTTCTTTGAGAGAGGGCTTTACTACTCAAATGCCTTCTTAGCCCGAAGAAACAGCGGTTGGCAAGAGTAATTCTTCGTTTGATCTCTGCACTGATGTCATTTTGCGATGTAATAGTGGAGCCCAGGTAGACAAAGTCCTTGACGACTTCGAAGTTGTACCTATCCATCGTAACGTTTTGGCCAAGTCGACGATGTTGAGATTCTTTTCTCGATGATAGCATATACTTCGTCTTGTCCTCATTAACAGCTAAACCCATTTTCGCCGCTTCCGATTCAATACTTGCAAATGCGCCGGTAACAGCTCGCTTCGTTCTCCCAATGATGTCAATATCATCTGCATAAGCAAGTAGTTGAACTGACTTTTGATAAATTGTACCTCTGTTGTTGACTTGCGAGTTGCGTACAATTGCTTCAAGTACGATGTTAAACAGGTTGCATGATAACGCATCGCCTTGCCTCAAACCTTTCTTGACATCAAATGGTTCGGTGGTGTTCTTGCCGACTTTGACGGAGCAGCGAGATTTCTCCATCGTCATCCTGCACAAGCGGACGAGTTTGGCAGGGATGCCAAGATGCGACATGGCTCTGTATAGCTCGTCTCTGTCTACGCTATCATACGCGACTTTGAAATCGATAAAGAGATGGTGTGTATCGATTTGGAACTCCTGGGTTTTTTCCAGAATCTGTCGAAGTGTGAACATTTGATCGACGGTTGATTTGCCGGGCCTAAAACCACACTGATAAGGGCCGATCAGATCGTTGACAAACGGTTTTAGGCGATCACACAGCACAGATGACAGGATTTTGTATGCGACGTTGAGGAGACTTATACCTCTGTAGTTGGCGCAAGTCAGAGCATCTCCTTTCTTGTGGATGGGGCACACTATACCGAGGTTCCATTCATCGGGCATACTTTCATCCGACCAAATTTTGGAGATAAGTTGGTGTATACTCCCTACCAAATCATCTCCTCCTGCTTTGAATAGCTCGGCTGGAAGGCCATCTGCGCCAGCAGCCTTGTACGCTTTAAGCTTGGTTATCGCTAACCGCACTTCATTTAGGTCGGGTGGACGGAAATTTTGACCATCATCGTCCAGGTTGAATGGATTATTCTGTCTAACAGCGGAATTTTGGTCATCTTCGCCGTTTAGCAGTCTTGAAAAGTGTTGTTTCCAGATCCTCAGCACTGACTGTGTGTCTACTACCATATTCCCACTCTCGTCTCGGCAGGCTTCTGTTCTGGCCTTATAGCCCTGGGTAGTTTGCCTCACCCTTCGGTAGAACTTTCGAACATCCCCCCTACCGCAACAGTCCTCAATAGACTCGACCGCCCGCTTCGCATGCTCTCTCTTTTTCCTCCTGAGAAGTCGGCGCTCCTCCCTTCGTTTTTGCCCGTAGAGCTCCCGGGCTGTTCTCTCAGCAGCTCTGGTTCTAGTTTGCAGCATTGATTGGTAGGCCTCGTTCTTGGCTGCATGCGCCAACCGGCATTCTTCATCGAACCAGGGGTTTCGTTGTGGTCGCCTAGTGAAACCCAGCACATCAGTGGCGGCACTTCTGATGGCTTGTTGGCAGTGCTTCCACTGGTCCTCTGCAGTTGGTGCTGGTGGCGGAGTTGCTGAAAGGTTCAGAGAGACTTGATCAGCAAAGGTCCTGGCAATCTCTTGCGATTTAAGCTTCGCGACATCATATCTTCTAACAGCATCCGCTCGGTGTTGTGGCGTCATAGATATCCGCATACGTACTTGAGCTACAACCAAGTAATGGTCCGAGTCAATGTTGGCCCCTCGGAACGTTCGGACATCCAGGATACTGGAAGCATGTCTGGCGTCTATCGCAACATGGTCAATTTGGTTGACGGTTCGTTGATCCGGAGACCGCCAGGTCCCTTTGTGTATATTGAGGTGTGGGAATCGAGTGCTGGCTATGATGATGTTACGCCCTGCCGCAAAGTCAATCAGCCTGAGTCCGTTACCGGAAGTGTTGTCGTGCAGGCTGTGTCCTCCGACTATAGAACCAAAGATGCCCTCCTTTCCGATTTTGGCGTTAAAGTCGCCAAGAATGATCTTGACGTCGTACTTGGGGCACCTATCATACGTGCTCTCGAGGAGATCGTAGAAATCTTCCTTGGTTGAGTCATCTTTGTCTTCCGTTGGGGCGTGGGCACAGATCAACGTAACATTTTTGAATTTTGCTTTGATGCGGATTGTGACCAGGCGCTCGCTTACATTTCTGAAGCCCAAGACTTCTTGCCTAAGTCTTCCCCTTACCACAAAACCACAACCAAAGAGTCGCTGACCCTGCTCCTTGCAGCACTCACCGAAGTATATGTCACACGACTTCATCCTTCGTATGCCCTCTCCATCCCATCGCACTTCCTGGATGGCTGTTATATCAGCCCTTAACCTATCCAGGTTCTCCACTAATTGTTCGGCTGCACGTGGTCTGTTTAAGGTCCGGACATTCCACGTGCAGATCCGAAATTCATTGTCCTTGTTTCGTTTGCTGGGGTCGTCAACATTAAAATCATCCATATCCGAGGCTTGTTGTTGTTTCGGAACTATTGTTGTTTTCCGTGGTAGAGAAGTTACCCCGACGCACAACCCCCAACCTGGAGGACCAGACCCTTAGTATAACTCCAAGGGTGGGGAGCCGGATAAACCGCTCCTTATAGGCCTGAGCTACGAATATGTCGTAGTAGCCCATATAAGGTGTTCACTAAGTAGTTCAACCTAACTGGAACTGTAGACGCCACCGTTGATTCCATCTGGAGAATTCTTCCGCTGCCGCCTGGATAAAGGAGAAGTGCCTTAGTGGGAACACTCCTCCCCCCCCTCTCTCGTTTGCTACCCCCTAAAACCGTCCACAGGGATTGGAACCCCATCTTCAGTTAAAGGTACTAGGCACCCGATGTTCACCGCGGGGAGGTGAGAGTAGGAGTTGATAGACAGAGGTTCGCTTTGAAAAAAGCTTGTGGACGCTTGTGTCCTCTTGAATGCACATGTCTGTGCTAATTAAATAGCACTCCGCGGTTTTTTCATCTTCAATGACCCCTTTGACAATCAACAGCCTATAAGTAGAATAGAACTCCGAAGGGCACTGAACTGAACCAACGAAAAGTAGTTTTCCGTAGCGTCAAAAGGGGAACACACCCTGTACTAATTACCATCTATCTCCATTTGGTATTCCTATTTCACCAAACGTCCGTTTTAATTCAATGACGAGCACTTGCCAACTGAAACACAATTTCCTCATATAAGTATGCAATAAAAAATAATTGATTGTACAAGTTCTGTATTTTAAAATAATTTAAACTAAACTACAAAAAGCGTTGCTCTTACTTACATAAGTTTTAGTATAAGTTTGGATTTGACATGGTCATTATATCATTTTTATTATATTTTTTAATAATAAATTAACATGAAACAAACTGTGATTGTGACAGAGAAAAAATTAAAACACTATAAATTCAAAACGTGTCATTTAGCCTATTTCGTGTCCTTAAATTAAAATAAAACAAAAATTAATTACAAAAACAAATAGACAAAAAAGTTGTGGGCTGGGTTGATGGGGTTGCGGTTGCGGCATTATTTGGGGCAAAATCGATGAATTTGAACTACGAATAGAATGTGAGGACACTCGTTTGATTGCCACGCACAAACAGGAATGGGGGCATACCACGACTGAGACTCTCCAGCCATGCCATATAAAGAGGTGCGGAGACGATATTTTTCCTTGGCATAGGAAGTGTCATCACCACCAAATCTGATTTCACAGACTTCTCGAGTAGATACTCTCGCAGTCGCAAATAGCGATTGGTCTTGTCCTGGACATTCAATAAGTCATCTTCCGTTGTGAGAGCTGCAACAAAAGCAACGGGGAGTGGTTGTTAGATTAAATAGGTTATTCGAGTCAACTAGCCAATTAATTTTACCTTCGTCTTCGTTAACTGGCGCTGTGATGTTAACATTGTTTTCAGACACAACAAAGTCCTTAATTAACTCGTTGAAGAACTGACTTGAACTTTCTTGTGGCTTCTTTGTGATGTCCGGAATGAGTTGTAAGTCAGAATAATCGATGCGAAACTTTGACAACAAACTGGCCATGGAGCGTTGTTCGAATTCCATTTCGGCTTTTTTATTTGCCAATGCGTAGACTCTGCGAAAAGAAAAACATTACTTCATTAATATCAATTACAATTATTGTAGCTATATCCAGAGAAGCGGGGGTGCTTTTTAATTGGAAAGGAATAAATGGGATTAATTCTAATCAAATACAAAACGAAAACGAAAATATTTGTATTCCTTGTTGACATCGTGTGGTTTTAAGAATTGTAATAAAAACCCAATTTAGTCGCATTAAGCGAAATGCCATGACGCAAAACAGTAATGTTACGAAGCCTAATAAGATGCCATTGTTGTTAAATTTTATGCAAAAACGTTTTCAAAACTGCCGTCCTTGGGATTATTTTTAATACAACAACACTTCCTACTGCCCATCAAGATAAAGATAGAAGGAAATGTGATATTTTTAAATGACTAAAAAAAAAAGCAACTCAGTTTCACGAAATAATATTGAAAACTTAAAAAAAATCTACTACTAGAGATGTAAAGGTTTTTAAGTGAAAAAATGCAAAACAGGGAATAAATCCATGACACAACACATCATGATGATGTTGTTTAATCGAAATGAAGCTTACATTATTCAGAAGTAGGTTTTGTAGAAAAAAAAAAACAATTCAATACTAAAGCTTGATGTTTTTTGAGTTACATTTACATGTTTTTGTTTTGGAACAGTAAATATATAAATCACACAACTTTTTAAAGTCAATTTTGAATATGGATTTAAATTTACGAATTTTGGATTGCGTTTCAAATGAATTTACACAAAAATAGGAAACGGATGAGTTGATTAAGCAATCCCCACGTTTGCTGTTGCACTCAAAAAGGATACTGCATCCTGAATAAATATTGGTTGTTTCCAGACGAACACAGTTCATAATCTCTTAACTGAGTGAATGAATGAATACATTTGAGTAAACTTAAATCTGTAAAAAAAAACATCATTGCATATTGATATGTTACACACGTGACTGTATTTAAGCGCATTTTTATTGATGACCATTTTTCAACGAAAGGACTGCAGTCATGTGGCATGTAAAAAGTGAAATGACTAATACTTTTTGCAAAACATTATAAAGAAACCAATGTGGTTCAGTTCACAGACTTGTAACTTGCTTTTTACTCTAACAGCATTTTCGATACCAAGGTCCTTAAATTGGAAGGAATTAATAGGATAGAATTTATTTTAAATATAATTGGAAGTCATTATACAAAAACAAAATGGGTGTTACAAACTTGTTCTTATATTCAAGAGGTATTCAAATTACGAGATACAACAACATATTTAAAATCATGAAATTCGATCATTAAATTTGCTAACATAATTGCTGGTTTTTAAACCAGAATGCAGGCTTTTTGAAATAGCGGAAGTAACCTAGACATCTAAGCACAGAGGATAGTAGATGTGTTTAAGTAGCATTTCTAGCAGTCAAGTGGAGGGAGAAATAGGTTGTCAAGAGAACCCACCCCAATCGATGAAGATCCAGTTCCACCACTCAATATAGAAGAGGTAGACTTAGTTATAAAGGAATTTAATTTACCCACAAGGCCGACGGATCTGATACCTAGTTTACCAGTGGAGCTCTTCAAGCAAGAAGGGGTTGTGTTGAAAGGGTTATGCACGCATCAACTCGTTATCAATCAAGTTTGGGTGAATGGAAGCACATCGCGATGGCTGATCTATCAGCTCAATGTGTCTCATCTACAAAAAACGTTATCCTATATGTCCTGCAAGAACTATCGAGCCATATCCCTTATAAACGTCGCATACATGATTTTTTTAAGCGCCTTGAGTTGTTCTGCAACAATATAATCGGTAAGTTAAGTACCAGTGTGGCATTAGGCCGAGCTATGGACAACATATTCACTCTCAGAAAAATCTTGCAAGAGACCAGTGAATTTCAAGTCGAGACTCACCATCTATTCATCAACTTTAAGGCCACATATGAAAATATTCATTGTAAGGAGCTCTATAAGGCTGAATATAGGATTCCGGGAAAATTGATCCAATTGCGTCGAGTGACATTCGAAAATACGCGATGCAATGTGTAACTAAAGGCAGAAGTTCTTCCGGACTATTCCAAATACACACAGGGTTTTGGCAAGGAGATGTGCTATGATGTGATTTCTTCAATTGTGTTCTGGAGCATATAGTGCGCAGGACAGGCATTACCACTGAGGAACAATTTTCAACAAATCAATACTTCCAGGGTATGCCGATGATATCGACATCATCAGCCACTCCAAACGGGGCGTAATAGAGCCTTTAACGGTAATTGAATAACAAACGAAACTAGTTGGTCTTCAAGTAAATGAGGACAAGACCAAATACATGCTATCATGCTATATTTTTGCAGTGTGTTTGTGAGTGGACTAGAAGTGTTTGAAACTAAGCTCTAGAATTTGTTCAAAAAAGAGCAGTATAAAATTTAAAAAAAATACAAATAAGTGCACAAACTTGTAGTAAAACACAACTTCCAGCTGGGGTGAGTCCAAATCACTTGAATTTCTAAGCGCAAATAGTAGTTTTTGGAACTTTAAAATATTCAATATGAACCGGACACCTCCCAAAAAACTCTCAGAATCTCTCACTAATACCACCTCGCAGCCGAAACGGGGGTTAGCTGAAACTTCACCCGTATTCCCACCAGAAAAACAAAAGGGAACAATAGCGGAAATGGCAGTTGGCAAACTATCCGTAAATGATTTAAAATCTCTGATACGCGATTCCATATCAACAACTCTGGACGAAAAGATGAAGCATTTGGCAACTAAATCAGACCTAGAGGGGATTGGAGCTCAACTAGAATCACTGAAGTAGGAAAATGCCAACCCTTCAAAATCAACTACAGGCAATGGAGTCGCGCTGCATTTCTCTTGAAACTCAGGTAGAATGGCTGTCAAGCAAAGCCAATGAAAAAAATGTTGTGGTACACCTACGTGTTGAGATTGGAGAAGTCGCTATTGACAAAGCAAAGTCAATCTGCCTGGAACTGCTTGAGAATCCAAATCCCGCTATTGTTGCATCAGCTCGAGAGATTAGATCCACAAGAGCAAATGTAGGAAATGTCATCGTTGAGCTCCAAAGTAGGGAACACGTTGGACACATGTTGCAAGTTGCAGGCACACTCAGGGAGAAGGGTATTACTATTCACAAGGATTATCCATTCGCGGCACGTGAAAAGCGGAGACAAATGGTCAAAATAAAAGAGCAAATCATGCAAAAAAATCCAAATGCGAAAATCCAACTCCGCGGAGATAAACTTAAAATAGGCGAAAATAATTACTACCTCGATGTAAACAAGAGATTGGCGTGTGGTGAAGAAGGAGGAATGACACTAATGAAGCAGCTGCTAGGTGACAGCCAAGAAACGTCAACCTATGGTGGAAGCGCAAGTTGTAGTCGGTACAGCAGTGTGCAAATAAGAAACAGCGATGAAAGCATCCAGCGTTTTTAATTGTAATTCCGTCAGTCGTCATAGTAATAAAAATAAAAATAATTTCTTTATTAATTTAAATATTCTAGCTTTAGCGAATAAAATATTATTTTCTGATTTTTTTCAATTTATTAATAAATATTATATCTTTATGTTATATGAAACTTATGTGGATAGGAATATGGAACGTTTTGACAATTTTTTTAATCATCACGAGCTTATTTGGATACCAGCAATGAGATCATCCACACATGGCAGGGCAAGTGGGGGGTTTTTATACGGCATCAAAAAAGAATTGAGGAATACACTGGAATGTAAATTTGTAAAAATAATGAACAGGGAAATAGTTGAAATCGTAACCAAAGGAGGAAAAATGTTTATAATACCAGTTTATATAAACTGCAATAAATGGGTGGAGGAGTTTACCAGCTTGCATAACTTTTTACTGGAATTTGAGAAAGAAAACGTGATGCTTATGGGGGACTTCAATGGAAGGATTGGAGACACACCGGTAATCAATATAGAGTTGGAAAAATTAACAGAATTATTTGCAGAGGAAAGGATTGCAAAAGATACGAAAATCGATGGAAACGGAAAAAAAATTATCGAATTGTGTGAAAATACAGGGCTCACACTGCTAAACGGCCGCTCCAAGGGTGACAGAGAAGGAAATCTAACCTTTATAAGGGGTACTGCGTGCTCTACAATAGATTATTGTCTACTCAAAGGAAAATGGCTTGACTGTGCTCATGACTTTGAAGTGAAAGAGCTACCTTATTCAGATCACCAGCCAATAGCTGTAAGTGTCAAACTTAATTCGGAAATAAACAACATGTCGGAACGAAGTGTTTTGCTACCGAAACTACAATGGAAAGAGAAAATGCAGGAGAGGTACAAATCCAACCTAAACCGGGAGTTAAGCTTAGTAAACCAAAGCGTAATTGAAACTATTAACGGAACGGAAATGCTCACAATCTGCATTGTCAAAGCCGCTACTCCGCTCCAAGCAAGAGAAAGAGGAGTGGGAAAACAGCCTTGGTATGACTGGGAGTGCGAGGCAGCCAGGAAGAAATCGTTTGGCTTCTTACGGCAACTCAGGAGAAGTGCAACCACTAACATAAAACACCTTTACCAAGAAGCAAACAAAAAGTTCAAAACCATTTGCAAACAAAAACAAAAAGCATACTCTTTGAGATTGGCATCAATGCTCAACAATGTTCACGACAGCAGATCTTTCTGGAAGATTATCAAGACAATTAATGGCACAACCTTTGGGCGAAAAATAGAAGTTGAAGCCCCCCTTCTAGCAAACTATTTCGAAAAACTTTTAAACAACACGGTCAATGAAAATATACATCATTTTGCGACACCTTTACTGGAAGTGGAAGCACTGGATCGGACGATCACCTTACAAGATGTAAGTAGAGTCATAAGCCGTTGCAACGCTAACAAAGCCCCTGGTGAAGATCGTATCCCTTATGAATTCTTTAAAAACGCGACGGATGGATTTCTACAAGACCTTACAAAAGCTTACAACTTTATTTTTAATCTTGGAGAGGTACCAGCAAGCTTTAAAAAAAACATAATATTTCCTATTTTCAAGAAGGGTGATCCAAAAGAGCCAACCAACTATAGAGGGGTTTCTTTCCTCAACACAGTGTCCAAAATATTTGCCGGGATTATGCTGGATAGACTTACCGACTGGGTGCGAGAAAACGACTTATTAAGTGAATTCCAAGCGGGATTTCGAAAAGACTACTCCACGGTTGACAACATATTCTCCCTCACCACCATCGCGCAGACGTATTTGGATAGAGGAAAAAAACTATATGCATTCTTTGTTGACTTTAAAGCTGCCTTTGACTCAATAGATAGAAAAGCACTATTCTTCAAACTGAGTAATTTAGGAATGTCAACGAAAATGCTGAGGGTTCTGCGAAATCTGTATGAAGAAAACCTCACAGCGGTTTGGGATGGAAACACTTTGTCTGGTTGGTTTGAAACGAAAACAGGAGTTAAACAGGGATGCCTGCTGAGCCCAGTATTATTCTCAATTTTTCTGGATGATCTTGCAGAGTTCCTTCCGTTAGGAATCACATTTGAAGGACTCTCAATAAAACTCCTACTTTATGCTGATGATATTGTTATACTAGCAGAAAGTCCAAATATGATGCAGTTAATGATAAACAAACTTCAACAATACTGCCAACTGTGGAACCTACAATTGAACACGGAGAAATCGCAGATCATGATTTTCCGTAATGGAACGGGACGATCTGCTGCAAACGAGAAATGGAGCTGGCACAATGAAGATCTAAAGATAGTAAGGGAGTACAGATATCTTGGTATCCTCATAACCCCACAGCTATCTTTCAGAAAACATCTACAAGAAAAGCTCAACGAATCCAAACGTGCGATTAACAGTAGCTGGAATGGAGTGCTGAGCAAGAAGGACATCACTCCGAGTACAAAGTATAGAATTTTCGAAGCGGTTATGAGATCCATTATGTGCTATGCTGCACAAGTTTGGGGGATATTCCAATATGAAGAGGTCGAAAAACTCTTACGATACTTCATTAAAAAAATCTTCAGATTACCATATAACACCCCAAACTACATGTTGCACCTCGAAACTGGTCTGCCACCACTATATATATACACTCTCCAACTGCACTTCTCGTATATTCAGAAAGTTATGGCCCAATCGAGTAATCGACTTCCTCATAAAATCGCAAAGCACCTACAATGCAGAAACCTCCAGTTCTTTAGAGAATGGGCAAGGCTATCCAGTGACCATAACGTTACTCTTGGAAACCTAAGCGAGGGTACTTCAAGAAATGAGCTTCAGGAGCTAATCGCAAAAATAGAGGACTCTTCACGAATCGAACTCAAGAGACAAAGCCAGCAAAGCCAGTCACGAACCATTTACAAGTTTCTACAGAATGACCATGGCGCAAACAATTATTTTAATTACATCCTCAATCTAGATATGATATCTACGATATTTAAAACCAGAGGAGAATTACTACCCCTAAATTACCGGACATACAGAAATGATGGAGACTCGGAGTGCACATTGTGCAACCTAAGGGAAAGAGAAGACACCCAACACTTCGTGGGAACCTGCCCTATCCTAAGCTCAATAAGAAGATCAGTTTGGGGAAAAAATACACTTTCAACCGAAGAAATACTGCGGATTGGTAATGGAGAAAATTGGAACCTCCTCTACAGTTTCGTAAAAACTGCACTCAAATACCGGCAACAAATAATAAATGAAGCGTTTTAACTATGTTCACGGATACAATTATTTCAACACAAGAAATCTAGATTTAGCTATCAACATTTCAATTTCACTTTTTATAAAATATAAATACACTCATTTTTCGGCTGACGGCAAAGGCCAATGCTCTATTGTGAATTTTGTAAAACAACATGTATATCGAAATCATGGAAACAAATAAATCACTACTACTACTACTACTACATGCTATCAACATACAATGAAAGATATGCTAGGACAAATGATCCAGCAAAGAGAGTATTTGAATCTCAGCCCCAAAGGTCAAGAGAACGAAGAATACCGAAGCTCTGGTTTGAATATCAAGTCATCGCTAATGCCAGAAAGGATTGGTCTAAATGACTGGAGGCATCATACTCGGGATCGTAGAGGATGTGATGCTGCGGTGTCTCAGGCTTGACACTTCATAGATTGAATGTCGCATAATAAAATAAAATAAAATAAAATAAAATAAAATAAAATAAAATAAAATAAAATAAAATAAAATAAAATAAATAAAATAAAATAAATTGATTCCTTAAACAGTTGGAGGTGAAAAAAAGCATGTTATCTGAATCCTTATGTATGCATATATGAATGAATGAAAACAAAAATTAAAAATCGTTGAACCGGTTCAAAGATAAAATTACATATTATAAAATTCTTTTAACATATTTAAGGAAAAATTTGGATCGCAAAACTTAAGGAGCATATTTATTTATTGGCATGTAAGAATGGAATTTAAAAAAAAGGATATCAACCCATTTTTGAGGTATCGAATTTTCAAAACAAAAAAAACTTTTCTTAAAAATTAAAAAAATTCATTTTCGAACATTATGGTACGCAATATTATCTCAAATTATATGACATTTGCGTATAAAAACTGATGTAAATCCGTTCAGCCGATATCAAGACATTTTTGAGAAAAATTAATTTTCCATAACAAGTTTTTAATGGAAGGTAACGTAGTTTTTGATTAATATAATTTCTTTTTTTAATTTAAAAATTCCAAAATATATTTCTTTGAAAATTTTGGTGCATATTAATATATAAAATTCTTAGAAGCTTCTGCATACAAAAAATAAATCAGTCACACCATTTTCAAGAAAATCAAAGATATAAAAATGGTTCGCTTGGAACTATTATTAAGCATTTTGTGAAAAAAGGTTTTCCACCCAAATGTAGCCTTTTCTAAAAGAGTTTTTTTAAGAAAAATTGTGCAGCCGGTTTTTAAAAAAAAAAAAAATGTGGAGGGACTGACCATAAACACTATGCACCAAATTTGAAGAATATTGAATCAGCCATTTAGGTTGTAGCTTAATAAACAGGCAGACAGAATTGTGAGACCTAGTATTTTTGTCTTCGTAATAACAAGTTTCATCAAAACCTCAAGTTTTGTTTCACAAATGCATAACTTGCCATATAGTAGGTACCTAGGTACTTCTATCTATCGCAAGGTACCGTGTTGAAGCTTAAATTTTTTGATGCATAATGATTTATACCCCCAGTAAAGTTAATGCTGAAAGTGGTCGCATTACAAGTGTAAGCTACAAGTTGTTCTCTTAACATCAGATTTTACATGTAAAAATTATGAAATCCCACGGGAATGATACGCTTTCGCTTGTCACAGTAGTGTCATTTTCAAAACTAAATCCTCTTTGCAAGAAAACTGTTACAGTCAAAATGTTTTACAAATAAACTTAAAAATCCCTCTCTTATGAGAGGGATTTGTGGAATGACATTTACCATGGATTTCAGCCAATCCAAATAATTTTCAATAAACAATTCCGCTTTGAAATTATCCGTAAAATCAGAAGAACACAGCAAAATGATCTGCCATCATTGCAAGGCCATTAAGAAGGATTGCTGGAATGATTGAATGAAATATTGGGGTTGCTGCACTGCGAATTTAAGATCTATTGTGCCCCCACCTTAAAACTGAATAAGATTGCTCACCTTACAGTTCTTCGTCCACCTTCATTTCTCTCAGAAATATGAGTATTTGGAGGACTTTTAGAAAGGAAAGGTCGCTCTCTTCCACCTGGTAGATTCCCAGGTGTTTTTTTCTTTGATGCATGATTGCGTCACATTTTCCCAAAATATGGTCAGGTGTTCCTTCCTGTGCGCAGCAAAATCTGCAAGTTGGACTGCTTACTAGACCAAGAACGTTTAGGTGTCTTTTAGTTTGCAGTGGCCAGTGAGGATATCAGTTTTTTTTTTCTTAGGTTGTTCCTACTTAGGTTGATGCCATCGGGCCCGAACAAATTATATTTGGATTCATCCGAAAAAACAACCTGTCCCCAATCATTTTCTGTCCAATCTTTATAGGTTTTAGCCCATTGCAAACTTTGCAAGTAACCTCTGCAAGTAAGCAAAGTCTTTTTTGCAGGTCGCCGTGAATTCAATCCCATATTATTTAACAGTCTTTGCATGGTTCTATCACTTATTTTTTTTTCAGTTTGGGACTGAAAATTTTGATTGATGTCCCCAGCATGCTGAAATCGATTGCGGATTGAAAGTCGATGAATAAGACGCTCTTCTCTTAAATTTGTCGATTTAGGCCTTCCACTTCCAACTTTTCGCGCAATTGAACCATCGGACTGGTAGTTATTGAGGACATTACGCACGCTCCATTCATTGGTACCAACCCAACGTGCTATTTCCCTATTGGAAACATTTACCTCATGTAAGGCTACAATTTGAGCCTTTTCCACTAAAGATAAAACAATAGCCAAATAAAGCAAGCCGACAAAACTACGAGTTTTTATGTTAAAGCTTGTATTTAAATATGCGTACTTCACTCTATTGACGGCTTATTTGTCAATACATATGACAAAATAGTAAAAGTAGAGAAAAAAAAAATGGATGAAAGGTAGAATTTTACCGTTAAGAGTGTTCCGAACTGAACAAAACCAGTCATTTGCTAACTTTTTTTTTTGCATATATAAGACCGTTTTTTTTTACTTTCATCAGATACTTTGTTTTATAAAACTTTCCATTTTTACTAATTGGTCACTAGCAGGCGTATTATTGTATTAAAAAAAAACTTTTTCTAAAAGTAACTGATTTTAACTTCTAAATTTACATAAATTTTCTGTCAAAAAGTGCATTTTTAGAATTAAAAATTTCAATATCAAATGATACAAATATGATTACATAATTGATGAAAATCGTGAAAAATATATTGAATTTATATCTACTGCAAAAAAATTTGTCACAAAAATACCGTTAGGTATAAAAAATTGACTATCAAAAATGGGTTTTTTCAAAATGCACAAGCATTTTTATTTTGCATTATTAAAATTTTTATTAGGTACAAAATTAAAAATTTTCTCCAATAGTGGCATAATAAAAATATGGAATTTTATGTTATTAAACATTTTTTTGCAAAAAATGCTATAGTGTAGGCTACATTTGCTTTGAAAAACAGCCATTTTAGCCATTTTCTCGATTTCTTAGAGGTTTTTACCAAAATCTAGAGCACAAAATTAAATTTTTTTCCAATGATAGCATAGAGAATAAGTTTATCTGTCCATAGACACCTTAATCGCTTTGATTGGACAAGTACACGCTTCGCAATCTTATTCATGAAATCACCATTTCAGTCCGGAACACTCTTAAAGCACAAAAATATGAAAATAGATCAATGCGTGGGTTTTTTTGTCGCTGGGTGTATATGTGTTTGTTTGGGAACAGTGAATTTAAAATCACACAACTTTTTAAAGTCAATTTTGAATAATTATGGATTTAAATTGTACGCATATTGGATTGCGTTTTAAACGAATCTACACAAAAATAGGAAAAGGATGAGTTGATTAAGCAATCACCGCGTTTTCTGTTGCATTCAAAAAGTATACTGCATCCTGAATAAATATTGGTTGTTTCCAGACGAACATAATACATAGGTAATCTCTTAACTGAGTGAATGAATTAATACATTTGAGTAAACTTAAATCTGAAAAAAAAACATCATTGCATATTGATATGTTACACACGTGACTGTATTTAAGCGCATTTTCATTGATAAAACAAAACACACATTTTAAATCGAAAATAAAATTGAGTTCAGCATTTTTCAATGAAAGGACTGACTGCAGTCATGTAATGTTTAGCAAAAATTAATAATCTTTAATTTTTGCTAAACATTAAAAAGAAACCAATGTGGTTCAGTTCAGAGAGTTATAACTTGTTTTTTACTCTATCAGTATTTTCGAGACCAAGGTCCTTAAATTGAAAGGAAATATTAGGCTAGAATAAATTTAATTTTAATATTATTGGAAGACAAATATAAAATGGGTGTCACATACTTGCTTTTATGTTCAAGAGGTATTCAAATTATGAGAAACAAATACATAATTAAAAGCACGAAACTCGATAATTTAATTAGTTTAAATAACTCAGCTGGTTTTAAAATCAGAACGCAAGCTCTTCGGAATAGCGAAGATATTGAAGCAAAAAGAATGATAGATGTTTTTAAGAAGCATTTACAGCAATCAGGAAGGGTGAAATATAGGACGACAGGACAAACCCACCCTCAATCAATTATCAATGAAGACCCAGTTCCACCACCCAGTAAAGAAGATGTAGGCTTAGCTATATAAAGGAGCTAAAGAACAACAAGGCCAATGGATCTGATGGTGTACTAGCGGAGATCTTTAAGTACGGAGGGGTTTTGTTGAAAAGGTACATGCATGCATCGACCCGTTATGAATCAAGTTTGGGTGGAAAGAAGCCTTCCCCATGACTAGTCTATCAGCTCTCTGTGTCTCATCTACAAAAAAGGGAATCATTATGACCTGCAAGAACTATCGAGGCATATCCCTCATAAACGCCGCATACATGATCGTATCCTACGTACTGTGTCAGCGTCTTAAGTTGTTCTCATTATCAAATCCTGTAACCCCGATTGGGGCAT
The DNA here is from genome assembly GCA_963921185.1 of Dasysyrphus tricinctus. Taxonomy (NCBI): domain Eukaryota; kingdom Metazoa; phylum Arthropoda; class Insecta; order Diptera; family Syrphidae; genus Dasysyrphus; species Dasysyrphus tricinctus. The sequence continues at coordinate 182,765,037 of OY992532.1, forward strand.
AGGGTGCCGACATATCGTTTCCATCCTTCACGGTCTGCTAGCTTTAACTGTGGCCACGTCTTTCTCTGGGAATCTGCTTACTAATTTGGTCTGCAACAATATAATCGGTATGTACCAGTGTGGCATTCGGCCAGGCAGATCGACCATACAACAAATATTCACTCTCAGGAAAATCTTGGGAAAGACCAACGAATTGCAAGTCAAGATTCACCGTCTATTCATCTACCTTCAAAGCCGTATACCACAGCACTCATCGTTAGGAGCTCTATATGGTTGAACTTGGCATCACGGGAAAACTGATCCAGCTGAGTCATGTGACATTGGAAAATACGCGATGCAATGTGCAACTATAGGAAGAAGCTCTTCCGAACTATTAAAAACACATCACGTTTTTGGCAAGGAGATGATTTGATTTCTTCAATGTAGTTCTGAAGCAAATAGTGCGCACGGCAGGCGTTTACATACAGGTATGTTCTTCTTCTAGGATATGGCATCGGCAACACCAGCTGCCCAAAACATGCCATTATAGAGGCTTTTACGGCAGTTGAAGAACAGGCAAACTATTTGGTCTTCAAGTAAACGAACGATCGTCTACCGGCTAGGACAAAATGTCAATGTTGATGGCAACAATTTCGAAATATGTAGTCATAGAGTTCATCTACCTCGGAGTAAACATCGATTGCACGAATAACATCTAACTGGAGATCCGACGAAGAATTACCCTAGAAAACCGGGGCTACTTCAGTTTGGCGCACTCTCAAACGGAATGCATACTTACTTACTTATCCGGCTCCCGATCCATGAAGGGTCTCTGCCTGAGATATTGCGGTCTTCCATCGGTTGCGGTCCCTCGCACGCTCCCTCCAGTCGTCGAGACCAAGCGCTCTTGCGTCTGTGACCGCCTGGTCCCTATAGCGGAGGTTCGGTCTTCCTGGTCGTCTCGAACCTGGGGGCTGGGATTCGAAGATTTTCTTGGCTGGAGCGTTGTTGTCCATTCGCTCGATGTGGCCGAGCCAGCGTAGTCGACGTGTTTTGGCTCTTTGGACTACATCCACATCTTGGTACAGCTCGTACAGTTCACGATTGAATCTTCTCCTCCAATCGCCCTCTTCGCATATAGGACCGAATATCCGCCGTAGAATTTTTCTCTCGAAAGTGCCCAGGATCAATTCCCCTTTTTTACTTATCGTCCAGCACTCGGCGCCGTAGAGTAGAACTGGTAAAATTAGAGTTTTGTATAGCGTGCACTTTGTCTTTCGAGAAAGGAGTTTTGAACCCATTTGTTTGGCCAAACCGAAGTAGCAGCGGTTCGCTAGGGTAATTCTTCGTCGGATTTCCACTAAGGTGTCGTTCGTGGGATTGATGTTTGTTCCGAGGTAGGTGAACTCCTTGACTACCTCGAAATTACTGCTACCAACAGTGACGTTTTGTCCTAGGCGATGGACAGATGAGGCTTTGTTTGTTGATAGCATATACTTTGTTTTGTCCTCATTCACTTCAAGACCAACGCGTTTCGCCTGTTCATCAATAGCTGTGAATGCTTCAAGTACAGCTCTGTTGGAACGGCCGATGATGTCGATGTCGTCCGCATAACCAAGCAGTTGAGAAGACCTGTTAAAGATAGTGCCTTCTATGTTAACACCACTCTTGCGCACTATCTGCTCCAGGACTAGGTTGAAGAAATCACATGATAGCGCATCTCCTTGTCTGAACCCTGTACACGTCTGGAATAACTCGGATGAGCTGTTACACATTTGCACGTTGCACCGCGTATTTTGTAACGTCATGCGGCATAGCTGGATCAGTTTTTTCGGGATCCCGAGTTCCGACATCGCCAATAGAAGCTCTTGGCGACTTATGCTATCATATGCGGCTTTGAAGTCAATGAATAGGTGGTGGGTCTCGACTTGAAATTCGTTGGTCTTTTCCAGGATTTGCCTCAATGTGAAAATTTGGTCTATCGTTGATCTGCCTGGCCTGAAGCCACACTGGTACGTGCCGATCATAGTGTTGCAGAAAGGTTTTAGACGCTCACATAGTACGTTGGATAGGATCTTGTAGGCAACATTAAGCAGGGATATGCCTCTGTAGTTCTTGCAGGACATAGGATCGCCTTTTTTGTAGATTGGGTATATGGAGCTATTTGTCCAGTCGTCGGGCATACTTTCCTCCTCCCAAACTTGGTTGATGAGCTGGTGCATGTACCCTACCAGAACATCTCCTCCATACTTGAAGAGTTCCGCTGGTAGGCCATCCGAGCCGGCGGATTTGTTGTTCTTAAGCTTGTGGATGGCTTTCTTAACCTCTTCAGTACTGGGTGCTGGGACTGGGACAAACGGAATGCATGCTTTACAAAATTCGTATTCCTAGCGCCAATGCTGCTTTATTGCACCTAGTGTGGTTGGCTACATTGATTGTTTATAAAAATTGTATAGAAGGTACCGTTATTCTTGGTACTAACAAAAAAAAATTAAAAACGTGAGGCGACGATCACCAAAATCCACTATGTAGTACGTTTTAAGAAAATCGACCCCGTAGTTTAGCCTGTAGCCGAACAGACAGACAGACAGGAAGAGTTGTTAGTAAGGCCCACTTTTTTCGTCATCCCTATCATCGTAATGGCAAGTCTGATCAAAATCACGAATTTTTTCAATTTTTTTTTTTTTCTTATATACATATGTAGGTAATTCCAAAAATTTTATTTTTTGAAAAATTGTTTTCCATTCAAAGATAGCCCTTTCTTCTTTTTTTGTGGAGTCGTTTTTGAAGAAATGCGAAATTGTTAAAACAAAATTGTTTTGTGGGTAACCTTATTGTTTCGTGGGTATATTCTAAGAAAAAAGTCGTTTAGGGGAAAAACTCTATCTGCCTCCATTTTTTATTTGGATTTTAATCAAGTTGTTTAAGTGAATATTTTTGAGAAATTTAATTTCAAACTCAAAATTTTTGACAAAAATTGGGACTTTTTTTTCAAGAAATTCAAAATTTTGCGTAAGTGCTGTTTTTGTGTTCGATATTTAATGCCCTTATCAGTTCTTAGTCAAATACTTTTCTCAAAAACTAAGAAAGATTTTTAGTTTTGGTTTTCGGTTTGTTCAAAGAGTTGATGCAGTTTTCCCCCATACTTAGTGTCTTAGTGTTGCATCTTGCACCCTACATTTAAGTCACTATGCATAACCTGAGTTGAACCCACTTATCCCATTGCACTGTGTCGAAACATTATTGCTGTGCACAACCTTACTCATCAGTAATGTTTCACCTTTGCGATTGGGCCAAGATGGAAACAACCTTGATTTGCGGGGTGGGCTATTTAGGCTGCAGCAACTTAGTATGGAAATATGAACGATCGTTGAGTCGTACATCAAACTGTTGGTTTGTATCTATTTTATTTGATTTAATTTAATTTAATTTAATTTAATTTAATTTAATTTAATTTAATTTAATTTAATTTAATTTAATTTAATTTAATTTAATTTAATTTTATTTTATTTTTATTTTATTTTATTTTATTTTATTTTATTTTATTTCAATTTATTTTATTTTATTTTATTTTATTTTATTTTATTTTATTTTATTTTATTTATTTTATTTTATTTTATTGTTTTTCGTTCAGAAATCGTGAAACTAGAATATATTCCCATAAGAATCACGCTAAAATATTATTGACGAACTACCCGACATCCTGAATAATGGTTTACCCATTGTTTTTACCTTAGCTTACAAGACTGCCATTGTTTCCGAGTGCTTATGATATAGGGCAGTAATAAAGTAAGTCCACCATCATCATACAACCACCAAACATCTATTATAGCATGACTTCGTTTTCTAGTAAACTGTGTCAAATCATTTAGCACCTCTTTAGGCAGTTCAACTCCGCCAGGACCTTTGTACAGTGAAGCAGGATCATCATGCGTTTTCTTCGACTTTCTAAGTGAATTTGTCTAAAAATAAAAATGAAATTTAAAATAAATCAGATTTATTCTGGGATAACATCAGTTCACATTATTTCACAAAGCTATTCTAGGGTCATCATTTTAAGTTTGTCACTCAATGACGCTATAACCAATAATATATGGTTGTCCACGCCATCAATTACAGCAAAAAAAAGTCAGTCAATATTGTAAGCATGCCACCACTAGTTAATGGAGGGCCCTTAATAATGCATGGAGCACGCAAATTAAAGTGGACACAATTAAGCTAGTATAGGCTTAAAAAAATCAGGGTCATAGGACCCTAAATTTGGCAGATAATTTGGAATTTGAATATCATATTTTGGACTGTCACCAGCGCCGTAAAAATGCATCGATTTTGAAAATAAAACGGCAATCGATTTGTAACGAGAAACTCTCAATACGCCAGTTTTAAGTTTTAATTTTATGTATTTACCGTATGATGAAAAAAGTAGGAAGTACCGCAAAAAAAAAACTTTTGAAAATTGATTTGTTTTAATTTGAAGTACTTTTTTGTTGTTAAGTATCTTTTCATAAATTGGATTTGAGTCTGATAAGGAAATTAAACTTACCAAAATGAGTGGTCCTTTGGGATCAGCTGGATCAGGAAGACCAGATATATCCTGAGTCTTTGTATGAGTATTAACAGTAAACGATAGGTCACTTGTACTTGATGCTAAAAAAAAGAAAACTTGTTTTTAGCTTAGTTTATTTAAGAAACAAAAAATATTTAATTCCATAATTTTAATACCACATTATTTGCAAGCCTCTATCTCTACTTTGCTTTAAGATTTTCTATTTTAACAACGTACAACTTAAAATTATTAAGAAAGATGTTCAGATATTTTTATTATAACTATCACCCGGTGGTCAAAATTCGACCACTTAAAATCTTTCAATAGATACGGGAAGGAAAAGGACATTGTTTTTACACAATTGGCGGTTTACTTTCATTTAAAGATTTTAATCTCGACATTTAAAACCTTTACAAGGAAAGTTGGTATAAAATAAACGGATTCTGGAAAGTAATTGACAAACGACCAGAATTTAAAATAATTTGTGTTTTAATTTCAAGTTTGTGCACATTCTGTAGAAAAAATCTTTTCAATGGTACATACCTACATCATGCAGTTCCGTTGAGTATTTTACGGAGAAGATTGTAAGTACGGTACATTGTTCCTAAGCATATTAAATTAATATATAGATGTATCTATAGCTAGATATTTGTTGTTTAAATTCAGTAGAACCAAAACGACTCTAGAACAACTAACTCGTTAAATGTCTAAGAAATAAATATTAAACTTAAATTCTCATTTCAATGTACATTGTATATATGTACAACATACAAACAGAGGTATACTGGGAAGTCCTTAAATCAATTTATTTCCAAAATACTAGCTCATACGAAAAGTCTCTAAGCCACAATACTCTTACTAACTACCTACTTATGGGTTTGTGTAAGAGAAGGATACCTAAACCTAGTTTATACAAAATGTGTACTACGACTATGTGTGTATCGAATGTGTTATTCAACCCAATTACTCAAAAGAAGAATAAACTTTGTGTCTTTTTATGTTGGTCATTTTCTGAACCATATTCAGTTGAAAACCACAAAAAGATCTCATTGAAGGATTTTAGTTTTAAGTAAATAAAATACATTAAATGCACCCAAGACCCAAAATGTGTTTTGTTTTTTGAAAAGTTGTAATTAAAATGATCATCATCATCATCATCAAGTCCTGTAACCCCGGTTGGGGCATAGGGCGCCAACAAATCGTTTCCATCCTTCTCGGTCTGCAGATAGATATTTTAACTGTGGCCACGTCTTTCTCTGGGAGTCTGCTTCTGCTAGAACTGTTGATTTCCATGTTGTTCTTGGTCTTCCAACCCGCCGTGCACCCTGAGGATTCCATTCAAATGACTGCTTTGCACATCGTTTGGTTTCCTCAGTGTGTGACCAATCCATTGCCATTTACGCTTTCTTTTGTCAACGTCCAGCCGCTCCTGGCTTGTCCTGCGCCACAATTCCTCGTTTGATATAATTTGTGGCCAGCGAATTTTTAGAATATGGCGTAGACAACGGTTCACAAAAGCCTGCAATTTCTTTGAGATGGTAGTCGTGACTTTCCAGGTTTCGCAAGCATATAACAGCACGGATTTGACATTGGATTCGAAGAATCTCAACTTTGTGCGCAAGGAGATTTGACATGATTTCCAAATTTGGGAGAGAGAACCGAAGGCTGCGCGAGCTTTATTTATTCTACTTTGAACGTCCAGATCAGTACCACCATTTGCTGAAACAATACTTCCAAGGTAGTTAAATTGTTCAACCTCTTCAACTGGCGTCTCCTGTATTAAAATACGCTGATGTGTGGAGCGGCCTGTGAGCATTATTTTTGTCTTTTTGCTATTTATTTTCAGACCACTCGCCTCTCCTTTTACCTTCAGAGCTTGACACATCCCGTTCAGCCCGCTGATGTTATTTGCCAAGAGACATATATCATCGGCATAGTCTAAGTGGCTTAGCCTTTCAAACGGTCTCCATTGAATGCCCTGCCTCTCTGATGTTCCAACGCTGGCAGTCAAGACATCGTCAATCGCCAGTAGAAAGAGAATTGGCGATAGAACATCTCCCTGTCTCACACCCTGCCGCACTTCGAAAGAGTCGGATAGCTGCCCTTTGTGTAAAACAAAGCATCTTGCGTTGTTATAATGGCAACAATTTTTGGAGGAATTCCTCTACCAAGAAGTGATCTCCATACACATTCACGGTTGACTCGGTCAAAGGCCTTCTCAAAATCCACAAACATGAGGTAAAGCGGTGATTGAAACTCCGCAGACTGCTCAAGAACGATACGCAGAGTGTTGATATGGTCGACACAAGACCGCCCACTGCGGAAACCAGCTTGATGCCTCTTGAGTGTAGACTCGATTCTAACCTTTATCCGCTCCAGAATGATGGTTGCCATTAATTTTGGAAAAACGGACAAAACTGTAATACCTCGCCAATTGTTGCAATTCCTAAGATCACCTTTCTTTGGCAACTTAACAATTACACCATCCTTCCAGTCGCTGGGATAGATTTCGTTTTCCCACACAGCTTGTATCAACGGGTGTAGAATACTAGCCGTTCTGACAGGGTCAGCTTTCAGGAACTCGGCTGGTATACCATCAAGTCCAGCTGCTTTGTTGTTTTTGAGAAGATTTATCGAAGATTGAATTTCCAGTACTGTAGGGGGTTCGATGTCAATACCCCTATATGATCTACGCATCTCGTTAAGCTGGGGCACTTCAGCACTCTGCTCGACAGAATCCTCATTAAGCAAGGCACAAAAGTGCTCCTTCCACCTGCGCAGCTGATCCTCGATTGATACCAAAAGTGTACCATCCACATCCATTACAGGATGATTGGTGTTGGTTTTCTTCCCGACAACTTCCTTGGATATTTGGTACAGTTCCCTCATGTCTCCTCTTCTTGCAGCGTTTTCCGCATTTTCTGCGAGACCGTCTAACCTCACCCTCTTGTCTCGTCTCACACAGCGATAGACCATCTTATGTGCTAAGCGATACTCTCTTCGCAATTCAGCCTTTCGTTGAGCATCTGCTTCGGCATTTATTTGCATCTTCAACGATTTGCGAAGCTCGATTTTATCCCAGGTGTCTTGGGATATCCAAGAGTCTCTAACTCTCGACTGCTTGGGTACAGTTTCGGATCCAGCATCCATAAAAACACTTTCATATCACCCCACATCTCATCAATTGTTGAATGTTGTATTCCGTTTAATGACGAAGCTCTGTCGTTAAGGTTGGTGACATAGTTACGACATATGTTGGGATCACTTAAAGCATTTGTATTGAACTTCGAATTCCTTGCTGCACCCTGTGATTGACGTTGTACAGCTGCCGTTCGTAGCTTGAGACTCATGAGAACCAAATGATGGTCGCTTCAATGTCGGCATTTCTTATGCTCCGAACATCGCACATTGACTTCCTCCATCGCTGCTGAATCATGATGTGGTCAATTTGGTTTTCAGTTTGACCATCCGGATGTACCCAAGTGATTTTGTTGCAAGTCTTATATTTAAACACAGTTCCACCCAGTACAAGACGATTAGCGTTACAAAAATCGACCAGCAAATCGCCATTTTCATTTCGTGACCCCAAGCCATTTTTCCCCATGACGCGTTCCAGACCGTAGTTGTCTGATCCGACTTGGGCATTGAGATCTCCCATGACAATTATGATGTCGGCTCTTGGAACACCACTGTAAACTGAGTTAAGATGAGTGTAGAAAGCGGTTTTGTCTTCCTCGGTCGCTTCATTTGTGGGGGCGTAGCACTGTTTTATTGTGACGTTGCGAATTTTTGAACGGAACCTTGCTGTCATTATTCTTGCAGAAATGGGCGCCCAGGATATAAGACTACGCCTTGCTTCTTCGTTCAACATAATTCCGACACCATGCAGCCTTTGGCCACCCTCTCTTTCATCCTCCCCGGAATACAGCATTCTCGTTTGCCCAGAGTCAGCTCTGTACTCGGCTCTTCCTCTCCACCTAGTTTCACTGATGCCCAGGATACTGATCTTAAGGTGAAGCATTTCACGCTCAACCTGCTCATATCTACCTTCGCCGTACAAGGATCGAACGTTCCCTGCTCCGATTTTCGTACGTATGCGGTAGCCAAAAGTATCATTTGCTCTTCTTAAAAGACTTCTTCTATTTGTTAACGATTCATTTATTGTTATGGCGTCTTGATTGACGCTGGTACACGAAAGATGCCGCACCCCCAAATCCGATGTGCGGTTTACAGCAGCCGAAGCTGCAGAAGGATTCTCCATAAAATGGTTACCTCTTGGGGACTCATTTCCAATTGTTGTCATATTTCATGTAATAGCATATATCCTTCCACCATGGTGTTTTCCGAGATACGATTAATAACATACATAAGCTCAGATTTGACAGGCACACCCGCCTTTTGTATGGTCAAACACATAATTGCTCGAGGCCGCCCACTATGGGAAAACAGACGCCTTTTGTAGCCGCCCAATATGGGTTACAGACGCTACCTGCTGCTGCCGTTGGCCTTTTACGAAAAAAAGCTCCTCCGCCACCAGACTATCATGCCGTTGACCGCCACCTGCAGTTCATCCGTCTTAAAGGGGCTTTTAACCATCCCAAGGACAAGTTTGTGCCCTGACCAGCAAAGCTGGGTTGTCTGCTTATCCCGGCATCCATTCGGTCCCCCTGCACGTTAGCGTTACCCACCCTCCACCACGCGGAGGTGTGCATAGGGATTTTCCTATCATTGAGCCTAGGGCCATATGGCGTCCTAGCACTCTCAAGTACTTTTGGAGGGTAAATAAAAATAATTAAAATGATACTACAAGTTATTCTTATGAAGCCGCATTGACTCCAATTCAATTGACTGAAAATTTATCTCTTGAAACATCATGTTCTTTCTAATTTTTCAAAGTTAAAGGTCAATCAAAGATATATCTAAGAATAATTGTACAATCTTTGCCTTGCAAATGAAATGACTTCTACGTTAAATGCAATCCTTGTCGTTCATCATGACTTTTCATTCATAATTAGATTGGAGTATTTTTATTAAGAACTAGCTGGCCCGCCCCGGCTTCGCACGGGTATATAAATTTTAGTCACATGGACAAATTAAATAAATTATCAATAATACTACCTACAATAATAATTTGTTTGATTGGTTACATTAATATCGTTTTCAATTGGATTTTGGAATTGTTTTATTCCTATCGAATATGGAAAACCTTCTACTCCAAATTTTACTGGTATTTCTGGGATTCATCAAATTGAAGCCATTACAAATGAAAATGGAAAAAATTATTTTATAAAAAAAATTTTAAACTTGCTTACAGCGAAAATTTTGATGGAAATGGTCGAACATACCAATACCTACGCCCACATCTTAAGAACATCATTAACAAGATGTGGGCATTGAAGAGATGAAGCAATTTGTTCGTGTTATAATACTTATGGGTGTTGTAAACTTACCGACAATTGATAACATAGTTGTTAAAGATTGTAATCTTTTGCGAATGCAATCTTAACGACTTTAATTTCGTCGCTTTTTTTGCTTCCAATCTTTTGTCACAATCAACTGATTGCAATCTTTTGAGACTTCATGCATTGAATTCTTTTGCATCCATTGAATTTCTTGCATTCTTTTGAAGTCTTGCATTCTTTGAATTTTTTTAATAATTTTTTAAGTCTTTTGTATTCTTTGCATTTGTACATTCTTTTGAATTCTTTTTAATTATTTTGCTTCCTTTGAATTTCTTGCCTTCTTTTGAAGTCTCTTGAAGCCTTTCCCATTCTTATTTTTTTATTTCCTTAAAGTCTTTCGCATTCTTTGAATTTTTGCATTCTTGAATTATGTTGAATTCTGTTAAAATTCTGCGAAAAAGTTGCGCGTTTTGCTATAAGAAATTCAGGAGAGATGGTAAAATAGATGCTTTGAAAGAAAATAGGTAAATACAGAGTGCACACAATGCAATAAGGCATTCTGCTTAACATGTTTTTGACATTGAAGTTGTTAAACTAGGTACCTTACCAACGATCATTGAAATATTCAAAGTCTTTTTATGTGGAAGAAGTTGGGCCTATTTGAAATTTGTTTGGTTAGAAATATTAACTTAGTCTTGAGCTTTATTTCTCCATAAAAATAATAAATTATTTTGCGTTCTAAATGCCTCAAAATTGAAGAAGAAAATTTTCAAGTTAAGTTCAATGAAAACTATGACTGGTACCTAAGACCTAACAGAAAAATTAAAAAAGAAAACTTGCATTTGTTTCTTTAAAAAAAAGAGAAAGTTTAAAAACAGTATTTATTTCATCTTTTGAGATGAGATAGGACAATCAAGACGAAAATGTATTTTGTTCCGGTTTTTCATTTGTACAATCTGACCTACAATTAATTCCTATGTATGATGCGTCCTCAGGTGTCGCATGCCAATGTGCTATAGTTGGCAATCTGCTCGATATGTTCCCAGTTTCCCAAAACGATGATCAACTGTTCTTGATTGTTGGCCTGTGAAGGCCAATATACCAATCGCAAATAGATAAACTCTTCATTATTTGGCAGAAAGGTGTTTAACCAAGTAAAGCATCCTTAACCCTTTTTACATCATTGAAATGTTTTCTCTTTTTACCTTTTTATTTTTTGGTATAAGACACACGCTGACCGTCAAAAACTGTTCAAGGATTGGAGATGGAGCTTACAAAATACCCCAAGCTTCTTGTATAATAATTCGTCCTAGCCAGCCATATCACTTTCTTTTTTATGTTTGCAAATGCATTTGTTCAATTTAACCGCCAACGGCAATACACAATTAAAACTAAAAAAAATAAACTTTTTCAGTCTCATCAATAATTATTATATTCACTGACAGAAAATACAGGGCTTGTTTTTGAAATAAACTTTATTTTTTCACATAAAAACATCAATTTTTCTTTTTTATGATAAAAGTGCAGCGCCACTGATTTAAAATTTTTCAAATAACTTCTTAAACCTTGCCAGTCATTTTTTAAATATAACCCATAAGTTTTAGCTCAATCTGACGTGTAGTTCCTGAGTCTATAGGTCATGCACAGACAAACATTCATTTTTATATATAAAGATTTATTTATTTTTTTACGCCTTTTAATGTTCAATATCTGAAAAGTTATTTGCAGAACTTAAGTACTTCAGAGAATTAATATCTTTTTTTAGTTCTCAATTTAGCTTTAATTTTAATCTAAATTCAACATCTCGAATGAACAAACAAGTTTTGCCGAAATGTAATCAAATTCAGGTTAAAAAGTGTCATATCAATAGTTGCTGCTTAGTTGCGAATTAGTTACGCAAACAAAAATTTAATTGCATTTTTTGTTTGCGAAAAAATGGTTGTCCTGCTAACTTCATATGAACTTAGCAGGAAAACCATTACTTCGCAAACCAAATACGCCATTAATTCCTTTTTTGCGCAACTAATTCACAATTAATTAGTTCTCAACAACCAACTTTCTTCAAATCATTAATCTTCATTTTTGGGAAAGTTGTCCTGCTAAGTTAACGTGATGTTCGCAATACGCCTATTTTTCGCAAAAGAACATAAAATTCATTTTTTTCTGCGTTCGCAATAAATTAGTTCTCAACAACCAAATTGTTCAGCTCGATTATCTCTATTTTTGAGAAAGTTGTCCTGCTAAGTTCATATGAAGTTAGCAGGACAACCATTTTTTCGCAATTTCCAAAAGTGTCCTGCTAACTTTATATACATTAAGACATGAGTATTAATGAGAATCATCGCACATGACAATAAAAAATACTACTAAGCTGCGATCAATTGTGTTTTAGTCTCTGCGACAGTAAATCATAAGTTCGTTCCAAGCTTTCAAGTCTAAGTTATTTCTCAGGGCAACAATTGCTGATTTCGTGAAAGAAAAAGTTAGAAATTGTATTCGAAAATTGCAATACGTGAAGTTCTTACATTTCGTTTTCGCGTTTATATCGTTATAAAGCCAAAACATCAAAAAATTGCTCAAGTTCATACATACAATATGTCGACCTAGAGTGAAAAGCAGCTAACTCCTACTAAGCATTTTTTACAAAAAATGTTTTAAGAAAATTTGTTCGTATTATTTGAATAAAACCAAAAGTACATTTCGTATTTTTCTTAACTGGTTGTTGCTAAATTCAGTGAAATTGGAATGATTTGATAGATTTTTGTATTTTTTAGCACAATAGTTACTAGGCTATTGAATGTACCGGATAATGAGGAGTATAAAGAACAACAACGATCAAGTTCAAGTTTTTTTTTTATTGAATATGCGTTTGAGGTCAGAGTGGTCCTTAAATTTGACATAGTCTTGGATAGCCCTCATTCGATTCAAAACATTGAAAAACTATTTCTCTATTTTTTGCAGATTTTTATTTCAGCCCCTTCGTCTCTTTCTTTTCACTTTAAGTTACTAACTACGGGTTAATGGATACTCTTATAACACACGAACGTATAGAATAGATCCAGACGAGAAAAAATTTGTATCGGATGGGAGGTATTTTCACCCGTTCAGGCGGGAGGGGAAATTTTCAAAAAATTTGACCCAAAATAGAAAAGAGTTATTAAAAAAACAACGGGAACATTTACCTTCTTATAAATTGAAAATTATATTTTCACCTTTGGGTCTCTGAGAGTATGGTCACAGTAGCCACTTTTCTATATGTTTAGTATAGCTCGGAAACTAAGGCGAATTTCACAATTTATCATTTGAATCTTTTTGTTCACAATTAGATTTCCTATCGAAATTGATGGTCTAAAAAATTTTACTATGCAAAATTGAACAAAAAAAAAAACAAACAACAAAAAATTCCGAAAAAACAAAGAATTTTTTAGAATTGACGCAAAAAAATTATCGGAGGAGAGATACACTCAAGGCATGCTTAGAGAAAATATAATGAATAGGCTCGTTAATTAAAAACTTACTGAGATAAGGCCATTCAAACATTACCTTTTCTTATAATTTTTCGCAATTTTTGTACAAAAGCCTTTTTTTTTGGTACTTTTTAACGAATGTGTAAATTTAGAAGGGTTCGTAAAATATTGTTTGCGAATGATAAAATACAGATCTTTATCAATCTTTATCGAACTTCTCACGAACTCTAAAAAATATAATTCGCGAACGATAACATTTTCGATCTCTAAAAATGTATGGTTCTCTCACGAACAAATTTAATACTTTTTTTCTGTATCTCTCATTCGAGAGAGATCGGATAAATAAAATTCAGGATTAATGTTCTCTCATGATAAGGGTCTGAAAAGATTCTTCAAACGAATCATTCATCATCAAGTATCCATTTACTTTTTGAAGTGATTAATTTTTTAAAATAATTTTTGTTGAAATGAAAATATATAAAGTCATTTGAGTAAGTTAAATAATACTTGTCTTATGACGAAGAAGCTGATAATGATAAACCGTCAAAATAAAGTTCGTCCCCATCTAACAAGCCATTCATTGTCAAATTCTTTTGAAAGATGGCTTCGATGTCGAGCAATAAAAAAAAACTTTAAAAAATCCAGAAGTGAAATAAGGATATTTTCAAAGCAAGGTGTTTCAAAAATATGTCAATATTTTATAACGTCGTTGTTCCTTTAGCGATTTCAATGAAATTCACACTGGTGGAAACTGAGACAGAATTAAAAAAGAAAAAAAAAAAAGTTCAAAACGGTGGTTCCAAAAAAATTTCAATTCTTTGCAACTTCGTTTTTCTTTTGAGTGATTTCAATAAAATTGATAGCTGATATAGAATTAAAAAGGAAAAATATTTTCGATTTACGAACAACTAAGTTTTTTCAACACCCTGCTGAAATTTTATTTTTTCTAGCAGACAGCTCCTACCTAAGTATGTCAAACGTCTCAAACTTAAGAAATATACTCATGATGGAAATATATTAATAGTAAGGATTAGACTATTTTGGCATCACTTTCAACTGGCTGTATTGCCAGCTAAATATTCGGAATTTTTGAAATCCTTCATGAGCTTTCAATTGACAATGGAAGTGCATAGGTATCATCAAAGAATCTAAAGTAGTAAAGTTACCAAGAAGTATTATCGGGATCTTAAAATAAAATCCGATTCCGAAAGCTCTCTTCGAAATAATAATAAAAAGAACGAAAAAAAAAATAATTAGGAGAAAAGCTCTTTCTCATAAAATCTTGGCAAACACCACGGCATACCATAATATTCAATATTCATATTAAAAGTTTGGTAAAAAGGAGGATACTTTTGACGGGTTCCAACATTGGAACCCGTCAAAATTTGTATGAGATGCGACTTCTTGGTAACTTTATATTGTTCCAAATTACAAAGAAACCTGCAGAATCATCAAGTTAATACTGGAAATACGTAATACGAGTATATGAATCTATTTCTAATAGAGCCGAACAGATCTCCAATGACATATTTACAGTTTGAATAGTTCAAATATAAAGTTTGAGATTGGCTGTTTGAAAAAGACTTCACAGGAGTGTCGGTAAGAATGATCACACTCAGAAGTATTTGAAGTCGATTCAAGTCTGACTCCTTGTTTTCAACTTCTCAGTGCAGGGGACTTAGACATTTCTGACTTCCATTAAATCATCGGCTTCCAAATAAAGCAAGAAACAGATTGGCACAGCAACTTTGACATCCTTTTAATGCATTAGTACAGCAACATCGACGTTAGCCTTAAAGACTAAATTCAATGTCGTTGTGCAAATGCTAGCAACTTGGGGGTGACATTTTTCAGGTTTATCAACACTCAAATAAAAATGTGACAACCGATTTTCAACCATTTTGTCTTTTTATTTTTACTAGGATCGTAGGCTATTGATTATGTCATATAATAAGGAAGTAAGACGTTCATGGAATTTTATTGTAAAAATTATCAAAGGGGTCATTGAAGATGAGAAATCCGCGGAGTGCTATTGGAGGGTGCATTTTTGAGACGGGGGTGCAAAAGCACCCTTTTTGGTTTTTTGCATATAACTCGAAAACGTAGCAAAATTTCAAGATAATTCTCAAAACTTTTTTTGTAGAGAATAAAATTTACCATCAAAATGGAATTTTGAAAAAAAATTTAAAAAATTTTTAGTTAGCTAATTTTTAAAAAAATCATTGCAAAAAAATGTGAAAAATCGTATTTTTTGGTTTATTTTACGTATTTGCTTATAACTTCATATAAAAGAAAGATAACTAAATTTTCTTTGAAATAATTTAAAAAAAAAAAGTTTGGATAAAAATCGACCGAGAAAAAGTCGTTCAAACTAGGCTGATGTTAAGTTTTTAAGGCTTTATAAGTGGCATTTTTGGCTATTTTGCTGGACTTGTTAGATTATACACTCAAACTGGGTGTATTAGGGAGTCATGACCAGTTGAGTCAAAAATAAAAGTAAAGTTTCAAATTTTTCGCAGTTTTAGGGTTGCCATCTAATTTTTTCAAAATTTAAAATAATTGTCAAAACCAACACACTTGCTTTTACAAAACCGGGTTTTGAGCACATGTTAGCGTATACCTTCTCGAACATACAAATAAATTGTGTTAGACCAGTTTTACGGTTGAAGGTCCTTGCCAGACCAGCTCAACATTTTGTAAGTAGGTATTAAAGAAATACCTTTTTTTATTTTAGAATACCTAACTCGTTTGGCACTATTTTGTGCTTTGTCCATATAACGAAAGGCATAAACTACCAAATACCCCGGTTTGTGAAAGTAGATTTGTTAGTTTTGATAATTATTTAAAAAAAATAGCAAACAAAAGGAAAAAAAATCACCAACATTATAACACTAAGGGCCATCTGGCATGCATTTTCGACAGCCAAACTCGTCTGGTACAGTTTTGTCTCTATTTAAGGAGACATTAGCTAGCATATATTGAAAACCCGGCTTTGTAGAACAAGGTTTGACAGTTATTTGAAATTTAAAAAAAAAGTTATTTCTTATAATACCTACTTTGAAAATGTTGAGCTCGTCTGGCAAGGACTTTCAACCGAAAAACTTGTCTGGAACTATATTTTTTCATGTACGAGAAGGTATAAGCTAACATGTGTTCAAAACCCGACTTTGTAAGAGCAAGTGTGTTGATTTTGGCAATTATTCTAAATTTTGAAAAAATTAGATGGCAACCCTAAAACTGCGAAAAATTTGAAACTTTACTTTTATTTTTGACTCAACTGGTCATGACTCCCTAATACACCCAGTTTGAGTGTATAATCTAACAAGTCCAGCAAAATAGCCAAAAATGCCACTTATAAAGCCTTAAAAACTTAACATCAGCCTAGTTTGAACGACTTTTTCTCGGTCGATTTTTATCCAAACCATTTTTTTTAAATTTATTTTAAAGAAAATTTAATTATCTTTCTTTATATGGAGCAATGCCTATACCTATCTCTACTGGTAAGAAAGTTATAAGCAAATACGTAAAAAAAAAACAAAAAAATGCAATTTTCACATTTTTTGCAATGATTTTTTTTTTTAAAATTAGCTAACTAAAAATTTTTTAAATTTTTTTTCAAAATTCCATTTTGATGGTAAATTTTATTCTCTACAAAAAACCAAAAAGGGTGCTTTTGCACCCCCCTCTCAAAAATGCACCCTCCAATTTAATAGCACTCCGCGGTTTTCTCATCTTCAATGACCCCTTTGATGATTTTTACAATAAAATTCCATGAACGTCTTACTTCCTTATTGCCCTGTTTTTTATGACATAATCAATAGCCTATTAGTCCAGTAAATAGAGAGGTTTTACCCTACAAAAGGTCGGGTAGTTCTAAATTTTTGATATGTTATATGGTATGGTTGGTAGATGAAAATTCCAAAATTCCACAACCACGCCCCCTCCACCCCCTTCAAAATCCTGGAAAAACTACAAAAAATCGGCACTTTTTTCAGTTTTTTGCTTATAACTTTTTTCCGGTATATATTTTTGGAAAAAATATGAGAGACATTTGTAGACAATAAAATTTCCTACAAATATGACTCAGAAAGTATTTTTGTACAACCACTACAAACGGCGCTATGGAGCTCCCAAAAAAGCCTAAGATTTCGTATTTTGTAAGATTTTCAGTTTCTTCCCTCCTTACAGCACAATAACTCCTTAACCGTCAAGTTTAGGGCAACATTTTTATAATCAATCTTGTAGATAATTTAATTGGCTACCAATTTCATGTAACAACAGTCGACACACTCTAAGTCGAACTCCCCCTAAGTCGAATTTCCCTCTAACAAGAATTTTTTCACCATGTTTATTGTATACTCCTCTCAAATTTCCAAACTTATTTATTCCTCTCTAAATCGAATTTTTGAAAAACTCTCTAATTCTAAATAATTTTGATATCCCTTGAGAGTTCGACTTAGAGGGAGTCGACTGCATTTTCATTTTGTGACCAATACAATTAGGAATCCGGTGAATTTTGAGAAAGTATTTTTTACTAAAACGTTTTTACAAACTCTTTTTCTTTTGTGTCTGTCTTATACAGTCTACTGGAGTCCCGTAGAAATGTTATAACCGATTTACTTACCACCAGAATCGATTGAAGTATACATAGAGAGAGTCAGAAAACTTGGACAGACACCACGATATTCTGAACCCGGTGTTTTAGTCGCTATTTTTGTTGAGGTAGTGCACAAAATTCCATAAAAACTAAACCACTATTGGTACCAGTTTTGATGAAATGTATATATATGAAAAACCAATACAATTAATTTCCACCCACTGCCACTCCCACTTGTTTAAAACATAATATTTTCGGAAAAAATTATAAAAATTCCGGTGTTGTTCAGATGACCAAAGAAGGACCGAAACCACATATGCTCTGGTGATGGCTTCCTTTCTAAACCAGAGGTTTGATCTTCTTTATTGCCCTCAACTTGGATTTCAGAAACTCAAAAGGCTGGAGCATTGTTTCCCTTTCGCACAATCTGGGTTAGCCAAGTCGACGTATTTTGACTTTTTGGACTACATTGTCCTTGAACAGCTCATTGAACTCACATTTGTGCCTTCTCCTCCAAAAATCCTTCGAATAATATGAGTATTACTTGAGAAAGAGTCCAGTATCAGTTTTCATTTCTGATTTTCATCTTACCGAGAGTAGGAGTGTCTTGAGCGTAAGAAGAGTGTTGAACGTTATTGTTTGACAAACTGATTAATAGCAGTGGTTTCCAAAAATATTTTTTCGTTGAATATACACATTGGAGTCATCCGTGGAGTAAATACGAGTATTGACTCCAAGCAAAGTAAATGAAATTCTAAACAACTTCGAAACTGGTGCTAATAAAGTGATGTTTTGGCCTAGATTGTAAACATAATGCTTTCTTAAGTTGGGTCTTGTGTGTAAATGGAAATTTATTTAAATGGATCTTTTTTCTCGGGATCCCGAGCTCGCATATAGAGTTATCTACGATGAATATGCTTCCATTAGCGGCCTTGAAGCCAATGCCTTGTGTCTCAACTTGAAGTTCACTGGTCATTTCCAGAATTTTCCTCAGGGTTTAGATTTTTGATCTTTTACTGGCATTCGTTTTAAAGTCCTTTATCATAACTACCTAAAATTTGTATTCCAATGAGTAAGATGGATGACAAGACTTGCTCCGTATACAAACAACGTGAACAAAATTTGCATAAATTTACCGATTGTATTGGTCACAAAATGAAAATACAGTCGACTCCCTCTAAGTCGAACTCTCAAGGGATATCAAAATTATTTCGAGTTAGAGAGAGTTTTTCAAAAATTCGATTTAGAGAGGAATAAATAAGTTTGGAAATTTGAGAGGAGTATACAATAAACATGGTGAAAAATTCTTGTTAGAGGGAAATTCGACTTAGGGGGAGTTCGACTTAGAGTGCGTCGACTGTAGTTACATGAAATTGGTAGCCAATTAAATTATCTACAAGATTGATTATGAAAAATGTTGCCCTAAACATGACGGTTAAGGAGTTTGTGCTGTAAGGAGGGAAGAAACTGTAAATCTTACAAAATACGAAATCTTAGGCTTTTTTGGGAGCTCCATAGCGCCGTTTGTAGTGGTTGTACAAAAATACTTTCTGAGTCATATTTGTAGGAAATTTTATTATCTACAAATGTCTTCCATATTTTTTTCCAAAAGTATATACCGGAAAGACGTTATAAGCAAAAAACTGAAAAAAGTGGCGATTTTTTGTAGTTTTTCCAGGATTTTGAAGGGGGTGGAGGGGGCTGGGTTGTGGAATTTTGGAATTTTCCTCTAGCAACCATACCATATAACATATCAAAAATACCCCCCTATTTTTACCTCTATTTACTGGACTAGCTATATCGCCCAGTGGTCGAAATTTGACCTTTCTACATTAATGTCTCAACGGCAACATATAAATATAAAGATTAGATACTGCCAAAGCGATTGGCAACATTTCAGATAAAAAACTATGAAAATACGTCAAAAGGGCTGTTCACGTTGTAATTCCATTTCATATGACTTTTGAAGTCAAAGTTTTCGTTGCTGTTGAAGTTGCTGTGTCAATCTGTTTCTCACATAACAGGGGGAATTACTTCGTATATAAATATGAGATTTTACTGGCAAGGGATGTGGCATCCGCAAGCTGGTGAAACCAAGTGAATAACTAAATTACATTAAGGTGTTTAATTTGTGAAGTATATGTATGTAATTAAATTACTATAACGTGGTTGGAGTTGAAAAAAGGATATAAGTGTTTGTTAGTTCTTTTACCTACCTGGGTAAAATATTATAGTATTAATAGAGTAGGTAAATTTAACACCTTCAATGTTCAGCTTCCTCAATAAACTTTGAATCACGAGAAAAGCTTCGTGTGATGCAGTAATACATTTAATTTTTATTTGCACAGAAGAAGGCGTAAGGGTGTTACACTAGAATACATGTTAAGCAATAATTTTGAAACGCTTTTATATATGTATGTACCAGAGATTAAAATGAGCGTGTTCGAATCAGTTCGAACAAAATCCAATTTCTGTTTATGATCGTTCATACTCGATCGTTCTGCCTCTATACTCGTAAGTCATTTTATCCACGAGTAAAAATACTCATAAGTCAGGTCAAACAAATTGATCGAACTCATGAGTATCTGATGCCTTCTATATCCACAATCAAAATTACTCATGAACAGTTGCAACAATTTTCGAGTACTCAAAACAAAGCGAGTATACTCGCTATTCGAAAATATCGTGAACATCATGAATAGCCAAAGGCAATGTGGTCGTGGATCGGTCGTTGGTCTTGCATCATAGTTTGTGGACGGGTAGGTAGATTCTATATGTATTTATTTGTATTTATTCATTGTTTCTATGGTCGGTGGTTTCAATTTGCAATTTTGCAAGAAGTAAACTTGTTCCTGTTGGTTTTTGTTTGTACCTCTTGATTAGATTTATTGGGTCGGTAAGAAGATGCAACACATGATCGTCAATATCTGCGACAAATGTACTTATGTAGATTAGGTATTTATGTAAATAATATAGGTATGCGACCCTAATAAAAATGCGGTATGTATAGTGCTGTATTTTTGGATTTATTTTAAGAAAGGATAACTCTTTTCGTTTCTTGGGTCTAGGTATATTGTCTAGTGTTTTTTTAGGGATGGGTTGAACTATCAGGAAAAAAAACCTGTGTCTGTTTTTTTTGCGAATATGTTAAAAGGATTTATGAATGGGTCGATGTATAGGAAATGCAATTATGTGACACATAATCATCAATATCGCGACAAATGCCTATTTGTAAGTAAGGTATATAATATATCTACACACGAATGCAACAAGAAAGTTTGGGATATTGCGGTTTTAAGTCATTCTTTTAAAAAGGATATTTAGGTACTTTTGTTTGTACGTTGGAGATTTTTAAACGCCTTCAAAATGAAATATAAAATAAAATGCACGACTGGGTCGCACGTACTTGCTCTTATGTTCAAGACACTGCGAGTTTAAGAAAATTGTACATACAAACATGGAAACTATGAGAGAAAAATGTAGAGAAGCATGAAATACGACACTTAAATTAGCTAAAACAACTCTTTTGACAGTTTGAGGTGAAAAAAAAGTATGCCATCTTAATTCATGATGGAGTATGATTGTATGGGAAAAAAAAATTAAAATCGTTGGAGCGGTTTTTTTTTTTAAATTAATTTTTTATATATAAAATTCTTAAAACATTTTTTAAAACAAATTTTGGTATGCAGATTTAAACTATATATTTATGTGTATATTAAAACAAAATTTGAAAAAAAATTGTCTACCCGTTTTTGAGATATCGAATTTTCAATACAAAATTTGAAAATTTTTTAAAAATCCAAAAACTTTTTTTTGAAAATTTTGATATACAATATTATTTAATCTTATCTGAAATTTGTATATAAAAAAATTCATTTAAATCCGTTAAGCTAATTATGAGAAAACTCAAAATAAAAAATACGTTCTATGACAGGTACTACTAATATTTGCTATGTGTAAAATTTTATAATTTTTGATGGTAGATCGTACTAATTTTAGTATATGAAAAAAGTTTAATCAAAATTGTAGGAGTCGTTTTCAAGCAAAAAAATATTTTCCTTTGCGGTTTTTTTCACTTTTGTATGGAAGGTACCGTTAGTTTTTCATAAATGTAAATTTTTTTCTAAAAATATTTTAGAGAGTACTAAAAAAGTCTTAAATATCGAGTTTCAAAAAATTCTATGATGCCGTTTTCGAAATATTTGATTTTCCAAAAAAAATTTTTAAATATTTTTTAAAAATCCAAAAAATATTTTTTCAAAAATGTTGGTACACAAAACTATTAACATTTTTTGAAAGTTTATGTATAAAAAAAATAATTCAAATCGGTCATACCATTTTGAAGAAAATCAAAAATTAAAAAAATGGTTCCTTGGGAGGTACCATTAATAACCATTTTTGAAAAATGGTTTTCCACCCAAAGAAAGCCTTTACTAAAATAAATGTATTGAATTTTTTTTAAGAAAAGTTGTCGAGCCGTTTTTGAGAAAAATACGATTATGTAAATTGGCCAAAAAAAAATGTATGACAGGTACCGTTATTTTTGGTTCTAAAAAAAAAAATGAAAAAAATGTGTTTGCAGAATCATCAAAAACCTCTAAGTACCAAGTTTGAAGAAAATCGATCGAGCCGTTTAGGCTTTAGACGAACAGACAGACAGACAGACAGACAGAATTTTGCCACTCACTTTTTTGGTGTTCTCTATCATCGTAATATCATGTTTGATTGTTATCTCAAAATTTTTTTTTGGCACGAATCCAAAACTTGCCTTATAGTACCTATAATCGCAAGTAAAAATAGTCTTCAAAGCTGCAACATTTTTTTATCCTTCATGCATTTTATTGCAAATACTTAAGGAAATCGAGAAAATGGAAATATATGATCATATAAAGTCTATAGTTCCGACAGTACATTCTACATCTGTTGGCAATGTTGAAGTTGAAGATCAACCATCTACTTCATCTAGTGCCAGAGACCTTTTCTCCAATTTTATGGTTGAAAATTCGACGCGAATTCCAATTTGAAGATAAATTCTATTTCACTCAACGACGGAGGAGCAACAATTTAATAATAAAATAAAAATAATATTTAATAAAGGCTTTTCTAAAATACATTATAATCTTTTTAAACAGATATATCTAAACTATTATTTAAAAAAAGTTTCATAGCTTTTAAGTTTTTATTAGTTTTTTCTTTGTTTAATTCATTTTTATTCATTTTCTTCTCTTATATCTTTTTTTCATTTTATTTAGCTTGGATATCATTATACTTTTTTAATTCAGTTAGATAAAACAAGTTAAACAAATTTCATTTCATCTATTTTTATTATTTTGAAAACACATAATCCGAGAAACATCTATTTCTCACTATTAGTCGAAATACTGAAAAAAAAAGAAATTGAAATGACATCACAAAAACCAACCACCATCCACCAATCCACACAAAATTGCTTAGCCTACCCATCGTCATCAACAGACCTCGAATACACATCTTCCGCCACGATTCGAGTATATTTGATCATACTGATCGTGAACAATATGGTCAAGAGCGCCTGACTCGTTTTTATTCGAAACCATTTGAACTCGGTTGCAACGTATACTCATTTGTACTCGTTTGATGAGTGTGCTGACTTACGAGTCATCATACTCATGAACATGAAAACTCGCAAACATTTTGGTTGTGTTGACTTTGTTTGTTTGAACTCGCTTTTTTCGAGTGAGTATCCAATGTTCATGAACATTACTCGACTCATTTTATTCTCTGGTATGTACATACCTACGTTTACACTCTTATAAGAGAACGAGAAAAGTCACGCAATTCATTTGTAGCATGCATGGGTTATAATATTACCTACAAACATAATTTAAAGAAATAATATATTGGCCTAGTATATTATATCTTTAGAATTTGATGTTTTTTTTCCGAGATAAGGACATTATGAATATCGTTATACCAAACCGAGCAAGTACGAGCGATTCATATGACTCACGTATAATTGCAATTTGGTACTTTTCTTCCAGTCTTAATTAACATTTTGTATACGGAAGTTAAAAGCGTGCATACAGATGATGGCTTCAAAAATCAAAATGGTGGAGTCAAACAAATGAATGATAAATCAGGGTTATTATGAACTGCGGGCTTAAGATCTATAAACTATAACTATGCCCCCAAATAGAACTGGATGAGATGGCTCATTTTACCACTCTTCCTCTTATTTAATTTTTAACAGAAATTTAAATATTTGGGGAGCATTCAGAGGGGAAAAATCACTCTCTTCTACATGGTAGCGTCCCATGAGTTTTTCCCTCAGTTGTCAATAGCATCAGAGGGTGATTTTTTGAAATCCACCCGCAACCACGTCAACTTTTTTCATGTCTCTATATCTCGGCAATAACTCTAACGATCTGCATGTAATTTTCAGAGTTGATTAAAATATTTTTTGTTCAAATCAACCCAATGCCACGCCTCCTTTTTATAATTTGGATGCAATACTAGATGGTAGATGTATATTTATTTTAATGCAAAGTTAATAATTATAATAGCTTTTGTTCTATAATGGTCCGATTTTAACTATTAGGATTTTAAAATGAAGATAAAATGATTAGCTGCACTATAAAATTAAGTCAGCGAAGCGACTGACTAGTACTTCCCAAAACTACGAATTTCTAAGAATTTTGCCCAAAGTTCTGAAAAATTTTATTTACAAAAAAAAAAAAATTGTACCAAAATTGGCAGAAATTTATAGTTTCGGGAAGTAAACCAAAACAGACAAATAATATGAAATTGGAATTATTATTATTAGTCCAGTAACCTTGTAGTTTCATAGTACTGAGACCTTGCGTCAGGTCCATTAGTTCTGATTTTTTGCTGAGTTATTTATGATGTTGGCCTAGTACTAAATCTGATTTTTCGACCTCGAGCGCCGAACGCAACATTGGTAAAAATCCAAAAAACCGCGAATTTTTCGCGGTTTTTTCACTTATTGGCTATCTAAACAATTACGCCTTAACTTCCGAATAAAACATTGCTCTACAATAAGCCCCCTTCAATTCGATTTGCAGCATTCTAAATTCAAAAGTTGATGAAAAAATTCACAATTTGAATTGATTTTTAGCTCAAATTGAAGCCCATTTAATTATTTTGAAATGGTAGAGCAAAGTTATAATCGGAAACCAGGCCTTAAAGGTTAAAATAGCCAATAACTGAAAAAACAGCGAAAATTTCTCGGTTTTTTGCGTATTTCACAAAGTTGCGTTCGGCGCTCGAGGTCGAAAACTTGGATTATTGCTAAGGCCAACATCATAAACAACTCATCTAAAAATTAGAACTACCGCATCTGAGGCAGAGCCCTTCACCCCGAAGAAAAAGGATACTAGACCGAAAACAGTGAAGTTGATCATGTTAATTTCAGTTTTCTCAAAAACTAGAAGTCATTGTAGCGTTTGGTTTTCAGTTTTTAACTAAGAATTAATAAGGGCATTGAAAATCAAAATCAAAAATAGAACTTAATACCATAAAAAAAAAAAATAGATTAACAAAAAAAAATCGTCTTTTTCTCAAAATTTTGAGTTTGAAAGTAAATTTTTCAAAAACTATCAGCTAAAAAAACTTTATTTAAAAAAAAATTAAAGAATGGATTTCTGGCTTGGAGATGAGGAATGGATTTTTGTCCAGATATTACCATTGTATTTTTATGGTTATTTTTCTATTTGAAGTCAACTTTACTTAAAATTGCCCCTCCCGCCTAAACGGGGGGATTTATACCCCCCATCCACTACTACTGTTTTCATCTTTTGGCCCAATCTACACGCTCTATTGCTTTGATGCAGCATATGTCAAAGATAAGTTTTTGTTATTATACTGTTTTATATACTACTTGTTGTTTTAATTTTTGTATTGCTATATTTTGAAATGCCGTCCCTTGGAAACCGTTATGTCTACAGAACCGGCTTTGGATTCAAATTGAAGCAAATTTAGTAAGGTTGAAATCGTAGGGCAATGTTTTATTCGGAAGTTAAGGCGTAATTGTTAAAATAGCCAATAAGTGAAAAAACCGCGAAAAATTCGCGGTTTTTTGGATTTTTACCAATGTCGCGTTTGGCGCTCGAGGTCGAAAAATCAGATTTAATACTAGGCCAACATCATAAGCAACTCAGCAAAAAATCAGAACTACCGGACCTGACGCAAGGTCTAATGTATATAGTTACTGGACTATATAATTGAATTCCTTGTTTTTTTAAGTCAACAAAGTTTTTTGTTTTTTTTTTCGTTGAAGTAACTAGGTTCTTGAATTTAACAAAATAAAAAGAAATTAAATAATAGTTGCTGCATAACAACTGTAAAAAATAACATACATACAATGATGTACGTTGTACATTGTACGAAGTACTCCGCGAGGAATTTCTCGTCTGAAAAGTGCTCCGCCAAAAAAAAGATTGGGAGCCGCTGCTAGAGTTGAATGCAATATGCAAACCATTACATTAAAAATTGTTTAGATTATCTCATCTGCTTATAATGTTTTGTTTCAAACTTCTTTAAATTATAATTTTAGGTAAAGGGGTAGAAGTGGTCGCTGGATGATTGAATACTGCTCTTTAGTCGAATTTATTGATAGTTGTTGCCTCATTAAACACAGCAACTTAATCGTTTTCCTTTTGTTTCCCAAGGTCTTATTTTTTGCAAAATTTTGGCATTTGTAATAAAATAAATCAGAAAATATTGATACTTAACATTGAATTATTAGATACAAACAAAAAACGAACGAATATATATTTACAAATAAATATATGAAACATTTTATAAGCAGAAAGAATATAAACCATTTCTATAAATTGGCGAAGGCAATAGCGATGGAGTAGTGCACAATAATAATGTGTTAAATATACTCAGAACATAATTTCACAAGGGAATTTTAAATTTTTAATATCTCAGAAATAAATTATTCCTCTGATCTATTTCATATACTTTATTAATATTTATTATGAAAACTTTTTCTTATTGACTCTTATCATAGTACATTATTTAAGCTACACTAGTCAAATAAAAAAAGAAACAAGATTATTTCCTTTTTTGTTTGTGCTTTTTGAAGAGTTTTGAGTTGAAACAAAAAGAAATCTCTTCATGTCTCTTGTTTTGAGATTTGTTTGCAAATAGTTTTTTCTACAGTATCGTTATTGAGTTTTTGCAAGAAACGACACGAGATTAAAATTGATTTTTTTTAAGGTCCTCATTTTTATAGAATTTTTTTTTTAATTATTTTAGTCAATCAAATGTAATTCTCAGATAACTTGTTTATTCAACTTAAATATAATTTTGTTTTAGTTATACAAATCAAAGGGCACGGTAGTGCCCAGCCAAGTTCGCGGCACTACACCCTTTTTACAGGAACAAACTCAGGCGATTTTCAACCCCCCTCTAACTTCAGTACCAATAAAGTCAGAAACTTCAAATTCGCAGTATTTGCTGAACTGATCAAACACAGGTGGCTCACCAAATTTCAACTCTTTAGCATTAGTAGTTCCTAAGATATAGGATTTCAAAAATCGCAAAAACCGTAACTGACTGACTCACTGACTCACTGACTCACTGACTCACTGACTCACTGACTCACTTACTCACTGACTCACTGACTCACTGACAGATCATCAAAATTATGGAGCACTTCCCGACATCGTAGAAACTTGAAATTTCGCACAACGGTTGGCTTTGTGGTACATACAAAGGAAAAAATCGAAAATCTGCTATTTTCTATTCAGGGGGCGTGGCATCCACCCACTTTCTAAAATATTCTATAAATTATATGGAGCCTTTCCGATTGTTCTAGAACAATGAAAATTGGTAAGTCGGTAGGAATTGAGTTACTTAGAAAGAAAAAAATTGAAAAATTGGAATTTTCCATACAGGGGGCGTGGCATCCACCCACACTCTAAAAAATTCTTATAAATTATATGGAGCACTTCCGATTGTTGTAGAACGATGAAAATTGCTAGGTCGGTAGGCCTTAAGGTATTTAGAAAGAAAAAAACTGAAAAATTGGAATCATGCATTCAGGGGGCGTGGTATCCACCCACATTCTTAAAAATTCTTATAAATTATATGGAGCACTTCCGATTGTTGTAGAACGATGAAAATTGGTTGTTCGGTAGGCCTTAAAGTACTTAGAAGAAAAAAAAAATTGGAAAAATTGGAAGTTTCAGTTCAGGGGGCGTGGCATCCACCCACATTCTCAACAATTTTTATAAATTATATGAAGCACTTCCGATTGTTGTAGAACGATGAAAATTGGTAGGTACTCAAAAGAAAAAAATCGAAAAATTGGAAGTTTCAGTTCAGGGGGCGTGGCATCGACCCACATTCTGAAAAAATTCTTATAAACTATATGAAGCACTTCCGATTGTTGTAGAACGATAAAAATTGGTAGGTCGATAGGGCTTAAAGTACTTAGAAAGAAAAAATTGAAAAATTGGAATTTTGCATTCAGGGGGCGTGGCATCCACCCACATTCTTAAAAATTCTTATAAAGTATATGGAGCTCTTCCGATTATTGTAGAACGATGAAAATTGGTAGGTCGGTAGGACTTGAAGTACCTAGGAAGGAAAAAAATCGAAAATTTGGAATTGTCCATTCAGGGCGGGTGCCATCCACCCACTTTATCAGAATTGCTATTATTTGTATGGAGCATTTTCGGTTGTCGTAGAATTATGAAACTTTGTAGAGCGGTAGGGCTTGACTTTCAACTGGAAAAATAAATCTTTGCAAAAAGGAGTGAAATCACAACAAAAACATAAATGTTAAAAAAGGAGCCAAGTTCTTATGTGTAAAAGAAACCTGAGCGTAAAAAGTCAGCCAAAAAAAGTAATGAGATCTTAATATATGCCAAGTTTTAAGATCATGAAGTTTAATATAAAATATCTTAAGTAGAGGAATATCGAAACAATTCCAAATCATGACAGAAATTTGGTAAATAATGATTACTGATTAAAATTTGGTGGATTTACTTGGCAAGTTTTCTCTTAAATACTTACTTAATCACAAATTTAAAATGAATGAAAACTTGACCAGTGAACCCACCAAATTTTAATCAGTAATCATTAGTTACCAAATTTCTGTCATGATTTGGAATTGTTTCGATATTACTCTACTTAAGATATTTTATATTAAACTTCATGATCTTAAAACTTGGCATATATTAAGATCTCATTACTTTTTTTGGCTGACTTTTTACGCTCAGGTTTCTTTTACACATAAGAACTTGGCTCCTTTTTTAACATTTATGTTTTTGTTGTGATATAATTAACGTTATTAAGAACTCACTCGAGAGAGAAAAGCCGTAACTTTTAATTATTTTTACTACAAACAAAATAAATTCACAAAAACATATAAACACAAGCATCTCGAAGAATTGGTCTAACCACGACTGACGTTTGTCAAATCAAGTAATACCCAACCATTTCTTTGTATTTCAATGTAAATGTTAGTGCCCTGAAGATGTCCTAAGAAGACGAAACGCGTTGGCTTTCTATTAAAAATATCAAATAAATACATATATTTAAATTGTGGAAATTAACAAGTGTTTTATTAATCATTTTTTGTTAAAAATGTTCAGAACAATAAACTTCCACCAAGTGGCTAATCATCGCTCTATTGAGCATATTAAAACCAACCATTCCTTCAAAAGCGCCATCTTTCGACAAGCACAAGAATCTTAAGAAGCACCAGGGTTGCCAAACAAAAAGTAGCATAATTGAGAAACAAGGAGCTATATGCGCTGAACAAGAAAAACGTATTGTACAACTCGAAGTAGGTGCTAGGAAGAACAACATAATTCTATTCAAAGTCAATGAAACTGAAAGCAGTCCATACGACCTCAAATCAACAATTGCCAATCTTTTGAACAAAAGTAATGAAAAGTTTATGCTAACCACCGAAGATTTTGAAAGTTGCTACCGTCTAGGGAAAAAATCAGAAGGCAAAATACGTCTAATAAAAGTAACTTTTCAAGAATACGAGAAAAAACAAGAAGTACTTTTTTCAAAAAAATCGTTGGAAGACTTCAGCATCTCAGAGGACCTTCCCAAAAATCTCATTGAGGCTAGGAAACCTCTCATTCCAAAGTTCTTAGAACTCAAGAAATAAGGAACAAAAGCGTTTTTTAGATTTGATGAGCTTGTTGTCGAAGGTAAAGTCTGGAAAGAACAACTGTTGAATCAACAATCCGAAAACCCAAGAAAAAGAATCCGTTCGAATGAAAACGCAACACATACACCAACACAAAGGGATGGTGACAAAAACAAGTCAAAAACAACATTTATTGGCACAAGTACTAGCATCAACCCAAAAACAAGCGGAATCAACCCAATAAAAAAGTTTTTAATGCAACAAAACACAAACACAGATTTATTAAACAAAACTATTAACTCGCCAAACTCTATCGAAAAAGCTAGCTCTAGCCCTTCAAACACTACAAAGTAGCAAACAAAACATATTTCATACTACACAAAAAACCAAATATCGAATCAAAATACCAACACAAGAACTAAAAACACAGAAAAACAAACAAAAAACAAAATAAACACAAACAAATCCTCCTCAACCCGGTTGATCACCGTGAGGAGTGTAGATCAAAACCCCCCAAACCCAATCACTAATATTGACTGCAATTCAGTTAACGAAATGAAAAATATCCACATATGCACTCTCAATGTCCGTACTCTTAGACAAAAAGAACGTCAAATAGAACTACAGAACGCACTAGCCAAAATCAAATGGGATATTGTAGGTCTATCAGAAACTAAGATATTTGGAGAAATACTTATTGAAAAACAAAATGGCAATCTCTTTGCATACAAAGGAGAAACAAAAGGTCTTCATGGTGTTGGCTTTTTGATAAATGAACGCTGGAAAAAACACATAACAAAAATAAGTTTTTATAACGAAAGAATGGCCGCTGTTCAGATTGTAATATCAAATTCAAAACTTTCTATCATTCAAATCTATGCTCCTACAGAGACAGCACCACTTGAAACGATAGAAAAATTCTATAAAGATATCGACTTAGTGTACCATGAGTTTAAGTCTGAATTTATGGTTGTAATGGGAGACTTTAATGCGAAACTAGGTTTCAAAAAAGGTAACGAGGATCTTATAATGGGAAACTACGGTTACGGAGAAAGAAATGAAAGAGGTGAACGACTTACAACATGGCTATGGCAACATGGACTCTGTGTTGGAAACAGTCTATTTAAGAAACCCAAAAATCGTAAATGGACTTGGAGATCACCAAGTGGGTTAGTAAAGAATGAAATAGATTTCATAATAACAAATAAAAAATCTATTTTAAATGATGTATCAGTCTTAAACAGCTTCGATTTTGATAGCGACCACAGACTGGTGAGGGGCACGTTCACAATAAATCATAAAACCAAACAATATCATAAGAAATCAACAGGAAAAGAGATCCCAAAACTACTCGATGAAGAAAGCTCCCGCAAATATAAAGAACAATTGAATGAAAGATATCGCTGGGAAATTCTTGACCAAGCTTGTTTGCAACGAGCATATAATCAATTAGAAGAAGGAATCATAAAATCAGCAGAAAGCAGCATCTTGAAACAATCTAAACGAAAAATAGACAAACTTTCACTAGAAACAAAAAGTCTTATAGTGCAGAGAGAAAATATGCGGCAGAAAACAAATCATACAGAGGCAGAGAAGAATGAACTCAAAAGCCTTAAAAATAAATGTAAAAAAGCAATCAGAGAAGATGTCCTGAACTATAACAACAAACTTATAAAACAAATTGTAGATGAAACTAATTCCATGAAAAATGCACAGAAGGAACTCTCTCTTGGAAAAGAATGGATAATAAAGTTCACAAAAAACAATAAAAATATAACAAAAAGATCCGATTTAAACAAGATAGCAACAGAGTCTTATGAAGACCTCTATACGTCTAGAATTACTGCTCCACATCCGGGAAATGTAGTATCAACTTCCCTTCAATCTGAGTTTGACTTAGATTTTCCTCCATTTCTTCCATCAGAAATTGAAGCATCAATTAAAGAACTTACCAACGGGAAATGCTGTGGGCAAGATGGCATTAGAGGAGAAATGCTAAAAATTGGTAAAAACGAACTGGTTCCCAGTATAACAAACATCTTTAATTGGATAATTGAAGCAGAAGAAATCCCAAACCAATGGAAAGAGTCAGTAATAACCCTGATACACAAGAAAGGAGATACCACAAATATCAACAACTATAGACCTATCAGTGTTATATCAGTCATGTATAAACTTTTTGCGAAATGTCTTTTTAGAAGAATTCGTGGAGACTTAGACGAGCAGCAGCCCAGAGAACAAGCCGGCTTTCGTAAAGGCTTCAGTACTACTGATCATTTACAAACTGTAAACCAGGTTATAGAGAAGTGTAATGAATACAATCTCTACACATGGCTTTTATAGATTTCACTAAAGCGTTCGACACAGTGGAACATGTGGTTATTTGGGAATCTTTAAAAAAACAGGGAATCAATAATAAGATTATACGAGTTATAAAAAACCTGTACGCAAATGCACAAGCTAGGGTATCTCTAGAAAGCAAAGGAAAACAGTTCAATCTCAGCAGAGGTGTAAAGCAGGGAGACCCGCTTTCATCAGCTTTCTTCTCTGCAGTCCTGGAAGATATTTTTCGGTCAATGTGTTGGCAATCCATAGGATTAAAAATAGACGGAGAATATCTCAACAACCTTCGATTCGCAGATGACATAATTCTATTGGCTGCTTCAAGTAGTGACCTAGAAAAAATGATAAGAGAATTGGACGGATGCTGCTCGAAAGCAGGTCTTAAAATGAATGCAGAAAAAACGAAACTAATGAGCAACGGTGAACAAAAAGAAATATTTATCGACGGAAAACAAATCGAATATGTCGAAGACTACATATACTTAGGACAGTTGATTTCACTTTCAAATAGAGAAGAAAAAGAAATAGATAGGAGAATAACAAATAGTTGGAAACAATTTTGGAAACAAAAACAGGCGTTTGATTCAAACCTATCCAAAAAATCAAAAAAATATCTCTTCGAAGCAACAATTCTACCAGTTATGACGTACGGCTCACAAACTTGGAAAATATCAGCAAAATCGGCACACAAACTCACAACGACTCAAAGAGCCATGGAAAGATGTATCCTGAAAATATCTAGAAGGCAGCGAATGAGAAACGAAACAATAGGAAGGATGACAGATTTCGAAGATGTGGTCAAAAAGGCGAAACAACAAAAATGGAACTGGGCTGGTCATGTATCTCGAATGTCGGACAACCGATGGACCATTAGATCTACGCAATGGATACCGAGAGACGGCAGAAGAAGTGTTGGGAGACAACTTAAACGGTGGAGAGATGATATCGTTCAAACCGATGAAAGATGGGAAAGGACGGCGAAAGATAAAGCAGCATGGAAAACCTTGGGGGAGGCTTACATCCAAAATTGAAATTTAAATTGATAGAATTTTACTCTTTATCCAAATAATTATTAAAAATTCAAAAAAAAAAAAAAAAATTAAAGTCATTATTAAGATTTAGATTTTTAAGATAAAATTGTTATATTTGAATGGATAAATAAAGCTTATAA
Organism: Dasysyrphus tricinctus; assembly: GCA_963921185.1. Taxonomy (NCBI): domain Eukaryota; kingdom Metazoa; phylum Arthropoda; class Insecta; order Diptera; family Syrphidae; genus Dasysyrphus; species Dasysyrphus tricinctus. The sequence continues at coordinate 182,798,660 of OY992532.1, forward strand.
TAATAATAATAATAATAATCCCTACAAAGGATCTTTGGAAGGATAATCGGGTCATAAACGTTAATCATGTTTTGGTCTTTACAGACGGTTCCAATACGGAAGCTGGGTTAGGATCAGGTATCTTCTCAGATAACCCTCCCATAAATATAACAATAAAGCTCCCAAACTATTGCAGTGTTTTCCAAGCGGAAGTACTTGCAGTTTGTCTGCAAAATATCTTTCCTCCTGTGAACTGATAAATAGGAATATTGATATCTTCATTGACAGCCAGGCGGCAATAAAAGCCATTTCCTCAATCGTCACGAACTCAAATCTGGTTGATCGTTGTCGCAAGGAATTAAGACTACTCGGCGAAACAAATTCAATTACCCTCCTCCTATGGGTCCCGGCACACCGTGACATTTACGGAAATGAAATCGCTGATGAACTGGCCAAAAACGGTGCATCACTTGAACCGAGCCAAATAGTACCCTGGGTTCTTATGCCACTGGAACAAGAAAAAAGTAGGATTCACCAGAAATTCCTCAAATCCGCTAACGACAGATGGTCAACTATTGACATTTGTCGAGTTTCAAGGAATCTACGGCCAGACATTTCCAAGAAAAAAACAGAGTATTTACTGAAGCTAAGCAGACCTCAACTGTCCCTCTTGGTTGGAATTCTAACGGGTCACAACTCAATGGGAACCCACATGCACAAAATGTGCACCAGTTCATCTGACCTATGCAGAGGGTGATGTCTCACTTTTGCCAGTGAGAAATATCCTAAAATTCATTCAGAATTCGGGATGGTTCAGGGAGGCATCCCATACCCAACACTTCCGCTAACTCCTTCCTCTTACCCTTCCTATATATCCACATTGCCCATATCCTGGAGAGCACCATGGATCCATCACTGAGACCCGAGTGAGATGATTGCGGACCATCGCATCATCACCCCACCCAACCTAACCTAACCCAAGAGTCTGGCTTGATAGTTTAATTACATGTTAAGAAAGGATACGTTTATTTTACAGCGGCATCCAAGTTAAGGGGGAAAGTAAAATGGTATTTGGTACAGTCTCTGCTTATGGAAAAATTAATTTAGATTTTTAAAAGATAAATGCAAAATTATAACACGTTCTACAAGACCATATTTGGAGGGTATTTGTGAGAGTTAAAGTATACTATTGGACTGTTGTTGCCAATTTTTTAAAATGACCATTGCATTAATTCACACGGCAGCAGTAACATGTAATTAAAACTTCATTAGAAAGCCAAACTTTATGGTAACTCTCCTTGCCAACCTACTCTCTATAGATTTAAGCATCATTAAAAATGGTGTTGGGTTGACTTAAATATAAAGGTGGCCTCGTGCCGATCCAAAATTGGTCGTGTGTGGGGTGGATCGGCCACTGATCCATTTGGATTTTCAGCCAATCTGAAATCATACCAAGCCGAATGGGTTGGATGGCTCGGTCGTTAATGGCCATCTTAAAGTTTGTAGATGAGAAGCAGTATTGAAGTAAAGAGTATCTAATTGTAGTCATCAAAGTGTCGTTGTTTTATAGGAACTATTAGGTTCTTTTTCAAAAACGTTGTTTGAACTAGTTGTTTCTTATGGGTATGCTTATTTGCTGTAAAATGAAATGAATGAATGACATTTCAATCGCGAGAACTTAATTAAGGTGCCAGTTATAGCTATAATTAAAACTAATCATTGAAAATTTTAATGATTGATTTTGAGACGTTTAGGAAGTAAAATCATTTATTATTTTGATATGGAAAAATAAAGGTTAAGACTTAATTAATATTTCTAGCCAAAAAAATTATTCAAATAGGCCCAACTTTCCACATAAAAAGACTTTTCTTATTTCAATGATTGTACTACCTTACCAATGATCATTGAAAAATTAAAAGTCAATTTTTGTGAAAATTTGGGCCTATTTGAAATTTTTTTGACTAGAAATATTAATTAAGTCTTGAGATTTAATCGTCTATCAAAATAATACCAGAATTTGCTTTCTAAACGTCTCAAAATCAATCATTAAAGTTCTCAATGATGAGTTTCAATGATAGCTATAACTGGCGCCTAAGACTAAAAGAAATAAAAAAAGTACGTATACGCCACAGAAGCCCTTAGATTTTTATTTTTAATGAAGACACTGTTCAAAGTCATAAGGGGAATAACGGAATAACCGTTTTTTTTTTGTAAAATCCTGAGATGCAGTGTTAGTAATTTTATCTTAGGTACAATACGGTCAAAGCTTAATCAAAATCGCATTAGGCGTTTTCGAGAATATTTGAACAAATCGAAATCGCAACGCAATGAAATGCAGTTGACAGTATGACATAAACCATTATCTAGGACTTTCTTCGACATAATAATCATCATTATTAGATTTGCAACCTCAAAAGCTAATATACGTAACTTGCACTCATGAAAAATGTGACCTGATTATCTTAATTTTTCTAACAAAGGTTTTTAAAAACAGATTAAAACACACGATGTAGGCCACTCGGTTTCATAAAGGGATTCTCAGTGTTCGAACAAAAAACTTCTTATCGAATTTTTGAAAATTTCTTTATTTGTGTCAATTTGAGCTCAAAAGGGCCCTTAGCTAGCAAATTTTGGGGTAGTCCTGGTTTTTTCTCTGCATTATGTTTTCCAAACATGCAAAAATTCGCAGACAGTGGTACAAAAATGCATTCGTTAAAAATAAATCCTAAACAGCTAGAGTGGTTTTTCTGTTCCATTTTCTTAGAACAAAAAGTAACGGTACCCGAAATACAATTTTTTTTTTTTGCAATTTTATATAATCAAACACATTTTTATCAAAAATGGCTCCAGAACTTTTCTTAAAATAAATTCAATTAATTATTTTTTGTAAATGCCCTTCGGTGGGTACCTTTAACCATTCTTCAAAAAATGGTTATTAAAGCATAGTTTGCAGTTCCCATGCGAAAAAAAAAAAAAAATTCAAACTGATTTTCCACCTACATATTCTATGCACCAAATTGAATAATATTCAAGACGAAAAACGTTTGCCTTGGCCTTAGCCATCCCATTGAGTCATTTATTTACCCTAACTAAAAGCTTAAAACTAAAAGGCTTAAAAATGGAAAATAGTTATTTTTGGATGCAAAACTATTTGCATGCAAATAATGCTTTGAGGTGAAGAAACTGTTTTTTTTTTGGAAATGTAAACCGACCCGAAATACAAAATATTTTATTCACCACACTTTTTTTCGCATTTTGTATACACTATGATTATGAGAAAGGCGCTGCTTTATTCAAGAAATAGTAACAAAGTTTCGAAAAGCAAAGTTTCGAAAACATAGTTTCGAAGGAGTTTCGAGAAACCCAAGTTTCGAGAGGACAAAGTTTTAAAAAGATAAAGTTTCGAAACACGAAATTTCGAAAAACGCAGTTACGAAAGGCGAAAGTTTCGAAAAGTCAAAGTTTCAGAAGAGAAAGTATCGAAGAATACAGTTTCAAAAAAAAGTTTCGAAATCCTCGGAACTTCGTTGTTTCTTGAGTGATTTCAATGTAATTGACAGAGGTGATAGCTGATACAGAATTAAAAATGAAAAAAAAAATATTTTCAATTTGCAAAAAGAGGTTGGTGGGGTCTATTTCCCCCCGATTATGCGGGAAGGGAAATTTTCTAAAAACATAAAAGCAAATATTAAAAAAGACAACGGCAGCACTAAAGTCCGTATGATACTACATTTTTTCTTTATTTAAGCTCTCATTAATTCAATATGTTGAGGAAAATGAGATCTCAGAGACCTCTGCAATTTCAGTTTCGTGCACAGGATTCCTCAGCAAAATTTCTCAGTTTTGCTGTCAAATTACTGAGCGAAGAAAATATTAGATCCGTTTGCTCACTAATTTGTTCCTATGAACGAGGAAAAAATATTAAAATCAGTTTTTTTACTTGGAAACGATTAACATAAATGGTTTTGATGACATTTTCACAATTTATTCAACTCAAAAATTCAGAAAATTGTTTCAACAGATTTTTCAACAGATATTGATTATGTCCTAAAAAACAGGGCAATAAGGAAGTAAGACGTTCATGGAATTTTATTGTAAAAATCATCAAAGGGGTCATTGAAGATGAGAAAACCGCGGAGTGCTATTAAATTGGAAGGTGCATTTTTTAGAGGGGGGTGCAAAAGCACCTTTTTTGGTTTTTTGCATAAAACTCGAAAACGAAGCAAAATTTCGAGATAATTCTCAAAACTTTTTTTGTAGAGAATAAAATTTACCATCAAAATGGATTTTTGAAAAAAAATTTTAAAAATTTTTAGTTAGCTAATTTTTAAAAAAAATTATTGCAAAAAAATGTGAAAAATCGCATTTTTCGGCTTTTTTTACGTATTCGCTTATAACTTTCTTACCAGCAGAGGTATATGCATTGCTTCACATAAAAGAAAGATAATTAAATTTTCTTTAAAATAAATTAAAAAAAAAAAACGGCTTGGATAAAAATCGACCGAGAAATAGTCGTTCAAACTAGTCTGATGTAACTTTTTATAGCTTTATGAATGGCATTTTTGGCTATTTTGATGGACTTGTTAGATTATACACTCAAACTGGGTGCATTAGGGAGTCATGGCCAGTTGATTCAAAAATAAAAATCAAGTTTCAAATTTTTCACAGTCTTAGGGTTTACATCTAATTTTTTTCAAAACTTAGAATAATTGCCAAAATCAACACACTTGCTCTTACAAAGTCGGCTTTTGAACACATGTTAGCTTATACCTTCTTGAACATGAAAAAAAAATAGTTCCAGACGAGTTTTGCGGTTGAAAGTCCTTGCCAGACGAGCTCAACATTTTTAAAGTAGGTATTACTTTTTTTTTTAATTTAAAATAACTGTCAAACATAGTTCTAAAAAGCCGGGTTTTCAATTTATGCCAGCTAATGTCTCTTTAAACAGAAACCAAATTGTGACAGATGAGTTTGGCTGTCGAAAATGCATGCCAGACGGCCCTTAATGTTATAATGTAGGCGATTTTTTTTCCTTTTATTTTCTAATTTTTTAAATAATTATCAAAACTCACAAATTTTCTTTCACAAACTGGGGTATTTGGTAGTTTATGCCTTTCGTTATATGGACAAAATAGTGCCAAAATAAAAAAAGTTATTTCTTTAATTCCTACTTAGAAAATGTTGAGCTGGTCTGGCAAGGACCTTCAACCGTAAAACTGGTCTAACACTATTTTTTTCAAGTTTGAGAAGGTATACGCTAACATGTGCTCAAAACCCGGCTTTGTAAAAGCAAGTGTGTTGATTTTGACCATTATTTTAAATTAAAAAAAAATTAGATGGCAACCCTAAAACTGCGAAAAATTTGAAACTTGACTTTAATTTTTGACTCAACTGATCATGACTCCCTTATATACCCAGTTTGAATGTATAATTCAACAAGTCCATCAAAAATCCAAAAATGCCATTTATAAAGCTTTAAAAACTTAACATCAGCCTTGTTTGAACGACTATTTCTCGGTCGATTTTTATCCAAACAGTTTTTTTTTTATTTATTTTAAAGAAAATTTAATTATCTTTCTTTTATATGGAGCAATACCTATACCTATCTCTGCTGGTAAGAAAGTTATAAGCAAATACGTAAGAAAAACCAAACAATGCGATTTTTCACATTTTTTTGCAATGATTTTTTTAAAAATTAGCTAACTAAATTTTTTTTAAATTTTTTTCCAAAAATCCATTTTGATGGTAAATTTTATTCTCTACAAAAAATGTTTTGAGAATTATCTCTTTGTTTTCGAGTTATATGCAAAAAACCCAAAAAGGGTGCTTTTGCACCGCCCTCTAAAAAATGTTCCGCGGTTTTCTCATCTTCAATGACCCCTTTGATGATTTTTACAAAAAAATTCCATGAACGTCTTACTTCCTTATTATATGACATAATCAATAGCCTAAAAAGGCTCTAACGATTTGGATGAAATTTTCAGTATTTGTATGTATGAGCAAGTAAAAAGTTAGAAAACAATTCTAGTAAAATTCACCTCTAGCCACAACAATGAAGCCCACTTTTCAAATTGTTCGATTTCTCAGACGGGAATTATTATAACATTTCAGAGTTCGTTACTATGAGAATAAAATCTTTTTTCCCACCATCTATAAAGCTTGTGTGTGAAATGGAACATAGATATCGGGCGAGCTTAGCAATGAAGGTGACATTTCTACAAACACCCTTTTGATAATTATTTTTTCCTTTTCAATTCTGTATTAGTTATCCGCTGTGTCAATTTCGTTGAAATCGCTCAAAGAACAACGATGGTCCGAGGATTTCTTTTTTTTTTCGAAACTTTGTCTTTCAATACTTTCTCTTCCGAAGCTTTGACTTTTCGAAACTTTCGTAACTTGGTTTTTCGAAATTTTGATCTTCGAAACTTTATCTTTTCGAAACTTTGTCCTTTCGAAACTTTGGATTTTCTAAAATATTTTATGAAAATATTTAACTTTTATGCAAAAATAACGGTACCTTCCATACATTTTGATAAAACTTTTATCGTATGCTAAAATAAGTGAGATCTTTTAACAACAATTTAAAAAAATTCACACTTAACAACAATAAGTAGAATGGTTTCTTTATATTAGTGGATACTGAAATTTTCAAAAATGAAATTTTTGAATTTAAAAAAAAAAGTTAAATATTTTTTTTTTAATTCGATATCTCAAAAACGGGTTGACAATTTTTTTAATTTTATTTTTACATGCACATAGGTTATTATAGGTACTTATGATTTGCATAACAAAATATGTGTCTTTAAAAATGTTTTAAGAAGTTTGTATATGCTCCAACATTTTTAAATTTTTGTTTCCATACTATCAAATTCAATCAAGAATTAATACGGGGCGTTCTTTTTTTCGCTTCAGACTATCAAAAGATGAAATTACTAAACCCTCTATACAACATTACAAAACCTCAACATTTTGTAAGGGTAAAATCTCTTCGTTAATAGTAATTCCGTGTACGAGTACATGTGTACTCTTCAAAACATGAGAGGTAAAGCATAAGATTGAAAATAAAGTTTTGTAAGTACATGTGTTCTACATCTTTTTAGCTTGAGTCTTGGGTTATCTAGATTCTTTATAAATACGCACTGCAACGTCAAAGTTTCAAAAATTTTAGTTGAAACATCATTTTAAAACGCAGAAACATACAACCACCACAATTTCCTTTCTCCTACTCCTAAATTTGTTGGCAAAATTATTACTTAACCAACCTTGAAGCAAAGGACGAATGAATTTCAAGAAGCTTGGGTTTCACACAAAAAGTATGTTATTGTGTGAATGTAAAAGAAATGGCACGACTAAGTGGTATTCTTTTATATACATTTTCTGCTTCGTGTATTGAATCCTAAAGACGAAACGAATGCAATAGTTCGATGTTGCCTTTGTTTAATTCTCTTTCGATGTTAAGGGCAGAATTCACTCAAGCATCATCGTATAATCGACTTCCTTGTGCTTTTCATGAAGTTAAATTATCCATGTCCAAGAGATAGGTTTGGTTTTTTTGCAGGGATATCATTTGGCTTAAGGGCTTCAATTTTGTCTTTTTTTTCGGATAAACCTATTGAGATGGTTTTGACTTTTATTCTGGCAACATTAAGGGGTCGGTGACATCTTTTTTACAAAATCTATAACCTAATCTACATAGGATCGGTCTCGTTTGAAAACGTGCCTGTTGAGTGAAATGGCAAAATAAGGTAGTTTTTGTGTTTGTCAAGATGTTTTTTTTTATGGTTGACGAGTATTTTTTTTTTAGCTCAAGGACATTTTTTGTTCTTTGGTTTATTTCAAGACATCAAGGTGATAGATTAGAAAAAACAAACAAATGTACGCAAATGCTATCTTTAAATCTTTCTGCGAGTTCCACGAATATGTATTTCCTTAGGAGATTTGTCGGTAAGTAGCTATACATTTAGATTTGTATACAGAGAAAGAGAATTTGTCTCCCCCTGATGTCTACCAATTCAATTCAATTTGAGATTACGAAACAACAGACGACATTTAAATGACACACGTATGCTGAATTTGATTTTTGAACGCGAGAAAAGTAGAGCTGATAGTATTAGGGACATAGGTAAGTGATTTCAAGGATGGTGTTGAATAGTAAGTGAAATGAAAAAAAAAAACTATTTTCCAGGATTTAAGTTCATTTTAGTCAATCGGGAAAAATACCGAAACATCAAAGCGGCTTCACATGATCAATTTTTTATCACAGCCAAATTATTAAATGAATCCCGATTAATACCTTGGCTCGGAATTTAGTCCAGTTATATTGTGTTTTTATCATGCAAATTGTGGCGGCTTAGGCGGCAGCAAACGAGAGAAGCGGGAGGAGTGTTCCCACTAAGGCACTTCACCTTTATCCAGGCGGCAGCGGAAAATTCCCCAGATGGAATCAACGATGGCGTCTACAGTTCCAGTAAGGTAAGGAGCGGTTTATCTGGCTCCCCACCCTTGGAGTTATACTAAGGGTCTGCTCCTCCAGGTTGGGGGTTGTGCGTCGGGGTAACTTCTCCACCATGGAAAAACAAACTGGTTCCGAAACAACCACAAGCCTCGGATATGGATGATTTTAATGTTGACGACCCCAGAAAACGAAACAAGGACAATGAATTTCGGATCTGCACGTGGAATGTCCGGACCTTAAACAGACCACGTGCAAACGAACAATTAGTGGAGAACCTGGAAAGGTTGAGGGCTGATATAACAGCCATCCAGGAAGTACGATGGGATGGAGAGGGCATAGGGAAGATGAAGTCGTGTGACATCATCTTCTTCGGCGAGTGCTACAAGGATTAGGATCAGCGGCTCTTTGGTTGTGGTTTTGTGGTATGTGGAAGACTGAGGCAAGAAGTCTTGGGTTTCGGAAATGTAAGCGAGCGCCTGGTCACAATCCGCATCAAAGAGAAATTCAAAAACGTTACGTTAATCTGTGCCGACGGCCCAACAGAAGACAAAGATGACTCAACCAAGAAAGATATCTACAATCTCCTCAAGAATACGTATGATAGGTGCCCCAAGTAGGTTAGGTTAGGTAGAAGGGCTGACAGTTGATCTCGTTACCGTCACACTTAGATCTATGTAGATCCGTTGTGATACCCTAGGAAATTGTATTCCACTTAATGTAAAAACCTATGTGTTCTGTTAGCAGTCAAGTCATTTAGAGGCGTTGATGAAATTCAGAAGGCTATTAGCCGAAGTTCCAGAAAGTTCCTCTAGGTCGTCATAGAAATGATTTCCTAGGTGTTTCTTTCTTAAATGACAAAGTACTGGGCAGTGGCAAAGGAAGTGTAAGGTATCCTCATATGCTTCTTCGTCACTGCACCCTCTGCAAAGGTTGTCAGTACTGAGCCTCATTTTCTTTTTATTGTATCTCAGTAGGTTGTGTCCGGTGATTATGCTGACAAGGGAACGGAGATGTTTCTTGTCCATTTGCATAATTTTGTCTGTTCTCTGCTTATTGAAATTTGGCCATAACTTTCTAGTTGTGGCGCATGTTTCAAGCAGATTCCATCTTTCATTGGTTTTTTTTTTAATATTTTGTTACCAATATCCTGTTTGATGCTACAGGTTGGTAATTTGATATGTTGTTCGGCTTGACTTGAATCAAGCGATGAACCCGTTCTCGCCAGCTCATTAGTTCTCTCGGTTTCCTGTACATCACTGTGACCGGGAACCCAGCAGAGTCTAATGTTATGCTGCATGCCAAGAACCCTAAGCTCTTCGCGACAGCAAGTCGGTGGCAGAAATTGCTTTTATTGCTGCTTGGCTATCAATAAAGCTATTTTGAATCAATAATTCAACAAGTTCAATCCTTAATGCTAAGTCTTCTACTTGGCTGATTTATTTCAGTAGTATATAGAATTTGTATTATAAAACCTTCTTATATAGAAAATATGCCTGGCCCAGGGCAAAAAAACTTCCAGCTTAATGATTAGGAATTCTAATCTTGTTGGATATAGTTTACAGTGGATTTTCGTTGAAAAATTCATGTAAGTTGAACTGAACTTAATATAAATTGCGTATGACAAAGCCCTCACTATGTCACTGATGAGTTCAAGTGAGTAAGCCGAACGAAACGCCAATTTATAGGACTAAAGGCCATAAAAAGCTATTTTCTATCAATAAAGAGGTTGATATCAGCTCGTGGTATCGCCATCATTGATATTTGCGTAGCTGCTTTTGTCACTGCCAAGACCTTGGCTTGGAAGACACTGCAAAAGTCCGGAAGTCTGAAGGAGCTAGCTAGTCCCACAGTTTCCGAGAAAATTCCTGCACCAACTCCAGTCTATCTTCGAACCATCAGTGAAGACAGTTATCGTAGATGCATTACTGAAAGGTTGGTTGTTTTTCCACTCCTCTTTATTTGGAAAAGAGGTAGTGAAGGGTCTGTTGAAGTTTAAATGGGGTGTTGTGTAGTCTGCGCAAACATTATTTCCCACATATCTCTGCAGAATCTGAGTATGGCCTGATGTGCTTTGCTTCCAGCATTTAGTCTGGCTTAGGCGTATGGCACTGTATCCTGCAGATTCTTGCACGAATAGATCTAGGGGTCTCAAGTTGATTATCGCTTCCAGTCCCGCTGTGGAAGTGGTTTTCAACACCCCCATAATACCTACGCATGCTAATCTTTGAACTTTTGTCAAGGTTTTCAGGTTTGTTGCTTTCTCAGTCGCGTTCCACCAAACTAAATTACCGTCGGTAGGTAAGTATCGGTCTAACTATTGCCGTGTACAACCACCTGATAATTTTTGGATTGGGTCCCCAGGATTTTCCAAAGATCCTGTTGCAGGAATAGAACGCAACCATAGGTTCTTTGCCCTCTCTTTAGAGTTGAGACTCCAGTTCAGTTTCTTATCAAGGATCACATCCAAGTATTTGGCCTGATCCGAGATTTTGAGTGATGGAGTCCCCGCAAATGATGGTAATCTAAACATTGGTATTTTTCTTCTCTTAGTGAAGAGAACCAATTCAGTTTTCAATAGATTGACCATTAGACCACAATTCTTTGCCCATGTCTTGACCTTTGACAGGGCATATTCTATTTGTTCACTAATATTGGATGGGAATTTACGTGTCGCGAGTAGTACCAGGTCATCTGCATAACCTACTACTTTGACTCCACTATATTTTAATTTTACAAGAATTTCGTTCATACATAACTAGTATCCAAAGAAGCGGAGAAAGCACCCCTCCCTGGGTTGTTCTTCTGGATGTGGATACTATTAAACGTGATTCTCCAAGTTCTGTATTAATATGCCTGTTTTTCAACATGCACATAGTCCAATTTATAATTGGGTTTTCTATATTCAGCTCTACAAGGGCTCTCTTAACTGCATCGTTTTCCACATTATTGAATGCTCCTTCAATATGTAGAAAGGCAGCAAGAGTGTATTCCTTCCTGCCCGAAGTACGACGTCAATATCATTCTTGGTGACTTCAATGCCAAAATCGGAAAGGAAGGCATCTTTGGTTTGATAGTCGGAGGACACAGCCTGCACGACAATACTTCCGGTAACGGACTCATGCTGATTGACTTTGTGGCGGCGGTGGGGCGAAACATAATTATAGCCAGCACTCGATTCCCACACCTCAATATACACAAAGGGACCTGGTGGTCTCCTGATAAACGAACCGTCAACCAGATTGATCATGTTGCGATAGACGCCAGACATGCTTCCAGTATCCTGTAGGGCCGAACTTTCCGAGGGGCCAACATTAACTCGCACCATTACGCCAAGCGGATGCTGTGAAAAGATTTAATGTCAAGAAGTTAAAATCACAAGAGATCGCCAGGGCTTTTGCTGACCAAGTCTTTTTTAACCTTTCAGCAACTTCGCCACCAGCACCAAGTGGAAACACTGCCAACAAGTCATCAGATCAGAAGTGCCACCACTGATGTGCTGGGTTTCACTAGGCGACCACAAAGAAACCCCTGGTTCGATGAAGAATGCCGGTTGGCGCATGCAGCCAAGAAGGAGGCCTAATCACCAATGCTGCAAACTAGAACCAGAGCTGTTGACACTGCAGCCTGGGAGCTCTACGGGCAAAAACGAAGGGGGAACGCCGACTTCTAAGGAGGATAAAGAGAGAGTATGCCAAGCGGGCGGTCGCGTCTATTTAATACTGCAGTGGCAGGGGAGATGTTCGAAAATTCTACCGAAGCGTCAGGCAATCTACCCAGGGTTACAGGGCCGAAACGGAAGCCTGCCGAGACGAGAGTGGGAACATGGTGATGGACACACAATCCATGCTGAAGATCTGGAAACAGCTTTTCTCAAGATTGCTAAACGGTGAAAACGGCCAAGATTCCGCTGTAAGATAGAACAGTTCATTTAATTTGGACAATGATGGTCAATATTTCCCTCCACCCGACCTAAATGAAGTGCGGTTAGCGATATCCAAGCTTAAAGTGTACATAAGGCTGCTGGTGCAGTTGGCCTTCCAGTCGAGCTATTCAAAGCTGGGCAGGGAGGTTACACTAACTTATCTCCAAAATGTGGTCGGATAAAAGTATGCCCGATGAATGGAACCTCGGTATAGTGTGCCCCATCTACAAGAAAGGAGATGCTCTGACTTGTGCCAACTACAGAGGTATAAGTATCCTCAACGTCGCATACAAAATCCTGTCATATGTACTGTGTGATTGCTAAAAACCGTTTGTCAATTATCTGATCCCCCCCCCTGTCAGTGTGATTTTAGGCCCGGCAAATCAACCGTCGATCAAATGTTCACACTCCGACAGATTCTGGAAAACAAGCCAGGCATTTGAGTAGTAAAGCCCTCTCTCAAAGAACCAAGGAGACTTTATATAAGACCCTCATCATTCCGCTCCTGCTGTTGCTGTATGGGGCAGAAGCATGGACCCTGTCAAAAACGGATAAGAATTTGCTTGGTGCTTTGAAAGGAAAATTCTTCGGGTGATCTTCGGTCCAGTATATATCGATGGAGAAGATGTAACAGCGAGCTTTGCTTGCTCAAAAAGCTGAAAATGCAGCGGCTGGGACACGAGAAGCTAATGGACACCGATGCACCAGCCTGACGAGTCTTCGAATCTACCCCTGATGGTCAACGCAGCAGAGGAAAACCCCACCTTAGGTGGCACACACAAGTGGAGAACGACCTCAACCAACTTGGAGTTCGTAACTCGAGGCAGCTAGCTAGGGACCGTGCTAACTGGAGGCGCTTGTTGGTTGAGGCCGGAGTCCACCCTGGACTGTAAGCACCATTCCATCTTAAGTAAAGTAGAGTAAGTAAGTTTGAACTGATAATCCAAAACATTGACATCTTTATAGACAGCCAAGCGGAAATCAAGGCCATTTCGTCGATCGTCACGAAGTCCAATCTGGATGATCGTTGTCGTAGTGAATTGAGATCACTCGGCCAGAAAAATTCAGTCACCCTTCGATGGGTCCCGGGGCACAATGATATTTACGGCAATCACTTGAACCGAGCCAAATAATACCCTGATGGCCGATGGGTACTTACGCCACTGGAACAAGAAAAAAATAGAATGCACCAGAGCTTCCTTGAGGCCACCAACGACAGATGGTCAACAAGACAACAATTGACACGTGTCGGGTTTCGAGGAATCTATGGCCAGATATCTCTTAAGAAAAAACAAAGTAGGTACTCACTTAAACTAAGCAGACTTCAACTGTCTCTCTTGATTGGAATCCTAACGGGTCACAACCTCACAACTCAATGGGAACATACATGACTAGAATGGGAATACGCTCATCTGACCTTTTTAGAGGTAGGAGGAGTAACTAAAGTGTTCTTGTATTTAATCTAATTATCTCGGTGCAATTTATTGGACCAGTGACATGGACCGTGTGGATTAGAAGGCCCTAGGCTGGTTTTAGGATGAAAATTCTCCGGTTGATTGCTGTTTGTCTGTACAGGCCTAATGAAAAGTCAATGATTGAGATTGTCGAGTTACTAAAAGCGAATGGACATTTACGCTTCGGCTCGCTGACCCACAACATTTTTGAATCCACCCCACAGAGGCAAAGCCGTACGTAGAGAAAAACTGTGATAGAGGACCACAAGAACTTGGAGGCCAAGTTTGCTAGAAGAAGGTTTGTTGTTTGAGAACTTGATTCACTTCACAGCTTCGGACGGTCTATTTATGAGTTGAAAGCACTTCAGTGTTTTAACACCCTAGATCTCACAACCAGTGGGACAGTGCCCTAGTTAAGAAGACGCTTGCACATAAATGTTTAATACTAATTATCTACTTCAAAACAAAGGCCCTGATTAATAGATCCGAATTTAGCCTAAAGTAGACTTTAACAAAAACATCCGTAGATATTAAAAACAAATTTCACCTCTTAATGCTTAGAAGCACCTCAAGCTAAATTTAAACTGATCTAATCTAACAGTTTAGAAGCGAAATTTGTGTTTTATTTCTACGGATGTTGTTTATAAAGTCGACTTTAGGCTAGATTCGGATCTATTACTCAGCGCAGTTAATCAAGATTGAAGTTGCTTTTGTTTTCATTGGAGAGTATTAATTTCACTACAAAGTTCTGGAAAATGACTCTCGGAGAGATGTCTACAACTCTATGAGTCAATTTGATGACTAAATTCACTTGCGAGTATTACACCCTATAGCTGGTTGAGAGTCGCTGGCAGGCTTTTTACTCTCAAGTGCATACGCATCTATAGGCGCGTTTCCATTTAAGAGTTCTTTCACTACAGAACTCTCGAGAGTAACTCTCGGATAGCTCTCCACCCCTCTGGGAGTTAATTTCATAACTGTGTCAACTTGCAAGTACTCTCGAGAGCTGATTGAGAGTTGCTGGCAGGCTTTTAACTCTCAAATGGATACGCACCTTAAAGGTTTAACTCTGATAGTAGAACGTTAACTTAAAATTACACTTTTTCATCAAATCTTAGGATATATATCACTGAGAAAAATAATATTTGTCTTAAAGAAAGCTTACGCCAAAGAGGTTGTACGGCATAATCAATATTTTTGGTTCAAAAGAAAATAATTCATATGGGAATGGGTTATACCCGGAAAACGTTAACGCTAGGTGCCACATTTAACACATATTCTCAACGATTCTTGACACCTACAAAATTGAAAATCGTATTGATCGAAACATGAAATAGTACTCTGAAGGCTTTAAAAGGAACAATATCTATGTACATCTTTGATATTGATTGAATGTCGAAACTCCCCTTCCAAGCTGAGTATATTTTGCTTAAAGCTATGTATACTTGTTTCATTGCCAATTTATCTGTTGAATATATTATATATTTGTGTAGGTATCTTAAATTTAGATTCAACACATTTCCTATATTTGTTGATATAGATGTATTTTGTATATTAGGTACTTTGTAAGAAAAATGTCTACGTATATGTTTTTCACTTTCAAGAAAAAAAAAGGAAAACATGAGTCTGCAAAAAAAAAAGTTTATTTCTATGAAATTTTTTGTTTTTTTTTTTATTTGTCAAGAAAAGATATTTGACTTTGGTCTAATAATGTCAACAAGGAATGTTTAAAGAAATATTTCATACCAACACCCGTTTGAAGATTCTTTTGAAAGATAGAATTGAAATTATTTGATTTATGTAAAGTGATAAAGTGATTTCGATCAAGAAATTAAAAAATAGGAGCAGGAAATGCTAGAGCATTGAAATAAAATATGATTAAAAAACTCACAGAAGCTTATTCTTATATGTCTATATTTTGCCTACTTGCAGCTGAATTATTATTTATGTAGGTATCGAAGTAGGACCTATGAAAAGTATGAATGCATTTTGAGATGGTGAAGTTTAAATTTTAAGTTAAGGAACTACGAATAGCAATTTACAAAAATACCTACAAAAATTAATCCATACGCTTAAACTGTTAAACCAATTTCGTCAATATGGGTGTTTTTATATTTTATTTTTTGCGTTATTTGATTTATTAGCCTGAAAATACCTTTGGATAGAGTTTTTTTTTAGCCATTAAGCCTTCCAAATGGTTTTGGTTTTCAATTTCTGAGTTCTCTATTCAAAAGCTATCCGCTACTGAAAACCACAAGCTTTTGCAGCGTCTAGTTCATTAGATATTTGCACTAATGGAATCCGAAAAAAAACATGGACTAACCCTTTGCCGTTTTTTTTTTAACTTTTTTTTAAAAAGTCAATGAAATAAATCATGACGTACCTTTTTGGAAAGGTCTATTCAAACCCAATCGATACATCCAAGCCAATTTTTTTTTCATGGTCTGGTTAAAGAAATACTCGCATCCGAAAGTGATTTTACTGATTTTCTGCCCCAAAACAACCTACTTTAATGTCTTTGGATGGTGATAATTCCTAAATAAAGCGTTGAAGAAAAATTAAAAAAAACAAATTTGGTTAGATATTTTTCAGGGTTTTCCAAAATTGGAAACCAGCACCTTCTATGAAATCTGGTTCTCGAAATATACACTTCCAAAGTGATATTTTCTTTTTTTGCGTTATTTGATTTATTATCCTGAAAATACCTTTGGATAATTTTTGAATTCTCTATTCAAAAGCTATCCGTTACTGAAAACCAAAAGCTTTTGCGTCTAGTTCATTAGATATTTGCACTCAAAGTAATTTGATGCAGTTTCAATGCAATCCGTTTTATGCGAATATCTTACGAACGGAGGTTCCGGTCTTCAGTGCTGAATAGGAAATGAACACACCTTTCCAAAAATGTAAAAATTTCATCACAAATTTTTTTCATGGAATCCGAAAAAAGGCATGGACTAACCCTTTGCCGTTTTTTTCCAAAAAAAAAATTACTTTTTTTGAAAAGTCAATGAAATAAATCATGACGTACCTTTTTGGAAAGGTCTATTCAAACCCAATAGATGCATCTAAGCCAATTTTGTGTTCATGGTCTGGTTAAGGAAATACTCGCATCCGAAGTGATTTTACTGATTTTCTTCCCCAAAACAACCTACTTTAATGTCTTTGGATGGTGATAATTCATAATTCAAGCGTCGTAGAAAGTAAAAACATAATATTTTCACCACAGCACTCAACTAGTCACCGTGCGACCGTTGAATTCTTCCTGGATTTCAAGAAAGCATTAGACAGGCTATGTATAGAAGCCCTTACTACTTACCTCCGCCAAACTAATCAAAACAATTTTTTTTTTCTATCTTTCAGAACATTTTTCGTTCAACTGGACAACCGTAAATCCCCTTTTTTCTCTAGAGCCTGATTACATCCTGTCCCAACTGGATGCAAGAACCTTCAATCTCAAAGACAGCTATGAGGGTTAGGCTAGGTGAAGGGCTGACAGCATTGTTGGTCTAAATTACCCTATGAAGCTGTATCCCACTTATGTAAAAATGTTTGTGTTCTGTTAGCAGGCAAGCCATTTAGAGGCGTTGACGTTGCGTTGTTCAGAAGGCTATTCTAGAAAGTTCCTCCAAGCCTTAATAGAAATGAGTCCCTAGTATTTCTTTCTAAAATAACAGAGTGCTGGACAGTAATAAAGGAAGCGTAAGGTTTCCTCTACTTCTTTATAGCTGCACCCTCTACAAGGGTCGTCAGTGCTGACTACTGAGCCTCAATTTTTGTTAGTGATATCCCAATAAATTGTTTTTTTGTTGATTTGCATAATTTTCTCTGTCATCTGCTTAGTGAAATTTGGTCATTAATTTCTAGTTCCGTCGCATGTACATCAAAAGCTCTTGATCTTAAAATAAACCTTGATGTGCCCCAGTTACCTGATAGCTTGCATTGAAAATCAACATTGAGAATTTTAATGTTTAATTTTGAGACTTTGATATGAAAGTCTTGGCCAAAATTAATTTTGTTTTTAGCTAACAATAATAATTAAGGCATGAGCTTTATTTTGGTATCAAAATAATCATTTATTTTACTTTCTATATAATCTCAAAATTAATCATTAAAATGTTCAATGAAGAGCTTCTATGATAACTATAACATTCAGCGGTTCAGGCGTGGAAGCGTTAAAAACAAATAAACTCACTTGCGCATTTAAAATATTTAAATATGGATAGCACAAAAAACAAATTTTGTATTGATAAAATAAAATTAATGACCATAAAATTGATTAAAAATTAAAAATGCAAATAATATTGAACTGACTCAAGTTAAAATAAATAAATTTTAATTATATTGAGCAAATTTTTTGTCAGTTTTAGTTTTTTTTTTGTAGAAAATGTATTTTAAATTAATATAATTTTATGTTGGTGGGTTATTGATAAATCTGATATTTACTTAATTTAACTGATATATTTAGATTTACACAATTTTACCTTCGTCATGCAAAGTGATGCGTATTAATGGGACCTTGAACACTGATTTTGATTTATTATTATTTTTTATTGTTGTATTTTTCATAGTGGGTGGATGTAAATTTTAGTAGCACGCAAAAATAAATAAGTTTTATTTAAAAAAAAATATAATAAGTATTTATTTAAACAGGAAAACAAAAATAAATAAATATAATGAATTTAATATATTTCTAAATCAAACAAAAATAATCATGCTACTTACTTTTTATTAGCTTCAGGCCTTTTCCGTTGTTGTCTTGCGTTTGTCCTTTATGATAGCATTTTGTGTATTTACAATTGATTTTTTTTGTGATAAGTATGTGCATGCAAATAATGAAAAAAAGAACAGAAAAATAATAATAAAATAGTTATTTAGTTTTAAAACAAAATGCAAGTAAACAAATAATTTTCCTTAAAGTACATAATTCTTTTTAAATGTAGATACATAAATACAATCGGCTTACCCTGGCGATAAAAATATTGAGTGGTCTCTTAACTTTATTTGACAGTCTAGATGCTGCCTTTGAGACGACATACATATTGTTGTTTATTCATTCAAAATTATTCAATATAAATTAATGTACAATAGTTGGAAAAAGTATTTTGACGAGCTTTTTTGATTTACTCAAAACACTTTTTTCCCTATACGTTCTTGAAATACAGTTTATATTTTCAAAACTATAATTACGAATCTAACTTTTCTGTTTTTTTTTTTTTGAAGCTCGTCTTGAAACTATTATAATATATTGATTGAAAATAGCTTTTTATGGCCTTTAGTCCTACAAATTGGCGTTTCGTTCGGCTTACTCACTTGAACTCATCAGTGACATAGTGAGGGCTTTGTCATACGCAATTTGTTTTAAGTTCAGTTCAACTTACATGAATTTTTCTAATCTTGTTGGATATAGTTTACAGTGGATTTTCGCTGAAAAATTCATGTAAGTTGAACTGAACTTAAAACAAATTGCGTATGACAAAGCCCTCACTATGTCACTGATGAGTTCAAGTGAGTAAGCCGAACGAAACGCCAATTTTTAGGACTAAAGGCCATAAAAAGCTATTTTCAATCAATAATTCAACAAGTCCAATCCTTAATGCTAAGTCTTCTACTTGGCTGATTTATTTCAGTAGTATATAGAATTTGTATTATAAAACCTTCTTATATAAAATTTTGTTTAGTTCAAGTTATTGAGAGAATAGTTTTTGAGAAATTTAATTTCAAAGTCAAAATTTAGAAAAAGAAACTTGCACTGTAGAGTAGGTACCTACACATTATTTGCGAAATTCAATGCTCTGATGAACTCTTAGTCGAATACATTGAAGCTAATGAAATTAATTTGAAATCGTAGACCAAAAGCTCAAGTCAAAAAATAGCCGAGAAAATTTTGCGGGTTTTTGGATACTAACTTTCTTTATCTAAGCACAAGCACAATACAGGACAACTTTTTTTTTTGAAAATCGAAAATTGCGTTGCTAACTTCACGCTTCGCAAAACTGTCTTTTGGCCCTAAAAGTTACAAATATGCGATTTTTGTTTATCTTTTGGGAATATAGCAGCAAAAACTGAGCGAATAATAGTACGAATTAGTTTTAGTATAAATTAATTTTTGGCATAAAAATTACAAATATGCGAATTTTTTTGTAACTCTTCGGAATATGGCAGCACAAATTGGGCACAAAACAGCACATTTTTCACTTTTTAGTAATTACGAAATTTCGCAAAAATTTCATTCGTAAAATTGCGAGTTTTCTAAAATATTTACGGAAAAAGGTGGCACAAGTTGAGCACAGTGCATTCCACCTTTTTTTTTTGAAAATCGAAAATGGCGGTTCTAACTTCACGCTACAGCCCTTCGCAAAGTTTTGTTTTGGCCATAACAGTTGCAATTATGCGATTTTTTTTCTTTGTGGTTTTCAGTTAGCATTTTCTGAACTTAAAGCAGCACAACTTTTATTTAATAAATTCTGAAATTTCGCAAATACGGCACATGGCAGTACATGTTGGGCACATTACTTACTTACTTACTTAAGGTGGCGCTACAGTCCGGGGTGGACCAGGGCTTCAACCAACAAGCTTCTCCCAGCCGGCTCGGTTTCTAGCTAGCTGTCTCCAGTTTCGTACGCCAAGTTGGTTGTGGTCCTCTTCCACTTGTGTGCGCCACCTTTTACGCTGTCCACCTCTACTGCGTTGTCCCACGGGGTTGGATTCAAAGACTTTCCGGGCCGGAGCATTGGTGTCCATTCGCTCTAGATGACCCAGCCATCTCAGTCGTTGGTTTTTTCACTTTTGTGGCTAGGTCGGTGTCGCTGTACAGCCGTTGTACAGTTCGTTGTTGTATCTTCTTCTCCATTCCCCATCTATTCAGACGGGACCAAAAATCACCCGGAGATTTTTTTTTTTTTTTTTTTTTCTTTTACCTTCTTAGTCCAAAGAAACAGCGATTGGCAAGAGTAATTCTTCGTTTGATCTCAGCACTGGTATCGTTCGCTGAGTTAATAGCGGATCCTAGGTAGACAAAGTCTCTGACCACCTCAAAATTATACCTGTCTATAGTGACGTTCTGTCCGAGACGTCGGTGTTGGGTGTCCTTTCTTGTTGACAGCATATATTTTGTTTTGCTTTCATTCACCGTTAGACCCATCTTCTTGGCTTCCTTCTCAATACTCACAAAAGCACCACTGACATCACGCTTTGTTCGTCCGATTATGTCAATGTCGTCAGCGTAAGCGAGTAATTGGACGGACTCTTGAAAGATTGTGCCTCTGGTGTTGACGTGAGAGTTTTGTACTATTCTTTCAAGAACGATGTTGAAGAAGTCGCATGACAGCGCGTCGCCTTGCCTAAAACCTTTTTTGACATCAAAGGTGTCGGTGAGGTCTTTGTCGACCTTGATGGAGCAGCGTGCACTCTCCATCGTCATCCTGCACAAACGGACGAGTTTGGCAAAACTAGACATTGCTCTATATAGCTCGTCTCTATAGATGCTGTCATACGCGGCCTTGAAATCGATAAAAAATTGGTGGGTATCGATTTGAAACTCCTGGGTTTTCTCCAAGATCAGCCGTAGTGCGAATATTTGGTCGATGGTGGACTTCCCTGGCCTAAAGCCACACTGATATGGACCTATCAGGTTGTTGACGAATGGTGTCAGGCGTTCACAAAGTACGGCAGAGAAGATCTTGTAGGCGATATTAAGAAAACTCATACCTCTGTAGTTGGTGCAGTCCAGAGGATCGCCTTTCTTGAGGATCGGGCAAACAATGCCGAGGTTCCATTCATCGGGCATGCTTTCCTCCGACCATATTTTACAGATGAGCTGGTGCATACTCCTAACCAATTCATCGCCAGCCGCTTTGAATAGCTCAGCCACAAGGCCATCAGCTCCAGCAGCTTTATTGGACTTAAGTTTAGATATGGCTATCCTCACTTCGTCAAGATCGGGTGGACGGAATTGTTGGCCTACTTCGGTCGTCCAGGTTGTATGGTGCAATTTGCATGGTAGCGGGATTCGGTTCGTCATCGTCATTATACAATTTGCAGAAATGATTTTTCCATATCCTCAGCACCGACTGCGATTCTACTATGATGTTCCCTTGATCGTCCTTGCAGGCTTCGGTTCGGGCCTTGTAACCCTGGAAGGTTCTCTATACCTTTTGGGAAAACTTCCGAACTTCATTCCTGCAATGGCATCCCTCTATTTCCTCGATCGCACGCTACTCATGCTCTTTCTTTTTCCTTCTAAGAAGCTTGTGTTCCTCTTTCCTCTTCTGCTCGTAGAGCTCGCGAGCAGCTCTGGTCTTTCTATGCAGCGCCGCTTTGTATGCCTGTTGTTTGGCTGCATGTACTTGTCGGCATTCTTCGTCTAACCAGGGGTTTCGCTGTGGTGGTCGAACAAAGCCCAGCACGTCAGAGGCGGCATCTCTGATGGCTTCCTGGCAATTCTTCCACTGGTTCTCGATAATTGCAGTTGGTGGTATAGGACTATTTATGAGGGTGCGAGAGACTAGATCGGAAAAGGACCTGGCGATTTCTTGCGACTGTAGGACTGTAGCCGTCCGACGTTAAATTTCCTTACAGTATTTCCCTGCTTTGGCTTTGGTCTGGATATCCGTAGCATTACCTTGGCTACAACGAGGTAGTGGTCCGAGTCAACGTTGGCTCCTCGGAACGTTCGGACATCCTTGATAATGGAGGAGTGCCTTGCGTCGATCGGAATGTGGTCAATCTGGTTAGCGGTTGATTGACCAGCAATTCGCCATATCCCCTTGTGTATATCGAGATGCGGGAACTGCGTACTAGCTACCACAACATTTCGCCACGCAGCAAAGCCGATTAGCCTGAGTCCGGTGGTGGTGTGTGCAGGCTATATCTTCCGATTGTGCCACCAAACACGTCTTCTTTTCCTAGCTTGGCATTAAAATCACCCAAGACAATTTTAATGTCATAGCTAGGGCATTGCTCATATGTCTTGTCCAGGAGCTCGTAGAACTCATCCTTGGTGTCGTCATCTTTCTCCTCTGTGGGGGCATGCGCGCATATCAGGCTAATGTTGGCGAATTTAGCCTTGATGCGAATTGTCGTGAGGCGCACGTTCACATAGTTGAAACTCAAGACTTCTTGCCTAAGTCTGCCTCTAACGACGAATCCAAATCCAAAGAGACGCTGCCCTTGTGGTCGGTAACAGTCACCGTAGTAGATATCGCAGTCTTTCAGTTTTCTCTTGCCCGGCCCATCCCATCGCACTTCTTGAATGGCGGTGATGTCTGCTTTGTAGCAGTCTAGGGTATCCGCTAAATTTTCGGCTGCACGTGGTCTGTAGAGAGACAGAACATTCCACGTGCAGATCCGAAGTTCGTTGTCCTTATTTCGTTTGCTAGTTTCGTCAACAGTAAATCCGACCGTATCCGAGGCTTGTTGTTGCTTCGCAACTAAAAAAAGCTTTACGTGGCCGGGAAGTCACCCCGACGGCACGACCCCCAACCTGGAGGACCAGCTTTAAGGCAAGCGTTTGTAGTGCTTTGAAGACATTTCTTCCAAAACCTGGGCAGTTAAGCGATCATACCCTGTTTATTTTTTGTTTGACAACTTTTTGTCTGACACATTCAACATGCTTCTTACTTATTTGATCGTGACAAAAGGAATTTCCACTTGTAGAGGTCCACAAATGAATTGAGAACTTATAGCCCACCCTTATGAAGAAAATCCTTCACTTAATTCTTTTGGACTTCTGACCCATCCATTGAAGTTTATAGCTCATATGAAAGTCCAACATTTTTCTAAATTTATACCTAACCACAAAATTTTCAAATTTCAACTTTTTTCCAACAGTCATATTCTAATTTGAAGCACTACTACTAAATCAAGAGTTCTTAAGAAAATTGATTTCAACCAATATTTTATTGTCTTAGCCTCAAGCTCTCTAAAAATGTTCCCACAATTATGCTAATGACATCTTTCTGGTTTTCCTACTCAACCAAAACCAACACCTTGATTAATGATTTCCGTACCTTCTTTCATGCCTTATACATTTCCAGTAGTTCACAATGATGATTTGTTATTTATTTATATATAAAAATAGGTATATGTATATTCAATCCAAAGTTTCGCTATAATTTTCATCTATTGTCGTTAATGTTTTCTTTTGGGGTTTCCACCACTCTGCTTTCGTATAACGATAAACTAATTAAGTTATTGTTTTAGTTCTTTTTGAAGCTAAAATTAGCAAATCTCTGTTTCAACTTTCAATGTTGTTAATTTTGGGTGGCTATGGCTATACAAAAGCAATTTATAGTCAATTAATTTTGTGACACGAATAATCAATTATTCTATTTTATTTTTCTTAATAAGACTTACAAGGCTTTAACTATTTTGAAGGTTGAGAAAGATAAATTGTTATTTTAATCAACTACTTACAGTTCATTATGTTTAAACTCAAAGTAGGCTTTCGTCTGAGCAATTGTGATTGTTTGTTAAAATTAATTTTGACTAAGAGTCTAATTTAAATAATGTCTAATAGGTGCGGCGTCTTTCATGTACGAGCGTCAATCAAGACGCCATAATAATAAATGAATCGTTGACAAAATAGAAGAAATCTTTCAAGAAGCGCAAATGTTACTTTTGGCTACCGCATACGTACGAAAATCGGAGCATGGAACGTTCGATCCTTGTACAGCGATGGTAGATACGAGCAAGTTGAGCGTGAAATTCTTCGCCTAAAGATCAGTATCCTGGGCATAAGCGAAACTAAGTGGAGAGGTAGAGCTGAATACAGATCAGACACTGGACAGACGAGAATGATGTATTCCGGGGAAGATGAAAGAGAGGGCGGCCAAAGACTGCATGGTGTCGGTATTATGTTGAACGAAGAAGCGAGGCGTAGCTTGATCTCCTGGGCGCCCATTTCTGCGAGATTAATGACAGCAAGGCTTCGTTCAAAAATTCGTAATGTCACAATTATTCAGTGCTACGCCCTCAAAAATGAAGCGACAGAGGAAGACAAAACCGCGTTCTACACTCATCTTAACTCGGTTTACAGTAGTGTTCCGAGAGCCGACATCAGAGTCGTTATGACCTTAATGCCCAAGTCAGTTCAGACAATTACGGAAATGAACGCGTGATGGGAAAAAATGGCTGCCGTACAAAAACCAGCGCAGGATGCAGCAAGGAGCTCAAAATTCATTACTAATGCTTTAAATGACCCCAACATATGTCGAAACTATGTCACCACCCTTAACGACAGAGCCTCGTCATTAAACGGAATCCAGCATTCAACAATTGATGAGATGTGGGGTGAAATTAAAAGTGTTTTTATAGAGGCTGGATCCGAAACTGTACCCAAGCGAACGAGACGTAGAGACTCTTGGATATCCCAAGACACCTGGGATAAGATCGAACTTCGCAAATCGTTGAAAATTCAAATAAATGCCGAAGCAGATATTCAACGAAAGGCTGACTTGCGAAGAGAGTACCGCATTGCACATAAGATGGTCTATCGCTGTGTGAGACGTGACAAGAGGGTGAGGTTAGATGGACTCGCAGATAATGCGGAAATCGCTGCCATAAGAGGAGATATCCGGGAATTGTACCAAATAGCCAAAGATGTTATCCGGAAAAAAGCAACACCAATCATCCTGTAATGGATGTGGATGGCACACTTTTGGTATCAATTGAGGATCAGCTTCGTAGATGGAAGGACCATTTTTGTGCCCTGCTAAATGAGGATTCAGTTGAGCAGAGTGCTGAAGTGCCCCAACTAAATGAGATGCGCAGGTCCTATAGGGGTATTGACATCGAACCCCCGTCAGAATCGGAAATCCTTACATCAATAAATCTCCTCAAAAACAACAAGGCTGCTGGACTGGACGGAATACCAGCTGAATTCCTGAAAGCCGATCCCGTAACAGCGGCTAGTATTTGACATCCGTTGATACAAAGCATTTGGGAAAACGAAAACTATCCCAGGGATTGGAAGGATGGTGTGATTGTTAAGTTGCCAAAGAAAGGTGACTTAAAGAATTGCAACAATTGGCGTGGTATCACCGTTTTGTCCGTTTTCCCAAAACTAATGGCAACCATCATTCTCGAGCGAATAAAGAATAGAAAATATATGGAGATCGTTGCTTGGTAGAGGAATTCCACCAAAAATTGTTGCCATTATAAAAGAGTCCTACAACAACGCAAGGTGTTAGTTATGTTTTGCACAATGGGCAGCTATCCGACTCCTTCATAGTGCAACAGGGTGTGAGACAAGGGGATGTTCTATCGCCAATTCTCTTTCTGCTGGCGATGGACGACGTATTGACGGCCAGGGCCAGTGTTGGTACAGCTCAGTGACAGGGCATTCAATGGAGACCGTTCGAAAGGCTCAGTTATTTAGACTATGCCGATGACATATGTCTGCTGGCAAATAACATCAGTGGGCTGAACGGGATGTGCCAAACACTGCAAGTGAAGGGAGAGTCGAGTGGTCTAAGAATAAACAGCTGAAAGACAAAAATAATGCTCACAGGCCGCTCCACACAGCAGCGTATTATTCTACAGCAGACGCCAGTGGAAGTAGTGGAACAGTTCAACTACCTCGGCAGTATTGTCTCTGCAAACGGTGGTACGGATCTGGACGTTAAAAGTAGAATAAATAAAGCTCGTGCTGCCTTCGGTACTCTGTCCCCAAGTCAAATCTCCTTACGCACTAAGTTGAGATTCTTCGTATTCAATGTCAAATCCATGCTGTTATATGCTTGTGAAACCTGGAAAGTCACGTCTATCATTTCGAGGAAATTGCAGGCTTTTGTGAATCGCTGTCTTCGCCACATCCCAAAGATTCGCTGGCCACAAATAATACCAAATGAGGAATTGTGGCGCAGGACAAGTCAAGAGCGGCTGGACGTCGACATAAGAAAGCGTAAATGGCGTTGGATTGGTAACACACTGAGGAAACCAAACGATGAAATTGCAAAGCAGTCCTTTGAATGGAATCCTCAGGGTGCACGGCGGGTTGGAAGACCAAGAACAGCATGGAAATCAACTGTCTTAGCGGAAACAGAATCCCAGAGAAAGACGTGGCCACAGCTAAAGTACCTTGCAGCAGACCGTGAAGAATGGAGATGTTTTGTTGACACCCCATGCCCCAGCCGGGGTTACAGGACACTATGATGATGAGGATAAAAACCCCAAAATTAAATCAAATTTTTTAAAGTTAAAAAACGGCGTCCAAGGAAAAAGCGCTGAAATCGACTTGGAAATAACGTCGAGAAATTAAAAACACTGAATGAATAATTGTAATTTTTTCTTCTAATTTTGAGTGATATTTCCTTATAAATCGCTTTCTTTCATTAAATTAAATTATGTCCAAAATATAGAATTAAAATAGCCAAATATTAAATAAGCCAAAAATAGGACCAAATTTCCTAATTCTAAACCCGGGTCGATTCAATTTAAGACAAATTTTTCATGAAAGCTATTGATCATGAAGTAGAAAAATTTATTGCTGATAGGTTGTAGAAGAAAGTATTACAAGTATTCCGAACTCTAGAGAAACAGAAATAGAATATCCTTTCCCCTTTCGTAATAAAGGGGTTGCTATTGGAAAAAAAGTAGAGCCCGAAGCAGGGTTCAAACCTCAGCGGCAAAATTTCGGAGCATATCTGTAAAAAAAAGTGGAGTGAAACAAAAATTTCCGAGGCTTTTAAAAAGGAAAGGAAACTCAACTTTTCAAAAATTGTACTTTTAACAAAAATAAAAAGGTATTTAAAAGAAAAAGAAATCACATAAGCCCCGATATGAGCGAGAAACGACGAACAAAGTAAGAAAAAGAAATGATTCCGTTCAGCATAGACTTTCAGATGCAAACATTCAGATTTCAGAGTCAGAGTTGGTAGGAAAATTGCATAACACAGTGTTGTTAATGTGCTTTGGCCAAAGAATTTTTAAGTGTGGAAAAAAGGAGTAGATCTAAAAAAAGCGGAGTGGTTGAGTAGATTTGTTTTCTTCCTCAAAATTGGAGTAAATTTGTTCCGATTGGTGTAAGGTTCGAACGCTGGTCCGAAGTAAATGCTAAATAGTTTTTAACCGACTTAACAATTAACTAAACAACAAGATTCTGTGAGTTTATAAATTATTCACTTAGTAGATTCCGATGGATGCTTTTACGGAATAGTTCCTTTGGAGATCGGTCTAGTTTCTAAAAAAATACACCATTAAAATTTCAAGGTACTACAAATTTCAAGGCGGAAACCCAAAACAGAAGGCTGATCTCTTTGCTGAACATCTGACATCTCGCGAATTTCTTTAAACCATTCCCTGTAAAGCAGCCATAGATCACTTACAGTTTCTTGAACGAAACGACAAATGTTAAATTCCTTTTATATTGCTCAAAGGTAAGAAGCATGTGTCAACATAAGTTGTCTAACAAAAAATCACCAGGGATCGATCTAGGAACTGCTGGGGTTTTAAAAGAAATGCCTTTAAAAACGTCCAATTTATAAAAAGCGGATGCTTTAAAAAACTAATACATATACTCTTAAATAAGATAAACCGCCAACAGAAGTAACATCTTAGAGACCAACATCGCTTATAATACCAATCATGGCAAAAGTTTTCGAAACATTTTTCCTGAAAAGGCTTAGCAAAATAAAAGAAGAAAGAAGACTAATTCCAAGCCATCGCCATCGGTTTGGATTTAGAAATAAACATTCAACGGTAGTCCAAGTGCATTGAATTATGGATGTTGTGGGAAAGGCACTTGAAGAAAAACAATTATGTTCGGCTATATTCTTAGATGTAGCTCAAGCTTTTGACACCTGGGATCTGACTACAAACTGCATATGGACCTTCCCAGGCAGTAATACGAAATACTGAAATCCTACGTTACGAATCAACCATTCGGAGTACGGTACCACCAAAATTACTCGGAACTAAGGAAAACTAAAGGCAGTGTACCAAAAGTAAGTATCCTAGGACCAACCTTGTATCTGTTTTATTCAGCAAATATTCATAGCTACTTCTTTCGCTGATGACAGCAAGATAAATCCGTTACAAAGGCTACACAAAAGTTGCAAAATGCAGTCGATAAAGTTAGTGATTGGACACAACAATGGAATATCAAATTAAACGAAACAAAACCGAGGCATATACACACACAAAACCATTATCATCATCGTGTCCTGTAACCCCGAGTGAGGCACAGGGCGTCAACAAAAAGGTATTTTAACTGTGGCCACGTGTTTCTCAGGGATTCTACTTCCGCTAAGACAGTTGATTTCCATGTTGTTCTTGGTCTTCCAAATCACCGTGCACCCTGAGGATTCCATTAAAAAGACTGCTTTGCAATTTCATCGTTTGGTTTCCTCAGTGTGTGACCAATCCAACACCATTTACGCTATATCGACGTCTAGCCACTCTTGACTTGTCCTGCGCCGCAATTCCTTGTTTGATATTTGCCAAGGTGGTTAAACTGTTCGACTTCATTAACTGGCGTCTCCTAGAATAATACGCTGCTGTGTGGAGCGGCTTGTGAGCATTATTTTCGTCTTTTTGCTATTTATTCTTAGACCACTCACTTGCAGTGTTTGGCACATCCCGTTCTTTGCCAGTAGACATATGTCATCGGCATAGTCTAAATGACTGAGCCTTTCGAACGGTCTCCATTGAATGCCCTGTCGCTCAGCTGAACCAACACTGGCCGTTAATACGTCGTCCATCGCCAGCAGGAAGAGAATTAGCGATAGAACATCCCCTTGTCCCACACCTTGTTGCACTACGAAGGAGTCGGATAGCTGCCCATTGTGCAAAACAAAACACCTTGCATTGTTGTAGGACTCTTTAATAATGGCCAGAGTTTTTGGCGGAATTCCTCCACCAAGCAACGATCTCCATATATATTCTCGGTTAACTTGATCAAAGGCCTTCTCAAAATCCAAAAACATGAGGTAAAGCGGTGATTGAAATTCCATCGACTGCTCGAGGACGATACGCAGTGTGTTGAGATATGGTCGACACACGATCGACCACTGCGGAAGCCAGCTTGATGCCTCTTGAGTGTAGATTCGATTCTATCCTTTATTCGAATGAGAATGATGGTTGCCATTAGTTTTGGGAAAACGGACAAAACGGTGATACCACCCCAATTGTTGCAATTCTCAAGGTCACATTTCTTTAACAGCTTAACAATCACACCATCCTTCCATTCCTTGGGATAGCTTTCATTTTCCCAAATGATTTATATCAACGGATGTAAAATACTAGCCGCTGTTACGGGATCGGCTTTCAGGAATTCAGCTGGTATTCCGTCAAGTCCAGCTGCCTTTTTGTTTTTGACGAGATTTATTGATGTTTGGATTTCGGATTCTGATGGGGGTTCGATGTCAATACCCCTATAGGACCTGCGCATTTCGGTTATTTGGGGCAGTTCAGCACTCTGATCAACTGAATCCTCATTTAGCAGGGCACAAAAATGGTCCTTCCATCTGCGTAGCTGATCATCAATTTATACCAAAAGTGTGCCATCCACATCCACTACAGGATGATTGGTGTTGCTTTTTTTTCTCAATAACAGCTTTGGCTATTTGGTACAATTCCCCGATATCTCCTATTCTGGCAGCGATTTCCGCATTATCTGCGAGTCCATCTAACCTCACCCTCTTGTCACGTCTACCACAGCGATATACCATCTTATGTGCAATGCGATACCCGCTTCGCAGTTTGAATCTTCTCTTTTACATTCTGGTTTGTCAAGGTTGTTTTCAATCATATCTATACCAAGTTCGTTAGATACCAGCTTACCTTCGTCCATGACTTTCTTGAGGTCGGCTTTTAACTTTAAACGAGAAGTAATTTCGACTCTAAGCATAAGTGGCACACACAAAAATTTCTTTTAGAACTGAGCCTGGGTTCCCTTTCCTGAGCCTGGAGGTCCAATAAGGACAGCCTTTGTGTCTACATTTTCAGGCTCGTAGCGATTGAGCGGTATCGATAGGTTAAGGAAACATATAAGATGGCCTTGCTTTATGAGGATTCCACTAAGCAGCGGAGATGTATTGACATCGAATCTAGTTCAGTAGTGTAAATCCAATTTTCGATAACTCTTCTCAAAAACAACAAAGCAGCTGGACTTGATCGCATACCAGCTGAGTTCCTCAAAGCCGATCCCAAAGAAAGGTGACCTTACAAAAAAAAAAAAAAAATGGTGGTGCAACAGCTTGTGGAGAACCAGGGCCTAGTGACTTACAACTCTCAACTATTCCTGTGTGCGTGTTGTTGACAGGAATGGAGAGGACTTACAGTTTTTTGCCGAGTCCAAACAGCTAGATGAGAAGCATCTATTCATGACAAGATTCCTGTTGGAGGATTTGACAGTTTCTCGCAGGAGGCAGTACCTCGCAAAAACATCTCTGTTTTTAGGTGGCAGCGGCTGAGAAGCGAACCTAGACCTTCGACATTATAGTCCAACGCTCTAACCATTATGCCATGAGGTACTACTTAAGAATTTGAAAAATTTGGTGAGCTATTATAGTTTTGCCCATTTTTCCAAAACTAATTGCAACCATAATTCTCGAGCGGATAAAAGTTAGAATCGAGTCTACCTTAAGCCGGTTTCCGCAGCTGCTGGTCGTGTGTTGACCATATCAACACTTCTCGGTAGAGGAATTTACCCAAATTTTTTGCCATTATATAAGAGAGTCCTACAACAGCGCAAGTTGTTTGGTTCTACACAATGGGCAGTTATCCCACTCTTTCGAAATGCCACAGGGGGATGATCTATCACCAATTCTCTTTCTGCTGGCGATAGACGATGTTTTGTGAGCCAGCGTTGAATCATCGGAGAGGCAAGGCATGTAATGATTGAAAGATAAATAACATCAGCGGTCTGAACAAGTTGTCTCAAGCACTGAAGTGGTCTGAAAATAAAAAGCAAGAAGAAAAAAAAATGCTTACAGGCCGCTCCACGCATCAATTTTTTGTCTACAGGAGACGCAAGTTGAAGAGGTTGAATGATTTAACTACCTTGGAAGTATTGTTTCAGCAAATGGTGATACTGATCTTGATGTTCAACTGGAACTCTGCCCCAAATTTGGAACTCTAGTCCAATCTCACTACGCACTAACTTCATATTCCTCACCACCAGGTTTATAGGCTGGAATAATAGCTATTTCACGAGTTCCACCTCGATTTTAAGACTCCTTTAGTGAAGCTTAGTCTGGTATGCTCATTTTAATTGAAAAACTCTTTGCCGTTTTCTGGGAGCGAACCATGAACCCAGCATCTCAGAAGCCGATGTACTTCAAATGCCAATGCAAGGCCATGGTTTATCAATTGCAACAGCAACTAGCATTTTTATAAACACACACAAGCTTGCTATTGTTCAGTCGGTGTCTTATTTTTTCCCCGTGCCCAATTCAAAAATGTTCTATTTTTACTGAACTACTTTGGCATGTCACTTGATAAGTAGTCACGCGAGTTAAAAAAAAGAGTTTTATTTTTAGTGTAGTTCGAACGACGACTTTATTTCTTCGAGGTATCTTAACGACTGTTAGTCTAGATATATCATTAAATTTTGTTCAATCAGATTTATTTCCCTTTGATTACTATTATGCTGATTGAGCAACTCAATGTATTATTTTACAATATGAAAATATACTTATATGCTTATTTTGCAATATTATTTTACAATATGAAAATATACTTATATGCTTATTTTGCATTTTACGAATTGATTTATTATTCATATTCGTATTACAAATAAAAGGTTGTTGTACTAATGGTGACGAAGGTCACCATACAAATATGTAACTTCTCCCCCCTTATTCTTAAGATTCTCCTGAATCGTTGGAATTTCCATAATTTTAACATTTGGTTGGGGCTTAGTAACATTATTTATTTTAATTTTCAATTTACGATTTGATTTGTTAATGAAAAATATTACAATAAGAATAATTATAATTATTAAGAACATTGTAATATTACTGATTTGACTTATAGTTCTGTGATATGTTAATTCATTAATTTTTTGTAAATTTTCAATTTGTTGCATTTTTGAAATTTCTTCAAACTTTAATTTGTCAGTTACATTTAAATTTGTTTCTTCTTCATAATGAAATTTTTGAATAAATTCTAGTTGATAATTAAAAATAGTTACATTTAATATATTTATTGAACAATTATTAATATTTAACATGAAATTTCCAGTTAAAATTAATTTTCTATCATCGCAGTGATTATAAACATTTTCTTTTTCTAAATTTTTGCAGATCAAAGTATCGTCGTCAATTTTTATTACTTTAATTTCTTTATTGTAACGAAAAGTACATGAATCTTTTATTATACATGAATTACTTATATTTAAATCTTTCAAGTAAATGTTTCTTGGATTATACTCATATTGTACATTATTTATTTCTATAAATTGTAAATTTTCCATATCTATTTCTTTTTTTTTTATCATTTGGCATTGGTATAATCATTTTTAACTGAGTCAAAATATAGTCTTTTGGTAGTTTCAAAGCTATTATAAGTCTGTCTTGGTCGAGTTTCATAAGTCCTATTCTAGCGTTTTCAAGTTTATAAAAGTCTATCCCTAATGTCCTTATTTCTTCTCCTGTCAATATGCTTGGATGGAGATTACCTTGTTTAGCAGATGCTATGTTATCTAGAATGCTATCAATTTTGCTTTCTAATATTTGAAGTTTTAGTAGTTGGTCTGTAATAATTTGTTTTCTAATAATGTCTTTTTGGTTCGAAGCAATACTTTGGTAAGTATAGGATAAAACTTCTCTATCTGTTTCTATTGTTTTTTTAAATTTATTAATAGAGTCCATAAATTTTTCGTTAATTTGTATTTGATGGTTCAGGTTTTTTATGGCTGCATGATTATTAGTATCAATTGTGTTCATATGTCCGATAATATCTTGTCGGTCGTTGTCATCCATTGTCCCAAACAACCATTTCTGTCCTGTTCCTATAATATTTATAAGTCCTCTTTTTTGTCTTCTTAGTGGAACTATTGCTTGAAGTTTAGATTTTATATTAAAAATTTCATTACTTATTTCGGTATTGTTTTCTAATTGTAAAGCTTGTAGATTAACTTCTATCATTCCGATTGTTGAAAATAAATCCCTAGTATCTATTATGTGTAATATGGTCTGGCTATTATTAATTATTTCTACTGATCCTAAATTTAATGTAGTATATCCCTTATTGGTTTGTATCGGTGTTATTATGAGTGTTGCTTCCGCTATTTGCATTATTATCAGCCAGGAGATCACCTGATACAGCCAAAAGATTACCTGCGAATTGATTTGGTCTTTTAATATTTGTTGGGTCAACATTTTTTAAATTATGTTTTCTATAATATGTTTCATTTTTATGTCTTAAATGTTTATAGTTCCTTATGTAGCCTTCATTGCGTTTTTCATCATAATTTTCCCTAGAAATATTTCTCTTTTTTCTAATTTTTTCCTTTTTAGCTTCTATTTTTGTTCTTAAATTTAACTGATTTGTCTTTTCTGCTGAGTTTGGACTCATACCTAATGTTGAATGATACCTACTATTGTATATCTGAATAGCTTTATGAATTTTTCTATTGGTGGAAATGTCTGTATTTTTAATTGTTAGTAAAATTTCAAGTAATGTAGAGTGGAATCTCTCTATATCTGAGTTTCCAGTATGCGAATTTGGTTTTGTCATATGCATTTCAATTCCTTCCTTCCTAAAGTATTCTTTAATATTTTCTGAATTAAATTCATTGTCACAGATAATTTTTCTTGGTTTTCCGAATTTACTTAATTGTTCGTCTATGCATTCTAATTTACTTGTCCAATTTTTACTACTTAAATTGTATCCATAAGCTTTTCTCGTAAATTTGTCAATAAATGTCAGGTATGTTAGTTTATTGAAATGATAAACATCCATATGCAAAATTTCGTTTCCTTTAATTGGAGTTTCTGTTAGTCTGAACTTTGGTCTTATTGGCTTTCTGTCATATTTACCTTCTTGACAAGTCTGACAATTCCCTATTACTCTAGAAATTTCTTTTATAAGTTTTGGAAAATATATTTTGTTTTTTAATTTATGATATGTCTCAACTATACCTGAGTGATTACTCTCTTCTATGTGATATAAGGATATTTGTTTATGGGCCTCTTCAACCTTTTCTAAATCTCTTGCTCTCTGAGTGAGCTTGTAGAATTTTACTTCTTTGTCGTGTCCATACATTTCAATTAAAACTTTTTGTACTTTATTGTATTCAGCATCATCTACTTCTGAATAAACTCCTACTGTTCCTGATTTAATAGTTCTTTTAAATAAATCTTTCCAGTATTTGTCATTTTTCGTCATATCAACCTGAACTATTGTTTTAGTGTGCTGTTTTTTTATTATTTCATTTTGCACAGAATAAGTCAATATTAGCTGAGTTTGGTAAATGTTAACAATTCCCTCTTTGATTTGTATATGGTCTAAAAGTTGTTCATTCGATGAATGTACAGTTTCTGATGTTTCGTTTATTTCCTCTGGGATTCTACTTAAGAAATCTGCTATTTTATTTCCCTTCCCTTTTATATACTCAATGTCAAACTCAAATTCTTGCAACTTAAGAAGTCCTCTTTGACTAAACTCCTTTCCATTATATTTTTTATTTAAATATTTTACAGGCATATGGTCAGTGATTATTTTAAATTTCTGACCCCAAAGATATGGTCTAAAATATGTGGTAGCCCATACTATTGCTAAAAATTCCTTATCTGTTGTAGAATAATCTTTTTCATGGTCGTTTAATGTTCGGGAGGCATAACATACTGGCTGCCCTTCTTGAGTTAGAACAGCTCCTAACGCAAAATTACTTGCATCAGTGTATAGGGAAAATTGTTTGTTAAAATCTGGAAATTTGAGTATTGGATGTCTGATAAGATTTTCTTTTAATCGTTCAAATGCTTGAATGTATTCCGGGTCCTTACTATTTATTTTCATATCTTTTTTTAGATATTTAACCATCGGGTACGCTATTTTGGAGTAATCAGCAATAAATTTCCTATAATATCCAGTGCTACCTAAAAATCCTTGTAACTGCTTAATTGTTTGGGGCAGTGAATATTTCTGGATTACTTCTATTTTATTTGGGTTAGGTTTCATTCCCTCTGCAGTAAGGATATGACCTAAGTATTCTGTATTTTTCTTAAGAAAAGAGCATTTACTTAGTTGTATCTTAAGATTGTAGTCAGCTAATTTTTGAAAAATTTTGTCTAACGATGTTATGTGCTCTTCTAATGAGGTCGAAAAAATAAGTATATCATCAAGATAAACTATGCAAATTTTGCCTATGTACTCTCTGAGAACTTCATTCATTAGACGCTGAAATGTCGCTGGGGCGTTTTTCAGCCCAAAGGGCATTCTGGTATATTCATATAGACCGTTTGGTGTAACAAATGCAGTCTTATGTATATCATCAGGATGCACCTTTATTTGATGATATCCCTTGGCTAAATCAAGGGTTGAGAAGTACTGAGACCTTCCTAGCTTATCAAGAATACTTTCGATATTTGGTAATGGATATTTATCGTCTACAGTTATATCATTGAGAGCTCGATAATCGACACATACTCTATACTTAACTTTTCCTTCGCTATCGGGCTTTTTGGCGACCACTACGATTGGTGAAGCGTATCGACTGTTTGATTTTCGTATTATGCCCTGCCTTTCCATATCATTAACTTGGTTTCTTACCTCTTCTTCGTGTTTTTGAGGCAGACGGTACAGTCTAGCATTTATTTGTTGGTCTGTGGATAGTTTTATTTCATGAAATATACTTTCGCAATTAGTAAGCTGATCTCCATCTCTATATAAGAGATTTTTATATTTTTGAAGCAAATCTTGTATTTCTTGTTTCTCGAATACTTTCAAATCTTGTAAATTAACTTCAGTACTACCCTCTAACTCATAACATTCTATGAATGGTTCTACTTCAATGACCATTGGGAGTATAGTTTTGTTTTGTAGAAGTACTTCCTTTTTTATAAAGTTAATGCTTTCGACCATGTTTCCTAGTACATCCATTCCTAACAAGAGACTATATTTTTGTTCTCCTAATGGCTTTCCATATGCTCTAACGAAGACATTTTCTGGGTAGCCAAATTCTGTAGGTACTGGGACCTGATAAATTTTTAATGTTTCTATACTTTGGCTGTTTACGGTAGACAAGTTTAAAGTCAGCTCTTCGAGTACGTTATAGGAACTACAGTCTATCTTACTTGTATTTACTAAACTCATTGTAGACCCTGTATCTAGTAAGCATATGTGTTTCTGGTTTCTCAACGCAAATACTACCTGTGTTTTCCTACCAGAGAGGCTACATTCAGAAAAACCGGAGCTTCTATTGAATGTATTTCTTCTTGAACCACTTCGGAAGATCCTTGATCTATATTATTAATATCCATTGGTTCCACATTCTGTCTATTATGGGTCTGTCTGGAATTGTTATTGTTATAGTTATAGTTATTCCGTGTTCGGTTGCTATTTTGTATGGTATTATTGAGTTGGTTTTGGCTTGTCTGGCCAGAATTATTGTATGTATGTCGTCTCTCTGTGTCGTTTGTTCTTGTAAAATTATAATCAGTACTTTGTTGTTGCTGATTTGTCTGTCTAGAGTTGTTATTAGTATTGTTTCGTAACTGTTGGTTGTTCTGTCGGTATGTCCTTTCTGCGGGCCTAAAATCATGGTTTCTTCTAGTATTATTTCCGTTAGTAAGGACGTTACCTACATCGAACCCTACATAAGAATACAATATACTCTTGACTTTAAGTAGATCATATTCATCCCTAATTTCTCTTGCTAAGTTGCCTGCAGCTAGTTCTCTTATTTTGTTAATTACTAGTGAATATAACATTGTTTTCAGACTATCTTTATTATTCTCATACATAATAATAGTATGAATATCTGTTAGTAAATATTCAATTTTGTTAATTAAATCTAATACCGAACTCACTCTAAGATTGTTGATCCGGCGGGTAACTTCCCCTTGGTCGATGCTTGGCCGGAATGACAGCTTCAGTATATTCTTCGCCTCTTCCCATGTGCTCATGTTGTTGGTAAGTAGCAGTTCCTTTGCCTTACCTATCACCTTACACTGTGAAATAGCAGTCCACATTGCAGCTCTTCTGTCTTCTGGAGTCAAGCTCATGTGATTATCGACAACGTTTATAAATTGAGTCAGCTCTTGCCTGTTGCCGGAAAATTCTTTAATATATGAAATTTCTTTCATAATCACTATGGCTCGACTATCAGCTTGCTGTTGAGAATTCGCCTCTAATCTCAACAAAACTCGTGCCATTGTGTTTAAAAGATTTGTTTGGTCGGTTGCCATTTCGTTTGTATCCTCTATTTGCAAGTTCCTTCTGGAGTCGTGAAGAATTTGTCGCGAAATTTTTAAAAATGTATTTTAATAAAACTCGCACAAAAAAGCACTATTGATTTTTAGTTCGCACTGCACTTGTTTGTTCTTCTTCTTTTTTTTTTTTTTATTTTGTGTTTCTTTGTTGTGACTGATTTGTAGTCTACAACAGTAACTTAATATTTTTTTTTTTTTATAATTCCCGACAAATAGTTGTTGGTACTTTATTCGGGTGGAGGAGGGGTTGTGGACGGTAAACAAAACAATTTAAAAAAAATGTTTGTAACTGATTTGTAGTTACAATTTTTTTTTTCCGCGTTTACTCGATTCCGTTCCGACTGCGCCAGTTAAAAAAAAGAGTTTTATTTTTAGTGTAGTTCGAACGACGACTTTATTTCTTCGAGGTATCTTAACGACTGTTAGTCTAGATATATCATTAAATTTTGTTCAATCAGATTTATTTCCCTTTGATTACTATTATGCTGATTGAGCAACTCAATGTATTATTTTACAATATGAAAATATACTTATATGCTTATTTTGCAATATTATTTTACAATATGAAAATATACTTATATGCTTATTTTGCATTTTACGAATTGATTTATTATTCATATTCGTATTACAAATAAAAGGTTGTTGTACTAATGGTGACGGAGGTCACCATACAAATATGTAACTCGCGTGGTTTTCTTCATCGGACTCTTTTTCCCAGATTTTCAAGAGTTTTTCACCTTTTTTCTACCCATTGCTCAGTAAAACTTGACAATATTAATATCCTAAACGGCAAAATCAATTTTTAATTTTCGTTGCATTGGACTCATTGTGATTTTTTTTTCTTTTTTGCTGCACTTCTGTATTTAATTGTCAGTGTCATAGTGCTTTCTCACTTCTTCTCGCAATTGGACACCAAAATGGACAAAACACCAGTAGAGAAATTGAAAGAAAAAAAAAACTCTAGAAAAAACATTATGCAGCCTCCTTCCAACTCAACAAATTCCGCGTCAAATGTGAACAACTTTAAAGCGGTTTTAGAGAAAAAATTGTCTGATCTTCGAAAAGATATTGAAGACAAACTTATAAAAATATCTGCGGCTTTGAATGCAGATTTCTCCAAATCCATCAATGGCCTCAATGATCTCATCAACTTCTCGCCTCTATTAATTCCCATCAGTCTTCCATTGATTCACAACTGTCAAACATGAATACTAAGGTGGATGACAATGAACGGAGGCTTGATTTGCTCGAAAGACAACATCGGGCTGCTGACTTAATCCTTTCAGGTGTGCCAGCTATCCCAAATGAAGATCTACAAAGTTACTTTGCAAAACTATGTAACTCTATTGAGGTAAACAGACCTATGATTCCAACTAACATTTTCCGCACCTCTCCTCCGTCCAAAAACCGCTCGACGGCCTCTCCTATCATCATCAAATTACTCAATGTTACCGATAAACTCATATTCCTCGCTCCCCTGAGAAGTACTATAAAAAAGCGCCGCGCTAGTCAATCAGATGTAAAGTAAAGATGACGCTTGCTGACTTATTGGCTTTGAACAACATAAAAACTTCCCATGTGCACCAGTTTACGTTAGTGAAAGTTTGTCACCTCTCAACTACAAACTGATGAGAGAAGCCTTTAATCTGAAGAAACAAAAACTTTGTGTAGCTGTTTTTACTCTTTCTGGAAGTGTTTGGGTCAGAAAATCCGAAAATAGCAAAGCAGTACAAATTTCATCACCTCTGGATCTGGATAAGTTTATTGAGTCTGATCAGACCCATAACTCTACTTCACAACAATAACTTCATACTCAATTTTATTTTAACTTTAGTTTTTTTTTTCATTTTTAACAATTTTAATAACATTTGTACAGTTTATTTACAGTATACATATGCGTCTTTGCAATTATCAAATCCTATCATTCACCCCTGTTCTGAATTTCGATTACTTAAAAAATCCTTTCGTTTTCAAACTCTCGGTGTTTTGAAATTCTTTTCGTTATCAATACTTGCGGAATGTAGCCCAGGAAAAATGTACTTTCGCTGCGGAAAAATTCCAAGTGAAGATTTTTGAATGCAATTATCTTTATTTGTGCCTAAGGAATACGCATGCGAAAGTCTACAAACGAAACTGGCTTGCGTTAAAAGTTATTCAAGGTTAAATGTCGAAAATACCGATTTTCCACGTATAACTTTGAAACGGTACGATGTATTAAAAAGTAATGCATACAAAACTTGTAGATAATATGATTATCTACAAGAAATGTTAAAACACTTTTTTTTCTCTGACTGATG
Organism: Dasysyrphus tricinctus; assembly: GCA_963921185.1. NCBI lineage: Eukaryota > Metazoa > Arthropoda > Insecta > Diptera > Syrphidae > Dasysyrphus > Dasysyrphus tricinctus. The sequence goes on from OY992532.1 coordinate 182,839,141, forward strand.
GTTAAGAAGATATCGGCGTTTCAAAAAACGTAAATTGACGAAAATATCCCTTTTTTGCGTATAACTCAGAAATGGTGAGTGTTATTGAAAACATTTATAGGCAAAGTTTGTATACTATGTTACCCTCTATTAAAAAAAAAAATTAAATTTTTTCTAAGAGTAATAATTTTAAAGATATAATTATTTGAAAAATTTCGTCAAAAACCTGAAATTCCAGACTTTTGCTTTTAAATCTTAAATAACGAAATTTTCATAAAATAATTTATGTTCAGTTTATAGACTATAATGTAATCTACAAAAAATATTAACACACTTTTTTCCACACGAGTGACCAGTAACAAGATATTGCTACTTCAAAAAGGTTAAGTATTGAAAATAAGGATTTTTCGCTTACCACTCTTAAACGGTATATGTAAGAAATTTTATTTTTACACAGTTTGTAGGTTATTTACCTTTCTACAAGAAAATAAAAAAAAAAATTTTTTGTTTGCGGTTATTTAAAAGATATAATATTTTATATAAAATGCACAAAAGTCAAAAATAACGGTATTTTGCGGTTTTCTCTTAAATGGTGAAGTTTTTGAAAAATAATTTATACTTTTTGTATAAACAATAATATTTTCTATAAGAAATCTTATGAAGACTTTTTCGATATAAGGCCCCAAAAAAAAGATATTGAGACTTCAAAAAGTATCGATTTTCGAAAATGCTGGTTTTTCCGGCCCAAAATGATTCGCCCAGCGACATAAAATAATAATAGGGTTTTTTAGAGAGACATAGTACAAACATTTTTTCATACTGAGGGGGGGATCTATCTCCCCCCAATTAACCGGGAGGAGCAATTTTCTGAAAATAGTACTAAAATTAAAAAAAAAAAATTTAAGCAAATGGCAACACTTAAAATAAAGTACTATATTTTTTTTGAGAATTTCAAGTTTGTTCTTTAATTATTTTTTCAAAATAAGTTATTCCTGCCAATAGTTTTCGAAAAAAATACCTTCAAACCCAACATTAAAAAAAAACTGAAAAAAATTATAAAGGTACTGTTCTTTTTTCAAAATATGAAATCAGGAATTATGTTAGTTTCTATTATACACTTTTCCTGTAATTTTTAAATGAACACTGAAAACCAGATGGTTTTATGCCATCTAGTTTTCGAGAAAATTGTAAACTAAGAAAACTATTTTTTTATTATATGTTTTTTTGGTAGTATATCTAGGAAAAATGCATTACCACTTCGGGAAAATTCCAAGTTAAAATTTTTAAGTGCAATTATCTTTAAATTACCATAAAGAATACCCGTGCAAAAGTCTACACACGAGTCTGGCTTGCGCTAAAAGTTATTCAAGGTCAAACGCCAGCAGAATCTTCTTTTAGAGCATAACCTTTTTTTTTGGATAGTATCAAGGAAAAAATTCATTTCCCCTTGAGGAAAATTCCAAGTTAAATTTTTTAAACGCAATTATCTTTAAATTGCCATAATGAATACTCGTGCAAAAGTCTACACACGAATCTGGCTTGCGCTAAAAGTTATTCAAGGTCAAACGCCAGCAGAATCTTCTTTTAGAACATAACCTTTTTTTTTGGATAGTATCAAAGAAAAAATTCATTTCCACTTGAGGAAAATTCCAAGTTAAATGCTCTAAAAGAAGATTCTGCTGACGTTTGACCTTGAATAACTTTTAGCGCAAGCCAGACTCGTGTGTAGACTTTTGCACGAGTATTCTTTATGGTAATTTAAAGATAATTGCACTTAAAAATTTTAACTTGGAATTTTCCCGAAGTGGTAATGCATTTTTCCTAGATATACTACCAAAAAAACATATAATAAAAAAATAGTTTTCTTAGTTTACAATTTTCTCGAAAACTAGATGGCATAAAACCATCTGGTTTTCAGTGTTCATTTAAAAATTACAGGAAAAGTGTATAATAGAAACTAACATAATTCCTGATTTCATATTTTGAAAAAAGAACAGTACCTTTATAATTTTTTTCAGTTTTTTTTTAATGTTGGGTTTGAAGGTATTTTTTTCGAAAACTATTGGCAGGAATAACTTATTTTGAAAAAATAATTAAAGAACTAACTTGAAAGTACTTTATTTTAAGTGTTGCCATTTGCTTAAATTTTTTTTTTTTAATTTTAGTACTATTTTCAGAAAATTGCTCCTCCCGGTTAATTGGGGGGAGATAGATCCCCCCCTCAGTATGAAAAAATGTTTGTACTATGTCTCTCTAAAAAACCCTATTATTATTTTATGTCGCTGGGCGAATCATTTTGGGCCGGAAAAACCAGCATTTTCGAAAATCGATACTTTTTGAAGTCTCAATATCTTTTTTTTGGGGCCTTATATCGAAAAAGTCTTCATAAGATTTCTTATAGAGAATATTATTGTTTATACAAAAAGTATAAATTATTTTTCAAAAACTTCACCATTTAAGAGAAAACCGCAAAATACCGTTATTTTTGACTTTTGTGCATTTTATATAAAATATTATATCTTTTAAATAACCGCAAACAAAAAATTTTTTTTTTTATTTTCTTGTAGAAAGGTAAATAACCTACAAACTGTGTAAAAATAAAATTTCTTACATATACCGTTTAAGAGTGGTAAGCGAAAAATCCTTATTTTCAATACTTAACCTTTTTGAAGTAGCAATATCTTGTTACTGGTCACTCGTGTGGAAAAAAGTGTGTTAATATTTTTTGTAGATTACATTATAGTCTATAAACTGAACATAAATTATTTTATGAAAATTTCGTTATTTAAGATTTAAAAGCAAAAGTCTGGAATTTCAGGTTTTTGACGAAATTTTTCAAATAATTATATCTTTAAAATTATTACTCTTAGAAAAAATTTAATTTTTTTTTTTAATAGAGGGTAACATAGTATACAAACTTTGCCTATAAATGTTTTCAATAACACTCACCATTTCTGAGTTATACGCAAAAAAGGGATATTTTCGTCAATTTACGTTTTTTGAAACGCCGATATCTTCTTAACCATCAGTCAGAGAAAAAAAAGTGTTTTAACATTTCTTGTAGATAATCATATTATCTACAAGTTTTGTATGCATTACTTTTTAATACATCGTACCGTTTCAAAGTTATACGTGGAAAACCGGTATTTTCGACATTTAACCTTGAATAACTTTTAACGCAAGCCAGTTTCGTTTGTAGACTTTCGCATGCGTATTCCTTAGGCACAAATAAAGATAATTGCATTCAAAAATCTTCACTTGGAATTTTTCCGCAGATTGGCAATTTATTTGTACATTTTTCCTGGGCTAAATGGGTGTGTTTTGATTTTCGGGTGAATTGAAAACTAGCTTTTGAATTAATTTGAAGTTTATTTTTTCTTGAATTTAAATAATTTAAAAAACTTATTTTTTGTTGGAAATACGGGCAGACACACCACTAGATTTTCACTAAAATGCCACGGATCACGATATCAAATACATTTTTGATGTTATTTTCAAATTGAATTTATTTATAGAGATTTTTTTGACGTTTAGAAGTTTGTTTTTACGGATTTCGAAAAAAAATAGGTTTGAATATCGACTATTGCGGAAGTGAATTTGTACTAAATTCAGAACATGATTTTTGAATCCCTACGGAAATCATTTTCGTAAACGGATTTGATTCCGATCGAAAATCAGAACAGGGGTGATTATTATTACATTTGTATTTATTTTTGTTTTCTACATAAAAAAAGTATTTTTCAACTTATTATTTTTTATTATTTTTTTTTGCTTTATATATTTGATTTTATCTGTTCTACTTTCTTCTCATTCTATCTTATATATGCTCTTTTTATACAGACCCCTATGGCTTATCTAATTATCAATCTCATCTGGTGGTGGTGGAATGGTTTGGTGTGGCTACGTGGCATTAGGTAGCCTGAGTCGGGCTGAGACGGTCAATGCTGGTGTGGTCATAAACGCTCTCTTAAAGCAAGATTCTGGTCTACGAATTTGTCATTTCAACGCTTGTAGCTTACTCCCCAAAATTGACGAAACCCGAAAAATGTTCTCTGGATCTATTTGTGACATCATATGTGTCTCCGAAACATGGCTCAAACCTGAAATATTAAATCCTTCCGTTGAAATTCCAAACTATAAACTCTTTCGAATGGATCGTACCAGGGGACGTGGGGGTGGTGTCGCTATCTATGTCAGATCCTCTTTACAATTTCGTGTTTTTGCTTCTGACAATGAGGATGCGGAGTGCTTGTTCCGTGAGCAATATGGAATATGTTAAATTGGCTGTGTTTATAAGGCTCCAAAACACCACTAAAATTCTTGAAGATTTGTCTCCATGCTACAAAGATATTATTGTTGCTGGTGATTTCAACTTGAATTTTTTAGAGCCAGATAACCTTGTAGATACTTTCCAGATTAAAATGGACTCTGTTGCGATCAAAAGGGTGAATAATGAGCCCACACCCTTTACAAGCACATCTTCATTACTTTTAGACATCTTCTTGCCTTCTAATTTAAACAAAGTACTTTTTTTTAATCAGCTTTCACCTAGTCTTTTCGCTAATCATGATCTAATACTTCTCATTTTTGATTTCGACACTTCTTCGGCAGTTTCTGAGAGCAATACATTCTCCTATTTCAACTATAATTTGGTTAACAGACCAGCTCTTGAATCAGCTGCAAGTGGTATCTATTGGGAATCTGTTAGATATATGAGCAGTGTGGATGATCAAGTTACTTTCACAAATGAAGCGATATCTTATATACATAGTAATTTTGTTCCTTTAGTTAGCCGCACTCAACCCAACCCTATGTGTCAATGGCTCACCGACAGGATCCTTTCTTTAATTTCAAATCGCAACCAAGCCTATCTCAACTGGAAACGCTTTAGGATTTCATTATATTGGGATAGCTATAAGAGAATCATGGAGTTGAGCTCACTTGAACTTTTAACTTTGAATTATATTATATATATATATATATATATATTCGGTCACTCCACTTAAACAGAAGAATTTCTTTTCAAATTTTCTTCATATTTAATTATTATAAGAGAATTCGTAATCTTGTTAATTATGAAATTCGTATTTCAAAGAAAAATTATTTTGCTAGGGTCATTGATGCGAAGCAGCCAGCAAAGCGATTGTGGTCTAATCTTAAAAAAATTGGTGTTCACTCACATAGAAATAATGATCAGTCAAACGATCCAGAGGAGCTTAATACAAAATTTGTATCAAATTTCATTTCCCCTCCTCTTTCAAATTTTATCCTTCCAGAACCAGCAGACCATCCACCTTCAGATTGTTTTTCTTTTGTTAACGTTAGGCCGGATGAGGTTTATATTGCGCTATGTAGCATTAAAACTAATACTTCAGGAGTCGACAAAATTCACCCTAAGTTTGTGAAAATGCTATGCCACCATTTAATTCTACCATTGACACATATTATTAATACGACGATTATGTCTTCAACATTTCCAACTTTGTGGAAAATGGCAAAAGTCATTCCCATACCTAAAAATGGCAACTCTAATCCACCTGAATTTCGTCCGATAAGTAGCCTGCCTTTACTTTCAAAAGTTGCTGAAAGATTAATGCTAAAGCAGATTAATGTTTTCTTACAAAATCATAAACTTCTTCATGGACATCAGTCGGGTTTCCGACCAAGACATAATTGTACGACGGCCCTTCTCAAACAAATTAATTCCCTACATAAATCATTGGAGGAGGATAAGCTTACCTTGCTCGTTATGCTAGATTTTTCCAAGGCCTTCGATTCACTTAGTCATACAATTTTGTATCGTAAGCTCTTGACAAATTTTAAATTTTCACACCAAGCTGCTAAGTTAGTGTACAACTACATTTGCGGCCGAAGCCAATGTGTGGTTTCTGGTGGTAAAATTTCCTCCTTTCTTCCTGTGTCTACTGGTGTTCCGCAAGGATCCATATTGGGTCCTTTGCTCTTCTGCATGTATATAAATGATATTTTCAATTGTATTTCATACAGCGAGATAGATCTTTACGCCGATGATGCTCAGTTGTCACTTAACAGATCTCTTGGTTTAGTTGAAGATGGTATATGTTGCATTAATGAGGACCTTGAATCTATACAGCAGTGGGCCTGTAACAACTCATTGATCTTAAATCCTCGTAAATCTTTAAGTATGATCATTTATAAAAGCCTTATTTCCACGGACGAGTTTTCCCCCATATTGCTCAATGGATTTGTAGTTCCCTTTGTAAAAAAAGCTCGTAATCTGAGGGTTACTATAAACTCTACTCTCACTTGGAACGACCATATAAATAGCATAATTGGAAGAGTGTATGCCGGACTTCGTTCCCTTTGGCGTTCAAGCGATTTTACACCTGCTTCAACAAGAAAATTCCTTGCCAGTTCCCTTTTGCTACCATTTTTTACATACGGTTGTGAAATTTTTGGAAGTCTTGATTCTGTGAATTCCAACAAAATCTCAATAGCCTTTAATTCCATCATAAGATACGTTTTTAACTTGCGAAGGTTTGACCATGTTTCGCAGTATCGAACTTCACTGTTTGAGTGCGATCTTTTTACCTACTTGGACTTTAGATCAGTGCTTCTATTGGTGAAAATAATTAAATATCGTTGTTCTAGCTACATTTTTGAAAACCTTGAATTTGTCAGGTCGCGAAGAACTTTCAATATTCTACTGCCACGATCAAATCTTCTGACCACTAGACGACTGTTCTTCAGCCATACTCTCAGACTATACAATATTGTTGTTTCGCTATTTCTGCGGTTCTTACGTTTAAAGAGCATACATTCTAATAATCTGAATTGAAAATTTGTTTTCTTCTCTTTCTCTATTTTCTTTCTTTTTTTTTTCTTTTTTCTCTTTTCTGTTCTCTTAAATAATTAAGATCTTCATTTGATATTATACTTATGTACGTACATCCTACAATTTATTATAAGTTTGCTTTATCTTTTGGATTCCTCATTTAATTCCATGTGAAATCTTGCATACTTAAAAAGATATAATCTTACATGTAATGATTTTTTTCGAATAATAAATATGAAATATGAAATATGAAATATTTATTTTCTTAAGAACTCTTCTTCTTAATTACTTCGCCTGGCCACGGGCAAAACAACAACAAAATCTAAGTGCACAACTTTAACCAAAGTTCCTTAGATAGCATATACTTCGCAGTGAGTTTTCTCACAAAATTGTGATATGCAGACGTCGGTAGCCATCGACTAAACAATGCGTCTTAGATTAGGTATGGTGGCATCTAACTGATGAGCCCACCACCATACCTGGGCAAAACGCATTCTGGAGTAAAGCCCACAAAAACCTTTTTAATTGAATTTTATTCATAAACTCCACAAAAATTAAGAAATAAATGGATTTATTGTTTATAGTCTTTGACTATAAATGATTTTTCTATTTATTTTCTTAAGAACTCTTCTTCTTAATTCAATAAATATTAAATAAACCTTTCACTGCCAATGATAATTGAGAGATTTTTGTTTGATTACCTTCGAATTGTAAATCCTTTAGGGAACGAAAAAGTTTTAAAAATTTAACCGCACCGCCCACTTGATATAATAGATTTATTTGAATCAAAGGAAAAAAGTTTGTTTTCGGTCAAAATACATATAAATATTCAATTCATAGTATATCTGACCAAACTTAGTAATAATCAATAATAATTCACTTCACTTAACTTACCCTGTGAAACATTCCTACTCAGTGAGTCCATACTTCCGCTAAGTCCATTTTGAGCACTCTTATCCACAGCATTCAAATCAGTTGAACTTTCATTGGGTTGCAAAGTTCGCGGTACTTCGAGAATGTTACGTTGTGTATTGCTTTCATCTCCTAGAATTTGCGAACAATCAAGGCCATTGGAAACCCTGAGTATTGCAACCGATAGATACATATCAAGTGCCTGCAATCAATCTGAATTAATATCCCTTTTTCTAAGTTCAATTTTAATTAGCGCCTGCAAACATTCATATAATATTCCTATAATCCCCACTCACTTTGTGCATTATATTGAAGTACAAATTCAAATCCTTTCGTTCGCATGTCTGCCAATCAGTTTTATAGCCCATAAGCAAAATATTCGGCTTTAGTTTGCCAATTCCTGAAGCCTGCGATACATTAGGAATATATGTACATAAATTAGATGGTGAAAATTTTCATATAATCAGAGGACTACATCATTATACAATTACACAATACCTGCATCAAAGCCTTAGATCCTGCTTCGAAATCCTCTCCATCTACAAGGGAATAAAAACCCTTGACGCGGTGCTTTCGGAACCATGAGGTTGCACGTTCCTGCAAATAGTTGCGGTACCTCTGGGAGCTTGAACCGCGCAGCACATGACCACAAACTAACAGCGAGAGATTCTTTGTCAACATGTAAGCAAAATCTACAAGGACTGGACGTGTATTTGGCAGGCCGGACAGCACCAAAATCTAAACATAACCACAAAATTCAATTAGTTTGATTTATGTAAATTGGAACAATGTTTGTGTTATTCATCAACTGAAAAGTTAAAAGAATATGTTTGGAGGAAATAAAGATTTAATAGAAAATAACCATTTAAAAAAAAAAGTAGTATTTTGATTTTGATCAATTTAATTTGTCGGACGGTGATTATGAGATCACCGTAGGTATCTTATTTGAATTGGAATAAATTCTGATATCTTTATAATATCTCAACAATTCAGAAATCTGAGTGGAAATTTTCAGCGTAGTAAATTATTCACTTTTGATAATATTTTGTTGGTTTCTGATGTGAGAGGACTAAGGCTGGCCACGATCAGTGACGTGCGGCACTCGAACGAACTGGGTAGACAGTTATAAATTTAATTCATTATTTTACTTTTTATCTAGTCAAAAATAAAAACTGCAAACGAGGTCCAAAATGCAGCGTATTTCTCTTTGAAATCAAACCTTGAGACTCCACACAGGACTTCACAAACGTGTATTAAAAACATGGCTACCAATAACGAACTCTTTTAAGCAAAAATAAATAGGTACATATTTAATACAAGAATACAAATTACAAAAAATTGTACACAGAGGGATATTTATCAAATGCTTTTATTTTTTTGAAACAAACGTTGAAGGGTCACCATAAGTAGTCCACATAAAGTTTTAAAAACATCTTATTGAAAACCTATTAAGTCTTCAAAACTGTCCTTGAATTTAATGTGTCATCCTCATCCGTATTATTTTTTGTTGAGATAATGGTGATCAAAGACAAAAGTATATAGGAAGAAACATACAGTTTCAAAATGCTCCTTGTTTCGACTCAATACGACAACTAATCACAGAGATACAGCTCTTCAAAACACATACGGATAAAATTATTATTCCTTTAATTTTGTTTTTCGTCAGTAGTGTACTTTTGCGAAAGAGTCCAGCCTTCCTACCTATTGCATTTTTTAGGGTTGATCTACTGGCCACTGGATGGTGAACGAACAATCAACAAACAAATAATAATTCCAAAGATAAATGAAAAAAAAACAAAAAATAATCCTCCTCTTTAATCAAATCCAAAAATAAAAAGTGAAGAAGTTGTTCTCCTCACTTAACAGTCAACAAAAAAGCTTCGAATTTACTTCAAAGTTCAAAGCAAAATAAGCAATAAGACAGATTCGAATCTGTCTACTTGCTCCACTTAGAAATTATACCTGAGCAACATAACCCGCTGATTTTATTTTCATATAATTTAGGTAGAACGAAAGACTCTGTCTTCGTTTTCAGTCGGTGTTTCCTGAAGCACGTAGCAGATGCAGAATGTAGAGGCATAGCGAAGCTAAAGTGTGTGTATTGTGTTTGAGTATTGAGATTTTGTGCTTTGTGGTTGTTGGTAGAGGAAAATGTGAGTGTGTGAATAGTTAGGGTAAGGGTAAGGGATGAATGTTATGATTTATGTTTGGCAAATTATAGCTGTTGACAATTATTTGAGATAGGTTATGGATTTAGGGACATAATGAATTGAATGTAAACACAGTTTTCTTGATTGTAACGAGTAGGTTTCTTTTTTTTCTCTTCACGGTAGGGTAGACACTGTCTAAAACGTCTTATTGACGCACCGTCACTGGCCACGATACCAAACCAAAAGATACTTTTGTAAGTATCGTGTCGGTATCCTAACAATCAAAAAATTTCAGTCTTGTCTCGGTGTGGGTCTCATTTAACAAGGTCTCGTCTGGGTATTGGTATCGGTAACGATATCGGTATTGGTATTGCTATTGGTATAGCCCGCATCTCGTTTCGGTCTGATCTCAGTTTCAAAAAAAAAAAAAACAATGCACGACTTGGTTACATTTCTTTGTTTTGTAGATTAATATTTTTAGATTTAATTAAAAAATCATATAAAAAATATATGAAGGGTCCAGGGGAAAAACGGGTTAAGTCCACTTTTTGAAATCACTAAACTCATGATGAAATCTTGTAAATTTGTATGAGTAATATCTGATGTAGTATAGTTCTCTTCACAAAGGACTTTGAAAACTCCCAAAATGGCCCACTTTCTTAAAAACTTTTTTCAAAATTTTTGTTTTTTGCTCAAAAAATTGAACAAAGCGCTATTTAAAAGAGAAAAACTTTTGCCTAGACTAAGTGAAATGTCAGCTATAAAATCTAAAAAAAATTATCCGATATACTAAATACTTCCTGTTGAAGTACTGTTAAAACAAATTAATTTCAAAAATGGTCCAATGTCGTGCTTGTAAAAATTATTTGATTTTCAAACTATGTATATATTAAAAATCTAAAGATATCTGAATAAAAATTAAAAAAACCGTTTCCAGTTACCATGTCGGGTTCGTTCAGAAGACAACTTCAAATAAAGAATTCGAAGTTTTGGATCCAAATTCGAAAGCGAATCAGTCAAGAAGATTCATGATATTTAAATCAGTATATGGGTGATTCTCCGCCAACCGTGATTCTTTTTTTAGAAAATTTTCAAAAATTAAAACTTCTTTGAAACAATTTTTGTTTCGTTTTTCTGGCTTCATTTAGTTAGTTATCAGTACAAGCATTATGTTACAACTTTAAAAAAAAAAACATAAAATATGGTGAAATGTACTGAAACTGGAATAGACGATAATGACACTCCTTTTCTTTTTTTTAATTTTTAATTTGTTCTCTCTCTTTTTGACCATATTTTTGTTGAGATTCTTGATTGTCTTATATGTTTTGACCTCTTGACATTTCTACTGACTTTTTTTTCTTTAAAAAATGTTCTCTTTTTCGTTTTTGAATTCTGTTCTTCTGAATGGCAACCCTTTTCTTTGTGCTGGGTGGTTACTTAGTTTTTATTGCACGGAATAATTTTTGTTTGGCTCGTCCAAGGTTTTGCTACCGTTCTTATAAAGAGAATTGGTTAAAAACAATATTATTGCAAGGAATTATTTAATTATACTTAATTACAGTTCAAAAAGTATTTCAATGCCATGGTACTGATATTTAGAGAGTTTATGTAACCTCACTTCGCTAAGCTTATGAGAAAAATAATTTCCAGGACAATTTTAACTTTTGCCATTAAAAGGAATACAAAATTCTGATAACCAACCAAAAACATGTCATAACATGCTTAAAAAATACTACCACGGTACTGACAAATAAATTTGTGACATACTTTCATCGCATGAAAAAATATCACTCTTATAGTACAAAAACGTACACATATCAAAATGACTGCTTTTAACTATACATAGATAATGTATTGGTGGTTGGATGTTGTAGGAACTGGGGGCCTCGAGCTGTATCTTTTCATACACATCAAGTGCTTACAATACCTCCACGTTGGTAGCCACCGGATATAGGTCTTGGCTTTATGCCTTGACTTGCTAAACTTGTAAGAGCGAATGTTGACCAAGGAAAGAATTGCAACATTAAACCCATGGCCCTACAGATTGGAGGCTAGTGCGTTGGGCTAACGACCCGACCACAGTAAAAAATCCAATTGTTATGAGAGAGACGCGAGAAGCCTCGGATAACGACCCCCTCAAATGGCAACCAGACCCGGAACGAAAATGGACTATGACCACCGAGTATGCACCTGGAATGTAATGACATTCTATACACCAGGTGCTACTCAAAAACTTGAATCTGTCCCCTCGCGGTACAAGGCAGATATTACCGCGATCCAGGAGATACGATGGATAGAATCAGGTATAACGAAAAGAAAAGATTGCGACATTTATTACAGCTGCCATCAAAGACTGCACATGTTAGGATGCGGATTCGTTGTGGGAAATCGACTCAAATCGAAAGTCATCGATTTTAAGCCGATTAGCGATCGCCTGGCTGTGATTCACATCAAAGCTACCTTCCAAAACATCAGCCTAATATGTGCACACGCCCCTACCGATGAAGCTGAGGAGTCTAACAAGGAGGAGTTTTACGACCTCCTGGACGGAGCCTACGGAGCCTGTCCGGAGTCCGATGTCAAAGTCGTGCTCGGAGACTTCAATGCTAAAGTCAGAAAGGAAAACATCTTTGGCGGATCAGTTGGAAAGCACAGCCTCTACGAAACGACAACAGATAACGGCTTCCGACTAATCGACTTTGCTGCAGCTCGTAATACGGTGATAAGTAGCACTAGGTTCCCCAGGCGAAGGATACACACAGCAACCTGGCGATCTCCAGATGGTCGAACCGCCAACCAAAGCGACCACGTGCTAATTGGCGCAAGGTATGCATCGAACATCTTGGACGTGCGAACTTTCCGAGGCGCAAACGTGGACTCTGACCACTTTCTTGTTGTGACAAAGTTCAGAGCCCAACTGTCCAACGAAAAGAAAACGATGACCACCCAAAAGAAGAAATTCAAGATTGCATGCCTTAGCACATCTGAGAAAGCCAGAAACTACAGTGAGCAATTGATGGGAAAACTCTTCGTCAACAACCAGTGGAAGCAGTATCGCAACATCATTACAGAGACAGCCGATACCACCATAGGCTATCAACCACCCAGAAAAAAGAACCCGTGGTATGACGATGAATGCGCGGTATTGAAGCAGGAGACGGAAAATGCACGAATGCAAATGCTGCAACGGAAAACAAGAGCAGCAAGAGAGGAGTACCGTGAAAAGAGAAGGAAAGAGAAAAAAACCCTACGTAGAAAGAAAAGAGCATCCGCAGCCTCTCAGCTCAAGTATCTCGAAGAGTCCAGCACCGCCACCAACACCCGCCGCGCCGGTTCTACAAAACAGCCAAGCAACTAGCATCTGGTTATAGGACTGGCACGCAAGCTCTTCGAAACAGCCAAGGGAACCTAGTCACCGAAGCACAGGGAATTGTAGACGTGTTTAAGCAGCATTTCTAGCAACTGCTTAGTGGGCATTATGTACAGGAGGCGACAGAGGAACAAAGAAGCATAAGACCAGTCAATGAAGATCCAGTCCTAGCGCCCAGTACCGAAGAGGTTAAGAAAGCCATCCACAAGCTTAAGAACAACAAATCCGCCGGCTCGGATGGCCTACCTGCGGAACTCTTTAAGTATGGAGGAGATGTCCTGGTAGGGTGCATGCACCAGCTAAACAACCAAGTTTGGGAGGAGGAAAGTATACCCGACGACTGGTCAAATAGCTCCATATGCCCAATCTACAAAAAAGGCGATCCTATGTCCTGCAAGAACTACAGAGGCATATCCCTACTTAATGTTGCCTTAAAGATCCTATCCAACGTACTATGTGAGCATCTAAAACCTTTCTGCAACACTATGATCGGCACGTACCAGTGTGGCTTCAGGCCAGGATGATCAACGATAGACCAAATCTTCACATTGAGGCAAATCCTGGAAAAGACCAACGAATTTCAAATCGAGACCCACCACCTATTCATCGACTTCAAAGCCGCATATGATAGCATAAGTCGCCAAGAGCTTCTATTGCCGATGTCGGAACTCGGGATCCCGAAAAAACTGATCCAGCTATGCCGCATGACGTTACAAAATACGCGGTGCAACGTGCAAATGGATAACAGCTCTTCCGAGTTATTCCAGACGTGTACAGGGTTCAGACAAGGAGATGCGCTATCATGTGATTTCTTCAACCTAGTCCTGGAGCAGATAGTGCGCAAGAGTGGTGTTAACATAGAAGGCACTATCTTTAACAGGTCTTCTCAACTGCTTGGCTATGCGGACGACATCGACATCATCGGCCGTTCCAAGAGAGCTGTACTTGAAGCATTCACAGCTATTGATGAACAGGCGAAAAGCGTTGGTCTTGAAGTGAATTAGGACACAACAAAGTATATGCTATCAACAAACAAAGCCTCATCTGTCCATCACCTGGGACAAAACGTCAATGTTGGTTGCAGTAATTTCGAGGTAGTCAAGGAGTTCACCTACCTCGGAACAAACATCAATTCCACGAACGACACCTTAGTGGAAATCCGACGAAGAATTACCCTAGCGAACCGCTGCTACTTCGGTTTGGCCAAACAAATGGGTTCAAAACTCCTTTCTCGAAAGACAAAGTGCACGCTTCATAAAACGCTAATTTTACCAGTTCTACTCTACGGCGCCGAGTGCTGGACGATAAGTAAAAAAGGGGAATTGATCCTGGGCACTTTCGAGAGAAAAATTCTTCGGCGGATATTTGGTCCTATATGCGAAGAGGGCGATTGGAGGAGAAGATTCAATCGTGAACTGTACGAGCTGTACCAAGATGTGGATGTAGTCCAAAGAGCCAAAACACGTCGACTACACTGGCTCGGCCACATCGAGCGAATGGACAACAACGCTTCAGCCAAGAAAATCTTCGAATCCCAGCCCCCAAATTCAAGACGACCAGGAAGACCGAACCTCCGCTATAGGGACCAGGCGGTCACAGACGCAAGAGCGCTTGGTCTCGACGACTGGAGGGAGCGTGCGAGGGACCGCAACCGATGGAAGACCGCAATATCTCAGGCAGAGACCCTTCATGGATCGGGAGCCGGATAAGTAAGTAAGTAAGGGTACATTTAACAGCAATTTGCAAAAAAATCGTCAATTTCAAAATCATTTTTGTGGTAACATTAAAGCAAATAAAAATTGAATATTTCAATATTCTTAAAAACAAATTATTAATTTATCAATAAGTAAATTAAACTAAACAAATATCGCAGTTATTTATAACTATCTATACTCTGCCCAGCACAAATTGTCAGTACTCGTACAGACCTTATGGGCGAGCGCGTATACTATCATATCACTAAAATAAGAAATCTGCCACTGAAAAAGATATTAGCCAACTGATTGACATACAGGAATTGTAATTCCTGAAACAATGTCGTAAACTCCTACAATGCAAAAGGCAATCTGATTGTGATCGCTTTTGAAAAGCAGAACTTTAAAAGACAGAACTGAAAAAAAGCAGAATTTTGAAAAATAGAATTTTCGCACAAAAAACAGAATTTTGCAAAGTAGAATTTTGAAACCAGAATTTTGACCCGCTCTCAAATCAGGCGATCGATGGTAATCACAAACACATTGTTTTTTTATCTGCGGCAATTTTGTAATACAATGTATGGAAACCCTGTTAGAGCTTTAAGTTGAGACAGATGTATGTAGACTGAGAGGCAAACGTCCAAACTTCTCTGTACTGACAATTTTTGTTGGAGATAAAATAGCCTCAAAAGAAAATTGTTTCTTTTTCTCTTGAGGAAGAATTATTTTTGCGATTTCTTATTTTTCGAACGGTGTGTTTCTTACTCGAATTTTTGTATTTTGTCTCTTTAATAACGCAGAAATATGTAATTATTAATTGAAAACCAAACAAAAATATTATCAATTTGTAGGAGGATTCTAATTTTTTTGTAATGAAACCACTATTTATTGATTGAAGTCATTTATTTTACAATTATCAATACCTGAGAAAAACCCCAAGGGGGAGAGGGGGGTAATGACTCACATTGCTCCCACCCCCTTCGTATACACCAATGCCACAAAAACTTGACATTTTTCCAAAAATACACGTTTTTCAAGCTTTTGAGGTTCTGAAACTTATTACATTTCAATCTGACTTAAAAAAAGCAGTACACTGTCGGAAGCTCAGATCAGACCATTCAAAAGCACACATGGCACATTCTATGTAAATTAGCTTAACCGTTAATGAGACTTATGCCAGTTTCTGAAAAATTAGGTAAGACAAATATTTTTACTCGAAATTACTTTTTTGCAAAAAAAAAAATTGTTGTTATTTTCGTGTTCAACGACGCAAAAATAGTCTAGAAATATGTCTTTTCTATGGATCCTATCAAAACCATACAACAATTTTGTAAATGAGTTTAATTGTTGAATGGGTTTAACGTCAAATGAAGCAAATAAATACTTAACTTCGTTTAGCAATGATTTGATTTAAAAAAAAAATATTTTTAGTGAAACTTTTCAATTGATTCTAACGCAACTTGGCACAAAAAATTACCTGCGGCCTGTAGTTTTTGACGTGTTCTTCGACATTGTTCAGCTGCTGTACCGATATTAATGCATTTTTATAAGTTTGAGCTTGAGTTGTGGAACCCCAGTTAACGTCTGGTTTGCGATATGAAACAATTAAGTACAGTGCAAGAACAGCAACAAATGTAATAAGTGCTGTCCACCAGGATATCAGGAACATAACAGCAACACATAAAATAGCACCAATCAAACTAAGCCACATATTGTAATACTAAAAATAAATAAAGAAAATCAAAAAATAAAAGATGTATAATTTCAGTTCATTAGAGCACCGGATGTGTGATTTTAAACCTTCCAAAAATCCTACATCCATATGTATGTGTGATATGCTTTATTTTATGATATTAAATACCTAAAAGTGAAAGCCTTGAACTTACCTTAAAAGTTGGTCTCCATCCGACGGGTTGTGCCAAACTTGCATGGAATGTACTAAAATTAATTAACATATAAGCAGCGAGGAAAAAATTCGAAATCAAGGGAGCTATCAAATTAAGTTCGCCAATCAAGATAAATCTGTAACGGTTATGATAAGGCATTATCAGCACAAAACAAAACAAAAAAAATCACAAAATCAAAACAAAACAAGAGTGTACAAAATATCTCTCAATATTCAGCGCTAAACTTACCCAATGGCAATGAAAAAAGTTAGAACATAACCACGAACTGGTTCGTTGTTTTTGCCAAATCCTTTTGCGAACCAAACAATTTTCGGATAAAGTTCGTCCTTGCAAAGAGCCTGTAGGGGTGCGATAGAGAAATAAATATAAATTAAATATGTACGAGTCAAGTGTATGTATGTATGTATATGTATGTTTGTAGGTATGTTGGCATGAATTGAATGCATTAACTTTTATTTCTACGGATAAAGCAAGAAATGTGATTTTTATTGATTGTTTGACAATTTGTCTAAATAGCTTAATCTGTTCCTTTTCTATATTGGCCTTGGTCTATATCAGTTGGTTTGAAGTTTCTTGTAGATTTGCTGACTTTTGGCTTAGGGTAATTTTATGGAATCATTATACGTAATGTTTTTTGTTGTGTGAAGTTAGAGGAGTTGGGGTTTGTATTTGTATGGTGTTAAAATTAACTAAATTAATAAGGAAAAATATTAAAATCAATGACCCAAAATTATAGATCATCATCATCGTGTCCTGTAACCCCGGCTGGGGCATAGGGCGTCAACAAAACGTCTCCATCCTTCAAGGTCTGCTGCAAGGTACTTTAGCTGTGGCCACGTCTTTCTGTGGGATTCTGCTTCCGCTAAGACAGTTGATTTCCATGTTGTTCGTGGTCTTCCAACCCGCCGTGCACCCTGAGGATTCCATTCAAAGGACTGCTTTGCAATTTCATCGTTTGGTTTCCTCAGTGTGTGGCCAATCCAACGCCATTTACGCTTTCTTATGTTGACGTCCAGTCGCTCTTGACCTGTCCTGCGCCACAATTCCTCATTTGATATTGTTTGTGGCCAGCGAATCTTTAGGATGTGACGAAGACAGCGATTCACAAAAGCCTGCAATCTCTTCGAAATGATAGACGTGACTTTCCAGGTTTCACAAGCATATAACAGCACGGATTTGACATTGGATTCGAAGAATCTCAACTTAGTGCGTAAGGAGATTTGACTTGATTTCCAGATTGGGGACAGAGTACCGAAGGCAGCACGAGCTTTATTTATTCTACATTTAACGTCTAGATCCGTACCACCTTTGCAGAGACAATACTGCTAAGGTAGTTGAACTGTTCCACTACTTCAACTGGTGTCTGCTGTAGAAAAATACGCTGCTGTGTGGAGCGGCCTGTGAGGATTATTTTCGTCTTTTTGCTGTTTATTCTTAGACCACTCGACTCTCCCTTCACTTGTAGTGTTTGGCCGACACACGATCGACCACTGCGGAAGCCAGCTTGATGCCTCTTGAGTGTAGACTCGTTTCTATCCTTTATTCGCTCGAGAATGATGGTTGCCATTAGTTTTGGGAAAACGGACAAAAGGGTGATACCACGCCAATTGTTGCAATTCTTTAAGTCAGCTTTCTTTGGCAACTTAACAATTACACCATCTTTCCAATCCCTGGAATAGCTTTCGTTTTCTTGCTTTGTATCAACGGATGTAAAAAACTAGCCGCTGTTACGGGATCGGCTTTCAGGAATTCAGTTGGTATTCCGTCCAGTCCAGCTGCCTTGTTGTTTTTGAGTAGATTTATTGCTGTATGGATTTCCGATTCTGACGGGGGTTCGATGTCAATACCCCTATAGGACCTGCGCATCTCGTTTAGTTGGGCCACTTTAGCACTCTGCTCAACTGAATCCTCATTTAGCAGAGCACAAAAATGGTCCTTCCATCTATGAAGCTGATCCTCAATTGATACCAAAAGTGTGCCATCCACATCCATTACAGGATGATTCGTGTTGCTTTTTCTCCCGATCACGTCTTTGGCTATTGGTACAATTCCCGGATATCTCCTCTTCCAGCAGCGATTTCCGCATCACTATGTGAGTCCATCTTACCTCACCCTCATGTCACGTCTCACACAACGATAGACCATCTTATGTGCAATGCGGTACTCTCTTCGCAAGTCAGCCTTTCGTTGAATATCTGCTTCGGCGTTTATTTGAATTTTCAACGATTTGCGAAGCTCGATCTTATCCCAGGTGTGTTGGGATATCCAAGAGTCTCTACGTCTCGTTCGCTTGGGTACAGTTTCAGATCCAGCCTCCATAAAAACACTTTTAATTTCACGCCACATCTCATCAATTGTTGAATGCTGGATTCCGTTTAATGACGTGGCTCTGTCGTTAAGGGTGGTGACATAGTTTCGACATACATATGTTGGGGTCATTTAAAGCATTAGTAATGAATTTTGAGCTCCTTGCTGCATCCAGCGCTGGTCTTTGTACGGCAGCGGTTCGTAGTTTGAGACTCGTCAGAACCAAATGGTGGTCGCTTCCCACATCGGCATTTCTTATACTCCGGACATCACACATAGTCTTCCTCCATCGCTGCTGAATCATGATATGATCAATTTGGTTTTCGGTTTGACCATCCGGATGCACCCAGGTAATTTTGTTGCACGTCTAATGCTTAAATACAGTCCCACCTATAACAAAACGATTCGCGTTACAAAAGTCGACAAGCCAGTCACCATTTTCATTCCGTGACCCCAAGCCATTTTTTCCCATCACGCGTTCCAGTCCGTAATTGTCTGAACCGACTTGGGCATTAAGGTCTCCCATAACGACTATGATGTCGGCTCTCGGAACACTACTGTAAACTGAGTTAAGATGAGTATAGAACGCGAAAATTATAGATAGCTAACTATATTGTTGAATGATTCAAAATAACTTTTTACGGCATTTAGCTCAAATTGACGTTTCGTCCAAGCGATCAATCATGAACTAATCAATGACTAGCGATGGCCTTAGTCACAACTCACAATTTTTATAACTTTTTACTTATCCGGCTCCCGATCGATGAAGGGTCTCTGCCTGGAGATATTATGGTCTTCCATCGGTTGCGGTTCTTCGCACGCTCCCTCCAGTCGTCGAGACCAAGCGCTCTTGCGCTGTGACCACCTGGTCCCTATAGCAGAGGTTCAGTCTTCCTGGTCGTCTCGAACTTTGGGGCCGGGATTCGAAAATTTTCTTGGCTGAAGCGTTGTTTTCCATTCGCCCACTTTGTCTTTCGAGAAAGGAGTTTTGAACCCATTTGTTTGGCCAAACCGAAGTAGCAGCGGTTCGCTAGGGTAATTCTTCGTCGGATTTCCACTAAGGTGTCGTTCGTGGAATTGATGTTTGTTCCGAGGTAGGTGAACTCCTTGACTACCTCGAAATTACTGCTACCAACAGTGACGTTTTGTCCCAGGTGATGGACAGATGAGGCTTTGTTTGTTGATAGCATATACTTTGTTGTGTCCTCATTCACTTCAAGACCAACGCTTTTCGCCTGTTCATCAATAGCTCTGAGTGCTTCAAGTACAGCTCTCTTGGAACGACCGATGATTAAGATGTCGTCCACATAGCCAAGCAGTTGAGAAGACCTGTTAAAGATAGTGCCTTCCATGTTAACACCACTCTTGCGCACTATCTGCTCCAGGACTAGGTTGAAGAAATCACATGATAGCGCATCTCCTTGTCTAAACCCTATGCACACGTCTGGAATAACTCGGATAAACTGTTTCCCATTTTTGCACCGCGTATTTTGTAACGTCATGCGGCATAGCTGGATCAGTTTTTTCGGGATCCCGAGTTCCGACATCGCCAATAGAAGCTCTTGGCGACTTATGCTATCATATGCGGCTTTGAAGTCGATGGATAGGTGGTGGGTCTCGACTTGGAATTCCAGGATTTGCCTCAATGTGAAGATTTGGTCTATCGTTGATCTGCCTGGCCTGAAGCCACACTGACACGTGCCGATCATAGTGTTGCAGAAAGGTTTTAGACGCTCACATAGTTCGTTGGATAATATCTTGTAGGCATTATTAAGCAGAGATATGCCTCTGTAGTTCTTGCGGGACATAGGATCGCTTTTTTTATAGATTGGGCATATGGAGCTATTTGACCAGTCGTCGGGTATACTTTCCTCCTCTCACACTTGATTGATGAGCTGGTGCATGCACCTTATACCAGGATATCTCCTCCATACTTGAAGAGTTTTCCACAGGTAGGCCATCCGAGCCGGCGGATTTGTTGTTCTTAAGCTTGTGGATGGCTTTCTTAACCTCTTCAGTACTGAGCGCTGAGACTGGATCTTCATTGACTGGTCTCATGCTTCTTTGTTCCTCTGTCGCCACCTGTACATAATGCCCACTAAGCAGTTGCTAGAAATGCTGCTTAAACACGTCTACAATTCCCTGTGCTTCGGTGACTAGGTTCCCATCGCTGTTTCGAAGAGCTAGCGTGCCAGTCCTATAACCAGATGCCAGTTGCTTGGCTGTTTTGTAGAACCGGCGGGTGTTGGCGGCGGTGCTAGACTCTCCGAGATACTTGAGCTGAGAGACTGCGTATGCTCTTTTCTTTCTGCGCAGGGTTTTCTCTCTTTCCTTCTCTTTTCTCGGTACTCCTCTCTTGCTGCTCTTGTTTTCCGTTGCAGCATTTGCATTCGTGCATTTTCCGTCTCCTGCTTAATTACCTCGTATTCATCATCATACCACGGGTTCTTTTTTCTGCGTGGTTGATAGCCTATGGTGGTATCGGCTGTCTCTGTAATGATGTTGCGATACTGCTTCCACTGGTTGTTGACGCTTGTGGCTGGGGGTTCGGCAGAGAGTTTTCCCATCAATTGCTCACTGTAGTCTCTGGCTTTCTCAGATGTGCTAAGGCATGCAGTGTTGAATTTCTTCCTTTGAATGGTCTTCGTTTTCTTTTCGTTGGACATTCTGGCTCTGAACTTTGTCAAAACAAGAAAGTGTCAGAGTCCACGTTTGCACCTCGGAATGTTCGCACGTCCAAGATGTTTGATGCATACCTTGCGCCAATTAGAACTTGGTCGATTTGGTTGGCAGTTCGACCACCTGGAGATCGCCAGTTTGCTGTGTGTATCCTTCGTCTGGGGAACCTATAGTGCTACTTATCACCGTATTACGAGCTGCAGCAAAGTCGATTAGTCGGAAGCCGTTATCTGTTGTCGTTTCGTGGAGGCTGTGCTTTCCAACTAATCCGCCAAAGATGTTTTAGTTTCCAACTTTAGGCATTGAAGTCTCCGAGCATGACTTTGACATCGTTCTCCAGACAGGCTCCGTAGGCTCCGTCCAGGAGGTCGTAAGACTCCTCCTAGTTAGATTCCTCAGCTTCATCGGTAGGGGCGTGTACACATATTAGGCTGATGTTTTAGAAGGTAGATTTGATGTGGATCACGGCCAGGCGATAGCTATTCGGCTTAAAATCGATAACTTTCGATCTGAGTCGATTTTGCACGACGAATCCGCATCCTAGCATTTTCAGTCTTTGATGACAGCTGTTATAAATGTCGCAATCTTTTCTTTTCGTTATCCCTGATCCTACCATTAATACCTCCTGGATCGCGTTAATCAAGTTTTTGAGTAGCACCTGGCGTATAGATCGTCCTTAGCATACTTGTAGGTCATAGTTCACAGTTTTTATTAAGTTCGGTTTATTATTAATATAAATTGGCTATAACAAAGGCCCTCACTTATAGACAGTGTTGAATTTGATTGATCGTTTATTTATTGATTTTATTTTGCAAATATCTTCATAGGCACCCAGAGAGGGGGGGGGGGCAACAGAGGTCATTGACCCTCTTAAGGCTCTGGAAAATACCACGCTTCCAACATATTTTTAATATTTTTCTATGGATTACATATTTGCACTTTTCTGTTGAGGTCCGTAATTTGCAAACAACACCCCCTACCCTCCCTCTGGAAGATTGTCTTCCCTACTCAAGGAAAAAATTCTGTTGACACCTATTCATATCTTACCTACATTAACACTTTTATAAATATTTCTTTCAAAAAGAGCTGTTTTTTGTTTTTGTTTTCATTCTATACTTTGAAAAATGTGAAAAAATCAGTTAAGGCAACCTGCTTTTCATGGTCTCAATTTAAGGAACAGTTTAGTTAGCGCTATCACGCGATGACCTTTGAGTAATGACTCTTTTCAAACATCCGAAAACAGCCAATCAATTTTACTCACGGAAACAAATCACATGACGATTGCAGCTGATTTGTGGCTTATCTTTTTCCCCTTTGCACTTTCTAGTGTTCGAAAAGGGTCATGTCTTAAAAGTCATCGCGTTAAAAGCAGATTAAGAATTTTCATCTTTAGTTTCAGTAGCCAGCTGTCTAGTCAACTTTTCTGATAGAATTTGTTGTAAAAAAAACAAACAAAAAAGTACTCACCTGAAACACTTTTGGTGCCGATACCAAACTAGCAAGTGCTGATGACAATGTGGCGGCAAAACACCCAGCATAGATTAATGGTCCAAAACCGGAAACAAGCTCAATTACTTGAAAAGAATTCTCCAGACCATAACTGCAATTACCTGAGAAAATAAAAATGGAAGGTAAATTCAAAGTTTTGTCAGAAAAATATCGAAACTATAAGAACATCCATACCCGGAACACAATCCAAAAAAGCAAAAGAACCATTAATTGTGTCTGTGACATTGCCAGTAGCATCACGTGCAACAGTGCCTCCAACCATTAAGACCATCACCAAGTATGTAGCTGTTGTTATAACGATGGCTAGAATGGTGCCTTTTGGAATCGATTTTTGTGGATCCTTAAATGAAAGTACAATTTATATATATGGTTTTAACGATGATGATATATAAGTAACTTTATCAGTTTGCTTTTACTTTGAGAAAAAAAAATGTTTTGTTTTTAATTCCTGTGACATTTGCTTGGCAATACAATCCAAGAAATCTTCGAATCAGAAAAGACTGGACCCGATGGACATATTGAACGAAGTACTTTACTGGCAAAACTATTTAAAGACCTTAACGAAATTGACAAGCTTATACATGGACTCATTTTATATAAAACTTTCTTCAGACAAAATTATCTACATAAATTCGGGTAGACTAAGAGCTGAGAGCAAATGTTGTGATGGGTTAAAGTATAACTATATTCAAGGAAAGGACAAGTATATTGAAGTATTGGAGTCTTTATTTCGCATTGAGTTGTCTCGAAGGAATATATTTTTTGGCTGGAAAAAAAGGGGTTGGAAACAGTGATTTTCAGGATTTTTGGGAAGTACGTATAACAACTTTCATATACATATGTTTATCTCGCACCAAAAATTTCATCAACATATCAACCAAAATCTTGCAAATAAAAATTTCCCAAACTACAATCTCGATATAATCTCGTTCTTAATCCTTCGGTTCTATTTATTGTTTTCCAAAACATATTTTTAAGAACTGAAAATTTTACCCGACCCAGATGTATAAGTTTTATATCCTCTTTCTTGTTCTTCTAGAATCTAGATCTAGAGACACTCAATTCATTTTGCGAAAATTAGGAAATTTCGCAAAATTGCAACTAAATTATTTTTTTTTTATCAAAATATCGCAAATATTATAAATCTCGCTCGAGATTTGAATCTAGGAGATTTTGATTAAAAAATTATTTTGGTGCGATGCGATTAAATTTCGCGAGATTTTAATTTTGCGGAATTTAATGAAAAGCTTAATTTTTTCGTTAAATGCTGTACAACCACATTAGTAGGAGCGTTAGTGCACAATATGAGGACATACCTTTCATTTCGACCTGACGGGTTGATCTTTAGTACACTAAAAGTTCATGTCCTAACTTTACCTTTTAGAAGTCTTACCTGATGAGTCTCAAACTACGAACCACTGCCTTACAAAAACCAACGCAGGATGTAGCAAGGAGCTCAAAATTCAATAAGAATTTTAAACGATCCCAACATATGTCGGAAATATGTCACCACCCTTTACGACAGAGCGTCGCGTCGTCGTCTTTAAACGGAATCCAACATTCAACATAATTGATGAGATTTGGGATGGAATAAAAAGTGTTTTTATGGAGGCTGGAACCGAAACTGTACCCAAGCGGACGAGAGTAAGAGACTCTTGGATATCCCAAGAAACCTGGGATAAAATCGAACTTCGCAAATCTTTGAAAAAGCAAATAAATGCCGAAGCTGATGTCCAAAGAAAGGCTGAATTGCGAAGCGAGTATCGCATTGGATGGTCTACCACTGCGTGAGACGTGACAAGAGGGTGAGGTTAGATAGACTCACAGATAATGCGGAAAACGCTGCAGGAAGAGGAGATATCCGGGAATTGTACCAAATATCTATCGAACCTAGAATGTTTATGGAGATCGTTGCTTGGTAGAGGAATTCCGCCAAAAATTGTTGCCATTTGGCGTTTTTCTTTTTTGGCTCTGAGCAAAGCTCTGAGCAGAGTCTGAGCGATCAGAGCAGAGCTCCGAGCAGATTATGATCAGATTCCTCGGATTTAATTATGAAATACACTTGAGTACTGAACTGTCATTTCATAGGTGTTTTTGGTAAATTTCGTGAAATTTCTTGCAATTTTTTACAATTGACTGGTGACTTTTCAGAGAATCCATTTTAAATTATGTATCACTAAAAAAATAAAAGAAGTTGGCGTCGCTTAGCATTTCGCTCGATTCGCTCGGTCATTTAATCCTGAGCTAAATGAGCAAGCTCTAAGATAGCTCCAATGGAAAAAAGAAACAAACTTTTTATGCTCTGATATGTCTGAGCTAAAAAAGAAATATAGAATTTTTGTTTGACAGTTCCGTGATCTGCTCTGAGTTAAAAAAGAAAAATTCCAATTATTAAAGAGTCCTACAACAACGCAAGGTGTTTTGTTTTACACATAAGCAGCTATCGGAATCGGACTCCTTCGTAGTGCAACAGGGTTGAGACAAGGGGATGTTCTATCGCCAATTCTCTTCCTGCTGGCGATGGACGACGTATTGACGGCCAGTGTTGGTACAGCTGAGCGACAGGGCATTCAATGGAGACCGTTTCGAAAGGCTCAGTCATTTAGGGCCAGTTTTTAAGTTAAGGGTTAGCTCTGAGTTAAATCAGAGTAAGCTAATCCTGAAAATAAATTAAGCTCGAGCTAACTCAGGAACAGTTTTTCAGTGGAGGATTAACTTTATCGTTCAGTTGTCAAAAATCTAGGGCCAACGATGTGTGACACTGTGGATATCACCCTTCTACGCCTTTCACGCATTGGAATAGAGATGGTGCCACAACGAAATTGCACTGACAATAACTTTCCTTATCGAAATCGAGATGGTATTACAACTGAAAAGGCCCTCACTTTGGTCCCTGAGCTAACTCACCAAATTAGACGAGTTAACTCGGGGTTAACTTTCGATTTCAATTGACTGAAAAACACATTTATGGAGTTAAGACAGGTTTAACCCCGAGATTAGGATGATCTCGCACTGAAAAACTGGTCCTTAGACTATGCCGATGGCATAGGCAAATAACATCAGTGGGATGAACGATGTGCCAAACACTACAACTGAAGGGAGAGTCGAGTGGTCTAGGAATAAATAGCAAAAAGACAAAAATAATGCTCACAGGCCACTCCACACAGCAGCGCATTATTCTACAAGAGACGCCAGTGGAATAAGTCGAACAGTTCAACTACCTTGGCAGTTTTGTTTCTGCAAACGGTGGTACAGATCTGGATGTTAAATGTAGAATAAATAAAGCTCGTGCTGCCTTCGGCACTCTGAGCTCTGTCCCCAATTTGGAAATCCAGCCAAATCTCCTTACGCACAAAGTTGAGATTCTTCGAATCCAATGTCAAATCCGTGTTGTTATATGCTTGTGAAACCTGGAAAGTCACGTCTACCATTTCGAAGAAATTGCAGGCTTTTGTGAATCGCTGTCTTCGCCACATCCTTAAGATTCGCTGGCCACAAATAATATCAAGCGACGAATTGCGTCGCAGGACAAATCAAGAGTGGCTGGACGTCGACATAAGAAAACGTAAATGGCTATGGATTGGTCACACACTCCAGGAAACCAAACGATGAAATTGCAAAACAGTCCTTTAAATGGAATCCTCAGGGGGCACGACCGGTTGGAAGACCAAGAACAACATGGAAATGAAGCAGAATCCCAGAAAAAGACGTGGCCACAGTTAAAATACCCTGCAGCAGACCGTGAAGTATGGAGACGTTTTGTTGACCCCCTATGCCCCAGCCGGGGTAATAGCACACAATGATGACTTAGGTACTTGAGAAAGGACCTACACATTGCATAAAAAGATACTACTTGAAAGTTGTTTACGAAAAGCTTTTATTCGACAAGAGTGCCAGGTACATACAAGTTTTTTCGGACCCTAATGGCTATAATAAATAAATAAATAAATTGGGTGGCGCAACAGCTCATGGAGAACCAGGGCCTAGTGACTTACAACTCACAACCATTCCTGTGTGCGTGTTTGTTGGCAGGAATGGAGGGGACCTACAGTTTTTTGCCGAGTCCGAACGGCTAAACGAGAAGCACTTTTTCATGACAAGTATACTCTTGGAGGATTTGTCAGTTCCTCGCAAGAGGCAGTACCTCGAATAAAACATTTCTGTTTTTAGGTGGCACGGCTGGGAATCGAACCCACACCTTCGGCATGACAGTCCTACGCACTAACCATCAAGCCACGAGGTACTATAATACGAGAGAGATTTTTTCATGATGTCTAGGAAATACTCTTGGAAGATTTTTCACTTTTCCACAAGAAACAGTAGATATTCCCGAAAAACAATTGTTATTAATAAGTGCTCAGACCTCCAACCTAACAATCCAACGCACCTACTAACTTTACTATTTCCTTCTGACTGAAGACGTTTAGATAATTCATCTCGATTGTGAAATTTGATTTTTAAATTGTCCAGTAACCCAAGTTTTGCTGTGAAATATTAAGGAAAAAATATTGGATTTGTCGGCTCAGGTAATTAAGATTTTGTATTTTTGATGAATCTTAAATGTAAACCTACGACTTTTGCTTAAAATAGGAAGGTACATTCTATAGAAGCTGTTTAATTAAAAAAAAAGAACCACATTTAAATAATGTTTACATTAGGACTTATTTGACTTCATTTCTTTTAAAGCCTTCGGCGGCGTATACTCGAGCTGCGAAACATGGTGGCTTTTTTTTTATTATACTGAAGGTGTTTCCTTTGAACTTAAAAGGCTTGTTGACAGTACAATAACAAATTATATATTTAAATTAAAACCAAATACTGTGCTCTAAGGTGCTGATTCTGATTAATTTTCTTTTTTCTTTACTCTTTATTGAATTAATCTTTTTATATCATTCTTATGATTAATATATGTAGGAAGGTATACACCAAAAAACAAATTCAATTGAATTTTCTTTCATAAAAAAATATCCAAACACCAACGCACTGAACTTATAGACAACAGCAATATTTCTCTTACTTAATATAAGCTAAACCTAGACGAATAAATCTATTCAGAGTGACCTTTGAGCATATAGCTCAGTGTCGTGTGTTATACATATATACAGGATGTTCTGTATAAGGTGTTACAAAAGGCTAGAGTGTAGGTTGGGCGCAGACAAGAAACAAATCTTATGGGAAAAGGTGGTCTAATACATATTATTCTTAGAAATCGAATTAAAATAGAAAAAAATATTTAAAAAAAACAACGCCAATATATTTCAATCCGGAACAAAAATGGATTATGATCTACGAGTATGCACCTGGAACGTAAGGACACTCTATTCACCAGGTGCTACTCAAAAACTTGAATCTATCCTCTCGCGGTACGAGGCAGATATTACCGCGATCCAGGAGATAAGATGGATAGGATCAAAGCTACCTTCCAAAACATCAGCCTAATATGTGCACACGCCCCTACCGATGAAGCTGAGGAGTCTAACAAGGAGGAGTTTTACGACCTCCTGGACGAAGCCTGTCCGGAGTACGATGTCAAAGTCGTGCTCGGAGACTTCAATGCTAAAGTCGGAAAGGAAAACATCTTTGGCGGATCAGTTGGAAAGCACAGCCTCTACAAAATGACAACATATAACGGCTTCCGACTAATCGACTTTGCTGCAGCTCGTAATACGGTGATAAGTAGCACTAGGTTCCCCAGGCGAAAGATAAACCTGGTGATATCCAGATGGTCGAACTGCCAACCAAATCGACCACGTGCTAATTGGCGCAAGGTATGCATCGAACATCTTGGACGTGCGAACTTTCCGAGGCACAAACGTGGACTCTGACCACTTTCTTGTTGTGACAAAGTTCAGAGCCCGACTGTCCAACGAAAAGAAAACAAAGACCGCCCAAAGGAAGAAATTCAACATTGCATGCCTTAGCACATCTGAGAAAGCCAGAGACTACAGTGAGCAATGGACAAGGAAACTCTCTGCCGTAAACCCAGCCACAAGCGTCAACAACCAGTGCATCCAATATCACGACATCATTAAGGAGACAGCCGAGACCACCATAGGCTATCAACCACCCAGAAAAAAGAACCCGTGGTATGACGATGAATGCGCGGTATTGAAGCAGGAGACGGAAAATGCACGAATGCAAATGCTGCAACGGAAAACAAGAGCAGCAAGAAAGGAGTACCGTGAAAAGAGAAGGAAAGAGAAAAAAACCCTGCGTAGAAAGAAAAGAGCATCCGCAGCCTCTCAGCTCAAGTATCTCGAAGAGTCTAGCACCGCCACCAACACCCGCCGCGCCGGTTCTACAAAACAGCCAAGCAACTGGCATCTGGCTATAGGACTGGCACGCAAGCTCTTCGAAACAGCGCAGGTAACCTAGTCACCGAAGCACAGGGAATTGTAGACGTGTTTAAGCAGCATTTCTAGCAACTGCTTAGTGGGCATTATGTACAGGAGGCAACAGAGGAATAAAGAAGCATAAGACCAGTCAATAAAGATCCAGTCCCAGCGCCCAGTACTAAAGAGGTTAAGAAAGCCATCCACAAGCTTAAGAACAACAAATCCGCCGGCTCGGATGGCCTACCTGCGGAACTCTTTAAGTATGGAGGAGATGTCCTGGTAGGGTGCATGCACCAGCTCATCAACCAAGTGTGGGAGGAGGAAAGTATACCCGACGACTGGTCAAATAGCTCCATATGCCCAATCTACAAAGAGGCGATCCTATGTCCTGCAAGAACTACAGAGGCATATCCCTGCTTAATGTTGCCTACAAGATCCTATCCAACGTACTATGCGAGCGTCTAAAACCTTTCTGCAACGCTATGATCGGCACGTACCAGTGTGGCTTCAGGCCAGGCAGATCAACGATAGACCAAATCTTCACATTAAGGCAAATCCTGGAAAAGACCAACGAATTTCAAGTCGAGACCCACCACCTATTCATCGACTTTAAAGCCGCATATGATAGCATAAGTCGCCAAGAGCTTCTATTGGCGATGTCGGAACTCGGGATCCCGAAAAAACTGATCCAGCTATGCCGCATGACGTTACAAAATACGCGGTGCAACATGCAAATGGGTAACAGCTCATCCGAGTTATACCAGACGTGTACAGGGTTCAGACAAGGAGATGCGCTATCATGTGATTTCTTCAACTTAGTCCTGGAGCAGATAGTGCGCAAGAGTGGTGTTAACATGGAAGGCACTATCTTCAACAGGTCTTCTCAACTGCTTGGCTATACGGACGACATCGACATCATCGGCCGCTCCAAGAGAGCTGTACTTGAAGCATTCACAGCTATTGATGAACAGACGAAACGCGTTGGTCTTGAAGTGAATGAGGACAAAACAAAGTATATGCTATCAACAAACAAAGCCTCATCTGTCCATCGCCTAGGACAAAACGTCACTGTTGGTAGCAGTAATTTCAAGGTAGTCAAGGAGTTCACCTACCTCGGAACAAACATCAATTCCACGAACGACACCTTAGTGGATATCCGCCGAAGAATTACCCAAGCGAACCGCTGCTACTTCGGTTTGGCCAAACAAATGGGTCCAAAACTCCTTTCTCGAAAGACAAAGTGCACGCTATACAAAACTCTAATTTTACCAGTTCTACTCTACGGTGGTGCCGAGTGCTGGATGATAAGTAAAAAAGGGGAATTGATACTGGGCACTTTCGAGAGAAAAATTCTTCGGCGGATATTTGGTCCTATATGCGAAGAGGGCGATTGGAGGAGAAGATTCAATCGTGAACTGTACGAGCTGTACCAAGATGTGGATGTAGTCCAAAGAGCCAAAACACGTCGACTACATTGGCTCGGCCACATCGAGCGAATGGACAACAACGCTCCAGCCAAGAAAATCTTCGAATCCCAGCCCCCAGGTTCGAGACGACCAGGAAGACCGAACCTCCGCTATAGGGACCAGGCGTTCACAGACGCAAGAGCGCTTGGTCTCGACCACTGGAGGAAGCACGTGAGGGAACGCAACCGATGGAAGACCGCAATATCTCAGGCAGAGACCCTTCATGGATCGGGAGCCGGATAAGTAAGTAATATATTTCAATGTCATGCTGTATCCGTAGTTTGTCTTAAGCCAAAAATCCATTTACTAGTTTTCTTTTAGCAAAGTTGTTTCTGTGAATAAAAATAAGCCAAAAATTGTATTAAACTGAATACAAATACTACCTTTGCTTCACCAATTTACCATGAAGTGAAGTAGAGACGTCGCAGTATAAAAGCCTTGAAAAACAATGCTTATTAAATATTTTAAGTAGACACGTTTTCTCTTTTCTAATCGCATCAACTGTCAGTATAAAGGATTAAGTTGTTTCTTTAATAATTAACTGAAAATTGTTCATCCAGTAATTTGCTGCATTTTATATAAACTGCGCATAATCTTCAATTTTTTAAATGAATCCAACAATCCTTTACCTAAAATATTATATTTATCCCTCACACATCTACATCCAGCTCTTGGCCTCAATAACCTATTCTCATATTTTTTTTTCTTTATCTAGCCCTCTACCCTAATTTAAACTAGGAACTTCCATTTTCCGCCCAGATACCCAGCCATCCATCAGAGCAAAAACATAATCTTTTCAGTAGAATAATGCAATTAACTATACCTACATGCCATTGAAACAGGGTATAAGGCTTTTCCAGAAATATCGTAGCCTTTTGTCTTTTATAAACTTTGAAGTCTCTACGACACAGACGCGGATGCAGAATTTCATTGATTGGTGGGGTGGGGCTCGCGGGGTAGTTTTCATGTAGCCCTGTCAGCTGTGCTAGGATCACACCACACACCTACGAAATTGTTTCCAAATTTGATGAGGTCTACAGAAAATTTTGAAAAATGGCGCCCAATATGTAGTCCGGATAGGAAACCAAGATCACCGAGCTTTTTTTGGGGAGAGGGGGGGATTTATTTTTTATATTTGTCCATTATTTTGACATGCTGAGGATACAATTGAGCTTGGGCATCATTGTTGTAGTCCTGTCGTTCGGACGCCATTTTCAGAAGTGGCGCCCAATCTGTGGAAAATGGTATGATAAAAAAAAACTCTTTGACTACTTGAAATATTTTCATGATTAAAATTACGGTTGGGGCCTTTAAAGATAGGTGTTGAGTAGATGCACCTTCGGTTAAAATATCAATGTTGCCACTTTTGGGGAAAATACCATTTATCTTATGCCAACATGTTGGAACCTCCACTTTTGAAATAATTTTCAATACATATTTTGAACATGAAAAAAGTCGATGAAACGTTGCTTCAGATGCCAAACGCGAGTTGGGAAATAACAATTGATTTTTAAAAACAGGTGTTGAGCAGACGCACCTTCGATTAAAATGTCAATGTTGCCACTTTTCGTGAACATATCTACTTTCTTATGTCAAAAGGTGGAATTTCCCCATTGCAGCTTTTAATGTTTGGACATGAAAAAAGTTCCGGAAACGCCTTCAGACGCTGAAATCATGTTGAAAAAAACAACTGTTTATGTCTTAAAAGATAGGTGTTAACTAGATGCACTTCGGCTAAAATTTCAGTGCTGCCACTTTTCGGGAACATATTTTTGTTTTATGTCAAAAGATTTTTGTAGTTTTTTAATATTTTGAACACGAAAAAACTTGCAACTTATTTTTTCAAACACGCGTTTGGGATCTGAAGGCGTTTTTTTAATTGTTTCATATTCAAAATATGTATTTAAATTTACCAAAAGAATAAGGAAGTTCCCCCTTTAAAATCAAAAGACATCTCTAAAGACATACACCGTCATTTTGATCATGGAAATTGTTCAAGTAATTTACGAGTTTTTCTTTATCATTTCCACTAATTGGCCGCCATTTTTGAAAATGGCATTCAATCGAAAGATTACAACAATAGCTGCGTTTTATTATCGCTCATAATTCATATAGTTCACCTCGTGAAAATAAAACGATGCAGGATAGTGCAAAAACAGTGCTGTTTATCAGTCTCTTTTTTTCTTATGTTTATTTGTTTTTAATGTAAAGCCCGTCTCTCTTCCTCTCTATTCCCAAAACTGCTGACAAATTGCTGACATCACTCACAATGGTAAATAGCCATCTACCAGTCAGAGTGAAAGCCCTTATCTGGTTATTGAAATTAACCTCAATAGAAACCTGGATCCCATGTTGTTTTTGTAATACATTATACATGTTTAAAGATAACCTCGACTCAGACCCGGCGATAATAAAACGCAGCTAAAGACTCCCAAGCTGAATTTCATCCTTAGAATGTCAAAAATAGATTAAAAATATTAAAATATGGTCCCCCACAAAAAGCGCAGGGGTTTTAGTTTCCTGACCGGATTATAGATTGGGCGCCATTTTGCAAAATGGCTTGCAGGTGACAGGATTACAAAAGTTACTCCCAAGGTAAATTTCATAGTATTTATGAAAAGAATTGCAATCATTTCAAAAATCGCCCCCTTCTAAAACACACGACATCGGCTTCCTGACCGGAATATTGGGTGAGAGCAAAAAGCAGAGAGCCTACAATAGCCCTGTGTTGATTCACTAAATTAAAAAATTTATTTATTCTGACGCGGTCCTTCTCAGCCGTAGATATATTTCAAATCTCATCTACTTTCTTGAGAGGGTAAATTATATAGAAAGTTGATATTTTTTTTCAGTTAGTCCCATGGTAAATGTTTTAAAAAGATCCAACTTCAAACAGAAAAACATCTTGTCCTTTGAAAAAATAAAACAAAACAAAATATAAACTCAAATTTATGAACTCGTTGATGGTGTTTTCAAGGTCCCCTTTTATATGTACGTGCGAGCTTGCAGTTAAGAACTTTCCCTTAATTTATAACACAAGCCTTCATAATATTTCCAGCTAAAAAAAAAATAATTAAAATGGTTTCATATCTACCTTTAAGTCTCCAGAGATATTGGCTCCTGCCAAAATCCCAGTGGCAGCCGGGAAAAATATGGCAAACACAGAAAAAAAATCATGCTGGACATTTTTTTCCTTTCTGTAGTCCGCAAATAAATTCTGTTGAAACAATGTGGCTGAAGAAACGCACAAGAAAAAAAAAATGAAATACAAATTAAAGCCTTTCTGAATTATAAAGTAGAATTTTAAATTTTTATTTTACTCACAATTATATCCCAGGAAACCCTTCGCTTTTTCCTCATCCGACTTCGGACCAATAAGAGTTCCAATCATGAAGTCTCCAATAGCAATCAAAAGGATAATCAAAAGGCCTATTTGCGCCTACATTATATACAAATTGGATCATCAGCCCTATATCTATTGCATCAAGCAAACTATCGTTAGCACTACTTACCTTTGCTTCCCATTCCATTCCAACAACGACAATTACTAATAAAATTAGGATCGTAATGCTGCCAATAATCCTTACATCCTGAACTGCTCCATCGACGATTTTCGCTCCAAACGAGCGCAGCAAATCCATCATTGATTCACAGAATCCAACAACATACATGGCACATGCAACGGCATTAGCCAAGGAAAATATTAATCCTATAGAGCCACCGAACTCTGGTCCCAAGGAACGTGATATCATATAGTACGTCCCACCTTTTTCGGGGTTAATGGGAATTCAGTGGTAATTATCAATTTTTCGCCTGTTAGTTTTGTGTCCTCTCACTGTCACTTACCTCCTTTAATTACTCCGTTCGTGCTAATGGCAGACATTGACAAAGCCGTAATTGTTGTGACTGCTGTTGTCGTCAGTATTAATAAGAAACCCTCCACTATGCCGGCTTGGCCGACAACCCAGCTTAGTCGAAGGAACAGCATCACCCCCCAGATATTAAGCAGGCACCGGATTAAAACACCCTTAATCCAACCGAATTTGAGCATCCCATTAAGGATGGCCTGCTCTGGATCCTGATTTCTGCTCAAACTGTGGGACATCTGAAAGGAACAAAAAAATATGATTACAATTTCATAGTATGATAGCTCCGATTACGGAAAATAAACCACAAAATCCTTTAAGCTGGTTAAGGGTATGAGTGAATGTGAATGAACTACACTGCAGTCCGTTTGAGTATATCCTTTTTTTTGACAAAAAAAATTGCTAAATAACAATTACACAGGCCAACAAAATTGAGGCAGTTTTTTATGGCGTGGAACCAAACTATACGCTTCCGATAGTTTTTGATATTCACCCGAATTTATAATCCGACGAATGAGCTGCGGAGGGAATCAGACTAAATTTTGACATTTTTACTATGAGCTAAATGTCAAAATTGAGTCAGATTCCCTCCGCAGCTTATTCGTCGGAATCTGTAACCGGGGTAATTATCTCCAATTTGAAACGGACCCAATGCAGAGACAATTCTGGTCAAATCTTTGACATATTCTTAGCCAAAATGATGTGTTTAAAACTAGCTATGCTACATAAAGAAATTTTGAAAGATGCAGTTGCGTTTAAATAGAAGTTGAAGCGTCCTTCGAAACAGTACAATCTGAGGGATGAGTAATTGACTTTGAAAAATTTGAATCAAACCCAGTATTTTGGGAGATCTGTGAAACGAAACTTTGATTATGGTCGTAGATAAAATGATGTATTTTACATGTACCTTAGAGTTTAATCCTGACAACTATAAACAAAATTTTATAAGGTCAAATAATTTTAGGTGAGCCTAATCAAGTAAACCGATTTGTAAACATTGCGCTCTGCCACGTTTATTAACTTTTCATTCAATGTATGTTCATTCATACATAATTGTATTTAAAATAATTATATCAATGTATGTAAAATTTGTCTTATTTGACATTTAACGTAACTCAAATATGCAACGTCACACATGAAGGTTCAAGTCAGTGTTGCCACGGGACAATTTTATAGTAAAATTGGCACTTTTTCATTTAAACTGATATTATTTTTATCCAGCTATTTTTACTGAAAATATGTAGGACTTACAACCAACCGCAGATATTTTTAAACATAAGATTTTTGGTGATTCCTCAGAGACAAAATTAACGGTACTAATTTGTTCTAAAAATTACTTAACCATACTTGCAATAAAAGCTCCAACGTTTTAAAGTTTTTGGCTGCTAACGCCTGCCATGCTCACTATTTGCTTCATAACGAGATCGAAGTAATAACACGACAGCGCATCTCCTGTGCATGTTCCGAAGAGCTTTTTGCTATGCACATTGCATCGCATTTTTTTCAATGTCACGCGAAACAGCTGAATCAGTTTTCCAGGAATCCCAAGTTTATCGCCGTATAAAGCTTCTGACGATGAATGCCTCATATGCGGCTTTGAAGTCCAAGAATAGATGGGAGAAATTTGTTTGCTTTTTCCAATATTTGCCTGGGAGTGCAGATTCGATCTTTCATCTATGTTTGATCTGCCTGGCTGGAAGTTTGCTTCTAGCAAAAGACCAGAAGATAAATCAGTTTCGGGTAAGGTAAGTGTACTATACACTTTGAAGAAGTGGAGCGTAGAAACAAACGGGAGAATTAAGAATAAGTTTTTGTTTTCTAGGCTCATTTGCTGATACGAAACTAAAATATTTAAGTAGAACATAGGCGCATATGTGACAGTTTATGCAGAAGAAAAAGTACTCAGGTAAACACATACAGCCTTATTCATTAGAATGCGCTAAACAGATGAATAGTTATGCACTGCATAAGGATTTATGTAGCCACTATGCAACGTTACATAAATCCTTATTCATAAAAAAATTCCCCATCCATTTTAGTTATGCAACGCTTGTGTCAAATAAAGTACCACAAAGAGGAAATCTATTACGTTTTACTTCAACTTCACATAAACAAACATCAGCTGTATGTGAAAAATCAATAAAAGGAAAATGCTTCCAGTTTGGTCTTTTCAATTTCTGTGTATATTAGCCGTTTTCCTTTGGAGGTGGCGAAGTACTTACGAGTAGATGAAAACCATAATCTAGTACTACCAACTGCACATGCTCTCATGCGCGAGTAGATACATTTTACATGGGAAAGCAGTTTGATGTGTTCCATTGAAAAAAGCTGGCAAAGTACTTGCAAGTACTTCGCCACCTCCAAAGGAAAACGCCTATTATAATTTTGTAGTTTTCTTGTGTCATTACTCATTTTTAGCAAATATAAATAAAAGTTTCGATAAAAACTCATAGCAATTTTTATTAAAAAAAAAAAAAAAAAAAACAACCCCCAGTTGTTCTGCTGCACTGCCGCCACCCGGTTGGATTGTTGTTAGTTTCTCTATTTTTATTTTTCTATTCTATTTTCATTGTGTTATCTATTGTTTATAGTAGATACGCATTTACATAGTGCATAAATAAAAGAAAATTAGTTTTTTTGAGAAAATAATCTGTTTTGTTGTTTTATTTCATTATTTCTTTGCTCACATTTTTTATTGGGAAGAATAGGTATAGATATGTATATGTGCGCATATCAAAATATTTCACTTTTGTGTGTGTTAGTGACATTTTGATACTAAAATATCCTTATGTTGCCACTATTCAACCTCCAAACTCGTTTAGCTTATAATGAGTCTATGTAACGTTGCATAAGTTTTATGAATAAGGTTTTTGCGTTCAGATGCATTATAACGAGTACATAGCACTATGCACAAGCTATGATGCGTTTATGAATAAGGCTGATAATGTTTGGAAACTTCGCTGCTCTCTGGGTATTATAGCTATTGATATGACTTACAACGTTTCCCAAATGACTTGACTTTTTTTGCCGTTGGTTCTTAGACTAAGTAATTGTTTTTGTTTACCCTTTTAAATTCCTAAATGGCAACCCTAATAAATCAATCCTGGCTGTTGATTAATTTAATTTAAGTTTAATGTCAATTAATTTGTCAACATAGATATATACCAGTTTCACATGACATTATTTGGGTTCAAATCAGGTTATATATAGCGAATATGTTAGTAAATCTGTGTGTTTCAGGGCCAAACTTTAATGTTTCTTTGTAGCCATTTTACTTGCGAAATTTTCTTTTTTTTAATTAAGATTAAATGAATGTCGCGAATACAGATTTTCAACCAAGAAATTATACCTACTCTAATATATTTAAGTTGATGATAGTATTGAAACACCAAACGTCCGTTAAGGAGTCGAAATAAATAAATTTTACATACCTACTTTTAAGTCCATAAATTTAATTTAAGGAAAGTCTTGTACTTATCGCACCTGCATTATGATGTGTTACACAAGGTAAGATATTTTTGTTTGCGGCTGAATGGATTCTTGCTTAACTTGACACAGAAGCCAACTATTATGTAGAATGGGGTGGTACAATTTATAACGTTAGAAGGTTGGTAGCAGCTTTTGAATTGACAAAAATAAGCACCAGCTGTTGATTAGTAATGCCGTATCTATATCGTATAGGTTGATCAAAGTAGAAAGATTCATTCCAATATTAGTATTAGTAGGTACATAAATCTGGCTTTGTGATGCTTTAAAAAGAATACAAATTCTGTAAAATGCGTATCTAAGACCTTTTGTCATTTCTCTAGATATATCAAGAGGAAAGATTATCCTGGATAGATATGTTGCTAGTCCTGTACCTATGATGAATCAAACACCGTGCTATTTTTTATTTAACTGTGCAATATTAGGTGCGACCCCAACCATGTTGCTAACTTAGCTTCGCACGCCAAGTTGGTGATGCCTCTGTAGTTGGTGCAGTACAGAGGATCGCCTTTCTTGAGGATCGCGCAATTAATGCTGAGGTTCATCGGGCATGCTTTCCTCCAACCATATTTTGCAGAAGAGCTGGTGCATACTCCTAACCAATTCATCGCCAGCCGCCGCCGCGCCGCGGAGTTCGGTTCTTCATCTTCGTTATACAATTTACAGAAATGATTTGTCCCTATCCTCAGCATCGACTACGATACCACGATGATCCCCTGATGATCCATGCAGGCTCTGTTTCGGGCCTTGTAACCCTGGGAGGTAACTTTTACTTTTTGGTAAAACTTCCGAACTTCATTCCTGCAATGGCATCCTTCTATTACCCCTTTCTTTCTTCTTTTTGCTTCTTATAACTCGCGAGCATCTCTGATGGTCTTTCTATGCAGCGCCACTTTGTGTGCCTGTTCTTTGGCTGCATGTTCTTGGTGGTATTCATCATCGAACCAGGGGTTTCGCTGCGGTGGTCGTTCAAAGTCCAGCAAAAATTCCTTCTACTGGTTCTTGAAACTTGAAGCAGGCGGCATAGGACTATTTAACAGGGCACGAGAGACTCGATCAGAAAAGGACCTGGTGATTTCTTGCGACTGTAGCCGTCCGACGCACGTCAAACTCCCTCACAGTATTTCCCTGTTTTGCTTTTAGTCTGGATATCCGTAGCGTTACCTTGGCTACAACGAGGTAGTGGTCCGAGTCAACGTTGGCTCCTCGGAACGTTCGGAAATCCTTTATATTGGAGGAGTGCCTTGCGTCGATCGCAATGTGGTCAATTTGGTTGGCGGTAAATTGACCAGGAACTCGCCATGTCCCCTTGTATATATAGATATGCGGGAACTGCGTACTAGCTTCTACAACTTTTCGCCCCGCAGCAAAGTCGATTAACCTGAGCCGTTATCGGAGCTTGTTTCTTGCAGGCTATATCTTCCAATTGGGCCACCAAAGAGGTCTTCTTTTCCTTTTGTTTGGCATTAAAATCCCCCAATTTACTGTCATAGCTAAGGCATTGTTCATTGTTCATATGTCTTGTCCAGGATCTCGTAGAACGCGTCCTTGTTGTCGTCATCTTTTTCCTCTGTGGGGCCATGTGCGCATAAAAGGCTGATGTTGGTGAATTAAACCTTGATGCGAATTGTCGTGAGGCGTTCGTTTACATAATTGAAACTCAAGACTTCTTGTTTAAGTCTGTCTCAAATGACGATTCTACATCCAAAAAGACGTGGCCCTAGTGATCGTTAACAGTCATCGTAGTAGATGTCGCAGTCTTGCAGTTTTCTTTTGCACGGCCCCAGTGGCGTAGCGTAGGGGGGGGTGGCGGGGGCGGTCCAACCCGGGTGGCACTTTATGGGGGGCGGCAAACATTGCCGCACTGTATACGGAGCTGAGAAATTTAATAACTAATTGGTATTAACTGTAAAATTTTGCAGCCCTAAGCAAATGCATTCATGCGGATTACTGATTTTTTAATCCAGGTGGGTGTCTACGTGATCAAAAAGGCTACGCCTTAAATTTCAAGGACCGAATCGACGACTCCATGAATTGAAATGCCAATACGCGAAACTACCTTGCTGATTACCGAAAGTTCCCTGCAGTTCGCATATTTATTAAATTTTGGCGTTCCATAAGAAATCTGTCTGAAATCTGAATGA
Organism: Dasysyrphus tricinctus; assembly: GCA_963921185.1. Taxonomy (NCBI): domain Eukaryota; kingdom Metazoa; phylum Arthropoda; class Insecta; order Diptera; family Syrphidae; genus Dasysyrphus; species Dasysyrphus tricinctus. The sequence continues at coordinate 182,879,759 of OY992532.1, forward strand.
AAATCCAAAAAAATACTTTTTTGAAAGCTCCGGTTCTAAGGACTTTTTTTTGGAAAAAAAGTGATTAAACTCAGTCACACAGTTTTCAAGAAAACCAAAAATCAATATTGTTGAGCTGTTTTTGAGAAAAATAAGATTTGATAAAATTGCTAAAAAAAAATGTACGGCCAAATGGCAGGCGCAGGTATCTACCGTTACTTTTGGTTAAAAAAAAGTGAAAAATAGAGATATGAGGGGACCCAAAACCACTTTATTCCAAGTGTAAAGAAAATCCTTCCTGCTGATGCTTTACTTATAGGCTGTATTTGGAGGAACAAACAATTCTTTGATGATTTAAGTGAGCTTTCAGTATAAATATAAACTGCATATAAGAAAAAACTTTATTTATAGAAGGAACAAACAGAGAGACAGAAGTATTGTGAGACTCACTTTTTCGTCTTCTCTATGAATAAAAATCTCGAGTTCGACCTCGACGATGACAAACTATGTGAGATATTTTATTCATAAACAAAATTTTTTTTGGCCCAAAACCTTTTAAAAAAAGCATTAATTAATTTACTGATACAAAATTCATTCGTAAAGCTTAGTACCTACGCTGCTGAAGTGAAACGAAAATTTTCTGGGGTCTCCAACTCGAGAACGAAATCAGAAACGAAGTGATTGCGAAAAAAATATGGAGAGTTTTATCAGAAAGATGTCAAAATAAATACAAAAATAAAACAGTTTAAAATCTTAAGTCAATTTTTTTTCTCGTCTGATGTGAATTCTTGTTTTTTTTTATTTTCGTGTCGTCTGTTGTGGTGCTAAGGGCTTCAAATAATTGTGTTCTGCAGTTCGTTTCGACGGTATTTTCTTCCATTTTCATTTTTAAATAAAATTCAACAGCAAAATATAGCAAACTGTCAAATTTTCGTCTGAAATAATGTTCCGAACAATTAATTGTATACGAAAAATAAGTGGAGACTTGGTTCGAGTATCTGTTAGGATTTTCTGTTTTATTGACATTTCACTGTCGAACTGCGTACTACATAACAAAAATGACTACGAAATTTTTCGTTTACGATATCGTTGCGTTGTGTCAATTTCTGTATGAGAATTTTCGTTTCACTTCAGCTGCGTACTATGCTTACATAACAAAAATCATTACGAAATGTTTCGTTTACAATTTCATTGTTTAAATTTCTGTATATAGAAATTTTCGTTTCGCTTCAGCTGCGTACTATGCTTAAAATGAGACAGTTTTCAGTTTTTTTGTAGAGAATTGTAAGATCTCTGTTATGTCCGCTATCACACGTTGGCGCAAGCGTGTTGACTGAGTTTGAAAGAAGTTGAAATGAATAAATAATAAATTAAGCTTTCCCGAAAAATTTTGTAGAATTTGATTCTTTATGTAGTTCAAAGTTTTTTGGGTTTGAATACATATTTACAAATTTGTGGAAGGGGAGGGGGCAGCAGGCTACGCCACTACACGGCTGAACCCACCTCACTTCTTGAATGGCTTTGTAGAAGTCTAAGGCTTCCGTTAAATGTTCGGCTGCACGTGAAATGACCGATTCAATTATTCTTTCCTATATTTTGATTTGATGGGAAGAAATGGCGTGGGTTCACGGAATGAAAATGGTGACTTGCTTGACAACTTTTGTAACGCGAATCGTCTTGTGATAGGTGGGACTGTATTTAAGCATAAGACGTGCAACAAAATTACCTGGGTGCATCCAGATGGTCAAATCGAAAACCAAATTGATCATATCATGATTCAGCAGCGATGGAGGAAGTCTATGTGTGATGTCCGGAGTATAAGAAATGCCGATGTGGGAAGCGACCACCATTTGGTTCTGATGAGTCTCAAACTACGAACCGCTGCCGTACAAAAACCAGCGCAGGATGCAGCAAGGAGCTCAAAATTCATTACTAATGCTTTAAATGACCCCAACATATGTCGAAACTATGTCACCACCCTTAACGACAGAGCCTCGTCATTAAATGGAATCCAGCATTCAAAAATTGATGATATGTGGGGTGAAATTAAAAGTGTTTTTATGGAGGCTGGATCCGAAACTGTACCCAATCGAACGAGACGTAGAGACTCTTGGATATCCCAAGACACCTGGGATAAGATCGAACTTCGCAAATCGTTGAAAATACAAATAAATGCCGAAGCAGATGTTCAACGAAAGGCTGACTTGCGAAGAGAGTACCGCATTACACATAAGATGGTCTATCGCTGTGTGAGACGTGACAAGTGGGTGAAGGTAGATGGACTCGCAGATAATGCGGAAATCACTGCCAGAAGAGGAGATATCCGGGAATTGTACCAAATAGCCAAAGATGTTATCGGGAAAAAAAACAACACCAATCATCCTGTAATGGATGTGGATGGCACACTTTTGGTATCAATTGAGGATCAGCTTCGTAGGTGGAAGGATCATTTTTGGGCCCTGCTAAATTGGGATTCAGTTGAGCAGAGTGCTGAAGTGCCCCAACTAAACGAGATGCGCAGGTCCTATAGGGGTATTGAGCAATAAATCTCCTCAAAAACAACAAGGCAGCTGGACTGGACGGAATACCAGCTGAATTCCTGAAAGCCGATCCCGTAACAGCGGCTAGTATTTTACATCCGCTGATACAAAGCATTTGGGAAAACGAAAGCTATCCCAGGGACTGGAAGGATGGTGTGATTGTTAAGTTGCCAAAGAAAGGTGACTTAAAGAATTGCAACAATTGGCGTGGTATCGCCGTTTTGTCCGTTTTCCCAAAACTAATGGCAACCATCATTTTCAAGCGAATAAAGGATAGAATCGAGTCTACACTCAAGAGGCATCAAGCTGGCTTCCGCAGTGGTCGATCGTGTGTCGACCATATCAACACCCTGCGTATCGTCCTCGAGCAGTCGATGGAATTTCAATCACCGCTTTACCTCATGTTCGTGGATTTTGAGAAAGCCTTTGATCGAGTTAACCGAGAATGTATATGGAGATCGTTGCTTGGTAGAGGAATTCCACCAAAAATAGTTGCCATTATAAAAGAGTCCTACAACAACGCAAGGTGTTTTGTTTTGCACAATGGGCAGCTATCCGACTCCTTCGTAGTGCAACAGGGTGTGAGACAAGGAGATGTTCCATCGCCAATTATTCTCTTCCTGCTGGCGATGGACGACGTATTGACGGCCAGTGTTGGTACAGCTGAGCAACAGGGCATTCAATGGAGACCGTTCGAAAGGCTCAGTCATTTAGACTATGTCGATGACACATGTCTACTGTCAAATAACATCAGTGGGCTGAACGGGATGTGCCAAACACTGCAAGTGAAGGGAGAGTCGAGTGGTCTAAGAATTAACAGCAAAAAGACAAAAATAATGCTCACAGGCCGCTCCACACAGCAGCGCATTATTCTACAGGAGACGCCAGTTGAAGTAGTGGAACAGTTAAACTACCTTAGCAGTATTGTTTCTGCAAACGGTGGTACGGATCTGGACGTTAAAAGTAGAATAAATAAAGCTCGTGCTGCTTTCGGTACTCAATCCAATCTGAAAAAATGGTCTCAGATTCCATGATATGTGATCCGAGGAGCTTCTCAAGGAAGGAGTGGAATCCAATTTCGGCTAACACGATTATCCTCGAAGTTGCATTCATATTTTTTTTTTCGATGCACTGTTTCTCGCAAAGGCCCCAGTTGTGGACTGCAAGACTTTGATTTTTGTTAGTCTTTAATGAAGCTTTCGACGCCTATTCTTCTTTTCTTGCTATCGTTCACACCCAAAATCTGCTGTGGGCTCTTAGTCTAATATGTAACTGTTTTCCTATTAAATGGTTTATTCACTTGCCTATATTTTGTTTTATTTTTAAGACTCGAAAAACTAGGCACGTGTGTCGCTAGACGCCATCAGGTTTATTTTTATTTAAGCAACAACAACAATATTTTTTCAGACATCTTGTTGTAAATTCCCAAAATGTCATCCTTATAGGTTATAAGATAACCCTACAATCTAATTAAAAAAGAACGTGTGTTTGTTTACGTCTTTCAAAAATCGAAAACCATTAATCCAATTTCGTTTAAATTTAGCAGCCGATGATGATGGCACTTTACATGAACAAACACAATTTTTATAGACCTATACATATGTAACTCCTTTGAATGTGAATTTGATTATATTCTCTTTTATATTTATAAAGGATCTATCAAACGGGGCGCTCATCTCCTCGCAATCTTAAGCTATCTATTGACATAACGTTGAAAAGATTCAAACTTCTGTTTGTTTTTTCTTTTTTTCTTGTTATTTTTCATTGAAATTGAGCAAAGACGTACATATTATTGATTACATGCCCCCACAATATAAAAACAATCTTTAATTACCAAAATAAACCCTGTGAATCTCTTAATCCTTGACAGAGAATATTTTTAAAGGCTTTTCTATATGAATAAGACTATAGTAGATAAGTAATTTAATTTTGTGCTGAAATTTAAGGCCACTTTATGCCCAATTGAGTATCTTAAAGGTCAACCAAAAACAGTGAAGACAATATTCCGATATAATTGCTTAGGTAGGGATTTCATCCTTCTCCGATTTTGAATAAGACGAGGGTTCAAACTCTGATAAGGTTGAAACTCTGATAAATTAAATTCAAATCGAGAACTGTCAACAGGTAACAACCTTTCGCCTGTAACTCTGAGTTTTGCATACCTTTGTCATTGTCACAGTAGACTCTCGATAACTTAAACAAAAAATACAATATTTTCACATCTCACTTTTTGACAAAAGTGAATCAAAGATCCTAATCCTTAAATTATTCCGTTGAAATACAAAAATTCGTAGAGGAAAAAAAGTGTTAAAAGTGTTAAGTTGTTAATTTAATTAATCTTGTGTTCTATTTATCACGAGCTGACTGTAAATTGAGAATGAGATTGGAAGGAATTTAAACTTATCTAACCATAAATAATAATAAACAACAATTATGTATTTGAGCCATTTCAACAGGTTGTAATGCCGTCAGAAGGCACTCAGACAGACAGTTACATTGGTCCTTTGCTTAAAAGGTCCTTAGAAATTTACTCAACTCCTCTGGCGCTCCATTGTATACTTTAGGAATCAAAGTCAACATGATTTATTCGATATTATTCCCCATCAAGTCTTCCAATTCGATTTATGGTTTTTGGGGTTTTGTAGTCATTATGGTCAAATTTATTGTAAGCAGCTTAACAGGTATAAGCACTTAGCCATTTTGAGTGATTTTCTTATAACCCGCAGCAGATGTTTAGTATAATTTCGTTCATTCGGTCATTTTGGCAATAATATAAGTAAGTGGTTAAGAAAAGTCGAAAGTATTTATCCGTTTATGGTTCAGTTAGTGTGCGTCTGTGTGTGTTATTGAATCTAAATATTATGCAGTGAAATATCGTAATCCAGAAATCAAAATCCTTTTTATTGTTTTATTTCTCCGAGTTTATATTGTTTTCGTATACGACGCATGATGCAAGGCATCAAGGAACAAAAAACAATAAATCTGCTATTCTTTTTTTTATATATTTTTTGTGGGCCTTTTGTTGGGCTCAAACAAATAAAATTGGTTTTATTTATTTTTTTTATTGTCTTGGTAAACAATGAATTAGGACATTTTATTGCGAGAACAATGAGACCATTATGATTGATTTTCATTGCATATTTCGTGGAAGTTAAACTTATTGCTTGGCAAATTATGTAGGTAGTATAAAAACAATATAGTATAGAAAATTATGTATTTTTCGTCCTTTTGAAGTAAATATGTATGTATAAAAGTATCTGCTTCAAAATCATTATATATTATATTTTTGAAAATTAATAATTCATGATGGATAAATAATTAGAAATCACGTGGGATCAAATCAATTATCGAGTTCTGCAGAAGTTATTTATGTTTGTTTTAAAAAAAGAAATCTGAAAAATTATAAATACAATTAAAAATTAATTAAAATTTGAACTTGAACAGATTATTTTCCTATTCAGTCCGTATATATATACAGGTAATTAGATTTCTGTTGAAGTAATGATTAATATTTATTATTTATTTTTATATATTTTATTTATTATGACCCTCAACTTTGCAGATAATTTGAATATCATATTTTGGATAGTCATATCAGTGGCGTGGAAATGGATTAATTTTAAAATATGAAACAGCAATAGATTTCTTATAACAAAGTAGCGATTTGCCATTTATATTATTTATTTTTATTCACCGTAATAAAAAAAGTTATGATGAAAAAAGTAAAAAGTGCGAACAAATTACCTTTAAGATTTGAAGACTGTCCCCAGCGCCTTAAAAATGTATCGATTTTAAAAAATGCAACGGCAATCGATTTTTCAAGGCAATTCTCGATACGCCATTTTTTTACTTACCGTAATAAAAAATTAATTATGTAAAAGTAGGAAGTTCAGAAAAATGAGTCTTTGAAAGTTTTTGGACTGTCACTAACGCGTAAGAATGCATCGAGGGACTGTCGTAACGAATCGATTGCGGTTTCATTTTTCAAAATCGATGCATTTTTCCTGCGCTGGTGATCGTCCAAAAATGTTCAAAGTTTTTTTTTCAGCATTTCTTACTTTTTTCATCATAACTTTTTCATTACGATAAATAAAAAAAAAATACAAATTTGCGGCAAATACTACGATGAAACGTACGAGGGATGACATCGTGTGACATCTACTACGGAAAGTGCTATAAGGAACAGGGTCAGCGGCTATTTGGTTGTTGGTTTTGTGAGTAGAGGAAGACTCAACTAGGAAATCTTGGGTTTTCAAAGTGTAAGTGAGCGCCTGGCCACAATCCGTATCAAAGCCAAATTCAAGAACATCACGCTGATCTGCATCCACGCACCCACAGAAAAGAAAGACAAATCAAAGAAGCACTACTCTACGGTGTCCTAGAGAACACGTACGATATGTGCCCGAATTAGGACCTCCAAATTATTCTGGTAGAATTTTACATTCGATTCGAAAAGAAGGGGATCTTTGGGTTTATAGTCGGAGGACACAGCTTGCACGACGAAACTTCAGTCTTCCGATGACGGACACAGGATGGTGGATGGGGCAAAATCTCATCATAGACAGTACTCGTTTTCGACACCTTGATTGCACACAAAGGGACTTAGCGGTATATTGGATTTCCAAACATTCCGAAGGGCACACATAGCCTCGGACCACTACTTGGTAGTATCTCAAGTAATTAGGCAGATATCCACGATGACGGACTTCGCAACGAACGCCGAGCAGTTGTTGTAAGAATAATCGATGTCGAAAAGCCAAAATAGCAATGGATCGCCAGAAATTTTGCCGACCACGACTCTCTTAATATATCTCGCCACCAGCATGAAGTATAAAAGGCCAACGAAACTCCTGATTCGAGGAAGAGTGCTAGCTGGGGGCATGTAGCAAGGAATGGCACCTACCAAGCAATGCCACAGACGAGAACTTGAGTAGCTGAGAGAGCAGTCCGGGAGCTCTACGAGCAAAAAAGAGGGAAGAGCGCTGACTTTTCGGGAAGAAAAAGAGAGAGCACGGGAAGCACGATGGCGATCTATAAATAGTTTTACCGGTAGGGGTGATGTTCGTAATTCTACCAATGGGTAGGGTTGTCAGATTGGGCTATTTATAATAAATTGGGCTATCTTTTTTCTAGATTTGCGACAAGGATTTGAAAAATGTAGCCCAATTTTGCATAACTTCTATTACTTCAAAGAAAAATCGTTACATAAGTCCAACAATATGTTTAAATTCGTCCAGATTTTAAGGATTTGCCCTCAGAACTTATTCCAAAAAACAAGAAGAGCGAAGTAACTTTAAATTTTTTAAAGAAATTGGGCTAGTTTTTGGGCTACATTCAGAGCAGCGATTTTGGGATACAAGAATTCTGAAATTGGGCTACACAAGTGCTTCATGACCTGGCAACCCTGCCAATGGGTGAAACGTTCTGCTGTAACGAAGTCACATCTTTTATTCTCTCAATCAGCCGTATAACCTAGCAAGGAATGCAAAACGCCAGGATTCCACTACACTTACCTTACCAGTTGAAATAGAAAAAGAGCATTGCATACCACGGAGGCGCCCATATGAAGTGCAGAAGAGGATTGAACATTTATATACAATTTGAGTTAACTTACGACTACTAAATACATTGAAGAATATAAATCTTATGGCACATAGGGGGCCTATTGTTATACATTGGCTTAGATTTAATAGGAAATATAAGTATATATTATACATGTCAACTGCAGAAGAGGATACACATTTGCCGCATGCTACAACGTCAGCAAAAAGAGGAAACCTAATGGCGATGGCGGTTGGTTACGTCAGCAAATGAAAGTAATTCGTGGTTCTTATAGTCCACAGTTGGTTGGGCCAGCAAAGTCGACTTGTAAGGGTGGGAAATCCACCAAAAATCAGATTCATCTTGCCATCTATCAGTGTCAGTGATAGTACCAATCTTGTGTACTAAGGAAGGACAGAATTATCTCGCTTTTATTAGTAAAAACTAATAAAGAAGCACACTGCTGGCTACCTAGTGTACCAGATAGTAGCTGGCTCCCGCCGTAAAATAACCCCGTTCTCCTCCTTCCGCCTTTTTCTAGATTTGATCTGCTGCTTTAAAAGACCAAGGATTACGTCCCAAACTACGCCATCTTAAGCACACAACACACTAGATGACCCGTCCCACCGCTTCTCCGCCGAACCAAACTTTGTTTTGCCACCGCTTTAAGATAAGACAGTACGTCCCAACCTATGCTGTCTCAAGCTCCGGTCAGACTAGGGAGCCCGTTCCACCGCTTCTCCGCCAAATAAAACTGCGTTCTGCCACCACTAGGGAGTACATCCCAACCTACGCTGTCTTAAACATCCACACAGATTAGCGAGCCCGCTCTATCAGTAGGTTATATGAAATAAAGTGTTAATGTTAATGAAATACCATGTTAGCATATAGTTGAGCATCACGACCTCTGTAAATACATATATGAAATACGCTGTTAAGAGTAAAATTAAGTGAACTTATAATAAACACTAACTGGAGTTCCGAACTTTTATACACACCGAGTTTTACTGCTTTGTACGGCTATACCGTGGACCCCGCTGACCTACCTCAGCAGGAAACAAAAAAGCATCACACTACCCAAGGCCAGAACGGAAGCCTGTCGCGATGAGAATTGGAACATGGTAGTAGATATCAATCAGTGCTAATGATCTGGAGGGAACATTTTTCTATACTGATAAACGGCGAAAATACCGAATATTCAGCTGCTGGGCAAAGCATTCCATTCAACTTGGGCAATGATGGTCAAAATTTCCGTCCATCCGACCTTGATGGAGTGCGGTTGGTGATTTCCAAACTAAAATCGTACAAGGCTGCTGGTGCGGATGAGCTCCCACCCGAAATATTCAAAACATCGAGATGACCTGGTAAGGAGCATGCACACCAACTCATCTACAAAATTTGATCCGATGAAAGTACGCCCAATGAATGAAACCTTGGCATAGTGTGAGTGTGCTCCATCCCAATGCTCTATGTTCCAACTATAGAGAAATAAGTCTCTTTAACGTCACGTGCAGGATTACGATGGAGAAATCTCATGCAATCTTTCAGTCTGTCAAAGTTTCTTAGAACACCACTGAGCCGTTTGATGTTGAGAAAGGTCTAAGGCAAGGTGACTCTTTATCATGTTACCTATTTAAAATCGTTCTTGAAGCAATTGTACGCAAATCAAAAGTTAACACCACTTGAATAACTGATGATAGATATTATCGGCAGAACTAATTCAGCTGTGGTTGGTGCATTTTCCAAAATTAAAAAGAAGGCGTAGAAAATGCTACAAGCTGTCAATGAAGACAAGACGAAATACAATGTTATCTCAACATCAGCGATTCAGGCAAAATATCACGAAAGATATATATGACTTCGAAGCTTTCAAGGACTTTGTCTACCTGGGATCCAATATTACCTCCAAAAATGACATCAGTGCAGATATCAAACGAAGAATTACTCTTGCCAACCGCTGTTTCTTCGGGCTTAGAAGGCATTTAAGTATAGTAAGGCCCTCTCGCATAGAACCAAGGAGACTTTATATAAGACCCTTATCATCCCTGTCCTCCTGTGTAAAGAATCGAAAGAACATTTGGTTGAGTGCTTTGAAAGAAATATTTTTCGAGTGATTTTTGTACCTTTGTGTATCGAAGAAGTCTGGAGAAGAAGTTTCAACGATGAGCTCTACTGAAAAATACAGCGGCTGAGATGTTCGGAGCACGTGGAATCTTCGAATCCAAGCCTGATGTTGTACGAAGTAGAGAAAGACCCCCAACAGGTGGCACACACAAGTGGAAAACGACATCAACCAACTTGCTGTGCATTACTAGCGGATAGTTGGAGAGGATTGTTGGTTGAGGTTGTTGTTCGTCCTGACGTTGTGAGCACCATTAAAAGTAAAATAAGTACTTTTTAGTCAGTGCTTTAGAAAGTAATCCCTCCCATTAAGAAGGGAGGACAGAAATGCACCCTTTCTTTCTTAGAACATAGTATATTAGCCAGTAACTTGAAAACCCACATTATTACGATAAAGCTACATTTTGGTAGGGAGTTTTTTTTACCGTCTGAACCATGTCCTAAATAGTCCCTGTCCAAAATTTGAGTGAAAATGAGTTTCGGCTAACACAATTACTGTCGAACAGTTGCATTTATATTTTGTCTTCTGACTACAAAGCTCCGGTTATGGACTACAAAACATTGATTTTGTGAATTTTGATTTGAGAATGAATTTTTGTGAAATCGGTGCTGAGCTATTTCAGTCATAATGAATTAAATTAGAAGAAGTAGGGCTGACCATGATACGAAACCAAACTATACTTTTGTAAGTATCGTTTCGGTATTGTCAAAATCTAAAAAATTCAGTTTCAGTATAACTCAGTCTCGGCTCGTTCTCGCATAACTACGTCTCATCTGGATCTCGGTATCGGTCTCGCTGCGGTTTCAGTTTCATCTCAGTCTTTTCGAAATTTCAAGGATACCAACTAAAATGCACACCTTGGTTGCACTTACTTGGTTTTATAGTTGAAATGTCTTATGAACCACCAAAGTCTGAATATTTTATATTTTTTATTATTTATATTTATTATTATATATTTATTTTTTCAACAATGGAATTATGCTCCTGCTTCGAAATGCTTGTATGTGCCAGAGAATTAATACAAATTTTACTTTTGGATATTGTGAAGCAAGCACTTAGCCTTATAGAAAGTTTCATCCAAATCAACTTAACACTTAATGAATAATTCAAAAAATTGTTACAAAAATCGAAAGACCCAAAACTGTGTGTAGCAGCGGGTAGATTCTACTAAAACCACTACCGTAGCAGTCTTCCACCTTAACAGAACCAACTCTGAAAATTGCATCCAAATCGTAACGTAAACTAGAAACCAAGCATAACTAAAATGGGTCTGAGAGTGGGCGGTATTGACTAAAACTACTTCATTATCCTGCTAAAAAGAACAAACTGAAAAATGTATCCAAATCGTTTGAGCCGTTTCTGAGTACAGAAATTGTTTGCTTTTAATAATAATATTAAAAATATATATCATCAGCTTTCTGTCGTAGAAGAAAAAAAAAAATTAGTAAAATGAAATTTTTAAGTCGAAAAAGTTATTAAAACTATTACGAAACATTGGTATTTGAATTCAGTGACTCGTTTTGATCTGAAATACATCAAAACGCCATTTAAGGACAAGATTTTGACAGAAAGCCGACGATATATTTCTGCAGATACCAAACGATATGTCGGTCCGAAAATTCGTTATGTATTCTTCATAACGAATCAGACCTAGCAATCTATCTCATGTGACGTAGAAAACTCATGTAGAGATATTACAGTCAAATAATCTACATACATATGACAATTGACAACCCAGGTAAAGACCAAAAGGGGATACACCAGAAACGGGCTCACAGCCGAATTTATATTCGTATTACAACAATAATAAAATGTACATCATCGTTGCCCAGAAATTCTACTCAATTATAATAATCCTCAATTAATTCAATTACTATAATTATTGTAAATGAATAAGAGATTTCAAGTAATCAACACAATCAGAAGGGGTGAACCTGAACATATAAACTAAAAATTGACTCTACATTACAATAGCTCATTAATAGCCTGTGATGAAGGGTTGCATTTTTACTCAATTGAAAAAAAAAAAACATAATTCAAGTTATGTTTATCGGTCTTTTACGACTTGTAATAGATAAAAATGAAAAAAGCTTGATTTAAATCTAATGTCAGATTTTCTTTTATGAACCGAAACTTGCCTGTACAAAGTGATAAGAAGTCAATTTAAAAATTTGAATTTTCCTAAAACTATTTATTAAAACAACTTTATTTAACAATCGAACTGCCAATCAAATCGACCACGTGCTAACTGGCGCAAGGTACGCATCGAACATCTTAGACGTGCGAACGTTCCGAGGTGCAAACGTGGACTCTGACCACTTTCTTGTTGTGACAAAGTTCAGAGCTCGACTGTCCAACGAAAAGAAAACAAAGACCACCCAAAGAAAGAAGTTCAACATCGCATGCCTTAGCACATCTGAGAAAGCCAGAGACTACAGTGAGCAATTGACAGGGAAACTCTCTGCCGTACACCCAGCCACAAGCGTCAACAACCAGTGGAACCAGTATCGCGACATTATTAAGGAGACAGCCGAGACCACCATAGGCTATCAACCACCCAGAAAAAAGAACCCGTGGTATGACGATGAATGCGCGGTATTGAAGCAGGGGTACCGTGAAAAGAGAAGGAAAGAGAAAAAAACCCTGCGTAGAAAGAAAAGAGCATCCACAGCCTCTCAGCTCAAGTATCTCGGAGAGTCCAGCAGCGCCGCCAACATCTGCCGGTTCTACAAAACAGCCAAGCAACTGGCATTGGCATGTGGTTATAAGACTGGCACGCAAGCTCTTCAAAACAGCGAAGGGAATCTAGTCACCGAAGCACAGGGAATTGTAGACGTGTTTAAGCAACATTTCTAGCAACTGCTTAGTGGGCATTATGTACAGGAGGCGACAGAGGAACAAAGAAGCATGAGACCAGTCAATTAATATCCAGTCCCAGCACCCAGTACTGAAGAGGTTAAGAAAGCCATCGACAAGCTTAAGAACAACAAATCCGCCGGCTCGGATGGCCTACCAGCGGAACTCTTCAAGTATGGAGGAGATGTTCTGGTAGGGTGCATGCACCAGCTCATCAACCAAGTTTGGGAGAAGGAAAGTATGCCCGACGACTGGTCAAATAGCTCCATATGCCCAATCTACAAGAAAGGCGATCCTATGTACTGCAAGAACTACAGAGGCATATCCCTGCTTAATGTTGCCTACAAGATCCTATCCAACGTACTATGTGAGCGTCTAAAACCTTTCTGCAACACTATGATCGGCACGTACCAGTGTGGCTTCAGGCCAGGCAGATCAACGATAGACCAAATCTTCACATTGAGGCAAATCCTGGAAAAGACCAACGAATTTCAAGTCGAGACCCACCACCTATTCATCGACTTCAAAGCCGCATATGTTAGCATAAGTCGCCAAGAGCTTCTGTCGATGTCGGAATTCGGGATCCCGAAAGAACTGATCCAGCTATGCCGCATGACATTACAAAATACGCGGTGCAACGTGCAAATGGGTAACAGCTCATCCGAGTTATTCCAGACGTGTACAGGGTTCAGACAAGGAGATGCGCTATCATGTGATTTCTTCAACCTAGTCCTGGAGCAGATAGTGCGCAAGAGTGGTGTTAACATGGAAGGCACTATCTTCAACAGGTCTTCTCAACTGCTTGGCTATGCGGACGACATCGACATCATCGCCCGTGTCAAGAGAGCTGTACTTGAAGCATTCACAGCTATTGATGAACAGGCGAAACGCGTTGGTCTTGAAGTGAATGAGGATAAAACAAAGTATATGCTATCAACAAACAAAGCCTCATCTGTCCATCGCTTAAGACAAAACGTCACTGTTGGTAGCAGTAATCACAGTGTCGAGGTAGTCAAGGAGTTCACCTACCTCGGAACAAATATCAATTCCACGAACGACACCTTAGTGGAAATCCGCCGAAGAATTACCCAAGCGAACCGCTGCTACTTCGGTTTGGCCAAACAAATGGGTTCAAAACTCCTTTCTCGAAAGACAAAGTGCACGCTACATAAAACGCTAATTTTACCAGTTATACTCTACGGTGGTGCCAAGTGCTGGACGATAAGTAAAAAAGGGGAATTGATCCTGGGCACTTTCGAGAGAAAAATTCTTCGGCGGATATTTGGTCCTATATGCGAAGAGGGCGATTGGAGGAGAAGATTCAATCGTGAACTGTACGAGCTGTACCAAGATGTGGATGTAGTCCAAAGAGCCAAAACACGTCGACTACACTGGCTCGGCCACATCGAGCGAATGGACAACAACGCTCCAGCCAAGAAAATCTTCGAATCCCAGCCCCCAGGTTCGAGACGACCAGGAAGACCGAACCTCCGCTATAGGGACCAGGCGGTCACAGACGCAAGAGCGCTTTGTCTCGACAACTGGAGGGAGCGTGCGAGGGACCGCAACCGATGGAAGACCGCAATATCTTAGGCAGAGACCCTTCATCGATCGGGAGCCGGATAAGTAAGTAAGTATTTAACAATTAAATTAAATTAAAAGAATGGATTTCTGACTTTAAAAAAATGATAAAACGATATTATCATTGTTGCTGCTGTTTTTTTTGTAATTTATTTCTATTTTAGGTATAGTTAAGAAATTTTGTTTTTATTTAAGAAAACTGCTTCTATCACCGCATGCTAATGAGTTGTTTTTTAACTTCATTTATCAATAGGCGTGTTTTGTTGACCTCCTTAATGTGAACATTAAGATACGTTCCACATTCAGCCATAGAGTTACTGGAGCTCAAATGAGAAGTTAACTTGTTGTTGTTGGAATTTGCATTGGAAAATTTGCCTTAATGTGAAGCATTTCTTAATTTTAACATTAATTTAACACGCCTAATATAATAATTAAATTTTTTTTTAAATATCATCTCATACTATATTTACACTACACCTACTTAAGTAGCTACAAGTATTTATCTTCATCTCCTCATGATTATTATCAATAAACATTTAGTTGGTGTTGGATTTGAATATGACAATAAAATGTTATTCACACACAAAGTGTTTGAACAAGCCTTTAATCAAAAGACAGAGAGAAAAACATTTGTACACGAAAGAGACACTCATTTTCAATCATCTGTCAACCCCATAATTTAATAAAGAATATATAATTTTGATAACCTAACAGAGCACACGTCTTTTTTCTCATTATTAATTCTCGAACCAGTATTTCATTTAAAAGAATAATCAAGATATCATTATTCATGGTCCTTCGAGCCGGATTACTTTTTAATTTCAATTTAAAATAGTTTTCCGTAAATTTCACAATTATATCAAGTTCTTGCGAATTCGTAAAACCAGCCGACACCAATCGATTGTGTCACATCCTACAAGAACTAACCTCAAATATCGTGCCATGCCGCATGATACCTACTGACGAAACATCCATACTTACAAATCGACTAAGAAATTATTTTATCGAATAATTTAATTGCTCCAAGGTATCATCAATTGTGTCTCCAACGTTCCTGCATTCATCACTACACGAGCACACCGCTCAAAGGGAACATCTTGTAAAAGCAGATATTGCAGGACCAGAAGAATCTCCGATTACAGAGGTAAGTGATTTTAAGCATTTTCGTTTGGCAAATTTAGATTAACATGTCCGATGACGACAAAGAAAACTCAGTCATCCCCACCGAACAAGAACAATTGGTGGCCGAACAATTTGATTTGCTCGAACAACTGCGGAAAGAACGCCCAAATTTCGACAAAGATGGTCCAAGTCGAAGGTCCAAAGGGCAATTTATGACACGTCTCAATCGAATTGCACAAAATCTTCAGACCTTCAATGCAAATCATAGAACATTGGTACGTTTAAAATTGTCTCGCGACGATGTTTATTTCAAAAAGGATATTTTTGGATCTTTTCAATCCGAACATGCGGACGTCACGGATTATATTGAACTCGCATTTGACAAACTCCATCCAGAGCGTCACGCAAAAACGATTCCACCAGCTTCCACGTCATCTGCACCAAGTACAAATGATTCATTCAATACGATTATACGTGAGGTCCACACCGATAGCTCATTCAGGCCACCTGAATTTAAAATCGAAAAATTTGATGGTGAGCCTACCGAATGGCCAACTTTTTATGCTGCGTTTCAAACGATTCACAACAATTCAAAACTTTCGAAACATCAAAAATTCGTGTATCTGAAATCATTTCTAACCGCAAACGTGACCTCATCTATCGCACATTTGGATGTCACTGACGAAACCTATGATGAAGCCCTGGAAGATTTGAAAGATCGTTACAGCAGTGATCAAGTTTTGTTCAATGGTTTCATGAAAAAATTTATGAATTTACCGACATACACTCATCGCGAATCAGCTGCTGAATTGAAATCGTTGCATGATTCTGTACGTGCATGCATATTCCAATTAAGGAACCTCAAATTTCATACCGATGAAAATTCCGAGTTTTTTGCATTTCATCTACTCGAAAAACTATCGCCAGCAACACGTCTCGATTTTGAAAAGCACCGTAAAGAACCAAAGAAAGTTGCAAAACTTCAACAATTACTGGACTTTCTTAAATCGACATTTCTAATTGCTGATGCTGCCGCACACGCATCGAACAATATCGAGTCAAGGCCATCATCGGCGCATCAAAAATCAAATAACTCATCGAATAAATCTCACGGTCGAAAAGAAATACGAACTTTTCATGTCTCAAAAAAATCAATTGTCTGTCCGGTCGAAAGGTGCAAGGGCCCTCACGTTCTACAAAGGTGTCAACAGTTCTTACAATGGTCGCCATTTGAACGTAAAGATTTCGCCACTCAACAGAAATTGTGCCTCAATTGCCTCGGACATTCAACATCAGCGCAATGCACCAGCAAACACACATGTTTCACCTGCGGTGGTCGACATCACACTCTCTTGCACTTCAATAGATCAAATTTATCATTGAATGCCGCTTCATTCCCAAATCCAAATACGGCATCGACTTCATCTCAATTGAATCATGCACCGACCGTTAATCCGCAAATCGTCTCAAATAATTTGGTACACACCAATTCAACGGTTCTTCTTGCTACAGCGATTGTAAACGTACTTGACGCATCTGGTCAGCTTATACGACTGCGGGCGTTAGTTGATAAGGGATCACAACAATCAATCATCACTGAGCGTGCTGCTCAACGATTAAAATTAGCATTCATTCCATTCTGCATCGGTTATCGTCCCATGGGCGAAACTCAATACAAAATCGCCGACAAGGGATTGAGTCTCGACATTCATTCTGTCGTTAATCCGAAAGTTAATTTTACATCGAAATTCGCTGTTCTTCCGTCGATTACATCAGAATTACCTTTGCAATCAATTAAGGTAAAATCGTGGTCTCATCTTGATAATTTGCCTCTCGCGGACCCTTATTATGCGACTCCGGGTCAAATCGATCTATTATTAGGTGGTGACGTATATGGCCGAATCATTGAGGAAGGTATACGCAAGGGTGAATTCGGTGAGCCCGTCGCTCAATACACGACTTTGGGATGGATATTATTTGGAGAATTATTTCAACAAAATCATGTTCTTACATTCCCATTGATTGATTGCCATCACATCTCGACAATGCAAATAGGTGAATATTTAACTAAATTCCATGAACTGGAGGAAGTACCAACAGAAAAAACAATGTCTAAGGAGGATGAATGGACCGAGAAGTTTTACGAACAAACTACCACTCGCCAATCAAATGGAAAATTCATGGTACGTTTACCATTCAAATCATATTTTGATTCATCAATTCAATTGGGTTCGTCATACGGTATGGCACTTAAACGTTTTCAATCGCTACAACGTCGTTTCGCTCACGACGAAAAATTCAAAGAAGCATATTTCAAAGTGTTTAACGAATACAAAGAGCTCAATCAAGTCAAACTAGTTCATGAGATTAACGAAAAACATTTCTATTTGCCTCACCACGCCGTGGTTAAAGAAGCCAGTCTCACAACAAAACTCCGTCAAGTGTTTGACGCCTCAGCTAAATCGTCAAATGGAAAATCATTGAATGATATTTTGGCAACCGGTCCTGTTTTACAAGCCGATTTGGTTTCAATAATTCTGAACTGGCGCACGCACAAGTATGTTTTCATTGCCGACATAGCAAAAATGTACCGTTGCATCGATATACACCCGGACGACACTCACTATCAATACGTTTTGTGGCAAGATAACGATAATTCAGGCATTCAGACATACGCTCTTCAAACCGTCACATTTGGCATTGCACCATCACCATATCAGGCGATAAAAACTATTCATATGGTAGCTGAAGAAATCAAAGCCATTTCACCAACTGTCTACACCGCATTAAAACTTGAAACGTATGTGGATGACGTTACAACCGGTAGCGAGACCATCGAAAATGCCATAGAGATGATTCAAGTACTCATTCAATTGCTTCGAAGTGCCGGTTTTGAACTTCGTAAATGGGCTAGTAATTCGCCTAAAATTCTTCAACAAATTCCCACTGAATATCATGACCAAAATACGATGTGTTTATTCAATGCCGAAGACGCTATCAAAACACTCGGTTTGGGATGGTCCAGCGTCAAAGATTTGTTCACATTTTGCATTAACTTTCCCACCAATAAACAACTCACAAAACGCAATGTTTCATCTACAGTTGCTCGCTTATTTGACCCACTTGGGTGGCTCAATCCTTTTGTCACCAAAGAAAAACTATTTTTGAATAAATTGTGGGAGAGTAAATTTGACTGGGATGACCTCATAACGTCTGCCGATCTTCAATCCGAATGGGAAAAAACTATTGATCAACTTCAATTTATCAAAGAAATCAAAATTCCTCGTTGGATCAACACATCATCAACCAACAAAAATAATCAGCTTCACGTTTTTTGTGATAGTTCAAACAGAGCATACGCTGCATCAATTTATCTCCGTACTATCGATTCAAACGATCAAATCCATGTAAATTTAATCATTGCCAAAAGTAAATTGGCACCAATGCGCAAGCCGTTAACAACACCTCGCGGCGAATTGTGTGGTGCCGTTCTAGCAGTAAAATTACTTGAATTGGTCAAAAAATCATTGAGACTAACATTCAATAATGTTTTTATGTGGACTGATTCTAGCGTCGTTTTGTCATGGATTCGAGGAGATCCAAATCGTTGGTCGGTTTTTGTTTGTAATCGAATTCATAAAATTTTATCATCAACTAAAATTGGACAATGGCACCATGTCCGCACTCATGAAAACCCAGCTGATCTCAATAGCCGTGGTTTAACCATCACCGAACTGCGTGACTCATCACTATGGTGGCATGGACCACCATTTCTGTCATTACCCCAATCTGACTGGCCAGATTCACCATTTGAACTTCATGACGACGATCGAAATGAGCTCCGTTCAAAGTTGAAGTCAATTAACCTCAACATCAAAGATGAAGTGTCCAGTGTAAATACACTCATGCAACGTTTTTCAAATTACAATCGTCTTCGTCGTGCCCTTGCATACGCCATTCGTTTCGTTCAAATAGTTCGCACTTCAATCAAGCTCAAATTGCCACGACCATCAATATCAATGCTATCAATTCCAAGAAAGGAACTCATTGAACTAGTCCCTCCACTCACCGTCGCTGAAATCCAAAACAGTGAACAGTCTCTTATTCGGTGGATTCAATCAAATGAATTCTCATGTGAACTTCAAACTATTCAAGATCAAAAACCAATCAGGAAAACCAGCAAATTGTTTCGACTGAACCCATTCATCGATCACAACAAAATTCTTCGTGTCAACGGCCGTTTACAAAATGCATTTATGTCGTTTGAGGAAAAATTTCCAATCATTTTGCCTTCGAAAAGCTACATTGCAAAGTTGATCACGGACTATTATCATCGTCTCACATTACACGGTGGACCCCAAGTAACGGTCAATCAAATTCGTCAAATTTATTGGATTCTTGATGTACGGAATTTCGCACGTCATTTTATTAACAAGTGTGTCATTTGTTTCAAAGCACGACCAGTTTTATCACAACAACAAATGGCTGCATTGCCCACTGCTCGTGTTAATACCAATTCACGTCCATTTGCATCCACCATCGTTGACTATGCGGGCCCATATGATATTCGTGCTTCAAAGGGTCGCGGCCAAACCTCATACAAAGGTTACGTTGCTGTTTTCACATGTATGACAACGAAGGCTGTTCATTTAGAAGCAGCTGGTGATCTTACAACACAAACATTTCTTCATACGTTCGACCGATTTGTCGCCCGTCGTGGATTTTGTCATGACGTGTTTAGCGATTGTGGTACTAACTTTGTTGGTGCCAATAACGAGAATCTACGACTTTACAACAAATTTCTTCAATCAATCGAAAAGGAAATCATACCAGCACTAGCAAATCGACATATTCAATGGCATTTTAGCCCACCGGGAGCACCTCATTTCAATGGATTAGCCGAAGCAGCTGTAAAAATAATGAAATTCCACTTATCAAGAGTAATTGGAGATGCTAAACTCACATTCGAGGAATTTTCAACTGTCTTGGCTCGTATTGAAGCTGTGCTCAATTCACGTCCGATTTCGCCAATCACTGAGAATGCAAATGATTTCACAGCAATAACACCGGGTCATTTTCTGACAGGGAATGCTCTTTTATCACGACCTCAACCACCTTCAGAATTAAACCCGATCAAACGACATCAATTAATGGAAACAATGGTCCAACACTTTTGGAAACGATTCAAGGAAGATGTCTTGTCCAGCATGCAAATTCGTACTAAATGGCGAACCAAGCAACCTAACATCAAAGAAAACGATTTAGTAATCATCAAAGATGATCGTTTTCCAATCGGTCATTGGCCCATGGGTCGTGTCATTTCATTACATCGAGGGAGCGACGATCTCGTTCGAGTGGTTACAGTCAAAACACCTACCGGCCTTCTGAAAAGGCCAATCGTTAAACTCGCTTTGATTCCAAGCTCTTTCAAGTCACAAGATTCTTAATAGTTTGCCATTCGAAATTGTTTTTAGTCACTTACGCTCCTCTACGATTCTATGAGAGACGAGAAGCACCCATCATAAATTTCATCATAAAACCGTTTTTCACTTGCAATGTAAATAATTAAATTTAAACTAATTATCTTTTTGCTTTTTATCTGTTTAATACTATGTATACATTTTCTTTGATTTGAATTCTTACGTAATACTTTATGAGTTTCATAATTTTAAAGTAATTATTTATGATTTATTTTGTTAAATAACAACCATGTTGTCATTGCCGGGAGAATGTTGGATTTGAATATGACAATAAAATGTTATTCACACACAAAGTGTTTGAACAAGCCTTTAATCAAAAGACAGAGAGAAAAACATTTGTACACGAAAGAGACACTCATTTTCAATCATCTGTCAACCCCATAATTTAATAAAGAATATATAATTTTGATAACCTAACAGAGCACACGTCTTTTTTCTCATTATTAATTCTCGAACCAGTATTTCATTTAAAAGAATAATCAAGATATCATTATTCAGTTGGAGAAAATAACGTCCCTTCCTAATAATGTTACATGCTACCACTTACGCTTGTTCAAAATTGAAGTACACAGATGAAAAAACATAATTGACAAAATTCCCACACAAAATTGACTAAAAAATCTACAGGCAGTAAAGTAAGTAAGTAATAAGTAACAATCCATCAGCCCCACGTAAACACGGTAATTTATGTGTGGACTCAGCGAGGTATTGAATTAAAAGCAACACCCATAGGATCCTATAAATTGGTGCCTAATTAAATTCATTAGATATACTGACCTAAATTGGTAAAACTTTATTGTTCAATACGTGGTATATGGTTTAGTTTGTTTGTATTTACTCGTATTATTGTGATTTTGAATGAGATAGGTTGGATGTGGTTTATTTAATTTATTCATAAGTGTTTGCAATTTAATAATAATAAAATTATTTTTACTCATGTCTATGCACTTGTATAACTGCAATATTCTAAAATTAAACAATATACATGACTGGAGCAACGAAAAGTTGCAATTGTTATTCAAAGCTATCGCGATAATGAGGCTAGGTGAGGCCTTGGCCTTGAAGGGATATTGGATCTTGGCAGTCCATATATGGGATATTCTAAAAAAAGTATGCCATCTATCACAAGTTTTTAAATGTCAGTTAACTTTTTAACACGACAAGTAAATAATGTTCCTAGGCATACTATTGGGGACTGAGCTCAAATCCTTCATCCGCAATTTTTCGCTATCAGCTCGGGGTTTTCGAGTTTTGGGATTTTAACGTTAAAAAATTTAAAAATAATATAATACATTTTTGAGGTTAGGTAAAAGTGAGAGGTAATTTTTGTTAATGAAGTTAGTAACGATACTTCAAAGCACTAATCTTTTTCTTCAAAATGTATGTTTAAAATATTTTCAATATCCTTGCTACTCTTCAAGATATCCTTAGTTCGATGTAAGTCGGCACCGTTTTTTCACTTTTTTTGAGGTTATGTATAACCACCTTCTATAATTATTATTTTCAACAAAATTGCTAACAGCTTCTAAAATAGCCCAGGAAAATTTGACTTTCACTTCGAAAAAATTCCGGTAAAGCTGAATTTTAGTGGAGAGCTTTGTTTTGACGTTTTAAGCATTTCCTAAAAAGTTCCGTAAATTTGGGCCGGGGCTAAATTTTTTAGGGGAGTAAAATTAATTAATTCATTAATAATTAAGTTATAGCGTGTCAAAGCTACACTTTTGATTTTGTAAATATCTCAGCAAATGTAAATTTTTCAAAAAATTAATGAATTTTTATTATTGCTCATGAAATTCTACACAAAAAATATTATAACACTTTATTTCGTAGAAGCGACAGAGTTTGAGAAAAACGTGCAGCAACAGCTTTTGACTGTATTGAAATTTTTTCATCATCTTGCTTGGGTAAGTTTGGTAATGAGCGTGTTTGTGCACATTTTTCTCAAAATCTATTGCTCCTAAGAAAAAAGTAATGTGATCTTTTTTGTGAAGAATTTTATGAGCAATAATATAAATTTATTAATTTTTTGAAAAATAATCTATTTGCTAAGATATTTACAAAAAACAGTAATTTATCCCTTTGGCCTGGTCGGGAAACTGTTGATTGTTCGTAACTTGGTCTGGGCCAGTAGCGCAGCAATCAGTCACGATATGTATGATAGTACACCTCGTGGAGATATCATAATGGCAATAGGAGACTTGAGTGCTAAGGTTGGCAATGACAATGATGGGCTCAGGTATTTTATACAAAATTTGCGAATATTTTGTCAATTTTGCAATGCCAAATGCCTTGCAATAGCAAGGAGGGACCATGTCTGAGTACAAAACGTGCCACAAAGTCAGTAGAGTGTCAACGCACAGACAAGCAACCTCCAACCAAATTGATCACTTCGCGGTCAGTAGGCGATTTTTTTTTTTTTTTTTTAACACTTCAGATTTTATGTTGTAGTGAGCTTAGATCAAGCTGCAACCTACAAACAAAGGCTCATCCTGTGCATGTGTTAGTGGTTAGTAAAATAGTAAAATAATGCAAACCAACATATACTTACAAACAAAAAGTATACAAAACTAAACTAAATTACAAAAATTAAAACAATACCTAATAATACAAAATTTAACAATAATACAAAAAAAACATTTAAAGTATCTTAAACAGATTAGAAGTATTCTCCAAGACGTTTGCAACAGAAGGAGTGAAGACATGGGAATGGCCCGGGACTACCTTCTGATCCACATTTCACAAGAATTGAGAGCAATCAGCAGCATGGAACCCACCTCGATCGAAAACTGGTTCTGAAACCTAAAAGTATAGCTGATGGTCAGTCGCTACGAAGAAAAAGTGATTGACTTTCCGAAGAAACCTTTGCCAGGATCTAAAAAAGGAAACATCTCAAAGCTCACACTGCAAACGACTCCAGCAGCAGGGAGAAATGAGCTAGAGGCTGAGTATCGCATGAAGATGAGAGAAGTTCAGGTCGAAGAGGAAATCAGTACACCTGGGGAATAGTTGGAAAGAGCTGAGATACATCTCCACTAACCGTACACAAAGGCGCGTAGGTGTAGTGTAGGTCCGATGCCCTGCAAGGGGAACCTCACGAACGTAGCAAATAACAAAGTAATAAAGTAACCCCAAACATCGCAAAATTGGATTTTGGTCGTAAAAGTTGCAACTGCGATTTTTTATTATTTCGGCGCATGGCAGCACAAGCTGAGCAGCAAAAAACAGAACCATTTTTTTTGTGAATTTTCAATATTATTGGCACAAGGCAGCACAATTTGGGCATAATATAGCATAACTTTTATTTTTGAAAATTCAAAATGGTGGAGCTAACTTCACACTTCGCAAAATTGCATATAAGGTAAGTCCTTAAGAGTGTTCCGAACTGAACAAAACCAGTAATTTGCTTACTTTTTTTTTTGCATATATAAGACCGTTTTTTTCACTGTCATCAGATACTTTGTTTTATAAAACTTTGCATTTTTACTAATTGGTGACTAGTAGGCGTATTATTGTATTTAAAAAAAAATTCTAAAAGTAACTGATTTTAACTTCTAAATTTACATACATTTTCTATCAAAAAGTGCATTTTAAGAATTAAAAATTTCAATATCAAATGATACAAATATGATTACATAATTAATGAAAATCATGAAAAATATATTGTATTTATATTCACTGCAAAAAAAATTGGCAAAAAAATACCATTAGGTATAAAAAATTGACTGTCAAAAATGGATTTTTTCAAAATTCACAAGCATTTTTATTTTGCATTATTAAAATTTTTATTATGTACAAAATTAAAAAAGTTCTCCAATAGTGGCATAATAAAAATATGGAATTTTATGTTATTAAACATTTTTTGGCAAAAAATGCTATAGTGTAGGCTA
Source organism: Dasysyrphus tricinctus (assembly GCA_963921185.1). Taxonomy (NCBI): domain Eukaryota; kingdom Metazoa; phylum Arthropoda; class Insecta; order Diptera; family Syrphidae; genus Dasysyrphus; species Dasysyrphus tricinctus. The sequence continues at coordinate 182,904,867 of OY992532.1, forward strand.
CATTTGCTTTGAAAAACAGCCATTTTAGCCATTTTCTCGATTTCTTAGAGGCTTTTACCAAAATCTAGAGCACAAAATTAAATTTTTTTTCCAATGATGGCATAGAGAATAAGTTTATCTGTCCATAGACACCTTAATCGCTTTGATCGGACAAGTACACGCTTCGCAATCTTATTCATGAAATCACCATTTCAGTCCGGAACACTCTTAAATGACATTTTAATGTATTTCAGATCAAAAAAAAAGTATTTAATTTAAAAACCAATGCCTCATTCATAACTGTGCCATGGTTCCTTTAAGCTAAATAAATCAGTTTTAAAAATCTTTAGCATCTAGGAATTCCGTTTTATTATACATTGGATCAGTTATTTATCTCTTGCAGGCAATTAACAATCCTATTTACTATATTTGGATTGTAGCATATAGGTTTTAATACCTTTCCGATTATATAGAGATCTTTTCGGTAGTATTGGTTCCTAGACCAGCTTCCATACAACTTTGCCTACTGCCCTTGTATGATATAAGAAAAGAGCCACGGGGTTTGAGGTCGAATTCCTAGTTTTACGGATGTACAATGTACACTTTTGATATAGGGCATGACACCTTCTAGGCTTGACAATACCTTTGTTAAATAATCCTGTTATCTATTTGCAGAAATTAGTACAGGCAATGTCAAGGTTCATTTTAATCTCTAATTAAATTATTCAAATACATAAATATACAGATTCAGCTATTAGTGTAATTACGTACACACATGCAGCAAATAAATCAAAAAATTATTTATTTACAAAATTCAACATGACCTTGAGACGTTTACTTAAGGAAAATGTTATTCTGCAAAAAAAGATGAAGAAATAAAGCCAAATCTAGCAACACACTTTAAAAAATTTCTTTCGCCTAATGCTAAAATGAGTAATTATGATGTTTCACTCCACGGGACTTTGACATGAATCAAAATTAATGGCGGGTTGGCCGGAAGTACTGCAAAAAAAAAATACATAACTGACAGGAAACAAGATTTTTTAATGGGAGACAAAAATAAAATACCATAAAAGCCTCTTAATATCCTGCTAAGCCAATCTTGTTCCTACCTTCTTTTTTTTATGTTGAGAAATTAGGGAAATGTAAAATTTTATTCTTCGTGAACTTTGTTGATACTTAACAAAAGTTTTACGGAAAGCCCATTGTTTACAGTTAAGTGGAAAACACACAAATTCTTAAAATGTTGAAATCTGTTAAATAATAATAGATGGTTTCTGCCTCAACGTCAATTTAAGAAGTAATCTTCGTAATGAAAACCAGAGGTTTTCCGGCTGTAAGTTTTTATTTCGATAAGCAGAACAGTGTTATTTCCGTGGCGGCCGGCACCGTCTACGAATAGAAGTTAAACTTTGAGATTTGTCATTAGCGTAATTCTGCGTTTTGTTTAGCATTAATGGACTCATTAGGAAAATTAAACTTTTATTGTCGTAAGGACTGGAATGAAATAAGAAAACATTTTCAACTTCGCACAATTTTAATTTAAACATTTACGAAAAAGATATTTTTTTGCAAAACTGAGCCCGCAAACTAAAGATGTGACTATTATATGCTTATCATAGATGTGATTATCACAAATAATCATGAAAACCTAAAGCCTAGTACGCTGCTTATGCGAATCGAGTTTGTAAGTTGGCCTCCAACAAGACAACGAAATGGCATATGTTCATTATTCATTGATAGTTGCAAAAATTCAAAAAATTTAAACTACTACATACAAATGCAAAAAAAATTACCAGCAGCCATGTAATGAAAGAAACAACAAAAGTAAATACGAAAAAGCACAATGATTGTCATTTTTCCGCATACAACAAATGGTAGGTATGGGTTATTAATTGTGTGCGAAAAAAAAGTGTAGACTTTTTTCAAATAATATGCTACAATAATTATCAATTTCATTAGTCGAACAACGTTGACTGCAAAACGAAAAGTAGAACTAAATTTTTCGTTTATGACGGTGTTCATACCAGCTTCACGTGAGGCGACTCATTTTGACGTCTCTCTTTTGTATCTCATTCTTATTTATTGAAAAGAAAGAGATCACAACAAAAACATAAATGTTAAAAAAAGAGCCAAGTTCTTATTTGTACAAGAAACCTGTAAGTAAAAAGTCAACCAAAAAAAGTAATGAGATTTAAAATATATGCCAAGTTTTAAGTTCAGGATATTTAATATCAAATATCTGAATTAGAGTTATATCGAAACAACTCAAAATTATGACAGAAATTTGGTATTTAATGATGGCTTATATCTCGGCAATTACTAATGCTTAAGATTTGAAATTTGGTGAGCCATCTGTGTTTGATCAGCTCAGCAAATACTACGAATTTCAAGTTTCTGACTTTATTGGTACTAAAGTTAGAGGGGGGTTGAAAATCCCCTGAGTTTGTTCCTGTAAAAAGGGTGTAGTGCCGCGAACTTGGCTGGGCACTACCGTGCCCTTTGATGGAGAGGTGAGGCAGAAATTTTCAAAAAATTTAAAAAACTTCTGCCTCACCTCGCCATCTCTTTCCTTCTAATAGATAAGAATGAGATAAAAAAGACGTCAAAATGAGTCGCCTCACGTGAAGCTGGTATGAACACCGTCTATGATTTCGTTGTGTCAGTTTTGATTTTATGTTTCGCATCAGATGCGTGCTATGCTTCACTTACAAATCTGTTACAATTTCACTTCGAACTGTACCGTAAAAACTTCAAGCATTATAAAGGATTCTCCTGTTAGGCTTGTTTCACAAATATGCGGTTTCATTCGGTTCGGTCTGTATTCGGTTCATTTTCGGTCGGACCTGATAAGTGTGAACCGATGAAAACGGCAAGAATAAAAACCTAATAGAAACCGAATACCACCGAACGTCCCCTCGACACGAATCGGTTTTAAGGGCACACAAACTTATCGTAGCGTTCACACATATGCGGTTCTATAAGGTTTTTTTTATCGTTTTTATTTGGAATTGACGACTAGTGCTGAAGTTTGTTGATATTTTTGGAATTCAAAATTGATATTTGAATACAAATTTTAAAGGAATTGTATATGTGTGAAAATTCAAAACTGAAACCGAACACGAACCGAATACAGACCGAACAGAATGAAACCGAATATGTGTGAAACAAGTCTTAGTGTATGGATAGATTTTTAAATGAAATCTGCGAGTGAGGTATTAATGAAATTCAAATTATAGACCTGAAACTTCATAAAATCTTACGAGAAAAAGTCCGTCAAATCGTACGATCTTGGTGTCCATTTATGCATGTTATCTCCGCGAGAGATAACCCAACCTTTGAGATATCAAATTTTCGAAAAAAAAATTATTTTTTTTTTTTGGCACGAGTACGATAACTCAGGCGCCAAGAAATAATAACGGTTTTTTGTAGAACAGTTTAATACAAGCATTTTTTACTATTGGAAGGGGAGGTCTATCTCACCCCGTTTGGGCGGGAGGGGCAGTTTTATAAGAACAGTACCAAAAATGTAAAAAAAATATTCAAAAATAACGGTAATACTTACAACTAAGTATTATACCTTTTTTTTAAAGCCAATTCTCTGTTCTATTATCTAGTTTTTGAATCAAGTGAAATCTATACATGGTTTTTGAAAAAACGAATTTTAAACTCAAAATTTGCGAGAAAAAGCATAAAAAAAGGTTTAAAGTGTAATTTCACAAAACTATAAAATTATATATAATTTTTTCTGAAACTTGTTGCTCTAATTGATTTTTAATTAAAAACTATCTCTTCTAGTTTTTGAAAAAATCGATAATTACTATAACTACTTTTTAATAGTGAAATGAAAACTATGCACACAAATTTTGTACAATATTCATACCTTGTTTCTGCTTATAAAAAAGAGAATGGACAGATTCATTTATCTATTCTATACAACTCTACATAGATTTGTGTTTATAAAATCTCTTGTGAAAAAACAGCTGATTCAAGGTATAATTTACTCAAATTAGCGTAAGCTAGATAGTTTTGCAGATAGAATACTCGAACGCAAGGAATGATTCTTAATTTGATGTTTAAGTTGAAACCAGAATCACTCACGCACTTTCATATGAAACATCATTTAAGACAAACAACAATCCGCAATTTATCTACTCATTTTCTTAAGGAACAGTATCCGTCTCATGCATATTTGACTTTGCTTGGAACTTTTTAAAATATCAATTACTTATAGGTCCCTTTTTAAATTGGCAAATGCCAGGAGGGGGCAAACCACCATGATCATAGGAAGAAGCAAGAAAATAGCTACAATACATATATTTAAAAAGCAATATCGAAAATAAGGATTTTTCAGATAAAAATTCGGCCAGGTCCAGAGGCAGAGTGGGGCAAATCATGAACTCCGACAAAAAAAAAAAGAAGTATATTTGTTGATTTTCATACTAAAATTGAAAAAAGTATGTAAGTAGCGTGATATTTCCCAGAGCCAGGGGGGCAGGTGCCCCTCATTACCACCCCCTCCGGGCGCCTATGGTTCATACAGAAGATGTTTTTTAGGCATCACCTGTGTGACACGTAGTGCTGTCCTGTTGGAGCCCGATGTTACTCACATCTACATATATCATCCAATTTAAGCAAAAAGAAACTGTTTATCGTCGATCGGTAGAGGTATCCAATGACCTACCCTCTCTCTCTTCTAACTGACGCAGTGCTTTTTTTTAAAGTTCAAGGTTTACAGAATTAGGTTCCAGTTATAGCTATCATCATCATTGAAAATATTAATGATTGATTTTGAGACGTTTAAGAGGCAAAATCATTTATAGCCAGTTTCACAGTTTCGTTTAAACCTTGAACTGAGTTCAATTGTTCTGCTGAACTAAAGTTTAAACCGAAACTCGAGTTTAAACTTACACTGTGAAACTGGGGGTTATTATTTTTAAGAGCGATCAAAACTCAATACTTAATTAATATTTCTAGTAAACAAAAAATTCAAATAGGCCCAACTTTCCACAAAAATTGACTTTTAATCTTTCAATGATCATTGGTAAGGTAGTTCAATCATTGAAATAAGAAAAGTCTTTTTATGTGGAAAGTTGGGCCTTTTTGAACAATTTTTTTTAGCTAGAAATATTTATTAAGTCCTTAGCTTTAAGACTGCCATCCTAATTCTTGATTGAATATGATTGTATGGGAAACAAATTTAAAATCCTAGGAGCGGTTTTTTAAAAAAATAATTTTTTATATATGTTTGTATATAATTCTTAAAACATTTTAAGGAACACATTTTGGTATGCAAATCTTAAGTATATATTTATGTATATATAAAAACTAAATTTGAAAAAAATTGTCAACCATTTTCTTAAAAATCCAAAAACTTTTTTTTTGAAAATTTTGATATGCAGTATTTTTTAATCTTATCTGAAATTTGTATATAAGAAAAATAATTTAAATCCGTTCAGCCGATAATGAGAAAATTCAAAATAAGAAAATACGTTCTATGACAGGTACTATTAATAGTTACTAAGCGTACAATTTTATAATTTTTGTTAGTAGATCGCAGTATATAGAAAAAAATTAATTAAAATCGTAGGAGTCGTTTTTGAGAAAAAAAAATGTTCTCGTTTACGGTTTTTTAACTTTTGTATGGAGGGTACCGTTATTTTTTCATAAATGTAAAATTTTTTCTAAAAATATTTTAGAAAATACTAAAAAACTCTTAGGTATCGAGTTTCAAAGAAATACATCATGTCGTTTTCGACATATTTGATTTTCCAAAAAAAAAATTGAAACATTTTTTAAAAATTCAAAAAATATTTCTTTTTTAAATTTTGGTACACAAAACTATTTTTGGAAGCTTCTGTATAAAAAAAAATAGTTGAAATCAGTTTTTGAAGAAAATCAAAAATTAAAAAAATGGTTCTTTGGGAGTTATTAACTATTTTGGGAGTTATTAACTATTTTTGAAAAATGGTTTTCCATCCAAAGACGCCTTTACTAAAATAAATTTATTGATTTTTTTTTTAGGAAAAGTTGTCGAGCCGTTTTTGAAAAATACACGATTATATAAAATTGCTAAAAAATAAATTGTATGGCAGGTACCAACCGTTATTTTTAATTCTAAAAAAAAAAAATTAAAAAAACGTGTGGGGATAATCACCAAAAACCACTATGTACCAAGTTAGAAGAAAATCGATCAAGCCCTTTAGTCTGTAGACGAACAGACAGACAGACAGACAGTATTGTGCCACCCAATTTTTTAGTATTCTCTATCATCGTAATATCATGTTTGATTGTTATCTCAAATTTATTTTTGCACGAATCCAAAACTTGCCTAATTTTAGTACCTATATCGCAAGTAAAAAATATATTAACCCCAAGGTATTATTTGCATGCAAATAGTTTTTTCATCCAAAATTAATTTTTTTCCTGCTCTGTGAGAATATTTTGTCCAAATATCTAGACCCACCTCCAGAGGAGGATTATTCTCTATCAGACGCACCACCAAAAAATCTATGAAAAAGTTATTAAAAAAAAAAAAAAAATTAAAGTACAAAATGCGATTTATTGAACATTTATGAAGCCAAACAAAAAGTAATATTAAAACAAAAGTTGCTCCTCTTTCCTGGTTCCAGAGACATCCTCTATCTGGCACACCACAAAAAAAAAATAACTAGGAAAAATTTATTTAAAAAAAAGTGTTTCCTTCGTCCCGGTTCCAGACCCACCTCCAGAACCTCCTCCTTCAGACCATACTCCATCATTTACACCACCAAAACCGTCTATGAAAAATATATTTAAAAAAAATGTATTCCATTTTCCCGGTTCTAGACTAAGCTCCAGAATTTTCTCCCTGAGACCCAACTCCATCATAAAACCACCAAAAAAAATCTATGAAAAAGTGCCAAAAAAAATGTTCCTTTGTCTAATATGTAACGGGTGATTTTTTAAGAGGTTTAGAACTTAAAAAAAAAAAAAACACAAAAAATTCGAAAAAATGAATGAAATATTTATTTGAATCGATAGTTTGAACCTTGCAATTTAATGTTTAAAGATAATTTCATGCAAATGTTGACCGCGGCTGCGTCTCAGGTAGCCCATCCGCTGAGTCCAATTTTGGCATACTCTTTCACACATATCGGCCGGTATCTCACGAATGAATGCATGGATGTTGGCTTCCAGTGCGTCAATCGAAGCGGGCTTGTCCCTATAGACATTAGCTTTGACATACCCCCACAAAAAATAATCTAATGGTGTCAAATCGCACGATCTAGGCGGCCAATTGACCGGCCCGAAACGTGAAATTAACTGTTCACCAAACTCGCCTCGCAATTGCGCCATTGTTTCGCGTGCTGTGTGGCATGTGGCACCGTCTTGTTGAAACCACATATCATGCAAGTCAAGAACTTCCATTTCGGGCAAAAAAAAGTTTGTTATCATCGCTCGGTAGCGTTCACCATTGACAGTAACGCTGCGATTCGCATCATCTTTGAAGAAATATGACCCAATAATGCCGCCGGCCCATAAACCGCACCAAACAGTGGCTTTTTCGGGATGCATTGGTAGCTGTTGCAATGCTTCTGGCTGATCTTCACTCCAAATGCGGCAATTATGCTTATTTACGTACCCATTCAACCAAAAATGAGCCTCATCGCTGAACACAATTTTTCGATAAAAAAGCGGATCCTCGGCCAGCCATTTTGATAGTAAAATTCAATAATTTGCAAGCGTTGTTCATTTGTAAGACGATCCATGGTTAAATTGCAAACCAAACTGAAGCTGTTTGACAGTGACACAAGGTACTAAACACACGTCAGCTGTCAAAACCAGTGTTGCCAAAACCAAACCAGCTAAAAAATCACCCGTTATAAGAAAGAAGTAGTTTGTTACTAAATAGTAATGCCACTCCAGTGAGAAAATCCATAGGATACACAGTGCCGCGGAATATCGTGCTTCGGGATGGGAGTCCAAAAAGTACATAAATATAATCGACGGGCAAACGTTGATTCCCGAGATATAGAACTTCAAAATCGGAAAAACCGTAACTGACTGACTGACTCACTGACTCACTGACAGATCATCAAAATTGGGGAGCACTTTCCGACACTGTAGAAACTTGAAATTTCGAACAACGGTAGGCGATGTGGTGTTTTCAAAGGAAAAAATCGAAAATCTCCAATTTTCTATTCAGGGGCGTGGCATACACCCACTTTCCAAAAATTCCTATATATTATATGGAGCACTTCCGATTGTTGTAGAACGATGAAAATTGGTCAAACAGTATGACTTGAAGAGCAAACAAAGAGAAAAATAAAAATTGAGATTTTCTATTCAGGGGGCGTGGCTTCAACGCATTTTTTCAGAATTGCTATTATTTATATGGAGCACTTGTCGCACAGTAATCAAACTTTGTAGAGCGGAAGGGCTTGATTTTAACCTGGCAAAATAAAATCTTTGCAAAAAGGAGTGAAATCACAACAAGAACAGAAATGTTAAAAAAAGAGCCAAAAACCCTGTGCTAAAAAAAGACAGCCAGATAATGTATAATGAGATCTAAAATAAAAGCTAAGTTTTAATTACATGAAGTTTAATATCAAATACCTTAAGCAGAATAATATCGAAACAACTCCAAATTATGACAGAAGTTTGGTATTTAATGATAACTGATTGAAGTTTGGCGGATTTACTTGGCAAGTTTTCTCTTAATTACTTTTATTATCACAAATTCAAAATGTATGAAAACTTTACCGGTGAACCCACCAAACTTCAATCAGTATTTATCAATTGCCAAATTTCTGTCATAATTTGGAGTTGTTTTCGTTCCTAATTACACCCTATGAAGATGCTGGGAAAAGCCAGCAAAATGGGCTCTGGACCTTCGGCACCTCATATATGGGAAATTTGGTAACAAATAATGCCATCTAATTGTTCAGTTATTGGTCAGAAAAGGTCAACTAGTCCTAGAAATTGGTCAGCCCTAGATAACTTGTAATCAAAGTTTCTCAAAGTCAGGCAAGGTCACACGCGATTCTTGGCACCTCATATGTGGGAAACTTGCGAAAAATGTTTACCATCTGAAAGATCTCTAGATCGTGGAAAAAGGTCAACAATTTCAGTAATTGGTCAGCCATAGATTTTTTTCTATGAATTTCTAAAATTCGTTTCAAGGTCACAAACAAACTTTTGGCACCTCATTTGGATCAGTTTATTAAAAGAAAGTATGTCATTTCAAAGGCCCATTCACGGTTATAAAAAGTCAGCTATTTTTAGTTATTGATCACCCATACATTTTTTTTATGAATTTTTATTGAATTTGTAAAAACAATTCAAGGTCACATTCACAATCTTTTTCATGAAATCACCATTTCAGTCCGGAACACTCTTAAAGAATTTTTATCCTTATGCCAAAAATCGTTCGTCGCCTTGAAAAAAAATACTTTAAAAATAGTGAAAAAGAATCTAAAGCTGACCAATTGCTGAAACCAGCTGACCTTTAATATAGATCTTAGGGGCTTTCGGGTGGTATTTATTTTTCGCAAATTTCCTACAAAAATGAGGTGCCAAAAATCGCGCGTGACCGTGTGTGACTTGAGAAACCGTAAGACTTGATTACAAGTTATCTGGGGCTGACCAATTTCTAAGACTACTTGACCTTTTCTGACGAATTACTGACCAATAAGATGGCATTATTTTTTTCCAAATTTCCCGTATATGAGGTGCATGTTGTATGTTTGCATCTGGTTCAGTATTTGACTACAAATTGATTTTTTTTCCATTTTGAGTAAATTTTTCAGAGATTCTTCCCTGCCTCGAGGCGAACGAGATAGAATATTAATTCAGTTAAATCACCTTCTAAAATATCCTGCATGAAAAAGGGGGCACCGTTTACCTAACCTAGGTATAGTGCAAATTCGAAGATTATTTCCAAATGTTCCAAGTAATCCGAAATTGCACAATTTCGTCTGATGAAAACATAATTAGGTTTATCTATACATACATATTATTAATAACAGTTCTGTAGTTTAATTTATCCTTTATAAGCTCATCATCAATCTACTCTCAATAACACAACTTTTGGGATTCATCAAACTATCGAAGTATATTTTAACTACCAAACTCGAATGAAGTATTTAATAACATTGAAATTCATGATGATGATACCCATACTTACAAAAAGTTCTGCAAACCAGACACATACTTACATACACATATACACATAAGGGAATATCCGAGGACACTATTTTACGACATTATTATTATGTCTTGGAGACAGCCAGATGCGGATATAGGGGGTAAGGAATGGGTTGATAGGAGGCCTTCTGGCTCAAGAACGAACAGAGCAAAATTTATTATTATGGCCCAGGGTCTACCTAGACCGTGAGGTAACATTTTCCAAAACCGATTCAGGAAAACGAGGTGCATCCAAACAAGCAGAGCAAGGTAGAGCATCCAAATCTTAATGAATAGAAAACTCCAAGATTGCGTAGGGCAAGGGCGATCCGTAGCAGCAGCCTAAGGGACTAGGAGCATTTGATCTGTTATCAAAAAATTCTTGCCAAAACAGGAACCAAAACCAATAAGCCAGCAATCGATTTAGAATTTAGAAAACTAAGTCCAAACTGTTCAGTAATGTTCTCAAGGGATTAGAACTAATTTTAGTACTATTCTTGAAAAAATTTATTATTGAAAGTTATTTTTAGACCTTATCTGAACGAATCTGAAAGAAATTTGACGATTTTGACAGTTAGAAGTTGAAAATCAAATTTTAGATCAACTTAGGAAAAACTCGGGACACTAAACAATTATCTACAGTATAGTTGTCTTAATAATATTGATATTTTTTCAGGTTGCATTTTGAAAGGCAGGTAAAATTATACAAGATTTGCCCCCTCCTTACAAAATCCTAGATCCAGACCTGAAGATATCAAACAGCTTTTAAGTGTTCAATAATGTATCAAACATGGTCTTCATTTTAAGCTCTGTGTCTTGAAAGTCGTTTATTGGAAAAATTAAAAATTCTTTAATTTTTCTTTTTTTGTCTTTTACTGAGAAAAGGAAAGACCTTACAGGCAAAGTGAATGATTTAAAAACTGAAAAGCAAAGAATAGAGTTCCTGTATGCTCCTACATCTATGTACATTAGGGTGGTCGTTAAAAAAGGTCATCCCGGATGGGCCCAAATCAGCTCTAAATGAAGAAAAAAAAAATTCCCTAATTTTTAGATTTTTATTTTCATCCCCTATGTCGCTGTAGAGGTAAATTAAATTTCACCTTTTTTTTGCATACTAAAAATACGCGTAAGATCTGCCAAAAAGATTCAGAGCATGTACAGTGGTGGCCATAGAATTAGAAACAACAATTCTAAACGCACTTTATCAACCATAATATTTTTTGTAAGCACCAGCGTGCGTGGCTTGTGTCGTTGGTCTTTGACAGGTGACATGTTTGTTCTAAATATGAGTTTCCTTGAACGCGAACACTTTATAAAACACCGTTATTTTAGAAAATTCTTTTATAGTCGACATTTTTGCTGGACACGAAATTAGAAACGACAAAAGAATTGGTAAATTTAAAAATAAAGAAAATTATTATCAATGTGAGTTGATTGTTTTCAGTTTTTTTTTTGATTATTTTTATAATATTAATATTAATTAATTAAAAATACAGCGGCGAAAGTGAGCAAAAATAAGTCTTGTAGTCCAGAGCTCCGGAAGCTCATAGTGCAGTGCTATCAAAACAAAAACGAGTCAATTGGTTCCATAGCAAAAAGTTGCTCGAAGAAGATGGTATTTGATGCTATTCAAGTCAATAAAAGGACTGGCAGCTTTGAAAACACAAAAGAAAACCAAAAGATCGAAAATCCACGCCAAAAGAGGATAGATTGATATGCCGAATTAGCAAAGCTGATCCTTTTTTGACTTCTGCAAAAATAAAAGAGTTTGTTTCGCCCCAATTGGGTCAAGAGCTATCAGCTAGAACCATAAGGCGCCGACTTCTAGAACATGGGCCACGTGGATGCATTGCCAGGAAAAAACCGCATGTTTTCAAAAAGAATTTGAAGAGGCGTTTGATATTTGCTGAGCTTCACGCAAATAAAGCCATGGGATTCTGGAAAAACATACTTTGGAGTGATGAATCCAAATTTAACTTGTTCGGGTCAGATGGTAAAGTGTATGTTAGTCGCCCTCAGAAGAAGGAATTGGATCCTAAATATACTTTAAAGACCGTTAAGCATGGAGGAGGAAACATAATGGTTTGGGGTGCGTTCTCGTGGCATGGAGTTGGCCCAATAGTAAGAATAAATGGTCGAATGGACCAACATATTTATAAAGGCATCTTGGAAAATGTCATGTAGCCTTATTTTTGCCTTATATTTGCACACATACCAATTAGTTATGTTTTCCAGCACGATAACGATCCAAGGCATACAGCACGGATTGTTAAGCAGTGGTTATTTGAAACAAAAACTAATGCCCAAAGTCCAGACTTAAATCCTATCGAGAACTTGTGGCCAGACGTGGAGAGAAGGCTAAAGTCCAAGAACCCACAAAATTTTTAGGAACTTTTTGAAAATATAAAGGAGGTCTGGGAGAGTATACCCCCATCAAGATGCCGCGCCTTGGTAGAAAGTATGCAGGCAAGACTAGCTGCAGAGACAAAAAATAAGGGATTCCCTACAAAATATTAGTTTTTCATCGAACATTTTTTATGAAATACTAATTTTTTCTTTGCGTTTCTAATTGTATGGCCAGGTGCGATTTGGGTTAAATAAATAATATAAATTTTCTGCTGTTAGTGTCACGCTTTTATTTTTTATAAAATATTCAGAAGTGTACTATATGTCATGGTCTATTAAAAGAACCACTAACCAACCTCAACAAATTTCCTAAAAAAAAGTTATGCAATTTAACATTGTTACAAAATTCTTGTTTCTAATTCTATGGCCACCACTGTAGGTGTGAACTAAGCAAGAAAAAAATCCTATAGGAGGAGGGTAATATCTCCCCCCGCTTGGACGGGAGGGGCAATTTAAAAAAAAAGAAACAACATTGAATTGAATTGAACTGAATTGAATTGAATGGTTTGTAGCTTTTTGGAACGCCAGAAGTCCATTCTTACGGTTTGTTTTTTAATTAAGTTTTTTGGATGAACATTTTTCGCAAAAAATTGTTTCAATCTCAACATTTTGAAGAAAAATTATTATTATTTTTTAAATTATACTTTTATTTAAAGAACTTTATTTAATAATCAACTATTAAAATGGACTTTTGGCTTTCCAAAATCCTACAAACCATTACTGCAAGTGTTGCCGTTGTTGTTAAATTAATTTTTTTCTATTTTATGCAATTATTTTATTAAATTACCCTTCCCGTCCAAGTGGTGCGAGATATCACCCCCTTTCCAGTAAGATTTTTTTCTTGTCTACTTCTAACCTACATGCTCTGAATTTTTCGGCAGATTTTACGCGAATTTCCAAAAATAAGGGGAAATTTAATTTACCCTTACAGCGACTATAGGGGATGAAAATAAAAATCTGAAAAAATTAGAAAATTTTTTTTATTAATTTAGAGCTGATTTAGGCCCCTCCAAACATTGAAACTCGAAAAAAAAACCATTATAACGACCACCCTAATGTACATCCAACCAACGAGTACATCTTACATTACCTATCGATTTTGATCTAATGTGTGTGCTTGGTTAGACTTATTGGTTGGTACTCCAGGTGGGATGGATTGAAACGTGAAATTAATATTCTTGTACAAGAGAAAATAAATTAAAGGAGAAATACGTTCATAAGAACTATTACTTACTTTACCCATACTTTACCAAAGTCCATTAAGAAGAAATTACATTGAATTTTCGTTTTCCGTTTGGTGTTCAATTACCGCAGAGTAATGAACAATTCGAAAACAAACAATCACATTTGTAGGAAGAAAACATCAAAGATTTTTTTACGTCTAATTATATGGAGTCGATCCACTGTGCGTCGGTCGTGTGAAAGGTTCTAGGTAGAATGTATACGCCATTACTCATTCGCACGGATTTATACTGCAAGAAAACATGCGGTGCATTGCCGTGTGAACTAGACCTTACGGATTTTATGTTTCTGTACAAAATTAACTCTTTTACACCACCTTTGAGTTTGAGCAAAAAGGTGAGTTTTTCTTGCGTGGTATCCCCCGGGAAAATTAAAAAATAGTTCAAAAAAATATATACAGGATTTATTTAAAGGTTTTGGGAAAGTTCCCCATCGATTCGGTCTCCACTGCATTAATCTTACGGAGTCGAAGGTCACGAACCATGGTATTTCGTTTATACAGGGGGGATTCGCATAAAATGTGACAAAAAACTAGAGCGTATAGAGTGGAATAAGAAAAGAAAAAAATGTATGGGAGGGGGTTCTATTCTCTCCCGTTTAGCCGGGAGCGGCATTTTGATTTAAAACAATTGACTTAAAACAGAAACAAACATATTTAAAAACAAACGGTAACACTTACAATTCCATGCTATACTTTTTTGTTAAGCCAAAAATACTTCTTTTATTTTAGTTTTAAATAAAGTTGTTTGAGTGAACAGTTTTTGAAAAATTAATTTCCGAACTTAAAACTTTGAAGAAATCGAACCGTTTTTTCCTACCGATGCGATGGATTAATTTTTAACTTAACAATTAAGAGAACATCATTATCAGAATTGAAAAAAAACCTTTTTTATTATTTTTTGTTGGAATTCAAAACTCAATGGCTTGGTTTAAATTGTGCTTCACAGCTTCGGATTCCATTCGGAATTCGGAATTCCAATTTTTTAGCTCATGCGTGATAATTTGAGATTATTTTATTTTTTTTTTTTATTTGTAAACTTACCTTTCCGGTAAGAGTTGCATTGTGCAATTCATCCAATGTGGGACGGTAAGCAGCTTGTATTGACATAATATTTCGATAATTATCCAACCGTGGAAGCGCCTCGCGAGTGAAATGTCTGCAATATAGGAAAAAATACAAAAAATATTTTTTGCGATTGTATTTTCTGAAAGACCAGAGATAATTATGTCCATCTGTAGGATTTCAAAATAAAAAAAAAAAACTTTCTTAACACAACTTTAAATTTATGTACATAACTCCAAAGTTCATTAACTAAGAACAAACAGAAATTCACCTGTCAATAGTAAGTCGAATACCCACCCCTGATATCTGATATGTCAAAATTGAAATCGAAAAGTTATTTTCCTTTTTGTGACCAGATTTATGGGCAGGATATGGAATTTATCCAACAAATTTTTCCGAGAATTAAATTGAGTTTATATTTAAAATGTAAAATGTTTTTGATGGAAAATTCAATTTACTGTGAGCTCGAAACCTTTAATATTGTTTCCTATGAAAAAATGTACAAGTCTGGTCTTGCCACAGATTTAAGGATTATTATTATTGAATGCAATTTCAGGAAATATATAAATGGTAAAAGCTAACACATCAGATTGGCAATCCTAGTTAAGTTCTCTTTCACGCATTAAATTAATTAAACTGCAAAACTGCTGTGAAAGGAAAGATTTAATGCTACAATGCATGCATGGGAACAAAATAGTGCACCTCTGTCACGTATTTTATCATCAATACAACTACTTCCTATGTAAATATTGTATTTATTTATTTTAAATACGTTTTATTTTTTTAAAGATTTTTTAAGGAAAATAATTTTTAAAATGTTTTAACTTGGGAACTTTGGTTTGGAAGTTCAAGAGACGACGATTGAACAATACCTATAAGATATTTAATCTTTGATTTATCGATTTTTTTTTTCTGTTGGTTTTTGCTTAGATTTAAATTAAAGTTAAATTTTATTATTTTCATTTTTACTTACCGAAAACTTTTACCATATTTTGTGTCGTACTCATTTTCGAGTAGTTCACGATCTTCATTAGACTCATTTGAATCGTCTGAATCTTCGTTGTGTGGGTCCACTTGAAAACGCGTGGTCTGTAGATCCTTAAACCGCGATGGTTTGTCTTTATCACGAAAACTGCTTTTGATGGACTGTATTCTGAAAATGAAAGCAAATAAATGCGGTTAAAATGGCAAATATAGGCATACAACATGCAATACATGATTTTGTTTATATTATTGACTGCAACTAACATTATTTAAAATCGGGTATGTACATCCAGGCGGCAGCAGAAGAATTCCCAAGATGGAATCAACGGTGGCGTCTACAGTTCCAGTTAGGCTGAACTACTTAGTGAACACCTTATACAGGCTACTACGACATATTCGGAGCTCAGGCCTATAAGGAGCGGTTAATCCGGCTCCCCGCCCTTGGAGTTATATATGTATATAGGCTCTGGTCCACCAGGTTAGGGGTCGTGCCGTCGGGGTGACTTCCCGGCCACGTAAAGCTATTTTAGTTGCGAAGCAACAACAAGCCTCGGATACGGACGGATTTACTGTTGACGAACCTAGCAAACGAAAGAAGGACAACGAACTTCGGATCTGCACGTGGAATATTCTGTCTCTTTATAGACCACGTGCAGCCGAACATTTAGCGGAGGCCCTAGACTGCTACAAAGCAGACATAACAGCCATCCAAGAAGTGCGATGGGATGGGCCGGGCCGGGCAAAAGAAAACTGAAAGACTGCGATATATACTACGGTGACTGTTACCGACCACAAGGGCAGCGCCTATTTGGATGTGGATTTGTTGTTAGAGGCAGACTTAGGCAAGAAGTCTTGAGTTTCAATTATGTGAACGAACGCCTCACGATAATTCGCATCAAGGCTAAGTTCGTCAACATCAGCCTCATATGCGCGCATGTCCCCACAGAGGAGAAAGATGACGACACCAAGGACGAGTTCTACGAGCTCCTGGACAAGACATATGAGCAATTAAACATTAAAATTGTCTTGGGTGATTTTAATGCAAAACTAGGAAGAGAAGACGTCTTTGGTGGCACAATCGGAAGATACAGCCTGCACGACACCACCTCCGATAACGGACTCAGGCTAATGGACTTTGCTGCGGGGCGAAACGTTGTGGTAGCTAGTACGCAGTTCCCGCATATCGATATACATAAGGGGACATGGCGAATTCCTGGTCAATCAACCGCCAACCGAATTGACCACATTGCGATCGACGCAAGGCACTCCTCCAGTATCAAGGATGTCCAAACGTTCCGAGGAGCCAATGTTGACTCGGACCACTACCTCGTTGTAGCCAAGGTAATGCTACGGATATCCAGACCAAAGCCAAAATAGGGAAATACTGTGAGGAAGTTCGACGTCGGACGGCTACAGTCGCAAGAAATCGCCAGGTCCTTCTCCGATCGAGTCTCTCGCACCCTCTTAACTAGTCCTTTGCCGCTAACTGCAAACATCGAGAACCACCACAGCGAAACCCCTGGTTCGACGAAGAATGTCGGCAAGTACATGCAGCCAAACAACAGGCATACAAAGCGGCGCTGCATAGAAGGACCAGAGCTGCTCGCGAGCTCTACGAGCAGAAGAGGAGAGAGGAACACAAGCTTCTTAGAAGGAAAAAGAAAGAGCATGAGAAGCGCGCGATCGAGGAATTAGAGGGATGCCACTACAGGAATTAAGTTCGGAAGTTTTACCAAAAAGTAAAAAGAACCTCCCAAGGTTACAAGGCCCGAACCGAAGCCTGCAAGGACGATCAGGGGAACATCGTGGTGGAATCGCAGTCAGTGCCAAGGATATGGAAAAATCATTTCTGCAAATTGTATAACGGCGATGACGAACCGAATTCTGCTAACATGCAAATTGCACCATTCAACTTGGACGAAGTAGGCCAACAATTCCGTCCACCCGATCTTGGTGAAGTGAGGAAAGCCATATCTTAACTTAAGTCCAATAAAGCTGATGGCCTTGCGGCTGAGCTTTTCAAAGCGGCTGGCGATGAATTGGTTAAGAGTAAGCACCAGCTCATCTGTAAAATATGGTCGGAGGCAAGCATGCCCGATGAATGGAACCTCAGAATTGTTTGCCCGATCCTCAAGAAAGGCGATCCTCTGGACTGCACCAACTACAGAGGCAGCAGTCTTCTTAATATCGCCTCCAAGATCTTCTCTGCCGTACTTTGTGAACGCCTGAAGCCATTCGTCAACAACCTGATAGGTCCATATCAGTGTGGCTTTAGGCCAGGGAAGTCCACCATCGACCAAATACTCGCACTACGGCAGATCTTGGAGAAAACCCAGAAATTTCAAATCGATACTCACCACCTTTTCATCGATTTCAAGGCCGCGTATGACAGCATCTATAGAGACGAGCTATATAGAGCAATGTCTAGTTTTGGAATCCCTGCCAAACTCGTCCGTTTGTGCAGGATGACGATGAAGAATGCACGCTGCTCTTGAAGGTCGGCAAAGACCTCACCGACACCATAGATGTCAAAAAAGGTTTTAGGCAAGGCAACGCGCTGTTGCAAGACTCTCACGTCAACACTAGAGGCACAATCTTTCAAAAGTCCGTCCAATTACTCGCTTACGCTGCGCTGATGACATTGACATAATAGGACGAACAAAGAGTGATGTCAGTGGTGCTTTTGTGAGTATTGAGAAGGAAGCCAAGAAGATGGGTTTAACGGTGAATGAAAGCAAAACGAAATATATGCTGTCAACAAGAAAGGACACCCAACACCGACGTCTAGGATAGAACGTCACTATAGACAGCTATAATTTTGAGGTGGTCAGAGACTTTGTATACCTAGGATCCGCTATAAACTCAGCGAACGATACCAGTGCTGAGATCAAACGAAGAATTACTCTTGCCAATCGCTGTTTCTTTGGGCTAAGAAGGCATAGATGCATAGATGGGGAATGGAGAAGAAGATACAACCACGAACTGTATGGGCTGCAAAACGACACCGACCTAGCCACATAAGTGAAAAGCCAACGACTAAGATGGCTGGGTCACCTAGAGCGAATGGACACCAATGCTCCGGCCCAGAAAGTCTTTGAATCCAACCCCGTGGGACAACGCAGTAGAGGTGGACAGCGTAAAAGGTGACGCACGCAACTGGAGACAGCTAGCTAGAAACCGAGCCGGCTGGAAGAAGCTTGTTGGTATAGGCCCTGGTCCACCCCGGACTGTAGCGCCATCTTAAGTAAGTAAGTAAGTAAGTATGAACCCAAATATTTGTTCAGACATCCGTAGACAATGCTCCTCTGATCAAATGTGGGTCCAAGACCATTTGGTGGGGGCCGTTACTCTGCCAGACTGTTTGAGATTTTGTAAAGTGTTAAATAACAGTAAGGCGGTCAATTCGCCGGAGTAGCGAAAAGAAACCCAGGATGTAAGGGTTAGACTAACACAACAACAATCTCGTATATGAGGGGAGGTTTCCCCCGTTCAGATGGGAGGGGAAGTTTTCCTAGAAATAGACTAAATTTAACAAAAAATATATTATTTGAGTGAATAGTTTTCAAACTGAAAATTTGGAGAAAAAAAAACTAAAATTAAAAAAGTTTAATACTGATCTGATTAATGTTAAAATCAACCGAGAAACAGTCGCTCAAACAAGCCTGAATTTAAGTTTTTAAAGCTTAATAAATGGCATTTTTGGCTTTTTTTGAGAGACTTTTTAGACTAAACACTCAAACTGTGTGAAATATTCAGTCATGACCAGTTAAGTCAAAAATAAAAGTATAATTGAAAAAATTTCGCAATTGTAGGGTTGCCATCTACTTTTTTCAAAACTTAAAATAATTGCCAAAATCAGTGAGTGAGTCCAAAATTCTGTCTGTCTGTATAAACCTCGATTTACAGCCTAAGGCAATGTTGCAATTTCCGTCAAAGAAGTTTTTTTCAGTTTCAAAAATAACGGTACTCTCCAAAGAGCTTTTTTATTTCTAAAACGATATAGTCCGGGAGCCGACCGTAAGATTACCTATCTCATCGCGATCGCAGCCACGCAAAAAGAGGACGTCTACCGATAGCTTTATTTCAAACATTTATAAATAAAGCTTCTGGTCGGACAAGTTTTATCTGGTCAGACGCAATAGTTCGAAAATACACTTTTCGGGTTGCATTTTCTGCTAAATGTACCTATAAGCAACTACTATAAGTGGGGTATCAAATGAAAGGTAAGACGACCCTCTTTACGATGCCAATGGTCGGACAAACTTTTTTTGCTGTTGCCACGTTCCACGGCTCCAAATGAAGAAAAATAAATTGCCTAATTTTTTTAAATTTGTATTCTCATCCCCTATAGTCGCTGTTGGAGTAAATTAAATTTGCTTTCTTTTTGCATACTAGCAGATTTGCTAAAAATTTTAAAGCATGTATGTGAGAAGTAGACAAAAAAAAATCCAAAGGGAGGGGGTAAGGTCTCCCCCTCGCTAGGACAGAAGAGACAATTTAATAAAATAATTGCTTAAATAGAAAAAAATAATTAAAAAAACAACGGCAACACTTGCAGTAATGTTTTAAAGCCTTTTGGAAAGCCAGACTCAATTCTTAGGGCTTGTTTTCAAATAAAGATTTTTTGATGAAACGTTTTGGCAAAAAATTGTTTCAAACCCAACATTTTGAAGAAAAAATAATTTTTTGTTTTCAAAATTTAGTTTGCTGAAATTGTTTATTATATGTGACCCGGTCTATGAAAGGGTGGCTTATAACTCAAAAACAAAATTTCAATGAATCGGCTGTTAAAGATAAACAATGCATTTCGTCAGTTTCTCGGTAGTTGTTCTCCTTCCTTCCCATTGCCCAGTGTCTCTCGTTGTTCAAGGGCACCAAGTGAGATGCAGTGTTGCTTTTGCTCCAAATATTATTTTAATTAATTGCTTCACGTTGCTACTTTCGTATTTTCGTATCGGTAATACTGAAGTGAATTTTAGAATGTTATCAGCTATGATCACTATCTTTCTCCACATTTTTAGTACAATTTTAAGCAAGTTAGGACTTTCTGGTTTTCGCACGATGTGAAAAAGCGTCTCAAAAACTATCCTAACCAAAAAAAATAATTTTTTGAGTCATAAGCCACCTTTTCATAGGCCGGTTCACATTAATTTGAAAATAAACTATAAAAACAGACTTCTGGCTTTGCAAAAAGCTACAAAACATTACTGTAAGTGTTGCCGTTGTTCTTTAATTATTTTTTTCTTTCTATGCAATTATTTTATTAAAATGTATCCCTCCCGTCCAAGCGGGGGAGATATTACCCCCTAATGCAGGATTTTGATTTTTTTTTTTTCAAGACTCAACCACATGAGTTAAATTTGTTTTTGCATTTTTGTATGGTAACTTATTTTCTAAACCAGATTGAAATTTAAAAATTTATTATTTGCAGCTCTTATCCCCTGACTATTGCTTATCGTTCTTTCGTATTCATTTACGAAAAATAATTACGAGCCTACAAAATAATTTGCTTTGACACTTTTTATTCATTTAAGAAAACAAAACCTGTTAACATTTTTCTAAGAAGCGAAGAAAGTTATGGGGAACTAAAAAGTACGTGAATGAAAAACAAACAGTATTTTTGACGTCTGTAATTATTTTTGTTTTTATTTTTTAAATAATAATTCGTTATGAAAAACTTCTTTTAATAGACCTACAATCCTATATGTACATTATGTATGTCGTTGTACATACAGGCATACATTATAATATCCCATGCATGAATTTGTGTATACCTTTGTGTACCAACATAAATGATGACAAGCTTTTGAAAGAAACTGACAGGCAGGTTAATAATTTGTGATTTGGTAATGATTGTTTTATGCCTGCCGAGGGTTCATAGTTGAGTACATTGTACACGTATAGGGAAAAGGAAAAATAGAAGAAGAAGCAGCTCACCCACAAAACTTTGGTTACTAAGCCCAACACTCATTTTGATATTAGAACACTTTAGGTATATCTAAAGAGTCATTAACATTTTCAAGGAGTGAAACACTTAAGCATTTTAGGGGTTTTGTAGTGGTTTAACTTGTATAGTTATAAAGCTAAATGTAATTAATTAGATCGATTATCTCACACCTTTACGAGATAACGCAGGTTGTTTAGTTATGATGTACTCGTATACAATTTAAAATTATTAAAGTGAGTTTTGTAAGTGAATATGAAGCATACAATTTCTGTAGATACTGCAAAGATTTCATCAATAAAATTGAACATTTTTGAATGAGCTTGAGCTTGAGTATGCTACCATCAAGTTTATAGGCTTGGGCTGGAGTTATAACTTTTTCACAAGTGCAAACCAGGCTTAAGCCTAGTACGCAGATCGAGATAAAATTTATCTCCCATATAAAATTTTTCCCAGGACAAATTTTATCTCGGATTTTTTTCCAAGCGGTACGCAGCTCCAACGCAAAATTTGACAGTTGTAACCGCTGTACGTGAAAAGGCAAAAGAAAGTCTCCACTTAATTTTGCGCGGAAAAATAATGTTCGAAGCATTATTTTTCGGGACAAATTGTGACGTTTTATATATATTTCGCTTTTTATAAACTAAAATCATCTCCCTGTTTCATTCTTTCTATTATTAAGACGTTGTAAGGACGCACGACGGAAATAAAATATAAAATGCGTACAGAAAATTATGACATGGAATGAGAATAGAATACATAGAACAGCTGTTTTTAATCAGTCAGTGGCGTAGCCAATGGGAAAGGGTACAAAAGGGCCACATTCAGATGTAGAAAATATTTTTTGCAATACAAAAATTAAATTGATTCCCAAACTGAGTTAAATCGAGTTGATTTGAATCAGCAAACAGAGTTGTTTAATTTAAATGCATTTTGGGAGCAGTAAAAAAATTGTGAACATATCTGATTTTGACAGGGTTTTCTTAAGCCATCGACAACACATCCATCCCTCAATGGAATTTGACAGTTGATGGCTTGAAAGATGAAGAACATACTATTGTCGTTTTCGATTGGATTTTTTTACTGTTCTACTCCTTTATGATTCCAATAGAATATGAAAACATCATGTTGTCAAATTTACACACACACTACTAAATGACGCCATATTATAAAATGGCTTCTTCAAGCATTCATCACTTTTGACAAGTAGTGCGACGAAAAACTGTATGTGTAAGCGTGTGTTCCAAATCTACTCCTTCTTCAAATCGGGAACAGAAAAATACTCCGAAAACAGTACTCCGAACAGCCAATCGAAGGCTTTTGGAGTAGATGGAGTGAAGATGGAGTAGAAAAGGCGTACTCCGAACGTCCAGTCGAAAACGACATATATTTTGAAGGAAAAAATTTATTTAATCCAAATGTCAAACAAGTGCCCTAAATTACTTTTTCCTGGAGAAGTAAAAAACCTTCAAACATTTCGTAATGTTTAGTGGTTTTTTAATCCATTAACATCGTAGCGATCCTTCAATATAATTTGACAGATGATGGCTTGACAGACAAACTATATTTTGACGGAAAAAATGTATTTTGTTCCAAATAATACCAAATTGCCCTGGAATCGCCTTTTTCCAGAGAAGTAAAAAAACTGAAAATTGCAGACCTTATAGAGGTATTTTCTTCCATCCACATTATACTGTTCCCCATCAAGCGCATGTGATCAATTTTTCTTGCTCTGCAAATGCTTTGAAGGAATCTGATTTCTGATTTCTGGTAAAAGTTTCAAATTTATAGGAAGTGAAGGATATTTTATAATTTTTTAAATTTCTAACTACGCTACTGTTCCCATTTGACTTTTGTTTTATCTCTACACCTTCAGAATTTGTCTCGAGAAAAAAAATGTAGAGATAAAATTTGTCTTTGCTCGATCTGCATACTAGGCTTTAAGTCTTAATAGTAGGGGAGCCCATGATGCTAAATGTGAATTTACTCGAGCGTCGTGGAGACCTATTGGATTTTGGAGATTTGATGATAGAGAGAAACAAAAATGTTAGTAAAGTATACCGTTTCATCGGTGGGGGAGCGTCTACTGGTGTAAAAAATGTAAAAAAAAAAACAGTTAAAAGGACATATTCGAGCGGGTCAGATATTAAAATTGTATATGGCCGGCGTCTTTCTAAAAGTACTTGAGAGTGCTAGGACGCCATATGGCCTAGGCTCAATGATAGGAAAATCCCTATGCACACCTCTGCGTGGTAGAGGGCGGGTAACGCTAACGTGCAGGGGGACCGAATGGATGCCGGGATAAGCAGACAACCCAGCGTTGCTGGTCAGGGCACAAACTTGTCCTTGGGATGGTTAAAAGCCCCCTTAAGACGAATGAACTGCAGACAGCGGTCAACGGCATGATAGTCTGGTGGCGGAGGAGCTTTTTTTGGTAAAAGGCCAACGGCAGCAGCAGGTAGCGTCTGTAACCCATATTGGGCGGCTACAAAAGGCATCTGTATTCCCATAGTGGGCGGCCTCGAGCAGTTATGTGTTTGACCATACAAAAGGCGGGTGTGCCTGTCAAATCTGAGCTTATGTATGTTATTAATCATATCTCGGAAAACACCATGGTGGAAGGATATATGCAAATACATGAATTATGACAACAAATGGAAATGAGTCCCCAAGAGGTAATCTTTTTATGGAAAATCCTTCTGCAGCTTCGGTTGCAGTAAACCGCACATCGGATTTGGGGGTGTGGCATCTTTCTTCAGTACGAGCGTCAATCAAGACGCCATAATAATAAATGAATCGTTGACAAATAGAAGAAGTCTTTCAAGAAGCGCAAATGTTACTTTTGGCTACCGCATACGTACGAAAATCGGAGCATGGAACGTTCGATCCTTGTACAGCGATGGTAGATACGAGCAGGTTGAGCGTGAAATAGACATGGGTAACGCAGTGAAAATTCGTGCGCTGATACACTGACTCAAGCGCACTTCAGTGTATCAGCGAAATGCGTTAACGCAATTTGCGTTATAACGCAATTTTTTTTTTGACTCAATTGAAACAAAATAACTCACTGACTCAATTTGCGCAACAGCGCAGCGCGGAGCGCGTCACTCTTTTGTGTGCTATGTTGACTTATATACTGGACTGGACTGTGTTGAAGCAAACAAATAAATTTAAAAAAAAAAATAATAATAAAATAGATAAAATTTACAGTTCATGACGAAAATTTTGTTCTAAATTTCGTTTTCAATTTTTGGGGATTGGGTGGGTCTATGGAACTTGACAGAGGTGGATTTGGATTTCGACAGAGATGGGTTTGGATCTGGAAAGAGGTTGGTCTGGATCTGGACAGAGGTGGGTCTGGATCTGGACAGAGGTGAGTCTGCATCTGGACAGAGGTGGGTCGGGATCTGGACAGGGGTGGACATTTTTTTTTTTTGAAAAATACATAAAATTTTTCGACTTTTTTTTTGAAAAATTAAAAAAAAAAATGTTTCCAATTTTTTTTTTGAAAATTTCAATCAAAAATTTCTCAACTTTTTTGTGCTTTCTTTTAATTTTTCTTCGAAAAATCAATAAATTTTTGCTTTTCTGAAAATTTCAATCAAAAATTAAACTTTTCTCAACTTTTTTTTTCGTTTTTTAATTTTACGGGACCCAAAAAGGAGGGTTTAAATTCTGTTTCCTTAAATCCAGATTCTTTAAATACAAAAGAACTTTTTTTACACCCAACCCCGCACCCACCACAAATCCTATAGTGAGCCCAAGCAGGGGGGTTGTAGGAGGGGCAGCATGTCCCCCATAATACCTCACTGTTTATTTGCCACCCAAGTTACTGTTTCCCATCAAAACTTGACATTGGCTCTCAATTGATGCATCGCACTATACGAAAAATCGACTTTTATCTTTAAACGCGATTTGTGGCTAAACTAAGCGTCCTAGGGGCATCAAAGTTTACACCTTTAAACTTGATTTGCGGCTAATCTAAGCGTCCTAGCGACTTATAAAATGCATATTCGTGATCCAGGAAGTGTCAGTATAAAAGATATAAAAGAATTTGGTAAAAAAAGTTTTTTCCTAAACTTTCAAAAAAATATTTTCAGTTTTGCTGCTAAACTTTCTCAACTTTTTTTTTTCCGAAATATGAATGATATTTTTTTTTTATGCAAAAGAAGCTTTGCATACACCCACCCCAAATCCCTATAGTGAGCCCAAGCAGTGGGGTTTGCAGGGGGCAGCATGCCCCCCCCCTCCCCCATAATACCTCACTGTTTATTCACCACCCTAGGTACTGTTTCTCAAGAAGACTTGACATTGGCGCTCAATTGAAGTATCGCATTATACGAAAAATCGACTTTTATCTTTAAACGCGATTTGTGGCTAAACTAAGCGTCCTAGGGGCATCAAAGTTTACACCTTTAAACTTGATTTGCGGCTAATCTAGGCGTCCTAGCGACTTATAAAATGCATATTCGTGATCTAGGAAGTGTCAGTATAAAAGATATAAAAGAATTTGGTAAAAAAAGTTTTTTCCTAAACTTTCAAAAAAATATTTTCAGTTTTGCTGCTAAACTTTCTCAACTTTTTTTTTTCCGAAATATGAATGATATTTTTTTTTATGCAAAAGAAGCTTTGCATACACCCACCCCAAATCCCTATAGTGAGCCCAAGCAGTGGGATTTGCAGGGGGCAGCATGCCCCCCCCCCTCCCCCATAATACCTCACTGTTTATTCACCACCCTAGGTACTGTTTCTCAAGAAGACTTGACATTGGCGCTCAATTGAAGTATCGCATTATACGAAAAATCGACTTTTATCTTTAAACGCGATTTGTGGCTAAACTAAGCGTCCTAGGGGCATCAAAGTTTACACCTTTAAACTTGATTTGCGGCTAAACTAAGCGTCCTAGCGACTTATAAAATGCATATTCGTGATCTAGGAAGTGTCAGTATAAAAGATATAAAAGAATTTGGTAAAAAAAGTTTTTTCCTAAACTTTCAAAAAAATATTTTCAGTTTTGCTGCTAAACTTTCTCAACTTTTTTTTTCCGAAATATGAATGATATTTTGTTTTTTGCATACACCCACCCCAAATCCCTATAGTGAGCCCAAGCAGTGGGGTTTGCAGGGGGCAGCATGCCCCCCCTCCCATAATACCTCACTGTTTATTCGCCACCCTAGGTACTGTTTCTCAAGAAGACTTGACATTGGCGCTCAATTGAAGTATCGCATTATACGAAAAATCGACTTTTATCTTTAAACGCGATTTATGGCTAAACTAAGCGTCCTAGGGGCATCAAAGTTTACACCTTTAAACTTGATTTGCGGCTTAACTAAGCGTCCTAGCGGCTTATAAAATGCATATTCGTGATCTAGGAAGTGGCAGTATAAAAGATATAAAAGAATTTGGTAAAAAAAGTTTTTTCCTAAACTTTCAAAAAAATATTTTCAGTTCTGCTGCTAAACTTTCTCAACTTTTTTTTTCTCCGAAATATGAATGATATTTTTTTTTATGCAAAAGAAGCTTTGCATACACCTACCCCGAATCCCTATAGTGAGCCCAAGCAGTGGGGGCTAAATTTTATTTTTTTTTTCCCCAACACACGCTTCATAAACTTTTTGTACAGTAAAAATAAAATTTTTCCTTAATGTGCGAAAACACTTTTTTATGAAGCACCCTCATTGAAAGTATTTTTTTCTTCAATTATTTATTCCATACATCAATCACACCGAATTTTATTGAATTCTGTTTGAAAATGTGGAAGATAGCGTTTGTAAGGTACACCCTAATGTAAAAATGCTAAATTTTATATTTTTTTTCCCAAACACACGCTTCATAAACTTTTTGTACAGTAAAAATAAAATTTTTCCTTAATGTGCGAAAACACTTTTTTATGAAGCACCCTCATTGAAAGTATTTTTTTCTTCAATTATTTATTCCATACATCAATCACACCGAATTTTATTGAATTCTGTTTGAAAATGTGGAAGATAGCGTTTGTAAGGTACACCCTAATGTAAAAATGCTAAATTTTATATTTTTTTTCCCAAACACACGCTTCATAAACTTTTTGTACAGTAAAAATAAAATTTTTCCTTAATGTGCGAAAACACTTTTTTATGAAGCACCCTCATTGAAAGTATTTTTTTCTTCAATTATTTATTCCATACATCAATCACACCGAATTTTATTGAATTCTGTTTGAAAATGTGGAAGATAGCGTTTGTAAGGTACACCCTAATGTAAAAATGCTAAATTTTATTTTTTTTTTCCCCAACACACGCTTCATAAACTTTTTGTACAGTAAAAATAAAATTTTTCCTTAAAGTGCGAAAACACTTTTTTATGAAGCACCCTCATTGAAAGTATTTTTTTCTTCAATTATTTATTCCATACTTCAATCACACCGAATTTTATTGAAATCTGTCTTAAAATGTGGAAGATAATATTTTTCGAAGCACTATGAAGTGAATATAAAAGAATTTTTTTCAAACACATCTTGAGAGCGCTACAAAGAAATCAGCGCTTTCTTGTTTCTTCATTTGCTTCAATGGTTTTTGTTTGTGCGGCGCGTTCCTGGCGCTGCGCTAGCGCTTGTCAAAAGTCCAATTAGATTATTGAGTTGATGAGTTGATGAACTGCGCTTTTGCGCTTTTGCGCCACTGCGTTACCAATTGGTGTATCAGCGCACATAACGCAGCTGCTGCTTCAACGCATTGCGCTAACGCAGCGCTGCGTTACACATGTCTAGCGTGAAATGCTTCGCCTAAAGATCAGTATCCTGGGCATAAGCGAAACTAAGTGGAGAGGAAGAGCTGAATACAGATCAGACACTGGACAGACGAGAATGCTGTATTCCGGGGAAGATGAAAGAGAGGGTGGCCAAAGACTGCATGGTGTCGGAATTATGTTGAACGAAGAAGCGAGGCGTAGTTTGATCTCCTGGGCGCCCATTTCTGCGAGATTAATGACAGCAAGGTTTCGTTCAAAAATTCGTAACCTCACAATTATTCAGTGCTACGCCCCCACAAATGAAGCGACCGAGGAAGACAAAACCGCGTTCTACACTCATCTTAACTCGGTTTACAGTAGTGTTCCGAGAGCCGACATCATAGTCGTTATGGGAGACCTCAATGCCCAAGTCGGTTCAGACAATTACGGACTGGAACGCGTGATGGGAAGAAATGGCTTGGGGTCACGGAATGAAAATGGTGACTTGCTTGTCGACTTTTGTAACGCGAATCGTCTTATGATAGGTGGGACTGTATTTAAGCATAAGACGTGCAACAAAATTACCTGGGTGCATCCGGATGGTCAAACCGAAAACCAAATTGATCATATCATGATTCAGCAGCGATGGAGGAAGTCTATGTGTGATGTCCGGAGTATAAGAAATGCCGATGTGGGAAGCGACCACCATTTGGTTCTGATGAGTCTCAAACTACGAACCGCTGCCGTACAAAAACCAGCGCAGGATGCAGCAAGGAGCTCAAAATTCATTACTAATGCTTTGAATGACCCCAACATATGTCGAAACTATGTCACCACCCTTAACGACAGAGCCTCGTCATTAAACGGAATCCAGCATTGAACAATTGATGAGATGTGGGGTAAAATTAAAAGTGTTTTTATGGAGGCTGGATCCGAAACTGTGCCTAAGAGAACGAGACGTATAGAGACTCTTGGATATCCCAAGACACCTGGGATAAGATCGAACTTCGCAAATCGTTGAAAATCCAAAAAAATGCCGAAGCAGATGTTCAACGAAAGGCTGACTTGCGAAGAGAGTACCGCATTGCACATAAGATGGTCTACCGCTGTGTGAGACGTGACAAGAGGGTGAAGTTGGATGGACTCGCAGATAATGCGGAAAGCGCTGCCAGAAGAGGAGATATCCGGGAATTGTACCAAATAGCCAAAGATGTTATCGGGAAAAAAAGCAACACCAATCATCCTGTAATGGATGTGGATGGCACACTTTTGGTATCAATTGAGGATCAGCTTCGTAGATGGAAGGACCATTTTTGTGCCCTGCTAAATGAGGATTCAGTTGAGCAGAGTGCTGAAGTGCCCCAACTAAACGAGATGCGCAGGTCATATTATTCTACAGGAGACGCCAGTTGAAGTAGTGGAACAGTTCAACTACATTGGCGGTATTGTCTCTGCAAACGGTGGTACGGATCTGGACGTTAAAAGTAGAATAAATAAAGCTGGTGCTGCCTTCGGTACTCTGTCCCCAATCTGGAAATCAAGTCAAATCTCCTTACGCACTAAGTTGAGATTCTTGGAGTCCAATGTCAAATCCGTGCTGTTATATGCTTGTGAAACCTGGAAAGTCACGTCTATCATTTCGAAGAAATTGCAGGCTTTTGTGAATCGCTGTCTTCGCCACATCCTACAGATTCGCTGGCCACAAATAATATCAAATGAGGAATTGTGGCGCAGGACAAGGCAAGAGCGGCTGGACGTCGATATAAGAAAGCGTAAATGGCGTTGGATTGGTCACACACTGAGGAAACCAAACGATGAAATTGCAAAGCAGTCCTTTGAATGGAATCCTCAGGGTGCACGGCGGGTTGGAAGACCAAGAACAACATGGAAATCAACTGTCTTAGCGGAAGCAGAATCCCAGAGAAAGACGTGGCCACAGCTAAAGTACCTTGCAGCAGACCGTGAAGGATGGAGACGTTTTGTTGACGCCCTGTGCCCCAGCCAGGGTTACAGGACACGATGATGATGATGATGATGTCTTTCTAATTACGGAGGTATGTTAATCTGCCAGTTTGCGTGGGTGGGGGTGACAGTATGGGAGGGTAGAAACTGGAAAATAAATGGATTTACTCGAGCGCGTCAGATATTAAGAGGGGATGTTAAGTGACCGCCAAGGATGCTCACATTCAAAAGACTGACGAGTAGGATGTGACGCAAGCTTGCAGCAGCTTCTTGATAATGCAAAAAAAAATCGCCATTTAGAAATACTTGAGCGCTTCATGGTTCAACTTGATGTTCTACCTGTGCTGCACCTTAATCTGACGATTATCTGGAGGGGTTTTCTTTTCTTTCTGACGATTTGAAAAGAAGAAACATTTTTATTCAGGATTTCTTTAATCATTGGGGAGAGTATAATAATAACTTGGGCGCCAAAAATTGAAAACTGATTTTTTGTAGAAGGATCAAATGTGTACAAACATTTTTTTACTATGGGAGGGGGAGGTCTATGCACCCCGTTTAGGAGGTAGAGGCGAATTTCGAAAAAAAACGACTTACATGGAAAAAAATATTAAAAAACAACGACAATACTTAAAATGCAAAATAATAACGATTTAAAAAGCCTGAAATCTGTTTTGTAACCTTACATTTAAATTAAATTATTTGTGCCAATAGTTTTCAAAATATTTGCATTCAAACTCAAAATTTTGATACAAAAAAAAAAACGGAACAAAAAATGTTTGCATCAATTTTTCTCAAAATTGAGAAATGAAAAACTAAATTTTCAATTGGTCAATGCTCATATTAATTTTGAATCGAATACAAAGAACCGGAAGCTTTTATGACTTCTAGTTTTTAAGAAAATTGAAAATTACTGGGCTACGTGAATGAAAAAGACGGGCATCGAGTCTGGATTCCAAAGCTAAAGAAAATTGTTTGCAGCCGACGTTATTTTCAAGCCAGAAGTAGTCTGCAACAATATACCTCAAGGCACATTTCTAGAAGAACATGATTTAGAACAAACGAAGAAAGAAAAAGATAAAGTTAAAATTCTGATCAGCAACAAAGAATATATAAGCGTGTGTCAAATGTTGAATCTGACATTCAAAATGAAGAAAACGAATCCAATTCTGAAGAGGTTGAAGAAACAATTGATTCTGAAGAAAGTATTGAGTTTGATAGTTTTGACTTTTGATAGTCAGCATGAAGACATTGAAACCGATCCTGGAAATTTCACTGAGAATTAAGTTTCCATCGATGAAAGACCGAGAAAGAAGCTAAGTAAGATGACAGGAGGAGAGTATCTGATGTTTGCAGAAGAATGTGACTTAAGTCAAGAGCCTAGGTCGTACTCTGAAGCCTTGAAGTCAGCAGATAAAGTGCATTGGCTTTCAGTGAGTTAGCATCTGTTAAGGAAAATCTCATAAGAACAAGTTCCATATCGTGAAGCTGTTGAGAGCTTGTTTTATTTGGCAATAGCAACACGACCTGACATCGCTTAGCATCAAGAAAGTTGGAAAATCCTACCAGAGATGACTGGAATAGCGTAAAACGTATTTTTCGCTATCTCTGTGGTACTACCAAATCAGCTATAAAATATTAAAGGAAGAGCCAGCAACAGTTGGAATTTTATAGTGATGCTGATTATGCGGGCGATTCTAAAACAAGGCTTTCAACTACTGGAGTAGTTTCATTATTTGCTGGTGGACCTGTGACTTGGACAATCCAACTTCAACGCACCGTAGCTTTATCAACCACTGAAGCTGAAAATATTTCGGCAAGTGAAAGTGCTAAGGAAGATATGTGGCTTAAACGTCTTCTACAAGAACTAAGAGGACAAAAAGGTCAATCAGAAATGCTGTATGTCGATAATGCAAGTGGCGTTAAGCTATGAAAGAACCCGGAATTTCATAAAAGAATAAAGCATATTGAAATTCGCCATTTTTATAATCGGGATCGTTTTCTTGAAAGTGACATAAGATTAGAGCACATTCCAGGAACTGAACATTTAGCAGATTTACTAACAAAACCTCTTGAACGAGTTCGATTTCAGATGCTACGAAAGAAGATAGGTATTGACCAACTATTATAAATATACATTTCAATTTATTTATTGTTAAATTTGAAAAAAGTGTGCTAGAGAGATTTTGTAGGGAAGCACCAAGAAGACTACAAGTTCTCTTGCAAGAAAAAGAATAAATCCAATATTTCATACAAGGTCTTATATTGTAAGTCTATTTTATAAGTTTTAGTCGGGTTACGTACAAATGACCGACAAAAACAAATGTCGACTTTTATCGACTTTTCTGTAAGTTGAATTACCGACTTTGTTTTTACCGACTTATTGAAATGTAAACAGTTTGAAATCTCGATTTGACATAAAGTCGACTGCCCGGATAGAAGTCGAGAAAAATATCGTCTTGTCCGTATTTTTCAAGCGCGCGCTTGAAAGCATCATTCTATGAATTGACTAAAATTTCGACTGTTGAAGTCTCGATTCATTAAATCTTGATCACTGCCGACATTTTGAAAATCAACATTTTAAAAAGTCGGTCAAATTTGTGTCTATATTTTGATCTGTCGGTCTTTTAACCAGTCGAAATTATTTTTGTCGAGATTTTAAAAGTCGATCTTACGGAGTCGATATTTAAAAAGTCGACACATCATCTTACCCAATCCATTTTGTGTTATTAATTAAGGCAGTCGTGAAAATTATGTACACTTCTATAGTCGTGGGTCCACTGGACCCAGCTATGTTAATAAAAATTAAAGTATGAATTATTTATTTTTTTTTCTGCCGATCTTTAAGAATGATCACGGTTATTGTTTTAAGAAAAAATCAGCAATAGCCCTGTTTTTTAGTGCATTTTTATCTTCGCTTACAAAAAAGTAGCATGTTAAATACAACAACAATTTGCTTTAACTCCGTATTGTTCTTGTATTTAACATGCTACTTTTTTTTTTAAGCGAAGATAAAAATGCACTAAAAAACAGGGCTAATCAGAGCTTGCATTTAATTTTTAATTTGCAATGAAAACAATAGGTCGCAATTCGCCTGTCCTAAGAACATATCATTTAAAAAATACATACAGTGGTGGCCATGGAATTAGAAACAAGAATTTTGTAACAATGTTAAATTGCATAACTTTTTTTTAGGAAATTTGTTGAGGTTGGTTAGTGGTTCTTTTAATAGACCGTGCCATATAGTACACTTCTGAATATTTTATAAAAAATAAAAGCGTGACACTAACAGCAGAAAGTTAATTTTATTTATTTAACCCAAATCGCACCTGGCCATACAATTAGAAACGCAAAGAAAAAATTGGTATTTCATAAAAAATATTCGATGAAAAACTAATATTTTGTAGGGAATCCCTTATTTTTGGTCACTGCAGCTAATCTTGCCTGCATACTTTCTACCAAGGCGCGGCATCTTGATGGGGGTATACTCTCCCAGACCTCCTTTATATTTTCAAAAAGTTCCTCAGAATTTTTGGGTTCTTGGACTTTAGCCTTCTCTCCACGTCTGCCCACAAGTTCTCGATAGGATTCAAGTCTGGACTGTGGGCGGGCCTATCCAAAACATTAGTTTTTGTAATGTATATAAAGTTAGCAGGACACTTTTGGAAATTCATGTTAAAAACTATCCTATCATTAGTTGCTAATTAATTGCGAATTAGTTACGCAAAAAAAAAATTAATTGCTTTTTTGGTTTAGGAAAAAATGGGTGTCTTGCTAACTTCATATGAACTTAGCAGGACAACTTTCTCAAAAATAAAGATAATTGAGCTGAAAAAAGTTTATTATTGAGAACTTATTAATTGCGAATTAGTTACGCAAACAAACATTCTTTGTTGCCCCTCCCCCTTAAAAAAACACCCTTTCACCATGAATATTTTTAAGGACTCTCTTGATTCTTAGTTCCTAAGACAAATGAAACATTCATTCCAAGTTTCATTAACATACCGTTATTTTCAAAGGGGTTTCGGTATTATTTTACCTGTTGTACCTAAAAAAAAAGTCATCATTACATAAAAAGGACTATAACTTCATTTTGGGTGGTCGTATCATTTTGAATTTGGTTTCTTTAGATTCGGCGTTAAAAACTACCCTTAAAGCATGTATCATATGATCAGGTTTCACCCAAACAAATATTTAAGTTTGATAGACCTCCAAATTCTCCCCGTCTGCACCTCTTCAAATGCATCTACACAAAAAGCCAATGCGGGGATTTTGGGGGACTTTGGATATGTTATAGAGGTTGCAATTCTGCGTCGATTCCAATTTTAATAATTCATGAATTAATTTTTTCAAGGTTCCCCATACGATTTGTGCTATTTTTCCTGGTCTATTTCTGTAATAAATTCTGACATTGGTCAAATTACGTGAAATTAATAGCATACAAAACACACTGGGGCAGAGCAAATCATACTTTTTGCTCTTGCCATTTAATTAAAATTTTAATTTACGCTATTTTCGTCATCGTCGCTGGAATTTTTAGCACTTAGCTATTGCTCCATCATATCGTCTCGATTCGATGAATGACTAATTTAATTTTTCATTTCACAAATTTGATTTAGAACTCAAATATTAAATTAGTAACAGGAACAAATATATCACGAACCCACGCGTATGCTGAAACTGACCTATGGGAGCAGCGAGCCGAACGCGTCCGTCACTCTGCACTCACTTCGGCTTATTATATGAAGGTACTAAGAAGTTGGAGGGAGCTGAGGTAACTGAGGCGTTTTTTACACTCGTTTAAAGGTTGAGTATAGGTCCATTGAACCCACGACTGCAGTTAAGGTTTTAAAAAAATTATTTCGATACATAAATAATATTTTTATATATCTAACGGGTGCCTGTTAGTTATATGCCATTCAATTTTTTGCAACAATGACTTATTTAGAATTTAAATTTCTTAAAGGTAGGTACATTTTACTTCTGCCCCCCATCCCCCCCCCCCCCCCCCCCCGTAAATTATTGCGTTTTTTTGCCAGATTGATACAAAAAATGGTAACTTCACACTCAAAACATAGCAAACTACAAAATTTGTCTCATCAAGGTTTACAATTAAAGTCCATGATCCAAGCTTGCATTGTTCATAATAAAAAAACAACTTTTTTGGCGTAATTTATTCTCCAAAATGATGATTTCACGAAAGCATCAGCTTAAATGTTAATTTGCGATCACTTTTTAGTAATTTATATTGCACAATCACTGATTTGCAAAGTTGCAAACCACCAAGTATTTATTTTAGCAAATCATGTTTTTTGTGTCGTAATTTGAAACTCCATTAGAATAGTTGCAAATGACAAAATATTTTTTTCCAAAATCACGACTTTTTATCGCAATTTACTTCTTCATGAAATGAAGCACCACAACACAACATGGCATGTATCTACTTCTTAATTTCTGACACCAGTGTTCTGAATTGCGAATTGGTCTAGTGGTTGCGTGCTCGCTCAGTAACTGGAGGGATGCGAGTTCAAATCCAAGTTGAGGAAAGCAAGTATTTATTTCAATAAAATAAAATTAAATGTGTTTACCTTCAAAATGAAGGGTAGAGTAAGATTGCTCTTTCAAATGGAAAATCACAAAATGAAATCCTGAGCCAAGGTATAAATCGGGATTCATTTTTCGTGATTTGCAGCTCATTTTTCTTGATCTGATCCAAGAATTCTTTCCGTGGTGCTCAAAAGGGCACCACATTTCCATCATTTAAGATACTGCCTGTAATATTTGAATATGTAAGAAATATTGTTCAAGTATCTTAAGAAATAAATAAATTGTAGTTTTTAATCATAATTGCAAAACCTCTGGTAGTTTTACCTTTGTCACGTCAATAACATGTTTTGTATACCTATAGACAGGCACAACTAACAACTAATCTAAGTTGATTTTTCACGCTTAAGTTGTCAAATTACACCCATAAATCCATCTAAGTGAATAAAGGTCAATTCTTTTGCTTTGTTGTACTAATGCCTGACTTTTTGATATGTTTTACCATATTTGTCCGCATTTGTGCCCTTATGCATAAATGAAAAAGAGTTTCAACTGAATGCTGACCCAAAATGAAATGATGACCCCATTTATATCCCAATTTGTCTCTCCATACAAAAGGTTCATGATGTGACTATGATCTTTAATATGCGTCATTTTGACCATTCCATATACCAACAACCTAAACCATCTTAAAATCAAGCTTGCTCAGATAAATCCTAAATGGAAATGAGTAAAATGGGGAAAATGTTAAAGTAATGTCATTTATTCCAAGAAAGAAAAATCTCTAAGAAGTGTAATAGCAACATATCTTTATACCTCCTATGTGACAAATTACTAAAAGCCAAAAACATTACATTACTCTGAGTTTTCGTCGCATTTGCAATGAAGGAAAACTAATTATTGGGTTCCATTAAAAGCCATAAATAACACACACCAAAATTCCACATTATTCAGGGATTACGTTGTTATACATATACATAAGTATGTACCTACATTGAAGGAGCGACACACAGTATTTATAGGTGCTTGTGAGTTGTGGCGCATTATGACCTTTTTTTGTGTGATTTCTGACTTTTCGTCAGGATATTGAATGGGGGAATTTTTGTTATATGGTTGGAAATGGCTCTGAGCTCCTCCTCAGTCATACCATCATTCAAGCAAAAAAAAAAACATAAATAATTTATGTCTTAAAAAAAAGGCACTGCTTTTATTAGTTCAGATTTTTTGTTTGTATTATTAAAAGGATCAAATCTTCTAACTACATTGGGAAGAATTTTTCTTATTATTTTGTTTATGTTTTATTATTAAAACCTCATATGTATAAATATTTATAGGAATTCTATAACATGTTTAAATGACTTTAGTGACAAACAAGAGAAATTTAACGAGCTCATATTTGTATTGTTTGATGGGGTGTGTGTTTTAATGCGTGACCGCAAATAAGGATATTTATACTAAGGATACCCAAAGGAAACATTTATCGCTTAAGAGATAAATTCACTATGAGTTGATTACCTATAAAATGTGAGAAGATATATTAGCAAATAAATTAATCTGCTTACAGAACAAGCTCAATCAGGACAGCACGCTTGATGGTGGAAATTATTTAGTTTTGCCGTTATGTAATTAAGGATCGTTTAGAACTTTCCCACCGAAGTTAGTTTTGGGAAGATGCGTTAAGCATTCCTTGACAAACATACATTTATAACTTTTATAATAAATCAAACAAGACTGGGTTTTGCTCCAGGGAGATGATATTAACATTGTTCTAAATAACTGTGTGGTCTCACGGGAAAAGTTGGGGCGTTTATCTGTTTCTTTTTAAAAATGCTTTACAAAATTATTGCTCCATATTTCTTAACGGCTAATGATGCTTTATCGAAGGATGTGAATTTTACGATTAGTCTTGAAGTATTTTTATATTTTCATTTAAATGACTGCCTTGATTAAATAGTCATTGGATTTTTTACATATAAAACAGCTGCAGTTGGTGCATTATTTTTTAATTCACAATGTTTCCGCAACTCAACACTTATTTTGGAAGAAACTTTTATGTAACATGTATGCACTTAATTGTGCATGATAATGTTAAGAGTGCCCAATAACCTGACTATAGTGGACGTGTTATGTACTGGTTACATTTCAATTTATATATGAACCGAATACGACGAGGCAACACGTTTTGTTTATTTAATATATAAATTATGTTCTCAGTACATGGTAAGCTCAAACATGTAGCAAACACATATGAAATGTACTCAATACATATCTTTGCAAATGCTACAGTCACTATGTAATGAATACAACAACGTGTGTTGAGTCAATAAAATAAGTACTGAGTACAAATTATAAGGAAAAACTTTAATTTTGAACTCATTCCTATTTGGCACTATTTGCCTGTATTTTGCATTTGCTTCGAAGTTGCGTTCTCAATCACGTACTGGATGAACCCGAGTTCAAATCCGACTAAAAGTTGACTTTTATTCTTGTGTTAGCTTCCTTTCAGAATAGAGCAAAAACTATATGGGTGGTGATAAGCAGTAAGGATAAGCAACTTACTACTATGTAATTAGTACAAAACATTGTGTCCGTTACATATACAATTTATTATGAACAATGCATTGCTGTATTTACTACGAACTTATCCAATAAGTCGATAGAGTGCATGTACAAAGGAAGGGAGGTAGAGATGGTGGAACATGCGTAACAATCGCTCGGTACCCGATTAGAACTGGATTCCACCGTTTTATTTACGTAGTCAGTGTACAATTTTCAACCGGCACCATAGGGTTCAGTAATTACCAATGGAGTATGGAGAAGAATATTCTACGATTCTCTATGT
Source organism: Dasysyrphus tricinctus (assembly GCA_963921185.1). NCBI lineage: Eukaryota > Metazoa > Arthropoda > Insecta > Diptera > Syrphidae > Dasysyrphus > Dasysyrphus tricinctus. Next base: position 182,943,705 of record OY992532.1, read on the forward strand.
GCTATGCTATGCATATAGGCAGCGACGTCGATCTATTCCAAAAAATGAACATGGAGCGACAGAGATAGTTGGAATAAGTAGGAAATATGGACAACTACCCAACGAGTACTAGAATCTACCCCTTATGCACCATGCTCAATGCAGCAGAAGACTTCACCTCAGGTGACATTCACAAATATAGTGGAGAAAGACTTCATCTAACTTCTTTGTGCGAAATTATAAATAAATAAATAAATAAATTGGGTGGCGGAACAGCTCGTGGAGATCCATCAGGTTTTGGTGACTTACAAGTCTCAGCTATTCCTGTGTGCGTGCTGTTGGCAGGAATGGAGGGGACTTACAGTTTTTTGCCGAGTGCGAACAGCTAGATGAGAAGCATTTATTCATGACAAGTATACTCTTGGAGGATTTGTCAGTTCCTTGCAAGAGGCAGTACCTCGGATAAGACATTTCTGTTTTTAGGTGGCACGACCGGGAATCGAACCCACACCTTCGGCATGATAGTTCAACGCACTAACCATTATGCCACGAGGTACGAAATTGGAGCTTGCTGAATAGCGACCGGGCTGGTTTTAGCGACTTGTTTGCTGAGGGCGTGGTTTATCCTAGACTTTAGGTGCCATCTGGTGGTTGGATGTTGTAGGAACTGGGGGCCTCGAGCTGCATCTTTTCCTACACATCAATTGCTTACATTACCTTCACGTTGGTAACTGGTCTTGGCTTTATGTCATGACTTGCTTAACTTGTGAGTGCAAATGTTGATCAGGGACAAAATTGCAACACCAAACCCATGGCTCTACAAATGGCAGCCACACCCGGAACAAAAATGGACTACGATCAACTAGTGTGCATCTGGAATGTAAGGACACTCTATATGCCAGGTGCTACTCAAAAACTCGAATCTGTCCTCTCGCGGTACCAAGGCACATATTACCACGATTCAGGAGATACGATGGATAGGATTAGGAATAACGAAAAGAAAAGATTACGACATTTATTACAGCTGTCATCGAAGATTGCGCATTTTAGGATGCGGATTCGTAGTGGGGAATGGACTCAGATCGAGAGTCATTGATTTAAGTCGATTATTATCGATCACTTGGCTGTGATCCGCATCAAAGCTATACCTTCTAAAACACCAGCCTACTATGTGCTCACGCCCCTACCGATGAAGCTGAGGAGTCTAACAAGGAGGAGTTTTACGCCCTCCTGGACGGACCCTGTCTGGAGTACGATGTCAAAGTCGTGCTCGGAGACTACTATGCTAAAGTCGGGAAGGAAAAAATCTTTGGCGAACTAATTGGAAAGCACAGACTCCACGAAACGACAACAGATAACGGCTTCCAACTAATCGAACCTGCACTAGGCTCCCCAGGCGAAGGATGCACACAAAACCTGGCAATCTGCAAATGGTCAAATCGCCAACCAAATCAACCACTGGCTAATTGGTGCAAGGCACACATCGAACATCTTGAACGTGCGAACTTTCTAAGGTGCACACGTGGACTCTGACCACTTTCTTGTTGTGACAAATTTCAGAGCCCTACTGTCCGAAAAGAAAACGAAGACCGCCCAAATTAAGAAACTCAACATTGCATACCTAAGCAAAGCATATCTGAGAAAACCAGCGACTACATTGAGCAATTGGCCGGAAAACTCTCTGTCGCACTCTCAGCCACAAGCGACTCCAAGCCACACAAGCGTCAACAACCAGTGGAACCAGTATCGCGACATCATTAAGGAGATAGCCGAGACCGAGACCACTATAAACTATAGGCTATCGAGCACCAAGAAAAAAGAACCTGTGGTGGTGCTGGTGCTGGTGATAAATGTTCAACTTTGAAGCAGGGGACGGAAAATGCACGAATGCAAATACTGCAACGGAAATCAAGAGCAGTAAGAAAAGAATACCGTGAAAACAGAAGGAAAGAGTAAAAACCCTGCGCAGAAAGAAAAGAGCATCCGAGGCCTAGCAGCTCAGGTATCTCGAGGAGTCTAGCACCGCCACCAAAACCCGTGCGTCGGTTCTACAAAACAGCCAAGCAACTGCCTACTTGTTAGAGGACCGGCACGCAAGCTCTTCGAAACAGCGGAAGGGAACTAAGTCACCGAAGCACAGGGAACAATAGTCGTGTTAAAGTAGCATTTCCAGCAACTGCTAAAAGGGCATTATGTAGAGGAAGAACAGGAGAACGAAGAAGCACGAGACCAATCAATAAAGACCCAGTCTCAGTGCCCAGTACTGAAGGGGTTAGGAAAGCCATCCACAAGCTTAAGAACAACAAATCCGCCCGCTCGGATGCCTTACCTGCGGAACTCTTCAAGTATGGAGGAGATATCCTGGTAGGGTGCATACACCAGCTCATCAACCAAGTAAGGGAGGAGGAAAGTATGCCCGACGACTGGTGAAACAGCTCCATGTGCCCAATCTACAAAAAAGGCGATCCATTGTCCTGCAAAAACTACAGAGGCTTAATGTTACCTAAAGGGTGATTTTTTGGCATGTGGTTTTCTAGAAGAAATAAAACGCATATAATAGAATGTTATGACCAAGAATTTAGCTTTATTATAAAGCGATAAGGGTTTGCCATTATTTAAGAAAAATGATTTCGGGTAAGTTGCCGCCAGGCCAGGCAGATGAACGATAGACCAAATCTTTACATTGAGGCAAATCCTGGAAAAGACCAACGAATTTCAAGTCGAGACCTACCATCTTTTTATCAACTTCAAAGTCGCATATGATAACATAAGTCGTCAAGAGCTTCTTATGGCGATGATGTAACACGGTATCCCGAAAAAAACTAATCCTGCCATGCTGCATGATGTTACAAGATACGCGGTGCAACGTGCAAATGGGTATAACAGCTCATCAGAGCTATTCCAGACGTGTACAGGGTTAAGACAATGAGATGTGCTTTCTGCAACCTTGTCCTGGTGCAGATAGTGCGCAGGAGTGGTGTTAACATGGAAGGCACTAAATTTATCAGGTCTTCTCAACTACTTGGCTATGCGGTAGATATATCGACACCATCAGCCACTCTAAGCAAGCTTTACTCGAAGTATTCACAGCTATTGATGAGCTGACGAAACGTTATGGTCTTGAAGTCAACAAACAAAGCCTCATCTGTCCATCGACAAAACGTCACGGTTGATAGCAGTTATTTTGAGATAGTCAAGGAGTTAACCTATCTGGGAACAATGATCAATTCCGCGATCGACACCTTTGTGGAAATCCGACGAAGAATTACCCCAGCAAACCGCTGCTACTTCCGTTTGGCCAAACAAATGGGCTCAAAACTCTTTTCTCGAAAGACAAAGTGCACGTTATTCAAAACGTCTATTTTACCAGTTACACTATGGCGCCAAGTGCTGAACGATAGGTAAAAAAGGGGTATTGATACTGGGCACTTTCGAGAGAAAAACTGTTCGGCGGATATTTGGTCCCATATGCGAAGAGGGCGAATGGAGGAGATAATTCAAGTGTGGATTGTACGAGCTGTGCCAAAATGTGGATGCAGTCCAAGGAGCCAAAACACGTCAACTACTCCGGCTCAGCTACATCGAGCGAATGGACAACAACGCTCCAGCCAAGAGAATCTTTGAGTCCCAGACCCCAGGTTCGAGACGACTAGAAAGACTGAACCTCCACTACAGACGCAAGAGTCAGACGACTGAAGGGAGCTTGCGAAGGACCGCAACCGATAGAAGTTCGCAGGGAGAGACCCTCCATGGATCAGGAGCCAGATAAGTAAGTAAGTAAACGTGCAATCTTAAGTAAACTAAATAGAGGTTTCAACATTTTATATACAGTTTAAAAGATTTGAATTTAATTCAATGTAGTGCACAGAAATAAAAACAAAAAAAACACTATTATTCTCTTTCATGTTTCACATAATTTTTATATTAAACCAAAGTAGCATAATATGGAGCTTGAATGGAGCTTTGCCGATGTTTTACTATAATATCTTCAACGCTTTATACCAGCTTTTTCCCTATTTATCCGACAGTCAAACATTTATAATATGGTCATTGATTGATGAATTTGATCATTTTCATTTCACTAAGCTTAAGGGAACAGAAATCCCTGAGTTAACATAATTGAATAAATCAGATTTTTCAACAAAACCTTTTATATTTGTATTATTTAGTTTGGCAGGGACCATATTAAGAAAAAATAAAACTAACTATAGATACCAACAATCGAAACTGAAGAAAAATCGATATCGAATAGAACTTTCCTTCTTATTTAAAATATCCTTTTTTGTTCTTCACATACCTATACAACATATGTAGTATACATATATCTTTTAATTGTGAATTCATGCAAGGATATCAAATTTCATTTCAGAGGCGCATTCGTACACAGACTCATCCTTTGAAAGTCAAAGTTTTCAAACTTTCTTATAAAATGCGGTTACATTCTGGTGGTCTTTGTCTCTTTATCGAATGAATTTCTTCGTATGACAAATTGAATATTCACAGTACCTATACATTTGTATGTATGTATATCCAATTCATATACTTATCCAACTTCGGTTTACAAGTTTCTAGTTACGGTTACTTAATTAAACTATTATAAATGTGAACATGTGTGTGTAGGTACGAGTATAGTTTAAGTATTTCTTTGAACTAAGTTTGACCTCATGATTCTTTTGAGTTCATTATGTTTTATGGGGCGTGCTTGCTGTTGGTGATCTGATAAGAATTCTGGATTTCATAATACGGGAGTCAAAGACTCTTATTTGGTCTTTGGTATTGATTTTTCTTGTTAATTCAACAAAGCACTGAGGAATACAAATCTTTGAAATTTTATTTATTGATCCGAAAAAGACAATTTTAGTGTTTTCGGGTGAATTGAAGAACTAACTATTCCTAGTTTGTACCTTCGTATAAATTTGTGGGATCATACAATTTATTTTCCTTGAACGTGTTTAGAGATGTGTTGAAGAGATTGATATATTTTCAACAAGTATGGAATATCGTTAGGGTGTGATATTCCATTAGAAATTTATCTCCCAACTCCGAATGTTAAGAAGTTCCCATTGAAAATTATCATCCGCTCATGAAAGCAGACATATTTCATAAGTTTGAATTAAAAAATATGCAGGTTAGCGTTAGAAAGATGTGTTCCAGCACAAAATTTAGGGGGTAGCTCATATGATATTCTCTCAATTGGGTTGCACTGAACCCCATTACAAGCAGCATTCAGCCAAACTTGTAAGCTAGCCCTAGCAGAATTGAAACGAACGAAGGGTAATCGATTGAACAGTGAAATTCTGCGGTCACTGAACATCAAGAAGGCCTACAAAAATCCGTATTCCTATTGCTCATGGTTTAGTTAGTTAGTTTAGTTTTTTTTTATTGAAAAATATAAATAAATACATAAAATATTTTAACAATAATTGTGGCATGGCCTTTGAGCCGTCAGCCAGAGTGATGTTACAATATGATGCAATGAGCAAAAAAGAAGAAAGAATAACAAATACAATACAATTAGAAGTAATTTAAATAAAGAAAAACAAAAACCAAATTTAAGAATGGTAGAACACTAAAAGCGTAGGTGGGATTTAATCCACTCAATACGATGGAGGTTTTGTTCAGACCAAGCACCCCGACTCGCTCGTTGTTGTCGCTTTTTTGTCCAATTCAGTTTTGTTACCATCAATTAAAAGAAATTTATAAAACTGTTCCTATATTCTAAAGCTTCTTGGCAGTAATGAGCTAGGTTTAACCATCCTCCAATGCCATTAAGAATATCATATGCTTCGCTTAGAGTTAAGTAGTTTTTTTCAAAATAAAGCCTTCTGAGTTCACGTCACGTAAAATTGGACATACACCTACATATAAAATGATACACATCCTCACGTTCATTAAGATTACAGAGGTTACATATAACAGACAGATCCTACCTGTATGGCATAAAATTAAGTTTTAAAAGCTCTGTCCTAACACGAAATATCATACAAATCTTATCTAGACTTTGACCGTCATTGAAGTAGTTCATTATACCAAGATGGTGATTTAAATTCTTGTAAATAAGTCTTGTTTCCGATGAGACCGCTCTTCTAAGTTGTTCGTTGTAATTTGATTCACCAATTGCAGCTATCAGATCATAAAACGCATCTCACCATTGGTTGTAATCCTCCGTTAAGCGCAACTCCCAACTGTGATTGTTTGCTAGCCTGTACCATTCCTCAAAAACACCCTTTTCAGACCTGAAAAGATACATCATTATAGTTTTTTGAATACTTGCATTATCTTTACTCATCGTTTTAATGATGTAGTTGCAGCTCGCTTTGAGATTTTTGAGGAAGGTTTCCACGAAAAAAGCATATGTTGGGGTCGTGATTGGTAGTCTGAAGAGTCCTTTAAAACAAGTCTCTGCAGTTAATCAAACTCTTCGGCCCTAGTACATCCGAAAATTTCACTGCCAAAGCATAAACACACGTTGGTAGTTGCATTAAAAACTTTGTATTTAGCAGCAGTGCATATGTTTCTATTCGCGTAAAAATTTTTCCACATCATGTTTATTGCAAGTTTTGCTGTTGTACTTTTAGCCTTAAAGTGACTTTCCCAGGAAAGATTTGAGGTTAACGTTACTCCCAGGTACTTATACTCTCTCACCACCTCAAGCAACTCGTTGTCCAGCTTCCATCTCTCATTAACAACAAGCCTCCGAAGATTTTTTTCAAAAACAATTATTTTAGATTTACCAGCATTAATTCGCATATCCCAAACGTTGCAATACTCTGATAATCTATTTATTATGAGCTGAAGGGTCGCTAAACTTTCGGCTAGAATAACTAGATCATCAGCGTATAGTAAAACCTTTATCAACAAACCAGAAAATCTTACACCCCCAGGTAGCTTTTGAACAATGTCATCAATAAATAAAAAAAACATTAATGGACTCAATATGCATCCTTGAGGGACTCCAGTTGAAGTATTGAAAGCGTCTGATGCCTGCGATCCTCCATGAATAGCTGCTGTGGTATCTGACAAAAGTTCCGTGTACATTTTTAAAAATTTTGAGGATAATCCCAAAGTCGACAGTTTATCAATAAGACTATTTCGGTTGACATTGTCAAAAGCAGCTTTGAAATCAACAAAAAAAACAATACAATTTCTTGTTATTCTCAATAAAATGCTTAGCGGTGCTATGAAGAACAAATATTTGGTGGGCTGTGGAGAAGCCAGCACGAAAGCCTGCCTGGAAACAGCTTAGCACGTCATTTTCGTCTATCCAAGAAATAAGTCTGCTATACATGACTTGAGTAAATATTTTTCTTAAAGAGTTGAGAAAAGATATTCCTCTATAATTTTCAGGCAATTCCCTGTCACCTTTTTTGAAAATTGGGAAGATTAATGATTTTTTAAAGCTCCTTGGCATTTTCCGATTGCGTAAATCTTATTGTAGAAATCAACTATGATATTCAAAAAGGAATCCGTTGAGAATTTATAAAATTCGGAGGGTATACCATCAACTCCTGTAGCTTTTCCATTTTTAGCCAAGCTGAGTGCTGTTTTTACTTCTATTAATGTAAAGGTATCATCCATGGCTGGGACATCAATACAATCAATAAGGCATATAAGAAAGTTTTTTGTTCTAAAACAGGATTTAAAAGTCCTTGAAAATAGAGAGCAAGTGCATCGGTTTGTACGGATATGTTTGAGACTGGGGACAAATCTCCTATAGTTCTGACAATGTTCCAGAATGATTTTGAATCCTTAGTATTCTCTAACACTACTGCAAGCGAATCAAAATGTTCTTTCTTTTTGTTTAAACAAAGTTGCTTATATTTGCTATTTTTAGTTAGATATTGAAGGCGAAAGAAATCAGAATTTGTTTTTCTATATAGCTTCAGAGAGGCAAAGCCCGATTTTCTAAGCTTTTTACATTCAGTGTCAAACCAAGGGTTGCGCTTCTCCGTCATAGAAGAAAGGGATCTGCTGGGTACTGCATCAAGTACCATTTTCTGTATATTTTCACACCTTTGATCAATGTTTGCAAATTCAATTTCCCGGTTTCTTTCCAAGCATTGATTCAAGTTTGCCTGGTACTGCATTTTTATTCCATCAATCCATTTTAATTTTGGCAACACATTGTTTAAACTAGATTCTGGTTGAACAAGTATTTCTAAATTGACAAAAGTTACAATTGGCAAATGAGCTGAAATAGTTTTGTTTTCGATTTTAAAATCAGTAACATTGTTTTTCCAGTCACCTTTTATTGCACAATAATCTATTGTTGAGTTTCCTTGTCCACCAATAAATGAAAGTTCTCTTTCTTTATCACTTTTTGATACTCCATTAAGAACAAATAAACCATAATTTTCAAACATCTCAATAAGTTGTCTGCTTTGACTATTTAGAATGTTGTCTTTGAATTCTCGCTTTTCAGAAAAATGGCTGGGCAGATAGAAACTGGACTTGTTGGATTTTGATAGCTACTTATTCGTGAATTAAAATCCCCGATTACCATAACATTATCTGTCTTAGATCCACTTATAATATCATGCAGTTCATCAAAATCGTTATTCCAATTATTACAATTAATATATATTGGTATTAAGGTTAACACATTTCTAGGCAAAGAAAGTTGGACAGTTGGTTGAGTTTGTATGAATTGAAATCGAGCAATTTTTACCAAGGTGGCGTTATTATATCCGCATAACATACCTCCACTAGCCCTTCCAAATGCGGAGTTTCTTTTAGCTGGTACCCATTTAAGAGAGAAACCAGCAAAATATTTTGTAAATTCAATTTCTTTCCCTTCCTCTATAAACGTTTCTATTAAGAAAAAAATATCAAAGCTTTTAACATATTGAAAAAAATCTGCAAACAATAATTTATTTTTTAAGCCCGAGATGTTATTGCTTAAGATTTGTAACTTATATTGGCTGACGGGTGGTTCCTATTGGATATCATCATTGTTTTTGATCAACCTAAGTCGCTTAAGACTTGTCGACGGGCGCGTCTCTGCCCACTGCGTTACCGATGCCAACTCGTCCGGTTGCAGTTGTGTATTGCGTGAACGGCTTAAAGAATGGTAATGCAGATTCTCCAAATATATTGCTGACATATGAAACGTCATTTTCTGACATAAGCTCTAAACCTCTTCCTGTTTTGTAAACAAACTCGTGGTTATTAATTACTAATTTATCCGATTTAACTAAAATGTTTGCCGCAGAGCTTATTTCTTAAAGCTTATTTCTGATGATGAAAAGTTCTTGTCGTTTCTTTCTAAATTGTGCTGTCTGTTCCCGATGAATAACGATACCAGTCCCTCTAAGAGTTTTAGCTGCACTTTGAATATTTTCCACCGTTTCTCCAGAGCCAAGTTCTAGTGTCACAAGTGCTTTGTCGTTGTTCCTTGTCGGTATCTCTTTAGCTTTTTTAACAAACAACTCGCTTTGTGGTACCTTTAGCAAACTTGCACACGTTTGTTACGCTAATTCATGTGCTTTTATAGACGGGTCTCGTGGAAGGTGTATTACTAAATTGCACTCGTTTGCTTTCCTAGAGAGTATTTCCACCTGTTTTTCAAGAAAATCATATCTTTCCTGCATCTCCAAAAGTTGACAGCTCAGTGCTTCATTTTGGTGTCGGAGTGCTTGAATATCCAAAGCAATGCCGGAGACATCGTTTTTGGTTGCGACATCTTTGATCGCTTCGGTGATGAGGAGTTTAAGATCCTCGATATGCATCGCTCCTACAGCCATGTTTTGGATTATACTCAGAAGAAAACCTTTGCCTTTTGTTTATAGATCTTTACCAACAGTGATTGCAGTATTATTTATATCCTTTACTTAAGCTTGAAGTCACGGATTTAAAAGCTTAAATAAGAATACCTGATGTTTTGGATTCAATTTTTAACTCAATTTTACTTTCTGGTCAAAACTAGAGGTTGAATATACTTCCGATTGTTATTTTATTAAGAATTTATTCTTAATTTTCTTGTTTTAAAATAAGACTATAAATTTTGCACTTTTATCACAATGACAGTTCAAACATCACTCCTTGAGTGCTCATGGTTTAAGGAGTTTAGCAGAAACGTGTTACAAAAATAACCCATTGCCGTCTTGGATCTATTTTGTGGTGTTAAGAAAACAGATCAAATTTTTGGTCTTCCAGTTAAGAAAGTTCGTCAAAAAATATCAGTACTGGCGATTGTGCTCCCATTCCGGCCAGAGCAGGACATTTACAAGAGAATTGGACGTGTTTTTCCTTTTTCTGCTGGTCATCGCATAGCTCGGACAGGACAGAGTATTGTAAGAAATACCCAGCCTCGCCACATGTTCTCCTACATATCCTGGCCAGTGTTCAGTCAAAATATCAAGGTTCGAAAAATATCGTTCGCAATTCTTGAAATACGGATTTTTATCATTATTTATCGATCTTCTCACGAAATTTAGTTTCAATTTCATTAAAATCGCTCAAGGAATAACTAGGTAAGTTGCATAATGTTGACATTTTTTTGAACACACTGTTTTAAACATTTTTCCTGTTGAAATTCTTTTTCAGCTATCACAAGTTTTAATTTTATTGAAACCGCTCAAACATGAAGTTGGTATGTTTTTGAAAACCTCTGTTGAAAATATGTTTTTCTATTTTTTTTTTTTATTTGAACGGATCGTGAATGGATCTTCAATAGTTGCCGCGTGATAGATTCGGGATCGGACCAAATATTTTACGGATCACATAGCAAATTAGATTCGATCCTGACAATTAATTTTTTTTTTAAAAGATCTGCAAAATAAGATTCGGGATCGGATCAAAAATAAGTTTGAATTTTTCATCATATTTTATCGTTTTCCGAACCTTAAAAAATATTAACCACCCTGGCTATGTCTTGCCTAGGTCTACACTCCATATCAGATCAAATGTTTGGGATTTATTACAAACGGGCCAGATCTTCCTGGATTTTTTGCAGTTTTGCAGCTGTTCTATTAAGGAGTATATTGCCCTTCACAACTTCAAGGGGAATGTCCTTACCTGGCTAGTTCATCCATCCGTTAATTTCCCTCAAAGCTACAGTGATCTGGACTGGAACTCAGATAAGAGTGACCTTGGGATTGATATTCAGGCTAACGAGCTCATCTTGGCATTGCTGGACTAATTTAGATGTATAGCCGAATCAATAGATTTAACGTCTGCCTGACTGTCTGTGAGGATAACTTGATTTCAATTTTGGTTTAGTTCTTCCAGAATCACCAGCAATTTTGTTTGAAATACACCAGCGTATTTGGGTAGCCTAAAGGACCTGAAGATATTTTTTTTTTTTTTTTTTTTTTTTTTTTTTTTTTATACACTTCAGAATTCTGTATTGTAATGAGCTTAAAGCAAGCTGCATTCTACAATCAGAGGCTCATCATGAGTGCATGTGTTAGTGGTTAGTAGATTAAGCAGAGCTAACACAAGCACATAAATAAATAAAAATATACAAAATTAAACAAATTACAAAATTAGACACATAATATAAAACATATACATAAATAAGTTAAGGTATAATCAAGACATAGGAATTCACGAGAGTGGAACACTGGTTCGCAACAGTGTTTTTAACCCTACTTTACTTATGTTAAAATCAACTGAGGCAGCGTTCAAATTAAAAAGTTTGCACATACGATTAAGAGGTTCGTGAATACCATAATTGGTTCTATGAAAAGGAACGTGAAACAGTTCAAATCTTCGAAGGTGGTGGGATCCCCCACGGTAGTTTATACCTATACAGGCTAATAAGTCAGGAGCATCAATTTCGCCACTGATAAGTTGGTGAAAAAATATTAAATCATTATTAACACGCCTTTGACATAAAGTTTGAAGTTGCAGAAGCATGATTCTATGTTCATAAGGTGGCAGGTTATACGGATCAGCCCAAGGAAGACCTTTCAAGGCAAAACGAATGAAGTTATGTTGTATTGATTCAATACGGCTTTTATGAATTTCGTAAAAGGGAGTCCATACTTGGGAGGCGTACTCAAGATGGGGTCTTACATAGCAATTGTATAAAGAGAGAGTAACATACGGGTCTTTAAATTCCTTTGCCCAGCGTTTTATAAATCCAAGCATGGAACTCGCCTTATTTACAATATAATTAATATGTACTATGAAATCTAGATCAGAACTTAAGTGAACACCCAGGTCTTTGAAACTAAAAACACGGCAGAGTGTGTGCTGTGAAATGGAATAGTCAAAAGCACTCACTACTCGTTTTTTTGAGAAAGTTATAGTTTGACATTTTACTGGGTTAAGAGAAAGACCATTTTTCCCACACCAAACGCTAAAATTGTTAATATCAGCCTGCAGGAGAATATGGTCATGATTTGATTGTATTGTTTTAAAAATTTTCATATCGTCAGCATATATAAGAATATTACTACATCGGATACATGAAGTAACATCATTTATAGCGAGAATGAACAAAAACGGGCCCAGATGGCTTCCCTGAGGTACACCCGAGTGAGCACTAAATGGGTTTGAAAGACAATTTCTGAATTTTACCTGGTAAGATCTTTTTTCAAGGTATGACTTAATCCATGATGTAACAAAAGTTGGAAAACCAAAGGCTTTAAGTTTGAATACAATAATTTCATGACTAAGTTGATCGAATGCTTTTGAAAAGTCAGTGTATATGCAATCAACTTCATTCCCGTTTTCTAATGTATTAGAACATTTATGCAGAAAGGTAAGGAGATTTGTTACCGTTGATTTTCTTCTCACAAATCCATGCTGTTGATCACATATAATACTCTTAGTATGAAATGCTAGGCTCTCACATACAACTTGCTCAAAAAGCTTTGGAATACAAGAGAGCTTTGCTATGGGCCTATAGTTCATTATATCAGTTTTGTCACCCTTTTTAAAGATTGGTGTTAGAAACGATTTCTTCCATAAATTGGGAAATACTCCTGTCCTCAAAGAAAACTCGAACAACAATTGAAGGGGTTGAACTAGTATAAATTTACACTTTTTCAATAGTATAGGCGGAATTCCATCTGGACCAGATGAATAATCATCATTTAATGATGAGAGAAAGTCTAAAACAGTACTCGGTGGCACTGGGATATTGTTGCAACTTGTTTGAGCATAAGTATGTAAATTCTTAAAATAATTTTCGTCGATATCTAAGGGCTTGTCAACAAAAGAATTACGAAAATTTTTCGCAAAAGCATTACAAATATCAATGGTTTCCTGCAACGAACAATTTTCATACATGAAGTTTGCTGGATAACCATCTGAGTTTTTTTTCGAATTAACAAACCTCCAAAATGCTTTTTGGTCATCTTTTAGAGAACTACCCATTTCGTTTACATGGTTAGTGTAAAGATGTTTTGAAAGAGTTTTAAATTCTTCAAAAAGGATAATATATGAGTTGTGGTCTACTGGCGAAAGAGTTTTTAAGTACACTTTCCATGCTTTGTTTCTTTTATTTCGGAGTGTTCTTAGCTCTTTCGTATACCATGAGTGGCAAAAGTTTCTATTTTTAGATAATTTTAAAGGGATAGTATTATTAATGCAGTTATTAAGGATGGAATAAAAACTAAAAACTGCTTCGTCAATATCGCTAGATACTGATATATTCTCAATACCAGACCTGGCTATTTCATCTGAGAGCAATTGAAAGTTTGCCTTTCTGTAGTCAAAAGTATATGAGCAATCATAAGGGTTACTGTTTTCAGTAAGGTGATTGCTCAGGTCAAAAAAAAATATCTAAAGGAGGATGATAGTTATCTATATTAGTTATTCCGGAACTAGATTCTAGAACCAGAGTACTATTAGCGTCTGAAGAAAATACCAAATCGAGAATTCGATTTTTAGAGTTTTTAATACAGCTTAATTGCTGTAAGTCAGTTGAAATTATTCTATCAAGAAGCAGTAACTCATTGTGAGAAGAAGTTAAAGAAGCTTCTTGATAGGATTCGTCATCAGAGGGAACCCACTCTATGTGGGGTAAATTAAAATCACCAAGAAGTAATATGTTGCTGTTGGAGCAAGACAAGTCAATAACAAAATCTAAGGCCTTAGAAAGTTCCACATAAACTGCGTCCGAGCTTTTCGGAGGAATATATGCATTTAATATATAAAACTGTTTGTTTTGTATTGTTAATTTTATGCAGATTAATTCAATTGAGAGATTAAAAGGGAAAGATAAAGACGAAGACGTAAATTTATTTCTAACTGCAATTAAAACACCACCTCCCAATTCTTTTGGCTTATCAACATGACGATCTTTTCTATATACTAAAAACTCTTGATTGAAAAGTTCCGTGTCCAAAAAACTTGAATTCAGCCAAGTTTCAGTCAAAACAAAGATGTCATGTGAAAAAGCTTGGGAGTTCATATAAATATCAGCAGTTTTGCTGCGAAGCCCTCTTACATTTTGGTAGAAGAGGGTAATCCTGCTTAGTTTTTTGATTCATTTTTGGGTAAATTTCGGGTGGATCTATTTTTCTTTACAGAAAATTCTTTAATAAGAGCTTCTGGAGGCCAATTACTCATATTGCAAATAGAATCAAAATAAGAAGCATGTGCTACTATTTTGAAAGAAGAAACGAAACTATTTATTTTGCTGATTTTTGTGCACTTAATAGAATTATTTGTAGGGATACAATTATTAGCTAATAAGTGGGAAACAATATCATCCGCAGCAATATCTGGTTCAAGGCGAGAAATAAATATGGACCTAGGTTTTGAAACAGCTTTGATTGGCCTAGGATCAGTTATTGTACTGGCAATGGTAGCACAATCTGCATCAGAGATTGTTTCTACGACCATCATTGAACTTTGATTTATAACCTCAGCCGGAGGAGCTAATTCTAAATCAAGATGGGGACTAATAGTTATGTTTGTTCGTTTAGAAGGTGGACCAGAGTTTTTAACAACAACTGTATTATCACGCCCCCTTTTGTTATTCTTTTTGGCATTTAAAGACTCAGAAAAGATTAGTGAACCAACACCACACTCCATCTTTAGTGTAAGTCTCTCGTCACAACATCATCTTAACAGTCTTTCCTGGGTGTCCCGATGACAAAAAATCCAACAAAATATGGCGTTTTTTCATTAATCTCAAAATCTGGAGGGGTTCTAAAATAGAGTTTTTGCCCCCGGATCGGAATAATCGTAGATCCAGGCAGCACATTAAAAACTTCTTACTTAAACAGTTTCCAAATTTAATAACTCATGGCTAATGCAGCCTTTGTACCTATTGTTTGGTGTTGTCATATGTAGGTAATCCTGAAAATATTAAAAAGTACCCAAAAATGTTTAACCGTTTGTTAGCTACTCGAAACTAAAGCTTATAAAAACATGTCTTCGCTCAACTATGAAACAAGAGCGATACAGGTCTCACAACTATTTGTATTGAAAAAGCCATGCTTTATGGTTTTAAAGAAGACGAAATTGTTACAAGATTTACAGAAATGATACCACATACCACGCAGAGCAGCATTTCAATTTTCAAGCCTGTTCCTTGTCAAAAGTACGTGTACTGCACCACAATTCCTCGTTTGATATTTGTGGTTAGAGAATCTTAAGAGTTTGTGGGTAGTCAGCAATTCACAAAAGCTTGCAATTTCCTCTAAATGGTAATAGTAACTTTCAAGATTTATTAACTACGAATTTGACATTGGATTCGAAGAATCTCAACTTAGTGCGATGAGGTCACCTCTGTAGGCAAAACTCCAGATTCGACACCGAATATAGTTATTAATCGATAGCAAAACCCTGAATGTTAAAAACTTCGAACTGAAAAAATATGGAAATTACAGTTTTGTTTTCAGATTTTTTCAGTGTTGCGTTCGGCACTGGAGCTCAAACACTTGAATTATTCGTTAGGCCAACCTCATTACCAACTCAGTAACCGAATCCCGTTCGTTTCTTGGCGGGGATCTTTTTTTTTGTGACTGGAATTCATTCCTTTTCTTACACATTAAGGATGAAATTTAGCCTGGAAGTAATTTTTGTAGTCCTGTCGCTTGGACGGTATTTTCAAAAATGGCGCCCAATCTGTGAAAAATGGTATATTAAACAAAAATTCGAATATATCTTGAAAATTTTCCACAATCAAAATAACAGTTTATGTCTTAAAAGAAAGGCTTGTTAGTAGACAAGCCTTCGGGTGAAATTTCAGTGTTGCCACTTTTCAGAAACACCTCCACTCAGAAACCTCCACTTTTTTTGATCATTTAAAATATTTTAAATATAAAAACGTTGCGGAAACGCTTCTAGATGCCAAACATGCTTTGGGAAATAAAAATCAATATTTTGAAAAAAAAAAAGGTGTTGAGTAGACGCACTTTCGGTTAAAATTTCAATGTTGCCATTTTTCAGGAATATACTTTTTTTTTTATGTCAAAATGTGCTGCCCTCACAAACCCCTCACCTCGCTATTGAACAAAGTCTTGATAATAAATTACCAAACCATACGTGTTATCACGCTCCGCACCCAGCTGACAAAGCTAGGGGTGGATCAGCAATACTTATAAGAAAGTGCTTAACACACTATGAAGAACCAAAGTTTACTAATGAAAATATGCAATTAACAACAATTAGTATTGGTATTAAACAGAAAGAGTTTAAGATAGCAGCTAAATACTGCCCTCCGAGGCGCTCTCCAACTGAAGAAGACTTTGCAGAACTCCTTAATTTATTAGGACATAACTTTCTTGTTGGTGGTGACTTCAATGCTTAACACACCCACTGGGGATCTAGGCTCATAACCACAAAAGGTAGACGGCTATACCAAGCAGGCCGCAAATACAACTGCGAATTTTATTCTTCTGGTTCGCCAACATATTGGCCATCTGATACTAACAAAATACCAGACCTTATAGACTTTTTCGTAGTTAAAGGTATTAAACGAAACCATATAAGTGTCGAAGGTAACTACGACTTATCGTCAGATCATACTCCAGTAATTTTAACACTGAGTGAAGCGGAAATAATAGAAAAAAGTAATCCTAAGCTCGTGAATAAGAGAACAAACTGGAACGAATTCAGAGATAAACTTGAAAGTTTTATAAACCTCAGATCCCCTATGCAAACAATTGAACAAATTGACCATGAAGTAGAACAATTTATTGCTGATGTGCAACAGGCTGCAGAAGAAAGTACTCCAACTATTTCGAACTCAAGAGAAAGAGAAATAAAATTTCCTGCCGAAATAAAAGAGCTGATATTGGAAAAAAAAGAAGAGCTCGAAGAAAATGGCAAGTTACGAGATTTCCAGGTGATAAGGCAGTTTTTAACCGTCTTAACAACGAACTAAATAAAAGAATCTGTGAGTTTAAAAACGATTTACTTAGTAGATTCCTGAATAGTCTTACGGCGGATGCTTCTACAGAATACTCCTTATGGAAAGCAGCTAAGCGCTTAAAAAGACCACAGGCACAAAACCCGCCAATAAAGTCTCAAAATGGTGAATGGGTCGGAAATCCGAAACAAAAGGCTGATCTCTTCGTTGAACATCTAGCGAATGTTTTTAAGCCATTCCCAGCAAACACAGCTACAGATCCCTTACAGTTTTTTTGAAAGAAACGACAAATGCGAAATACCTTTTGTCACGCTCAAAGAAGTAAGAAGCATGTGTCAACATAAGTTGTCTAGAAAAAAATCACCAGGGTACGATCTCATAACTGCTCAGGTTTTGAAAGAATTGCGTTTAATAGCCTTCAAGAAACTCCAATTTATAATAAACGCATGCCTTAAACTAAGATATGTGCCACATCACTGGAAAATTGCAGAAGTCATTGTTATACCTAAACAAGGTAAGCCACCAACAGAAGTAACATCTTACAGACCAATATCGCTTATACCAATCATGGCAAAAGTTTTTGAAAAACTGCAACTGAAAAGGCTTAGCAAAATAATAGAAGAAGGAAGACTAATTCCGAGCCATCAGTTTGGATTTAGAAATAAACATTCCACGATAGACCAAGTGCATCGAATTACGGATGTTGTGGAAAAGGCACTAGAAGAAAAACAAGTATGCTCGGCTATATTCTTAGATGTTGCTCAGGCCTTTGACAAGGTTTGGCACTTGGGAATTGTGTACAAACTGCATAGGAACCTTCCCAGGCAGTACTACGAAATACTGAAATCCTACGTTACGAACCGACTCTTTAGAGTACGGTACGACCAAAATTACTCGGAACTAAAGAAAATTGAAGCCAGTGTACCACAAGGAAGTGTCCTAGGACCAACCCTGTATCTGTTATATACAAGGGATATTCCAGTGGACATCAACGCTATCATGGCCACCTTTGCTGATGATACTGCAATATTGGTGCCAGATAAATCCGTTACGAAGGCTACACAAAAATTGCAAAATGCAGTCGATAAAGTTAGTGATTGGACGCAGATATGGCGCATCAAACTAAACGAAACAAAATCGACGCATATAAACTTTACAAATAAAAACGTAAACAATGTTCCAATTTATATAAACAGTACAGCAGTACCTTACTCCAATACCGCCAAATACCTTGGAATGACTTTGGATGCAAAGCTTAAATGGAAAGAGCACTTCAAAAAGAAAAGAGAAGAACTAAACTTGAAGTACAGAAAAATGTACTGGTTGCTAGGAAAGAACTCGGACCTATCTATCCAGAACAAACAAATGTTATATAAGCAAGTATTGAAACCCGTTTGGACATATGGCATCCAACTATGGGGCTGTACAAAGAAAACAAGTGCTAAGCCCATCCAAAAATTCCAAAGCAAGGTCCTTCGTGGAATAATTGATGCCCCTTCGTATATAAGAAATACCGATCTACATCGTGACCTTCAAATTGAAATGGTTACAGAAGTGGTTAAAAAACACGCTGTATCACACAATCAGCGACTGCAAAGTCATACAAACTCTGAAATGGAGACCGTCCTAAATGTACGAAACAATGTTCGAAGATTAAGAAGAACCAAGCCTCATGAGCTGATGGTCTAAAAGCTATGGGAAAGTGTTATAACTTTAAACTTCCCCCAATGCGATTTAAAAATTAAGAAATAAAAATCATTTGTCGATCTTTCATAGATTGGTCCTGATTCACCGGTGGTTTTAGTGCGGTAAGAGTCCCACACTACTTGGTACCGATTCTTACCGAGTGTCTTTTGAAGATTTTCATCGGGTAGAAAAAAAAAAAAATATTTCATTAAAATCGCTCAAGGAATAACTAAGTTGTATAATGTTGACATTTTTTTGAACACCCTATTTTGAAAAATTTTTTCTGTTGAAATTCTTTCTCAGCTATCACAAGTTTTAATTTTATTGAAACCTCTCAAACATGAAGTTGGTATGTTTTTGAAAACCTCTGTTGAAAATATGTTTTTCTATTTTTTTTATTTGAACGGATCGTCAATGGATCCTTAATAGTTGCCGCGTGATAGATTCGGGATCGGACCAAATTTTACGGAGCGCATAGCAAATTGGATTCGATCCTGACAATGAATGTAATTTTTAAAGATCTGCAAAATAAGATTCGGGATCAGATCAAAAATAAGTTTCAATTTTTCATCATATTTGATCGTTCTTCGAACCTTGAAAAATATTAACCATCCTGGCTATGTCTTGCCTAGGTCTACACTTCATATCAGATCAAATGTTTGGGATTTATTACAGACGGGCCAGATCTTCCTGGATTTTTTGCAGTTTTGCAGCTGTTCTATTAAGGAGTATATTGCCCTTCATAACTTCAAGGGGAATGTCCTTGATGCCTGGCTAGTTCATCCATCCGTTAATTTCCCTCAAAGCTACTGTGATCTGGACTGGAACCCAGATAAGAGTGACCTTAGGATTGATATTCAGGCTAACGAGCTCATCTTGGCATTGCTGGACTAATTTAGATGTAGCCGAATCAATAGATTTAACGTCTGCCTGACTGTCTGTGAGGATAACTTGATTTCAATTTTGGTTTAGTTCTTTCTTGAGTATTATGCACGCTTCCAGAATCACCAGCAATTTTGTTTGAAATACACTAACGTATTTGGGTAGCCGAAAGGACCTGAAGATATATAAAGACTCTGAAATTATTAGTGAACCAACAGCACACTCCAGCTTTGAGTAGTGTTAAAGTCTCTCGTCACAACATCATCTTACCAGTCTTTCCTGGGTGTCCCCGATGACAAAAAATCCAACAAAATATGGCGTTTTTTCATTCATCTCAAAATCGGAATCGGGATAATCGTAGATCCAGGTAGCACATTAAAAACTTCTTACTTAAACAGTTTCCAAATTTAATAACTCATGGCTAATGCAGCCTTTGTACATATTGTTTGGTGTTCTTATATGTAGGTAATCCTGAAAATATTAAAAAGTACCCAAAAATGTTTAACCGTTTGTTAGCTACTCGAAACTAAAGCTTATAAAAACATGTCTTCGCTCAACTATGAAACAAGAGCAATACAGGTCTCACAACTATTTGTATTGAAAAAGCCATGCTTTATGGTTTTAAAGAAGACGAAATTGTTACAAGATTTACAGAAATGATACCACGCAGAGCAGCATTTCAATTTTCAAGCCTGTTCTTTGTCAAATAACTTTTGAACAATATTATATAAAACCGTAAATATTAATTTGTGTCGTTATCCTTTGTTTCAAACTTTTCGGCGGTTAAATAATAATTTGCCTCATCATCATCATGTCCTGTAACCCTGCCTGTTGGGGCTTACGGCGCCAACAAATCATTTCCATCTGTCCCGGTCTGCTGGTAGATGTGTCACCTCTTTCTCTGGGAGAAAATTACAGTTTTGTTTTCAGATTTTTTCAGTGTTGCGTTCGGCACTGGAGCTCAAACACTTGGATTATTCATTAGGCCAACCTCATTTTTAGCAACTCAGTAACCGATTCCCGTGCGTTTTTTGAAGGGGATCTTTTTTTTTGTGACTGGAATTCATTCCTTTTCTTACACATTAGGGATGAAATTTAGCCTGGAAGTAATTTTTGTAATCCTGTCGCTTGGACGGTATTTTCAAAAATGGCGCCCAATCTGTGAAAAATGGTATATTAAACACAAATTCGAATATATCTTGAAAATTTTCCACAATCAAAATAACAGTTTATGTATTAAAAGAAAGGCTTGTTAGTAGACAAGCCTTCAGGTGAAATTTCAGTGTTGTCACTTTTCAGAAACACCTCCACTCAGAAACCTACACATTTTTTTGATCATTTAAAATATTTTAAACATAAAAAACGTTGCGGAAACGCTTCTAGATGCCAAATATGCTTTGGGAACTAAAATCAATATTTTGAAAAATAGGTGTTGAGTAGACGCACTTTCGGTTAAAATTTCAATGTTGCCATTTTTCAGGAATATACTTTTTTTTTTAAGTCAAAATGTGTTGCCTTCCCTTTTTTTGTAGCTTTACGTGAAAAAAAGTTGCTGGACTTGTTCTGGAAAAATAACGGTTTATGTCTTAAATGATAAGTGTTAAGTAGATGCACCTTTGTGTAAAATGGCATTGTTGCCACTTTTCAAAAACATACTTTTTTTTGTCAAAATGGCGTCCAAGTGACATCAGGATAACAACAATGACTTCCAGGCTAAATTGCATCCTTAATGTATAAGGAATGAATTGCAGTCATAACTAAATTTCTCCGCCAAAAAAGAACGGGACTCAGTTTCCTGTTCGGACTATATAAAAACTATTTTTAGCCCAAATAATAAAGGGTCTGCCAAATAACTTTTTTTTTTGAAAATGCTACTACTACATGGAGTGTAGCTTCGGCTGTGTGGCACGTAGGGCCGTCCTGTTGAAACCAAATGTTGCCAATATCCTCCTCTTCAATTTTTGTGAACAAATATTCGTTCAAAATGGCCCGATAACGATCGCCATTGACTGTAACGGCCACTCGAAGAAAAATGGCCCAACTATGCCTCTGGACCAAAATCCGCACCAAACAGTGACTCGTTTTGGGTGTATCGGCTTTTTAATGGCGTGCGGGTTTTCTGTGCCCCAAATGCGACAATTTTGCTTGTTTACAAACCCGCCAAGATCAAAATGAGCTTCATCTGAAAAGATGACTTTTTTTTGGCAAAATCGGCATCTTCTCTAAGTCGATCGCAGGCCCACTTAGCGAAGCAGCCATTTGAATGAAATTATTTTCCATTATTAACCGGAAGAATTGTACTTTCAAATAAAAAAAGAAATTTGAGAAAATATTCAGTAGTTTTTTTATAACATTTTCAAAAAAAAAAAAAGTTATTTGGTGGACCCTTTATAAGGACTTGTATTAGCAATTATGTAATAGAATTCATTTCATACTCCTGATTGCTTTAAAATAGAAATTTTCATTCTATTAGGACTTTATTAAAGTAAAATATTCAAATAGCCTACAGGTGTTACATAATAAGAAGTGTTAAATAGAAATACAAAAAAAATCCATTTCGGTTGAAAAAAACATTTAAATACTTGTTGATTTGCAATAAAAAAAAAAACGGAATTGAAAAAGGGAGATATATTAAAGAAACCATTTGTCATGTTTATCCAAAGGTTCTTATGCCTTCTTTAGATACAAAAAAAAAAACAAAATTCGTATTCGTATATGTATATCCTTCTTTAAGAATATAATCTTCGCTACTTTAAGGTAGGAATAGGAACAATTTATTTTCAGTGCCAGATGGGATGTTAGTATTCGTTGGGTCGGGTGATATTAGGATGTCTGTGGCAAACGGGAGAGGCTATAAAACATTTATATCAAACAGCGGGACACATTGTTCGTTTAAAAAGAAGAGAGACTCAAATAAGGAAAAAGCAAATTGAGTTTAGATCGTATTACTCACACCGTGATGTTTATGTTTATGTTAATCGCGATAAAGACCAAGTTAAGTATTGATAGAAAAAAGGAACAAAACTAAAGTTTTATTCGAACGATAACTATGATTATTATTTATGAAATGGTTATAGATATTCACTGATATTGATTTTATGTCAAAACCTGCACAATTTGTATCTCCATAACCCAGCCCCGGATCTACGATTTTTCCGAACCGGGGCAAAAACTTGATTTTGGCGCCCCTGCCGTTTTTGAAAAAAATGAAAAAAGCCACATATCTACCTACTTGTTTGGATTTTTTGTCACTGGGAGAATAAAAGTTTTTAATGGATGTTCAATCCATACCTCTTCAGAAACTTTTCATTATAGATAAGAAAACTGACAATGTCTACACAAAGACGATTCACAGAAAAAGGGAATTTTATTTTTGATTCAATCGCGAATCTTATTTTATGGTTCCTAATTAAATTCGTTTTCATTCGAATCATATGCAAGGATCTGTAAAATATTGTTCGTTCCCGAATTTATCATGGGAGATTTATTGAAGATTCACTCACGAACCATTCAAATAAGAAAGAAAAATGTAATTTTACGAATGGACAAAATTTCGAAAAGCCAAAGTTACACAAGATAAAGTCTCGAAGTACAAAGTTTCGATAAAAGTTTTGAAATCCTCTGGACTTCGTTGTTCTTTTTTAATGAAATTGACAGAGGTGATAGCTGAGACAGGGTTATAGCAGAAAAAAATATTTTCAAAATAGAATGTTTCAAAAATATAGCGACATTATGCAACTTCGTTCTTCCTTGAGCGATTGCAATGAAATTTTCACGTGATAGCTGATACAGAATTTTAACAGAAAAAAAATATTTTCAAAACAGGATGTTTCGAAAAATGTCAACATATTATAACTTCGTTGCTCCTTGAACGATTTTAATGAAATTGACACACAATTTCAAAACACAAGTCATTTAAGTTTGGCTGGTTCTTTAATATGCGTGAGGGCAGTTTTTGGCTGGTGGAAAATTTTGTTATATCCACTATTTTGAAAGAAGGTGTTGAAAAAGTTAAATGCAATTTTCTCGGCTCCTATAGAACTAAGAGTACATTTTTTTATTTGGCTTTGTTGATTAAAATATCTTTTAAATTTCGACATCATGAAAAATTGTTGTCGAAAAACTGTAAAAATTGTTTTAAGCATTTATCTCACGTTTGGTCATCTAAACAAAATTTTTTACTAAACAATTTCTTGTAGAGCACTTGATTTCCTACATTTGTGTGTATTTAGTTTTTTTGTGAACCAAAAAATATTTAAAATACGGTGTAGTAAAGTTGCCTGTATCAAGCAAATTATTCTTTACACAGGGAGGAGGGGAAGTTTTGTAAGAATGCACTTTCATACAATGCATAAAACAATTGCTAAAATACAACAGAAAAACTTTCAACAATGTATTAGAGTTCGTTTCTTATATTTAATTTTCCAATCAAGTTATTAGACCGAGAGCTGGTGAACGTTTTGCTCAAAGTATTTTATACCAGTCCAAATTTTGTGGGCGTACTATTTCCATCAGTGCTAGCAACCTGGCAGCGCTAAGACGTCCATAAGACCACAATAATCAACATTTTATTTTGTATTGCATTTTAAAAACGCATTATTCTGGTCTTAGGGTCGTCCTAGAGCTGCCAAGTTAACGGCATATAGTTATATAAAGTACAAGTGAACGAATCTTGGTTGGTATAAAAACGATTTTATTTTGTTTTTGCATTTCGGCGGTCAAGGGGCTGCGGTATCGCTGCCCGGTTGGTCGCATACAGTTTGTAAATATACTGATTGTATGCTCACAAAATTTGGAGTGGTATAAAACACTTTAACTTCGCTAATTTTTTTGCATTTTCAAAGTGCATTTAGGTGTTCAAAGGGCTGCGAAATCGTGCCAGGTTGCTACCATGAAGTTTAAATAAATAAATAAATTGGGTGGCGCAACAGCTCGAGGAGAACCAGGGCCTAGTGACTTATAACTCACAACCATTCCTGTGTGCGTGTTTGTTGGGCAGGAATGGAGGGGACCTACAGTTTTTTGCCGAGTCCGAACGGCTAAATGAGAAGCACTTTTTCATGACAAGTATACTCTTGGAGGATTTGTCAGTTCCTCGCAAGAGGCAGTACCTCGAATAAAACATTTCTGTTTTTAGGTGGCACGGCTGGGAATCGAACCCACACCTTCGGCATGACAGTCCTACGCACTAACCGTCAAGCCACGAGGTACTACACTATGAAGTTTGCACTGATGGAAATAGTATGCCCACAAAATTTGGACCGGTATAAAAATACTTTGAGCAAAATGTTCACCAGCTCTCGGTCTATACGAGTATAGTTGTCAATAGTTTTTGAAAAATTATTTTAAATGGTGAACTAATGACGGAAAAATCTGCTTAAAGTTGACAGAGAAATACCATTTGATCATTAAGCGTTGCAATTCTAAATTTGTTCAGTCACATGGATTTGGCGCCCCTGTAAGCTGCCGCCCGGGGCACAGGCCCCGGTTTGCCCCCCCATAGATCCGGGGCTGCCATAACCAATCGAAATGGAAAAAAATAGATTTCAAAAAAGCACCAATCCAAGCACACTCCTTTTACGATTGTCAATTGTTATGACTTAGGAGCTCTAAAAAGAGAAAACAGTGAGCTCAAAAATCAACTAAATGCACTTCAATCTAAAGTTAATACTTTAGAGGTGGAATTGGAAAACATTCATAGATTAAACATAGATAAAAATCTCATCGTGAAAATAGAAGCAAATAACCAAATTGAACAAAAACAACAAGTCTATGACATTTGTAAAAATCTGTCTAATGGTATCGTCAAGGAAATAAAACACGAAGAAATAAAAGAAATTAAGTCTTGGAACACAAATTTTAAAAATTTTATTGTAAAATTTAACAACAAAGAAGCGGTTTTTTCTATTCTAAAGAACACACAGAAATTAAAAAAACACTTCAATTTCAATCCAAAAAGACTTTCTTCCTACTGTCAGAAGGCGAAGGGCAAGCTTGCTGGGCATCCGACGAAAGCTTATAAAATGCGACCGCGTAAAAGGGAAAATAAGCGTCAACAACGACAAACTTATTGTGGATGAAACTCTGTTTACGTGGGATAATTTAGCTGGAGGGTTGAGATGTGGAAATGATTGCGGATTCTCGAAATTGAAACTAATGTTTAATTTACCCGAGGAGTTCTTTTCGAGTTGTTTACCAACGTGCAACGAGACCGAAAATGACAGAACGTTGACAGAAGCTGATGGTGTAGTTTCTGAATTGGCAGGTACTTCACGCCAATAGCACAGGGATGTTAGTGAGGATCAATCATCTAAGAAAATAAATATTTGTAATTTAAGTGTTGTCGCATATAATGTGGGAGGTCTAAATAATAAATTGATTTTCCCAAATTTTGTTAATTATTTGTTGAACTATAATATAATATTCCTTTTTGAAACACATATTGTTGAAGATAAATGTGTGGCCTTTGAAAGATACTTTAGTACCTATAGCTGCGTTTGGTTACCAGCAAAAAAAACTTCAAAATGGAGAAGATGAAGCGGAGGAACAATGGTTGCTATAAAAAGGAGTTTATCTTGGAAATATAAAATACATCAATACAATGATTTTTACTTTTACATCGAAAATAAAGAAAATACTAGCAGCAAAATGTATATTTTACCCATCTATATAAATTGTACGAAATGGACAGTGGAATATAACAGTCTTTACGATATGTTAAGCATGTTAAGAACACACAACTTATTAATAATTGGAGATTTAAATGGAAGAACCGGTAATTTAGAACCCACATTTAGCAATACGACACGTCAAAGAAATTCAAAAGACTTCAAAGTCAATTCTGAAGGAAAAATTATTTTGGAACTTTGCAATGATTTTGGACTTAATATTTTAAATGGATGCTGCTTTGGAGATTTGGAGGGCGAAATAACTTTTATTGGGAATCAAGGTAGTTCCACAATAGACTATTGTCTTGCTGGTGGAGACTGGTGTTCCTCCATAAAAGATTTTCGTGTAGGGGACCTTAATCTATCCGATCATCTTCCAATTTCAATCGAAATTGAATTAGATATCATTAAATATTTCCCGAAAGATTTGAATAACAACTACCGAGTTTTAAAATGGAATAATAAATATATTGATGAGATCCAGAGAAGAACAAATGACATTTTAATAGAAAAGGAATTACTGATAAGGATCGAATATTTTCCCCTCCTTGAGCTAGAAAGGATTATTATGGATGCAGCTAGCAACCTAATGAAGAAAACCTCCTGCATTAAGAAAAAACACGATTGGTACGATTTTAGTTGTGAAAAACTTCGAAACAAATCATTAGCTTTATTGAATTTGGTGCGTAAATATAATACTTCGAGCTTGAAATCAGCGTATGTGGAAGCTAATAAACACTATAAGTCATTGCAAAGACAAAAAAAGAAATTTTGATGAAAACTTGGCTAAATCTTTAGGTCAATGCAAGGATTCGAAGGAGTTTTGGGCGCTCACAAAAAAAATTTACGGCAGCAAAATTATGAAGCAGGATTCTCAGCTAAGCGTCGATGTTCTACGAAATCATTTCAATAATCATTTGAGTGCACCGATGGAGGAAGATTGTAGTTTTAAATACGCCCATCCCTATCTGCAAACCCATTTTTTGGACGCAGATATAAGCAAAGAGGAAGTTGAATCTATCTTGAAGTTGATGAAGGATGGTAAAGCGGCCGGTTCAAATAGCATTCCTTTAAATATAACTCACCCGAATTTAAAGAAAAATTAGCAGAAGCTTTGAACATAATTTTTAGTTTTGGTATACCACCTGATCACTTTTACGAAGCCCTGATCTGGCCCATACTGAAAAAGGGAGATCCAACCGATCCTAGAAACTACAGAGGAATAGCGTTTCTAAATGCTTCGCTTAAGATATATACTTCAATTTTATGCAAAAGGCTCACTGATTGGGTAGAGACCAACCAAATTTTAAGTGAATACCAAGCTGGATTTAGAAAGGGTTACTCAACGGTAGACAATATTTTTGTTCTAAGTATGAACTTGCAAGAATGAAACTCAGCAACAACAAAAAACTTGATGGGTTTTTTGTAGATTTTAAGGCCGCCTTTGACACTATCGATAGAAACACCTTGTTTTTTAAGCTGTATAACTTGGAAGTGTCAAGTAAGTTTGTTAAGGCCTTGGAAAAACTTTATCAACAATCTTTTGCACAAGTGTTTGACGGGAATGAAAAATCCGAAAAACTAGAAATGAACCGAGGGCTTAAGCAGGGTTGCAATCTTAGCCCGTTGCTTTTTGCACTTTATCTGGACGACCTGGTGCAGTGGTTATCATGCGGAGTTAAAATTGGCACCACCACAGTTAAAGTTATTATGTATGCAGATGACATTGTCATATTAGCAGAGTCTTCAACTTCACTTCAGCTGATGATAAATAGACTGGCAGAGTATTGCAAAATATGGAGTTTAGAAGTTAACATAGACAAGTCAAAGGTTATGATATTTCAGAATGGAAGTGGAAGAGCATCAAGAGGTGAACAATGGAATATTGATGGAAGAGATCTGGATGTTGTTAAAAAATACACCTACTTAGGCATGGAGTTTACTTTCAATCTAAATATGGAAACACATTTTAAATCAAAAGCTTACAAGGCAAGAACAGCTATTTGTGCAAATTGGCAAAGAATTTCTTACAATAAAATATTGCTTTAAGTTCAAAATACAGGGTCTTCAATGCAACTGCGCAATCGATCTTATTTTATGGAGCTCAAGTTTGGGGGACCATCAAATTTGATGCTGTGGAAAACATTCTTTGTTATTTTCTGAGAAAAATCTTCAACCTGTCCATCAGCACACCAAAATATATGTTTTACTTAGAAAGTGGTCTATCAACGCTCTTCATTTCAACTCTTAAACTGAATGCGGACTATCTTATTAAGATATCTAGCATGAATGAAACACGGCTACCCAAAATAATATGGCAGTATTCGGTACAATTCAAGAAAAGTTGGTACCAAGATTGGACAAAGCTAGCAGCGGACGCTGGAAGCACTTTTAACCAATATGGAACAAATAATTTGGAATTGAAGAAATCGCTCTACGAAATAATACAGCTAACAGATGAGCATGAAAGGTACGCTTTCAAAGAAAGGGCTAGAGCATCAGCCGAAAGGAGATTTTACTCGAAAGCTAATTACAATCTCAACGAACTTAACTACTTCTCCCCAAAATTTACAGTGGAAGCCATCAGCACTATTCTCAAAGTAAGAGGCGAGATGTTGCGTCTCAATTTTGTACCTCATCGCAGTGATTTAGCAGTTATTTGTAGTCTCTGCAACTTGAACGAAAAGGAAGATGTTGGCCACTTTCTCGGAGTTTGTCCAGTTTTGAAGGAAATAAGAAGAGCTGTTTATGGTAAAAACATTTGGCAAGACAATGAAATACATAGAATCCTTAATGGTGGTAATTGGATGCAGCTAGTGGCGTACTGTAGAGAGGCCACATCATATCGAACTAGAATCATTAGTGAAAGCTTCTAAAATATTGTTTTAACTAAACTAAAAGTCAAAAAATAATCGAATATAAGCGTTGCGCACATTTTTTTCGTTTTAGCTAAACTAAAAGTCTTCCATTCAAACCTTTTGAAATGTTTTTAATTTTGAAATCGAAAACACTATTAAAGGAGAATAGGACAAAACGGTCTACAAGACCAATAACGACGAGACATATGTCGTCGGAAAGGTATTTTTATGTACTACAATAGTTACTATGGGGGCTTACTTCAAATCACTGTGTGAAAAAAGTTATTCGCTAAATAGGATTGTGTTCTGGTGCATTCTAGTATGAAAAAAACATATTTAGTATGGGGAAAATTTATGAAAACTGGTCTAACCAATAACGACAATATATATGTCATTGGGAAGGTATTACCATTACCTACAGCATCCTTTATACTAGTTCACTTCAAATCACTGAGTGAAAAAAGTTATTCGTAAACTAATGAAATATTATGGTTAATTTTAGTGTGAAAAAAAAAGTTTTTTTTTAGTATGGGCAAAAAGTATGATAGTAAGTTCAACCAATAACAACGGGACATATGTCGTTGGAAAGGAAATTTAATGTACTACAATATTTAATACGGCAGCTTAACTCAAATCACTGTGTGAAAAAAGTTATTCCTTAATTGTTACCCATGCTCCATACATTTTATCTGTGCCAAAATTCCCTAAAACAGCGAATAACTATTTCCACACAGTGATTTTTAATAAGTTGTTATGGTAACTATTATTGTTCATAAAAATACCTTTTCAACGACATACATCTTATTAGTACTGGTAAGACCAGTTTGTATAAATTTTGTCCACACTAAAATGAACCAAAACAAAACCTGGGTTAACGAATAACTTTTTTCACACAGTGATTTGAAATAAGCCGCCATAGTGACTATTGTAGCGCATACAAATACCTTTCCAAAGACATATGTCTCGTTGTTATTGGTTCCTAGACCACCTTCCATACATTTTTGCCGATTGTCCTTTATTATATATAAAAAAAAATATTTCAACTGTGTAATCATTACCTACTTATCTTTTTAAATGCATAATTAATTTATTTAAATTAAATTAACTTTAGAACTTAATTGTAAACAATACTAAAAGCCATTGAGGCAGACGACATATATTGTCATGTCTTTAACTATTCATGATATAAGAAATGTAAATAGAATGTAAATATACTGAAAATCCAATGAATAAATCTAATCTAATCTAATCTTAATCTTGTTATCAACTTGATAATTGATAAATTTTGAAACTCGATATTAAACCGAGTTATAAAAAAGTTTTGATAATTGAACTCATTTTAAGTTCATTTAATTTTATAACAGTTGTTTATCAGATTGTAAACAAATTGAGGTAAAAGAAGACCAAAATTTCAAGATTTTTATCAACTATCAATTTGATAATGAACAATCGTAACAGAAGTGATTGACTTTATTCAAATTTTAAAATGTTCGTAAGAAAAAGCGATTACATACGCCCCATTTATAGTCTTTATTTTCTAATTTATGGATTCTTGTGTGGGTAAGGTACACTATTTGATTTCACTTTTTGATGTCGTTGTTTATTAGAAGAAAGAACTTTTTAAACGCGCTCAAATTGATTTGATTCTTGAAAAATTGATTTGATTTCTAAGTTCAAAAAAGACTAGGTATGTACATATGTAGATATGTATGTCAAAAGGTGCTTTTTTGTTAAAATGAATACAAGTTTTGTGTACAACGTAACTTAAACGAATTTATTTTATTTTATTTATTTGTGTTTCCTATTGTTAATTGAAATGAAATTGTATTATAAAAGTGTCTGTCACTCAATTCAATTCCTGACATAATATATACCTATTTCCTATTTAATTTTGCCCATCATTTTGTAAGGAACTTTAAATGGAATTTAAATTCAACAAATATAACTGAGTATTTGTTTATTTAATTCTGCCTTGACTTTTGTTTATTTAATTCTGCCTTGACTTTATCAACAACAGAAAGCCAAATTTCTGAACAATATGCTAAATAAAAGAAAATAGTGAAGGGGTTTTCCTTGCTGTCCTGCGAAAAAGGGAACTGACTTGGTATTTACATACCTACCTGTCTATTCATTTTGGGGAAGAACAAGGGAGTGACAGACAGCCTCTGAAAAAAAATTTAAATAAAAATTCAAAAGTTACTAGGTATAGGATAGCCGTGTTTTCTTTATACCTATTTTTAAAGAAACTCATTTTTATCCTTTCAGCACGGCTTGTATCTATAAACTATACTACCGTCAGCTGAGAATCAACTTGAAATCACTCTTTCGAAAATTTCAAAAACGGCATTTTTATGTTCAAAAATGTAGCCCGAATCTTTCGTATACTTTAATTAAAAATGGTAGCACAAAAATTATGTATGGAAGGTTATAATGTTTCAATGTTTAACTTTTTAGTATTCTTTTCCATTTTGAGGAAGTAAGGGTATTGTGGTATGTTTGTATTTTTAACTTAACAGAAAAAGTAGTGACCGAATGCTCCCAAATTTGGTCAGCTATTTTTAAATGTTAATAAGAATTAAAGTATGAATTATTTTTTTTTTTTTCTGCCAAACTTTAAGAATGATCACGCACGAGTATTGTTTTAAGAAAAATTCAACAAAAAGAGCTTGCATTACATTTTTAATTTGCAATGAAAATAAAAGGTTGCAATTCACCTGACCTTAAAACATTTCATCTAAAAAAATATATGAAGGGTCCAGGGGAAAAACGGCTCAAGTCCACTTTTTGAAAAAATTAAACTTATGATGACATCTTATAGATCTGTATGGGTACTTTCTGATGTAGTATAGCTCTCTTCACAAAGGATTTCGAAAACTCGCAAAATAGTACACTTTTTAAAAAAACTTTTTTCCAAAAGTATCTTTTTCGCTCCAAAAATTAAACAAAGCAATAATAAAAAAAGAAAAACTTGTGAATAGACCTAGCGACACGTCAGGTAAATAATTAAAACAAAAAAAAATTAAATATTCTAACTACATCCAGTCGAGGTCCTGTCTAACAAATTGAATTGCAAAAACGGTCCAATGTCACGCTTGTGAAAATAATTTTATTTTCAAACTCTATTTTGAAAATCTAGAGGTGTCTGAATAAAAAGCAAAAAACCGTTTCCAATTATCATGTCCGGTTCTTTCAGAAGAAAATTTCAAATAAAAAAATTTAAAATTTTGGTTAAAACATCGAAGGTCCTTTTGACTCATGTCAGCTTATCATGCAAAAACTTCAAGATGTTAAAATCAATATATGTGTGCTTAATATGAGTACTTCGTGCTCAACAAAACAAATTTTTAGTTTTATTTATTTTTCTTTAAATTATCCATTATTTTAGTAATATATTTACAACTACGTTTTTTTCGGAATCAATTAAAGTGGACTTAAGCCGTTTTTCCCCTGGACCCTTCATATGTAAAATAGTAAAAATAAATTAAAATCTTAAGAAACATTCTTCCTAGACTTTTAAAGCTCTTCCTTAGAATTCCTGAAACAAAAACTTACAGTGGATTTACGTTGAAAAATGCATGTAAGTTTAACTGAACTTAATACAAATTGCGTATGACATAGCCCTCACTATATCACTGATGAGTTCAAGCGAGGAAGCAGAACGAAACGCCAATTTGTAGGACTAAAGGCCATAAAAAGCAATTTTGAATCAAAAACTTAAAATGTTTTTTTGTAAAAAACTCTGACATTGGGCAAATTAATGTCGGTTTCGATTGGACGTTCGGAGTACGCCTTTTCTACTCCATTTTCATTCCATCTACTCCAAAAGCCTTCGATTGGCTGTTCAGAGTACTGTTTTCGGAGTATTTTTCTGTTCCCGATTTGAAGAAGGAGTAGATTTGGAACACACGCATACACATACAGTTTTTCGTCGCACTACTTGTCAAAAGTGATAAATGCTTGAAGAAGCCATTTTATAATATGGCGTCATTCAGTAGTGTGTGTGTAAATTTCAAAACACGATGTTTTCGTATTCTATTGGAATCAAAAAGGAGTAGAAGTAGAACAGTCAGAAAATCCAATCGAGAACGACATAAGTGAAAATAATAGCATACAAAACACAAGGGCGTAGAGCAAATTATACTTTTTGAAATTGCCATTTAATTAAAATTTAATTATTTTTATTAATTTTTGTTTATAAAAACCAATTTCTGTAGTCTTCACTATTATTTATTTACTTTTCTTTGGAGTTGAGCTTTTCTCACTCTTCACTTTACAAGCAATGTCAGTTTCCTGATGATGTCTTCATAGGACGAAACGCGTCGAAATTTTATTTAATAAAAACAAATAAATTGATATATAAAAATATACTGTGGATCTTTTAATAACAAGTGTTCTTTTTATTTATTAATATGACATCAAGATACCACCAAGTGCCATCCAAAGACTCCAAAGAGTCTATCAAAAATTTAAAAATTTAAATTTAGGCTATTTTCGTCATCGTCGCTGGAATTTTTAGCACTTAGCTGTTGCTCCATCATATCGTCTCGATTCCCTGAATGACTAATCTAATTTTTCATTTCACAAATTTGAATTAGAACTCAAAACTAAATTAGTAACAGGAACAAAAATATCACGGACCCACGCGCATGCTGGAACTGATCTATGGGAGCAGCGAGCGGAACGCGTCCGTCACCCTGCACTCACTTCGGCTTATTATATGATGGAATAAAAAGTGGGGGGAAGCTGAGGTAACCGCGGCGTTTTTTACACGCGCTTTAAGGTTGAGCATAGGTCCATTGAACCCACGACTGCAGTTAAGGGCTAAAAAAAAATTATCTAGATAAACAAATATTATTTTTATATATCTAACGGGTACCATAGCCATAATATTTTTTGCAACAATGCCTTATTTAGAATTTCGATTCCTTAAAGGTAGGTACATTTTACTTCTGCCCCCCCTAGCAAAAATCCTGCGGGCGCCCATGCCCGCTTCCACAACTTCCGAGTCTACCATCATGTCCAGTCGTGGTGTGGTAATTATAACGATCCTGAAGACTGGGGCATGAAAAAATATGGACAAATATTTATGCCAGTGCAGAGCTCAAAACCTCCAGCACCCCTTGAGCTTCTAAAATTAATTTTCTGTAGATGCAAAGGAAGCTGTGGAGCAATGTGTGGATGTCGAAAAGCAGGCCTGAAATGTTATCCAGTGTGCTTCCATTGTTCTGGAGAGACTTGCAGCAACATAATGGAGCTGTCGATATTAATTGAGAAAAATAATTTTGAATTTTGTCATTTTCTTCTCAAATGATTAGAAAAAAAGTTATATCGACCAATAGAAATTTTTTTCTCAAACTTTCATGGATTTTCGCTTATAACTTTTTTATTTTTCGCTCTATGACAAAAAGTCACTTAACAAAAGTTGTAGATAATCTTATTTGCAACAAAAAATGTTTTTTTTTTTTGTGAGACCTATAGTTCGTCAGATAAACCATTTGAACCCCTATTTCCAAGATGGCAGTCGCGGGACAAGGGCTTCAACCCCACAAACTTGGATTTTACTCTAAACTGACCCCTCCTTGATATCTAAAAAGCTAATACAAAAAATCAGTTTTTTTAATGAGATCCACGCACTAAAAATTATGTAGCTTCTAAACCAATTGAGATGCCACTCTGAAATTTGGCATGTAAACCTAAACAAACAAAATTAAAATGGTCGAAGTTTCTTAAAATCTGATTTGAAATGTTAACTTTCGGTTTTGTACCTAAAAAAATCGATTTCCGGTTTAGATTTCATTAATGCAAAGAACATCTAATTTACCATTTACTCCAGTATTAAAATAATTTTTCTATCCCTTCATTTAATTTATAAAAAATTTTCTTTCAAACTTTAGCCCATGGCTTGCCGAAACTTTACAAGCCCATAACTCCAGCACCAGGCCTCAAAATTCAAAATCCTTCTGCATTTATGTTACGTATCAAAAGAAGTATAAGTGACCCAAAATTGAACAAATTTCAAGACCCAATTTTTTTTCGTTGTCTGCTTCACACAAAATGCCCCTTTTCTTAGATAATTGCGACTTCCACCTAAACGGAGTGAAATAGACCATTCCCTCCCAAAAAATTATATTTTTGTTTCAATTCAACCTATACGCCTTAAAGTTTTGATGAATTAAATGCAACTACCCTGTAAAATGAAAAGATCAATTCACGTACAGTAGACGCTCGATATGGTGAAGTAATAAAAACCAGGCCTGTTTACTGTTTCGAGATTGTTCACTTTTTGAGCGGGAGTTTTCTAAGGCTTTATAAAGGCGAATTTGATCCAAAATGCACATTTCGTTCGATGTGAATGTTTTTAATTTTAACTAAGCATTAAACAAAGCTTTCTCTCAGGTTTAAACAAAAACAGAAACAATTCCTCAGAGCTCTCAAATTATGTAAAATGCCTGCACGAAATTTTTATACAAAAAAAACGTTTTTTTTATAA
Organism: Dasysyrphus tricinctus; assembly: GCA_963921185.1. NCBI lineage: Eukaryota > Metazoa > Arthropoda > Insecta > Diptera > Syrphidae > Dasysyrphus > Dasysyrphus tricinctus. Next base: position 182,979,543 of record OY992532.1, read on the forward strand.
AATTTTTTGTATTCACTATAGTGGATAGTTTACTATTTCGAGATCCACTAAATCGAGCGCCTACTGTATTACCAAAATGGTGTATCTTATTGTCAGGGTCATGACATCCCAAAAAGCTTGGCTTGAGCTTCCCTTTCAGGTATGAGGAAATCTTCCTTCTTGTATATCGTTTCACGAAGAAGTCTGTCTTTCAAGTATACAATTTGAAATATTTTCTGATATGCATTCATTGACCCATTATAGTTTTCTTTTAGTTCAAAAAATATTTAATTTAAAAAAATATATATAAAATTTATGATGTGCGAGAAGTTAGCACCGCCATTTTGGATTCTCAAAAAAAAAAGGTTGTGCTGTAATGTGCCCAACTTGTGCTGCTATGTGCCGTATTTTTTAAAAAAATCGTACTAAGGGTTTGGTTTTTAGAGGGTACCCATTTTTTTAGCGTGAAGTTAGCACCGCCATTTTTGATTTTCGAAAAAAGAAAAGTTGTGCTGTACTGTGCTCAACTTGTGCTGGCATGTGCCGTAAATATTTTTGAAAATTCGCAAATTTTGCAATTTAACGAATGAAATTTTTGCGAAATTTCAGAATTTCTTAAATAAAAAGTTTTGCTGCGTTTTGCTCAAAGAATGATACTAAGAACCAAAAAGAAAAAAACAAAAATTCGCATAATTGCATCTATTATGGCCAAAACTAAACTTTGCGAAGGGCTATAGCCTGAAGTTAGCACCGCCATTTCCGATTTTCAAAAAAATAAAGTTGTGCTGTATTGTGCTCAACTTGTGCTGGCTTGTGCCGTAAATATTTTTGAAAAATTCGCAAATTTGTAAATTTTACGAATGAATTTTTTGCGAAATTTCAGAATTTCTTAAATAAAAAGTTGTCCTGCATTGTGCTCAAAAAATGATACTAAGAACCAAAAGAAAAAAAACAAAAATTCGCATAATTTCATCTATTATGGCCAAAACTAAACTTTGTGAAGGGCTATAGCGTGAAGTTAGCACCGCCATTTCCGATTTTCAAAAAAATAAAAGTTGTGCTGTATTGTGCTCAACTTGTGCTGGATTGTACCGTAAATATTTTTGAAAAATTCGCAAATTTACAAATTTTTTAAAAATATTTACGGCACAAGGCAGCACAAGTTGAGCACAATACAGTACAATGCGGTGCTTACTTCACGCTTCGCAAAACTGTTTTTTGGCCATAAAGTTACAAATATGCTAATTTTTTTGTTTTCTCTTCGGAATATAGCAGTACAAATGGCGCAAAAAACAGCACAATGTTGATTTTTTACAAAATTCCAAATTTGAAAAATTTTCATTCGTAAAATTTGCAAAGGGCAATGACAGTTTTGGCCCTCAGACCAATAACGATGAGTGATATATCGTTGAAAAGGTCTATTTGTGTACATTAAATGTTTGTATGGCAGTTTGTCTCAATTCGCTGTGGGAAAAAAGTTATTGCCCAAATAAATAAAATACATAAAAAAGTTATATTTCAAAAATATGGATTTTGTTTACTTCAATCTCATTTTATATACATTTTATATGTATTATAAATATATTTTATATATAGCATTCGCAAATTAAATTAACCAAATCGCAAAGAGGTGTAGTGTAACCTAAACGCAAATAAGTTTCACCGAAGCGCAAATAGATTTAACCCAAACGCAAATAGAATTAACCCAATCGCAATTCGATTCAAACAAAACGCAAATATATAGTTAAACTAAACGCAAATAATTTAAACTATTAACAAATCATTTTAACCAAAATGGAAATTGAATTAACTCAGGCTCAACTTGTTTTTCCAGCTGTGTGGTGAAAAAATAGAGTAGTTTTTGACAAAACCCAAATTGTAAATTCAACTGGTTCTGCGCATTTTTCCAAGAACTTACCAAAAAATAAGAGGCAAATCCCTTAATAATGGTTTTTTAACAATTATGGATATTACCAAAATCCATTTGACCCAAAAAGTACAGCTGAATCAATAATTCAAGCTAAGGTTAATTCGATTTGCGTTTTGGTTAAAATTATTTGTTAATCGTTTAAGTTTCACTATATTTGCGTTTTGTTTAAATCGAATTGCGATTGGGATAGTTCTGCGTTTGGGTTGAATCGATTTGCGCTTGGTTGAAACTTATTTGCGTTTAGGTTAAACCAATTTGTGATTTGGTTAATTTATTTTGAATAATACTATATATGAGGCTGTGAGTGCAAAAGTGGTGTAACCCACTTTTTTTATCATATTTTTCATTTTGAATCGATTTTTAATACGATTTAACTGAGATTCAAGGAGTATACGTCACATTTTTGGAAAGCTTAAATATTTTAGAAATTAAAATTTTTACTTTGATGACATTTGATGCATAAATGTAAAAATACGAGGCAATAATATCAAAAGTGCCAAAAAATGGGTTACACCACTTTTGCACTCACGGCCTCATATAATATTATATATATATATATTTGTATACTTTCTCCACCCAACTCTCTTCGCATGTTTTTCATTCCGCTGCGTTTGTAAAGTTTTTCGTACCTTTTCTTACTCTGGTTTTCTATTATGGCTATAACTTTTTTCTCACAGTGAATTGAGACTTGCCGCCATATACCTTTTCATTGATATATGACTCATCCTTAGTGGTCTGAGGGCCAGCTCCCATACAAAAATTGCCATTGTCCTTTGCAAATTTTTTAAATATATTTACGGCACAAGGCAGCACAAGTTGAGCACAATACAGCAAAATTTTTAGTTTTTTTTGAAAATCGGAAATGGTGGAGCTAACTTCACGCTATAGCCCTTCGCAACGTTTAGTTTTGGCCATAATAGATGCAAATTATGCGAATTTTTGTTTTTTTCTTTTTGGTTCTTAGTATAATTTTTTGAGCATAATGCAGCACAACTTTTTTATTTAAGAAATTCTGAAATTTCGCAAAAATTTCATTCGTAAAATTTGCAAATTTGCGAATTTTTCAAAAATATTTACGGCACAATCCAGCACAAGTTGAGCACAATACAGCATAACTTTTATTTTTTTGAAAATCGGAAATGGCGGTGCTAACTTCACGCTATAGCCCTTCACAAAGTTTAGTTTTGGCCATAATAGATGCAATTATGCGAATTTTTGTTTTTTTCTTTTTGGTTCTTAGTATCATTTTTTGAGCATAATGCAGCACAACTTTTTTATTTAAGAAATTCTGAAATTTCGCAAAAATTTCATTCGTAAAATTTGCAAATTTGCGAATTTTTCAAAAATATTTACGGCACAAGCCAGCACAAGTTGAGCACAATACAGCACAACTTTTATTTTTTTGAAAATCGGAAATGGCGGTGCTAACTTCACGCTATAGCCCTTCGCAAAGTTTAGTTTTGGCCATAATAGATGCAATTATGCGAATTTTTGTATTTTTCTTTTTGGTTCTTAGTATAATTTTTTGAGCATAATGCAGCACAACTTTTTTATTTAAGAAATTCTGAAATTTGGCAAAAATTTCATTCGTAAAATTTGCAAATTTGCGATTTTTTCCAAAATATTTACGGCACATGCCAGCACAAGTTAGGCACAGGACAGCACATCTTTTCTTTTTTCGAAAATCAAAAATAGCGGTGCTAACTTCACGCTAAAAAAATGGGTACCCTCTAAAAACCAAACCCTTAGTACGATTTTTTTTTTAAAATACGGCAAATAGCAGCACAAGTTGGGCACATTATAGCACAACCTTTTTTTTTTTGAAAATTCAAAATGGCGGTGCTAACTTCACGCACATAAATTTATGCATAGAATCTTCTTCGTAAACAAATCATCCAAATCAGTTAAACTGTTAAGAAAAAAAAAAAACGAAAATAAAAATAAAAACAGCACTTGGAAATTTTGCAAGAGGAAATCGCACTGTAATTTTTTTTCCACAAACACAAGAAATGCATTCATGCAAAATGTTGGTCTTTTTGTTAGCACCCCTCATCGTGGGAGGCTGTCGTATGGTGTGAATGGTTGCATGATAGCGCTGGAACTGGAACCTCTCTTCAACCCCGCACGTGGCTGTTATTTATCAATATTTATCTTTAACCTTTTTTGAAAACCATTTTCTGGTCTTTTTTCCAAAATTAAAAATCACCAAAATTCTAGCCGCAGCCTAATTATCCGACGATAAATTTTACACAACAATGTTATTTCTCCAGTGTCATAAAATTCAACAAGTTAAAAATTAAACAACTTCACTTACCTTTGAGTTCGTGGCTGTTGAGGCATTTGCGAGGCGTCTTCATTAAATTGATCATCCTCTAAAGGTTCGCCGTCGATGTTTGTCAACCGTCTGTAAACTTCATGTGGGACATCGTCCTTGCCACTATCCTTATCATTTTTCTTATGATTGACTGGATTTACCTGGAAGCGCGTTGGCCTATCCACCGAACCCAATTCAAATGATGTAGGTTCTGACATTGTCTATATATCTACTAACCGACTAAGCCAATTAAAAAAGCTTTGCTTGAATAAAATCGAAAAAGCACTCAATTAACACTTCCTGAAAACACCCTTAGTTCACCATCCACGTTGCCATTCAAATAAGTTGCAAGAATTAGCTTTTGTTACAGATAAAGGCCTGCAATAGAATAAAGAAGAAGAAAAAAACAATAAATAAACAAAATGTTAAAAAACAAAAACAACAAAAATAGAGGTAAAGAATATAGAAAGTACCTTTTGATTTTTTTATATTTTATACTGAAAGTCCTTACAGAACGGTCGATGTGGGAATTTTTCCTATTTATGGTGTAGTAAAATTTTCAAATAGAGTTGATGCGAGGGAAAGTAAAGGACGAACTCTTCGAAAAAAAGTGCAATAACAGTAAATTGATATAACGCGACGAACGTGCTAATCTTCGGCAGACCTTGCTGTACTATAAACTTTAACATTGCCATCATGTAGTAGGTATAGGTATAATAGGTATATGTAACTTTAACCACACACACTTGCGGTCTTTTTGTTAAGTTTACACTCGGAAAAAAATAAAACAATATTCAAAAGTTCAAACAAAATTAACAGTTATATTAAAGTTTGTCTGTAAGAATATGTCAAGTGATTGGAGTCCAAATATTTTCGTCTGCAGACCACTGCGACAAAAGCCCTATTTAGGACCTTGTGTGAGTACATATACAAACAAGCGTCTTGGTTGGCATGTTAAATGAATGAAAACGATGTAATTCCCCGTTGTCAAGGCAACTTCAAAAGGTTTAGTTTTGGTACCCTTAAGCTCACAAAACTTTAGAATTTGAGGCTCAGTGGGAGCATGGATGCATACTGTGTATTAAAATTAATACTTAAAAGTCCCACAATTTAAATTTCTTAAAAGTTTTTTTTTACGGAATAACTGCATACAAAAGTCCACTTTAATATTCTTTCAGTGTAGTTTTTAAGAAGTGCCTTCGGAAGGTGGTTATTGGATTGTTGTTGAGTAGAAGGGTTTGGTTTTAATGTTGATACCTACCTTTACTAAATTGAAGGTGAAACAGTGCTTGAGAGTGAGTACATTATTTTTTTTTTATTTGTGTGATAGGAATATCGAAAGAAATTCGAGTAAGTGTAAATGAGCTCGTAACAAGGAGGATGAAAATGTCTCAATAAAATAGTAGAAACCTTTATTACGTGTGAATTTTGGATTGTTGAAACATATAAAAGCTGATAGAAAAAGCGACTACGAAAATTAATGTATTTTTAGGTATCTTCGAAATTTTGTGGTATATTTGAAGTAGTTTGGGTTTAATTCTTTAATATTAAAAGTGCAAACAGGGATTTTTTTTTAATGGTATGTATTATTCAGTTTAGTTATTTTTAAATTTTGGTATTAAAATGCTTAACACATTTGGTTTGTTTGTATACAAAATGAAATCCAAAAAGTTAAAATGACTCCTGAAAAATAAAATTATTTCCACCAATTCTTTGAGCTGGTGATTTGATTTTTGAGGTGATTTTTTTGCTGGAAGATGAATAACCCCTCACAATCCAGTTTTCGCGCACTCTGATAGAAATTATTTTTAAGGATGTTGAGGTAGCCAAAACGATCAATAACAACCAGATTGCCCACTATAATAGATGGTGACCAGACCGCCACCATGTTTTACGGATCTAGCCAGGCGCTTAGGTTCTAATAGTTTGGGAAGCGACCGTAAGATTACCCATCTCATCGCGGCCACGCAAAAAGAGGCTGCCAATAGCTCAAAAATATTGGTCGGAAAATCTTTTTCTGGTAGCAATGGTTGGAGGATGCACTTTTCAGGTAGCATTTTTCGCTAAATGTACCTAAGTATAATATTATAAACTTCTATAAATGGGGTATCAAATGAAATCTAAGACTGTACTCTACACGATACCAATGGTCGGACAAAATTTTCAATTAAGAGTTTCACCAAGTTTGTAGTAATACTCTACGCGTAACAGCAATAGCTAACTGCACTCGTTAAAAAATAAATTCATCCAAAAACACAAGACCTGCCAACGTTTTAGCAATTTTCAATACAGACGAAGTCTACTCTGTTATGTCTGCTACAAAGATCCTATCAACCACACAGATTTCCATCAAAAGCATAAAATGTCAAGCAAGAGATCACAGAGCAGTATCACCTCCATCAGGTTAAAAGATGTCTGACACTATAACTGTAGGTGGACGTCATCGGTTTGAATGCAACAAAGATGGCGTTGTGAGAGTCTTTAATGAAAAAGACAGAGGCGCAAAGTTTTAAATAGAGTACGAGTACTTAAATACACGTGTTACCCGTGCATGAACCCGTGTCCTTATATTTACACGTATAATTATAATTACCCCTTTATTTGGAAATACACGTGTAATTATTATGAAAATCGTTTCTAAAATGTTTTCTGATGCAAAGGACGTTGAGCATAGGTACAATTACACAGACTTACAAATATAAGTTAACTTTTCGACACGTGAAAGTAATAGTTGTTCTAAGGGAAATTTTGTCACGTTGAACTCAAATCCGTTATCCGTTTTCCGCTATCAGCTCTGGTTGTCGAGATATTACCGTTAGAAAGTGCCAAAAAACCCTTTTTCGCCATTTTTGGGTTAATGTAAGAACTATGCCAATTAATTTTTATTTATTTTTAATTGTACAGATTTCTGCAAGTACTATAAATAAATAAATAAATAAATATCCCACGCCTCTCTCCCCCCCCCCCAGATACCGCACGCGCTGGGGTCCATTTACACCGAGTACGACGCAAATTCGATTGCAAGTCGTATCGGCACTTATTTAAGTATCAAAAATTAAATTATGTAAAAATAAAGATAGTTATTATGCTATGTTGTTGCCAGCATAGCACAACAACTTCCTTTTAAAGCGATGCGAAGGATAATATGACTGAGAGATAAGAGGTTGAGTCTGCTTAATACAAGCAGTTACAAAAATTAAAAAAAAAAAAAAATAATATTAGAAAAACGGATCTTGCAAAAGCAGATCGCTAGTTGAAAAGTCAAAAAAGTTAAATTATACGTAAAAGTAAAATCTAAAATTTAAAATTGCAAATTAAAATTGAAAAGCATGCTAAAGTCATTTGTCAGGTTAGTAGAGTTAGTAGTTTCAGTTTCTCTCAGTTATGGTTATAATGAAGCTAAACATTACTTTACTGTATTATTCAAACTAGTTAAATGAGGAACCATAAAGAAGTTTTTTTTGTGTGATCTTGCTATGATTATAGTCGAAAATACTAGAATTTGAATTCTGTCAGCCACTTCACGACGTTTTTCCAGAGATTGTAGGTTAATGAGCCGCAACCGATCTTGATATGGGGGCAAGTTGTAGTTGTCAACCCATGGGAGTTCCCTAAGAGCAAAACGGAGGAATCTACGTTGTATTGCTTCGTTGGGTTGCATATTCAAGTAAAGGTCGTACAAAGGTTGTATAGAGAGATTTTGTTACGTAAGGATCCGAAAACTCCTTAGAACAACGCTTGACAAAACCAAGAGCAGAGTTAGCCCTCGCTACTATGTTGTCATAATGGGATCTGAAATTGAGCTCAGTATCACAAATAATACCTAAATCCCGAATAGTTGTTACTCTTGAGACAAGGTCAAGATTGATATAGTAGTCCCGTGGTGGTGGACGGGAGCGTTTGCGAGAGTATGTGATTGCTTGGCATTTTCCGACATTAAGTTCTAAATTTTTTTTTTGACACTAAACAAAAAAATTATTCAGGTCGTTCTGAAGAGGTAAAGAATCATTAGGCGAAGAAATTGCTCTAAAGATCTTCATGTCATCTGCGTAGATAGAAAGTTCTGATTGATCAATCACAGATTCCACGTCATTGATCGTAAGAATAAAAATAATCGGACCCAGATGACTACCTTGAGGGACTCCTGATCTTGCAATGAAAGGATCTGATACTGAAGATCTAAACAAGACTCGATATTTACGATCTAATAAGTATGATTCTATCCATTGAACAAAACCAGGAGGAAAACCAAGAGCCTTTAATTTGAACGAGATAATTTTGTGTGAGATTTTGTCAAAGGCCTTGCTAAAGTCTGTGGCAATGACATCAACTTCGTTTTTATTTTCTATTGCATTTCAAGTATAAGAAACAAATTCTGTTAAGTTAGTGGTCGTAGATTTACCTTTGACGAACCCGTGCTGTTTGGTAGAAAATAATGACTTGCAATGAAAATATACATTGTCGAAGACAATTCTTTCGAACAGTTTAGGAATGCATGATAATTTGGCGATTGGCCTATAGTTTGCAACATCTGCTTTACATCCCTTTTTGTGAATTGGAATCATGAAAGAATCCTTCCATATTGATGGAAAAATCCCTAAGGAAAGAGATTTTTGGAAAAGAAAAGCCAGAGGCAGGGCCAAATTGGCTGCACATTTCTTTAAAACAATCGCTGGCAAACCGTCTTGGCCAGATGAGAAATCATCCTTAAGAGTTTTTATCTTTTCGACCACTTCACCAACATTAATACTAATTGAAACTAACGATGTTCGATTACAACTATTCAAATAGTTGAAGTAGTTTTCATCTGGCTCAAAATTACTATCGAAAAAAGCAAGACCGAAAAAATTGGCAAATAAATTTGTTATAATTTTAGAATCGTTAGAAGAATGATCTAAATAATTAAGAGTAGTAGGATAACCATCAGACTTTTTCTTGAAGTTTATAAATTGCCAAAATCGTTTGGGATCTGTGATTATATCAAACTGCATTTGATTGATATATCTGTCGTATAGCAGTTTAGAAAGAGCTGAAAATTCATTGTACGCATGTAGATAAATGGAGTAGTCATTTTCTGTTCTAGATCTTAAATATTTTTGCCAAAGGCCGTTTCGGGAGTTTCGGAGTGTACGCAGCTCCTTTGAATACCACGGAGGTGACGATGATGTATTTTTCTGGGGTCCATAAGGTACAGATAAAAGTTAGTGGTGAGTATATCAATACAATTGTTGGAGTTCGAATTAAAAATTAAATCAAAATTTATATTACTGAGAAGTTCGTTGAGTTTGACAAAGTCAGCCTTTCGAAAATTGAAACGATATGTACTCTCAGACTCAATATTCATATTTCCATGTTCGAAAGCAAAAATTAAAGATAACGGCGGATGAAAGAGGTCTATGGTGGAAAGAACCTGGCTACTTTCCTCAACGCTGCAGTTGTTAGCATCATTAACAAAAATAAGATCAAGCTGCCTATTCAGATTGTTTCTAATATCACTAATCTGACAAAGACCAGAATCAGACTTATTGTCTGTAAAAAATACTTCTTTTTGAGTTGTAGCATTCTCAGCAACAAAGTGAGAGTCATCTTCAGATCGTGACCATGTCAGGTTAGGAAGATTAAAATCACCCAAGACCAATAAGCTGTCGTGCGCCTCCATTGCCTCGCACAAAAAGTCAATTGCATTAATTATAAGTTGATAACTACTATCAATTGGGCTACAATGTCTCAAATAGCAGCACAACACAAAAATGTAATCTTAATCTTTAAAATTCAGCTTTAATGGTTCCAATATCTCTTTAACTTTTTGAGAGATATTAAATTAGTTATTAGTCCTCATCTGATGACTACATATAATTTTAAAAATGCTTTCTCTTTGGCTTACGTGCGTCGTTTTCGACAGGATTAGGTAAAATATGTTCTAAAAAACGTTTTCAGTGTAGATTCCAAATCCGAAATCCATTTTTTGCTATCAGCTCAACTTTTGGAAATAAATTAAAAAATCACCCGTTTTTGACCATAGTTTTGTTTTAAATATGAAATAACTCTCACAAATTAAAACAAAATGTAATGCAACTGCACGGTTTTTATAAATTTTGATCCGTTTCACATACAAGAGACCAATAATAGTCACTTAACGTACCATGATTCCAAAAACCTTTGTAACTGCTTTCTATTCTTTCTAAATATTGGTGAAGTCGCTCTCCTTGCTCATCACAATATATTGAAAAATGCAACTAAGCATTTCTCCAAAAGTGAAAATGATATTTGGACGATTAAAGCTGAATTTTGAAGATTAAGATTAGTACTTTCAGAAATCTGTACAAATAAGAAAAATAAAAATCAATTCGCCCAGTTACATAACCCCAAAAATGGCGAAAAAAGGGTTTTTTGGTACTTTCTAACGGTAATATCTCGAAACCCAGAGCTGATAGCGAAAAACGGATAGGGGATTTGAGTTCAGCACGAAAAATTACCCCTAGATCAACTCTTACTTAGTCGTGTCGAAAACCTTGTAAACCTGTGTTATTATTTGAATAGTTAAAAAATTGATTTATGACAGGAATCTCTACTAGTCCATTCATATAACACTGAACAACAAAAACATAAATGTTAAAAAAGGAACCAAGTTCTTATGTGTACAAGGAACCTGTGCGTAAAAAGTCAGCCAAAAAAAGTAATGAGATCTAAAATATATGCCAAGTTTTAAGTTCATGAAGTTTAATATCAAATATCTTAAGTAGAGTAATATCGAAACAATTCCAAATCATGACAGAAATTTGGTAATTAATGATTACTGATTAAAATTTGGTGTTCACTGATCAAATTTTCATACATTTTAAATTTGTGATTAAGTTAGTATTTAAGGGAAAACTTGCCAAGTAAATCCACCAAATTTTAATCAGTAATCATTAATTACCAAATTTCTGTTATGATTTGGAATTGTTTCGATATTACTCTACTTAAGATATTTGATATTAAACTTCATGAACTTAAAACTTGGCATATATTTTAGATCTCATTACTTTTTTTGGGCTGACTTTTTACGCACAGGTTCCTTGTACACATAAGAACTTAGCTCCTTTTTTAACATTTATGTTTTTGTTGTGATTTCACTCCTTTTTGCAAAGATTTATTTTGCCAGGTGAAAGTCAAGCCCTATCGCTCTACAAAGTTTCATAATTCTACGACAACCGAAAGTGCTCCATACAAATAATAGCAATTCTGATGAAGTGGGTGGATGGCACCCCCCCTGAATGGACAATTCTAAATTTGCGATTTTTTTTTCCTTTCTAAGTACTTCAAGTCCAACCAACCTACCAATTTTCATCGTTCTACAACAATCGGAAGTGCTCCATATAATTTATAAGAATTTTCAAGAATGTGGGTGGATGCCACGCCCCCTAAATGCAAAGTTCCAATTTTTAATTTTTTTCTTTCTAAGTAGGTACTTTAAGCCCTACGACCTACCAATTTTCATTGTTCTACAACAATCGGAAAGGCTCTATATAATTTCTAGAATATTTAAGAAAGTGGGTGGATGCCACCCCCCTGAATAGAAAATTGCAGATTTTCGATTTTTCTTTTGTATGTACCACAAGGCCTACCGTTGTGCGAAATTTCAAGTTTCTGCGATGTCGGGAAGTGCTCCATAATTTTGATGATCTGTCAGTGAGTCGTCAGTTACGGTTTTTGCGATTTTTGAAGTCCTTTATCTTGGGAACTACTAATGCTAAAGAGTTGAAATTTGGTGAGCCTACTGTGTTTGATCAGTTCAGCAAATACTCCGAATTTGAAGTTTCTGACTTTATTGGTACTGAAGTTAGAGGGGGGTTGAAAATCGCCTGAGTTTGTTCCTGTAAAAAGGGTGTAGTGCCGCGAACTTGGCTGGACTACCGTGCCCTTTGATATTCTGTAAAATTTATATTTATTTGGTTTTTCTGAAACGGCTATAACGATTTTAGTGAAATTTTCAGAGTTTGTTTTTTCTTTGAACGGAAAAATATTTAAAATTGATGCAAGAAACTTCCGCTTCCCTGCCCTGCCTCCTTTGCTTTATTTCACTGAGTAAATGTAACTTTCAAAGATTTATCACGACGACGGCTGCACGATGGCGATAATGACAATTTCTTGGTGTCATCTCACTGAGAGTGCTTACACGTGGCTTTTTTGTTGCCATAGCATTCGTATCGCCATGGCCGTTAACACGTAGTTTTCTCATTTCCAGCCTTGGTGCTCATTTCATCGTTTTCTCGCCATGGGCATTTACACTACGTTTTCTCGTTCTTAGTTATAGTCAGTAGCGGATCCAGGATTTGGCTGTGGGGGGGGCTTGGAGTTCCCTAAGACACATCTTTTTAAAAATATTCTTAATCATAAACGAATGCCCTACCAACCCAAATTATCTTTTCTCACAAAGAAGTATAGTCGGCAGCTGAATTAAAAAGACTTTGTATAATGCAAAAATATATGTACTTAAAAGGAACATTCTGCAAAATTTTATGATTGGAATAGAATTATTGAGCTTCAGCTCCACAAAGACACATCGTATAAGAAAGTTTTAGGATATGTTTATAGGAACTTTAGCTACCTTTCTTTAATTTGAATATTTTTTGTAAGATTTATAAATACTCATCCTACAGTACTTTGTCTAACTTTAGACAGCTGTCTACCTCCGAAAAGTTATTGACAAACTTTGTAGGTTTCTGTTGTCCTAAAATATTTTAACTTGGACAACGGAATTGGCTGTCCAAGATTTGATGAACTAGACTGTCTGTTTTTGACATTAACGTAAGATACGTGCGAAAAATATATGGACAAAATTGAAACAAAAGGGCGTAACGCCAAGGGTGGCAGCTAGATGCGCTTGCCCCCCCCCCCCCCTAATCAGAATATATTTGATATATTATTCAATCTTTATTCTTTTGAAAACATTTTAAAGCAAGATTTCTGTAATAAAACTATTTTTTGAATAAGTTTGCCCCACCTAATCGAAATCTGGCGTACGCCCTTGTATCTCACCTATCCAAATCTTAATATTTTATTCTTAAAGAAGAGAATCAGAATGCTATGTCCAAAAAGAAAGGTAATTAAGCACCCTACAAAAAAGACAATTGCAAATTTTTTGTACAAGTAACTGTTCCAAGAAATTAACTAAATCATGTTTTTCAATTTAAAAAAAAATGAATTTGGATGTTCTGTATCTATTCCATCTAAAATGACTTTAGTCCGTGTGGATTGGTATTTCGAACATAAAAATTTGTGTTCAACATTCCGATCATTGACTATTTTAAGTGAATTCCATTCATATTTTTTGTCAATTGAAATCTTACAGTTTGACGAAGATTTGAAACAAAATTGGAGTTAAAATTTAAAATATTTTGTCTGCCCTTCAATTTCTATTTATTTATAGTTATACAAGAATTTCGTCCATATTAAAACAAAAATGTACCTATATTACAGTTTTTAAAGAAAAAAACATTGTTATTAACCGTTACAGCTGATTTTTACATTTCGAAAACGAGTTCGAAGTGAATTGAAATTCTTTTTCATTTCATTTAATGAATATTGCTCGTGGGAAGAGCTCTCTAATCTTTCGTTAGAGCACAAAGGAAATCAAAAGAGACACTTAGATCAAAAATCTCTTCGTCTTAAAGCGGTTTTTGAAATCGTCAAAATATCCTTGGGCATACGAAAACAAGCTGATATAAAAACATAAGTTTCAATTTCTAAAACAATATTTTGATGTTATCATGCAAACTACCCATATCAAAGATTACCTATAGCATGCGTCGAATGAGCTGTGGAGCGAATCAGACTGAATTTTGACATTTTTATTATGAGCCAAATGTCAAAATTAAGCCTGACTCATTCGTCGGATTCTGTTATCAGGGTGTTTTTTATACCAGAAGCTGAGTTTTTAAACTAAAGCCACAAAAATTATCTGGGCTCAGCTAAGTCCGAAAAATACCAAGAGGAGTTGAAGAAAAAGGTTACATTGATTTATTTTGTCAAACTTCATTTGATGTTTAAGAAATATCGATACCCAAGGAAATCTAGGTAACAATAATAGCATGAAGGTCAACCTCACTAGTTTCAATATAAGGACTTGGACAAAAAACGCAGCATTTAGGTATGCATACTTACTAGCCCCAAACTTGTTATTTCTTTAGTCTGATTCACTAAGGGCTTGAAAAAAACAAAGCTCACATACAATTTGTTAGGCCCCAACCTCCATTTTTCCCAACAACAGCTTTCATGCTAATTTTTTAGCTCTTGCCTCTTATTTTCGTCGGATCTCTTTAATGCCTTTGTTAGCCCTATCAGTGTTATAGTTTTCATCAGATTCCCTTGCAGGCTTAGGAAAACGCTTCGTAAAGGTTTAGCCCCAAGCCTTAATTTTTCGTCTAACACCTTTAGGGCTTGAAATAACTAGAGCCATTTCATTTTTTATATAATCGCCTTTTTTCATCCAATTCTCTTGGGGCCTCGAAAAAAAACACAATTGCATATAATATGGTTCAGCCCAATAATTCGTTCAATTTCCCTAGGGCTTGAAAAAACACAGCTCACATGTAAATTTTGTAGCCACAATCTTAGTTTTGTTTGTCTAACTCTCTTCTGAATCAGCCGTGGGGGGGGCTTCAGCCCCTATAGCCCCCCCTCTGGATCCGCCACTGGTTATAGTTTCATCTCGTAATAGTCTTATTTGAAAGATTTGCTTAATTTTTTGAATATTCTTTTAATGATAGCCAACAGCTGTCTTGAACGGCAGTGCCATGGGTGACCAACTTCGTTGGTTCTCATCTGGATTTATTCTCCA
This sequence comes from Dasysyrphus tricinctus, assembly GCA_963921185.1. Taxonomy (NCBI): domain Eukaryota; kingdom Metazoa; phylum Arthropoda; class Insecta; order Diptera; family Syrphidae; genus Dasysyrphus; species Dasysyrphus tricinctus. Next base: position 182,994,588 of record OY992532.1, read on the forward strand.
TTGACCCGCTTAGGTTACCTTCAGCCGGCAGGCAGATGTAAATGTCAACAGTTTCCTTGGCCCACTTAGACACCATTGTCAGCAGCTTGAAAAATGTAGCAACTAATTTAAAAAGAAATTTAATTACCCTGACAGTCGAACCTTGGCGAGACTAAGGCAAGACGAATAATATAAAACGTGCACAATGATAAAACAACGTGGAGTTGAAATGGCGAGACCAAAGCCAGACCATATCGAGAAAATAAAGACACAGATAATATTGGAAAATGTTAAAAAGCGCGCGCTTTTTAACATTTTCCAAATGACTCCATTTTTATTATTTGCAGAATGTTGCAAAACAGAATTTTGAAAAGCAGTATCAAGAAAAACAGAAATTTCAAAGCAGAATTTTGAAAAGCAGAATTTTGAAAGAAGAATTTTGAAAACAGAATTTTAGCACACACAGAATTTTGATCCCAACCCTGATACGCCCTCTGTGAAAAAAGTTATTATCATTTTTATGTTAGGATAAATGTACTTTCAGTCTAAAAGTTAAATATTACCGAAACCCAATTGGAAATAATGGTCCATTATTAAAATTTGGCATATTTGGTTCATTTGTCATGTTAATCAATAATCATAAGTATCAACAAAATATCTATGGTAAAAGGGTATGTTTTTGGGAGGTTGGGATTCCCGCTTGGAAAAATGGCAAGTTTTTGTCAAGTTTAATTGAGGCCTTGAAAAGGCTTCGGTAGGGAAAATCTAAACAAGGCAAACTTGTCAAATACTCGCGAGGCCCTCGCTAGTAAAAACTTGTTGGATAGGTCTTGTTATCCCATCACAAATATCCCACATATGACAAAAACAAATATTTTATACCCATCATACAATAATAAGAAAAATTAAAGTATATTGTTTTCCATTTTCAACATTGCACAACTATATTGCGAAATAGCTCAGTATAGTTAAGGTATAGGACTGGTAATCAGAATACTGCAGGATCGAATCCCAGAGGACCTAGAGAATCTCTAGAGTTTCTCTTGCTGAGTCCTTGCTAGTATCAATGTTAAACTTTCTAACCCCTCGTCAAAAACTAGATTGTTTTTCCAGTCGGGTTATTACCAAAAATACTGAGACAAAAATAGTACCATCGTGAAACTTGGTAAAAATATTTCCTTAACTTCGAGAATGTAGATTCAAAAGAGTCTATAAAAATATCAAGGTTGGAGGGGTGTTTTTTTTTTTTTGTTTTAAGGGAGGGGAAAATGTGTGATTTTTATCAAAAACCTTTGACAAAAAATGGTATCCTCATAAATCTTGGTAAAAATGTTTTATATGCTATGAGAATGAGGAATCAAAAGTCTATTAAAATATCGAGGGTCAAAGGGTTTTTTTGGGGGGTTTGGTAAAGGGTATCACAACAAAAACATAAATGTTAAAAAAGGAGCCAAGTTCTTATGTGTACAAGAAACCCGTGCGTAAAAAGTCAGCCAAAAAAAGTAATGAGATCTAAAATATATGCCAAGTTTTAAATTCATGAAGTTTAATATCAAATATCTTAAGTAAAGTAATATCGAAACAGTTTCAAATCATGACAGAAATTTGGTAATTAATGATTACTGATTAAAATTTGGTGGGTTCACTGGTCAAGTTTACATTTTAAATTTGTGATTAAGTAAGTATTTAAGAGAAAACTTGCCAAGTAAATCCACCAAATTTTAATCAGTAATCATTAATTACCAAATTTCTGTCATGATTTGAAACTGTTTCGATATTACTTTACTTAAGATATTTGATATTAAACTTCATGAATTTAAAACTTGGCATATATTTTAGATCTCATTACTTTTTTTGGCTGACTTTTTACGCACAGGTTTCTTGTACACATAAGAACTTGGCTCCTTTTTTAACATTTATGTTTTTGTTGTGATTTCACTCCTTTTTGCAAAGATTTTTTTTTTCAGGTGAAAGTCAAGCTCTGCCGCTCTACAAAGTTTCATAATTCTACGATAACCGAAAGTGCTCCATACAAATAATAGCAATTCTGATAAAGTGGGTGGATGGCAACCCCCCTCCCCCTGAATGGACAATTCCAAATTTTCGATTTTTTTCTTTCTAAGTACTTCAAGTCCTACCGACCTACCAATTTTCATCGTTCTACAACAATCAGAAGTGCTCTATATAATTTATAAGAATTTTTAAGAAAGTGGGTGGATGCCACGCCCCCTGAATAGAAAATTGGAGATTTTCGATTTTTTCCTTTGTATGTACCACAAGGCCTACCGTTGTGCGAAATTTCAAGTTTCTACGATGTCGGGAAGTGCTCCATAATTTTGATGATCTGTCAGTGAGTCAGTGAGTCAGTGAGTCAGTCAGTTACGGTTTTTGCGATTTTTGAAGTCCTATATCTTGGAAACTACTAATGCTAAAGAGTTGAAATTTGGTGAGCCACCTGTGTTTGATTAGATCAGCAAATACTCCGAATTTGAAGTTTCTGACTTTATTGGTACTGAAGTTAGAGGGGGGTTGAAAATCGCCTGAGTTTGTTCCTGTAAAAAGGGTGTAGTGCCGCGAACTTGGCTGGGCACTACCGTGCCCTTTGATGTTAATTAACAAAAATCCTGAAATAATAATGGAACCGTCATTAAACATGGTTAAAATGTATTTCTGACACTGAGAATAAAGATTCAAAAGAGTCTTCAAAAATACCGACACTGAAAGAGTGTTTTTTTTGTTTAAGGAGGGGGAAATGAGAGATTAATGTAAAAAGACCTTTGATAAAAATGGTATCCTCATGAATCTGGGTCAAAATGTTTCATTTGCTATGAGAATGAATAGTCAAACATTCTATTGAAATATTTATAGTGAAGGGTGTTTTTTTAGTGGTGAAGAAAAGTATAATATTGTTACAGAAAACACCTGAAAAAAATGGTCAATTGATAAATCTTGGCAAAAATGAAGGATTTGTCATATTATGAGAATGAGAAGGTCCCATACAAATATTTATAGTGATAAGGTTTTTTTTTTGTAGGGAGTAGAAAGGTAAATTTTCAACACTAAATTCTTTTCTAATCGAGCTACACACGTAATGTAAATGGAATGTTTAAAAATTTGTACCTACAAGTTCTTTTAAAACAAGAGTTTGTAATTATATTTTTTCTAGATCAAGCAAGACTTAACCAAAAGCTTTTGCAAAAAAGGCTCATCATTTAGTCCACCCTTAAAAAAAAAAAAACACCAACCTTGATATTTTTCGAAGTTAAGGAAACATTTTTACCAAGCTTCATGATGGTACCATTATGTCACAGTATTTTTGGTAAAAAAGTTTCAAAGATTATTATTGAAAATGAGAACAAGAGTCGGAGACAAAACGGAGCCCTGGGGCACACCAGAATTTATTTTATGAAACTTGAAACCATCCAATACAACTTGAATTGAACGGTGCGAAAGGTAATTTCTAATTCAACGCAGAAGAGATTTATCAATACGTATTTTCTATAAGAGAGCTTGGTGCCAAATACTTGAAATATCAAGTGCAACAATCTTACTTTCTCCAAAACGAAGCACGTTAAGATTTGTTCCACTGCTCGGTGATATAAGATATACCATCACCAGTTGACCTATTGCTACGAAAGCCGTACGGCCGGTCATTAAGAACTTTCTGTTCTTCAAGATATTTCTTAATAGTCCAGTCAATTTGTGCCCAAAAAGGCTCTTTGCGAGCAAATTGTGGGGTAGTTTTGATTTGTTAGCTCCTTTATGTTTTCGGGGTAGCTGAATCCGAATCTGAGGTTTGCCAACAAAATTTCGTGACGCAACATTGAAAAAAATGCAAAAATACATTTCTTGGAAGTTTTCCACTAATGGCTCGAAAACTACCAACTATTCGAAAATTACATCAAAGTACCATTGAAAGTATACACAATTTCAAATAAATTCCTATTTAAGATATTTTTCTGCGGAAACCAAACTCAAGCGCTAGTCGAAAATTGACGTATTTTTACTGTTTTCGAAAATCCACTCGAAAGCTCTAAGAAATTACTTTGTGTGAAAAAATTTGAATTTTTGTCTGTAACATGAACCAAGATATTATACTTTTTTGATGGTCTATGATGCGCTGAGTTTGAATCTGGCCTTGAAATTGCTCTATCGCTTCACGTTTTTGATATTTTGAATCTAAAAATTTAAAAAAAGTGCATTTTTTATACAAATTTGGGGTTATTTTTTTTCATCGAGGTAATTTTTTTCGAAAAAACGTTTATAGTCATTCTGAAGTATGAACATTTTACTTCAAAATTTATTTTGAATCTTTCCAATACCTCCATTTGTCTTCGAGAAATCGTTGGTTTTCGTCTTACTGTCTAATTCGAAAAATCCAACAATTTGCCCTTTTGAGCATAAATTTACTGAATTTTTCGAATTAGGTAGTAAGATGAAAACCAACGACGAATGGAGGTATTTTAAAGATTCAAAATAAATTTTGAAGTAAAATGTCCATACTTCAGAATGACTATAAATATTTTTTCGAAAAAAAATTACCTCGAGAAAAAAAATATAACTTCAAATTTGCATAAAAAATGCATCTTTTTTAAATCTTTAGATTCGAATAACTCAAAAACTCAACGTGCTAGAGCAATTTCAAGGCCAGATTCAAGCTCATCGCATCAAAGACCATCAGAAAAGTATATCTTGGTTCATGTTACAGACAAAAATTCAAATTTTTTCACACAAAGTAATTTCTTAGAGCTTTAGAGTGGATTTTCGAAAACAGTTAAAGTACCTATATAAGAAGGTTTTATAATACAAATTCTATATACTACTGAAATAAATCAGCCAAGTAGAAGACTTAGCATTAAGGATTGGACTTGTTGAATTATTGATTCAAAATAGCTTTTTATGGCCTTTAGTCCTATAAATTGGCGTTTCGTTCGGCTTACTCACTTGAACTCATCAGTGACATAGTGAGGGCTTTGTCATACGCAATTTATATTAAGTTCAGTTCTTCTTATATAGAAACTATGCCTGGCCCAGGGCAAAAAAAAAACTTCCAGCTTAATGATTAGGAATTCTAATCTTGTTGGATATAGTTTACAGTGGATTTTCGTTGAAAAATTCATGTAAGTTGAACTGAACTTAATATAAATTGCGTATGACAAAGCCCTCACTATGTCACTGATGAGTTCAAGTGAGTAAGCCGAACGAAACGCCAATTTATAGGACTAAAGGCCATAAAAAGCTATTTTGAATCAATAGTTAAAGTACGTCAATTTTCAACTAGCGCTTGAGTCCATTTCAATTTCATCATCATCATTGTGTCCTGTAACCCCGGCTGGGGCATAGCGCGTCAACAAAACGTCTCAATCCTTCACGGTCTGCTGCAAGGTACTTTAGCTGTGGCACACATCTTTCTCTGGGATTCTGCGTCCGCTAAGACAGTTGATTTCCATGTTGTTCTTGGTCTTCCAACCCGCCGTGCACCCTGAGGATTCCATTCAAAGGACTGCTTTGCAATTTCATCGTTTGGTTTCCTCAGTGTGTGACAAACCAACGCCATTTACGCTTTCTTATGTCAACGTCCAGCTGCTCTTGACTTGTCCTGCGCCACAATTCCTCATTTGATATTATTTGTGGCCAGCGAATCTTTAGGATGTGGCGAAGACAGCGATTCACTAAAGCCTGCAATTTTTTCGAAATGATAGAGGTGACTTTCCAGATTTCACAAGCATATAACAGCACGGATTTGACATTGGATTCGAAGAATCTCAACTTAGTGCGTAAGGAGATTTGACTGGATTTCCAAATTGAGGACAGGGTACCGAAGGCAGCACGAGCTTTATTCATTCTACTTTTAACGTCCAGATCCGTACCACCGTTTGCAGAAACAATACTGCCAAGGTAGTTGAACTGTTCCACTACTTCAACTGGCGTCTCCTGTAGAATAATACGCTGCTGTGTGGAGCGGCCTGTGAGCATTATTTTTGTCTTTTTGCTGTTTATTCTTAGACCACTCGACTCTCCCTTCACTTGCAGTGTTTGGCACATCCCGTTCAGCCCACTGATGTTATTTGCCAGTAGACATATGTCATCGGCATAGTCTAAATGACTGAGCCTTTCGAACGGTCTCCATTGAATGCCCTGTCGCTCAGCTGTACCAACACTGGCCGTCAATACGTCGTCCATCGCCAGCAGGAAGAGAATTGGCGATAGAACATCCCCTTGTCTCACACCATGTTGCACTACGAAGGAGTCGGAAAGCTGCCCATTGTGCAAAACAAAACACCTTGCGTTGTTGTAGAACTCTTTAATAATGGCAACAATTTTTGGTGGAGTTCCTCTACCAAGCAACGATCTCCATATACATTCTCGGTTAACTCGATCAAAGGCCTTCTCAAAATCTACGAACATTAGGTAAAGCGGTGATTGAAATTCCATCGACTGCTCGAGGACGATACACAGGGTGTTGATATGGTCAACACATGATCGACCACTGCGGAAGCCAGCTTGATGCCTCTTGAGTGTAGACTCGATTCTATCCTTTATTCGCTCGAGAATGATGGTTGCCATTAGTTGTGGGAAAATGGACAAAACGGTGATACCACGCCAATTGTTGCAATTCTTTAAGTCACCTTTCTTTGGCAACTTAAAAATCACACCATCCTTCCAGTCCCTGGGATAGATTTCGTTTTCCCAAATGCTTTGTATCAACGGATGTAAAATACTAGCCGCTGCTACGGGATCGGCTTTCAGGAATTCAGCTGGTATTCCGTCCAGTCCAGCTGCCTTGTTGTTTTTGAGGAGATTTATTGATGCAAGGATTTCCGATTCTGACGGGGGTTCGATGTCAATACCACTATAGGACGTGCGCATTTCGTTTAGTTGGGGCACCTCAGCACTCTGCTCAACAGAATCCTCATTTAGCAGGGCACAAAAATGGTCCTTCCATCTACGAAGCTGATCCTCAATTGTGTGCCATAAGTGTGCCATCCACATCCATTACAGGATGATTGGTGTTGTTTTTTTTCCCGATCACGTCTTTGGCTATTTGGTACAATTCCCGGATATCTCCTCTTCTGGCACTGATTTCCGCATTATCTGCGAGTCCATCTAACCTCACCCTCTTGTCACATCTCACACAGCGATAGACCATCTTATGTGCTAAGGGATACTTTCTTCGCAATTCAGCCTTTCGTTGAGCATCCGCTTCGGCATTTATTTGCATCTTCAACGATTTGCGAAGCTCGATTTTATCCCAGGTATCTTGGGATATCCAAGAGTCTCTAACTCTCGACTGCTTGGGTACAGTTTCGGATCCAGCATCCATAAAAACACTATTTATATCACCCCACATCTCATCAATTGTTGAATGTTGTATTCCGTTTAATGACGAAGCTCTGTCGTTAAGGTTGGTGACATAGTTACGACATAATATGTTGGGATCACTTAAAGCATTTGTATTGAACTTCGAATTCCTTGTTGCACCCTGTGATTGACGTTGTACAGCTGCAGTTCGTAGCTTGAGACTCATGAGAACCAAATGGTGGTCGCTTCCCATGTCGGCATTTCTAATGCTTCGAACATCGCACATTGAATTCCTCCATCGCTGCTGAATCATGATGTGGTCAATTTGGTTTTCAGTTTGTCCATCCGGATGTACCCAGGTGATTTTGTTGCAAGTCTTATGTTTAAACACAGTCCCACCTATCACAAGACGATTAGCGTTACAAAAATCGACCAGCAAATCGCCATTTTCATTTCGTGACCCCAAGCCATTTTTCCCCATGACGCGTTCCAGACCGTAGTTGTCTGATCCGACTTGGGCATTGAGATCTCCCATGACAATTATGATGTCGGCTCTTGGAACACCACTGTAAACCGAGCTAAGATGAGTGTAGAACGCGGTTTTGTCTTCCTCTGTCGCTTCATTTGTGGGGGCGTAGCACTGAATAATTGTGACGTTACGAATTTTTGAACGAAACCTTGCTGTCATTAATCTCACAGAAATGGGCGCCCAGGAGATCAAACTACGCCTCGCTTCTTCGTTCAACATAATTCCGACACCATGTAGTCTTTGGCCGCCCTCTCTTTCATCCCCGCACCCCCATATCCGATGTACGGTTTACTGCAACCGAAGCTGCAGAAGGATTTTCCATAAAAAGATTACCTCTTGGGGACTCATTTCCATTTGTTGTCATAGTTCATGTATTTGCATATATCCTTCCACCATGGTGTTTTCCGAGATATGATTAATAACATACATAAGCTCAGATTTGGCAGGCACACCCGTCTTTTGTATGGTCAAACACATAACTGCTCGAGGCCGCCCACTATGGGAAAACAGACGCCTTTTGTAGCCGCCCAATATGAGTTACAGACGCTACCTGCTGCCGCCGTTGGCCTTTTACCAAAAAAGCTCCTCCGAAACCAGACTATCATGCCGTCGACAGCTGCCTGCAGTTCATCCGTCTTAAGGGGGCTTTTAACCATCCCAAGGACAAGTTTGTGCCCTGACCAGCAAAGCTGGGTTGTCTGCTTATCCCGGCATCCATTCGGTCCCCCTGCACGTTAGCGTTACCCGCCCTCTACCACGCGGAGGTGTGCATAGGGATTTTCCTATAATTGAGCCTAGGGCCATATGGCGTCCTAGCACTCTCAAGTACTCGCAACAAACCAATATAAGTATCTTGGCACTTTGTTTGCTTACAAAATGTCATGGTCTGAGCATATAACAAATAGGCAACATCGAAAAATATAATTAACGCAACATGGTCAAAATTCGTTAAAAACCAGAATATTCCCCACTCAGCCAAGTTTAAAGTACACAGCGCAGCTGCTAGGTCAATAATGTATTTATTATTTTAAGCAGGTATGGGGGCACAAAGAGAACACACAAGTCGAAAAGCTTGAAAGGTTTTTTGTTTAAAATAAAACACAATTGGATGTTCTTATTAAAACCACCTTTTAATTTGTTTTTCCTATCATAAGAACCTACTCTGCAAATATCATCGAAATCGTTAGAGACGTTTCACTTGCCCTTGGTACATAATTAATAGTGATTAATATTGTGACTTACAAATAGAAATGGTTACAAAAATGGTAAGAAATAAGCTGTAGGTATAACAAAATCAAATGGAGAAGATTAGAAGAACTTCTAAGAGAAGTTCAACTCCAAACCTTCCCCAACGCGATTATACCTACAATCAAAAAAAAAAAAAAAATAATAATAATAATAATCCAACTTTCGTTTCTTTTATAGAATGGTCGATGCTAATCTGGTGGTTCTCCTGATGGGGTAAACACAGGGTAACCACCAATATTACCAAGTATAGTGTCTTTTAAAGACTATAAATATTTCCACCTTCATTAAGAGAAAATACATTATTATCTCAATGGATACGATTATATAGCAATAGCTATAGATTAAGCGAGTTTCAAGAGCAACTTCATTTGCATGTTAATTGTTCACTTACACAATCTTTGAGATTTGCGTGGCCTAGTTAACACCAAAGAGCTTCCCCCATGTCTGTGAAAGAGGTTAACGCCGCATTAATTTTATTTTGCTTTTGCATCACGAAATATAGGTCCTCCATAACATCTCAAATGTAAGTACTTACAAATCGACCACATCGCAATTTAGAAACACCGACGTTGTATATTTACATTTAATTGCTTCAAGCACATCTACTAAACGTGCTTCAAATTTAAATTATAAAAACACGTTAGAGACAAAATATTATTAAATCCTGTAACCCATCTATTTTTAGCAATAGCACGACCTTAGCGTATTTATAATTTCATCTAATAATCAGCACATCAGCTTATTGCTCTAAAGTTTATTCATTTGACACAAATTTAAATAAGAAATGGCACAGTAGAACGCATGTATGTAGAAAAGTGATGTATATTTTATACTTGCAGTAGAATTGTGTATAAAAGTAAAAGTATACAAACTTCATTTCCAATGTTATAAAATAAATTAATTTAATTTAATTTAAAAGGATCAAAAGTTATACACAAGAACGTAGACACAGACAAGACAGTAGGAAAGAATAACAAGTTTTCGTCATGTTAGCGCTACGTCTATGAGGGTGGAGTTTGTTTACAAAACCCTTATTGAATTCAATTCCTAAATTATGCAAAAAGGCCTTGTACAAAAAATATCTATAAACGGATAAACACATAACCCAACATCTTATGGTGCTTAAGCTTCTTACCACGAAATTAAATCAAATCGTGCAGAAAACTTTTTTTTTTTGTACACACGATGGGTTATGGAAAAGTCTTAAGTTTTTATATGTAATTTCTTTCTTGTGACGATGTCGAAAGTCGAAAGATGTCGCCTCTTTGCTTACCTTATTGAAAAATAAAAAAAAAAACTTTATACACGTTATACCCCCTATAATGCTATAATGGTTGGTAATAGATAATATTCACCATCAGTCTGAAGCAAGGGCTTGTATTCACGCTGGGAAACGTTTTTTTTTTTGTCTAACTAAGCCTTAAAAATGAGAACACTCCTTGCTGTCTGGTTTACTGAACAAATGCACATGGCTTTTTCTTTCTAGATAGAAGAAAGAAAGATGAGAATGATACTTCGAAAGACTGACAACAGTTTGAAAATTTAAATTTCTTAAAGAATTAAATCTATTTGGTATAGATACTGTAGCTATTATGCGGATAACTCAGCACTTCAGCAGCACATGGTTAAGAAGTCTGTCACTAGAGACAAGAGTATACACCATACACATTGTACTAAAGGGTATACATTTACTTATTCAAAATCGATTTTATGCAGTGGATAAATGACCACCTTTGGCCTTGACAGTCACCTTCAAACATATTGCGGACACTGTCGAAGAAATTGTTTAGGAATAACTTTCAGCTTTTTTTTTTGGTTTCTAGAGGTTCTTGGGCAACCTTGATACCATATAGCCTATTTAGAATATATTTTCACTAGAGATTAATTTGTCTGCATATTCTCAAACGAGAGTCAGTGATGCTAGATGGACTTTTTTTCACTCCCAACATGGCTGGAAATAATTTGTGTGTATAAAGTGGGAAGAAGGGGGATACATAGGGGCTAATAGAAGGAACTTTTTCAAACTAAATTTGTATGAGGATCCCGCTAAACAAAACATATTTCTTAAATAAAACAAATTCTCCCATTTTCGCATTTTGTACGAGTGTTATCTATAATTTAGGACAGCTTAGTAATCAAACAAATACTCATGAATGAGGCAGCAAAAATGGTGTCGACTAAAATGATAACAACAAAATCCATTAATTTCGTCAAAGCACAAGTGTGACAAGATAAAACATACAAAAAGAATACCGAAAACACCGAAAAGACAAATGTGCGGAAGTTAAACAAAAGAAAGCCATTGGCATCAAAATAACTTACATTAAAAGTTTCAATAAAAACGCACCCATTTGTGTTTACCATTAGTTACGTACCTATCACCCATATTAGTGCCGCTCATTCACTTGGATTTTCTTAATAGAAATAGGTGCAGTAACTTGCCCATAGATACGTTGTTAACTTTTGCCAACGACTATCACTATAAAGAATTATTGGTTTATATCAAGTGCATAATATGGCATTTTTGATTTCTTTTTTCAAACAGGGTCTTCCAATAAAGCCGGTATGACACTACATTTTGTATTCATTCTATTTCTCATTAAAACAATCTAAGTGTAAAGCCCGTATGACACTACATTTTGTATTCATTTTATTTCTCATTAAAACAAGCAAAGTGTCAGCAGAGCAAAAAAGGGATAAAAATTGTTTTTGAGAAAGAGCATAGCATTTCTCTAAATTAGTTTTCACAATAATTACAATAGGTCTGTTCCTTTACTTTGAATTTCTGTGCATTTCAGACCTATTGTGTCCCAAAATTGAAAATACATCATACACTAGTGTTCTGTCGGACTCAATGTATATTTTCTTTTGTGACTGAGTGTACCTTGCAATTATTTTTGATTTTTAATTCTGAAATGTCAAGAAAAATTTGCCAGAACCTGACAAATATTATTTGAAAGTCACATTTTTCATACATATTTTGCGACATTATTACATTTATGGATATAGTGCGTACTGCTGCGTACCCACTCACACCTATCGAAGTTCGAAAAAGAAATTGTACGTTCTGCTTTTATTTCATTTGCAGTTCATTAAAAATGAGAGAAAAATGTAGTGTCCTACGGGCTTAAGCGGTTTCATTTTAAATTTCCAACCATTTTTTTAAATGTCAAAATTGAAGTCTCATTGTGATCACTTTTGATTTGTAAAAACTAGATACGGTTACTAAGGAATCGATATTATATGTACATATGTATGTACATACATAAGTACTACTTACTAAACAAAAGGTTAATAAAGGGTGTTTTTTTAGACGTGTGGTTTTCAAGAAGAAATAAAACGCAAACGCATAATGTTATGGCCAAGAATTTAGCTTTATTATAAAGATAAGGGTTTGCCATTATGTTTCAAAAATGATTTCGGGCAAGTTGTTGCCGTGGCTGACTCGAATAAATTCCAGCGATGCGCGAACCGAACCATTATTTTGGTAAAAAATTTGCAGCATTTGCAAAAGGTTGTTCTGGAGTAAGTCTATTCATTATAAAATGGCAAACCAAACTGAGCATAAATCAAGTGACAGCTGTCAAAAAGACCAACTCCGAAAAAAGTATTGCCAGATTGAAAGCCACGCGTCTAAAAAAACACTCTTTATATCACGGAAATTTTTCGTAACATTCATACTGCTTTTGGTCACCATAAAGCGCCGCACAGTGGAGAGTCAAACATGCTATTTAGGGAAGAAAGATCTAAGCGGTATAATTTTGAATGTAATTTCATCATCCGTTTACTGACCAGAGTTAAGCGGCAGTCTTGAATTTTTCATAATAGTTAGATATGTAGTATTAATTATAGTGCGGTGAAACCCCCCCCCCCCCCCCCCCCTCCCAGCCAATTCGTAAAATTAATCTAATAGCAAAATACAAAACATTACTTTATCTCAATTTTGTATTCCTTTTCAAACCTATGTATGTACATTTTTTTAAAACACTTGATGAGACATAGAATGATCCTTCTAATTATTTATTCTAGATTATAATATTTTTATAAATTGGAAGGGAATGGGACAAAAAGCAGGATGGGGACTTAAACCGTATAGATAGAGAGATAGATAAAATTCTTTATTCAAATGTAAGATTTTCATTTACTGAAAGCTAAGAATATAAGGACATGGCTTAGTTGCCGTCTGCCTGATTGACATTTTTGAGTACAAGTTTATACAATATGAAAGTTTTATTTTTTCAATTAGATTCTCACGTATAGATTAACTTTTAACTTGACAGTTTGCAAATATAATAAATTTATTATTTACACAAAATTTGATTTCTTATTATAAGGAAGTTAAAATAAACAATTTGGAATTATTTGAAATATAATTTTGTAATTAGATCACTTCATAGTAAATCAATTTATCAATTTTGAATGATTTGAAATACATATAAAATTTGCTGAAATAAAATAAGTTACTTTTATTTTAAACATAAAAATATAATTTTAACATGATTTGAAACACAAAAATAAAGTCTTAATATCAACAACTGAAAGAGTATTAAGCAAGAGATTAGAAGCTATTTCGGTAAGTCAAAGCATGCTCACAATACTTATAAAGTTTCAACCAACCATATGCATCAAGCAACCAAAAGCATCAAGAAGCTGCCCTATAGACAAGGAACTTACTTGGAAATACAGCCGACGTATTTCTTGCAGTATTGGACAAATTGCTACGAAATGGTAAATATCTTCAAGCTCTCTTCTATTGCAAAGAGTATATATGTATTTGTGAAATATCAGATCTACGTGGAACAAAGTTGAGGTTGAGAATTTCTAGTCTAGCTCTAAAAATAGTACCGATGGCTTCTGCAGACAGTTCATTGCGAAAATAGCTCAGTTGTGATGGCAATTGATGGTTTAGATTCTTATATATGTTTCTGCTTGCTGACGAGGATGCTTTTTCTAACTGTTGCACATATAGTTTTTCATCAATTTTTGATATCAGGGCAGCAAATGGATTTTTTCACTCATCGATATTATTTTCCCTTAGAGAGAATTCTACATCGTATGTTGCTGCAAGTTGATTCCATTCTTTGAAGGGAGTGGCATTAGTTTGAAGAAGCCTTATCAATATCCGCTTATGAAATCCGTTTTTTCTCTTCATAACCCTGTTAAGATAATCGGAATGTTGTTGTAGATTTTGAATATAAATTGAAGCTATATCAGTTCGACATGCATGGCGTACGTAGGAGTTGCATTGGGCAATCGGATGGTTTCAAACTCCTCAAAGTGTGTGTACCCAAAAGTCTGTACACCATAAAACATAACTCACATATCTATCGAAATTAAGCGCACGAAATAGTTTTCCGCCATAGGGATGCAAAAACAATTTGCATGCAAATAATCCCTTGAAGTGAATATATTTTTTTTTTGGAAGTGTAAACCAAAATCAAATCAATCATCAAAAAAAACAATATTTTATTCTCCACACTTTTTTTCGCATGCAAAAATTGCCGGTCTATTGCGCACGGGCACTGTTAACTAGGCTTTATGTAATATTTTCTCCACAAAAATGTTATGTTAAAATATAGCTAGCATTTTAGTTGGTGTCTGGTGTGGAAGTTAAAATTCAGTACGACCTACGTACTTCTTAAATGTATAAATCCTACAAAAACATTCAGAATAAAAAGAAAGACATTTTGAATTTCTTTTAAAAATATCTTAACAACTTTTTCGTACGATTTGAGGTTCTTGACATGTAATGTAAATATTTATAGGTTAAAGTGCGTTCTTCGAAATGACCACTGATGCACACCAATTTCAGCTGATTACTTTCCAATCATAAAATGTTTCATTAATATTTTTGCACTATGAAAATTTTATTTGACTCTGTCGACTTGCCTGTGTATATTTGAGAAAAGAAAGTTAAGATTAGGATTAGGATTGAGAAAGCGAATAGGTATATGATTCAGCGTTTTTTTTTTAATTATGTGTCAAAAATTTCATTAACTATTAATACATAGTACCTCTCATAGAATGTTTTTTTTTTATTTAGAATTTTCTCATTATCGGCTGAACGAATTTACATTAATTTCTTGTATACAAATTTCAAATACGTTCAAATAATATTCCATATCAAAATTTTCGGAAAAGAAATGTTTGAATTTTAAGGGAAGTTTCAAATAATTGTTTCGATATCACAAAAACGGGTTGGCAATTGTTTTTTAATTTTTTTTATATGCACATGAATAAATACTTAAGATTTGATACCAAAATCTGTTTTTAAAAATGTTATAAGAATTTGATATATAATTTTTTTTAAAACAGCTCCAACGATTTTAATTTTTATTTCATAAAATCATATTTAATCAAGAACTGTAGTATCTGGTGAGATGATGGTTAGTGCGCAGGACTGTCATGCCGAAGGTATGGGTTCGATTCGCAGTCGTGACACCTAAAAACAGAAATGTTTTATCCGAGGTACTGTCTCTTGCGAGGAACTGACAAATCCTCGAAGATTATACTTGTCATTAATAAGTGATTCTCATCTAGCCGTTCGGACTTGGAAAAACACTGTAGGTCCCCTCCAACAACACGCACACAGGAATGATTGAGAGTTGTAAGTCACAAAACATTCTAACCCCTTTACCATATTCAATCGTTTAACTGCTGTTAACAATTTTTTTTATAAATGTGTAAAAAGCCTGCACTATAAATGCTACTAAATTCACCCATGCGTTTCTGAGAGAATGGTCAGTATTTTTGGTATAACTCGAAAACTAAGCCGAATTTGACAATTTTACGCAAAATACTTTTTGTTCAAAATTAAATTTTCTATTGGAATGGATAGTTCAAAAAATTTTACGAAAAAATTTAACCAGGAAAAGTTAACAAAAACCAACCTAAAAAAAATCAAAAAATCAGGGATATCTAAATTTTTTTATAAATTGTGCATACTTTTTTTTGAAGCAAAGATAGGGTCAATACATGCAGAGAAAAAATAAAGTAGAGACTTAAAGCCTTAATATGGCATGTTCTAAAATTAATATTTGTTCAAAATTGACAGAGGTATTCCCGTTCAAACCTTATCATTTCTTATAATTTTTCGCAGTTTTGGCCCGAAAGTCCCTTTTTCGGTACAATATGGCAAATTTCACTTTCGTAAAAATGTTCGAAATAAAAATTTCGATATAATATGACATTAGAACTATAGAGAATTTATAAAAAGGATAAAAGTTCGCAATTTCGTTTTTCGGCTATTTTTTAATGCTTTCAGACCTACAAACCGAACGGCTGATCCGATTAACATAAGATTTGGTACTAGTTGCTAGGAACGTTAACTTTGTCATAAAGTACCAAAAAATAGGCTTTCGGGCAAAAACTGTGGATAATGATAAGAAATGGTAAAGTTTGAATGGATATATCTCGGTCAATTTTCAAATAATATGGCCTTTTTAACATGTCATATTAAAGCCCTTAAATCCAGTTTACATTGTTCATGTATGTCTTGAGCGTATCTTTGCTCCGAAAAAAGTTATGTGCAATTTAGAAAAAAAGTAAAAAATCTTTGATTTTTCGATTTTTTTATGTTGGTTTTTGTTACTTTTGCTGCTTAAATTTTCTTAAGAAATTTTCCAAACTATCCATTTCGATAGAAAATTTAATTTTGAACAAAAAGTATTATATGTATGTAAAATTGTCAAATTCGGCTTAGTTTTCGAGTTATACCAAAAATACTGAAAAGTGGCCAGTGTGACCATTCTCTCAGAAACGCATGGGTGAATTTAGTAGCATTTTCGGTTTTAAGCATGTCTATGGGCCAAACAAACATATTCAATAATAAAAACCCTTGCACGTAATTGTTCCTTTTTAAAAGGTCTATTCAATAGGCTATTAGTACCTATAAGTTTTAGGAGAAACATAGTATGTATTTCATAGTTGTGTTATGGTTCATTTAAGACAATTTAATTGGAAATCAAAACGTGTTGCATTAATACTACGGTGGTAGTTAAACTTGTTAACTTAATTCCAACGATACTCAGCTGATTTTTTTATATTTGAAAATATTCCACAAGTAATGAAATTAACATTTTTTATCTTCACTCTTGAAAATTATACAGACTAAAATGTGTGTAAGTGGGAAAAAATATTTTCACGTATCGATAATTTTAAATTCATCGATTTTTATCAAGATATCAAGATAACACCATCCAGCTATCATCCCAGACGTTAATCTCCCTACAAGATATTGATAAAATGAGCATTGAATAAAGATGAGCCACGAAGAAAAATATTAATATTTATGAGGCAAAAGACTAACCGAAATAGATGCGGAATATTTAATTTTAATACCAACACCTGTTGATTGTTTTATGTGTTTTATGGAAACGTCCTTACATCGGAATTTTTCCTTTTATCATGAATGAATTTTGATGTAATTAAGGATATCTTTGTATACATCCCTCTGCTAGTAGTGTATTTTATGTGACTATAGATACTGCACAGAAGCACAGAGCGGAACAAAATTAATTTTGAATTTCAATTTGCCTTTCAGGGAATCATAAACTTTAAGAACCAAATTTAAAGAAAATCCCTTCAGCGGCTTAGGTTGTTGGTCGAGGTCACTCAATCATTCCTGAGTGCTTTTTTCAAAGCACACATCGGGTGCCTAGCACCTTTAACTGAAGATGGGGTTCCAATCCCTGTGGACGGTTTTAGACAACAGCAAACGAGAGAGTGGGGGGTGTTCCCACTGAGGCACTTCTTCTTTATACAGGCGGCAGCGGAAGAATTCTCCAGATGGAATCAACGGTGCCGTCTACAGTTCCAGTTAGGCTGAACTACTTAGTGAACACCTCATACGGGCTACTACGACACATTCGGAGTTCAGGCCTATAAGGAGTGGTTAATCTGGCTCCCCGTCCTTGGAGTTATATTGTTAGGGTCTGGTCTTCCAGGTTGTGGGTCGTGCCGTCGGGTTGACTTCCCGGCCACGTAAAGCTATTAGTTGCGAAGCAACAACAAGCCTCGGATACGGATTCACTGTTGACATCACCGCCATCCAAGAAGTGCGATGGGATGGGCCGGGCAAAAGAAAACTGAATGACTGCGACATCTACTACGGTGACTGTTGCTGACCACAAGGGCAGCGTCTCTTTGGATGTGGATTCGTCGTGAGAGGCAGACTTAGGCAAGATGTCTTGAGTTTCAATTATGTGAACGAACGCCTCACGATAATTCGCATCAAGGTTAAATCTTCCAACAATAGCCTCATATGCGCGCATGCCTCCACAGAGGGGATTACGATACCAAGGACGAGTTCTTAGAGCTCCTGGACAAGACATATGAGCAATGCCTTAGCTATGACACTAAAATTGTCTTGTGTGAGTTTAATGCCAAACTATGAAGAGAAGACGTCTTTTGTGGCACAAACGGAAGATATAGCCTGCACGAAACCACCTCCAATAACGGACTTAAGTTGATGGACTTTGCTGCGGGGCAAAACGTTGTGGTAGCTAGTACGGAGTTTCCAATTCTCGATGTACACAAAGGTACATGGCAAAATCCTGGTCAATCAACCGCCAACCAGATTGACCATATTCCGATCGACGCAAGGCACTCCTCTAGTATCAAGGATGTCCTAACTTTCCGAGGAGCCAACGTGGACTCGGACCATTACCTCGTTGTAGCCTAGGTAATGTAACGGATATACAGACCAAAGCCAAAGCAGGAAAATACTGTGAGGAAGTTCGACGTCGGACGGCTACAGTCGCCAGAGATCACCAACCTAAAAGGTCCATATTAGTTTGGATTTAGGCCAGGGACCAAATATTCGCACTACGGCAGATCTTGGAAAAAACCCAGGAGTTTAAAATCGATACCCACCACCTTCTTCAGCATCGTTCTTGAAAGAAATAGTGCAAAACTCTCACGTCAACACCAGATGCACAATCTTTCAAAAATCGGCCCAATTACTCGCTAGCGCCGACGATATTGACATAATCAGACGAACAAAGCTTGAAGTCAGTGGTGCTTTCGTGAGTGTTCAGGAGGAAGCTAAGAAGATGGGGTTAATGCTGAATGAAGTCAAGACCAAGTATATGCAGTCAACAAGGAAGGAAACCCAACACCGATGTCTCGGACAGAACATCGCTATAGACAGCCTTCATTTTGAGGTGGTCAGAGACTTTGCCTATCTAGGATCCACCATAAACTCTGCGAAAGATACCAGTGCTGAAATCAAACGAAGGATTACTCCTGCCAATCGCTGTTTCTTTGTGCTAAGAAGGCAATTGAGAGGCAAAGCCCTCTCTCGAGCAACTGAACAGTCCCTGTATAAGACGCTTATCATCTCTGTCCTGATGTATGGTGCAGAGGCATGGACACTGTTGACGGTGGGCGAGAACACCTTAAGCTGTTTTGAGAGGAAATGACTTTTAGCCCGTCTGCATAGATGGGGAATGGAGTAGAAGATACAAACACGAATTGTACGGGCTGTACAGCGACACTGACCTAGCCACAAAATTGATAAGCCAATGAATGAGATGGCTGGGTCACCTAGAGTGTATGCGGACATCAATGCTCCGGCCAGGAAAGTCTTAGAAACCAACCCCGTAGGACAGCGCAGTATAGAGGTGGACAGCGTAAAAGTTGGCGCAGGCAAGTGGAAGAAGACCTTAACCAACTTGGCGTGTGAAACTGGAGACAGCTAGCTAGAAACCGAGCCGACTGGAAGAAGCTTGTTGGTTGAGGCCCTGGTCCACCCCGGACTGTAGCGCCAGCTTAAGTAAGTAAGTAAGCAAGTGTCACTTCGGGTATTAAGTCATAAAGTAGAACCATAGTATTCTCAAGCTGTTATGGGAGCGAATGTCAAACCCGAACAAAAGTATCTGTCCGAAAAGTCAAATTGACAAGTCGCCCAAAATTCACTTGAGTGGTTGGATGTAAGAGTTAAAACCACCTGAAGTCCCTAATAAATATGTAAAATGACTATTCGGAAATAATAAATTGTTTGTTAAATTTTGATTCCCTTGCAGTCATTCACAGATTGATACATTTTTAATTATTATTTACTTTTCGCTTAGTTTCGTACTTGGTACCACGTACGTGACTTTTCAACTATCATAGTTATATGCCTTTAACCTTGATAAATGAGGCTCCAAGCGAAAGAATAGGTACTCAACAGAGGCAAAAATAAAAAAATCAACACATAATGCCAAAACACTATTCGAAAAAGAATTAGAGTGAACTGCCGACCAATAAAACTTAAAATGCTGTCTACTGTCATTAAATGGAAAGTTTACTTCTTATCTTTCATTTCAATATATCCATGGAGTGGGATTAGCTTTTAATTTTCAATTTCAAAGTTCAAACCAATAATATTACTGTCTCTTGCTCCTGGTCTTTTGCAAGGTAAATTTCTCTTTTAACTTTCAAACTAAGTGCAAAGCTGCTTAACCTTTAACTTCTTGAAGTTTCTTCCTCAGAAAATTCTCTTATTTCTTTTTCGCAAGAGTAGATATTTTAAATAACTTATCAGGGGTGTTAAAAAAGGTTTCTCCACTCCAACGAAATATACAAAAGATATATACAAACTCTTGTCAAAATTCCATCATCAATCACCTTATTCCTTGTACTCCAATATGACAGTTAATATTATGATAACTGCTCATACCCACCGCACCGTAAAGTATATATTTATAAAGAAGACAAATAACCAACATTAAATTGGATGCACAATGATTTCACACAATATTATTCAGAGTTCCGGTAAAATTGTTGAACAATGTAAGGCATCAAAAGAAAGAGCAGGCTTTGAAGCTTTGAATTTATACAAATAAGTTAGAGACATCCCTATTTAATTCTTCATATTTAGCTAACAAAGCTGAAAATCAACGAAACCAAAATATGTAAAAAACATAAATAAACACAACAGAATAAATAAAAGGGCCGTGGCTTCGGATGTCAAAGGGGGTCTTGGGTCTATCAACTATTTTCTAATTGTTGAACTTGAACATGGCTCTTATTATATGTCAAAACTTTTTAAGTGTTTATTGTTTTGAAAACTATCAGCAGCAGCGAGCAGGTAAAATCAGGGAACACAGGGTTAAAATGAAATGTATCTCTTATTCTTTATTATTATTCAAATATCTATACATTTGTGTTTATAAGCAACTTGAATGCTATAAGCTTGCTCTAGCTACGGCTCTGTGAATGACAATTCTCGGATGTAAACGATTAATCAAAATGTATCTGAAATACTTGAACACATTCACATACATTGAAAATGTAGACATTCAGATAAATTAAGCTGATGGAGAAAGAAGAGTCACGAAGACAGACGGTGCGGTGACAAAGTTAGCCGACGGCAATTCTTTTCATCGACACAAAAAGCGACAGGAATGGAAGGAAATGCAAATTGACTTTGCCTAAGGGGATCGTCAAAACTTTTTTGTTTCGTTTCGGAAACGATGTAAATTCTTGTATTTAGTTTTACAAAAACCATCAACTCTGGAAATTAAGACATTTTTTCATGAAGTTAATTTATGACAATATTTAAATGAATATTGGGAAAACAATAAATGGAAGACAGTTTATATTTACTGGAGGAATATTGCAGAGTGAAAGAAATGAGCTTTTTAAGGTGCACTCAGAGAAAAGAATTTAATAAAAATTAATGTTTTTTTTTTATAATATACGCGCACCAAAGGGGTTGTGACTACCCTTAAAATGATTGAACACAGTGCGAGCGTTAGGAAAATAGGGAAGGATTTGAAAGGAGATACCGATGCACATTAGTTTTGAAGTTCTGAATATCAAAATGAAAAGGAAAAATAGAGCCGGGTAAGGCATTCCACATTCGTGTTGTTCGGCTGAAAAAAGAATCTCTGTACTTTACAGTACGTCCGAGATTGGGCTCAAGAGTAAACTGATGCGCATTCCTGGAAGTGCGAGTATTACGGTGGAATTGTTTTAGGGGAGGAATGCAACTGGCTATTTCACTAGAACACTGTTTTTAAAAATAGAGATAGAATAAGGAGAGACATGAAACATTACGACGGTGTTCAAGAGATGCGAATGCAACTTTCGTCCTGCTAAAATGAGTTATTGGAGCACCTGCCAAATAATGAGAAGCTTTGGACGAATGAAGGCTTTGTAGATTACAGCCAGATCAGAAGGGGAGAAAAATTTCTTGCATCTTCGAAGAAAACCTTAACACTTCGCAGCATTTTTGGCGACATTGAATATGTGTTCATTCCACAGAAGGTGATCTGAGATGCATATACCCAGGACTGAAAGCTGTTCGGTTTCCTCGATGCAAGTGCCACTCATGGATAGTGGCATTGGGGGTGGGTTCTGCTTTAGAGACAGCAAACAGCATTGAGTTTTTGAAGCATTAAATTCTACACGGTTTCTTATTCGCCACTGAACAATGCTGTCAAGCTCAGAATTCAATGAGCTTATCATACGCTGCCGTTCAAGTTCCACATCCGAAGGACAAGGATGTGAATCAAGAAACGAATATGAAAAGCTGAGGGTGCTGTCATCAGCAAAACAATTTAATGGATTAGAAGTTTCAGACAAGAGATCATTAATGAAAATAAGAAAGAGAGTCGGAGACAAAACGGAGCCCTGGGGCACACCAGCATTTATTTTATGAATATCAGACTTGTAACCATCCAATACAACTTGTATTGAACGGTCCGAAAGGTTATTTCCAATCCAACGAAGAAGAGAATCATCGATACCAAATGCACGCATTTTCGATAAGAGAGCTTGATGCCAAACTCTATCAAACGCTTTTGAAATATCAAGCGCAATAATCTTACTTTCTCCAAAACGATGTAAAGATTTGTTCCACTGCTCGGTGAGATATACCATCAGATCACCAGTGGACCTATTGCTATGAAAGCCGTACTGCCGGTCATTAAGAAGCTTCCGTTCTTCGAGATATTTCTTAAGCTGATAATTAATCAGCGTTTCCATGACCTTAGAAAGAAGGGACGTAAGTGCAATTGGTCGATAGTTGGAGGGAGACGAAGTTTCACCTTTTTTAGGGACAGGCTGGACAAATGCTGTTTTCCATCCACTCGGAAAGAGACCAGTAGAGTAGGACAGATGGAAAAGCTTACGCACTGTTGTAATACTGTTCAATGAGTTTGTCGAAAAAAAAACAATTATTACTTTTCAGAAGACAACTTTCGTCCTGCTAGAATTTTACTTTGTATGTTGAAAATTTTGGAGAAAGAACTAGAAAACTAACTTCGTTCTTCTTCAGGCTTTTGTGAATCGTTGTCTTCGCCACATCCTAAAGATTCGCTGGCCACAAATAATATCAAATGAGGAATTGTGGCGCAGGACAACTCAAAAGAGTGGCTGGACGTCGTAAGAAAGCGTAAATGGCGGTCGATTGGCCACACACTGAGGAAACCAAACGATGAAATTGCAAAGAAGTCCTTTGAATGGAATGCTCAGGGTGCACGGCGGGTTGGAAGACCAAGAACAACATGGAAATCAACTGTCTTGGCGGAAGCAGAATCCCAAAGAAAGACGTGGCCACAGCTACACAGGTACTTTACCTTGCAGCAGACCGTTAAGGATGGAGACGTTTTGTTGACGACCTATGCCCCAGCCGGGGTTACAGGACACGATAATGATGAACTTCGTTCTATAAATGAGTAAGTTTTGTTTTCGAAAACATCACTTACTTACTAAAGGTGGAGCAACAGTCCGGGTGGCCTAGGGCCTCAACCAACAAGCTTCTTCCAGCCGGGTTGGTCCCAAGCTAGGTGACCCCACTTTCATACGCCAAAAGTTGGTTGAAGTCCTCTCCCACTTGCCTGCGCGGTCTCTTACGCTGACTTCCTCTATTGCGCCATCCCACAATGTTGAATTCATAGCCTTTCCAATTCAGAGCATTGATGTCCGTTTATTCGCTTTAGTGACTCAGGCACTTCTGTCGCTATTCACCTTTGTGGTTCTGCATTCATTCATTCCCCATTACGCAGACCGAAACTTAAATTCACTCTAAGAATTATCCTCCCAATAACGACCCGACCACAGTCAAAAAAATTCTTTTTATAAGAGAGATGCGATAAGCCTTGGATAACGACCCCCCGCAAATGGCAACCAGACCCGGAACGAAAATGGACTACGATCTACGAGAATGCACCTGGAAAGTACTGACACTCTATGCACCAGGTGCCACTCAAAAACTTGAATCTGTCCTCTCGTGGTAAAACGCAAATATTACCGCGATTCAGGAGATACGATGAATAGGATCAGGAATAACGAAAAGAAAAGATTGCCACATTTATTACAGCTGTCATCAAAGATTTCACGTATGAGGATGAGGATTCGTACACAGTGTGAAATCGACTCAGATCGAAAGTCACTGATTTTAAGCCGATTAGTGAACGTCTGGCTGTGATCCGCATCAAAGCTACCTTCCAAAGCATCAGCCTTACATATATGTGCGCACACCCTTACCGATGAAGCTTAGAAGTCTAACAAAAAGAAATTTTTAGACCTCCTGGGCGGAGCCTCCGGAGCCTGTTCGGAGAACGATGTCGAAGTCGTGCTCGGAGTCGGGAAACAACAACAGATAACGGCTTCCAACAAATCGACTTTGCTACAGCTGGTAATACGGTCATAAGTAGCACTAGGTTCCCCAGGCGAAGGATACACACGCTTCCTGGCGATCTCCAAATGGTCAAACCGCCAACCAAATCGGCGATTTGGCGCAAGGACGCATTGAACATCTTGGACATGCGAACTTTCCAAGGTGCAAACGTGAACTCTGACTTCTTCCTTGTTGTGACAAAATTCAGAGCCCAACTGTCCCACGAAAAGAAAACGAAGACCGCCCAAAGGAAAACATTCAACATTGCATGCATTAGCACATCTGAGAAAGCCAAGGCCTACAGTGAGCAATTGACTGAAAATGGAAAACTCTCTGCCGTTCCCCCAGCCACAAGCTACAACAACCAGTGGAACCAGTATCGCGACATCATTATAATGATGGATAAGGATACAGTCAGAAAAAAGAACCAATTGTATATGATGAATGCAGGGTATTGAATTGAAGCAGGAGACGGAATATGCACGAATCCCAATGCTTCAGCGGAAAACAAGAGCATCAAGAGTGGAGTACGTGTGAAGAGAAAAACCCTGTGAAGAAAGAAAAGAGCATCCGCAGCCTCTCAGCTCAGGTATCTCCAGGAGTTAAGCACAACATATGCCATATGCTCTATATGCTCCAAAAACCACAAAGGCATATCCCTGCTTAACGTTGCCAACGTACTATGTGACGTCTAAAACCTTTCTGCAACACTATGATCGGCACGTACCAGTGTGGGCTTAGACCAGGCAGAGCAACGATAGACCAAATCTTCACATTGAAGCAAATCTTGGATAAGACCAACGAATTTCAAGTCGAGGTCCACCATTCTTCCATCGTTTTCAAAGCCGCATAAGATAGCATAAGTCGCCAAGAGGTTCTACTGGGGATGTCGGAACTAGAGGTAATGAAAAATCTAATCCAGCTATGCTACATGACGTTACAAAATACATGGTGCAACCTGCAAATGGGTTACACCTCATCCGAGCTATTTTAGACGTGTACAGGGTTCAGACAAAGAGATGCGCTATCATGTGATTTCTTCAATTAAATCCGTCGCAACAGCCAAAAAAAGTCTGTCCGACCAATGCTATCGTGTTGAGGACAGCCGTAGCTTTCATTTGATACCCCATTTGTATAAGTTGCTTGTATTCTAGGTACATTTAGCGGATAGTGCAACCTGAAAAGTGCATTTTCTAACCATTGCGACCATCAGATAAAGCTTGTCCGACCAGCAGTTTTGTAAATGTTTGGACTAAAGCTATCGGTTGGCATCCAATTTTTACGTGGCCGCGATGATATAGATAATCTTACGGTCGGCTCCTGGACTATATATGCTATCAACAAAAAAAGCCTCATCTGTCCATCGCCTAGCTAGAGGACAAAACGTCACTGTTAGTACCAGTAATTTCAAGGTAGTCAAGGAGTTCACCTATCTCGGAACCTATCCACGAACGACACCTTAGTGGAAATCCTACGAAGAATTACCGCAGCGAACCACTGTTACTTCCGTTTGGCCAAACCAGTGGGTTCAAAACTCCTTTCTCGAAAGGCAAAGTGCTCGCTATACAAACGCTTATTATACCAGTTCTACTCTACGGCGCGGCGGTGCCGAGTGCTGGACGATAAGTAAGAAAGGAAACAGCAGAATTGATACTAGGCACTTTCGAGAGAAAAATTCTTCGATGGATATTTGGTCGAGCTGTACCAAGATTTCTGCAGAAGCTGCATGGACAAGGAGGAGGAAGAAACTATCCCACACCTTCTTTAAGTTCATGCCCTGCTCTTTCTCAAAGACGTAAAATACACTTAGGAAATTTTTTCTTTGACGATCCAAGTGATTTAAATAAAATCGACATTCACAGTCTCCATCGCTTTATTAAAAGCTCCAATTGGTTTAATTAGCGAGAATCATCTCGCAGTCTTTATGTGGTATCACAATGGGCCTATTCTGGCCTAGGTGTTTCAGCAGTTTTCCTGGCAGCCACCTTAACCTAACCTAACCTTACCTGTACCAAGATGTGGATAGTGGATGTAGTCCAAAATGCCAAAACACGTCGATTACACTGGCTCGGCCACATCGTGCGAATGGACAACAACATGCCAGTCAAAAAAATCTTCAAATCCCAGTCGCCAGGTTCGAGACGACCAGGAAGACCGAACCTCCGCTACAGGGACCAGGCGGTTACAGACACAATAGAACTTGGTCTCGACGACTGGAGGGAGCGTGCGAGAGACCGCAACCGATGGAAGACCCCCCATGGATCGGAAGCCAGATAAGTAAGTAAATAAGGACAACTGGGACTTCAACCCGAAGAGGACAAAGTCAAGCTGACTTTGTCCTATTCTACCATGATGTTCCAATGATTTTCCGATCAGTCTTCGGTTCCGCAATTGTAACCTTGCGGGAAGTTTTTTTATCTTTTGGTAAAACTACCCAACTTTATTCCTGCAATGGAATCAGCCTATTTCTTCGATTGGTAATCGCTTTTAAGTATTTTGGTCGATACAAGGTATAATTAAAATGTCTCTATAAATCTTGAAAAATAATTAAATTGAATTAATTCAAATTAATCACTACTCTTAACAGGAGCAAAAGTATGATTTAGTTCAGCTTTGAATAACACTTGATTTTTACTAAATGTTTCGAATTGATTTTACTCGATTATACTTCTGAGTGCGCTTACCTCCCCCTTTCCATATGGTTAATACTTTCATATTATTTAATTTTTCCTGTTTTTTTTTTATTTTAATGAAAACATAAATAAATACAAATAATTTAAGAAAACATTAAACAAAAAAAAATTACTCCCCATCAATTTTAACTTTGCGAAGTAAAAGTCTAACACCAAGAGAAACCGCACATACTTTTGAGTTATTAAAGTATTTTTCCTCTCGAAATAGGTCGTTTCCTTGAGGAAGGTATCAGGAATACAAGTCACAGGTAAATGCATAAATATATGTTGGTTTAATAGAATCATAAACTAAATATGTACATCTACGAACATAGGAACGTATATATAGCTACTTCCTTTTCGATTTATTTTTTTATTATAATACTTTTAACGACACAGAACGGTTAAATGACGGTCGTAAACAAAATCGTTAAAAAGTTAAATGAGATGTTCCAACTGTATACAATGTTCTTTTATTTATATTTTATAAATCGTTTACACTTGAACAAAAGCGATTTTTTTTTGTTTTGTTCATAATAACTTAAGTTTAAGGAAGTTTAATAGTATTTTCGTGTGGTTTTATATTGTTCTTAATAATATGGAGGTCCAAACTCGTAAAATGACAATTTTTCATAAAAATTAAATTTCACTCATAAAGCGAGTAGAAATATCAGTGCCAAAGGTAAAGGCTTTGGTGTATTTAGTGCAAAATAGATTGAATGAAATTAATTTAAGGTCATGAAGGTTTTGAAAATAATAATTTACGAAACACCTGAAATGGTAAGGCAATATAATAGGCGTTTTTATTTTCTAGTTATATTTTGGAGTAAAAAAGTTTTATTGACAGAAAAAATTCAACAAAAATCTACGCTGATTTTCTGATGCTTATAGTCACATCTATATATATAACAAAAAATAAATCCCTATTTTCCTCTGTCACGCTATAACTCAAGAACGGCTTGACCGATTTGGATGATCTTTTCAGGCAATCTTTGGTATTGGTCAGGGAGTGTTTTTGTGAAGTTTGGTTGAATTCGGTTTTGCTGCTTGTTTATATTCAAAAAACTAATCAATCAATTATGAAATTTGTCTCTCAAAGAATAAAATAAAAAAAAAATTATACAGGCGCATCTCCATTATCTATTACCTGAGCGGATCCGGGGCGGGCAAAACAGTTTGAAGGCGGTGTCAAAATGAAATGCTTTAAGAAAGAACAAAGGAAAGGACTCAAATTTAAAAAATTCTTTTTGTGTGGAATTAAAGAATAAATATACTCATTGCCTAAAATGTTTGTATAAATTATGGAGCGAAATGCGGTTTCCGATTTTAAACATACTTTTTGTGCAATTCCACCGCAATACTCCCACTTCTAGGAATACAGAGTAGTTTACACTTGATCCCAATTTCGGACGTACTGCCAAGTAGAGAGATTCTTTTTTTTTAGCCGAAGATTTGGATTTTATGAATAGACTTTATAGTCCCTGCTCGGGCGCCATTTTATGATGTAACTTTTTATCTAAGGCTGAGATAGCTCACCGGTTTTCCGGGGCCTTACTACAGAAATACGAAACTTTAGTTTAAGTCAATTCTTTATTAAGTTTTAAATCAGAATTCTCGTGATTTTAACATCTAATACATATATGGTATTTGCTAAACGAACGCATTTTGGTGCTGTTTGGTCCTTCTGCCTCGGTTGATTCCTCGTCATCAAATATAACTTCTCACCCACTTAGCTTCGTCCTTGTCCACGGAAGATTGGGCTGTTCACAGAGGTGTATTGTAGATGGGCTGTACCTTGGCGTGTATCCTGGTCGGGGTCTGGCAAGTCACGGATGGATCCGGCAATTCACAGTCAAAACTGGCAAATCACAGACGAATCTGGCAAATCACGGATGAATCCGGCAAATCACAGTCGAAACTGGCACATCATAGACGAATCTGGCAATCAAAGACGAATCTGGCAAATCACGGACAAATCCGGGACAACGCAGTAGAGGTGGACAGCGTAAAAGGTGGCGCACACAAGTGGAAGAGGACCTCAACCAACTTGGCGTGCGTAACTGGAGACAGCTAGCTAGAAACCGAGCCGGCTGGAAGAAGCTTGTTGGTTGAGGCCCTGGTCCACCCCGGACTGTAGCGCCACCTTAAGTAAGTTTCTAAATAACTGCCTTGATATTTTTCAAAGTAAAGCTATTTCAATATGTATAAACAAGCATTTTTATGTTTAAAACTTATACTTAGAGGTTAGATTAAGGGCCAGATTTTTTTCAAAATTTAGTTTCATAAGGGCCAGTTTTGCAGTGCGAGATCATCCTAGTCTCAGGGTTAAGCTGGAGTTAACTCCAAAAACGTGTTTTCCAGTCAATTGAAATCGAAAGTTAACTCCGAGTTTACTCGTCTAATTTGGTGAGTTAACTCAGGCACCAAATTGAGGGTCTTTTTAGCTGTGGCGCCATCTCGATTTCGATATTGAAAGTTATTGCCAGTGCAATTCGTTGTGGCGCCATCTGTATTCCTATGCTTAAAAGGATTAGAAGTGTGATATCCATAGTGTCGCACATCGTTGGCCTCAGAATTTTGACAGCTAAAAGATAAAGTTAATCCTCAACTGAAAAACTGTTCCTGAGCTAACTCAAGGTTAATTTATTTTAAGGACTAGCTAGCTCTGATTTAACTCAGAGTAAAGCCTGAACTGAAAAACTGGCCCTAAGTGGGTAAAAAAGGTAGGTACCTATCTGATTTAAATTTTTTTTTTGTTCTTAGGTTATGTACTTAGAGGATATTGCTTTTTCAAAATGTATCTTTATACGTAAGGTAAAATATGGAAGAAATACAAAATTGAACTACGATTTGAAAGTGCTCTTCATGTTGAAAACGTTATCCTTAAAGGTTACCTTAAGAGATCCGATTTTAAACATTCTTTTTGTGTTTGAAAGGTTTTATTTACAGGATGGACTTCGGGAATCACTGGCTTTATATTTTCCAAGTTTAACTTTTCAAAAAGGGAAATGGGGTTAAAATTATAAAATGGTATCCAGTTTTTAAATTTATTTGTTTGCGTTGCGTTATAAGTTGTCCTTCACACAAGTTTGAATGGCTGGACGTATTAATTACATTTGAGATTCTTAGTTATAGTAACCTAAGAGAAAACTTCATTCTACAACCACAGATTCATCATGAGTGTATCTGTATATGTTAGTGGTTAAAAGAAATCAGAAAACTAATACAATCTTAAATACAAAAAATTAACTAAATTTAACATTTAAAGTGGATATAGTCAAAATATTAATACATTATCGAGAGTTGAGCGCTGGTTCGAAACAATATTTTTAATCGAATTTTACTCATTTTAAACTCAACAGATGAGGCGGTCAAGTTAAAAGCTTGCACACACAGGAATATCAGTCAAATAGTTCAAATCTTCAGAGGTGGCGGCATCCTCCGAGGTAGTTAAAGCCTATACGGGCTAACAAGCCAGGTCCAGCTATACATAGATATCTTCTTTTTTATAATGTAGACTGGTTGCATGGGCCCATAGAAGCAGATTAAGAAATTGTTTCCATGAATAAATACACTACAAATTCAGACTATTTAACGGTGATTAACATGGCCGATCATAAACTAAGTTGATATAAGAGCAAAATGTGAACTATGTTATATTCATGGAATCTACGATGGTGTAGTTTCTTTTGTTCGTTTTTGTTTAAAACGACGAAATGCTTAGGACACAAAAACACACCTTTTGCCCACCCAACACAAATGCACAAATTCTGAATGTCAATTCATCCGGGAAGAATGTTGTTTGGGTGAAACTCATAATAGACTTTAAAATTCCGGTGAACAAATATTTTTCGGGTGAAACTCACAGGCTGATAATAATTTATATTGTTCAATTAATTTTTAATTTTGTTTTGTTAATAAACTTTTGCTGCCCGAGCCAAGCTGGAGTGGGCCAGCTAGTTATTCATACAAATTCCAAGAATAAACTGAGCATATTTCCCTAATTTTCAAACTAATGTTACATTTTTAGAAAATCATATACAAATAGATCAGACATATAAATTGACTGGTAGTTAAAGCATTCAATTACTTTATTTCAAATATAGTAACTGGCTGACCTAAGAATTTTCAATAGACCGTCTGATTTTCATGGAAATATATTCAACAAACAACCAATCCAAAAATATTTCCAAAAGGAAGTAGAGTAGCATTCTTGAGCTCATGTTGGAGTTCATAATATTTTGTAACCCTTCCTAACCAAACGCACATACGAAAATATTCAATATTCGTCCTCGATATACCTAGGTTTTGTCAACAATGGATGCAATATTCCTTTGGTTATTATCATAATGTCTGTTCTCTAAGGTCCTTCAAACAGTAGTAGACATATCGAAGCTCATAGCATTTCACAAGAATTACCTACCGCACAATAAAAACAAGAGCATCGACTTCCCTAGAGAAAATTCCATAAGCATTATAATATGGTAAGACACTATGGCATCTGGTTTCATTTGTGTTATAAAGGATGTTCCTATATTAACATATTTGGTATTGCTTAAAATTGCTTCTCTCCTGAATCACCAACACCAGCCTTTCCGGGCATAAATATCAACATAATTGACCGGATTTTCCTTTTTGAGAATAGGTTTTTGTATAATCAGAAATATAGTTTTGATAAAAAATTCTGTAGCAATTGTAGGAATTGTGAACGAAAAAAAGGCAATATTAACCTCATCATATGTATATCGATTAATTAAAACGAAAATTACTGCAACATTTATGAATTCAGGCTTTGAGAATCAACGGTGCCCTACAGTCTTGAAGTCTTAAAGACAGAAATCGAGAAGAGTGCTCCCACTAGGTAAGGCACCTCTTCTTTTAATTCACCAGATGGAAGCAACAGTGGCATCAACCACTGAGTGAACATCTTAGATATACGGGCTACCACGACATATTTGGAGAACCTAGCAAACGAAATACGAACAACGAATTTCGGGTCTGCACATGGTCTGTTTTGTCTATCTTTAGACCACGTGCAACCGAACATTTAGCGGAGGCCCTAGACTGCTACAAAGCCGACATCATCGCCATCCAAGAAGTACGATGGTATGGTCCAAGCAAAAGAAAACTGAAAGACTGCTACATCCACTACGGCGACTGATACCGACAAAAAAGGAAGCGTCGTCGTTAGAGGCTGGGTTAGGCAAGAAGTCTTGAGTTTCAACTATGTGAACGAGAACCTCACGACAATTTGCATCAAGGCTAAGTTCGCCCACATAAGCCTAATATGCGGGCATGCCCCCACAGAGGAGAAAGATGACGACAACAAGGACGAATTCTACAAGCTCCTGGACAAGACATATGACCAATGCCCTAGCTATGATATTAACATTGTCTTGGGTGATTTTAATGCCAAACTAGAAAGAGAAGACGTCTTTGGTGTCTTAATTAGAGTATATAACCTGCACGAAACCACTTCCGATATCGGACTCAGGTTAAACGACTTTGCTGCGGGGTGAAACGCTGTGGTAGTACGCAGTTTCCGCATCACGATATACACAAGGGGAGTTGGCGAATTCCTGTGTCAATCAACCGCCAACCCACATTGCGATCGACGCAAGACACTCCTCCAGTATCAAGGATGTCTAAACCTTCCGAGAAGTCAACGTTGACTCGGACCACTACCTCGTTGTAGCCAAGGTTATACTATAGATATCAAGATCAAAGCCAAAACAGGGAATTATTGTGAGGAAATTCAACAACGGACGGCTACAGTCGCAAGAAATCACCAGGTTCTTTTCTAATCGAGTCTCGAACCCTCTTAAAAAGTCTTATGTTGCCAATTTCAAGCATCGAGAACCAGTGAAAGAATTGCCAGGAAGCAGCCAGAGATGCCACTTGTGACGTGCTGGGCCTCGACCACCACAGTGAAACCCCTGGCTCGACGATGAATGCCGGCAAGTGCAAGTTTTACCAAAAAGTAAAAAGAACCTCCCAGCCCCAAACCTTAGCCTGCAAGTGTGAACAGGTGAACATGGTAGTAGCATTGTATATCCAATCTATAGTATTCTCATGAAACACGATTTTGTAGGTAGACATTTGGTCGATAGGTTCGCTGTGATCGCCTTACCGAGATCCCTTAACAAAAATTAGTATGACATTTGGACGCATAGATGGCCACGAGCTTTTTTTCTTCATGAGAATACTATAGAATTTATATACAATGGTAGTAGAGTCACAGTTTGTGGTGAAAATTCATTTCTGCAGATTGTATAACGGCGCTGACGTAAGCTCACAATTCCGTTCAACCGATCTCGATGAAGTGAAGATAGCTATGTTTAAACTAAAGTCCAATAAACCTGCTGGAGCTGATGGTTTTGCGGCCAAGCTATTCAAAGCTGCTGGCGATGAGTATGCACCAACTTAACTGCAAAATATGGTCGAAGGAAAGCATGTCCGATGAATGGAACTTCAGCATTTTTTTCCGATTCTGCACTAACTACAGAGGCATCAGTTTCCTTAACATGGCTAATAAGATATTTTCTGTTGTACTTTGTTAACGCCTGAAACCATTCGTTAACAATCTGGTCCATATCAGTGTGGCTTTAGGCCAGGAAATTCAGCACTAGAGGCACAGTCTTTCAAAAGTCGGTCCAATTACTCACTTACACTAACTGTATTGACATAAATAATCGCAAGAAGAAAGCGTGATGTCAGTGATGCTTTCGTGAGTTTTCAGGAGAAAGGCAAGAAGATAGGTTTAACGGTGTATGAAGGCAAGATCAAGTATATGCAGTCAACAAGGAAGGACACCCATCACCGACGCGACGCCTTGGACAGAACATCACTTCAGGTAGCTTCATTTTTTAGGTGCTCAGAGACTTTGGCTACCTAGGCTCCTCTATCAAATCAGCGAACGGTACCACTGCTGAGATCAAACGAATAAACCATGTCACATACCAATATCGCTTTCAGCAATCATGACAAAAGTTCTCCTTAAAAGGTTGGGCTGAATTTTGAAAGAAATATTCCGCTTTCCACAACTGACCAAGAGTGCATCGAATTAAAGATGTTGTGGAAAACAGAAGAAAAACAACTTTGATGTTGCTCAAATTTTTGACAAGTTTTGGCACTTGGGACTTGAGTACAAAGTGCATAGAGACCAACCTTTCAAGGCAGCACTACGAATTACTGAAACCCTGCGTTGAGAACTGATTCTTAAGATTTTCGTAGGACCGAAATTACTCGGATGTTCCAGTGGACATCAACGCTATCATTGCCACCTTTGGCAATGCTACTGCAATATGGGTGCCAGATTAATCCGTTGCAATGGCTACACAAAAATAAAAAAATGGAGTCGATAAAATTAAAATTAACAATGGCGCATCAAAATTCAGGAAATAGAAAATCGACGCATAAAAACTTTACAAACAAAAAGCTAAACAATGTTCCAATTTTCGTTAATAGTAAGGCAGTACCTTATGCTAGATACCTTAGAATGTCTTTGGATGTAAAGATTAAAAATGGATAGAGCATAGCGTTGTCAGATATCCCGGTTTGCCCGGGACATCCTGGATTTCAAGCATAAATTCAACTGTCCCGCCGGGACAACTATTTTCCCGGGTTGACTATGGAATTTGATGCAGTTTAAAGATCTTGTGACCTTTAGTCCAAATGATGCCATTTTGGCAACCTGACAGCTGCTGTCACATTTTGATTGGCACAAATGTAACAAATTGGGGGAAAATAAAGTCCCCTCCCATACGATTTTTTTCTAGTCTCGGTTAAATTAATTTTGTCCCGGGCAAAATTTGTGAATTCTGGGATCTTCCTTATCTGGCAACCCTAATAGAGAATCAAATCAAAAAGAAAATAGAAGAAATAAACTTGAAGCACAAAAAAATTTATACTGATTATGATTAGATACTATACTAGGAAAGAACTGTGACCTACATATCTATCCAAAGCAAAATACACACACAAAACGAAAATAGTTTTAAAAGCCAATATGACACCTACACTATATACACTATGTACCTCACTTGCCTAAACCACTGTTACGGTCAAAACCAAGGAATTTCCTCTCAAGTGCCGAGGCTTTCTGTCTCATTCATTTTATTTTTGTCCGCAGAGTGATTAGCTGGCATCCTAAATTACTGACCTAAGTCTGTAGGTTGGCCTATAAGTATTATGCAGTTTGAATAATTGGCATTTCGTTTTTGCTTTTGCCATATTTAGTTATGAAGGCAGTTCGCTGCAATTCTATTTTTAAATATTCAGCGAAAATTTCAAACAATAAAACTTGTTGGTTTGCAATTGCTGAAGGTATATACTCATTCGTAGTATCTACCGTTTCTAAATGTCTATACCTATGTTTATATACCTACAGTGAACTTAAATAAACTTACTTTGGTTTGCAAGCTGACAGCTGTACGAGCTCTACAAGTCATGACTGTTACATGACTTTGCCTCTGAATCAGTGCCATAGTTGTCCACTGAAACAATCGATTAAAAGCTACGGACTCATTCATGAGACAGGCTGGCATTATTTCGTTTATGGTTTCAAATCGGGAAGGGCATGTATGTAAATGCATCATCAACTGCTCGTAATTAAAGCGCTTAGAAATGTCCGTGGGCAGAGGCAAGGGTCACGGTTACTATACGTATATGAGGATGCAAGTTCCCATGCTAATTTCCATATTATAACAGCTAATGAATAGGTATTTGCTAGTCGGTTTTCTACTGGGCAATTCCATGGTAACTCACGTTACATTTGGGAGAGTTTCACGCTCAGTCGATCTCGTACTGTGGAAGTGTGTAGACGTTTTCGGCTTCCCAGTTTATTCAACTAGTATATTCGGTGTGATCTAATCAAGTTTAATTTAAACCAAGCTATTTTCAATAGCAACTACAGCTCAGTGGTAGAGGTGGCGGACCGAGAATCCGAAGGTAGTGGGTTCGAGTCCCAGTCGGGCAGTAAATTTTTGGCCGCTTTTTTCCATAATCGAGAGGTGGAAAACATCATCGAGAGGGATAAGCGGCTAATGGAAAGCAAGAAAACGGCGGGGGCATCGAAAGGTGTCCCAACAACAACAACAACAAGCAAGCAAGCTATGGCACCACCACCAGCCTTAGCAACAGCAAGTGCACCAGCACCAACAACATCAAAGAAGGCGATGGCACCACCAGCCATACCGTCGTCGAATGCCGTAGCAACAACGGCAAATGCATCAACGGCACCAACAGCCGACACCAAGAACAAGAGGAGGAAGAGGATTAGCTGTGCGCCGAACCTCGTCAAGCGCCGCTCCACCATCACCTCAGCCCAGCTGCCAGCCGGGGTGAAGGAGACGGCGCGCACAGCAAAAACTACAGCAGCAGCAAAGATCCAACGACAGCTAAACACCTCGCCATCCGATGACGACATTGAATACATGTCCGAAGGTGGCGAGGGTTTGTATACCACAGGTGAAAGCAACAACAACCTGTTTGTTGACTTAACCTCACCAGAGGCGTCCTCCGAGGAAGAATGCGAGGCACAAGAAATAGCAGAGGAGCAGGCCATCAATGAAAAGATCGGTGCTATACAGGGGGAGATGGAACGTCTCAATGCCATGCTCACGCCCCTGATAGAAAAACTAAAAGCTAAACAAGAAGCTCGTCGCGAGAAAGAAAAACAGGAGCGCGAGCAGAGGAAAGGAGAGCAGGCGCCACAGCAAGGGGCGCATAATCAAGTGGCTTCACAGCAGCAACAACGAAACCCACTAGAACAGCAGCAACAAGAACAGCTGCCACAACAGAAGCAGCCACAACAACAGCTGCAAAACGAACAGTCACAGCAGCAACAAAAACATAAGCAACAACAACAGAACCATGAAAATAAGCAACAAAATAAGCAGCAGCAGCAGCAGACCAACCAGCGACAAAAACAACAGCAGCAGAGCCAGCAGCAGCAGAAACAACAGCAGGCGAAGCAGCAGAGCGAACATCAGCAGCAGCCACAGCCCACAAACAACAAGAAGGAAAAGGTGCCACCCATCAATACTTATAAGATGGAGTTAAAGGATACCATTGAACTGTGTAAGTCGGCCATAGGCCAAAATTTTTATATTAAACGCCTAAGCAACGATAGGCATGCTATCCACTGCACCACAGTGGCGCAGCACAAAATTATAAAAGATTTGCTAAAACAATCCACGACTGAGTTCTTCAGTTTTACCCCCAAAGTGGATAAATGTCAAACGGTCCTCTTGAAGGGCATAGATTCCTGCACGGAACCAGAGGTGCTCTATAAGGAGCTCCGTGAAAAAGCGAGCGGCGATCTCGAGTTTATCGGGGTCAAGCCGTTTACCACAGTCAGAGCCAGACGGGAGAAGCGGTCTTTGCCGTTCTTCCTGGTTCAACTTTCGCCCAGCAGCAAACTGGATAGTTTGAGGAGTATCTCCGTCCTCAACTACCAGGTTGTAACTTGGGATAAATTAAAGAGACGCGGCGACATGCTTCAATGCATGCGCTGCCAAAGGTTCGGCCACGCTGCAGCAAACTGCGAAATGCAGTCACGCTGCGTGAAGTGTGGTGAGAACCACATTAAGGGGGAGTGTAAACTCGGTGAGGAAAGGGTCGATGATATGACCCAGCTTAAATGTGCACTTTGCGGAAAGGAGGGGCACCCTGCTAATTATCGGGGTTGCTCAGCCTTTCAGCAAATTCGTACTAATAAAGCAGCTAGGCAGACAGCGGTAGTGGTACGCCCATCAACGCGTGCTCCTACAACAACACCCGTCAATCCCCAGATCTCCTACGCTCAAATGGCGGCAGGAAGGGGAAACACGGTACAGCCTGCAGCTAAGGTAGCCCAACCGGCCCTCGTGCCTAGGGCTCCGGACGCTCAGGCCGAAATAAGAAGCATGTTGCTGGCAATTCAAGGCCAGTTGACAGGACTTCAGAAAGAGATAAGGGAGCAGGCGAATAGGGTGGACTATATCTACTCTGTTTTGCCTAGCTTAACGCAAATTAGAGGTTAAAGGCGCGCTGTCGGAGAGGCCTCTTAGGATCCTTGCTGTGAATGTAAATTCACTGAT
Organism: Dasysyrphus tricinctus; assembly: GCA_963921185.1. Lineage (NCBI taxonomy): Eukaryota > Metazoa > Arthropoda > Insecta > Diptera > Syrphidae > Dasysyrphus > Dasysyrphus tricinctus. The sequence continues at coordinate 183,033,009 of OY992532.1, forward strand.
TAGGACCGAACGTAGAGCTAATCTTTTCCAATTGTTGAAAGACCAGAGTCCAGATGTGTTTATGGCCAGCGAAACTAAGCTGAACCAGAAACATAAGTTGACTAACAATAATTACAATATCGTTAGAAGAGATCGACCCAACTCCACTCAAGGGGGGGGCGTCGCAATCTTCATACGAAAAGGCATTAATCATAAAGTTATATATAACAGTGATCTGCGTAGATTTCGGCTGTTAGAGGCGTGCGTCGTGTGCATTCCTCTCCAACAGGGGAAGCGAATGTATGTGATTGCGGCTTATGCACCGGAATCACCTCAGCCAACTGATTTTATGACAGAGCTTGAAAAACTTTTCGAATGTCTACGCTTGAGCTTGGAAGAAAATTACTTTCTCATGGCCGGTGATTTGAATGCCAAACACCTAGATTGGGGAAATCAAATACAGAATCCAAGAGGTATTCATCTTTTTAATTGGATGAGTCGATATAACACTGAATATGGTATCGACCTGCTGGCTACGGATCGGCCATCGTTTCCAAGAAGCGGTGCCTATCTGGATCTATTGCTAAGAGACTCAAGACTGACAATTACTGACACTGTGGGTCAAAGACCAAGAAACTGTTTACGAACGATCGAGTACGACAGTGACCACTGCGGACTCGCCGCCGTAATACAGCTTCCGAACGAGCTCGTGGAGTTGGATGAGTATGTGCCTGTGCATACTTACAATTACAGTAAGGTGCGCTGGCCACGCTTTACCAACGCCTTATCGAGCGAAATCAGTTCGAATAATATATCCCCACCAAATGACAGGAATTTGACAAATAACGAAATAGACCAATATCTTGAACAAATGGACGAGACAATCAAACGAACAATGGACAGAACGATACCAAAGTACAAACAACGGGACGCAACTGACATGTACCGGAATGCGACCATTGACGCATTACACAGACAAAAAAGTGGACTGCTGACAAGACTCAAACGCTTGTACCGACGGTTTACTGACCCAAACGATCTGGAGATTAGGACATTGAAGTCTTCGATCAAGAACATCAACCAGCTTATTAAGGAAAATTATCGGTTGTCGATTAATTTGTATTGGGATAACAAAATTCGGGCTGTTAATTCTAGCGACCCGAGTATGTTTCCCCAAATTAACAAAATATTTAGAAGGAATGATCAGAACGACCTTCCGTGTCTTAAGCTCCAGAGAACGACAGATAACAGAGACGTACTTCTGACAGCAGGAATTGATCCAGAGGACGCCGTCTTGGACGATGACCTCTTTATTGTCGAAGATCCGCAGGAGAAAGTGGAGGCTGTGGGGGCTGCTTTCCAGCAAGTGTACAAGGTGAATGCATGCATTCGCCCGAACCATGACCTGGAAAACAGAGCCTTGCTCCACCACTTCTACCTTCGGAATGACATAACGCAATGGCGATCAGAGAACCTCGGTTTCACCGGGTTCAATGAAGATCATTTGGCAAACGCCATAATCGCCGAGCGAAATGGGCCCAGTTCCCTGTTAATTACGAAGGTGGAGCTTCAGCTTATCTTCGATTCATTAAAGAAGAAGAAGTCAGCAGGAGTCGATGGCATATCCAACGTTGTACTTCGATATTTACCACAGGAAGCAGTAGACATTTATACCACACTGTTTAACAACGCACTGAATAATGCATATTATCCAGTGCGTTGGAAGACAGCTGTGGTGCATCCTCTCCCGAAAAAGGGAAAGGACAACTCCAATCCGGCGAATCTCCGGTCGATAAGTCTTCTTCCGAGTATCAGCAAGGTATTCGAAAAAGTTATCAATAGAGCTTTGTCAAAGTGGGCAGAGGACAATAATATCATACCGGATAATCAGTTCGGTTTTAAGGCGGGACATGACACCATTCATGCCGCGTCTAAACTCGTTTCTGATATCCAATGGAACAAATCTAAAAAGCAGTGTACGGGTGCCTGTCTGGTTGATTTGGAGAAGGCCTTCGACACCGTATGGCTAGAGGGTCTTTATCTAAAGCTGACCAGACTTGGCATTAGTAAACCACTATTATATATGCTTTATGATATGCTCAATGGTAGAAAGTTTGTTGTCAAGAGTGGCAATGTGACTTCTGCCACAACCTTTAATATTAAAAATGGTCTTCAGCAGGGAGCGGTTAATTCGCCGATTCTATTCAGCATTTACACCAGCGATCTGATAAGTAGTCTAACTCAGGCAATTGCGTATGCCGACGATCTAATTGCGTACAGAACAGCTCCAAAAGTCGAGGTCATCAGAATTCTTTTGCAGCGTGACTTCGAGAAGATTCAGCAATATTGCGATGACTGGAAGTTGAAAATCAACTTCCAGAAATCAGAAACTATCTTGTTTAGGACTCCGTTGCATGGAGCCACAAGGGATACGAGAAAGAACTGGCGTAAGCTGGTGATCGTAGGGCCAAATGGACAGCCACTGGCGAGTAAAAGTGTAGTAAAGTACCTTGGCATCTGGATGGATCAGTATTTGTATTTCGACAGACATATAAATGCTGCTCTGTCCAGGGCTAGGGGAGCTTTTGCCCTGACAAAACGGTTGTTTTATAGCAGCCGGCTTGACAGCAGGGTGAAGGTGATTTGCTACATGGCCCTCATACGGCCGATGATTGCCTATGGGTGCCCGGTTTGGTTCAACGTTGCCCCATCTCAAATGGAAAAGATTCGGGTGTTTGAGAGGCAGTGTCTTAGACGCTGCCTTGGATTACACAGAACACCAGAGTCGGAGTACAAACATTATTATTCCAACCTGGTTCTATACAACGGGGCCAACATAAACAGGATAGATAATTTCTTGCTGAAGCTTATTCGAGGTCACATTGCAAGAGCAATGTCCTCGACCAACAGCTTAATTTTTGGGGCTTATTACCCTAAAAACGATTACTACGAGAGTGTGCGTCTGAGCGGCTTTATTCCGCCCGATGCATTCCTCTATTTAGACAGTCGAGGGCTGATCCAGGATAGAGCGGCGGTTCCGCTAATCTACCACGTCGGCCGTAGAACTGTGGATCGGCGGCTCCTTTATGACCGAGACGCCCTCGCACAACACGGAGCGGAGCACCTTCGGTTCAGTAGGACTGTGTCCGATCGGGACCGAAGAGATAGGGTAAAGCAGGAGAACCAGTTCTGGTGGTTGAAACCTGAACAAGAAGATTCTTCGGATATTTAAAAGTTGACTGCATTTTTCTATGCCATGGCCGACTTACATAGGTTTAGGTAGTTAGTTTTAAGCAGGGACAGTCAGGGTGGCACCAAAAAAAAAAAAAAAAAAAAAAAAAAAAAAAAAAAAAAAAAAAAAAAAAAATATAAAACCAATAAAAACACAAAAAAATTATAAAACCAATAAAATCACAAAAAAAAATTATAAAAACCCGAAAATGCTTGCTGTGGCTGTTCTAGTTTGTAAGTAGTCTGTAAGTAGTTTGTAAGTAGCTTTAAGTAGTTTTATAGTAGTTTTAATTAGTTTTAATTAGTTATAATTAGTTTTAATTAGTTTTAATTTAGTTTTATTTAGTTTGTAAGTTTTATATAAAACAAAAAAATAAAGATAATGATACCGAGTTTTTTATAAATTCTTCTCGGTGAAAAATAAAACCGACATGGATTCTAGTTTTAAGATAGTTCTTAGGCCGAAAGGCATTAGCATTAAGTTATTAGTTTAACTTAGAGCGCCCGAATGGGGCCAGTAAGTTAGTTGTAAGATATTGATAAGTAGGCTAGTTTTTATGAATTTTTGTCTAGCTTTAAGATAGTTTTAAGATGAATGAAAAATAAAAATGAATTTAAAAAAAAAAAAAAAAAAAAAAAAAAAGAGTTTCACGCTCTCTTTCATTAAAATTTCCATACTTATATAAATATAAATAAAACAAAATATAAATTCTATACATGGTAATGATTTCGACTTCGAGGAAAAAATAAAATTTTTGGGAAAAATAAATTCTTTCTTAGTAAGAAATACTAAAACATGTTGGTAACTCACGTTACCATATTCGGACATGGGTTTTGTAGCAGTACTATGCATATTTTCTAAAAATTAAACAAACCAATAAAGGTAAACTGGTTTGTTGAATTACATATAAGAACTTATCAGCCTGATTATATCTGTACACGGATTTTAAATTACTCAAAATATTTTATACAAATTTAATAAAATACATGGTAACTCACGTTACAAAAAGTCGGTAACTCACGTTATTTCACGTTTTTAATTTAAAATTTTTGGGTTAAGCCTTTTATAATTTTATTTTATTTTTAGCCGTATGCTTATTACTTGTAGGATATTTTGTAATTCTAATTTTAAAACTAGCGAACAAAAGACAGGGGGTGAGATAAATTTTCCATTTTTCTATCTTCATGTCCACTTTTTCATGGAATTACCCTACTGTTCATGTTTCTTTTTACTTCCGATAAATCCTCTTTATAATGAATTCAGTTACTCGCTGGAACATGTGTGCAGTAAAATTTTGGTACCTGTACATTATACAGAAATTTTATGAATCTTAGACAGGAAACATTTTCAAGAGGAGAATCAGTTCAGCGAGTTCTGAGATTTGCAGAAGTAGTACCGTTGTAATGATTTGCCCCCACTTAGAAGGAGTTATGAACACCATTTGAACACTTAAATTAGCTAAAACAACTCTTTTGACAGTTTGAGGTGAAAAAAAAGTATGCCATCTCAATTCATGATGGAATATGATTGTATGGGAAAAAAAATTTTAAAATCGTTGGAGCGGTTTTCTTTTAAATTAATTTTTTATATATAAAATTCTTAAAACATTTTTAAGAACAAATTTTGGTATACAGATTTAAACTATATATTTATGTGTATATAAAAACAAAATTTGAAAAAAAAATTGTCAACCCGTTTTTGAGATATCGAATTTTCAAAAAAAAAAATTGAAACTTTTTTTAAAAATCCAAAAACTTTTTTTTTGAAAATTTTGATATGCAATATTATTTAATCGTATCTGAAATTTGTAAATAAAAAAATTCATTTAAATCCGTTAAGCTGATAATGAGAAAACTCAAAATAAAAAAAAAGGTTTTATGACAGGTACTACCAATAGTTGCTATGTGTAAAATTTTATAATTTTTGATGGTAGATCGTACTAATTTTAGAATATGAAAAAGTTTAATCAAAATCGTAGGAGTCGTTTTCAAGCAAAAAAATATTTTCCTTTGCGGTTTTTTCACTTTTGTATGGAAGGTACCGTTATTTTTTCTTAAATGTGAAATTTTTTCTAAAATTTTTTAGAGAGTACTAAAAAAGTCTTAAATATCGAGTTTCAAAAAAATCTGTGATGCCGTTTTCGAAATATTTGATTTTCCAAAAAAAATTTTGAAATTTTTTTTTAAAATCCAAAAAATATTTTTTTCAAAAATATTGGTACACAAAACTATTAATATTTCTTGGAAGCTTCTGTATAAAAAAAAATAATTGAAATCGGTCATACAATTTTGAAGAAAATCAAAAATTAAAAAAATGGTTCCTTGGGAGGTACCATTAATAACCATTTTTGAAAAATGGTTTTCCACCCAAAGAAAGCCTTTACTAAAATAAATTTATTGAATTTTTTTTAAGAAAAGTTGTCGAGCCGTTTTTGATAAAAATACGATTATGTAAATTTGCCAAAAAAAAATGTATGACAGGTACCGTTATTTTTGTTCTAAAAAAAAAAATGAAAAAAACGTGTCGGCAGAATCACCAAAAACCACTAAAGACCAAGTTTGAAGAAAATCGATCGAGCCGTTTAGGCTGTAGACGAACAGACAGACAGACAGAATTTTGCCACCCACTTTTTTGGTGTTCTCTATCATCGTAATGTCATGTTTGATTGTTATCTCAAAATTTTTTTTTAGCACGAATCCAAAACTTGCCTTATAGTGCCTATAATCGCAAGTAAAAAGGAAATACTTAATGAGAGGGACAAAAGAGGTTTCTAAAGCATTCCGTATTATGCTGAAGAAAATAGAAGTATGATGCTAGTGTTCTTGGTAATACTTGCGTCCAGAATTGTGTTCTACGTATGGTCTAATATGGTAACCAACAATGCGCATACTTACAATGAAAAGCTCTGCGGTTCCTTCAAGGAGTAATCATCGACCGAGGGAGGTAGTTCCATGCTAAGTAGATAGCATTATGATTTTGAAGTATTAAATTCTACGTATGTTTTTGAATTCCTTACTTGGAAACATTTCAGGAATTTCATTTTTACGAGCCAAACTGCCAAATTTGAAAAAAAAAAACATATGAATAAGAATCAAGAAGCAAATACACTAGTCAAAACAAATTAAAGGATTAAGATTTTTTAAATTTGTTTAAGTGTGTTTTTGAAAAGCTGCATCTTTGTGATGATTGGGCAATAGACGTGTTGATTTGAAACATAAAGCATTCTACAGCTTTATGTTTTCTTGTTTCGAGATTTGTTTGCAAAATATTTTTTCTTGCAGTCGCTATTGCGCTATTGCAAAAAATGACACGAGGCAAAATTTTGTTTACTACTTTTTGTTTTGAAGGTCTTCACTTTTAAGGATAAGTTTTTTTGAGTCAATCAAATGTGATGGTCAGATAACTTGTTTATTCAGCTTCAATTTATTTTTTATTTTTTTATGGTTCATCTGATTTTTAATGAAAAAGATACTTTTGGTTTGATTACCAATATCGCAGTAAATCGCTGTCATCTGGTGTTTTTCCTGAACTATGGAAGTCTGCATTTATTACACCTCTTCATAAGTGTGGAAATAGAAACGAGGCTGAGAATTTTCGAGACATCGCGAAACTTTCATGTATACCAAAACTTTTTGAAAGTATAATCTGCAAACACATTCAGTTTTATTGCCAATCCCTAATTGTACCTGAGCAACATGGATTTTGCCTCAAAAAGTCAACGACAACGAATCTTCTCGAATTCACTAATCAAGTTAACAGTAATATGCAAAACGGACTACAAACCGACGTATTTTATGCTGACTTAAGTAAAGCCTTCGATCGGGTGAGCCACTCTATTCTTTTAGTGAAATTGGAAAGATATGGAATTCCAGAGTGGATACTTTCTTGGATCCAGTCGTATTTAAAAAATCGTACTCAATATGTCAAATACAAAAACTGTATATCAATTTAATAAATGTTATATCCGGGGTTCCTCAAGGTAGTCATATTGGGCCACTGCTATTTATACAATTTATAAATGACGAGCATTTATTATTCAAATATCTTAATCTTCGCTGATGATTTTAAGCTTTTTAATGGTTTTATAAATCCAAGTGGATACTTGTTCTTACAACACGATATTGATACTGTTTCGAATGGTGCACTTCAAATGGAATGGAATTAAATAGAAAGAAATGCAAAGTAATGTCATATTCAAGATTGAGAGAACCAATATTGTCTTCATATTTTATAGAAGATAGTTTAATTTATCGAATTGATACCTTTAACGACTTGGGAATTTTATTTGACACGAAACTGTCATTTGATCCTCATATTGATATGAAAACAAGTAAAGCAAGGAGCCGCCTTGGATTGATCAAGAGATTTTCAAAATAATTTAATGATCCTCATATTACAAAGATCCTGTACTGTTCACTTGTCCGTCCCATCCTGGAGTATTGCAGCTGTTTTTGGTGTCCTGCTTATGAGGTTTCCATTACTAAAATTGAAAGTGTTCAAAAACAATTTTTGCTCTTCGTCCTCCGTCATCTTCCTTGGGATCCTAATCAATATCTTCCACCATATGAAAATCGCTTGAAACTGCTCAGCCTTTCTACGCTAAAGAAGAGGAGGGAAGTGAATAATGTTCTTTTCCTTTCCCTTTTCAACTTTTATTGGGATCAATCTTATCTCCAAAAATCCTGAGTTTGCTGATCATAAATTCCCGTCCGAGGTTAACCCGTAATCCTGCATTTCTGGCAGAGTAAATTATGGATTAAACACAGCCTTAAACATTATGTGCAATGATTTTAATCGTTTATATAACTTAAGTGTTTCATTATATGTGTTAGTAGACTTAAATTTACTATTATATTGTAAAAGTAATATTTAACAACTTAGGCAACAGTCTGCAGTTGAAATAAACAAATAAAAAAAATAATGACGTAGTGAAAAATTCAAAGGCAGTTTTAAAAATTTGAGTAAGCTTTTTATTATTGTTTTAAGATTTTGTAAAAACTATTTGTTTACCTTTACACCGTTATGTATAGACTTTTATAGCTTCAACATTTTTGAAAACTTTCACCGAACCGTTTTTCTCACAAAATTTTCAAGGTCTTATAGCCTATTGAATAGACCGGAAAATGAGAGGTATAAAGGAACAATTACGTGCAAGGGTTTTTATTATTGAATATGTTTGTTTGGCCCATAAGCATGCTTTAAATCAAAAATGCTACTAAATTCACCCATGCGTTTCTGAGAGAACGGTCACACTGGCCACTTTTCAGTATTTTTGGAATAACTCGAAAACTAAGCGGAATTTGACAATTTTACATAGAAAACTTTTTGTTCAAAATTAAATTTTCTATTGGAATGGATAGTTCATTAAATTTTACGAAAAAATTTAACAAAAACCAACTTAAAAAAAATCAAAAAATCAAGGATATCTAATTTTTTTAATAAATTGTGCATAACTTTTTTTGAAGCAAAGATAGGGTCAAGACATGCATGGACAAAACAAAATAGAGACTAAAGGCCTTAATATGGCATGTTCAAAAATTAATATTTGTTAAAAATTGACAGAGATATTCCCATTCAAACCTTATCAGTTCTTATAATTTTTCTCAGTTTTGGCCCAAAAGTCCCTTTTTCGGTACAATATGGCAAATTTCACTTTCGTAAAAATGTTCAAAATCAAAATTTTGATATAATATGACATTAGAACTATAGAGAATTTATAAAAAGGATGTAGGTCTGCGATTTCGTTTTTCGGCTGTTTTTAAATGCTTTCAGACCTACAGACCGAACGGCTGGTCTGATTAACAAAAGATTTGGTAATAGGTGCTAAGAACGTTAAATTTGTCATAAAGTACCAAAAAATAGGCTTTCGGGCAAAAACTGCGGAAAATGATAAGAAATGGTAAGGTTTGAAAGACTATATCTCTGTCAATTTTTAAATAATATGGCTTTTTTAACATGTCATATTAAAGCCGTAAGACTCTAGTTTACTTTGTTCATGGATGTCTTGAGCGTATCTTTGCTCCGAAAAAAGTTATGCGCAATTTAGAAAAAAATTTAAAAATCTTTGAATTTTCGATTTTATTATGTTGGTTTTTGTTTACTTTTCCTGCTTAAATTTTTTTAAGAAATTTTCCAAACTATCCATTTTGATAGAAAATTTAATTTTGAACAAAAAGTATTAAATGTAAAATTGTCAAATTCGGCTTAGTTTTCGAGTTATACCAAAAATACTGAAAAGTGGCCAGTGTGACCATTCCCTCAGAAACGCATGGGTGAATTTAGTAGCATTTTCGGTTTTAAACATGCTAATGGGCCAAACAAACATATTCAATAATAAAAACCCTTGCACGTAATTGTTCCTTTTTAAAAGGTCTATTCAATAGGCTATTACACACCAAAAAAGCATAAGGTTTTTTTAATAATTTTCTTTTTTGATATTGCTTGTTTTATTTTATTTTTTTTTTTTTTGGAAATGTACTCTTTATTTTATTAGATTTCAAGGTCAAACGGTTTATTAATTCCAAAGGGAAAAACCCAAATTCCTTTTCAGAGAACAACATATTTTCCAGTGAAATCTTATGTCAAAATTTATCAAGGGTCTTAGTTGGTGTGTGCAAAGAAATGAAAGCCCAATTTATTATAGAATGAGAATGTCTACTAATGGTTACCAAAAAACAGGTCCCTAAAGGTTAAAATCATCAATACGTGATAAAAAAGTTCAAAAACTAGTAAGTAGTGAAATGGGTTTTGTTTTTTTTTTTATTTTTTTCAAAAAGTATTTGGGGCCGTAATACCGCTTCAGTGACCAAAGATGAGTAAGTAAATCAGTCGTTGAATGATCGAGTAACCTCTTCAAACTATGGTACACTCCAGATTGTTCGAAGCGTACGCAAAAAAATTCAGTCACGTATTACTCAAAACTAATGTGGTAATTCGATCCCTAGTTTTAAATATATGTGTATGACGTAAATTTTATAGGATCATTGAACCTTAAAGACACAATAACATACAATTTTCAAAAATTTTCCCCGTACCCGATTCATATTAAGCCAACAATGATGATGTTTTTTTAACAGTTTACAGTTCCCAAAAAAAGCTATGCAAATATTCTTGCATATCAAAAATAATTGAGGTTAAAAGCAAAATTATTAATTGTTTGCATGATTGGTTGGGGGTTTCATGCAAAAAATTAAACATTGCTGAATGCTGTCATGGAATGTCATGCAAGACAATGGCAATTGCTTTGCATGCAAAAAAAGTGTGGTGAATAATTTTTTTTTTCGTTGATGGTCGGTTTACACTTCGAAAAAAAATATAGATCCACCTCAAGGCATTATTTGTATGCAAATAGTTTTTGCATCAAAAATAATTACTATCCACTTCTTGGGCCTATAGTTTATTAATTAAGGGTGAATAAATGACTCAATGACACCTTGAATATTATTCAATTTGGTGCACAGAATAGATGGAAAATCGTTCTGAAAATTTTGATTTTTTTTCGCATGTGAACTTTAAACTATGCTTTAAACAAATATAATTCTTGAGGCGTTTTCATTGCTTATGCTTAATCCTTTGAGTTCAACCTTAGATTAAGATTATAAATATTTAAGAACACATACGTACAAGTCTTTTGGCAATATTTATTCCAAAGCTCTGTTGATTTTTTCACCCATGTAATCGATTATGTAATTATATGCTTCATAATCTGAACTTAGATCTCCATTTAAGGATTCCAAAAGGGATATCTTTTGTAGATATTTGCAAAAGAACTGGTTACTTTCACTTTCAGACATATTTAACCAAAACTAAAGAAGAAATGTTTAATTAAATGAGGATTTTGTCAGATGTAAATACCTACAAAGAGAAGTTTGTTTGCTTTAAGAACTCGATTAAAAACTATTATTGCAAGTTTTCGTAGCTGATGTATGTAACTTGCATTAAAACATAGATTTAGTAAAACTTTAATCTCAATTATTCATGTGTACCTGTTGTTCGTGTTGCCAGCAGAAATAGAAATAATATTTATTTTAATATTTCAATGATCATTGGTATAAGATTGTTCAATGCAAAAAATAATAAAATTCATTTTATGTGAAATAATAATTAAGACAGGAGCATCAAAATAATCACTGATTTCGCTTTCTAAAAGTCTAAAAACAATGTTTAAAAATTTTCAATGCTGAGTTTCAATAAAAGCTATAACTGGCGCTTAAAAATAAATATAAAAATGCCAAGGAAAGGTAAATAAAATGCACGACTGGGTCGCACGTACTTGCTCTTATGTTCAAGACACTGTGGGTTTAAAATAATTGTATATAAAAACATGGAAATTATTAGAGAAAAATGTAGAGAAGTATGAAATACGACATTTAAATTGGTTAAAACAACTCTTTTGAAAGATTGAGGTGAAAAAAAAGAATGCCATCTTAATTCTTGATTGAATATGATTGTATAGGACAAAAAGAAATTAAAATCGTTGGAGCGGTTTTTTAAAAAATTAATTTTTTATATATAAAATTCTCAAAACATTTTTAAGAACAAATTTTGGTATGCTGTCCTAAAGTATATATTTATGTGTATATAAAAACAAAATTTGAAAAAAATTTGTCAATCCGTTTTTGAGATATCGAATTTTCAAAAAAAAAAAATTGAAACTTTTTTTTTAAATCCAAAAACTTGTTTTTTTGAAAATTTTGATATGAAATATTATTAAATCTTATTTGAAATTTGTATATAAAAAAAAAATCTAAGTCCGTTTAGTTTAGATAACAAGAAAATTCAAAATAAAAAATACGTTCTATGACAGGTACTATTAATAGTTGCTAAGTGTAAAATATTATAGTTTTTGGTAGTAAATCGTACTGATTAAAGTATATGGCAAAAGTTTAATCAAAATCGTAGGAGTCGTTTTTAAGCAAAAAAATATTTTCCTTTGCGGCTTTTCAACTTTTGTATGGAAGGTACCGTTATTCTTTCATAAAAGTAAAATTTTTTCTAAAAATATTTTAGAGAGTACCTACCTACTTAAAAAGTCTTAAATATCGAGTTTCAAAAATCAATCATGTCGTTTTCGAAATATTTGATTTTCCCAAACAAATTTTGAAACATTTTTTAAGAATCCAAAAAATATTTTTCAAAAATGTTGGTACACAAAACTATTAATATTTTTTGAAAGCTTCTGCATAAAAAAAAATAATTAAAAGCGGTCGAACCGTTTTGAAGAAAATCGAAAATTTAAAGAATGGTTCTTTGGGAGGTACCATAGGTTAGGTTAGGTTAAGGTGGCTGCCAGGAATACTGCTGACACACTTACGCCAGAATAGGCCCATTGTGATACCACATATGTAAGACTGTGAGGTGATCCTTGCTAATTAAACCAATTGGAGCTTTTAATGAAGCGATGGAGACTGTGAATGTCGATTTTACCCTGAGGCCACACGAGCGAGTAATCGTTAGCGAGTTACTAATACATAGAAACTTTTCCTACTCGCTAGCCAACTAGCTTGCCTTTTTTGAAGCCAGTTGAGAAGCGAGTAGAGCAGCGAGTGATTTGACAATTAATGTATGTACCCAACTCGCTAGCGAGTACTCGCTCGTGTGGCCTCCGGGTTATTTAAATCACTTGGTTCGTCAAAGAAAAAACTTCCTAAGTGTATTTTACGTCTTTGAGAAAGAGCAGGACATGAGCAAGAGCAAGGAAGGTGTGGGATAGTTTCTTCCTCCTCTTCGTCCATGCAGCTTCTACAGAAATCATTTGAGAAAACGCCGAGTCTATTGGCGTGTTTGCCTATGAGGCAGTGTCCAGTAATGACACCAATTGTGGAGCTAATGTGCAATCTACTAAGAGATAACAAACATTTCGAACGCTTCGGATCCAGTGTTGGCCAGATCTGTTTCGTCGCCAGACAAGTAGTGATACCTGTCCATCTGCTGTTTGTCATCATCATGGAATCATGCTTAAGCATAAGTTTACAAGTAGCAATTGGTATTCCAATATTCACCTTGTTAGGCAATATTGGTGTTATACATAGTTCCCATCCTGGCGAGTTCATCGGCTTTGCAGTTTCCTGGAATATCTCTGTGTCCCGGCACCCAGAAAAGGTGAATGTTGAACTGTTCCACCATCTCCATTAGAGACGATCGACAATTTCGGGCAGTTATGGAGTTTGTAGAAACGGCGACTAGTGATTTAAGGGCAGCTTGGCTATCTGAGAAGATACGAATATTTAATGTAGATATTACGTTTTCTTTGAGCCAAGATAAAACTTCTCTTATCGCCAGGATTTCAGCTTGGAACACGCTACAATGATCAGGGAGACGGAAGGAGAGACTAATGTTTAGTCGTTCTGAGTACACGCCACCACCCACCCCCTCTTCAGTTTTTGAGCCATCCGTGTAGAAATGAATTGCTTCATCTCTCAAAAATTCCTCATCATCCCAAGTGGATCTTGTTGGAATTGTGACTAGGAAATTTTGGCCAAAAACCGGCTGAGGGATGGTGTAGTCGGAGTGTTTAAGGATTGATTCGAATTTGTTCAGAATAATGGTATGGCCAATAGAGTTATTGGACCATTGAGAGATGGCCCTGAAACGAATGGCTGTGCTCGCTGCCACTTGTGTAGTGTATATATCGAGGGGTGAAATGTTAAGCAGTATGTCTAAGGCAGCGGAAGGTGTCGAACGGAGAGCTCCGTTGATACACATGCAAGCTGATCTCTGCACTTTGCTTAGCTTATCTCGATAAGTTACCTTATCTAAAGTGGTCCACCACACTGCCATCCCATAGGTGAGTATCGGTCTGATGACCGCTGTGTATAGCCAGTGGGTGATATGTGGGGACAGGCCCCATTTGGTTCCAATAGCTTTTTTACAGGAGAAAAGCGCCACTGCGGCTTGCGATGTTCCATAAGAGTGGGGATAGGACTCCACCTTGCGGTGTGCCTCTGCTGGTAGATCTTCTAACAGAAAAGTCACCTAATGTTGAGTTGATTACTCTACTTCTCAACATGAGGCTGATTAACTCCCTAAGTGAGCTATCAACGTTCAAGTTCTCAAGCGCGGTTAAGTTTTAAATGTACATTAATATATTCTCAAAATTGGCATACCAAATTTCTTTTTTAAAAATATAACAAAAATTTTATATATAAAAAATTAATTTTTAAGAAAACGGCTCCAACGATTTTAAATTTTTTTCTTGCATATATTCATATTTTTTCAAGTAATCAAATGCCATACTTTTTTTGAGCTCTAAGTTATTTATCAGGCTGTATATACAATTAAAAGAACTATTTAAATGCTTTTTATACTTTTTCTTTAATTACTTGAATATTTTTTAAAATTCTTAAGCCCCACACAACTTGAACATAAGAGCAAGTACGTGCGATCCAGTCGTGCATTTTATTTTTTAAGAAAAGCTGTCGAGAAAAATGCGATTATGTATGTAAAATTGCTAAAAAAAATTGTATGGGAGGTATCGTTATTTTTAATTCTAAGAAAAAAATGAAAAAAAAACGTGTGGGCATAATCATCAAAAACCACTACGTACCAAGTTTTAAGAAAATCGATCGAGCAGTTTAGGATGTAGACGAACAGAAAAACAGACAGACAGACAGAATTGTGCCACCCACTTTCTTGGTGTTCTATATCATCGTAATATCATGTTTGATTGTTATGTCATTTTTTTTTTGCACGAATCCAAAACTTGTCTTATAGTACCTATGTATATCGCAAGTTAAAATTGTAACAGGCTTGGTATACACGTTGGTATTGAGGTAACTTTAATACCAACTCAAAATATTGATAATTCAATATTTAAGTTTTGAATAATATTAAACCTTTTTCTAAGCATGAACTTGAAAGTAGGTACTATGAATATAATTCAGCCTTAACGCCTTAATAAGAAATGTTTCAAAATATTTTTCTAAGCCTTAAGGCCTTAATGCATCTTTTATGTATAACGTTTCAAACACAGAGAATTTTGACTGCTAGTTCGTGGTTTCTAAGATAAGCAAGATAAAAGTTATCAAGTAAACATTTCCGTTTTATTAATAAAAGAGGAAGATGATTATTTTTGTAATTCCAGTTTCTGCGAAAATTTATGTACATATGTCATGGCCAGGGCCGGACAAGCTATACGTGCAAGCGGTGCAAATGCACAGGGCGCTGAACCCAAGGGGCGCCTTGAGCAGGCATTAACAAAGCCACTTCTCGTAACCACTACCTATACCTACCTACTTTTTTAATTTTTATTTCTCACACCAATAGTGACATCCAGTACATAACTACCAGTTTATTCTGAATTTAAACACAGTTATTACATACATATATCTATCTACTATTCCAAAAATAAGTCGATATCTATCTTCTTATTCTCACCCACAGCAACAAAAAACTACATCACAAAATCTTTGAAAAGTGCACGATTTTGTTCGCCTTTACCAACAGATACCTACATATTTGTTATTTTTCTCTTTTTCAAACTGTCGACGTTATTCTCCTCACCATCGTGTGTGTGAGTGAAGGCATTATTTTATTTTCATAACCCAAACCCACCCCTATGCTGTGCAACAAAAAACAAAATTCTTCAACTGCAAATACAGACCATTAACACTACAGCTAGCATGGTGATAACATGCGCACGATAACAGTTTTTCTACATGAAATCGAAGCCAGAAATGTTAATCTAACAGAAATTCTTAGATAAAAATTCATACTCGTTGACATAACAGCGCGCAAATTAAAAATTTGCGTCTATGAATTAAACTCTTCTGGTAAAGTGTATTTTATGTTTTAGTTTGGCATTGGCTTCTATCGATGAGTGAAATATGAAATTGTAGCACTGTCTTATTGTGTGTTGAGACAAAGGATTGAAATATGGAAATAATGAATGATGATGATGCGATGATTTATGATTATTATGATGTTTGTCGTTAATGAGGGAATCTTGTTTATTCAATTTCTCTTTTTCTCTATTTTTTGTTGCCAGGCATTATTTTCATTAAGAAAAAAGGATTTTTTGACTTATCTAATTTCATTATTTGTGTGCCAGTGTTCTTATTGTGGTCAAACTAAAAAAGTCAAAACAAAAGAAAGGAAAAAGAATCTATATTGAGAGTATGTAGATCTGCTAGGCGCAGAGTCAGAGCCCAGTAGTAATTAGTTTATATAACGTCTAGCGTGTTTACATTTTTGCTAAAGGCTGAATATAATTCTGAAGTATAAAATCTTTTTGTATATTTTAATGAACATTAAAGTGGTTCTTACATAGTTCGAATAAATTCAGTTTTTATTATGTATTTACAAAAGTGTCGTGTCCATCTACAACCTAGGTACCAACATAGTTAAAAGAGTAGGTAGGGACAAAAAAGTGTTAAATAAAAAAAGCATTGCAAAGTCTACCCCTTGGGTAAAATAAGGATATGATTTATTCCACCATTGACCGCAATTGATGGGCGGTAATGATGAAGTATGCGCAGGGCGCTAATTTCACTCGGGCCGGCCCTGGTCATGGCAGGTGAAAGGAGTATTATATGACTCATTTGGGAACATATTTTGTATCACTTTATGTAATATCAATCCTTCTACAAAACTAGGTGTGATTATTTGAATATTATAACATATTAGATAATACCATCTTCATGGATAAAAAGACCTTAAAGTTCTTTTTTTAAAGCTCTTTAAATTTTGTATAAGAATCTACAACAACTGAATTGTTGACAAATGTGTGTACATTCTCGTATATAGCAAACATGGAGACGGTTTTCTTTTTTTATAAAAATCAACCCTTGAAATTTTACAGTAGGTATACCTACTCAGACATACTCCTATAATATAATTTATTCACTAATAGTCTATGGATTTGAAAATAGAGATTTTGTGACAACAACGAAAAGGAAACATTTGTGCTCTCCTTTTTGGTGTCGGAACCTTCTCCTTATATACAATATTTTATTCGATGAGTTTCCTTAGAATTCCATTAATCATGCAAAATAGAAAACCTTATATGTTATCAACCGAAACCACTTTTTCCGTATTTGTGAATGATTTATTTGAAAAAGTTCAGAGCTTTGTTTCATGAGATTAACTAAAGTCTTGACTTTATCAGAAATGCAAACGCAAACCCAAAAATTTTTTGCTAATATACAGCTTCGTTGGAAAACAGAGTTTACTTATGCCTTTTCTTCTTTATAAATGTAACAAATTTATTTTTGTTTATTTGTTGCGTTTTGTTTTTTAAAGTAAATCACTCAAATATATGTAATTACAACACAAATGTTATACTCTCTCTATTTGTACAGTTCATAATGTTTATAAATTCTTCTTTACATACAAACAGTTCTATGGATCTTAATTTGTTTATTACAATTGAATAATTAATCTCACTTTACCTAGCGGAGGCTTAGCGGAGGCCTGCGGAGGCTCAGCGGAGGCTTAGCGAAGGCATAGCGGAGGCTTAACGGAGGCTTAGCGGAGGCTTAACGAAGGCCTAGCGGATGCCTAGCGGACTCCGAGCGGACGCCTAGCAGATGCCCAGCGATTGCCTAGCGGACGCCAAGCGGACGCCAAGCGAAGAACTAGCGGATGCATAGCGGACGCCGAGCAGATACTTATCGTATGCCAAGCGGACGCCGAGCGGAGCCCTAGTGAACGCCAAGCGGATACCAAGCGGACGCCGAGCGGAGGCCTAGTGGACACCGAGCAGAGGCGTCCAATTTAAGCATTTAGGTCCCTCAATAAAGTTTTTTACATCGTACTCTGGGCAGGCTCCGTAAGTTTTGTTCAGGATAGGCGGTCATAACATTCATCATATAAATAACTTTCAACACCATAGTGAGGAGAATGTACACATATTAAGCATATATTTTGGAAAGTGACTTTGATGCTGAAGACAGACAGGCGATCAGTTATCACTTTAAAGTCGATAACTTTGCTCCTTAACCGATTTCCCACAACGAATCCGCATCCTAACATGTCAAGTCTTTCATGACAGCTTTTAAAAATGTCACAATCTTTTCTTTTCATCATGCCTGATCCCATCCATCGCATCTCCTGGATTGTGGTACTGTCTGCCTGGAAGACAGACTCAAGTGTTTAAGTTGCACATGTGATGTAATGTTACCAACATTAAAACAAAGATTGGCATGTATCGGTATCACTGGGGCAATGAGGTCCACCCCGACAGCGGGTCTGGAAGCTATACTCAACTTAAAAGCCCTAGATCTATATCTGTGGTGTTTGGTAGAAACATGATAACTCCATTTAAAAATTTGCGTCTTTGCGTCCACTTTACATCGACCTACAACCTAAACCGATTTTCTTCAAATTTGAGACATAATTTTTCAAAGGTTATGTTCATAAGTATTCCAAATTTGAAGAAAATCTGTGGCCTCATTTACACTCTAGCTTGATTTAAAGTGGGCGTAAAGATGCTAACTTTAAAATGGAGCTATCAGGTTTCTACCAAACACCACAGATATATACATTAGGGGTGTCGGAATTTTTTTTTATTTTTTATATTCAAAATGGGTATAGTGGATCTTGTAAAGAGTTTTGAAAGAAGTAATTTTTGTTCTGGGATATTTGGAAAAATTGAATTTTGAGACCCCGCGGCCGTTTTTAGGTTCAAAAACCCCAATTTGTTAAAGCGGTCTAAAAAACCAATATTATATGAGGTCACAGTAAGTTATAATAATTTTTTTTTGCTTTTGTAACCTGTTCCTAAGAAAATAGCATTAAAATCTGCTTGTCAAAATATCATAACATAACTTTTTACATTAAATTCCCCCGACAAATAGATCGATTTTCTAGATGTTTTCGATTATTTTTTTCTAAATGGAATACTCGAATTGGTTGAAACTGGCTTTCTTAACACTATACAGTATTTTTAAATTGATGATTGGTCAATACAAATGAAAAAAGAAAGCCAAAATAAAACATTATAAGTAATTTTGAGCACATATAGACGCAAATTTAACTGCTTTTCCTGACCACTTTTTCGAATTGTGCAGTTTTTTACCTAAAAACGGCCGCGGGGTCTCAAAATTTCATTTTGGAAAATGTCCCAGAACAAAAATTACTTCTTTCTTAACCCTTTACAAGATCCACAATACCCATTTTGAATATAAAAAATAAAAAAAAATTCCGACACCCCTAATATACATGACTCAGCAGCCAAGAGCGCACTTCGGCTTAGCCAAACTAGCAGCTGGAAACAGAGTGCTACAGGTCACGCGCAGATTCTACAGAAATACTTGGGTAATATGGTGTGCACTGACTACATAACACCTCATTTAGACTTTAACAAGCCGTTCACGACAGCCTTTCCTAGTAGAGAGGACTGGCAAATAAACGAGCCGTCAACCGGCGATTCGATGATAGCTATATACACCGACGACGGTTCCAAGATGGATACAGGTGTTGGTGCCATTCATTGACAACCGGGAATGAACACCCTGAGGACGATTAAGTCAGCCGACTTTTAATTTAAATTTTTTGACATGTAATTTATATATCTATAATTTGTTAAACTTAAGACATTGTATAACGTTAGGCCCCCTATGTGCCAACAAATGTAAATTTATCATAGTATCATATGAGGCCATGAGCGCAATAGTGGCCTAACTGCATTTTTCAATATTTTCAGTAGAGCAAAAATAAGAAATGGGTTGTTGCTTGATTTTCTTTTTGCAATATGATCAAAAAATAAAAGGTTTTTGATTTTGTATCCATGATTCTTCAAAATACCGTTAAAACTGATTTTAAAGGCAGATAGGCCACTATTGCGCAGAGGAAAAAATATAAAAATTAAAATCCTGTAAAGATAGGCCAATCATTTGTAAATAAAACTGATTTCTATGAGTTTTTTCTTTTTTTAATATGTACGTTGAAATTTAACATTTTTATTCACTTTCAGATGTGTTAGAATCCATAAAAGCTTTTGTAGTATTTGTAAATTGTTATTCCTATGATCGGTGTAAAAACTATGGTGCGGGTATTAGGATATAAAGTATCAAGGTTAAAGCTTGCTGGTAGAACGAGAACCCACAGCATATTTTGAGTGTGAATGATACAAAAAAAGAAGTATAGGAGTTGACAGCTTGAGTAAAATTTATTCAAGAAATAAAGGTATTTGCAGTCCACAACCGGGACTTTAGTGATTAAACAGTGCATCGAAATCAAAATATGAATGCATCTCTCCCTAGATAATGATCAGATCACAGATCAGGGAATCTGAGACCACTTGAGTCTATAGTAAGCCCTGATGCCAGATAATTTTAAAAGCTTCAAAGTTCAAAGCGAAAAACGGGTTTTTGAAACGGTCTGGTAGGGCGAAATATACACACAAATAATCAGAGTAGCATTACCCAGGAAGGGGTGAAAACCAACTTTGGTTTGCACAATTATTACTTTCGATGTACCTAGTGTTTAATCACAATATCCCCGGTTATGGACCGCAAGACTTTGATTTCTTGAATAAGTTTTACTCAAGCTGTCAACTCCAATATTTCTTTTCTTGATACCATTCACACCCAAAATCTGCTGTGGGCTCTAAGCCAATAGGCTTATACTTATTTTTATTTGTAAAACAAACATGTTGACAAAAAAAATCAAAAAATGTTAAAACAATATGTAGGGTTGGTCTTTGAAGCTCATGAATCTTGAGTCGGTTAACCTTTAGTCCTTCTCTAGAGATCATTCTATTTGAAATTTCCGATTTCAAAGTGGAGAAGAAGTGCTTTTTGGTAGTTTTTACGACATGGAATGGTTTTTTTTCGCGCTGAACCTATGAAACTCTAACTTTATGGCTAATCGAGGGTGGTTATCAGGGTACTGACTTATGTTTAGTTCATTGAATTGATGTCTCCTGTGAACAAATAGTTAAATAATTGGCCTAACTTAAAGTTTCAAACAATAAAATCAAATATGCGAGCGCAATAGCGGCCTT
Source organism: Dasysyrphus tricinctus (assembly GCA_963921185.1). Taxonomy (NCBI): domain Eukaryota; kingdom Metazoa; phylum Arthropoda; class Insecta; order Diptera; family Syrphidae; genus Dasysyrphus; species Dasysyrphus tricinctus. The sequence goes on from OY992532.1 coordinate 183,054,164, forward strand.
TAAAAAAGATAGGCCACTCTTGCACTTAAGCTTTTAATTTTTTTGTGTTTGGCCTAAGTACAAAAGTCCTATAACTTTGGCATGAAGCCGTCAATTTGAAAAATTAAAATGCAGAAATGTTGCTCAATGCATACAGATTCAATTTTCGTCGTAAACTGAATTTCGATAAAATTGCAGTTAGGCCACTACTGCGCTCACGGCCTGATATTAGTTATAAGCCAGATTGTATATATAATGTTCAATAAAAGAAATTGAATTGAATTGAATTGACAGGTGTTGGTGCAGGGTTCTATTCAGAAACCCTCGGATTATCCAGCTCATTCAGACTTCCTGATTACAGCAGTGTCTTCCAAGCTGAGGTCCTGGCAGTGACAAAAGCTGCTAGACAAGTCTCAATGATGGCAATACCACAAGCTGATATCACCTTTTTCATTGATAGCCAAGCGGCAATAAAAGCGATTGCTGCCATTAAAATCAAATCGAAGCTTGTTACTTGCTGTCGCGAAGAGCTAAGGGTTCTTGGTACACAGCACAATATAAGGCTCTGCTGGGTTCCTGGTCACAGTGATGTCCCAGGTAACGAAAGCGCTGAGGAGTTGGCAAGAATCGGATCGACTCTTGATCCTAATCAGGCAATAACTACAGTTCAGGTTCCACCCTGTAATCTTAAACAGTTAATCGAGAGTAGAACTCTAGCTGCGACGAATAAGCGATGGAGATCGCTCGATACCTGTGTTGTAACCAGAAAATTATGGCCTAGTTTCAACAAACAAAAGACCGACACCATCATCCAACTGAATAAAAAGTCTTTATATCTTCTCGTGAGTATCATCACCGGTCACAACCACCTGGGTTACCACATGAAAAAGATGAAACTCAGTTTAGACGATTTATGCAGGGGATGTGGTGACATAGAGATTCATGAGGATACTCCTCATTACCTGTGTCACTGCCCTGCGCTTTATCATCTCAGAAACAAGCACCTAGGGAGATACTTCTTCAATGACTTGGAAGAACTCTCGGACATTCCAAGCAAAAACATATTGAAATTTATTAATGCTACCCAATGGCTTGAAAATGAAAATCCGTACGCTCTATCAACCACACGGCCATGAGATTGGTAACTTATCCAACCGCAGTCAATAGACGTACAAAACATTTCTTCAACGAACGATAACGTAAACCAACCACTGACCTATCATACCCGACGTTGCATGGAGCCACTGCTCCTACGGGCCTGATATAGGGATGATTTCTCAAGTGGGGGCAAAAGAAGCATCACGCTTTTGAAAATCGTTATCTTCGCAGCCAGGTGATTATATAATGACAGTTAACGAACGGATACATATACCAACCACTGACCTATCATACCTCTCTACCAGACGTTGCATGGAGCCACTGCTCCTACGGGCCTGATAGAAGGATGATTCCTCGAGTGAGGGCAAAAGAAGGATCACACCATTAAAGGGTGTTTTCTTCTCAGCCAGGTGATTATGTGACGACAGACATTTCTTCATCGAACGTTTATATAAACCAACCACTGACCTATCATGCCCATCTACCAGACGTTGAATGGAGCCACTGCTCCTACGGGCCTGATGGAGGTATGATTTCTCAAATGGGGGCAAAGGAAGGATCACACCTCTTAAAGGTGTTTTCTTCTCAACCATGTGATTATGTGATGACAGACATTCATCGAACGGACACATAAATCAACCACTGATCTATCATTACTAAAAGAGGGGAGGAGGGTAGAAATCAGATTTTTTTTGACAATAATCATAAATTCATAGAAATGTTTTTGATTGGATATTATTGAGGATTACATGCAAAAAATGTACTCAAACTCTCGCATATTGTTTTAAAGTTCCAGTTAAGTAGTTTGGTTGTTGAATTATCCGCTCGACCTGACCATTTCTCGCAATTACACGAATACAATTGCCAAACGTTTTCAGTGAAGATGAAATTTTTTGCAGAGAAATTCGGGATATTTTTCAAGCTTTTGCGTCAAATAAGAGAAGTTACGGCTCAAAATGATTCAGTTTAAATGTATCCACTTTGGAATAGCCCGTCTAATGGAACGATTATTTCGATCGAAAATTGGAATAAGCCCGACTAAGGTTGTCATTCAGATTTTCGTAATATTTTTTAATTATTTCAAAATGCTTCTCATTTGAGAACTTTACCAGAACAATCAAATATAATTTAATCAAAAATAATTTAAGAGAGCATCTGAATAAGAATATAAAATAATTTAGTTCCTTTGGAAGAATTGTTTATGTTGACTCATCCGTAATTGCTTCCTTGAAGGTAATTTTTCTTTTTAAAATTAAGTAGGTAAGTGCTTAGTGAAAAATTTAACCATTTATTAAAAATATTTATAAAGATATTTTTTTGAAAATCTTAAGTTAATTCATTATTTTTCCCTTAAGAAGCGTCTCCCTATATGGGGTTTATCATTTCGAATATCCTGGACTCACTTGCTCTATTAGTTTCATGTAAACAAAAAAAAAACTTAATAAAACGACGATGGCGATAGATAGAAGTTCTTTGAGTAAGTGCATCTGTTCGTTTGTCTGTAAGTCTCTTTGTCTGTTCAAAGTTTTGCTGTGCATTCAATATAAAGGCAAAGTTGTATTTTCCCCAAAGGCTTACGTCTTTAGAAACTTGAAACAAATCAAAAATTCAGTTAATCCAAACATCCATTTCACAACAATGGCATACAATTTATGTTCTCCTTTTGAACAAAGTAGAAAGCGGTATGTAATATGTATGCATATGCATATGCATATTAAAACAAATGCATTGTTATATGCAGATACCTGCATTCATATTTAAAATATATTTGTGGAGCTTTATTACTTTGACGTAGTGAGCTTTAAATAAATTGTATTACATATTAGAGTACATATGTATGTATCAAAGGGCACGGTAGTGCCCAGCCAAGTTCGCGGCACTACACCCTTTTTACAGGAACAAACTCAGGCGATTTTCAACCCCCCTCTAACTTCCGTACCAATAAAGTCAGAAACTTCAAATTCGGAGTATTTGCTGAACTGATCAAACACAGGTGGCTCACCAAATTTCAACTCTTTAGCACTAGTAGTTCCCATGATATAGGACTTCAAAAATCGCAAAAACCGTTACTGACTGACTGATTCACTGACTCACTGACTCACTGATTCACTGACTCACTGACTCACTGACTCACTGACTCACTGACTCACTGACTCACTGACAGATAATCAAAGTTATGGAGCACTTCCCGACATTGTAGAAACTTGAAATTTCGCACAACGGTAGGCCTTGTGGAACATACAAAGGAAAAAATCGAAAATCTGCAATTTTCTATTCAGGGGGCGTGGCATCCACCCACTTTCTTAAATATTCTATAAATTATATGGAGCTTTTCCGATTGTTGTAGAACAATGAAAATTGGTAAGTTGGTAGGGTTTGAGGTACTTAGAAAGAAAAGAATTGAAAAATTGGAATTTTCCATACAGGGGGCGTGGCATCCACCCACATTCTTAAAAATTCTTATAAATTATATAGAGCACTTCCGATTGTTGTAGAACGATGAAAATTGGTAGGTCGGTAGGACTTGAAGTACTTAGAAAGGAAAAAAATCGAAAATTTGGAATTGTCCATTCAGGGGGGGGGGGGTGCCATCCACCAACTTTATCAGAATTGCTATTATTTGTTTGGAGCATTTTCGGTTCGGTTATGAAACTTTGTAGACAGGTAGGGCTTGACTTTCACCTGGCAAAATTAGTCTTTGCAAAAAGGAGTGAAATCACAACAAAAACATACCTAAATGTTAAAAAAGGAGCCAAGTTCTTATTTGCACAAGAAACCTGTGCGTAAAAAGTCAGCCAAAAAAAGTAATGAGATCTAAAATATATGCCAAGTTTTAAGTTCATGAAGTTTAATATCAAATATCTTAAGAAGAGTATTATCGAAACAATTCCAAATCATGACAGAAATTTGGTAATTAATGATTACTGATTAAAATTTGGTGGATTTACTTGGCAAGTTTTCTCTTAAATACTTACTTAATCACAAATTTAAAATGTATGAAAACTTGACCAGTGAACCCACCAAATTTTAATCAGTAATCATTAATTACCAAATTTCTGTCATGATTTGGAATTGTTTCGATAATACTCTTCTTAAGATATTTGATATTAAACTTCATGAACTTAAAACTTGGCATATATTTTAGATCTCATTACTTTCTTGCTGAAACTTTTTTATAAAATTTTTGAAACCATTAATTTCGAATTGATTTGATATTGGAGATTTTCAACGTGTTTTTTCATGAAATAAATAAAAGATATTATTTTGAATAACTTAAAAACACTTATTTTATTTATTTATTTACTTAAATGCATTTCGGAAGCAATGCTTCCATCGTCAGTAAGTTTTATATAAATAATAATACAAACTAAATTTTTTATTGATATTAAATACAAATAACTCAATACAAACAATACAAACAAAACAAACTGCACAAACAAATTTATAGTGAATTTAGGTTCTATGTATTATAATTTTTTTTTGAAAACTGGATCTTTTATTGGTCCATCGTCACTATTCATTGAGTAATTTCTATTTTTAACAATGTAAAGAGATTCATATGCATCTAATTCATAATGATTATTAACATATCGAATTAATTTCAAATTTTCTAAGCTAAAATTATGGTTATTATCCAGCATGTGTTGTGCTACACTCGACTTCTCAGGTTCATTGTATTTTACACGGGCAAAATGTTCTTTGAATATTTTCACAATTGGTCTTCTTGTCTGTCCTAGATATTCCTTTCTATAATCGCTGCATCCAATAGAATAGAGTATTATTCCTGATAGTAGATTTTTTTCAATTTTGTTCTTTAAGCCACTAATCAGATTTTTAAGTTTTATCTCACTACACTGGCTTATTTTTATATTTTGTCTACTAAAAATTGGTCTTAATTTTTATTTCTGGATAAAAATTGAATTTTGACCATTTCTTTTGTTCATTTCTGATTAAATCTAAAGTTTTATAATTTCTTAAATTTTGCTTTCTTCTATGTGCAATCGTCATATCATCTATTAATTGTTCTGTATATCCATTTATCTTAGCTATTTCTTTGATCTTTCGTATTTCAATGTATTCTCTTTCTTTCGTCATCGGGATATTCAAAGCTCTGAAAATCATTGAATGGAAGGCTGATATTTTGTGTGCAAATGAATGAAAAGAGTCCGATGTTATATATCTTAGTATTTGAAGGTTTTCGATAAATATCATACTCGAAATGTTCACCTTTTCTAATTGAATCGGTGAGTGAAAGAACAGTACAAGTGCCAAAAATTGAGTTCTGAGCTGAAGATGCCAAAATGTTCTGCTTACGTAAACCTTCAAATCAGCAAAATAACAGTACATTTGAAAGTCGAATTCATACTTATAACTACACTACCATGATCGCTGATTGAGTGGAAGAACAGTACAAATCCTGGGATTTATACTGTTCTTTCACTCAATCACCGCTGTCTGGAGTTAATGCTCAATTTTTAAAGCAATCAATTACAATATTATTAACAGTTAATTAACTTATCAATTGACTGTTAAGTTAATACTGTGACCTGGTACTGTAACTGCAAAATAAGCAGTCGCCAGTAGTACTTATATTCAGTACTGTACAGTCGCCGAAACCAGTCAATTGACTAAAAGTTAATTTAGTCTTTAAAGTCAATTGAAAGTCTCAGTACTGGCCTGATTTTAGTTTTAGTCTTGAAGTCTTTTAAATGTAGTCAATTAACTGTAAGTCTTTTAAAGTCTTTCGACGAAAAGTCGTTTGACAAAGGTCTTCGCAATTTATTATTATATACATAAGTATCGAATAAAAGGAGGAAAATATTATGTTGTTCACAATGGATTCGGCTTGTATAATAGTACGAGACCTGGGAGCGTAAAAAAAGTCATTTTTGTTTGACTAGTTTTGTTTATATTATGACCTTTCTAAGTCCCTAGATTCACGTGAGGGCAGTCTGGCTGGTGAGAAATGTTGTGTTGTCCACCATTTTGAAAAAAGGCTTTGAAAATCGTTAATGCGATTTTCTCGGCTCCTATTGGACGTAGAGTAAAATTTTTTGATTGATTTTGTAGGTTAAGAGATTTTATAAAACTTACGCTTCAAACGTTTTTGTCATCACTTTCCAATGAAAAGTTATTGCCGAAAAACTATTGATTTTTTTTTAGAAAAAAACGGTTTAGAGCGTTTATCTCGGCTCCTGTTCATCTGACAGAAAAAAATTTACTATCCTTTTTTTTAGAACACTTCATTTCCTACATTTTCGTATATTTGGATTGTATGTGGAACAAAAAATGCAAGGAATACAGTAACACAAAATTGCCAATATCTAGCAAATAATAATTCCTTAGGGCAGCGGTTCCCAAACTTTTTAAGCTGTGAAACCCTAAACAATACCCAAATATATTTCGGAACTCCATCCTGACAGTGGCAAAAATGAAAAAAAACACATTTCAAAATCAGTTTTTCATTTATTTCATTGTTTGATTTATAATTGTTTTTAAATTAACTTCTATGTCCAAAAGTTGTATTCGCAAACCTGGGGCAGCGTCCAGCCTCGATCTGTATTTATTTTTTGTATAAGTATACGCTGAAAAGGCTACCTCACTGCGGTACGTTGTAACAAAAGGTAGCAAATTTAATATAGCTTTCTTGACAAGCTCAGGGAATTCATTCTTAATACCAATCCAAAATTCGTTTAATGATCAGAATCAAATACAAATTTTTATGAAGAGGAGCTCAGCAGATCTATCAGGGATTCGTATTCCTGAATTCTCAGGGTCATAGGCTTGATGGTTTTCTTAAGAAATGGATTTTGTACCCACTCGCTGGCAGTATTTGTGTCTGGAAAGTAATCCAGCATGGATCTTTTGCGAGACTAGCCAAATGGAGAGCAATAACAATCTGCTCTGAGTTCAAGCATGTTTTCTTGCAAGAATTCATGTAAAACTGGAAAACACTCAAAATTGTTCTTTTGTACACATGAGATAGTCCAGTCATATTGAAAAACTGATTTTGAAATGTGTTGTTTTTCATTTTTTGCCATTGTCAGGATGGGGTTCTGAAATATATTTGGGCATTGTTTAGGGTTCCACAGCTTTAAAAGTTTGGGAACCGCTGCCGTAAGGAATTATTATTTGCTAGATATTGGTAATTTTGTGTTACTGTATTCCTTGCATTTGTTGTTCCACATACAATCCAAATATACGAAAATGTAGGAAATGAAGTGTTCTAAAAAAAAGGATAATAAATTTTTTTCTGTCAGAGGAACAGGAGCCGAGCCGAGTTCCACATACAATCCAAATATACGAAAATGTAGGAAATGAAGTGTTCTAAAAAAAAAGGATAGTAAATTTTTTTCTGTCAGATGAACAGGAGCCGAGATAAACGCTCTAAACCGTTTTTTTCTAAGAAAAAATCAACAGTTTTTCGGCAATAACTTTTCATTGGAAAGTGATGACAAAAATGTTTGAAGCGTAAGTTTTATAAAATCTCTTAACCTACAAAATCAATCAAAAATTTTTACCCTACGTCCAATAGGAGCCGAGAAAATCGCATTAACGATTTTCAAAGCCTTTTTTCAAAATGGCGGACAACACAACATTTCTCACCAGCCAGACTGCCCTCACGTGAATCTAGGGACTTAGAAAGGTCATAATATAAACAAAACTAGTCAAACAAAAATGACTTTTTTTACGCTCCCAGGTCTCGTACTATTATACAAGCCGAATCCATTGTGAACAACATAATAAGGGTATTCATGCAACGTCGTAAGTTTACAAATTGTGTAAAATGATAAGTTTACGCAAAAGTTTGCATGAACGACCTTTTTATTAATTTGGTTAAATGCTTTGTAATTGAATCAGCTGTTCGTTAAACGTCAAATATTTGGGCGCGTTCGGCTTGGGTCGAGGAGTTGGTTTTACGGATAATGCATTATGGTCTGTTTATTTGCATGTGTATCTACCTGTACAAATATATATTTGTTTTAATAGATACGTGTAGTAAGTAGTCCTGTTAATTCAATTATATTTGTTTTGCATTGCCATTCTTTTTGCTGGAATTTCAATACCATTTCAACTCAACTCAAGTGACAAAAAAACCTGGATTAAAACCCACGAAAAGTTGCTTTCCAAACAGTCAAAAGAAGAAGTGAAAAATATTCCACTTAAGTAAAATGAATCATCCCTCTCTTTTTCTCGTTCCAACTTCAACAAATGTCAGTTTTATTCCCGTGAGATGAGGATGGTTTTCATGTATTCGCTCATTTTCAACCGACCACTTCAGTAAACTATCAACAATTATTATAGTTCTACCTTAATATACATGACAATAGTCGCGTTGTAAGTTAGAAATATATTAGTCGCAAGCTCACGGCAGTGGTCAGACGAAAATCAGCGAATACAAACAAATCATATGTCACGCCCATAATGTACTTTTCTTCATTTTCGTTAACTTTTGCTTTCGGAAGTGAATAGAGCGCCCCCGAGTACACTTCACGAAAGTGAAACAGAAATTTGTTGAGGTAGGAACGAAAAAAAGAGAAAAAGTGAATTATGGCTTAATTCTGATTTTGAGAGTTTAGAAAGATACTTTGCATTGGCTAATGACATCTGTTTCTAACAGCTTCCGACTATTCAGAATCTTCCAAACCAGTGCGAATCATTCGTTGACCACAACAAAAACATCAATAACAACACATTGTTGTAAATGAAAATAACACATTCGTCGTCGTCAACGAAAGATTCGCATTGGTTTGGGTGGGAATTTATAGTTCTACCTTAATAATTTACGAAAAGTAGCTTTCCTAAAGGCTATCCCAAACCAACACGAAATTAAAGTGAATGATCTCAATACTAAAAAACAACAAAAAACTGTCTTTGTGAATGCTTCGCTATAATTTCGCGTTGGTTGGGCAGAGCCTTTAATCGTTGAGTAAATGTGGACCTACTAATTATTTTTTTTGGTGTAAACTACGTTTTAATTCACAACTTTTATCACCAACTAATTGCAATGCAATAATAATAGATTCAGAACTTTTTTAGTTCTCCGAGATATTATCATTTATATCATGTTTCTAAACATGCCTGATTCTTAAAGTCACAAACACGTCAAATTCAATCTCTAAAAGTCACAATGACGTTTGGATAAGTTTAACCAAATATTTGGTTAATTTTCCGCAGCTAAATCCTTGGATAAAATTAACCAAATTGTGTAAACCATTTCCCATACAAAATTTGACAGTTCATTAACCAAAAGATAAAATTAACCAAATCGTAAACTTATTTAGTGTTTTACGCAGTTGCATGAATACCCCTAATATTTTCCTCCTTTTATTCGATACTTATATAATAATAAATTGCGAAGACTTTTGTCAAAAGACTTTTCGTCGAAAGACTTTAAAAGACTTACAGTTAATTTACTACAGTTAAAAGACTTCAAGACTAAAACTAAAATCAGGCCAGTACTGAGACTTTCAATTGACTTTAACGACTAAAACCAGTTACAAAGTACTGAAGTTAATTAACTTTTAGTCAATTGACTGGTTTCGGCGACTGTACAGTACTACTGTAAGTACTACTTATAACTGCTGGGCTAACAGTTAAAGTCTTTTTGTAAGTTAAAAGACTTATTGAAATTAGTCTTTTAGTCAATTAACTTCAGTACTTGAAAAGACTGCAATCCTTACAACTCTGCTTTACTACAACAACCTATTTCATAGGATGTTCTGTTCTTACTTAAATTACTGAATTACTTAAACCAAACAATTATTAAACAAATTAAATAGCAGCTACCAAGTGCAAGATTTAAAGAACCATTTTCTATTCATAAAAAAATAAAATAAAAAATTTAGAAACTAAGAAAACAATGCAAAATATTATCTGGAGGCCTTGGAGTTTTACTGCCATATACAATATGTCATGAAAAACAACCAATTATGATGCTCCAAGCTAATAGAATTGCTCAAAGAACTATCATTTCTTGTTTATGAAGATTTATAAAAACAATAAGACAGTGAACCAAAATTTTATCCGTGCTTTTTTCATATTGAGTGAAAGAACAGTACAAGTACAGTGTCTTTCCGGCTTAATACTACTTTTCTCTATACACTTTTATGAATTATTCTTTCATGCAAATATTAAGGAACTCGAAAACTTCAAATCCCTCATAGAATATTGTACCAATATATTAATCGTTTTTCTATGAAAAAGTGATTTCTGTTTTTCTAAAAACTAACATTTTGTACTTGTACTGTTCTTCCACTCACCGATTCAATTATAGTCAAATCTAAATAATTTAAACTTCCGTTTATTTCTTCTTCGTAAGTAAATTTGATTGTTGGATATTCTGTTTTGTTTAGTAAGTTTATTAGACTTCGAAGTTCTTGTTTTTTGACTATGGCCCATACATCATCTATGTATCTGAACCAAATTCATGGAAAATTTCTTGCATTTTTCATTTTCGTTTCTTAATTTGACATAATAAATTTGACAAAAATGGACTCAAATGTGAACCCATACTGCAACCAAACTTTTGTCGATAAAATTTTTGATTAAACTGAAACCAATTTTCATTCATACATAATTTTGTAAGGTTAGTTAGTTCATTGACTTCTTCTTGTCTTAAGGAATTTGTTTCTAACCATTCTTTAAGATGTTTTAAAGTTTCATCAATAGGGACATTGGGATATAGAGATACTACATCGAATGAGACTTGAATTTCATTGCTGGTTATTTTTAATTCTCTTACTTTTTCTGCAAATTCGATGCTATTCTTTATAGCCTTTGTTTCGAATTTATTTGGTAGATTATTGAATCTATCTAATAACCAACATTCAAGTTTTGTAAGTATTGATCCTGTTGTTGATGTAATTGGTCTTATTTGTTTTCCAGGTTAATGTAGCTTAAGTTGAGAATACATTCGCGGTAGTACTGGATTTAAAATGTTTAGTTTTTTTGATAAATATACGTCACAGTATCATCTCACAAAACCCAACACTTTCAAAAACAAAATAACCACAACAACAAAAATAAAAATAACCTTTATACAAAAGCCATTTAATAATCATTTTGCCAGACATCTCAGTTCTCAAGGATTGAATTATTTAAATTTTAAATTAAATCCCAAAAACACCAGTAAATTTGTTTGCTTCATTGAAACGATAAACAGTTCTCAGTGGCTTAACCTTACATGGTTTGAAATAAAGGGTATAATACAGACCACCACAATCCCCACACTCAGTGTCAGTGTCAGTGCCCATCAGTCGGAGTTGAACTACCACAACAACAATGAGTCCATTAACTGATTCCACTTCACCACACAAAGCCACTCATCCGTACTACTCATGCCCAAAAAAAAATCATTCGGGATTCTCTTATCTGACCTGCTAATGGATACAATAAATCCGTTAGGCACATAGACCTTTTGGTGGTAAAAACCGAAAATGAGTGTTGAACTCTAGCTTTGACCCATAATAAAAATTTAAACAAAATACATCAGAAGAGCATGGGAGGAATTAAGAAAAGCCAACAGTTGTTGGCATTCATGGAGAGCTGTTTTTTGTTTATAATTATTATTATTATTATTTCTGCTACTAACTTACATACCAATTTTTTTTTTGTAAAATCAGATTTATGAAGGTACATTTGAAAAATGAGGGGTTACTTGAAGAGGCTTTATGCATATCTGAAATGTCCAGGAATTTGGAAAATTCGCAAATGAGAAGAATTTAAGTATTTTTCTTAAATTTATGGAAATGAGCACTATGCGGTAGAGTTGTTAGACCGATTTTAATTAAACTTGAGGAATTATAAATTACACTTTGAAAACAAAAATCGAATAATATTTTTATCAGCAAACAACCAAAAAAGACATAAGCAAATATATTTAAATATGTAGATGTTTTCCATGCAAATTGTGGGGTAGTTTTAATTTGTTCCCTGCTTTATGTTTTCGGGGGTGCTGAGTCAGAATTTGAGGTTAAAATTTCCTGACGCGACATGGAAAAATTGCAAAAAATGATGCAAAAGTGCTTTTTTTTGGAGTTTATCACCTATGACTCAAAAACTTTTTGAATCTTTCGAATACCTTTATTCATCTTTGAGAAATCTTTAATTAGTTGTAAGCCTTTGTCTCAAACTCCATAATTTGAATATATGCCTAATGTATAAATTTCCACTGAGCATTTCTTAGAGAGAAACAGGATTGAGTTGTTATTTGGTTTCCATTCGCTTTAGGTGACCAAGCCATCTCAGTCGTTGGCTTTTCACTTTTGTGGCTAGGTCGGTGTCGCTTTACAGCCCATACAGTTAGCTCTTGTATCTTCTTCTCCATTCCCCATCTATGCAGACGGGACCAAAACTCAACCGGAGATTTTTCCTCTCAAAACAGCGTAAGCCATTATCATCCACCGTTAACAGTGTCCATGTCTCTGCACCATACATCAGGACCGGGATGATAAGCGTCTTATACAGGGACAGTTTAGTTGCTCGAGAGAGGGCTTTGCTTCTCATTTGTCTTCTTAGCCCAAAGAAACAGCGATTGGCAAGAGTAATTCTTCGTTTGATCTCAGCACTGGTATCGTTCGTTGAGTTTATAGTGGATCCTAGGTTGACAAAGTCTCTGACCACCTCAAAATTATAGCTGTCTAGTGACGTGCTGTCCTAGACATCGGTGTTGGGTGTCCTTTCTTGTTGACAGCATATATTTCGTTTTGCTTTCATTCACCGTGAACCCCATCTTCTTGGCTTCCTTCTCAATACTCACGAAAGCACCACTGACATCTCGCTTTTTTCTTCCAATTATGTCAATGTCGTCAGCGTAAGCGAGTAATTGTACGGACTTTTGAAAGATTGTGCTTCTAGTGCTGACGTGAGAGTTTTGCACTATTCTTTCAAGAACGATGTTGAAGAAGTTGCATGACAGCGCGTCGCATTGCCTAAAGCCTTATTTAACATCAAAGTTATCGGTGAGGTCTTTGCCAACCTTGATGGAGCAGCGTGCATTCTCCATCGTCATCCTGCACAGACGGACGAGTTTGGCAGGGATGCCAAAACTAGGCATTGCTCTAAATAGCTCGTTTCTATATAAATGCTGTCAAACGCGGCCTTGAAATCGATGAAAAGTTGGAGGGTATCGATTTGAAACTCCTGGGTTTTCTCCAAGATCTGCCGTAGTGCTGATATTTGGTTGATGGTGTACTTCCCAGACGTAAAGCCACATTGATATGGATCTATCAGTTATTGATGAATGGCTTCAGGCATTCACAAAGTAAGGCAGAGAAGATCTTGTAGTCGATATTTAGAAGACATATATGCCTCTGTAGTTGGTGCAGTCCAGAGCATCACCTTTCTTGAGGATCGGGCAAATAATACTGAGGTTCCATTTATCGGACAAACTTTCCTCCGACCATATTTTGCAGATGAGCTGGTGCATACCCCTAACCACTTCATTGCCAGTTGCTTCGAATATGTCAGCCACAAAGCCGTCAGTTGCATCAGCTTTATTGGACCCAGTGTTCCCAGATTGGTGGTTTTTCCAACCAAAATGGTTGGAAAAAATGCCTTTGGTGGGAAAAATGGTGGGAAAATATTCATAGTGGGATTTATGGTGGGAAAATATTTCAATGGTCTCTTTTTTGGTGGGATAAACTACAATTCACTATTACCTGCCTATCTTCGAGTTTTATGACATATAATGATTTGGCACTAAAAAACAGAAACTTTCAAAAGTATTTTTTTTTGTGAATACCACACAAATGATGTACCGAAAATCAATGAAACTCATAGCTGACCTTTTATAACCGTTAAGTGACCTTTCAACTGAGATGCCGACATTTTTTTTGTAACCTTGAAACGAAGTTTAACTGAGCAATTATTGAAAATAGTTTATCTTGTCATGATCTAGTGATCTTTCGGATCGGTATACATTTTTTGTGAATATTCCACAAATGAGGTGGCAAAAATCGTGCATGACCTTAAGAAGCTTTAACTCTTGATTACAAGTTTTCTAGGGCTGATTAATTTCTAGGACAAGTTGACTTTCTTCACCAATTACTGATCAATTTGATGACATACTTTTTTGCGAATATGAAGTACCAAGAGTGCAGCGCCAAAATTCTTCTTTTTTATATCTAGGAAATATTTGTAGCAGAAAAGGTTATGGTGGTTTTTTTTTCCTCCCAGTACAAAAATGGTGGGATTTTTTTTGGAATTTGGTAGGATTCTAGAAATCTCATCTGGCATCACTGATTGGACCTAAGTTTACATATGTATATCTTTACTTCGTCGAGATCGGGTAAATGATGCAATCTACATGGTAGCGGAATTCGGTTCGCCATTGCCCTTAAACAATTTGAGGAAATGATTTTTTCATATCCTCAGCACCGACTGCGGTTCCCCTCATCATACTTGCAGGCTTCGGTTCGGGCCTTGTAATCTGTGAGGTTCTTTTTACTTTTTGGTAAAACTTCCATCTTCATTCCTGCAATGGCATCCTTGACTGCACGCTTCTCATCTTTCTTTTTCCTTCTTAGAAGCTTGTGTTCGTCTCTCCTCTTCTGCTCGTAGAGCCCACGAGCAACTCTTGTCCTTCTACACAGCGCCACTTTGTATACTTGTTGTTTGGCTGCATGTACTTGCCGGTATTTTTCGTCAAACCAGACGCTTCACTGCGGTGATCGTGCGAGGCTCAGGACGTCAGAGGCGGCTTCCCTGTTTGCTTCCTGGTAGTTCTTCCGCTGGTTCTCGATACTTGCAGTTGGCGGCATAGGACTATTTAAGAGGGCACGAATGAATCGATCGGAAAAGGCCATGGCGACTTCCTGCGACTGTAGCCGTCCGACGTCGAACTTTCCCTGCTTTGGCTTTGGTCTGGAGATCCGTAATATTACCTTGGCTACAATGAGGTAGTGGTGTCCGAGTCAACATTGGCTCCTTCAAACGTTCGGACATCCTTGATACTGGAGGAGTGCTTGCGTTGATCGCAATGTGGTTAATCTGGTTGGCGGTTGATTGACCAGGAAATTGCCATGTCCCATTGTGAATATGGAGATGCGGGAACTGCGTACTAGCTACGGCAACTTTTCAGCACGCAGCAAAGTCAATTGACCAGGAATTCGCCATATCTCCTTGTGTATATCGAAATGTGGGAACTGCGTACTATGTAGCTACCACAACTTTTCGCCCAGCAGCAAAGTCGATTAGCCTGGGTCCGTTATCGGAGTTGGTGTGTAGCAGGCTATATCTTCCAACTGTGCCACCAGACGTCTTATCTTCCTAGTTTGGCATTAAAATCACCCAAGATAATGTTAATGTCATAGCTAGGGCATTGCTCATATGTCTTGTCCAGTAGCTCCTAGAACTCATTCTTGGTGTCATCATCTTTCTCCTCTGTGGGGGAATGCACGCATATGAGGCTATTGTTGGCGAATTTAGCCTTGATGCAAATTGTCGTGAGGCCCTCTTTCACATAGTTGAGGCTCAAGAAACTTCTTGCCCAAGTCTGCCTCTAATGACGAATCCACACCCAAAGAGACGCTGCCATTGTGGTCAGTAACAGTCACCGTAGTAGATGTCGCAGTCTTTCAGTTTTCTTTACCGACCCATCCCTTCGCACTTCTTGGATGGAGGTGATGTCTGCTTTGTAGCAGTCTAGGGCTTTCGCTAAATGTTCGGCTGCACGTGGTCTATAGAGAAACAGAACATTCCACGTGCAGATTCGAAATTCGTTGTCCTTGTTTCGTTTGCAAGGTTTTTTAACAGTAAATCCGTCCGAATCCGACGGTTGTTGTTGCTTCTCAACTAAAGTCACTTTACGTGGCCGGGAAGTCACCCCGATGGCACGACCCCCAACCTGGAGGACCATCGGACCCTTACAATATAAGAGCGGGGAGCTGGACTAACCACTCCTTATAGGCCTCAGCTCCGAATGTGTCGTAGTAGCCCGTATAAGGTGCTAACTAAGTAGTTCAACCTTACTGAAACTCTAGACGCCACCGTTGATTCCATCTGGAGAATTCTTCAGCAAATCAAAAACCATTAGAAAAGTATATCTTGATTCGTGTTAAAGTCAAAAATTCAAATTTTGTCAAACAAAGTAATTAATTAGTGTTTTCGAGTGGATTTTCAGAAACAGTTAGTGGAAGTTTATTTATAAAGCGGAGTTCAATCTTGACTGGGATCTATAGCGAAAAATAAAACAGACAGTTGACAAAAAAACTTCTTAACAGGAAAAATTTGGTAAGTAGGTATACAAAAACTAAGTTAGTATTTCACTTAGGTTGGGTTTTCAAGTTGATAACCTAACCACTGGCAAGGAGTCTGGACCCAACCTTGTTCCATGTCCTTAATTCAAAATTCATGAACGGATTTTCAGGTAAAAATTAATGTGGTTACTTTACTACAATATCGTGAGTCGCGTCTCAAAGTTAAAGCTTTCCAAAAATACCTAAGTATCCTTACGGTTTGACTTTATATTATTAAGATTCAGTTTGTTGCTATAGCTAAGGTAGAGGCTTGTTACTTCTGTTCACTGGAACGTAAAATTCGTCTTCAGACGGAAGCTACTCCACCGACAAAAACAAAAAACATTTATGTTGCTTATTATCTTCAGATTATGTTTTTTATATTGTCATTTTTCTTCAGAGAGAATATTGACTATGTGAAGGAGGTATACCGTAGTAAATTCAAAGCACATTACACAAATAAACTTAAGCACTTCCAAATATTTTGTGCGGGAATATTTGATTTTGGCACGCAACGTGATATTTTGCCAATACGTGCTGTGTCTGTGTAAAGTTTCAAAAATGATGACATTCCATAAATTCCATATAAATCACTTCCAAATGAATGAATACAATTATTATTATCTGAAATGGAAGATACTGAGACACAGGCGCATATACATCTCTTAAATATGCTCTTCAATGGTGAAAAGTAATGTTTAAGTTGCACGTATTTCGTCAATTTCGTGCTTCCGTTATTTTTAATTGAACAAAAACACTCAATATCCGGGATTGTAACTGTCTGAAGAATTTTTGAATGAAAAATATTGTCAAAAGACAAAAATTTGTATTCAAACAAGATGCAACAATCTATCATAAATTTATATTGAAATTCATATTCAACACAGTAACTGACTTTTCGTGATATAAATAAAAATGATATACATACATACATTATGTACCTACATTTAGGACGAATCTAATAAAACCAAATTGAGCCTTTAAAAGTCAAATAAATCACCCATCGCTATGGGGTAAACCGTATCCTTTATTTTTTAATTCCAGCTCTTCTCCATTATATTTTTAATCATGGATTTTATTTTTATCCCCCGTGATTTCAAACAAAAAAGTCGGTTCAATTCTCTTTAAATTGATTTAATATCCTTCCAATTCTTTTTTGATTTTTTTTCGAATTCTAAAAAACAAAATAAGAATGGAGGCAGCAAAAGTTTTGTTGCAAATAGATTGGCAGGATAACGAAATGCTTACGTCTGCTTCTGAATGGACCTACTGTTAAAAAGTGGAAATCACTTTGAAAGCGATTAATTGTGTTTGAGAAATTGAATGAGAATTTAAAATATTTTATGATATTTTGTGGGTTCTGTACAATTTTTCAAAATATTTTCGTCCTTAAACACTATATTATAAATCAATTTGTCTCGAGCATTTTACAGTGTTTCGCCAATTTATGTACTTTCTTTAGAAAATTGAAAATAAGTTTAAACTAACTTCCTGTTCAATTAAATAATGAACATTACACATACAGTTCTACCTGATTGAAAAATACAACTTTTGACGTTAAGTTTTCTCGGTGAACTGCGTTTCAAGAAAATAAAGGGTTTAAGCACGAGCACTCATATTTATGTTAAATAACTGAGCAACGAAGTTGAGGATGCTGCAATATGAAACTATTCGTAGTATTTAATCCTTGCATTTTGTTTGAAATAAATAACTAAGCTAAGAAACATTTGAATGTTTAAATAGTTATTAAATAATTATGTATAAATACACTAGCTAGACCACCCCCCCTTCGCTCGAGTAGATAAATGTTTTGAAAAATCTAAAAATTAATAAAAGTGAACGAAGGAAACTCTATCACTAGCTTCAATCTATGATTAGTTTGAATTCTCCTCTTATATCCCACTCAGCACCTACGTGACCACTTGAACAGTCATGTTTATCACCGAGTATAAGTATAAGTATAAGTATAAGATAAGTATAAGTATAAGTATAAGTATAAGTATAAGTATAAGTATAAGTATAAGTATAAGTATAAGTATAAGTATAAGTATAAGTATAAGTATAAGTATAAGTATAAGTATAAGTATAAGTATAAGTATAAGTATAAGTATAAGTATAAGTATAAGTATAAGTATAAGTATAAGTATAAGTATAAGTATAAGTATAAGTATAAGTATAAGTATAAGTATAAGTATAAGTATAAGTATAAGTATAAGTATAAGTATAAGTATAAGTATAAGTATAAGTATAAGTATAAGTATAAGTATAAGTATAAGTATAAGTATAAGTATAAGTATAAGTATAAGTATAAGTATAAGTATAAGTATAAGTATAAGTATAAGTATAAGTATAAGTATAAGTATAAGTATAAGTATAAGTATAAGTATAAGTATAAGTATAAGTATAAGTATAAGTATAAGTATAAGTATAAGTATAAGTATAAGTATAAGTATAAGTATAAGTATAAGTATAAGTATAAGTATAAGTATAAGTATAAGTATAAGCATAAGTATAAGTATAAGTATAAGTATAAGTATAAGTATAAGTATAAGTATAAGTATAAGTATAAGTATAAGTATAAGTATAAGTATAAGTATAAGTATAAGTATAAGTATAAGTATAAGTATAAGTATAAGTATAAGTATAAGTATAAGTATAAGTATAAGTATAAGTATAAGTATAAGTATAAGTATAAGTATAAGTATAAGTATAAGTATAAGTATAAGTATAAGTATAAGTATAAGTATAAGTATAAGTATAAGTATAAGTATAAGTATAAGTATAAGTATAAGTATAAGTATAAGTATAAGTATAAGTATAAGTATAAGTATAAGTATAAGTATAAGTATAAGTATAAGTATAAGTATAAGTATAAGTATAAGTATAAGTATAAGTATAAGTATAAGTATAAGTATAAGTATAAGTATAAGATATAAGTATAAGTATAAGTATAAGTATAAGTATAAGTATAAGTTAATTAAGTATAAGTATAAGTATAAGTATAAGTAATAAGTATAAGTATAAGTATAAGTATAAGTATAAGTATAGTATAAGTATAAGTATAAGTATAAGTATAAGTATAAGTAAAGTATAAGTATAAGTATAAGTATAAGTATAAGTATAAGTATAAGTATAAGTATAAGTATAAGTATAAGTATAAGTATAAGTATAAGTATAAGTATAAGTATAAGTATAAGTATAAGTATAAGTATAAGTATAAGTATAAGTATAAGTATAGTATAAGTATAAGTTAAGTATAAGTATAAGTATAAGTATAAGTATAAGTATAAGTATAAGTATAAGTATAAGTATAAGTATAAGTATAAGTATAAGTATAAGTATAAGTATAAGTAATAAGTATAAGTATAAGTATAAGTATAAGTATATAAGTATAAGTATAAGTATAAGTATAAGTATAAGTATAAGTATAAGTATAAGTATAAGTATAAGTATAAGTAAAGTATAAGTATAAGTATAAGTATAAGTATAAGTATAAGTATAAGTATAAGTATAAGTATAAGTATAAGTATAAGTATAAGTATAAGTATAAGTATAAGTATAAGTATAAGTATAAGTTAAGTATAAGTATAAGTATAAGTATAAGTATAAGTATAAGTATAAGTATAAGAGTATAAGTATAAGTATAAGTATAAGTATAATAAGTATAAGTATAAGTATAAGTATAAGTATAAGTATAAGTATAAGTATAAGTATAAGTATAAGTATATAAGTATAAGTATAAGTATAAGTATAAGTATAAGTATAAGTATAGTATAAGTATAAGTATAAGTATAAGTATAAGTATAAGTATATAAGTATAAGTATAAGTGCAAGTATATGTTAAAAGAATTACTTCAAAGCAAGATTTATCGGTTCCTCATAATGTTCTTGGATATATGAAAAGTTTGGGAAAATTAGATGAATTTTGGTAAAAATTTAAACATTTTCATGATCAATTTTATAAATATTAAGATTAAAAAGGGTACGTAGACTCTAAAGATGAATTTGAACAGATTGAATCTAAATTCATTGCGGTTAAATCGGTCCTACATTCAGAATTTCGAAAGAAACAGGACAATACATGATACATCCGGTGTTTCTAATACGTTTTCTGAAAACAAAAACTATTCGTGCTTCTAAAAAATACTTCAATACCAATAGACCATCTTCCCCATATTTATATTGAACCTTTCATGGGCACTATAGCTTGGCTATTAATATTGGCTGGCATTCAGAGATATATGTTTCTTAGGGCCAGTTTTTCAGTGCGAGATCATCCTAGTCTCGGGGTTAAACCGGAGTTAACTGCAAAAACTAGTTTTTCAGTCAATTGAAATCGAAAGTTAACTCCGAGTTAGCTGGTCTAATTTGGTGAGTTAACTCAGGCACCAAATGTCTTTTTAGTTGTGGCGTCATCTCGATTTCAATATTTAAAGTAATTGCCAGTGCAATTTGTTGTGGCGCCATCTCTATTCCTATGTGTAAAAGGCGTAGAAGGGTGATATACTATGGATGTCGCACATCGTTGGCCTCAGAATTTTGACAGAAAAGATAAAGTTAAACCTCAACTGAAAAACTGTTCCTGAGTTAACTCAGGGTTAATTTATTTTCAGGATTAGCTAACTCTGATTTAACTCACATTAAGGCCTGAACTGAAAAACTGGCCCTTAGTGCACACAATCAAAAAAAAAAACAATCGTTATCGTCAGTTCAAAAATTCCATTTATTTCGTTCTCATCTTCGTGGTGAAGCATACTTAATAGAATCTATTCCGACCTTTATGCTTAAAATCTGATAATGACTTTGATCCATTAACACCGGTTCATTCCACTATAGGTAAATCCTACTCAGCAGTTCTTGAGCCTTCTCTAACTCACATTCCACAGAATCGTCTTTCGAATTGGCAATAACAGGGCTACTTGAAACGTTGTAGCATGGAATATATATTACATCACTACAGAAACGGCCTCGCTGGACACAACATCAACGTGATTTGGAAATAGACGTTTTTGTTCTAATCAAAGAACCAAACTTTCCACCGGGAAAATGGCGCATGGGACGTGTAGAGTCAAAACGCATACTGCCAATATAATGATGGTCACGTTAGAGTGGTAACTCTTCGTACTGCAATTTTATTTGACCAATTCACAAGTTGGAATTACTACCTCTTTCCTGAAACTGTATTCCAGGGGCGCGGAATTTTTGAAAATAACTTAGCTAAAAACACTTAAATCTTTTTGTTTTCATCAGAAACTCAACTTCAATTTTTGTAATTTGTTATGTCTTTTTTCTTCATTCAAATCGCTTCAATCAACAACATCAACTGTTGTAAATAAAATATAGTTTGAAAAGAAATTTGGATTTCGAGAACTTGTATTTGTGATTCATAAGCTGGTCCTTCGGGCATTCATTCCAACTTGATTTAAAGTGAAAAATTATTAGAAAAGTTGGCAAAGCATTAGTGGATGTTGATATTTAACTCAGCGAAAGTTTAAATGTAAAAATGAACAAAAAAAAAGTTAAACAAAAAAAAATAAGTCAGAAATAAAATCTTGAAGTGTTAACAACGTTCTCTTCTTTTTCTACTTCAAAAAAAAAATTAATTAAGAACTTTTCAGCTCTACACATCAAAATAGTTTGGAATGCGTTTTATCACAACTGCACCTCCTTATTGGTATTCATCGGAACGACAGTTTTTCCTAAGAAAATGAAATGGTTCAATGTTATATACATACATCGTCAGTTCAACGGTAAAACTCACTAACTAACAAAATACACTTTTGAAAGAAATTAGATTGAAACATACATTATGAATGTATCTTTTGAAGCTGAAAAGTAACGTTCAGAAAATTTTTAAAAACAAGTTCTAAGGCGTATATGTATATACACGATTCAATATCTTCTTATACATAAATACCTTATGCAAAATTAAACTTTTTGGATTAAGAAAATGCTTTTCATTCTCATTTTCTTTAACATTTTTTTTCTTTTTCTTAGTGACTTTTACCCTTGAATAATCGATGAAACATAAATTGAATTTCAGAATTGAGATTTCTCAGGAAATCTTTAGAAATGCAGGCGGAAGCATTGTCTTTTGAATATGCAATTTTCAGTGTAGTTTTCAAGCAACTAAAGCAAAAGATTTTCCTTGTCTACACATAACTCAGAATTGATTGATTTCTCTGTTTCAACATCTCAAATAATTAATTTGCTAGTTTGATGTTGATTTTGTCTTGTGGCTTCATAAATATAGTAATAAATAAGTATTTGTAGATACATATGTATTTGTATTTATTTTTGTTTGTTGGCTTATAATAGGCGATTAAATATACATTTTAAAAATATAACTTTCAAGGGAACATGAGGCCATGAGCGCAATAGTGGCCTAACTGCATTTTTCAATATTTTCAGTAGAGCAAATATAAGAAATGGGTTGTTTTCAAACACTTGTTGTTTTAAAATAAAGAAACATACGCTTGATTTTCTTTTTGAAATATGATCAAAAAATAAAAGGTTTTTGATT
The DNA here is from genome assembly GCA_963921185.1 of Dasysyrphus tricinctus. NCBI lineage: Eukaryota > Metazoa > Arthropoda > Insecta > Diptera > Syrphidae > Dasysyrphus > Dasysyrphus tricinctus. Next base: position 183,077,003 of record OY992532.1, read on the forward strand.
TTGTATCCATGATCCTTCAAAATACCGTTATAACTGATTTTAAAGTCAGATAGGCCACTATTGCGCAGATGAAAAAATAAAAAAATTAAAATCCTGTAAAGATAGGCCAATCATTTGTAAATAAAACTGATTTCTATGAATTTTTTCTTATTTTTTGTTTTTAAATACGTTGAAATTTAACATTTTTATTTACTTTCAGATGTGTTAGAATCCATAAAAGCTTTTGTAGTATTTGTTAATTGTTATTTCTGTGATCGGTGTAAAAACTATGATGTGCGGGTATTAGGATAAAAAGTATAAAGGTTAAAGCTTGCTGGTAGAACGAGAACCCACAGCAGATTTTGAGTGTGAATGATACAAAAAAGAAGTATAGGAGTTGACAGCTTGAGTAAAACTTATTCAAGAAATTAAGGTATTGGCAGTCCACAACCGGGACTTTAGTGATTAAACAGTGCATCGAAATCAAAATATGAATACATCTCTCCCTAGATAATGATCAGATCACAGATCACGGAATCTGAGACCACTTGAGTCTATAGTAAGCCCTGCCTGATAAATTTAAAAAAACTTCAAAGTTCAAAGCGAAAAACGGGTTTTTGAAACGGTCTGGTAGGGCGAAATATACGCACAAATGATCAGAGTAGCATTACCCAGGAAGGGGTGAAAACCAACTTTTCTTAGCACAATTATTACTCTCGATGTAGTGTTTAATCACTATATCCCCGGTTATGGACCGCAAGACTTTGATTTCTTGAATAAGTTTTACTCAAGCTGTCAACTCCAATATTTCATTTCTTGCTACCATTCACACCCAAAATCTGCTGTGGGCTCTAAGCCTATAGGCTTACACTTATTTTTATTTGTATGACAAACATGTTGACAAAAAAAAATCTTAAAACAATATGTAGGGTTGGTCTTTGAAGCTCATGAATCTTGAGTCGGTTAACCTTTAGTCCTTCTCTAGAGATCATTCTATTTGTAATTTCCGATTTCAAAGTGGAGAAGAAGTGCTTTTTGGTAGTTTTTATGACATGGAATGGGTTTTTTTTTCTCGCTAAGCCTACGAAACTCTTACTTTATGGCTAATCAAGGGTGGTTATCAGGGTACGGACTTATGTTTAGTTCATTGAATTGATGTCACCTGTGAGCAAATAGTTAAATAATTTGCCTAACTTAAAGTTTTAAACAATAAAATCAAATATGCGAGCGCAATAGCGGCCTTTAAAAAAGATAGGCCACTCTTGCACTTCAGCTTTTAATTTTTTTGTGATTGGCCTAAGTACAAAAGTCCTATAACTTTGGCATGAAGCCGTCAATTTGAAAAATTAAAATGCAGAAATGTTGTTCAATGCATACAGATTCAATTTTCGTCGTAAGCTGAATTTCGATAAAATTGCAGTTAGGCCACTATTGCGCTCACGGCCTGATATGTTTGTGTGACCCATAAGCATACTTAAAACCAAAAATGCTACTTAATTCAGCTTATGCATTTCTGAGAGAATGGTAACACTGGACACTTTTCAATATTTTTGTATAACTCAGAAACTAAGCCGAATTTGAAAATTTTGCACCTTAAACTTTTTGTTCAAAATTCAATTTCTTGTCGAAATAGATAGTTTGAAATTTTTTTTTTTTAAATGTAGCCGGAAAAATGATTAAAAACCAACAAAAAAAAATCGAAAAAAATAAGATTTCTAATTTTTTTCGACGCCAATACGTTTTGCTATCACTCACTCCCAAAATCTACTGTGCTCTCTCGGTCTATAGTAACTGCCCAGTAATTTAGTTTTGAAATATTCCCCACATTTGTTTCATACTATCATTAACCAATTTCTACTTGCAATATAAAGGTTAAATATTAAACACGAAATTTTGATCAGACAATAATAGGGAAGACGAAAAAAGTGGGTTTTACAATTCTGCCTTTATGTTCGGCTGCAGCCAAAATGGTTGGATCGATTTTCATCAAACTTGGTACATACTGGCTTTTGGCCAATGTTCCTAAACAAATTTCTTTATTTATTAGAACCAAGAATAACGGTACCTGATGGCATACATTTTTCCGCAATTTTGCAAAATCTTATTTTTCTCAAAAACGACTTCACATCTTTTTTTAAAGAACAAATTTTGGTATGCAAATCATAAGCAGGTATTTACTTATGTGAATATAAAACTAAAAAAATTGTCAACTATTCAATGTAAGGAGTTTCGTTAATATTTCTTTCACTTTTTAAATCCACCATTATTAGCAGCAGGAATAGAAGAAGTCATCTATGCATCCTTGGCAACTAGCTTTTGAATAACGAACAAATCTTATAAGAGAGTACAACGGATAGTATTACTTAAAAAACCGCTCCAGGCAGCATAAAATATAGAAAATGTAGATATGTAAAAAATATGATGGAAAAAAATTGCAAAAAACATAAAAAATATATGAAAAAAAAATTTAATACATAACATGAACAACACTGAACTAGAATTTAAGAGATGATTATTAGATCGCAACAGACGACGAAAGTCATAGCTGTAACTTATTGTTGAAAGCTTTTTATAGTTATAATTATATATGAAATACAATGTTAATTCTAATTTCTGTTATAATGTATAATGAAATAAACAATTTACTACAATTTAAAACAAATTTGTCAACCCGTTTTCGAGATATCGAATTCCAAAAAAAATAAATTGAAAGTTTTTTTGAACATTCTTCTTTTTTTTTTAGAAAATTTTAATACCAATGCGATATTATTAGAACTTGTTTGAATTTTGTATACACAAAATTTTAAAGACGTTCTAGGGGAGGCACTAGTAATAGTTGCCAAGTATAAATTTTTATAATTTTAATAAGTAGATCGCCATAACTTAAACACAGAAAAAGTTTCATAAAAATCGTAGGAGCTGTTTTTGAGAAAAAAAAAATATTTTTCTTAATGATTTTTCAACATATATGGAAAGTACCGTTATTTTTTCATAAATGTAAAATTATTCCTCTGATGGCCTTGCGGCTGAGCAATTCAAAACGGCTAGCGATGAATAGAACCTCAGCATTGCTTGCCTGATCATCGAGAAAGGTGATCCTCTGGACTGCACCAACTACAGAGTGATATGTCTTCTAAATATCTCCTACAAGATCTTCTTTGCCGTACTTTGTGAACGCCTGAAGCCATTCGTCAATAGCCTGATAGGTCCATATCAGTGTGGCTTGAGGCCAGGGAAGTTCACCAACAACCAAATATTCGCACTAAGGCAGATATTTTGAAGAACCCAGGAGTTTTAATTCTATACCCACCACCTTTTAATCGATTTTAAGGCCGCGTATGACAGCGTCTATAGAGACGAACTATATAGAGTCTAGTCTAAGCAATGAGTCTCAAGAAATCGACTGTGTGGTTTTCAAAATACTTAATTTTCAAAGAAAACAAAATTAACATTTTTTAAAAATCAAAAAATATTTTTTTGAATATTTTTATAAACCAAACTATTAATATTTCTTAGAAGATTCTGTATAAAGAACCGTTTCATAAGTACCGTTTTGAAGGAAATCGAACATAAAAAATATGGTTGTTTTGGAGGTACCATTAATAACCATTTTTTTGAAAAATAGTTTTCTATCCAAAAAATGTGTGGGCAGAATCATAAAATACCACGATGTACCAAGTTCTAAGAAAATTGATCCAGCAATTTAGGTTATTACCGAACAGACAAAATTCTGAGACCCGCTTTTATCTATCGCAAGTAAAAATCAGTGTATTAGTGAAGGTATGGTGTATAATCTGGTAAAAAGAAAATTACCAAAAGCTGTAATTAACGGTATCTGCTATACAACGGTTTCTTACTTTCGATTTTCTCATTAACCACTTTACCGATTTCAGTCACAATGTTTGTACAGAAGCTCGTCTAAAATGTCAATAATATTTCATATCAAAATTGATAAAATAAATAGATTTCGGATTTTCAAATTCAATTTTTTTAATTCAATATTTCAGAAATGGGTTGATGATTTTTTTTTTGAATGAAGGATTATGAATGAATATAAAAAAATATTAAAAATTAGCCTTCCAACATCTTTTTTTTTAGAAAATATTACCAACATTTTAAATATAAAAATTAGATTTGAAGAAAATCGCTCCAACGGTTTTAAAATTCATATTTTTCAAGTAATAAAATGGCATAATTTGTTTTGAGCTCTAAGCTATTTTACGAGTTTTTTTATTTTGTTTTTTCTATAATATCGTCCCCTGATTGCAAGAACTAGGTAACTCAATTTTCAATTTTTAAATATCTCGGCAAAACGGTATTATTTTTTACAGTTTTTAAGATTTTTCGTCCATTTTTTTTCTATTCTAGGCAAATATACAATATTTCTGAAGTATAAGAAACATCAAAATTAAACTTTCCCTCGTCCTCTTGTAGTTAGGCACCTATGAACGTTGCTATCTCCAAAATTATTAAAATTGAGTTACCTAGTTCTTGCAATCAGGGGACGATATGTAACTTGCATAATGAACATACGAGCAAGTTCGTGTCTATCTGTCTGTCTGTTTGTCTACAGCCTAAACGGCTGGATCGATTTTCTTCAAACTTGGTACATAGTGGTTTTTGAAGATTATGCCCACACATTTTTTAATTTTTTTTTTTAGAACCAAAAATAACGGTATCTGCCATACAATTTTCTTAAGCAAATTTACATAATCGTATTTTTTTCAGAAACGGCTCGACAACTTTTAAAAAAAAATCAATAAACTTCTTGGAGTAAAGGCTTCCTTTGGGTGGAAAACCATTTTTTATATATTCGGTCACTCCACTTAAACAGAAGAATTTCTTTTCAAATTTTCTTCATATTCAATTATTATAAAAAGCCTAAGCGCGGGCATTTGAAATTCTAAGTGTCTGGATTTATCCAAATTCCCTTAGAATAATAAAATTCATAGTATATTAATGCTGTGATTTTTATATTAGTCGGTAAACATCGATACAAAATTGCGTCTTAGAAGGGTACGATAGTCATCTAACTGATGAGCCCAACTATAGTACCTGGGCGAAACGCAATCATGGAGTTGAGCTCACTTGAACTTTTAACTTTGATTTCAATAACTTTTTTATACAAAAGCTTCTTAATAATATATGTAAATAAGTTTGTGTACTAGAATTGAAAAAAAAATTTTTTTTGGATTTTTAAAAATGGTTCAAAATTTTTTTTTGAAAATCAAATACCTTTTCCAAAACGATATGATTGATTTTTTTGAAACTCGATATTTAAGAGTGTTCTGAACTGAACTAAACCATTTTTTCTTAAAGTAACTGATTTTAACTTCAATTGCAGGGACTCCACTCAAAATCTCGGATCAGGCCAAATACTTGGGTGTGATCCTTCATAAGAAACTGAACTGGAGTCTCAACACTAAAGAGAGAGCAAAGAAAGCTATGGTTGCGTTCTATTCCTGCAACAGGATCTTTGGAAAATCCTGAGGACCCAATCCAAAAATTATCAGGTGGATGTACACGGCAATCGATACTAACCTACGGTAATTTAATTTGGTGGAACGCGACTGAGAAAGCAACAAACCTGAAAACCTTGACAAAAGTTCAAAGATTAGCATGCGTAGGTATTACGGGGGCGTTGAAAACCACTCCCACAGCGGGACTGGAAGCGATACTCAACTTGAGACCCCTAGATCTATTCGTGCAAGAATATGCAGCATACAGTGCCCTGCGCCTAAGCCAGACTAAATGCTGGAAGCAAAGCACATCAGGCCATACTCAGATTCTGCAGAGATATGTGGGAAATAATGTTTGCACAGACTACACAACACCCCATTTAAACTTCAACAGACCCTTCACTACCTCTTTTCCTAATAGAGAGGAGTGGGAAAACAACCAACCTTTCAGTAATGCATCTACGATAACTGTCTTCACTGATGGTTCGAAGATGGACACTGGAGTTGGTGCAGGAATTTTCTCGGAAACTCTGGGACTAGCTAGCTCCTTCAGACTTCCGGACTTTTGCATTGTCTTCCAAGCCGAGGTCTTGGCAGTGACAAAAGCAGCTACGCAAATATCAATGATGGCGATACCACGAGCTGATATCACCCTCTTTATTGATAGCCAAGCAGCAATAAAAGCAATTTCTGCCACCGAGATACATTCGAAGCTTGTGACTTGCTGTCGCGAAGAGCTTAGGGTTCTTGGCATGCAGCATAACATTAGACTCTGCTGGGTTCCCGGTCACAGTGATGTACAGGGAAACGAGAGAGCTGATGAGCTGGCGAGAACGGGTTCGTCGCTTGATTCAAGTCAAGCCGAACAACACATCAAAGTACCAACCTGTAGCATCAAACAGGATATTGGTAACAAAATATTAGAAAAAACCAATGAAAGATGAAATCTGCTTGAAACATGTGCCACAACTAGAAAGTTTTGGCCAAATTTCAATAAGCAGAGAACAGACAAAATTATGCAAATGGACAAGAAATATCTCCGTTCCCTTGTCAGCATAATCACCGGACACAACCTACTGAGATACAATAAAAAGAAAATGAGGCTCAGTACTGACGACCTTTGCAGAGGGTGCAGTGACGAAGAAGCACATGAGGATACCTTACACTTCCATTGCCACTGCCCAGCACTCTGTCATTTAAGAAAGAAACACATAGGAAATTATTTTTATGATGACCTAGAGGAACTTTCTGGAACTTCGGCTAATAGCCTTCTGAATTTCATCAACGCCTCTAAATGGCTTGACTGCTAACAGAACACATAGGTTTTTACATTAAGTGGAATACAATTTCCTAGGGTATCACAACGAATCTACATAGATCTAAGTGTGACGGTAACGGGATCAACTGTCAGCCCTTCTACCTAACCTAACCTAACTTCTAAATTTACAAAAATTTTCTGTGAAAAAGTGCATTTTAAGAATAAAAAATTTCAATATCAAATGATACAATTATGATTACATAATCAATGAAAATCATGAAAAGTATATTGATTTTATATGCACTGCAAAAAAATTTGTCAAAAAAATACCGTTAGGTATAAAAAATTTACTGTCAAAAATGGGTTTTTTCAAAATTCACAAGCATTTTTATTTTGCATTATTAAAATTTTTATTAGGTACAAAGTTAAAAATTTTCTCCAATAGTGGCATAGTAAAAATATCGAATTTTATATTATTAAACATTGGTTTGCAAAAAATGCTATAGTGTAGGCTACATTTGCTTTGAAAAATAGCCATTTTCTCACAAAATTAATTTTTTTTTTCCAATGATGGCATAGAGAATAAGTTTATCTGTACATAGACACCTTAATCGCTTTGATCGGATAAGTACACGCTTCGCAATCTTTTTCATGAAAACACCATTTCAGTCCGGAACACTCTTAAGAGTTTTAAGTACTCTGTAAAAAAAAAAGTAATATTTATGAAAAAATAACGATACCTTCCATACAGAAGTTAAAAAACCGTCAATGAAAATATTTTTTTCTCAAAAATGGCTCCTATGATTTTGATTAAACTTTTTCCGTATACTAAAACTAGTACGATCTACTACCAAAAATTATAAAATTTTGCACTTAGCTACTACATATTAACAGTACCTACCTGTCGTAGAAGGTTTCCTTTTATTTTGAATTTTCTCATTATTGGCTAAACGGATCTAAATAAATGTTTTTATATACAAATTTCAAATTAAATTAAATAATATTGCATATCAAAATTTTCAAAAAAAAAAGTTTTTGAATTTTTAAAAAAAGTTTGAAAGTCTTTTTTATCGGCACATAAATATAAACTTCAGATTTGCATCCCAAAATTTGCCTTTAAAAATGTTTAAAGAATTTTATATATAAAAAATGTATTTTTAAAAAAGCCGCTGCAACGATTTAAACATTTTTTTTTTCCACACAATCATATTCAGTGAAGAATGAAGATGGCATTCCTTTTTTCACCTCAAACTGTCAAAGGAGTTGTTTTAGCTAATATAAATATCGTATTTCATGCTTCTCTGCATTTTTCTCTTATTATATCCATTTGCTTCTATACAATTTTCTTTAATCTGCAGTGTCTGAAGAGCAAGTACGTGCGACCGAGTCGTGCATTTTATTTTTTTTTTACAAGGGGATAGAGTCAATCATATTTTTAAAAAGTCTTGAAAACATATTTTGTCGAAATATTTACAAATTTTGCATAGGTCTGTTGAACAAAACTGGTTTATGTAAAGTTTTGGTGGATATTGGGCAGGCGGTGTCATAGGGTCTTTTCATTTTTTTCATAGGGTCTTTTTATTTTTGTATGATGCTTGTATGACCGTTTGAGTACATAGAACGATTTTTTTTTTTTTGAAATTGACTCTTATGTGAGATGGGATAGTGATTTTTTCTGGAGTTCGTTATAAACTAGCTCTATTGTATGACTAATTTTAAATGACATTTCCTGTTGGATGACCCTATACAACGACACGTTTTCACTACAATAAAATTTGATGTGTCTATGTGCTCTATTTGAATTCCAGTTTTGAGAACTTTTTATCTGGATTGTCAATTGTCCCCAACCTGAATAGATACGCAGTTCAATTCAACTGAAAGATGACTGCAGTCTAAATTTTTGTGAAATCTTTCTCCACATGTACATATTTGTGTGGAGGTAGAAACAAAGCAAAGACGTCAAACAAAAGTGTCCATAACCCATACAGCCAATTATGTTCTTTGGAGACACAAAACCAAACAAATAATTTATGCTAACAGATCCACAGAATAGTGAGGAAAATTTCTTGTACTCAAATTTTCACTGCTGAGATATGTAGCTATAATTAGTAAAAAAAACCTCTCTCTGAAGGCTTGAAACAACAAATTTTGTTGAAAACCCAGATATCATTTTTTTTTGAGAGCCATAAACGTATTTCATTCACTTGACAAATGTTTTTCTTGCTTCAATACAAACAAGAGAAGAAAATAAATATTTCTTTCGTTTCAGAAAAATGTTAAGCCACCCCGACAAAATAAACCCCTAACATAAATAGTCCTACTACAAATAAATAAATAATGTGGAGTTTTCATATTCATACAACTTCAGAATTCTATAACATTTTAATAAAATTGACTCTTTTTAAATAATCCTTGCCATGGACAATATTTTTAAGATTTTAGGGCATATTAATTCCACTACCTATGTGCAAAGTTTTTATCTTTTTGGGAAAACGTGCATTTATAAACCAAAACCTAGAATTATAAAATCAATAACACAAAAATACTTAATTGAACATAAAAAAATTCTTTATCCACTTATCTATATAGGAATGAACTGAATTGAATGAACCATTCTCCAAAACAGAAACTTATAATAAGCATTCTTTAATGCTCCATCTCATTGAAAATGCCATTCCTTTTTTTACCTTTTCGGCAGAATGTCAATTTAATTCACGTTTCTCAACATTACCAAAAAGCCCAGCCAACATCCCTCATTTAATTTGCCTCTAAACCAAACACTAAAGTAGGTACTACGATTATGTTGATGTCACCATTACTACCGAAGACCATTTCTAACAGGCCAACTAAATTTTCACAAAATTCCTTAAAATTTTTGTCAATGACTTAAAATCCCTCCCTCCAGTTCTAAGGAAGAAAATAAATAAAAAAAAAAACAACTTCAGATCATTAATTCCGTCGATAAATTCGAACAGAATGTGTATTCTTAAAATCGCATTATACTTACGGTGACCATATGTCCTTTTATATAAAGATAGTTTTATATAAAAAGACAATCATTTTTTACGTTTTTAAAAAAAATACTTTATTCATAATAAAATAGATCAGTTTGAATCGGGGCACCTCATATGAGGGAAATTTTATAAAAAAAATATCCCATCTAATTAGTCAGTAATTGGTCAGAAAAGGTCAACTGGTCCCAGAAATTGGTCAGCCGTAGATAAATTTTAATCAAGGCTTAAACTTTCTCAAGGTCGCTCAAGGTCACGCGCGATTTTTGGCACCTCATTTTAAGGAAATTTGACAAAAAAAAAGTTTTTTTTTAGGTCATGAACGGTTCGTGACCTTGAAAAAAAATACTTAAAAAAATCGTATAAAAGTACCTATAACTGACCAATTACTGAAACTAGCTGACCTTTTATACAGATCATAGGGCCTTTCAGGTGGTATTAAATTTTTGTTAATTTCCCATAAATGAGGTGCCAAAAATCGCGCGTGACCTTGAACAATATTTTAAAAATTCACTAAAAAAAAACTATGGCTGACCAATTACTAAAACTAGCTGACCTTTTATATAGTACTCAGGACCTTTCTGATGGTATTAAATTTTTGCAAATTTCCCATAAATGAGGTGCCAAAAATCGCTATGACCTTGAAATTTTTAAAAATTCACTAAAAAAAATCTATACTTGACCAATTACTGAAACAAGCTGACCTTTTATATAGATCTAGAGATCTTTCAGATGGTACACTTTTTTGGCAAATTTCCTTAAAATGAGGTGCCAAAAATCGTTTTGACCTTGAAATTTTTTCTTAAATTCATTAAATATTCATAAAAAAAATCTATGGCTGACCAATTACTGAAAATAGCTGACCTTTTACAACCGTGAAGAGGCCTTTCAAATTGCATACTTTATTTTTTTTAAATGAGCAAAATGAGGTGCCAAAGTTTTTTTTGTGACCTTGAAACGAACTTCAAAAATTCATAGAAAAAAATCTATGGCTGACCAATTACTGAAAATAGTTCACCTTTTATCACGATCTAGAAATCTTTCAGATGGTATAAAATTTTGGCAAATTTCCCTTAAATGAGGTGCCAAAAATCGCGCGTGACCTTGAGCGACCTTGAGAAAGTTTAAGTCTTGATTAAAAGTTATCTAGTGCTGACCAATTTCTGGGACCAGTTGACCTTTTCTGAACAATTAGATGGGATATTTTTTATCAGTTTTCCCTCATATGAGGTGCCAAAGGTCCAGAGCCTTGAATCGGATTTTTCAGAAAAATTTCTAAGTTTTGCTGTCAAATACCAGATCTGACTTAGACTGAGAGCCAACGATATAAAAAGTCAAATCATTTGCGTAAAGTTGTAAGTCATATAGTAACCTACCTAAGCACGTGTCGAACAGGTGTAAAATCTTACGTAATTTTCTTACATCGATTTATTTCAATGCCTATCGGTTGGAGGGAAAAAGTGTACATAAATAAAAGAAATATTTAGCTTGCAATTTTGAAGAATTGTTGTCATAGGTCAAACACTCTGCAGCAAAAGCAGCAAAATTTTCAAAATATACACTCAGGCAAACAAGTGATGTTTGGAATCTCCGTCACTCTTTATCTTTTAAGGGACTCACTACAGAAATATTGGCCTATGACAGTTAACAACATTTGCTCAAAATTGCAAGCTAAATATTTCTTGTATGCACACTTTTTTCCTCCGACCAATAGGTATTGAAATAAAATGATAGATTTATGTCAAATTTTACATCTGTTCGACACGTGTTAAGGTAGGCAGACAAACGGCTATTGGATCAACACCTCAAAGGCAATTATTGATATGACTTAGAACTTTACGCAAATGACTTGACTTTTTATGTCATTGGCTCTGAGACCAGCTAAGGAATAAGAAATAATCTACATATTTAAAGCATTCGAGGTGAGACCGCATTCTTCGAATTGCAATTCTGAGAGTCTCGGTAGTCTCATCGACCTTGGCAGAAAAGATAAGAAATTTGCATTTATTTTAACATCCAAAAGCTCAAAAGGGAGAAAACTTACACCATCTTCAAAATCATCAAAAATTCCAACATCCCGAAAACTCAAATAACAAATAACAAAAAAGACAAAATTCAGAATTCCCAAAATCTCATAAGTAAAATTTGAATTTAAAAAAAACTTATAATATTATTTGAAAAGTAAGACACTTTGAACAGTCATATACTTTGTGGAACACTTGCAGGCACCGAGTTCCTTCTGCATCGATCTGAAAATTAAAATCTACAACAAATAATAATTGTGAGATCGACAAATTTCGATCCAATTAACAATCAGAATACCAACGACGAGCGAGAATCGAAAAAAAAGTCGTTACTCGATCATCAAATCGACAACTGCAATCGGGGTTCTTTATATTTTGTATAAATCGGTACTGAAATCATTTTTGTATTCAAAGAATACATTCAAGCACAAATTTTAGGACATTTCAAATATAAACTTGACTCAGTTCTTGACTTCGACAATACTCTTTTTTTAATTTCGAAATTTGGGACCATGTTCTCACCATAATTGTGTAGCCCCTGTTTGAAGAAGAAAATATTAGACAGTACCACTGGATTCAGCATCTCCAAATCAATAATTGTACCAAATTTCATTAATTTGCATTTAGAAATGGCATGGGAAATGATTTTTGTCACCGAAATTAAACAAACGGACCATTGTCGGCCCCACTGTGGCTCAGGGGTGGACAAAATAATCGACTGTTAAATATTTAGATTTTTGACATTGCAGTTTGATCAAGTAATAATTGAAGCATTATGATCAGGATTTTTTTTTATGAAAACAGTTTCTAAATATAGAATTTTGGACTCCAAGTTTATAAATGAGATTTCAGTGATTTTGAAGCAAAAAATAAGCACAATAAAAAGACGATTTTTTCAGTTGTGTGATTCTTTTGGTTTTTTTTTGTTAATTTTCCTCTATTGGACATATAAAAACAAATTTAATTTTTGAAAAAAAAAGTTGAATAACTGTAAATTTTTGTTTGCGCGAATTTTAAAATTGGTACCTTTCTTTAAGTCAAATTCAAAATTCAACAAGGAAAAAGTTAATGTTCCCTGGTATTCCCCGGTGGGACTAAAAGCAAATATTATACACTGGGCCATTATGTATCGAATACAAAAGCATCGATTTTATATGTCTAAAGACCACTGAAAATAGAAAATTCTTGAATAACGATTTTTTAATTGGATTTCAAGTCCTTGGTCTATATTATGAAAAAATCTATATGTATATTATTTGTGGAGCTAAATCTTTGCATTAATACCATTTTCAATCCACTTTCTTATGAAAATTTTAAAGGGGCCATACAAAATCAACCTATACCATCGTTTTCGAAAAAGAGTGTTTAATTTTTTTAGTTTTAGTAGGTATTGCTTCTCTTTAATATACCTCTTAAAAGTGGGCGTGGTAAAAAACTTTGTATGACTTAATTTTTGAAAAAGGCAATTCCTACACATTTTATCCCATATATGAAGCTTTTTTCACATTTTTTTAGAAAACGATTAATAAAAAGAAATTTTGTCAAAAACGCCCCCAAAAGTGGGCGTGGCCAAAATTTTTGTATGGGAGAGTTATTATAAATTATATTATCTACAGCTTTTCTAAAGAATACACACCTCATTTACATCAACTTTCAACGATTAGGTGACCTTTTTTAAAAAGTGGGCGTGTCAGCAGGCGGAAATTTGTTCTGATTATGTCTTATAATAATAATAATAATGTTGATTTATTGAATTCAATTTTGTTACATAGTAAAATATTTTGAGATACATATTAAGACATGGCTTTAATAAGCCGTTTGCCTGATTGGCAATAATATATTTTGCATGACTTTTTTTAAGAAAGCAAATGAAAAAGAAAAAAAATTAATATTAACATGTTTAGTTTTTTTTTTGTATAAGATTTTAAACTCTATTTTTAAGTCGCAAACAAATTCAATTTAAAACTAAAAAATTTTCTCTACTATTCTCCGCCTGTAAGCTGCTGCTGTTTTAACATAGGAGAAAAGAGTACTCCACCCAGCTTTTTCGTTCAAAATATCCTTTGTCTCAAGCCAATTAAGCTCATTTTTCCCAAAACATCTCCTTCTTATGTCTTTCAGGATGGGACAGATTGCGATGAAGTGGTACGTATTCTCCCTGGTATTCATGTTGCAAAGCGAACAAAAAATTGGAAGATCTTCACGATGCGGTACGTAGTTAAGTCTAAGAAGTTCTCCTCTCGTCCTAAATATGGTTTCAATAAATTTTATGTTAAAATCGGAGTTGAAATAATTAAGCCTCTCTAAATTAAAATTAAGCTGCCTGTAATAATTTCGATGAAGTGAAGATTCAGCTTCCTCAATCAATGTTTCCCTTGATTTCAAGTCAAGATCTTTTAAAAAGTTATATAGAATCTCCTTCCAATCATTTGGTTGAATTGGATTTAAATTTAACTGAAGGCTAAGATTTTGTGCCAAGGAACTCCATTCTTTAAAAAATAAAGCTTTGGTATTAACTGCAACTTGTGCTATCTTTTTAGGAAGACATCTGAGTAAGAATATAAAGGATATAATCAAAATGCAGCTTAACTGTTGATATATGCAACGGGGACAATCCTGTTTCCAGAAGCATGTATAACTGGGGCTGTTTTGAGGTAGATGGAAGCATCGTTTTATGAAAAACGAAGAAGCTTTTCGACCTCATCATACCTAGTAATTCCCCAAACTTGTGCAGAGTAAAACATGATTGAAGTTGCAGTGCTTTGAAAAATTTTGTATTTTGCTGAAGGATTTAGCGCTGAGTTACACATACATGCCCTCCAAGTTGAGTTAAGTGTGGTTTTGGCAACGTTGAGTTTATCAACAAGGTGGTTTTGCATGCTCAAATTCGATCTTATCAAGACGCCTAGATACTTGTATTCTTTGACTATTTCAATCTCCTCGCCGTTAAAAGTCCATTTTTCTGATTGAGCGTATCTTCCAAAGCCTTTTCTAAGAACCATTACCTTAGATTTGTTTATATTGAGAGATAAACTCCAAATGCTAAAATATTGTTCAAGCCTGTGGATCATTTTTTGTAGAATGGCCGGAAAATCTGCCAGCAAGACTACATCATCTGCATACATAAGTATTTTAATTTTTTTTTCCATTCCATATAATACCTCCAGTTAACCATTCCACCAAATCATCAATAAACAGGATAAATATAAGAGCACTTAATGTACAACCCTGTCGTACTCCAGATAATGTCTCAAACCAATTTGACAAATCATCACCATTCCAAACTGCCTATGTTGTTTCCGTGTATAGATTCCTCAGCAATGTAATAATTTTGGTCGAAAGTCCAATACGGCTTAACTTATAAAAAAGAGATTTTCGGTGCACAGAATCGAAAGCTGCTCTTAAATCAACAAAGAACGCGTATAATTTGGATCCTTTTTCCAGACGAATATTTTCATAGAGGAATTTAAGAATGATATACCACGGTAGTTTGATACTTCATTGTGGTCTCCCTTTTTGTGAAGAGGGAAGATAATGGCTTGCCGAAAACTAGCAGGTGTTTTCCCATTTTCAAAAATTTTTTTGTAAGCAGCGGTCAAATAAATTATAAACTCTTCTGTGACATACTTGTAAAATTCGTATGAAATTCTGTTGAATCCTGGGGCCTTGTTTTCTTTCGAAGCGTTAAAAACTTCAACAACTTCAGCTACTGTAAAAGGGCAGTCAAGTTTTTCAACACAAATCAGCGGTGCAGCATATAGAAAACTAGTAATTTGTGGGTTAGAGAAATTCAGAAGTGATTCAAAATGGTGATTATGTCTCATTATATCATTTATGATTCCTGAAAATTTCATTTTAATCAAGTAGCTGCTTTAGATTTTATAGATCTAAGACCGCCTCTCCATACATCTTGAACCACGGTGCACCCGTCAGATTTCAAGCTGGTTTTAAATCAGGATATTCTACTTTACACCACCTCTTTGTTCTTAGAAGTACGGAAGATTCATACCGATCCCAAAAATAAAAATTGTATGCCTTTTTTGTTGACTTTAAGGCAGCCTTCGATACAATAGCCGATATATCGGGATGGTATCAGACGAACACAGATGTAAGGCAAGGATACATGCTAAGTCCAAGCTTATTGGCACTCTACATCGAAGACATTACTAATTTTTTGACGGGCGAGGATTGGAGTATGTAGGAACCTTCATCAAAGCTTTATAATTTTGCAGACGATATTGTTTTACTCGCTAATTCACCAGAAATACTCTAGCTAAGGACAAACAAACCTCATGAATATTAAACATTATGGAAACTAGTGGCTAACTTGGGAACATCGAATGTTATGATATTCAAAAGAGGTGGAGGAAGATCAAGCTCAAGAGAACCATGAACTTATAATAATGAAAGCATCGAAGTTGTAGAGCAATATAAATATGGAAACACATCTCACCGAAAAATTAAAAAAGCAAAAAATGCAGTAAAAGAAATCTTTACCAACAGAGTTTTTTGAAACAGTGTCAGAAGTAACTTTGTTGTGTGCAGCACAAGAATGGGGAGGGAAGAAATATGAAACCATTGAGAAACTTCCCCGTTTTTACATCAAACGTTTATTTCGTCTCCTTACAAACGCGCTGCATGATCATGCTCAAAATATGTATCTTTCTATTGTTTGTCAAAGCCCTGAAGCTGCAAGTAGACTTCGTCATTAATATTTTACTGAACATGCTACATGCCCCTTCCAAGAAGGCAGCCCTACGGTTCGTATAGCAGATCTGGATGGTTAAAGGAATGGATGGAATTAAGACAAGAAGCTGGCAAGGAACTAAACCTCAGTGATTGCAGTACATGGAAGCCCTCACTGTACTAGCTGATTTCGAGCCTCAATGATCGCTTTAGATCTAAGTTCTCGGGAGAGGCAATAGAATTAATGCATAGGATGGTATATAGCTAGACAAAAAAATCACGACTTACCATGTCAATTATTTTCGAGATTGTTCTATAAAGGAAATAACAATAATGTTTAGACTAAGAAGGGAACTATTGAACCTCAATTTCATACACAAACATTAATAAGATGACGGAATTCAAATAAAAGGGGTTTCAATTGTTAGTTTGGAATCACTTGTTTTATCCTGAAGTTTTTTTCAATGCTTTCGTGAAACACCCACTTCTACCACGAAAAAATCAAAATGCATAAATTTGCATATTTAAGAGCCCACTTAAGAAAATGAAATATATCGAAAAATTGAAAAATGAAGAGACCAATACATATAGGAGAAAAGCCTTAAAATTGATTTTCAAATTATCCGCAAAATAATCCTATGAACATTCTCAATAACTGCAAGGAATTTCTCCAACTGGGGTTTTTATATAGCCCACGCTATAGCTTCGTCTCACATCTTCTACAAAACATCTTCCGTGGTATTTATAAACCCATTCCAAGCAATGTCTAACTTTAGACACCTGTCCAACTCCAAATTTTTTTTTATAAGCATTTTGCATAAATTGGATAGCTTAGCCACTGAAATTTGATGTCCAAATCTTATTTTAAAGAAGACACGTTCAATGAATAAGGTAAGACAAACATTTTTCTAGTTTGCTAATTTTCTAGGTTTGAAATCAAAATTCATTAATTCATTCAAAAATCAATGAATGCAGACATGTCACTGAATAAATGAGGTCACAATTGGACGTTTATAAATACTATTTAAGCATTGAGTAGCTGGACAACTGCAGAAGCGTGTTCTAAGAAAATCTAATAAATACGACTGCTTGTATATAAGAAACAACATAGGCCCTAGTACTGAACCTTGTGGAACCCCTATGCTAATTGACAAAATCGACAGTTTTTACACTTAATGGTTTATTATAGAGGTAGGATTTATACTAGTTTCTAATAAAGATTTGTATACCCACATTTTCTAGTTTCTATCACCATGTTAACCATATCAAACACTTAAGTAATATCGAAGATTCAAAAGAACATTTTCCGTTGATTTTCCTTTTCTGAAAATCAAATTGTTTTCTATTTTAAAAATCATTATGTGCTTTTGTAATGCTTTTTTTCAAAAATTTTACTTTTTGGAGAAAGAGTTAAAATGGTTTTGTAATCCTTTCTTAACAATTGCAACAATATTAGCACATTTTATTGCTTTAAAAAATATCCGTGAAAAGATGCTTTTATTTAAAATATTGAGACAAATAAGACATTTACTATGAAACAAGCAATATTTTTAAGCACTTTCGTTTCAATATTCAATTCCATCACGTCCACTTTTGACGATTTATTGGAAGTAGGTACAGTACAAAATTGGGCATTGAAGGTGACGAGTTGAGATTAAAGTCTTTTTTACTTTCTTGAAGGAAAGAAGGATCAAAATCTAAAAATATCACAAAAATTGATGAAATCAGGTTTCGAGCCTATAGAGTGCCAAAAACACACATTTCCAAAAAAAATATGGTCACCTTAACGGGGAAAGTGACAGAAATGAATGATTTTCCACTCAATATGCATCCTCATTGCGTTGCGCTAAAGGACACACCCAATTGGTACCCTGAGTGCCGATGTTGCTCGTTGGTATTTCCTTATTTTATTCACTTATTTTTTACTGCGCGCACAGGAATTTTGATTTGGAAAATTTGGTTTTATATCGAAGAATAGAAAGTCGTAAAAATGATATTTTTATGCATCGTAAAATTGGTCGAAGTATAAGGAACACCACCACCGCATTAGGGACTCTGTTGCTTCAAATACTTTGTTTTTTCTTTCGATTGTTTTTTCTGTTTTTCTCTGCAAGCCAAGACGTGAGCTGTATTTCATATTGCAAACTTTTGTTTTTATTACCATTTCGTGACGTTTCTCATTGCATGAGTTCGACAAAGTATGAAAGGCACTTCCTGTGGTGCCTTTTTCCCCATCGTACTTCCAGATCAACCGACTTCTTAATGATTTTGCCATAATATTGTTAAGAGTGTAAACAAAGTAAATCAAAAATATAGCTCAGCTTTACAAACCTTGACGAGGCGATAAATCAAACTTCTCCAGCGAAGTTTTATAACTTTTTACGGTATAGGAGGTGGAGATAAATTCTTAAAAACTCGTGACGAGAATTTAATTGAAAAAAAAAAAACAAAAACAAAATATTGAATAACTTATTTTGCTCGTCTTCACTATATCGTACATCCAAATCCGGCTAACTCACTATCACTACCACTATCACTTTAAAGAACATTATTTGGAAACGTTTTATCCGCTTATGAACTAAAAACCTGATTGACAATAGGCTATAGCCTAAAGCCGACTCTGATGATGCGACTGAGTTATGTTAATTTTTTTCGAACAAAATGGTCAACTTCCTTTCAGGTGTTAAATGTTAATTGGACAGATGAATGACAGTTGGCGTCCGTCCGTCATCTGATTAATGCTAACGGCCTATTAATAGTAGATCTCATTTATTTTGGTGTCCACTTCAATTGGCATTCATGTATTGTTTCATTTTTTATGAATGAAATGAATAAATGCACTGCTGACAGTAATGGCCACATTTGGAGTGTTTTATGGTGAATCACTTCTGAGTCTGAGAGTTCGGAGACAGCTATAATGACGGCCAGTAGTAGTAGTAAATACATCATGAATAGCCTGTAAATGATTATTTAAGTCAGTATTTTTAATTAATGCCTCTTCTTTCATAATAGGCCGTGAGCTAGAGTTACATTTTGCTTGTGAGGTATTTGCCAAGGATCAATTTAAATTACCAATTTTTTTTGGAAAACAAGATGTTGTCACTCAAGGATATTTTGGGTGAATTTTGGAAAAAGTGTACAACAATCCAACTCCCAGCTCCCCAGAACTCTCAACCATTCTCTATAAAAACCGGCTTTCCTTGGTTCTTTTTATCGGAGAGAAGAAAGATGATTTGCAAAAATATGCAGCTTGACATTCCTAACATTTCTTGTAAGAGGTCAAACAAAATTGGATAAAGAGAACGCCAAATTTTGATTGTACGCTTTGGATGAAAAAAAGCAAATCACTCGTGGTTGAATGACTTCATCATTTACAAACCCACATCACAGACTATAAGGCCCCAGCATTAATTCTGACACACTTCGTTGCTTTTATGAGAACTTTCCGTCATCAGTAAATAATAATAATGCGAACATCAAATATCAAGTTGATGAATGGTATGCAATAAGATTTATTTTCTCAAATATTATGTAGCACTTTGATGATATTTTCAATTAACATTTTTGTGTAAGAATACGGAAACTATTTTCCTTTTTCTAAATGAAATTATTTCGTATTTGAAGTGAAAAATTACTTTACTTTCTATCATCGTGATTTTGGAGATTTAATTTTTTTTTGTTACTCAATTTCGCAAATTTTTATTATAGTCCAGTAACTATATACAAGGGTGGTCCTTATTTTAAAAACTTTTGAGCACCCGTTTGCTTTGTTCGTTGACATCTTAAAACACTACCCTATTTTTTTTTTATTTTTTTAAATCACGTTAACACGTGCCGCATTGAGCTTTAAGTTGATGCCCCTGTGAGAGTTAGGGATTAATTAAATACTGTTTTAGCTCCAAAAATAACGGCACTTGCTACACAACCGTTATGAAAAACCTTATTTATCTTAAAAACAGCTCAAAAGATTTCGATAATAATTTTAAAAATGTTTGTATAGTTACTGGAATATTTTTAAAAATTCTTAATTTCCAAGCTAATTGAACTTTTTGAGCAAGAACGTGTGACCCAGTCATGCCTTTTATTTTTTATTTTGAGGAAAGAGTAGGTAACAGATTTGAAAGTGCACTTTATTAATTCTGCAAATCAAATTTTTAATAGCACCCGGTTATGGTCGGGCTTATGAAAATTTAAATTTTCAAACTCATTGCGACACGTGTTAAAACAATCCGATTAGCATGAAATTTTTTTTGTACACGTTTTTAATGTAGAAGAACAGACAAAAATGGTGCTCAGTAAAAACAAACAATTTTTTTTTTCCTCCATACAAATAAGGACCACTCTAATATACATTAGACCTTGCGTCAGGTCCGGTAGTTCTGATTTTTTGCTGAGTTATTTATGATGTTGGCCTATTATTAAATCTGATTTTTCGACCTCGAGCGCCGAACGCAACATTGGTAAAAATCCAAAAAACCACGAATTTTTCGCGGTTTTTTCACTTATTGGCTATTTTAACCATTACGCCTTAACTTCCGAATAAAACATTGCTCTACACTTTCAACCTTACTAAATTTGCTTCAATTTGAGTCCAAAGCCGGTTCTGTAGACATAACGGTTTCCAAGGGACGGCATTTCAAAATATAGCAATAAAAAATTTAAAACAACAAGTAGTATATAAAACAGTATAATAACAAAAACATGGTCTTTGACATATGCTGCATCAAAGCAATAGAGCGTGTAGATTGGGCCAAAAGAAGAAAACAATAGTACCGGATAGGGGGTATATATCCCCCCGTTTAGGTGGGAGGGGCAATTTTAAGAAAAGTTGACTTCAAATAGAAAAATAACCATAAAAATACAATGGTTATATCTGGACGAAAATCCATTCCTCATCTCAAAGCCAGAAATCCGTTCTTTAATTTTTTTATTAAATAAAGTTTTTTTAGCTAATAGTTTTTGAAAAATTTACTTTCAAACTCAAAATTTTGTGAAAAAGACGATTTTTTTTTGTTAATCTATTTTTTTTTTTTTTTATGGTATTAAGTACTATTTTTGATTTTGATTTTCAATGCCCTTATTAATTCTTAGTTAAAAACTGAAACCAAATGCTAAAATGACTTCTAGTTTTTGAGAAAACTGAAATTAACATGATGAGCTTCACTGTTTTCAGTCTAGTATCCTTTTTCTTCGGGGTGGGAGGGCTCTGCCTCTGATCCGGTAGTTCTGATTTTTAGATCAGTTGTTTATGGTGTTGGCCTTAGCAATAATCCAAGTTTTCGACCTCGAGCGCCGAACGCAATTTTGTGAAATACGCAAAAAACCGAGAAATTTTCGCGGTTTTTTCAGTTATTGGCTATTTTAACCTTTAAGGCCTGGTTTTCGATTATAACTTTGCTCTACCATTTCAAAAAAAATTAAATGGGCTTCAATTTGAGCTAAAAATCAATTCAAATTGTGAATTTTTTCATCAACTTTTGAATTTAGAATGCTGCAAATCGAATTGAAGGGGGCTTATTCACCCCTTGTGTGAAATCGTTTGACCCTTTTCAATGATTTTGGTATACTGTGTAGCGTGCCATGTTGGCTTTATTTTAAGATCTTAATCATGAAGATCGGAAGAGTAGAAACGGAGTTATGATTTTTTAAAGTCAACCATATAAAACTCGAACTAAAACAGTACACAGTTCAGTACCCACCAGTGAGTTATCTACCTATATAGCTTTTAGTCAAACATATGCATACTTTTGTCTTTGAATACCATTATATCAACAAAAAATAATAAGGATGAGAATGACATATTCAAGGACAGTTTTGAAGACTTGAATAGGCTTTCAAAATGATGTTTTTAAAACTTTATGTGGACTTCATAATATGATGGCCCTTCAACGTTTGTTTCAAAAAAATACAAGCATTTGATAAATATCCTTATCTTTGTACAATTTTTGTAATTTGTATTCTTGTATTAAATAGGTATTTGATTATTGCTTAAAAGGGTTCGTTATTGGTAGCCATGTTTTTTATACACATTTGTGAAGTCTTGTGTGAATTTTAACGTTTGATTTCAAAGAGAAATACGCTGTATTTTGGACTTTGTAAACAGTTTTTATTTTTGACTGGATAAGATGGAAAATAATGAATTAAATTTATAACTGTCTACCCAGTTCGTTTGAGTGCCGCACGTCACTGGATTAGGAATGCCCATTCCATGCTCAGGAGGTCTAGGACAATACCTCAACTTAATATGAATCGTACTGAAATACCGTAAGTCTGCCGACCACTGGCTCTTAGACTATTGAGATTGGTAAACGATGCAAGTACAATCGTCAAAGATATTTTTCTCGCTTTTAGTCTGGGTCAGTTTCGGACGGGGACTTTGACCGTTCTGATTTGATTTTTCTTTTAACTTTTGTCGTGGCATTATAAGACGGAGGTGGTTTAGATGAGTTCATTGAGCTACTCCCCATTGTGAATGATCAATTTGAATGGGGATACTTAAAATGAGAGAGTAGAGTGGGTGCAACAACGGGGCGGGCTTCCAGTCAATAGGCGAAGTCTTTGCACAAAAATCGTTACCGAATACCGCCACTACTGAGTGGATGATAAGGAAAGGTCGACAATATTCCTTCGTTTTTCAATTCAATTTGCGATATTAATAATTGGCCCTCTGAAGCTCTTGTTAAAGAGTTCACTAATTCAAGAAAAAATAGACAGACGCGAAATACACAACTGATATATACATATTTGAACTCCCAAGCATTCTCACATGACATCTTTGTTTTGACAGAAACCTGGTTAAATTCTAGTTTCTTAAACACGGAACTTTTTAATCAAGAGTTCTTAGTTTATAGAAAAGATCGTCATGTTGATAAACAAAAAGAAGTGGGAGGCGATGTCTTAGTTGCAGTTCGAAATAAATTTAAATCTTCTTCTGTTTCGTTCCCTTTCAATCTATCTATTGAACTGATTTGTTTAAAATTAACTTTGCAGTCCAAACTGTTGTTTATGTTAAATGCATATACTCCTCCAAAAAGTTCGGAGGCAGTTTATGTTGAACTCTCTAAGGCCTTAGACTTTGTTATTGACTTGTCTTGCTCCAACAGCAACATAATACTTCTTGGTGATTTTAACTTACCTCACATAGAGTGGGTTCCCTCTAATGACGAATTGTATCAAGAAGCTTCCTTAACTTCTTCTCAAAATGAGTTACTACTGCTTGATAGAATAATTTCAACTGACTTACAGCAAATAAGCTCTATTAAAAACTCTAAAAATCGAATTCTCGATTTGGTATTCTCTTCAGACGCTAATTGTACTCTGGTTCTAGAATCTAGTTCCGGAATTACTAACATAGATAACTATCATCCTCCTTTGGATATTTTTTTCTGGCGATCAGTGTCTGGCGATATTGACGAAGCAGTTTTTAAATTCTATTCTATCCTTAACAACTGCATTAACAATACTATCCCTTTAAAAGTATCAAAAAATAGAAACTCTTGCCACTCATGGTATACGAAAGAGCTAAGAACACTCCGAAATAAAAGAAACAAAGCATGGAAAGTGTACTTAAAAACTCTTTCGCCAGTAGACCATAATTCATACATTACCCTTTTTGACGAATTTAAAACTCTTTCAAAAAATCTATACACTAACCATGTAAACGAAATGGGTAGTTCTCTAAAAGTTGACCCAAAGACATTTTGGAGGTTTGTTAATTCGAAAAAAAGCTCAGATGGTTATCCGGCTAATTTCATTTATGAAAATTGTTCGCTGAAGGAAACCGTTGATATTTGTAACGCTTTTGCGAAAAACTTTCGTAATTCCTTTATTGACAAGCCCTTAGATGTTGACGAACATTATTTTAGAGATTTACATACATATGCCCAAACTAGTTGCAATAATATCCTAGTACCACCGAGTACTGTTTTAGACCTTCTCTCATCATTAAATGATGATTACTCATCTGGTCCAGATGGAGTTCCGTCTATAGTATTGAAAAAGTGTAAACATAAACTAGTTCAACCCCTTCAATTTATGTTTGAATTTTCTTTGAGGGCAGGCAGTTTTCCCCATTTATGGAAGAAATCGTTTCTTACACCAATCTTTAAAAGGGGCGAAAAAAAACTGATATAAAAATTATAGGCCCATAGCAAAGCTCTTTTGCATTCTAAAACTATTCAAACAAGTTGTTTGCGAGAGCTTAGCATTTCATACTAAGAATATAATATGTGATCAACAGCATGGCTTTGTGAGAAAAAAAACAACGGTAACAAATCTTCTTACGTTTTTGCATACATGTTCGCTTGCATTATTTTTCTAAAGCATTCGACCAGCTTAGTCACAACATTATTATATTCAAACTCAAAGCTTTTGGTTTTCCGATTTTTGTTATAGCATGAATAATCATACCTTGAGAATAGATCTTGCCAAGTAAAGTTTAGAAACGTCCTTTCAAGCTCATTCAATGCTCACTCGGGTGTCCCCCAAGGAAGCCATCTGGGCCCGTTACTTTTCATTCTTGCTTGAATGATGTCGCTGCATGTATACACTTTAGCGATATTCTTATTTATGCTGATGATATGAACATTTCTAAAACAATACATTCTAGTCCTGACCACATTCTCTTGCAGGCTGAACTTGACAATTTTAATGTTTGGTGTGGGAAAAATTGTCTTTTTCTTAACCCAGTTACATGTCAAACTATAACTTTCTCTTAAAAACGAGTAGTGAGTGCTTTTGATTATTTAATTTCACAACACACACTCTGTCTTGTTTTTAGTTTCAAAGATCTGGGTGTTCACTTTAGTTCTGATCTAGGTTTCATAGAACATATTAATTATAGTGTAAATAAGGCAAGTTCCATGCTTGGATTTATAAAACGCTGGGCAAAAGAATTTAACGATCCGTATGTTACCCTTTCCTTATACAATTGTTATGTACGACCCCATCTTGAGTACGCCTCCCAAGTATGGGCACCCTTCTACGAAATTCATAAAAGTCGAATCGAAGCAATACAACATAGATTCATTCGGTTTGCCTTGAAAGGTCTACCCTGGGCTGATCCGTATAACCTTCCACCCTATGAGCACAGAATTCAGCTTCTGCAACTTCAAACTTTATATCAAAGGCGTGTCAATAATGATTTGGTATTTTTTCATCAACTTATCAATGGTGAAATTGATGCGCCTGACTTGTTAGCCCATGTAAACATTAATTACCGCGGGGATCCCACCACCTGCGACGATTTTAACTTTTTCACGTTCCTTTTCGGAGAACAAACTATGGCACACACGAACCTCTCAATCGCATGTGCAAACTTTTTAACTTGAAAACCTCATCTGTTGATTTTAACATGAGTAAAATAGGATTAAAAACATTATTTCGAATCAGTGCTCCACTCTCTTTAATGTATTAATAATTGTTTTAACTTTGTATGTTTAGCTTAGATGTTTTATATCATACTAGCTGGCCGGCCCGGCTTTGCTGGGTTAGGTAAAATTTTCGAATGATATCCTCTATATATAACCTTTCAAATACAAAAAAGATGTTTAAAAACAGATTCCATATTTTACTAACCCCATTTCACACTAGAAGTATGTAAATTTTGAAATGTCTTAAGTCCTTAAGCCTTCCCAACTCAAACATTTTTTCAAATCATATACCCATTTATAATGTTTACCCCATTTCACCCTATGTATGAAGATAACATCCTCTTAGTAAACTCTATCAAACAGAAAAAGAATTTATATTATCTCATTCCATTTTTGTTTTTACACCATTTATCCCTACAAATTGAATTTTTTAACTTCTAAGCCTTCCCCTTAGAATAACCTTTCAAACTCAAATAGAAATTTTGAAATTTTGAAATATAAAAATCAAAAACTCACAAATACCCCAAAAAAAAGTCAGTTCCTCACAAGAGGCAGTACCTCGGGAAAAACATTAATATTTTAAATGTGGCATCGGCTGGGAATCAAACCCAGATCTTCGGCGTTATATACTGTCAACAATGCTGTTTCTGTTGGTGATAAAAGCTGTGCTGGATAAAGCCTTGTCGACTAAAAAATGGTGGAATCTGCAATCACATCTCGATCATCAGGACTACACGGATGACGTATGCTTACTCTCTCATAGGATCATTGATCTCCATCAAATGACAATTAGGGTAGAGAGAGATGCTAAAATCGTTGGACTTACGATCAATACGGCAAAAATAAACAGGATCAGCCTTGGAACTTCCTCATCTACCTAAGTAAATATTTCTGGACAACCAGTAGAGATGGAAGAGAGCTTTCAATATCTTCGGAGTATATTGTCTCTGCTGATGACGGGACCGGATTAGATTTAATCAGCCGAATCGGAAAAGCAAAGGCTGCGTTCGAAATGCTGTCCAAATATGGAGGAAAGACTAAGCTACGACTGTTTCGCTCCAATGTTAAGTCCGTGGCTTTTTTATGGGTGCAGTAGTTAGAAAGAAACACCCACTTTCACAAGAAAGCTGCAAACCGTTAATAGATGTCTGGGAAATATGTTAAGGATTTTCTGCGAGTAAAGGTCAAGAACTCACCGACTCTACATATAGTACGAAAACGTAAAGTGGCAGTGGATTGGGCAAACGCTTGGGAAAGGTCACGAGTGCATTTCGATTCAAGCGATGCAATGGAACCCTCTCACACAGCGAGGCAAACGAGTGGGCTGACCTACAAGTACTTGGCGAAGAACGGCCGAAATCAGTACAACTGGCGAAGAGTTGGGGAGAGCTGAGGTACATTTGAAGATACTGTGCACGATGGCACGTAGGAATAATGGTAGCCTTATGCCCCGCAAAGGGAAATTTACTCACGTAACAAGTCCACGGGCCTTAGTAGGTAAGGAAACTTTTGAAAATTCAGATTAAAATATATCAAATTTCATTTGTTGTTAATCAATTGCGAATTAGTTACGCAAAAAATAATTAATTGCTCTTTTGGTTTGCGAAAAAATGGGTGTCCTGCTAGCTTTATATGAACTAAACAGGAGACAACTTTCTCAAATATGAAGATAAACGATTCGGGAAAATTTGTTGTTGAGAACTTATTAATTGCGAACTCATTCGACAAAAAAATTAGAAAAAACATAATTCTTTTTAGATTTTTTACAAAAAAACAAAATGAATTAATTTATGAAATATTAAAATGTTTTTGCGTAACTTATTCGCAATTAATAAACAACTTATGATATAATACTATTAAGTCTGTATTTCCAAAAATGTCACTAAATTCATAGTAGAAAATGCTACTTAATTCAACCTTCTGTTTCTGAGAGAATGGTCACACTAACAACTTTTCAATATGTTTGGTATAATTCGGCTAAACCGAACTTGACAATTGAAGGGTCCAGGGGCAAAACGGCTCCACTTTTTGACAAAATTAAACTAATGATGACATCTTATAGATTTGTATGAGTACTATCTGATGTAGTATAGCTCTCTTCACATAGGATTTTTAAAACTCGCAAAATAGTACACTTTTTAAAAAAAACTTTTTTCCAAAGGTATCTTTTTTGCTCCAAAAATTAAACAAAGCGATATTAAAAAAAGAAAACTTGTGAATAGACCTAACGACACGTCAGGTAAATAATTAAAACAAAAAAAAATAGATATTCTAACTACATCCGATCGAAGTCCTGTCTAACAAATTGAATTGCAAAAACGGTCCAATGTCACGCTTGTGAAAATTATTTTATTTTCAAACTCTATTTTGAAAGTCTAGAGGTGTCTGAATAAAAAGCAAAAAACCGTTTCCAATTATCATGTCCGGTTCTTTCAGAAGAAAATTTCAAATAAAAAAGTAAAAAATTTGGTTAAAACGTTGAAGGTCCTTTAGACTCAGGTCAGCTTATCACGCAAAAAATTCAAGATGTTAAAATCAATATATGTTTGCTTACTTAAGTACTTCGTGCTCAACAAACAAAATTGTTAGTTTTATTTATTTTTCTTTAAATTAGCCATTATTTTAGTAATACATTTACAACTTCGTTTTTCTCGGAATCAATTCAAGTGGACTTAAGCCGTTTTTCCCCTGGACCCTTCAATTGTATACTCAAAACTTTTTGTTATAAATTAAAATTCCTATAGTAATTGATTCGAAGCTATTTTAACAGGGAAATTTAACAACCAACCAAGAAAAAAAACGAAAAATCAAAGAGGCAGTGCGGGGGCAGTTTCTGAAAAATTGACTTAACATGCCAAAAAAACATTAAAAATCAACGAAAATACATCTAATAATGTGCTATAGTTTCTGTAAAAGCTAATACTCCATTCTTGCATTTGGTTTTCAAATCAAGTTGTTTAAGCGAATAGTTTTTGAGAAATTAAATTTCAAAGTAAAAATTTAAAAAAAAAATTGTGATTTTATTTTCTTAAGTCGATATTTTTTCAAAATTTTACGTGATTAAGTGCTATTTTTGTGTTCAATATTCATTGCCCTCATTATTTTTTTTGTCCATTACCGAAAACCAAATGTTAAAATCAATCTTAGTTTTTGAGAAATTCAGAAGAAACGAAAGGTACTTTTACCAAGAAAGCCCGAAAAAAGGCTTAAATCATGCATAATCCTTTTTGTTTTTCTTAATTTCTCAAAAACTAAGAAAGATTTTTACATTTAGTTTTCGGTAATGGACTACAAAATAATAAGGGCAATGAATATTGAACACACAAATAGCACTTAATTACGTAAAATTTTGAAAAATATCGACTTGAGAAAA
The DNA here is from genome assembly GCA_963921185.1 of Dasysyrphus tricinctus. Classification (NCBI taxonomy): domain Eukaryota; kingdom Metazoa; phylum Arthropoda; class Insecta; order Diptera; family Syrphidae; genus Dasysyrphus; species Dasysyrphus tricinctus. The sequence goes on from OY992532.1 coordinate 183,106,164, forward strand.
AAAAAATCACAATTTTTTTAAACAAATTTGACTTTGAAATTTAATTTATCAAAAACTATTCGTTTGAACAACTTGATTTAAAAACCAAGTGCAAGAATGGAGTATTAGCTTTGAAAAAAACTATAGCACATTATACGATGTGTTTTCCTTGATTTTTAATGTTTTTTTTTTAATGTTAAGTCAATTTTTCAGAAACTGCCCCCCATGCCTCAGGGAGGGGAGATACAACTTTCCCCATACATTTTTTTTCTTATAATAACCCCAGGAACCACACCCTAAAATACTTCCACTCAGGTGCGGGACACCCTGTATATTTCAGCCCCATGAAAAAAGTCTTCAGATGGCGTTGATAGGTTTTTCAGAAACTGCCCCCCCCCCCTGCCTCAGGGAGGGGAGATACAACTTTCCCCCATACATTTTTTTTTCTTAGAATAACCCCAGGAATTACACCCTAAGATACATCCACTCAGGTGCGGGACACCCTGTATATTTCAGCCCGATGAAAAAAAAGTCTTCAGATGGCGTTGATAGGTATCAAATTAAACAAACAAAGTTAAATAAACTGATATTCTTAAATTTAAAATACCAGCATTCTCGAAATTTTTTTCAAGAAACAAATATTAGTATCCGCGACATGACCTATACCTACTATACTAGTTCACTATATAGCCTACCCTGTAGCTCTCAGACTCTATCTATGAAAAAAGTACCTTAACAAATATAACGCTTTTCTAGGAGCTGAAATTTATTCATAAAATCATGAAGACAGTCCTTATAACAATTTAGTTTATTTGTTTAAAGTTTGCAACAAAGTACATTAAAAAGAACTTTTTAGAGGGTCATTCTCATTAAGTTAAACTTTTCATCAAAACTAAGGTTAATAAAAAGCATTTAGATATGTTTTTTTTTGTGTGCTTGTATTTATACTACCTTCAAATAACTTCTCTTTCCTATTTTCAACTTTGAAAACTTTTGAATTGAGTAATTGAGTCTAAATTCTTAAATGAGAAGAGTCAACCAGGGGCGTCGCCAGATAGATGATACTTTTAATTTAATTTAAAAAACCAAGTTAGGGAAGACTGTACGTGACTTATTTTGTGTTCATTTTAACAATTTTTTGAAATTAATAAAGCAAGTATAGAGGAAGAAGTGTGCGCTCATTGGGCCATTTAACAATGAGAAATTTGAGAATTTTCAGTGAAATGTAAAATATATACACACATACAACATACACTACCAGCCATATTTATAAACGCATTTTAAAGACTGCGTAAAGGTAGAAGACCTAAAAATGCGAAAAAGTTAATCATAAAAGTTATGTGACGTTGAATAGATCCATTTTAAGCTTAACGCGTTTAGAGGTTGAATAGTGGCTATATTTCTTTTTGACATAAGGACATTGTAGCTAAAATTGGTCAGAAAATGTTTATGAGCAAGGATTTCAGCAACGTTGAATAGAGTCTTAATAAGGGCTTGAACACTGCGTAACCCGTTGATTGTGTTTTAGCGAATTCTAATGAAAATGGCTGAAAGCCTTATACATAAACGCAATTTAGAGACTGCGTTTAGTTACAATGCCTCTAAACGTAGAAATATTATTCATTAAAGTTATGTGACGTTCAATAGAGCCATTTTAAGATAAACGCATTTAGAGGTTGAATAGTGACTACATTTAAACTTAATAGATTTCTTTTTTTGTTACTTTATTTGACACAAGGGCATTGTAACTAGAATGGGTCAAAAAAATTTCTATGAAAAAGGATGTAAGCAACGTTGAATATAGCCTTAATAAGGACTTATACACTGCGTAACTATTCACCCGCTGAGTGTGAATAAGTGAATTCTAATGAATACAGTTGAACTTAACTAAAATATTACATCAATGAATGATTAAATCCCCTCTGATCCCCTGTCCATCTACGTCCTTGGCATCATACAAATTTCCGTTCGTGCTTTGTCTTCCACTCCACTTTAGTGTCCTTACAAATCTTTCAAGTTTTAAAACTTTGATTTAATTTAAGAACTCGTTTGTTTAAGAGATGTGTTGTGTAGATTAATTTTCTCAAGACTTAAGAGAACTTCTCGTATAAAAATAATATAAACTTAAACAAAATACAAAACATTCATCACTAGGAACACGAACAATAGCCTTGTGGTGATGGTAAAATGGCACTTAAGACTTAAGGGATATACAACAACAACAAAAAAACAACAAACTCAGTCATGCAAATGACTCAATTTAACTTTAAAAATCAACAACGAACTTGCGGGCTTAAATATTATGTAAGTTTGGTACATTTAATAGCTAGAAGCTAGAAGAAAGCATAAAGAAAAATCAATAAAATTCATTTTGTAATAAATATTTAATTGGAACAAAAGAAAATCAGGTTTCGTTAAATGAAAGAGGAAGCAGCCTTTTAATCACATTAACATTGCCAGTTAAATTCCGTTGAAATGATTGGGATAAAAAGTGTAATATCAAAAAGAGCTTTTTAGCATTGAAATCCTGGAGTTGAAGCAGTGGTTACAAACATAAATTGCCACTTTGTTTTTATTTTTACTTAGGATGATAAAATTTTATAAATTACAGATGAAGTGGTAAAATGTTTACAAAAGTTTTCTCTTTTTATTTTATCATTTCTAAGATGTCAACCAGTAATCCTCGGAAACTTTTTGAAAGCGTGGAACACCTTTTAATAGATTTTCTTAAACGGTAGACTATAGGTAGACAGTGTCTTAATAGCACTTTATGTCATTGGAAAAATAATTAATTTAATTAAATAAAATTCAATCTTAGTCAAGCTTTAGACAACCGATTTAATTGTCTAAGTTAGACAGCTCTTAATCGGGAATGAAAAATATTTATTCATAATTTACTTACTGGAGTTTAACGGGTGTCTAAAGTTAACCAAACTTTATAAACAAGCAGTATTACATTCGTTATTCAAAGAGGAAATATATCGTTGGCTTTCTGTCAAAACCTCGTAAGTCTGTTTTGAAAATTTGCTTAGAGAAGACAGAAAAAACCGATTTAAAAAGAAATAAAATGGAATTCTTAGATTGTAAAAGGTTTGTTAACTGGTTGATAGAACCAAAAGGAGCCATGATGCAGTTACAAGACATAAATTTTTGAATTCAGTGATTTTTTTTTTGACCTGAAATACATTTAAATAACACTTTAAGACTTACGAGGTTTTGACACAAGGCCGACGATATGCAAGAACTGCTTAAATTAGTTACAAAAATTACTAATAGTTTCTATTTCATTTTTACTTGCGATTATAGGAACTATAAGGCAAGTTTGGGATTCGTGCAAATTAAAAATGTTTGAGATAACAATCAAACATGTTATTACGATGATAGAGAACACCAAAAAAGTGGGTGGCACAATTCTGTCTGTCTGTCTGCCTGTCTGTCTGTCTGTTCGTCTACAGCCTAAACGACTCGATCGATTTTCTTCAAACTTGGTACATAGTGGTTTTTGGTGATTCTGCCGACACATTTTTTTCATTTTTTTTTTAGAACCAAAAATAACGGTACCTGCCATACATTTTTTTTTGGCAAATTTACATAATCGTATTTTTCTCAAAAACCGCTCGATAACTTTTCTTAAAAAAAATTCAATAAATTTATTTTAGTAAAAGCTTTCTTTGGGTGGAAAACCATTTTCAAAAATGGTTATTAATGGTACCTCCCAAGGAACCATTTTTTAAATTTTTGATTTTCTTCAAAATGATATAACCGGTTTTAATTATTTTTTTTATACAGAAGCTTCCAAGAAATGTTAATAGTTTTGTGTACCAACATTTCTTAAAAAATATTTTTTGGATTATTAAAAAATATTTCAAAATTTTTTTTGGAAAATCAAATATTTCGAATACGGCATCATAGATTTTTTTGAAACTCGATATTTAAGACTTTTTTAGTACTTTCTAAAATATTTTTAGAAAAAAATTTACATTAATGAAAAAATAACGGTACCTTCCATACAAAAGTGAAAAAACCGCAAAGGAAAATATTTTTTTGCTTGAAAACGACTCCTACGATTTTGATTAAACTTTTTTCATATACTAAAATTAGTACGATCTACCATCAAAAATTATAAAATTTTACACATAGCAACTATTAGTAGTACCTGTCATAGAACGAATTTTTTTATTTTGAGTCTTCTCGTTATCAGCTTAACGGATTTAAATGAATTTTTTTATATACAAATTTCATATAAGATTAAATAATATTGCATTTCAAAATTTTCAAAAAAGAAAGTTTTTGGGTTTTTAAAAAAAGTTTCAAACTTTTTTTTTTTTTATTCTATAACTCAAAAACGGGTTGACAATTTATTTTCAAATTTTGTTTTTATATACACATAAATATATAGTTTAAATCTGCATACCAAAATTTGTTCTTAAAAATGATTTAAGAATTTTATATATAAAAAATTAATTTAAAAAAAAACCGCTCCAACGATTTTAAAAATTTGTTTCCCATACAATCATATTCCATCATGAATTAAGATGGCATACTTTTTTTTCACCTCAAACTGTCAAAAGAGTTGTTTTAGCTAATTTAAATGCTTTCATGCTTCTCTACATTTTTCTCTCATAATATAAATAAAAATATATTTTTTTCTCAGGACTTCAAATTAGGTAATGACACTATGGGCTTATCTACAATATAAGAAAATATAAAATATTCTGATAAATTGTTGTACTCAGCTGGCAACCATGAATGATAGATGCTGTTTGTGTATGATATTTGTAAAATGAAGGTAAAGGCATTTGCCCTAGAGAATTTTTCAACACACAATTGTTGATAATAATCATTTGATATACCATTTTCCGGCAAATATTATTTTGAGGAATTTATTGAGATTCCAGTAGAAATCAATTTTTTAATTTTATATGCTACATGCCTTCTTTGTTTTTAAATCAAATAACAAACTTACAAAATTTTATAAAGGGTGAAAGTCCTTCCACAGCGAGTTTAATATTGACTTACCTGAAAATAAAAGAAATAACAATAATAATTAATAAAAATAAACTAACTTATTTGTTTTGATTTAATTGCTATGATGTGCTTTTTACAGAACTGAATGAATAAATTCCTGTTAAGTGAACACAATTCAAAGGAAATGAACAATATGAAATACCAGTTTATAAAAACGGTCTGAAATCAAAAATTTACATACATACATAGGTACATGCATATGTATTTCCCAGTTAAACAAAGAATAATTTGTTGTGTAAAGTTTAATTTTTTTTAGAGATGGACTTGGTGAAGGAAAATCTGCAAGTAATAATAAAGAACGTTAAGAGTGGCCCTGGTTCTCATGGGCTCTCACGCCACCGCCCATATTTGGCTGCAATCAGTTTTCAAATTTGTCATCTAAATAGAAAAATGTATTCATAACAGAATTTTGTAATGAATACAAGTAATGAGTACTTCGTCAATCAGATTGTGTTCTGAGTACACGTCAAGTCTGAACAAAATATTTTGGCCACAGCAATGTGTAAGAACCTCATTTTTATCTTGCACGATACTATTCTGTATTTTGAGTTTGCTTAGGGGTTGTGTTTTCTATCAGTGCTGATGATTTTGTTTTTTTAAATAAAATACATTTTTTTTTCAGAATAAAGGGGAAATTCATAAGAATGATGTGATTACAAAAATATGTACCCATTACAAAAAATTAGGAACTTATTGTGATGAGTAAGTGTCTTTGTACTCATTGCATATTCATTGGGTATTATGTAAAAGTAATGAGTCCATAGAATTTTTTAATTGGTAACAAAATACGATTTAAAAATAAAGGAAGTCAATCAGTACGGGGGTTTCAACATGTACTCAGTACATAATTTATGCGTACTGTACACTGTACAGTGTGTGGCACCTCACCTTTAATTATTAGCTTGCGATATGGACCTAGGTACTATAAAACAAGTTTTGAATATGTGCAAAAAAATGCACAAACATGACACTGAGATGATTGAAAACCCGAAAAATGGGTGCCATCTGTCTATTTATTTGTCGGTTTCTCTGTCTGTTTCGCGACCGAGCTTAAGCTTTTTTTAGTGACTCCCTGGAGTTTTGCACGGCAAGTTGGTGAGGTCCTCTAATACTTGCGTGCGCTACCTTTTACGCTGTCCACCACTACTGCGCTGTTCCACGGTGGTTGGACTTTATGGGCTCTAGGTGACCCAGCTATCTCAGTCATTGGCTGTTCACTTTTGTGGCCAGGTCGGTGTCGCTGTACAGCCCGTACAGTTCGTTGTTTTATATTCTTCTCCATTCTCCATCTGAGCAGACGGGACCAAAAATCACATTGAGAATTTTCCTCCCGAAATAGCCTAACGCGTTCTCATCCACCGTTAACAGTGTCCATGCCGTTGCACCAAACATCAGTACCGGGATGATAAGCGTCTTATAGAGGGGTAGCTCGAGAGAGGGCTTTGCTTCTCAATTGCTTTCTTAACCCAAAGGAAAGCGATTGGCAAGAGTAATTCTTCGTTTGATCTCAGCACTGGTATCGTTCGCTGAGTTTATTACGGATCCTAGGTAGACATAGTCTCTAATTACCTCAAAATTATAGCTGTCTATAGTGACGTTCTGATGCAAGATGTCGATGTTGGGTGTCCTTTCTTGTTGACAGCATGTATTTCGTTTTGCTTTCATTCACCGTTAAACCCATCTTCTTGGTTTCCTTCTCAATACTCACAAAAGCACCACTGACATCACGCTTAGTTCGTCCGATTATGTCAATGTCGTCAGCGTGAGCGCGCAATTGGACCGACAAGCAAGATTGTGCCTCTAGTGTTGACGTGAGAATTTCGCAATAATCTTTCAAGAACGATGTTGAAGAAGTCGCATGACAGCGCGTGGCCTTGTCTAAATCCTTTTTTGACATCAAAGGTGTTGGTGACGTCGGTCGTTGCCGACCTTGATGGAGCAGCGTGCATTCTCCATCGTCATCCTGCACAAACGGACGAGTTTGGCAGGGTTGCCAAAACTAGACATTGCTCTATAGCTCGTCTCTAAAGATGCTGTCATACGCGGCCTTAATATCGATGAAAAGGTGGTGGGTATCGATTTGAAACTCCTGCGTGTTTTCCAAGATTTGCCGTAGTGCGAATATTTGGTTGATGGTGGCCTTCGTTGGCCTAAAGTCACACTGATATGGACCTATCAGGTTGTTGACGAATAGCTTCAGGCGTTCACAAAGGATGGCAGAGAAGATGCTTTAGGCGGTATTATGCTAGGTTTCCACTTGTTTTTGAATTGACACAGTTTGACAGATCGCGATTTGGTCTTTGAACGACACAATTGCCACTTCATTTCCACTTGTGTCATTAATTGACAAAAAATCGTTGGTCTTTTCAAAGACCAAGAAATTTTGATATACACCTTTGTCAATTCATTGACACCTATTTCTATTTGCTTTGTCTTTTTTGAAATGACATTCATTGTCAATGAGCAAATTTTCACAGCTGTCAGTCATCTTGAATGAAAATTGTTTAAGTGTGAAGAAGAAAAGCTTATGTTTCTGATGCTCAGTTAAAAGGTATCAGCAAATGGTTGATTTCTATTGTCCACTCCAGAGTTGATGTTATGATTTTTTGTTTTTTCAGGGACATTATCATCCTCTAAAGTGGATGGATTGCTGCTCACATCAAGGTCACTCATTGGGGGCTATTGTGGATAAAATATCTCACGGAATTTCTCCATGCAGGTTCAAATTTGGTCGATCAAAATGGTAGCCCAGTGGCCATGCAATATTCATTTTCGATGCCAATTAATTCCGAGAGAAACTGCGACCACAATTCACGTTCCTAGTTTTTGACGATGGGGAAAATTCCTTGGGAAATTTTATTCACAATAGCCCCCATTATTTTAATTTGGAATTTCCTATTTGTTTTTTTCACTTTTCGAAATTACATTCAAATTAAATGATTATTAAAGCAGATGTCAAATTTGTGTCTTTCATTGACAAAGAATTAAAACACGTTGCCAAAAAATTTTGTTTGTCAGTTAAGGACAAAGTGACATTTCGTTCGTCAATTGAGCTATTTCCACTTGTTTTTTAAATTCGTTGACTTTCACTGACAAACAGTGTTTATCAGTTCAAAGACCACCAATTTTGGAGTATTTCCACTTTGCATTTTGTGAAATGGCGCAAAAATGCGTCTTTGGTCAGTTGGTAAATGAACAGTGGAAACCTAGCATTAGGAAGACTTATGCCTCTGTAGTTGGTGCAGTGCAGAGGATCACCTTTCTTGAGGATTGGGCAAACAATACTGAGTTTCCTTTCATCGGGCATGCTTTCCTCCGACCCTATTTTGCAGATGAGCTGGTGCATTCTCCTAACCAATTCATCACCAGCTGCTTTGGATAGGTCAGCCGCAAGGTCTTTTTGAATATTTAATATTTCAAAAATTAATTATTAATTTTTTTAAACTAGGGGTTTCAATTTATATAAACCAATACTGAAAATTGGGCTACCAACATTTATTTTTTAAATGTTACAAAATTTTAAATAAAAACAATATTGATTTTTAAGAAAACCACCTCAAAGATTTTAAATGTTTAAGTGAGTATATTTGTCAATCCGTTTAGCTACCTTTATGAAGCAGTTTATATATTCTTATTGTTGAGGAACGCAGCCTACAATTTATTTTGTTTTATTCCACTAACATTACTGATTTTACTTTCCAAACATCATAAAATCACTTCATGCAAATCACAACTCTTTAGATCCAACTGCTTATTCTAACCTTTACTAAAAGCTCAAAAGACGTTAACCATTAAAGGTAATTTTTCAACTCGACTCGAACGGACAATTTATTTCCTCTTCAAAGACCCAACTTATTATAAAGATTATACTTCAAAACAGGCAGCCATTATCATCTGTCTTTTAACTCTTTGAGATTCTAATGGGTTTAAAATAAAAAATAATTGGTTTGACCTTGTAAAGGGTTAGAAGATAAACATGTAGCTTTTGAGCATTTGAATCCCAGAAACGATGTTGATTGGAACTTAAGCCAACTTACTAGACCCCATCAGACAAAACAAAAGCAAAAGCATACAAAGGTTTAGTGTCAATAAGGGGCACTATTTTAATCAATAAATAACTTAACAGAAATTTTAAAATACCTTAACAAGGTCCACTCAGGGATGCCACTTTATTATGTTTTGTATAGCTAAACCTTTTGATGCATTACTGTGCAATAAATAATTTAACGGGAAGGAAATTGTACTAGCTTTCGCATTTATTCAATAAAAAATACTTAAATTACCGTGAATTGGTCAGGATCATAGTGAAATACAAATTCCAGAAATCGGTTGTAAAATAGCAAACAATGTGCCCAGTTTGTCAAAAATGTTTTTGAATCTTTTCAATCATCTTAAAATTCTTAAAATCAACCGTAACGTCACTTCTGTCGAGTTAATTCTTAAACCTCTAAATATTGTTTTAAAAAAGTGGTGGGGCGGCAACTTTGTAGGAAACTATAAATTCTGAAACTATCCTACAAATTTTAAAAATCAAAAATCAAATTGATAGCGGATTGAAACAACCCTACTTCTCATGAAATTACTTGTATCCAAATGTTGCTGTATTTGTATGCCTCACATTAGTTTCTATGCAGTGGAACTGGAAGAAATATGGGTATTTGGCCAATTTGAAGCCGTTAATAAGCCAGTATTTGACATTTCCTTCCTTGTTTGGAATATATGTATTTGCATTTAAAAATTAAATGTTTACAAGTCATCTTAAACATTTTCTTTAAAGTGTGACCACTGGTTTAATTTAAGGTGTAGAAAAATATTCTCTGAATGGTAGATATCCTCTCCACAAGCAGTTATTAAGACATTAAAGCAGTAGAGATCATCGTGCAAGCCTTACCCATCCACTACCATAATTGGTATGCAAATGTCTTCTGTAAATATTATTACATTCTTGGACCTTTTTTCCGCATCAGTAAAGCCATTTTTTCTGGCCAGCGATAATAATGATTGGACGGTCAGACCGTTAGTGAAAATCTTGGTCAGCAAAATGGTCTTTTGTGTGATGAGAACAACCCAATTGCTGGCTATAAGTGTGTTGTATAGTATGAATTGTGTAATGCTTTGGTCAGAAAGGTTACTTTTTCGTCACGGCAATATTGATCTGTCTTGTACAAATATATGTATTAACAATGCCGGAGTAAGAGTGGTCATTTTTGTATAGGGCGCCAAAATTAAATTGGGGGTAAATATTTGGTTTTCAAAGGGGAAAAAGGAATTGAAGAAATACGTCCATGTTTTCTTTTGCGATGAATCTGAAATTACTTAACAAGATAATTAATTCAAAGGAAATTATTTTTGTCATCTTGTTTCCATTGCTGTGAAAGAGATATGTGTTTTGAATATGTACTTGAAACAATATTAAAAAATACTTAGCAAATTTGCTCAAATCACCCATTGATAAAAACATGGAAGACTTTTTTGTCTTATAGATAATTCTGTTTTTTTTTTTTTAATTTCTTCTTGAATTGAATTGAATTGAATTGAATTGAATTGAATTGAATTGAATTGAATTGAATTGAATTGAATTGAATTGAATTGAATTGCATTGAATTGAATTGAATTGAATTGAATTGAATTGAATTGAATTGAATTGTATTGAATTGAATTGAATTGAATTGAATTGAATTGAATTGAATTGAATTGAATTGAATTGAATTGAATTGAATTGAATTGAATTGAATTGAATTGAATTGAATTGAATTGAATTGAATTGAATTGAATTGAATTGAATTGAATTGAATTGAATTGAATTGAATTGAATTGAATTGAATTGAATTGAATTGAATTGAATTGAATTGAATTGAATTGAATTGAATTGAATTGAATTGAATTGAATTAAATTAAATTAAATTAAATTAAATTAAATTAAATTAAATTAAATTAAATTAAATTAAATTAAATTAAATTAAATTAAATTAAATTAAATTAAATTAAATTAAATTAAATTAAATTAAATTAAATTAAACTAAATTAAATTAAATTAAATTAAATTAAATTAAATTAAATTAAATTAAATTAAATTAAATTAAATTAAATTAAATTAAATTAAATTAAATTAAATTAAATTAAATTAAATTAAATTAAATTAAATTAAATTAAATTAAATTAAATTAAATTAAATTAAATTAAATTAAATTAAATTAAATTAAATTAAATTAAATTAAATTAAATTAAATTAAATTAAATTAAATTAAATTAAATTAAATTAAATTAAATTAAATTAAATTAAATTAAATTAAATTAAATTAAATTAAATTAAATTAAATTAAATTAAATTAAATTAAATTAAATTAAATTAAATTAAATTAAATTAAATTAAATTAAATTAAATTAAATTAAATTAAATTAAATTAAATTAAATTAAATTAAATTAAATTAAATTAAATTAAATTAAATTAAATTAAATTAAATTAAATTAAATTAAATTAAATTAAATTAAATTAAATTAAATTAAATTAAATTAAATTAAATTAAATTAAATTAAATTAAATTAAATTAAATTAAATTAAATTAAATTAAATTAAATTAAATTAAATTAAATTAAATTAAATTAAATTAAATTAAATTAAATTAAATTAAATTAAATTAAATTAAATTAAATTAAATTAAATTAAATTAAATTAAATTAAATTAAATTAAATTAAATTAAATTAAATTAAATTAAATTAAATTAAATTAAATTAAATTAAATTAAATTAAATTAAATTAAATTAAATTAAATTAAATTAAATTAAATTAAATTAAATTAAATTAAATTAAATTAAATTAAATTAAATTAAATTAAATTAAATTAAATTAAATTAAATTAAATTAAATTAAATTAAATTAAATTAAATTAAATTAAATTAAATTAAATTAAATTAAATTAAATTAAATTAAATTAAATTATTATTATATAATAATAATGATTTTTTTTCAAATTTCTGAGTTTGAAAATTAATTAAAAAAACTATTCATGGAAATTACTTAATTTAAAAACTTATTAAAGAATGGAGTCTTAACTTAAAAAAAAATATACCGTGATCTCTTTGGTGTTGCCGTTGTTTTTTTATATTTTTTTTCTAGTTTAAGTAACTTTTTAAAGAAAATTACCCCTCTTGCCTAAACAGGAGAATATAGACACCCCTTCTCATAAGTTTTTTTGTTTGTCTCGAACCAGCCTACACGCTCAAGCGATTTGAAGTATCTTAGTCTTATATCTTAAAATATTTTTTTTAATTGATTCTAACATAGCTCATTTTCATGAATTTCAAATAATGTGCTCCTGACTACAAAAGCAAACTTTTTCAAACAAGACTATTTGTAATTTAATAAAAATATAAGGAATAAACAAATCATATGCAGAACCCAAGCACAAAATATGTATTGATCATCAGTGTAATTGCTAAATGTAAATTTTTTACATGTTTTATGTACAGAAAAAGTTTTATAAAAATCGTAGCAGCCGTTTCTAAGAAAAAAAAAATATTTTCTTTGAGGCGTGTATGGCCAACACGACCGAGGTATCCAATCCTGGCTCGGATGGATTTAAGATTGGCTGAAAATCCAAATGGATCGGTGGCAAATCCAGCTGGAGCGATTTGGCTCATTGGCTCTGTCGTGTATGGCCAACTTAACGGTATTTAAAAATTTGTTATGAAGGTACCATTATTTTTTCATAAAAGTATTTTTTTTTCTTATAATATTTTAGAAAATTTTTAAGAACCTCTCAAAAAAAAATCGATATTGTAGTTTTCAAAATATTTGATTTTGAAAACAAACTTTGAACATTTCTTAAATATCCAAAAAATATTTTTTGTTTCTAATTTACTCAAACAGGCTGATTGCAATATAGCCCATGAAAATTGAACGAAAAAATGGCAAAACTTCGAAAAAATTCCGACAAAGCAGAATTTTGGTGTAGAGCTTTGTCTTATAGTCCTAAGCATTTCCTGAAAAGTTCCTTAAATTTGGGCCGGGGGTAAATTTTGTAGGGGGGTTAAAAGGGAGTAAAATTCAGTTTTTTTCTTAATTTCTCAAAACTATCAGTTTTTTGGAAAAAAGTGAAGGTAAAAATTTTAGCTTATGTAATTCTACACAAACAAGATTAGCATACTTTTTTTCATACATCCATTAATCGATAGGAAACATTTTGTGTACGATTTCTGTTTAGGTATATGTCCTCATTATAAAAGCAAGTTTTTGGGATGCCCGGGGTAAGTGGAAGGCCACCATCTTGAATGAGAAAGTGAATTAGTTTTTATTCAACAACTCGATAGAATTTCATTTAACAACAAAATCACGACAGAAAAACATTTAGTCAATAAAATTATCTAAGAAATGAGCTATTAACAAACTCTGTAGGTTAAATAGTCTTGAAGTTATAGCGTGTCAAAGTAACACTTTTGATTTTGTACTGAAAAAGGGATAAATTACAAAATTAATAAATTTATATTATTTCTCATAAAATGCTACACAAAAAAGATGATAACACTTTTTTTCGTAGGAGAAATTGTTTTTGAGAAGAACGTGCACAAGCCCACTCATAACGTATTTTACCGAAGCAAGTTGATGAAAAAAATTTCATTACAGTAGAAAGCTCTTATTATAACGTTTTTGCACGTTTTTCTCAAAATCTGTTGCTTCTACGAAAAAAGTGTTACAATCTTTTTTGTGTAGATTGTCGAATTTTATGAGCAATAATATAAATTTATTAATTTTCTGAAAAAAAGATTTATTTGTTGAGATATTTACAAATAACTGCGATTTATCCCTTTTAAAGTACAATATCAAAAGTGTTACTTTAACACGCTAAAACTCCAAAGACTATTTAAACTAAAGAGTCTGTTAATAGCTCATTTATTACATAATTTTATTGACTAAATGTTATTCTGTCGTGATTTTGTTGTAAAATGAAATTCTATCGAGTTGTTGAATAAAAACCAAATCACTATCTCTTTCAAGATGGCGGCCTTCCACTTACCCCGGGCATCCCAAAAACTTGCTTTTATAATGAGGACATATAGCCAAACAGAAATCGTACACAAAATTTTGCCCATCGGCTAATGAAATTTAAATCACAACAAAAACATAAATGTTAAAAAAACAGCCAAGTTCTTTATGTACAAGAAACCTGTGCGTAAAAAGTCTGCCAAAAAAAGTAATGAGATCTAAAATATATGCCAAGTTTTAAGTTCATGAAGTTTAATATCAAATATCTTAAGTAGATTAATATCGAAACAATTCCAAATAATGACAGAAAGGACAATCGGCAAAACTGTATGGAAGGTGGTCTAGGAACCAATAAAAACGAGTCGTATGTCGTTGGAAAGGTATTTTTATGCGCTACAATACTCACTATGGCAGTTCATTTCAAATCACTGTGTGAAAAAAGTTATTTACTAACCAAAGTTTTGTTTTGGTACATTTCAGTGTGGTACAAATTTATACAAACTGGTCTTACCAATCCCAATATTATGTATTTCATTGAAAAGGTATTTTTATGAACAATAATAGTTTCCGTAACAACCTATTTAAAATCAATGTGTTGAAAAAGTTATTCGCTGTTTTAGGGAATTTTGGTACAGACAAAATTTATGGAGCATGGGTAACAAGTAGGGAATAACTTTTTTCACACAGTGATTTGAAATATGCTGCCTCACTAACTGTTGTAGTGCATAAAATTTCCTTTCCAACGACATGTGTCCCGTTGTTATTGGTTGAACTTGCGTTCACACATTTTGCCCATACTAAAAAAAAGCATTTTTTTAAACTAAAATGAACCACAATAATTCGTTAGTTTTAGAATAACTTTTTTCACACAGTGATTTGAACTGAACTGCTATTAGAGGTAATGGAAATACCTGTCCAATGACATATATATTGTTGTTATTTGTTTGACCAGTTTTCATAAATATTGCCCATACTAAATATATTTTATTCATACTAGAATGCACCAGAGAATATACTTCTATTTAGCGAATAACTTTTTTCACACAGCAATTTGAAGTAAGCTCTCATAGTAACTATTGTAGTTCATAAAAATACCTTTCCAACGACATAATATGTCTCGTCGTTATTGGTCCTGTAGACCGTTTTGTTCTATTCTCCTTTGGTATAATGATTACTGATTAAAATGTGGTGTTAACCGGTTAAGTTTTCATACATTTTAAATTTGTGATTAAGTAAGTAATTAAGAGAAAACTTGCCAAGTAAATCCACCAAATTTTAATCAGTAATCATTAAATACCAAATTTTTGTCATTATTTGGTATTTTATTTTATTTTTAAGAATGTGGGTGGATGCCACGCCCGTGAAAGAAAAATTCCAATTTTCAATTTTTTTTTTTTTTCAAAGTATTTCAAGCCCTACCGATATACCAATTTGCATCGTTCTACAACAATCAGAAGTGCTTCATACAATTTATAAGAATTTTTGAGAAAGTGGGTGGATGTCACGCCCCCTGAACTAAAACTTTCAATTTTTGATTTTTTTTCTTTCAAAGTACTTCAAGCCCTACCAACCTATCAATTTTAATTGTTCTACAACAATCGGAAGTGCTCCATATAATAAGTAAGAATTTCAAGTTTCTACGATGTCGGGAAGTGCTCCATAATTTTGATGATCTGTCAGAAGTCCAGTGAGTCAGTGAGTCAGTGAGTCAGTTACGGTTTTTGCGATTTTTGAAGTCCTATATCTCGCGAATTACTAATGCTAAGGAGTTGAAATTTGGTGAGCCACTTGTGTTTGATCAGCTCAGCAAATAATACTGAAAATTTGAAATTTCTGACTTTATTGGTACTGAAGTTAGAGGGGGGCCTCAGTTTGTTCCTGTTAAAAGGGTGTAGTGCCGCGAATTTTGCTGGGCACTACCGTGCCCTTTCATACAGTACCTCGTAGTAGTACCTCGTGGTATGATGGTTGGTGCGTAGGACTGTCATGCCGAAGGTCTGGGCTCGATTCTCAGCCGTGCCACCTAAAAACAGAAATGTTTTATCCGAGGTACTGCCTCTTGCGAGGAACTGACAAATCCTCCAAGAGTATACTTGTCATGAATAAGTGCTGCTCATTTAGCCGTTCGGACTCGGCCAAAAACTGTAGGTCCCCTCCATTCCTGCCAACAACACGCGCACAGGTATGGTTGAGAGTTGTAAGTCACTAGGCCCTGGTTCTCCACGAGCTGTTGCGCAACCCAATTTATTTATTTATTTATTGAATAAATTTTTTGATAAAATTTGCTGCACCATGAAGTTCTTGCAAGATTTTCTCTGAATCTATTCATGGTATGAAAAAAAAGTATGCTCATCTTTTTTGTGTAGAATTACATAAGCTACAATTTGTACCTCCACCTTTTTCCAAGAAAACTGATAGTTTTCGAGAAATTAAAAAAAATCTGAATTTTACCCCTTTTAACCCCCCTAAAAAATTTAGCCCCAGTCCAAATTTACGGAACTTCTTAGGAAAGACTTAAGACGTCAAAGCAAAGCTTTCCACCAAAATTAAGCTTTGTCGGACTTTTTTCGAAGTGAAAGTCTAATTTTCCTGGGCTAATATTGGGATTGGCAAATGGCAAGGTTAAAGTTGTTAGGTTAGTTGTTAAAGTAGTCAACGGATATGTTGAAACTGTACAATTTCGGTTTAAGGTGATGAGTTTGAAGATCAGTTCAGCAGATAAAAACTGAACTCAGTTTAAACGAGACTGTGAAACTGGCCATTATGAATGTATTTGTTTTAAAGTATAAAGTTTTTATAAAAAAATAGTTCGTTCTTAACTTTTAAGCGATAAAGAAACGTTGTCTTCTTCGCCCCTGAAAAAATGGTCACCGTACATATATATGTATGTAGTACCTTTATGTATATCGATAGCAATGAAAAGATGAACTTATTAGAAAATATTATTTCTCTGTTGTTGTTGTTGTTATTGTGAACATAATGAGAAGACATTAATTGCAAAGAAAAGCAGAGCAAATATTAGAATATGAAAAATCAAAAGAGGAAACCAACAAAACAATCTTACTAATCAGTTCTCAGTCAAAGTTAACCCGGATATGGTAAGACCAATTTAGATGAAATTGTTTGTCTTAGAATTTTCATATGTAGCTCATTTGATTCTTAATAAAACAATAAAATGAAGCATTTCTCAACGACTTCATTATCTTATATATTTTCTAGAAGAAAATAAGTTTTCATATGGTAGGAAAATTGACATAAACCTAACAAAAACTCATAAATAAACAACAATTTACAATATGAAACAGAAAACTGTGGTATTTTTTTGCACATAAATAAATACACAACCGGGTCCCAAATATTGGATTCAATATTGATGCGGCTGTGTGTTGGAGCAAATTGACCCTTGTGGTGACCTTTTTGGGATTTGTTTGTTCTACTATAGAATTGAAAATGCGGACGTGATTGAAGGAAGAACATTTTGTTTGCATCCTGTTCTGCTGGGTAAAGTCTTATTGACCGTTGAGTGTTGAGCTGAGTCTTAATTTGTAAAAGGGTTTTTGTAGATTTTTTTTTTTTTTTTGTGTTTGGGCTTTGAGCTTTATTTTTTTTATGATTTGTATAATGTGCTTTAGTTAGGAAGGAGTGCTTCTTGCAGTGATAAGTATATATTGACTTAGACAGTAAAGTACGAAAAATCTAAAAAAAAATTGTCTAACAGTATACCGCAGATAATTTTCTTGAGCTCGCTTCTTTTCACACAACCACTTAAGTAAGTGTCCCTCCGACAATTATAGTTCTATGCCTTTATACGTTCGTAATGAAAAGATAAACGGAAGTGATTTTTGTGTTACATAGTTTATTAATAAAACGATTACGGGGTAGAGTTTGAGTAAAGGACAAGTTTAACTATCGAACTTGGACACCAATATTACAAAGCATGAAATTAAAATGAATTTTTCAGGATTTGCCATTTCTCTTGATTTTAACAGTGAATCTATTAATTTCGACAAATTTGGTAAATTACATCACAACGGCCGTGGCTAACTAAGCTGTCACACTAATCCAGGTTTTACTGTAGGTTATTTTAATCGCTCCCATTCCAACAACATAACAACCCCACCAACGATGATGTTTTTCTATAAAAGATGAAGGTTAATATGGGATTAGCTTTAATGGCTGCATTTTTTTCTTTCGAAACCAGCACAAGACAGAATTGAGCAATAAATAAGGAATAATTTGTGGTAAAGGGTTTTTATTGTTTAATGTTTTTTTTTATTGTGGGACCTGAAAAGTGCTATTAAAGTCAGTTTTGTATTTTTAGTACTTTGAATATTTGGTCACTTGTCAGTAATATGTTGGTTTAAGTTGAAAACTAGTTTAAATTCAAGTGTATGAAGCTAGTAGGACACTTTTGGAAAGTCATTCATCAAATTAAAAAATATCACATTCATTGATTGTTGATTAATTGCGAATTAAATATGCAAACAAAAAATTAAATGATTTTTTGTTTTGCAAAAAAATCGGTGCCCTGCTAACTTGAATCTAGAAAATGAAGATAAACGTCCCCTGAAAATTTGGTTATAGAGAACTAATAAATTACTAATTATAGTATAATGCAAACAAGGGAGGTGGCCGTTAGATTACCTATCTTATCGTCAGTGGCAGTTTGCACTCTAGGGCCCGTTTCAAATATTTCAAAGGGTCCCTTCTTATTTCTATAAACGAGTAGATGAAAATATTAGATACAAATAACGAGTTAAAATGACGAGTAAAAGTAACAAGTAAAACTAACGAGTAAAAGTACTGAAAAAAGTAACGAATAAAAGAAACGAGTAAATGTAATGAGTATAAATAACGAGTAAAAGTGAAGAGTTGAATAACAAGGAAAAGTAATCACTAAAAGTAACGAGTAAGAGTATGGAGTAGAAATAACGACTAAAAGTGTATAACTCATCACTTTTAGTCGTTACTTACTTACTTACTTATCCGGCTCCCGATCCATGAAGGGTCTCTGCCTGAGATATTGCGGTTTTCCATCGGTTGCGGTCCCTCGCACGCTCCCTCCAGTCGTCGAGACCAAGCGCTCTTGGGTCTGTGACCACCTGGTCCCTATAGCGGAGGTTCGGTCTTCCTGGTCGTCTCGAACCTGGGGGCTGGGATTCGAAGATTTTCTTGGCTGGAGCGTTGTTGTCCATTCGCTCGATGTGGCCGAGCCAGTGTAGTCGACGTGTTTTGGCTCTTTGGACTACATCCACATCTTTGTACAGCTCGTACAGTTCACGATTGAATCTTCTCCTCCAATCGCCCTCTTCGCATATAGGACCAAAAATCCGCCGAAGAATTTTTCTCTCGAAAGTGCCCAGTATCAATTCCCCTTTTTTACTTATCGTCCAGCACTCGGCGCCCGCCGTAGAGTAGAACTGGTAAAATTAGCGTTTTGTATAGCGTGCACTTTGTCTTTCGGGAAAGGAGTTTTGAACCCATTTGTTTGGCCAAACCAAAGTAGCAGCGGTTCGTAAGGGTAATTCTTCGTCGGATTTCCACTAAGGTGTCGTTCGTGGAATTGATGTTTGTTCCGAGGTAGGTGAACTCCTTGACTACCTCGAAATTACTGCTACCAACAGTGACGTTTTGTCCTAGGCGATGGACAGATGAGGCTTTGTTTGTTGATAGCATATACTTTGTTTTGTCCTCATTCACTTCAAGACTTCACCTGTTCATCAATAGCTGTGAATGCTTTAAGTACAGCTCTCTTGGAGCGGCCGATGATATCGATGTCGTCCGCATAGCCAAGCAGTTGAGAAGACCTGTTGAAGATAGTGCCTTCCATGTTAACACCACTCTTGCGCACTATCTGCTCCAGGACTAAGTTGAAGAAATCACATGATAGCGCATCTCCTTGTCTGAACCCTGTACACGTGTGGAATAACTCGGATGAGCTGTTACCCATTTGCACGTTGCACCGCGTATTTTGTAACGTCATGCGGCATAGCTGGATCAGTTTTTTCGGGATCCCGAGTTCCGACATCGCCAATAGAAGCTCTTGGCGACTTATGCTATCATATGCGGCTTTAAAGTCGATGAATAGGTGGTGGGTCTCGACTTGAAATTCGTTGGTCTTTTCCAGGATTTGCCTTAATGTGACGATTTCGTCTATCGTTGATCTGCCTGGCCTGAAGCCACACTGGTACGTGCCGATCATAGTGTTGCAGAAAGGTTTTACACGCTCACATAGTACTTTGGATAGGATCTTTTAGGCAACATTAAGCAGGGATATGCCTCTGTAGTTCTTGCAGGACATAGGATCGCCTTCTTTGTAGATTGGGCATATGGAGCTATTTGACCATTCATCGGGCATACTTTCCTCCTCCCACACTTGGTTGATGAGCTGGTGCATGCACCCTACCAGGACGTCTCCTCCATACTTAAAGAGTTCCGCAGGTAGGCCATCCGAGCCGGCGGATTTGTTGTTCTTAAGCTTGTGGATGGCTTTCTTAACCTCTTCAGTACTGGGCGCTGGGACTGGATCTTCATTGACTGGTCTTATGCTTCTTTGTTCCTCTGTTGCCTCCTCTACATAATGCCCACTAAGCAGCTGCTGGAAATGCTGCTTAAACACGTCTACAATACCCTGTGCTTCGGTGACTAGGTTACCTTCGCTGTTTCGAAGAGCTTGCGTGCCAGTCCTATAACTAGATGCCAGGTGCTTGGCTGTTTTGTAGAACCGGCGGCGGGTGTTGGTGGCAGTACTAGACTCTTCGAGATACTTGAGCTGAGAGGCTGCGGATGCTCTTTACTTTCTACGCAGGGTTTTTTCTCTTTCCTTCTCTTTTCACGGTACTCCTCTCTTGCTGCTCTTGTTTTCCGTGGCAGCATTTGCATTCGTGCATTTTCCGTCACCTGCTTCAATACCGCGCATTCATCGTCATACCACGGGTTCTTTTTTCTGGGTGGTTGATAGCCTATGGTGGTCTCGGCTGTCTCTTTAATGATGTCGCGATATTGGATCCACTGGTTGTTGACGCTTGTGGCTGGGTTTACGGCAGAGAGTTTCCCGGTCAATTGCTCACTGTAGTCTCTGGCTTTCTCAGATGTGCTAAGGCATGCAATGTTAAATTTCTTCCTTTGGGCGGTCTTTGTTTTCTTTACGTTGGACAGTCGGGCTCTGAACTTTGTCAAAACAAGAAAGTGGTCAGAGTCCACGTTTGCGCCTCGGAAAGTTCGCACGTCCAAGATGTTCGATGCATACCTTGCGCCAATTAGCACGTGGTCGATTTGGTTGGCGGTTCGACCATCTGGAGATCACCAGGTTGCTGTTTGTATCCTTCGCCTGGGGAACCTAGTGCTACTTATCACCGTATTACGAGCTGCAGCAAAGTCGATTAGTCGGAAGCCGTTATCTGTTGTCGTTTCGTGGAGGCTGTGCTTTCCAACTAATCCGCCAAAAATGTTTTCCTTTCCGACTTAAGCATTGAAGTCTCCGAGCACGACTTTGACATCGTACTCCGGACAGGCTCCGTAGGCTCCGTCCAGGAGGTCGTAAAACTCCTCCTTGTTAGACTCCTCAGCTTCATCGGTAGGGGCGTGTGCACATATTAGGCTGATGTTTTGGAAGGTAGCTTTGATGCGGATCACAGCCAGGCGATCGCTTATCGGCTTAAAATCGATGACTTTCGATCTGAGTCGATTTCCCACGACGAATCCGCATCCTAGCATGTGCAGTCTTTGGTGACAGCTGTAATAAATGTCGCAATCTTTTCTTTTCGTTATACCTGATCCTATCCATCGCATCTCCTGGATCGCGGTAATATCTGCCTTGTACCGCGAGAGGACAGATTCAAGTTTTTGAGTAGCACCTGGTGTAGAGAGTGTCCTTACATTCCAGGTGCATACTCGTAGATCATAGTCCATTTTCGTTCCGGGTCTGGTTGCCATTTGAGGGGGGTCGTTATCCGAGGCTTCTTGCGTCTCTCTCATAACAATTGGCTTTTTTACTGTGGTCGGGTCGTTAGCCCAACGCACTAACCTCCAATCTGTAGGGCCATGGTTTTAATGTTGCAATTCTTTCCTTGGTCAACATTCGCACTTACAAGTTAGCAAGTCAAGGCATAAAGCCAAGACCAGTATCCGGAGGCTACCAACGTGGAGGTATTGTAAGCACTTGATGTGTAGGAAAAGACAACATCCAACCAAATAATAATAATTAATGAAATTTATATTTTTATTTAAATGTGATTAGCGATTATTTAAACTTTAAAATGAAGAAAACATTCTCTTTTTCAGCTGACGGCAAAAGCCAATGCTAAATTGTGAACAATTTAACTAATTTTAAACTAAAAACATGATAGAATCACATAATACTACTTATCGGTTCATTTTTGTCTAATTGGTGTTCGCGGATTGCTGTCTTTTTTAATTGATTTGTCTCGTTAAAATGACAAATAACCAAAATAAGATTTGGTCTCTAATTTTAAAGTTTTTTTAAAGAGGCGTTGTTTATTTCTGGTGCTACAAGTTGCTAAAAAATCAGCAAAGCCTTCTATTCTTGGAAACACTAATTAGTTGGATATTACCAGCCCTTTTCTTCTATTCACGTGAATCGAACATTCTATTCAGCCATTATCTATATTTCCTTTCGAACTGCCTTTCCAAACTATTAGTCTTAATTGATTTTCTTCTATAATAATTGAACAAAAGTTTTGCACTTATTTGTTCATGTTTTTCACTCCCACATAACTATAAAAGACCCCATAAATCTGCTTATTTGATCATTAAACAAACAATTATTATTACAAACGATTAACAAATTGAAGCACTTTGAAAGAACTTAATTCATGAAGAAACCTGTGATTTACTACTGGCCAATTCCCTTTGTTTAAATGCTGACGTGAATTTTGTTTATACATTTTTATCCGAAGTATTCCTATGTTTACTATGAAATTTAATTCTTAAACAATGCTAAATGATTATAAATTATAAATACATTTTCTTATTGAACGACTTGTTCAATTATGGAATCGAATATCGAATGTTCGTTAAGTCAAATTTGAATCACACAAAATCAGCCAGTTGACCTTTTATCATCCAAAATAAAGACGTCCCTTTTGGGAATTGGAGACAAAACGTTTGGCTGAGTGACAGACAGAGTTTGAGTAGGTAACTAAAGCATGGCAACCACGCTAAATCATTTGAATTGAATTAGAATTAAAATTTTTGATTTTGTAACTGATATTGGAAAATAAACCCAGTCCTGACCTTTTTACAAATCCATTTACGAAGAATAAATAAATTGGATGACGCAACAGCTCGTGGAGAACCAAGGCCTAGTGACTAATATCTCTCAACCATTCCTGTGGGCGTGTTTGGCAGGAATGGAGGGAACCTACAGTTTATTGCCGAGTCCGAACGGCTAGATGGGAAACACTTATTCATGACAAGTATACTCTTGGATTTGTCAGTTCCTCGCAAGAGGCATTACCTCGAATAAAACATTTCTATTTTTATGTGGCAGTGCCTGGGAATCGAACCCACACCTTCAGCATGACAGTCCTACGCACTAACCATTATGCCACGAGGTACTACATTTACGATTATCTAGAATAAGGAAATAAGAAGCAATTCACAATTCACAGCAATTCCCCATATTATTTTCTCTCTGTCAGAAGGAAATGTCATATTAGTTTTTCCTCTTATTTAAAAAAAATCCTTTCTTTAAGAACAATATTACCACCCTTAAACTCAGTATCACATATCAGATAATCATGTTCAAAGTTGATTGACAAGGATATAGTAGAAAGTTTTTGAAAACAAAATTCAGATTACTCTGACAGAATACACACATAGCTATATGTATGTACTTAAGAATATTATTGAAATGTTCAGCATTTTATTCGATATCTTCATACAGATACACCCAAAAACACCAAGAGGTTCTTATTTGTTTTTATCCACTTTTAAATTCACAGACACCCAGGATATTCGAACCCAAAAGAGGCGAAAATAAAAAGTTTATCTTTGCATCGCATAAGATATTGATGAGGGTATCTGAATTTTTGAGAAAAGAAAATTGATTGAATAATTCGTCCTTAGCCTATAAAAGTGTCTGTCAAAGTTATTTTGAATTTAATCTTAAGCATGACATGAAAGTACACTTTAAGAAAAAAAAAAAGCAAGCAAAGGACAAAAGGGCATGCTTAAATGTATAGCGACGTTCGATATATAGCATTTAGTTAAATCTATCGCGGTATATTCAAAGGTGTTGCTTAAGCTGTTGCTAGGCAAAACTGTAGTTTATTTTATTGAAATTTTATTAGATAAACTCCAGTTTTGCAAAAACAATATCCATTAAGTTGTATTTAAAGACCTTGTCTAACTTAAGCCATTTTTAAGAACATTTTTGGACTTTAAAAGGATTTATTTAACAGTTTAAATCGTTGTCAGAGAGCTGTTTAACCACAGACAAGAGAAATATACATCAAAACACAGATATATCTTTTTGCCCTCGTAAAAAAACCAATGACTATCGATATTGTCAATGCTACCATCTTTATATCCTAGTTTTGAAAATAAGCTTCGGCTTGGTCACATGTGAGCGCTCTCACAAATATTCCAAGGTTTTCACAAACTTTCAAGCATTTAAAAATTTAGTCTTTTAATTCTAAAAATGGACAAGATTTCGAACTCACAACATAGTTCAAAACGTACATATTTAAAATTGGAGCAGAGCCCTCTAATCATAAAAGAACAAATTGTTTTTCCTCGGACTGGTTCCCTTTTTCCATCCCCATAGTCAACAAATCCGTCAATTCTATCCTTGAAGTTGTTATATGTCACATTCTCCTCGATAGAAATTTAATCAAAAATAAGTACTACATTTTTACTCATTTCAGGCAGTTCATCAACCTTTTCTTTTATTTTAGATAAAATTTCTTCATGGAAGCCTGTCGACAAATGTTTAATTTCCATCCACTTGTACAAGGACGTAGGATGTGGAAGATGAAAATCAAGAGTTTCTCTCATAAAATTATAGAGAGCAGCATTTCTAAAAAATAAGTTTTTAGAAAGCCATTTTTCGTTCTGTGAATACATTTTATTTTTAGTTAAAAGCATTTTTGCAAAATCTTTAGCATTTTTATTTGCGACAGGTAAAGAATCGATTATAAATTGGAAATTGTTTTCAAGCCTGTTTTTTTAGAGTTTTTACTGACAAACTTCCTACCTTAATTCGATTTAACTTAGATACGCTTTATTGCAATATGCTTAAGATTATTTTGTTTTCGAATTTGTTTTTTTTTTTTTTTCTAAGTCGAATAATTTTTGCTTCAGTTTCAAAATTTCTGCTTTGTAATCATTATTCTGAGCTTTGGAAAATTCATCGCATGAAGAATTCGGCAAATATTTACCTGAAAAATCTTGAAATTCTTTAAGACTTAAATCTACAGCAAGACCTTCTGAAGAAAGGTTAGGCTTCAAATAGGTTTTAAGATTTGGACCATAGGGATTTGATACATTAATTTGGTTTTCAATATAAATTCCTTTTCAAAATGTATTTCACATAAATATAATTTCTTGTTTTTGAAACAGAAATGAATCAGCGATACTCCTGAGGACAAAGATATGATCTATAGTTGAGTATCCTGGTCTAAAACCAGCTTGAAATTCCTTTATAAGATTGTTTGCTTCCATCCACGATCTAAGTCGCTTATGCAGTACCGTAGTAAAAATTTTATAGGATGCATTCAAGAATGAAATACCTAAATAGTTTGAAGGATCCATTGTGCTGCCTTTTTTATGAATTGGGAAAATCAGTGCTTCTTTGAATTCTTGGGGTATACTTCCGTGCTCCAGAATGACGTTATATAAGTCTTTAAGATTCTTGAGAAGTTCATTTGTACCATATCGATAGAATTTCGATGGTATTCTATCTGATCCGGCTGCCTTTCCATTCTTCAGTTCCTGCAACGATGCAGTTACCTCTTCCTGTACGATTGGCTGGTCCAATACTTCAACATAAAAGCTAGGTTGTGCATAATGAATCATATGATTACTCACAGCGTTCTTATTCAGCTGTTGGTTGAAATGAATCTTCAAGATATCACAATTTAAATTTCTATTAATAACATAAACTTTACCATTTAGTCTCTGAACTACCTTCCAGAAATCTTCTGTGTTTCTACATTTAGCTAGGCTTTTGGCTTGTTTTTCGTAGAACGCTTCTTTTTTCTTTTTACATAATTCTTTAAATTTACGATTGTGTTCGATATATAAATGCTTGGCAGAGTTTTCATTGTGGCGCCTATACCGGTTCAGCCAAGAGCCATCATACATGTTTTATCAAACCATGGCTCTTTATACACCTCACCTCGTCTGCAATTGTTTGCTCCCGGGTACGCTGCTTAATAGATCCCTCAATTTGTTTTAAATTGACAGTTTGGTGCCTCCTCAGAGCTGTGTCTAGTTCTCTTCTATAAGAATTGGACTTGGAATCTTTCCATTGCAGTTTAGGCATAAGTTTCATGTTCACATTTCCTTCATTTTCTTGCCTTCCGCAGTTCAGTGAAACAACGATTGGCATGTGATCGGAATATGGTACCTGATGCACTTCAAAATTGGCAATCAAGGAGTTCCAATTACACCCTACAAGACTGTAGTCAATAACCGAACTACCTTGTTTTCCAACAAATGTAAATTCTCCAAGTTTATCGCCTTCGCTGGTGCCGATTAGAATTTGAAGTCCAGTAGAGTTGCACAAATCCAACAATTTATTTCCTCTTTGTGGCATCTTTTGATTTTCGATTTTTTCCATCACGTTCATTTTCAACTCCTTCTTCCGTTCCTACTCTTGCATTTAGGTCACCAATCACCAATACATTTGAGATTAAACCACTCATAAGGAACTCCTTGATTATTTCAAAATCTGTATCCCAGTGGTTACAGTTAACATATATGCTGGTAAAATATGAAACTTTTCCCCATTTACTTTCAGTTCTACACAAATAACATCTCCAAGGTGTTTAAATTCGCAGTTGGTTATGCCTAAACATTTTTTTAAACCAAAAATGAACCCTCCACTCGCTCTTCCCCTCGTGTGTCTTCTTACTGCCGGTATAATTTTAAGTTCATAGTCTACAAATTTGTTTTCATAACTATTTAAGCTAATTTCAATTAAATATGTTTCATATAAAAAGATAAATTCAAACTGGTTGATATAATTAAAAAAATCATTAAATAAATACTTATTTCTAAGACCACATATGTTATAAGATAAAATTTTACATTTTGCATTATAATTATCTACATTATTATTTTTTAGTTTTGTACTTTTAAAATTATTCGACGGGCAGACGGCATTACAATTAAAAATTTCTTTGAGTCCTCAGTACAGTTTGAGAACCGGTTGGAGAAGCACTGGTGTTTACATGCAATACTTCACTTTGGTCTGGAACAGATCTATTACAGCTGTCATCCACTATCTGACGTATTAATGACAAACCGCACACGCCGTCACACATTAATTTGTTTTCGTGGTCATAGTAAAATGATTTCCCTTCGATGATCAATGATTGTCCACGGATTTGTGCCTTTATATATTTATTTTTGGTCTGAATTTCAGCTTTCAAAGTTACCAGTTTTTTCCTTCGTGCGCGCGTAGCGACTGGTAAATCGCGATGTAGATAAATTCCAGTGTTTCTAAGTGATATAGAAGATTTTAGTAAACGTCCAACATCCTCCCTTTTCTACAATTTGACGATGACGTTTGCTGTTCCACTGTTGTTATGGATTTTAAGACCCTTGTTGTTGCAATAAGGCTGTCATCATTTGATTGCAACAGTTCCAAGCAGCATCCTCTTGCTTTCTCCCCTGCATCTTCACCTCCTTGTATAGGAAGGTGAACAACAACATTGCTTTCATTTGCCTTCATCTCTAGAAACTCTATCTGTCGTTCCAATGTATTGCAGCGAGTTTGGAAATTTTGTACTTGTAGTTGCAAATCCGAATTGCTTTTGAAGATTTTGAATTTCGGTATATATCCCATCCAAGTCCGCTTTCGTTGGCAAATCTTTCAATTTGCAGTCTAGTAACTTTGACATAGATTCCTCAATCAAATGCTTCAAGTCAACTACATCCATTGTTCCAACTGCAGTGCTTTTACTGGTTCCTGCATTTCCATCTACGGGTGATTCAGGAGTAATTTTGCTATGTGACCTTTTTTGTGTTTGTGGAGTTATTTTATTCAAGTTTTTTGGCGGTGTCCGATTCATTTTGTTTTCCACAGATATACACTCCTCGTCAACTGAATACGCACAAACATTTTTTAATATACTTTATCCATTTTTTCCAAACAGTGATGGTTATTATGCCATCTGTTGATGCTAACTATTCCCTTAAGATGTTAAGCAGATAATTCCGAAAGAATTATCCAAAAATAACCGTGAGTTTTTCTTCAACCACTTGCAAAGTGTTTTATATGCAAAGTAGGAGTTTTTTTTTTAGTCAACTGAATAGGTACAACGCCATTTTCTTCGTTGTTTATAAGTTTTTTGGAGTGCTTGACAGTTTAAATTAACGATTTTAGTGTTTTCAGTAAAATTTAATTCTTGATTTCAAATTTTAAGAAAACTGGGTAGATCTACGTGTCTTAACAGTGTTGAAAAAGCTAAAATCGATTTACTTAGAGACCAAGGCCTAACTGGACGTGCAATAGCTGATAAAGTTGGCCGAAGTTTTAATGTAGTTTATTCTTACTTGAAAAATAAAGATGCATACGGCAAAAACATGAAGGGAGGTAAGAAAACAGCAACAACAGCAGCTGAGAGACGAAGAATTTTAAGATATGCATCAAATTCTTCTGATTCTATGGCAAAAATAAAACAAAAAGTCGGCGTAAACGCAAGTTGCTCAACAGTATTAAGAGTAATCAACAACTCAAGCCATCTTAAACGAATGAAACTTAAGAAAAAACCACCACTTGACGAGAGACGGAAAATGTTGCGATTAGATTTTTCAAGACTTCACATGAGTTGGAAAAAAGAATGGTATCACGTGGTTTTTTCAGATGAAAAAAAGTTTAATTTCGATGGCCCTGATGGGTTCAACTTCTATTTTCACGACTTAAGAAAAGAAAAAAGATTTTTAAAGCGCCATCATAGTCGTGAAGGAGGTGTCATGATATGGGGAGCAGTCAGTTATTATGGAACAGTCGAGCTCGAGGTTGTAACATCAAGAATGACAGCAGCTGGGTATAAAGTAATTTTGGAAAGAAATTTTCCTAAATTTTCTAACATCTTTGAACCCATAAACTGGACCTACCAACATGATAATGCGCCTATTCACTCAGCGCGCATAATAAAAACATGGATAGAGGAGCAACAAGTGCAGTTGCTTCAATGGCCGCCGTACTCACCTGATCTAAACATCATAGAAAATGTCTGGGGATGGTTAGTACGCAAAGTTTATGAGGGTGGTCGTCAGTTCGAAGACAAAGAAACCTTAATTTCTGCAATCAAATTAGCGTGGAGCGAAATTTCGTTAAATTACATTAAAAAGCTATACGATTCCATGCCGGATCGAATTTACGAAGTAATTAAAAATAAAGGTGGAAGTACCCACTACTAAACTTAAACAAAAACTTGTTTCATTCCATTCCAATACCAATTTTAGTTTTTGTACCTATTCAGTTGACTCAAAAAAAACTTCTACTTTGCATAAGTTACACTTTGGAAGTGGTTGAAGGAAAAACTCACGGTTGTTTTTGGATAAAACTTTGAAATTCTGTTATTTATATGTTACGAAAATTTTTACCATCAACAGATGGCATAATAACCATCACTGTTTGGAAAAAATGGATAAAATATATTCAAAAATGTTTGTGCGTATTCAGTTGACGAGGAGTGTATATATGTATGCGGGTGTCGATACAAAAAAAATTTTTGTTGTCCAAATAGAAAGATATGAAGAGACTCACCAAAACATTGACTAATTTCGGAAGTGTTTATCCAAACGAAGCTGCGCCAAACAATTTTGGAATTTTGTACCCGCTTTAACACAATAATTTGCAAATTTTTTTTTAAGAGCGACCGTGAAATTGACTTGATAATAAGCGCACCAGGGTTGCCAATCAATAACTATAAGTATTAAGACATTGTCTAACGAGAAGACCGAGGTATTAGGTGCTCAATAGAATGTAATTCTCTATTAACGGTGACTGAAACAAAAATCATTCTTTATTTCAATATGTTCTTGAAATCGGGTTATACGCAACGCATACAGTTTTCTGTCAGTGTAAGGCAAAATCATCTTATTTAATAGTTTTACTTTGGGCGTTTACTGTGTTAAGCTCTCTATGGCCCTCCGTATCGTTTTATCAAAAAGGGTTTTCGATCCTTACTTTTATATAAGTGAAAGAAAATTGTCTTAATAGAAAATTACCATTTCCCTTAAACATTATTACCCCAAAAAAGCTATTGTCCTTTGCAAAACAGTTTATCGAAAATTCATTCATTGATTTTTAAGAGAGTTTGTGTAGTTTCTTATTTATTTTGACTTTGAAAAGAAAACAAAAAAAATGTATCCAAGGCTTTCTAATGCTGCCGTTGATATTATGTCAGTAAGGAAAACAAAAAAAAGTTTAAAGCACACTAATAGAGTTATGTAGGTACTCGTTGTTGCCAAGAGACTTATAAGAAATTTGATTAAAGCTTTAAGAACTAATTTTGCTGTTTTTGTAGGTATGGTGATAGTTGAACTCCTTACTGCTTACCTCGAAATTACTGCTACCGATAGTGACGTTTTGTCCTAGGCGATGGACAGATGAGACGAGGCATTGTTTGTTGATAGCATATACTTTATTTTGTCCTTATTCACTCCAAGACCAACGCGTTTCGCCTGTTCATCATTCGTGTTGAGTGCTGCACGTATACAGCTTGCCTGGAGGGGCCGTAATGTGGATGTCGTCCGCATAGCCAAGCAGTTGAGAAAACCTGTCGGTCGCATCGTGTCGGTTTGTTTTCTTGTTTTTCTTCTTCTTTTTATTTGGCTAATCGAAAAGTATATTCGCGAGTTAAAATTGCAATAACAACACTCTTTCGCACTATCTGCTCCAGGAATACGTTGAATAAATCACATGATAGCGCATCTATCCTTGTCTGAACCCTGTACACGCCTGGAATAGCTCGGAAGAACTGTTACCCATTTGGGCGTTGCACTGCGTATTTTGTAACATCATGCGGCATAGCTCGATCAGTTATTTTTGGGATCCCAAGTTTCGACATCGTCAACAGAAGCTCTTGGTGATTATGCCAGATGATAGCGCCTCTGAAGTCGATGAAAAGATGGTGGGTCTCGACTTGAAATTCGTGAAATTTTCCAGCATTATCCTTAATGTAGAGATTGGGTCTATCGTTCATCTCCCTGGCCTGAAGCCATACTGGTACCTGCCGGTCATAAAAATGTAATAAATTGGGTGGCGCAACAGCTCGTGGAGAACCAGGGCCTAGTGACTTACAACTCTCAACCATTCCTGTGTGCGTGTTGTTGGCAGGAATGGAGGGGACCTACAGTTTTTTGCCGAGTCCAAATGGCTAAATGAGAAGCACTTATTCATGACAGGTATACTCTTGGAGGATTTGTCAGTTCCTCGCCAGAGGCAGTACCTCTGATAAAACATTTATATTTTTAGGTGGCACAGCTGGGAATCGAACTCACACCTTCGGCATGACAGTCCTACGCACTAACCATCATGCCACGTGGTACTACAACCTGCCGATTATAGTTTCGCAGAAAGGTTTTAGACACTCACATAGTACGTTGGAAAGTATCCTGCAGGCAACATTATGCAGGGATATTCCTCTGTAGTTTTGCAAGACATAAGATCGCGTTTTTTGTAGATTGGGCATATGGAGCTATTTGACCAGGCGTCGGGCATACTTTCATCCTCCCACACTTGGTTGATGAGCTGGTGCATGCACACTTCCAAGCCATCTACCCCATAGGTACTTGAAGAGTTCTGCAGGTGGCCATCCGAGCCAGCGAATTTGTTGTTCTTAAGCTTGTGGATGGCATTCTTAACCTCTTCAGAGTACTGGGCGCTGGGACTAGATCTCCATTGACTTGTTCTCATGCTTCTTTGTTCTCTTGTCACTTCCTCTACATAATGCCAATTAAGTAGTTGCTGGAAACGTATACAATTCCTTGTGCTTCGATGACTAGGTTCCCTTCGCTGTTTCAAAGAGCTTGCGTGCCGGTCTTATAACCAGATGCCAGTTGCTTGGGTGGGGGGGGGTGTTGGTTGTGGTGCTAGACTTCTCGAAATACTTGAGCTGAGCGGCTGCGGAAGCTCATTTTTTTCTGGGCAGGGTTTTTCTCTTTCCTTCTCTTTTCACTTAACTCCTCTTTTGCTGCTCTTGTTTTCCATTGCAGCATTTGCATTCGTGCGCTTCAATACCTCATATTCATCATCATATCACGGCTTCTTTTTTCTAGGTGGTTGATAGCCTGTGGTGCTTTCGGCTATCTTCTTAATGATGTCACGATACTGATTCCAATGGTTTTTGACACTTGTGGCTGGGGATACGGCACTGCTTCTAAGATTTGTTAAGGCATGCAATATTGAATTTCTTCCTTTGGGGGGTTTTCACCTTCTTTTCGTTAGTCGGGCCCTGAACTTTGTCACAACAAGAAATTGATTAGCGGTTCGACCATCTGGAGATCACCAGGTTGCTGTGTAAGTCCTTTGGCTGGGGAACTTTGTGTTACTTATCACCGTACTACGGGCTGCAGCAAAGTCAATAAGTTGGAAGCCGTTATCTGTTGTCGTTTCGTGGAGGCTGTGCTTTCCAACTAATCCGCCAAAGATGTTTTCCTTTCCGACTTTAGCATTGAAGTCTCCGAGCGTATACCTCACGAATATCTCAGGGATACCACACAGATACATCGCAGATAACTCATAGATATCTCACGAATACCATGAGAGAAATCCGTTTCATGACAAACTCTGTTGTTTGAGCACCACCTGTTGGGGAATGTTTTTGATTTGTATGGGAAAATGCATATTTTTGCTCAAAAGCATAAGAAGTATTCAAATAATAAATAAGGCACACGTGCTTGCTCTTATAGGTTAAGTTGCTTGGAACTTGAAAGCTTTTAAAACAAACGCGGATACCACCCACGCAGATATCTCGTGAATATCTTGCGGATACCTCGCGAATATCTTGCGGATACCTCGCGAATATCTCGCGGATACTTAAATATACGTAAGAATTTAGTCTTCCTTACATAAATAAGACTACAACTTTTTTAGAGTGTTTGTATTGTTTAGGTTTGAGTCTTCGTTAAATTCAGCATAGGAAAATACTTTAAAATCATGTGCCCTTCATATATATATTTTTTTTTATTTTAATAAACCCCTCCTTTGTCTCATAAAAAAAACAATCTTCATCTCAGCATATTTGTATCTTTGCCTTCTTTTGATTTATTCATTCTCATGCTAAAAGAGAAAGTTAAATGAATCGATTATTTTTTTCTGAAGGATTTTTTTTTTAAGCAGGAAATATTTTACCTGTAGGTTCTATTATAAAATATGTGCTTCCTAAAAAATATTATATCTAAGCGATTTCCTGTTGATAATTTTTTTGTAATTTTAGATCGTTGTGGAACACATTAATAAGCCCAAAGGCGAAGGATTTGCTTTTGTTAAAATTTGTTACGTTAGATTTACCTACGACTATCTCTAGAGAATATAATACAAATATGCAAAGAAGCAAATCTGCTAATCCGCTTAGGTTGAGGATTTGGTTTGAAAACACAAGTGGACGCAGAGAGGTAGACGCATGGATGATATGACGACGAAAACCTCTCCATTACTGTTTTTTATATATATATAATAATGATAATATGTATATGTAATGATAATATATGTATTTGTATCTAACCCTAACATTTTGTTTGCCCCTAGGTTCAGTGGTAGTGACTGGATAACGTTAATGTCCAAGGGGACCGAATGGCTTCCCAGAATAAGCAAACAAACCAGCTTTGCTGAAATGAACTTGTCCTTAGGTTAGAGAAAATCTCCCAAAAAGCGTATGAACTGCAGGTGGTGGTCAACGGCATGGAAGTCTAATGGCAGATGAGCCAGTCTCGAAAGGTTAACGGTAGCATCAGCATGTAGCGTCTGTTTCACATTGGGCGGCAACTAAAGCCATCTGTTTCCCACAGTGGTCGGGCTGTTTTCAGAGGTGTTCGATCATCCAAAAGGCACGTGTGCCTATCGAAACAGAGCTTATCGAAACAAAGCTTAGGCCCAATTCACACATAAGTGGCTTATGGTGCTGGTGTGGTTGTGGCCTGCTACGGGCGTGGAGTGGGTGTGATGAGCACTATTCACACAGAAGCGACAGGGAATGGTTGTGACAGTTCTTTTTTTGACAGCTCTCTTTTGAAAGTTCTCTTTCTCTTGTTGAATAATTGTTGTTAGTATATTTTTTTCTTTTCCCGGTAGTTTCAAGAAGTTTGTAAAATTTTGTTGGCCGTGTGCAATTTGTATAAATGCAATTTATTTTGATTTTACATAGAACTTCTATAAAATAAAAAAAAACAAATTCAGTGGATATTTTATTCACGATTTAACATTATTTTGCAAATCTGGCGAAGTTATGATCGCCGCCTCAGAACCTTTGGAAAGAAAACGTGTCCTATTTGAGTGTATTAAAGTTCAAACAAATTTCCGGAACTTAATTTTTTTATACAATCTCTTTTTTTCCTGAATATAGCGCAGATAATGATACGGATGGTGATTCAATATAAAAGTCGTTTCATACAAAAAGTGCAAGTTCTTTTTCATTACAAAAAAAGTGTTAAAAGTCTGTAAAATAGACAAATATTAAAAAAATTACATCGCGTGTTAAAAAGTTAAAAATAAAGTCAAACAAAATAAAAAACGTAAAGAAAAACGCGTATGTCATCAGCCACACTGACCAATATCCATCAAAATAATAATTCTGGAGCCTTTGCGGAGGATCCCGAACACCACGAGGATATTATAGTCTTTTAACCGAATTAAATGGCGTCGACATGGTTATGAGTTTATCGCCCAAATCTGTTCAGCTCCAACAACATCAACAAAAACAACAGCAACCAGTATTACTGACAAACGTTTCAGCATCCGTAAACGCCACCGCTGCCGCCGCTGCCACCCATCACCACCATCACCTGATCTGGTTCAAATTTGTACATTCACAGTAAAATGCTTTCAAGCGACGAAGACGAGCAAGATATTTTTGACCTTATGTATCTAGCTCAGATACAAAGGCAAAGACGATACTGGGTACACCCCTTGTGGCTGCAAAAAGGGAAAAGCAGTGGTGCATTTAACGTAATGAGGGAGCTAAATATGTATCCTGATCGCTTCCAAAGTTTTTATCGCATGTCTATAGAATGTTTTCATAAGATACTCACTGTATTAAAAGATGACCTTCAAAAGAAATCAACAAATTGGAGAGAATCCATCAGCCCAGAAGAAAGACTTTTAATAACGCTTAGGTAAGTTGGAATTTTTATTTTTGAAAATAAATTAATAATGAAAAACAAAACAAAAAGTACGTATATACATAAAAGTTAAATAAATTTCCCTTATGGGTCATATTGGATTATATCATTGAACTCAGGAATTGTAGCACTGTTACATAAAATGTATTCTGTCAAATTCAAAATACCCATTTTGAATCGACGTTTTTGGCTACCATTCATTTGTTTCATATCAGGCAAAATACTTTGCAAAAAAGCCAGATCAGAGTCGGGAGTTTCTTTTGTGTTTGTGTCGTTTCGCAATTCAAGCATTTGCTGTTTTTTTTCGAAATATTTAAAAGCCTGTTTGTTGACATCGTTGAAAGAAGTGGTGGTTGATGAATTTTTTTTCTTTCTAAAACAAGGTATCTTCGATGCGGATGGTCCTTCAGGTGCAATCATTAAGCTTATTGGTTCAATTGTGTCCACATGCGTGCTTGGTAGCCAATCAGATGAAGGACTGTGGGATCGGACAGTTACATCAGGTATCAATATCTCATCATTGTAATCTTCATAATCAGTCACTTCTACCTCGTCTTCAACTGATGTTATGCCGGCAACTTCGTCAGTCTGGTTATCAATACTACTTTTGCTTTTGCGGGATTTCAAGAAGGGGTCCAAAAAGAGGAGATGTGTGGCAAGATAATACTCTTTGACTGGTTTTGCTCCTTGTCCAGATTTTGTCTGCATTTTTCCTCTATATTTTGAATAGCTCCCTCTTATATTTTTCCACCGTTCCTTGCATTCGATTACTAAAATAAACAACAATTTAAATCTAAATAATATAAATATACATTAAAGCAATCAATATAATTCATGCTTTTAAAGTTATTACACAAAAAAATTAAGATTGATGTTGTTTTCATTTACAGATACTTTGCAACAGGGTGTTCATTCAAAGCGCTATCTTTCTACTTTTTGAAAGGTCATTCTACTGTACAACAGATCGTGCACCACACTTCCCAGGTTATATGGACAAAATTACAACCATTGTACATGCCAAAACCTTCTACGGCGAAGTGGAGAGAAATAGCGCACCGGTTCTATGAACTCTGGAACCTTCCTAATTGCCTGGGTAGTGTGGACGGTAAACACATTCGAATAAGAGCACCACCACGATCCGGGTCTGCCTTCATCAACTATAAAGGCTTTTTTTCTATTGTCTTGCTCGCGGTAGCAGATGCAGATGGCCTATTTGTAATAATTGATGTGGGCGAATTCGGACGCAATAGTGATGGAAGAGCGTTGAAAAATAGTAGCTTTGGAAAAGCCTTGAAGGAACGACGCCTCAACATACCTGAACCAGCTGCACTACAAGGAGAAAATCACCCGATTTCGCATTTTTTTGTTGGTGACGAAGCGTTCCCCCTCTCCAAAGAGTTAATGAGGCCCTTTTCTAGGAGGGAATTGTCCAATAACGAACGAAAAATTTTTAATGTCAGATGTTCCAGGGCAAGGAAATCAGTGGAATGCGCTTTTGGAATGCTAACTTCAAAGTTTGGACTTCTCAACTCACCAATCCGATGTGAACCTGCTAAAGCTGATATTCTAATTCAAGCAATGTGCGTGTTGCATAACGCCATCAAGGAGTGCGATGGCACATTCTCAAGACCCCAATTTGAAAATATTATTAGTGGCCCTTCTAATTCAATTATGCAATTGCAAACTAATACTGCTAAAGATATGAGAATTTATCTTAGCCAATACTTTAAAGACCGGGCTCCAATTCCTCATCAGGATAGGTATTGCTAGTAAATTGTGTTTATTTTGCTTACAGCATTTAGTGAAAACTATTAAGTTATGTACATACATAGTTGTTATTATTACTTTAAAAGGAATTTTAAACCTTAAAAAAGGAGTTAAATAAATAAATAAATAAATAAATAAATGAAAATAAATAATAGGTATTGTTTATCATTTATTACAGAAAGAAAACAGGCATTTGAATCAATCAGTTGTTCGCATCCACTAGTACTTTATCCCTGCACCGAAATATGTATGTTTTTAATTTTATTGGTTACTCAATTCTTACGCATCTCATTTTTGATAAGATTTTTCTTTTACTTGGTCCCAAAGTTTCGAAAGGGTGATTCAGACAAAATGGGTGAACATCTAAGGTCTGACTTTTCTCCGTTCTCAAGTTTAAATATGCTTAAGTGCGTATACTAGTCCAAAAATGTTTGTTAATAAAATACAAATTTTCGCTCAAAATGGAAAAAAGCCAAGTGAGGCTTACAGCAAACGAAATTAGTTTAAAAAACTCCACCAGCTTTTAGAAATCAGTTAAAATTACTTAGGCCCTTATTGCGAGTGTCGTTTGCTTCGATAATCGAATTTTGTCGAAAGTCGATAATCGAAAAAATTAATGTTGGTGTTGAAAATCTTAATAATTATTGTGAAATTTGTTGTTTTGACTTGTTTACGAAAAATTTGGTTCAAAAGATTAAAATTTTCAACATCAAAATTAATTTTTTTCGATAATCGACTTTCTACAAAAGTCGTTTATCGAAAGGAAACGACACTCGCAATAAGGGCCTTAATCTCAGGAAAGCTATCTCATCTTGTGACTCAATACACTATTCCGTATGCTTCTGCATTAAAAAAAAAGTCCCAAAAACAGTTGAATTTATTAAAAAAAATATAAGTAAGGCTATCCAAGTGGTACGGACTGTATACATATATAATATATAAAAATGCCCATATAACATCATTTACTAATACCATAATATTACAATCTACATAATATTGAAAAATTTTTTTTGAGAGGTATGTCTATAATAAAAGTGCATATAGTCAAGCTCTAAATCGCCCTTGATTCCGTTGCGGGTAATCGAATAACCGCCGTTTGGTTTTCGTCAAAAAAAGGCCAATTACCAGTGGTTATTTGGAATGTTGCTTTTTGTGTCTCCTCATATTTTTACGAAAATCATAGCCCGCAAAGTGTTTTAGTCGTTTTAAGCGGTCATTATACATATACATAACAAATTTGGATGTATTTACGCTATCATGTATGGCCTTTGGAAAGGGCCAATTAGTCAACCTGCTACTTTAAAGTCGTCAAACATGGGGGTTATATCCTGTGTAAAATAACATGTTAAACAAAAAAGAAACTGTTGAAATCCGTACTGGGTGTGCTTAAAACCATAACGCGACCGTGGGAGGTTCTGAAAAACCCCAAAACACACCACTACAGTGTCAGGAGACGTTTTGAAGTTATGTTATATACTAATAATACCTATAATCACTATGCAACTGCATTATATAAGCATTGAAATATCTTCTTTTCTAAGTGAAATGCAATGTAACGGCTATAGTGAAAGTTGTTCTTGAGCAGCTTACCTTTCATTTGACACTAATTTCATTAATGGCAACTTTAATCCTGTTGATCGGACACGTTCACGCTTCACAATCTTTTTCATGAAATCACCATTTCAGTCCGGAACACTCTGAAGCCTACGCACTTAAGCTTCCGGAAGGTGACCAAGCGATTTCAATAACAAAGTGTTTGTCCTATAAACTCCGTTTAAAATATGACTTACTCTACTGAGAAAGTACATACATATGTATGTACATGTAGATACATCTCTATATTTAATTTATATTTTAAAATCTGGGAGCAAAAACTATTTTCGCAAAAATAATACAAGAAACTAAACGAATATGAACCCTCCACCAAACATAAATAATCAAAATCAACATGTCTCTATACTTCCCACACAATTTTTTAATCCACACATTATGAAATAATAATAAGAGTATCCTAAAATAATTTTGTTCTATATTTCAATATGAAAAATAAAAGCTTCTGCTTAGTTTAGTCATGTCAAAAAAAAAAAAAACAATATCACTATTCCTTATAACACAAATTATAAACACAATTTAAATACAAAATAATAAACTGACCCATAATCGTCATGGAAACAGTAATAAAGGAAACATTAAATAAATAAATATCCCTTTAAGAACTTGTTTGCGTACGCAAAAGTTCCATAATTTCTATTTATTTGTTTCTATTGGCCAACACCTTCCAGTAGTGCTTTGAGTAATTAGGTGTCACTTTTATTTATATTTATTCAATGGTATGAACGGTTCTCATTTCGAGTCTGAAATCAGATCCAGAAAAATTTTCTCCCCTTTTCAGAACAAGAAGAGTCATTCTGTCCCCAATCGAAAAGGCCAGTAGTAAAGTATTAAACTACGTAAATCTGTCTAACTTTCCACACAAATTGTGTCAGATTTACAAAGTTAAAACATTACCAGGTTTACGACGACTAGGTACCCGTATTATTTTATGTTATCAAAAATAGTTTCATTTGTGCTAGCCTTACGGCTGGTACTTTAGAACAGTGGGTCTATAAACATGACTACAAGACCGCAATACTTCAATTCAGTTAAGCACTCACAACCTAGAACCCGAGATTATTTGAATTAGGTAAATGCTTTTACCTAGAGCACAACACGAAAACAGAATAATTGAGGTGAACAGAACCAAAACTCGCCATATCCATTTCAGAAAAACTCGCCATAGTCAAATTTAATTGTTTAATAACTTTTATCATAGATTTTGAAATCTATTTGTTGTGGTTTGAAGGAAAATTATATTAAGTTTCCTTAAAAAGATATTTAACAATTACCATTGGCAGATATAACTTACACATTACAATAGTGTTTTTTGTATAAAAACAAAAGAGTAGCCTCCACTAAGTGAATCCACAAATAAATATTGCTTCAGAGCTCATCCCAACATAGCATTGCCTAGATTAGCTTCTCCATAGGTCATAGAATGCATTGAGAGTTTACACTCGCTTTTCCAGTGTACAGGTACATGGTATATCCTTATAATAACTAGTATATTTTATCCAGGGTGTACTGGAATAGGTTGCCATGCGATGCTACTATCCCAAACATCTTTTCTTACTGGTGGGTATAGTCCAGCTAAATTGGATAACGCACTCATAAGGATAGGGTCGACATCTGTTGCACGGATGTAAATATCATCTTTTGAGTAGGTTTGTTAAGAATTGTATCATAGCGTCTACTCCTTAAGAGTTGACCTAATTCATGGTGTGGTCTTTTACCAATGTTGGGCAGTTGACCCCATCCGATTGGCCAGTCACTGGCATCACTCCATGGATCCGATGGATATGGTTTAACCAATACAAAATATTTCATTTTAGCTCGAGATTTGTGGTATCGTTTCGATTTTGAATGCCTTTGCAAATACAAAGGCAACGCCAATATCAGAGCAATAGAAAAACGCGACATATTTTCATGGCACAAAAGAATTATACTATTTGTACTAGGCAGAATTCGCAGTTTATACAACAATAATTCGTTTTGGTGCAATCACAAATTCACATAAATAGTCGCACAATGGATATGGAAAAGACTATTGAAAATTTTACCACATTAAATATAAATAACAAAACCGAAAGCAAAAGCAATTTAAGTTATGGTCTGTGGAGCTGTGAAGCAGCAACAGCAACAAACAACCAGCAACAAACAACGACAGTTCCGAACAGCAGAGACACACGAAGGATTGCTTCTTTATTTGTTATTCTCTGGTTCCGAAGTTGTCATGGGCTTTGTTTTTATTTACATGGCCCAATTTTTCATGTGATTTTTTTTTTACTTTGGTGGGAGGGAATTAAAAATGAGTAGAAAGTAAATATATTACAACAACAAAAAGATCTTCATTGGAAAAATCGGGTAATGTAACTGCCGACAGATTTATTGGGACTATCGCGAATAAATTACCCTGGGATTCCTCCTTCAAAACTATTACACCATATAAAATATTACATACAAAAGTGATGCCGGGTTCATTGGAGACGGATAAAAACAAAAATTAATAACTCGATCTCAATTGCAAAACAATATATTGAAGGCAAATCTAGAAAGGGTTAGAAAAAAGTGTGTATAGGTTATGGATTATCAAATGCATCCTTGGCCTTGGGTGACTCACATCGGGGTGATCAATATGATTCCAAGTTGCTTAGAGCTTGATGCAGCTCTATTTTTGATCGACAAAATAATAAAAACACACAAACACAAGAACACAAGAACACTTCACTAAAAATTGCTCCTAGAAAAAATTAAAATAAAAGAAATATAAAAAATACCAGTTGCCTTGAATTTTTGGGCTATTTCCTGCCATGATTTATCTTGGGCGCTCCTGTTGCAGTAATCTGCCCTCCTGTAATCATACAAATTTGCATATAATTGAATTTCATCACAAAATTCAATGTTGAATTCATAATCATCCCGCATTTTTTATGTTTATTGTTGACAATGACATATGATTGAGAGATTTCATTGTGGCGTGACGTTTACGTAGGCCACTGGGGTTTTCAATATGGCGTGGCGATGGCAGGTGACACCATACCCTCGCTTCTTCATCTGTGTGTGTACTATCCCATAAGAGAACATGTAAATTCCACAACGTGGCATGTGTATGCACCACGCCAGAACCACACCACAACCTCAAGCCAGTTCTATGTGAATTGGGCCTTATGGGGTTATAAACCACATACTTGAATGGCATAATCCAATGGTGAAGAGAGAAATATTATACATGAGATCAGTGATGCCAGATCGTGGGCGAATGCCCTTTTTGTGGGCATTTGATAAAAAAAAATAAGCTTAAAGGGCGAAAGGGCGTTTTCATACTTCTCAGTTGAAAAAAAAGGGCATTTCAATTTTTCAAACTTATATTAGTTTTATATTTGAATGCAGCCATTGAAATTCATACTTTGAAGCAATCCATTTATATTTCTGTTCATTGAATAATTTCATTTTCTATTTTTAAACGTCAATGTCAAAATGTCAAATATTTTATTCATTGTTTCAATTTATTTCTCTTAAATGCTTACGAGTTCTGCTAGGCTGGTAATTTAATAAAACATTATTATTAATAATTATTTATAAAGTGCTT
This sequence comes from Dasysyrphus tricinctus, assembly GCA_963921185.1. Lineage (NCBI taxonomy): Eukaryota > Metazoa > Arthropoda > Insecta > Diptera > Syrphidae > Dasysyrphus > Dasysyrphus tricinctus. The sequence goes on from OY992532.1 coordinate 183,148,648, forward strand.
TTTGGTATTCAATAATCTTTTTTCTTAGTAAAATGTGTGAAGAAAAGGGAAGTAAGAAACGTTTCCAGATGAGGTGGCAAGAGGATTCCAAATTTGCTGCGTGGCTAAGGCCAGTTAAAAACAACGATTTCAAGGCATTCTGCAAAGCTTGTGGCGCATCTTTTTTATGTGGAAAAAGTGAAATTTTGCGGCATGCCAATGGCCCCAAGCATTTATTGAATTTACAATCAATAAAAACAACACCTCCAGTACAAACTTTTTTTGAAAAAACAAATAAAACGCTAGACAAAACCAAAGTTGCAGAAATAAAATTGAGTGCTTTTTTTGCCGAGCATAATGTTGCTGTTGAGGTTGTGGAACACCTTATTCCCTTGCTAAAAGATATTTTTCCGGACTCAAAAATATTATCTGATGTGACATTAGGACGAACTAAGTGCTCACAGATAATAAAAAAAGTTATTGCTTTTGATGAAGAGCAAGAGCTTGTGAATATATTACGCAAAACTAAATTTTCAATATTGGTTGACGAAACAACCGATATCACCAACGCTAAACATTTATGCTGTTTGGTTCGATTCGTACATCCTGATAATGGACAGTTCATGACAAAACTTTTGGAGATGCTTAGTATAAGTGCACTAGATTCAGGTGCAGATGCTCTATTTTTTGCATTTTCCGAAATGATGATTGCAAAAAATATACCGCTTCAAAATATAACTGGAATGGCTTCTGATAATGCAGCTGTAATGGTAGGTAAGCGAAATTCTTTTTACACTAAACTCATAGAAATATGTCCAAATTCATTCCTCATGAAATGCATTTGCCATTCATCAGCATTAGTTGCTTCACATGCTTGCAAGGAATTGCCGAAAAGCATCGAAGAGCTAATGCTAGGAATTTCAACTTACATATCCGAAAGTGCGAAAAGTTCAGCAGAATTAGTTGAATTCCAAGAGTATTTTGGTGGGCAAGTAAAAAAAATTTTAAAACCAGCTAAAACTCGCTGGCTTTCACTACATCCTTGCGTGGTAAGGCTTCTCGAAAATTGGGAAATACTGAAATCTTATTTCCGATTGGCGTCATTTGAAGACAAGAGAAAAAAAGCGGACACAATATACGAAAATCTTGTAAAAACCAAAACGAAGGCCTACTTTTACTTTTTAAAACATTCGCTTCTTGTTTTTCATGAGTTCAACGCTCTTTTTCAGCACCAGAAATTGTTAGTTCACTGCATTGTTGAGGAAAGCAAATTTTTGGTGTTGAAAGTGTGTCGCCATTTCATCAAGCCTACCTTTTTTGCACTTCAATGGCATGCCATATTGAGAAACTAAAACCAAAACTCGACATATATTATCGCAGATTTGACCAGAATTTTCTTTGGACATGAATGTGAAAATACTTTAATTGAATTAGATGCTGCTGATAAAACAGAGGTGCAGTCTATTTGTCTAAACTTTTATAAAACTGCAGTGACGGAAATGGTGAATCGATTACCATTCGACGACGAATCAGTTACACAAATGGAATTTCTAAATCCAAATATAGCTTTCGACGTAGCTAAAAGTGGCAATATATCAATTTCAGCTATTTTAAAAAAAGTTGAAATAAATTCAGAAATAATTACTAAAGCTACTAAAGAGTACCAAAATATTTCAATACTTTTGAGCGATGATCAAAAATGTTCACTCAAAAAACTTCCTATTGACAAGATGTGGCATGAAATTTGTCATCTTCAAAATTTCAATGATGAAATTTTGTTTCCTAATTTAGAAAAACTTGTAAAAATAGCATTGACTCTACCTCACTCTAATGCTGAAGCAGAACGAATTTTTTCGATAATAGCAGACGTAAAATGTAAGAAGCGAAATCGATTGGGCAAAGAAATGATTAACAGCATCTGTCTAATAAGATCATCTTTTCAAACAAAAGACATAACTTGTGTGAATTTGGTTGTAAATAAGAATCACATATCATTACATCGTGCACAAAACTTTTATTCAGTTATATGAATTATTTTTAATGAGTGTTTTGATTAATTGCTACATTGTACCTACTTAATTCCTTTATTGACAAAGATACAAAAATCGTCAACCAACGAATAACAAATGCTTGGCGACAGTTTTGGAACGTAAGAAATCTGTTAGACCTTAACATCTCTAGCCAAACAAGAAAATATCTTTTTGATTCTTCAGTTCTACCTGTTATGACATATGGGTGCCAAACGTGGAATTCTACGAGATTCCTTGAGAACAAATTACAATCTTGTCAAAGGTCAATGGAAAGATCAATCCTTAAGATTCGGATCTCTCAACGTGTTAACCACAACGTAATAAGAAGTCGAACTAATTTTGAAGATGTACTTCTCAGAATGAGAAAATTAAAATGGGATTGGGCTGGGCACATAGCTCGAACAAGAGATGAACGATGGACCAAGATGGCAACAGAGTGGACACCATTAGACAGGAAACGAAATGTCGGAAGACAATTCAAACGATGGAGAGACGACATCAGCTCCTTTTGCCCGAACTACTGGTGGGAAGCTACAGATAGAAGAAGATGGAAATTGAGGGGGGAGGCTTATGCTCATCAACATTTTTGAATTTAAAAACAAAACATTTAATATATTTTGAACTATTTGTATTCTTTTACAACTTAATATTTTGTTTACGAGTGAATAAAAGCTTTTAATAATAATAATAATAATAATAATAATAATAATAATAATAATAATAATAATAATAATAATAATAATAATAATAATAATAATAATAATAATAATAATAATAATAATAATAATAATAATAATAATAATAATAATAATAATAATAATAATAATAATAATAATAATAATAATAATAATAATAATAATAATAATAATAATAATAATAATAATAATAATAATAATAATAATAATAATAATAATAATAATAATAATAATAATAATAATAATAATAATAATAATAATAATAATAATAATAACCTACTTAATTTATGAATTTCTGAGTTCCTTATTTTTCATGAAATATTTTATTCATTTATTAATTTGAATGAATTTTTTAATTTTCATTTTTGTTATATGTTTGTATTTTTTCTTCTTTTGCCTTATTTTTCATGAAATATTTCAAATATTTACTTTTTTGAATAAAAGTTGTGATTTTTATTTTTGTTATATTTTGTATTTTTCATTTTTTTTTGTGGGCAACATCATGGGCATTCGTTGACAACATCGTAGACAAAAAGGGCATTTTTGGTCCAAGTCATGGGTAAATCAATTGCAAAAGTCTGGCATCACTGCATGAGATATGACAAGATATGGTATTGAGTCCCTATGAGGTAAACATAACATGGTGAATTTTCTTATGTGGGTCGATGAGAAAGTGGTATACATAGCTGAATACAACGCAAAATCGGGACTGGCAAGAATGTTGTTCTCTGCTGATGAGTAGACATGCGGAATGCGGAGGCAGCAGTATATGAGAAGACCCTCTTTCTAAAATCACTAAGGTCAGCACAGTTAGAATGGACATATACTCGTAGACTTAAGTAACGGTCGTTAACTTCTGATTGGAGAATCTTTACGATCTCGTGACGGTCCAACCAAAAATCGTTATACATCAGAGATGGGCATTGAAGGCAATAATCAATGCTGAAAGTGTTGATCATTGGAAACTAATCTTGTAAAGAAGTGTGAGACGTGACAAGAGGGTTATGGTAGATTAATTTTTGGAGAGTGCAGAAATAGCTGCAGGAAGAGGTGATACACGGTAGCTTTGTATATAAAACACCAAGATGCATCCTGTGTTATAAGGACTGGCCACGATATCAAACCAACGACATCGTCTGGGTATCGTCAAATTCGAAAAACTTCACTATCGTCTCGGTATCGGTCTTGGTTTCGTATAAAGTATAACTCAGTCTCGGCACCAGTATCAGTATCGGTATCGGTATCAAATTCGCCACTCTATGAATACGTATGCATTAAGGTGTCCATCTCCAACAGGTGTTTCTACATTCTCTGTTGTTATATTCGTCCTTCACAACCCATTATGGCATATCAATTAATAACTGATTCTTTTGATTCCCTTATTGAGGGTGCGGCTTCAAACGATGACTTTATTATCGTAGGTGATTTCAATTTACCCGACTTAATTTGGATACCATCAGAAGACGAATCATTCTTTGTTCCCTGCAATCCCACTTCTGAAAAAGAATCTCTTTTCGTCGATCGTCTCTTTGAATCTGGCCTATTTCAAATAAATGGAATATCTAACAATCTAGGACGGTTGCTTGATCTCATCTTTTCATCAGACCCTTGCAATTCAATCGTCTCCGCAAGCTCCCATCTTCTTTCCACCCTAGACCACTACCATCCTCCTCTTTTTCTTCTTTTTGCATATGATCAAGGAATTCCTACAGTTGAGTCTGAATTATCTTACTATTTTAACTTTCGTAAGGCTGTTTACAATCAACCTTTTAAATAATATTGATTCAAATCTTTTTCTAAATCATTATACTGCCGTTGACATTGCTCTTACTTTTTTCTTTACTGCTATCTTTGATTACCTTATTCAATGTATCCCGTATTTTCCTCAAAAAATTGTTTATCATCTCCTCTCGGGTATACTAAAGAGTTGCGTACTCTTCGTAACCTTAGAAATAAACTATGGAATAGTTACTTGAAATCTCGAACTCCCTTAGATTTTTGAATTTACCAACAAGCTGCTGCCGATTTTTCTTCCCTCTGCGAATCACTCTACCATGATTATCTTGCCAAAATGCAGACAAGTCTCATTTCTGAACCTTAACGGTTCTACCAATTCATAAATGTCAAGAGAAAATCTAATGGCTTACCTTCATCTTTCAATTTTCTCGACACATCATCTGATGATCCCCAAGTAATAATCAACCTTTTTTGCCAATTTTTTCGGCCAATCGTACAGTGATAGTATAAATGAGCGACCTTGAATATTTTAGCTTCCTATCGAACAATCCGCATACGTCACTTGTGTCTGTCGATATAAGTCTTTGTTCGGTCTGCGAAAAGATCAACTTACTGAAAGACGACTTTTCTCCTGGTCCTGACGGTATCCCTGCCATTTTTCTAAAAAAATGCGTCAAGCACTTTCCGAGCCCCTTACATTTCTTTTCCGTCTCTCGCTTTCGCAAGCAGTGTTTCCTACTTTATGGAAAAATTCGTTCATTTTCCCAATTCATAAAAAGGGCAGTAGGAACTATATCTCAAATTATCGTCCGATAGCTAAACTCTCAGCAATACCCAAGCTCTTTGAAAGCATAGTCTATGATTCCCTGTACTTTCATTGTAAATCAATAGTTTCTCCTCTTCAGCAAGGGTAGGTCCACGACAACTAACCTTACCCAATTTGTTTCCATGACCCTTTGTGCTTTGGAAAAAGGCTTCGATGTTGATGTTGTCACCCGCGACTTCAGTAAGGCATTCGATAAAATATCTCACCAAATTATTTATGTTAAGTTGAAGGCCTTTGGTATTCCACCATCATTAATTTTATGGGTTAAATCCTACTTAGAGAACCGGCTTTATAGGGTAATATTAAGATGCTCCGAGTCTGAACCCATCTATGCCACCTCAGGCGTTCCTCAAGGAAGCCATCTCGGTCCGCTCCTTTTTGTCCTCGCTATTAATGATGTTGATAGCGTTACTTCATACTCTGACCTTTCTATTTATGCCGATGATATAAAAATTATAAAAGTTATATATAACTCTAACGATTCTTCCCTGCTTCAACACGACTTAAACTCCTTTCTTACTTGGTGTGACAAAAATTTCCTAGAACTAAATGTGATTAAATGTCAATCCATGAGCTTTTCGAGAAAACGGCTCCCCTTACCCCCTCGAACTTATTACTTCTGCAATGAACCTGATCTCGTAGTTTCCTCTATCCAAGATCTTGGCATAATTTGTGATAAAGAGCTCAATTTCCGCATGCACATCCACCATATTATTTCAAGAGCGAATTCTAGCCTTGGTTTTATAAAGCGCTGGTCGAAAGAATTTTCCAAACCTTACGTCACCAAGTCACTCTACACCACATATGTAAGACCCATTCTTGAATACGCCAGCCAGGTTTGGTCACCTTATCAATCCACACACGCAAATAGAATAGAATGTGTACAGCGAAGGTTCCTTTGTTTCGCTTTACGTAATCTCCCCTGAACTGATCCCCAAATCTTACCCCCCTATGAAGATCGATTGCAATTAATCGACCTACACACCCTTGCCAAAGGTCATGCTGTTGCCTACATACTCTTTGTCCACCAATTAATTACCGGTGCCATCGATTCTCCTGCACTTCTTCAATTGATTTTTATTAATACCAATCCACGTAACCTTCGATCCATTCCATTTTTCCACCTGCCCACCCACCGCGCAAATTATGGCCATAACAATCCAGTCATTAGAATGCTACGCCTAGTCAACTGTGAGCAGCATATTTTTGATTTCAACCTCAGTTCACCCTCCCTCAGAAGAATTCTTTATTTCAATTACCCATAAACCCTCTTTTATTAGAAATAATTTAAGCTAAGTAAATCAGATTGTTTAATTATTTAATTTAACTATCTTAATTTTGTTAATTGTAAATATTTAGGTTTGTTATGATTTGTATGTTAATCAGCTTGAATTAAACCAGTAAATGAATCGGTATCGGAATCGGTATCGGTATCGGTATCGGTATCGGTATCGGTATCGGTATCGGTATCGGTATCGGTATCGGTATCGGTATCGGTATCGGTATCGGTATCGGTATCGGTATCGGTGTCGGTATCGGTATCGGTATCGGTATCGGTATTGGTATCGGTATCGCTATCTGTATCGGTATCGGTATCGTTATCTGTATCGGTATCGGTATCGGTATCGGTATCGGATGGTTTCGGTCTGGTCTCAGTCACAAAAAAAAAAAATAGCACGACTTGGTTACATGTTCTTGATCTTAAGTTGAACTCGCAATTCACTTGATATTTTTAAGATTTAATAAAATATCATTACATATAAAATATTCATACTGAATAAAAAAAATGGACCTGTTGACATACCCTCAGAGGTTCTGAGCCAAGTTAATGCATTTTGCATCCACCATAAGAGGCTATTTGGGAAAATAAAAACCATCCCAGATTTAAAGAGTTATGTAATTGTGAAGTTACCAAAGAATGGTGACCTCAAGAACTATTACAATTGACGTGGTATCAGCGTTTTGTTCGTGTTTCTAAAATAAATGGCAACTACTGAACTATTATTCTCAGAAGGTTTAAGTCCAGGATCGAGTCTAAGAGTCAAGAAGCACCAAGCGGGCGTTTGCAATGGTCGATCTTGTGTCGATTACATTAAAATTTAAACACACAGGACCAAATGTCCGTCGACAAATTTTTCTTTCGAAGGAGCCCAGTATCAGCCCTTTTTGCTTAACGCCCAACACTTGACGCCATAAAGCAGCACTGGCAGTATAAGGGTTTGGTAGAGCATGCACTTCGTCTTTAGTGTGATGAGTTTTGAACCCATCTGTTGCGCTTAACCAGGGATATGCCTCTATACTTCTTGCATATCATTGTATTGCCAGTCATCGGACATGCTTCCTTCCACCCAAACTTGGTTGTTGATGAGTTGATGTATATGCACCCTTTCAACATAATCCATCAGTGCTTGAAGAGCACCGCAGGTAAAATATCAGATCTGCCGACTTTGTTGTTCCTGAGCTTCTTTATAGCTAAGTCCACCTCTTCTATACTGGGTGGTGGTACTGGGTCTTGATTGATTGGAGCTCAGTTGACATTCAGCAGCTGCCAGAAATGTTGTTGCGGTGACTAAGTTACCTTCACTGTTTCAAAGAGCCTGCGTTCCGGTTTTAAAGCAAGCAGCCAGTTGCTTGACTTTTTTATAAAACTTCCGGGTGTTGTTTCTATCGGGAGACTCTTCGATCTCCTTGAGCTGGGGCTGCGTACACCCTCTTATTTCTATGCAGCGCCTTCTTTTCCTCTCTTCTTCTTACTCGACCTCTCTTGCGCTGGTCTTGTTTTCCACTGCAAACTTCTCCCCTTCAAAGCCATTTACTTTGTTTTTTTTTTTTTTTTCATTTTAAGCTTATTCACCACACAATCCACTGCTGTTTTATAGAATTTAAATCGTATATTGTGATTTAAGTAACTGATGTCTATGTCCATGTAATTAATACCAGAGATATAAACGATGAGTGCATCATTTGAAAACGAAGCCCGTTGAGCTATATTTTACAGGGCTTTGTACATTTATTATACTTTTTATGTAGATTTTTAGCAGAAGTATCCATAAAACAAAACATAAAGAACACGGACCTCAAGGGTTTGTCTTTTCAGATTTAGAGACTGTTGAATCGTTAATTCTATTTCAAGCTTTTTTTATGTTCCCGCAAGCTGTGTGTGTTGCTGCTTTTACTTCATAAATGAATCTTTTCTTTTGTTTTTATTTCGTATTTGAGAGGGTTTTTTGTTTGTTGCAGACAACAGTAACACCAAAAGAAATGATAAAATAAATTTATTTACAAAAAAAAACTCATATTGCTATACCTAGATATCCCTGAACAAAATGTGCAAAACAGCTATTACTTCTTTAGGTTTTTTGTTATTTTGGTTTAACAGACAAACCCCCCTACCCCCCGTATATTATGAATTTATGTTTTTAAAAGAAAAGAACCGCAAAAATTGAGGGGTATTTGGTGTTATGAAAACGTTAAAGTATTTAATGTATCTATTGTTTGTATATGAAAGATGATTCCGATTCATTTAACTTTTTTCATATAGACAATATTTTTTTACGATCTTAAATAATGTTCTTTTGATGTCAGCAGCAGCAATGTACAAAAGAACAATACATTATTTTATTATTTTATAAAACAACCAAGCTCTGGAACTGGAACTGACTTAAGGCTAAAGATTTATCATGTCAAAGTCTAGACGTGTTCGGATGTCCGCCTCTGATACTAATTTAATGAAATAGATTCAAGGTGTCTGTTATATTACAAAAAATATATAGGTGCTGCTGATTTATAGGTCGATTTAACTTGTAGCGGCCGGGCGTTTGAAACTCGTGTATGCCTTATGAATTCATGTTTCAATTTTTGTTTGAACACGATTGCTTGATTGCAAAACACGTTGAATATTTAATAAGTTCTTATCGTAGGTGGATATGGAATTGAATGATAAATTTATTCGTTCATGTCGATTAGATCTTAGGCGACAAACTGTTAATATTGCCACACGTTAAGGCTTGTTTTATACAAATAGAGACTACCCAGCGGCAGCCCGCGAGAAAAGGCGACAATTGCTCAATATAAGAAAAGAAGTTCTTTAAAGAAGAAGTTCTAAAATTAAAACACAAATTCCAGGAGAAAAAATCACGATAAACAAATATATTTTTTATCTGGATGCTAAAAATAATCTCGCATGCGAAGACGATGATGGAATGACGTTTCTCCACCATTTAATTGGTGCCATCAAACAGCGGGCAGCGTTCAGAAACCCAGTTTTTATTTATAAAGCCGTCAGCCTATCAAATAACTTAAAAATAAATAAAATGAGCTTTTTAAAAAATAATCTCAAAAATTAAAAATGAAAATAGTATTTTAAAAAATAGTCTTATTCAAAATATTTCGACTTTTAAAATAATATCATTAAATATTGCAGGGCTACGTAGTAAAACACAGTTTAGGGAATTTTTTGAATTAGAATGATATCTTTTTCCTGTACGAAACATTTATCGAATCGAATGAAGATACCTTCACACACTTATTAGAGGATTATGAATTGTACTGGACCTTTGCATCGCGGACATCAACACATGGTAGAGCTAGCGGAAGATGTCTTTCCGGAATAAAGAAGAGTATCAAAACACCTTTCAATGTTGTTTCGTTCATGATTTGGAAAGGGCGTTTGTAGAAATTATAAATAATAGACAAACGCTGTTCATCATCCCAGCTTACATCAATTGCAGCTTTTGGCAGCAGGATTTTTCCTCATTGTACCTTCAACTTCTTTTTGGAATTTAAGGAACAAAATGGGCTCTGGACCTTTGGCACCTCATATGAGGGAAATTTGATAAAAAAATATCCCATCTACATAATTGGTCAGTAATTCGTCGAAAATAATTCAATTCCAAAATTCCGTTATAAATGTAGGTACTGTACCAGGTGTCTGCTATAGTTATTTTTTAACAAAAGAGAGTATCGATATTAACATATCTGGGAGGCAGACATATTGCTTAAGTTAAAACATTTTGTTTTGGCCTTTGAAGTACAGCGAAACTTGCATGGAGTTTTCCAAAGGCCTTTTTTTCAAAATTCCGTTATAAATATAGATACTATACCAGGTGTCTGCAATACTTTTTTCTAACAAAAAAGAGTATTATTATTAGCATATCAGTGAGGCAGACATATTGCTTTAATTAAAACATTTTTATTTTGCTTTTGAAATACAGCGGAGTTTGTATGGAGTTTCCAAAGCTTTTTTTTTAATTCCGTTATAAATACAGGTACTGCACCAGGGACCTGTTATTATTTTTGTCTAATAAAAGAGAGGATACAAATTAATATATCAGAGAGGCAGACGTATTGCATTAGTTAAAATATTTTTTTCTTGCTTTTGAAATACATCGGAATTTTTATGGAATTTTTCAAAACTTATTTTTTTAAATTCCGTTACAAATTTGGGTAATGCACCAAGCTGCTCATAATTTTTTTTTTTTTAATAAATGAAACTTTAAGAATTATTATATCAAAGAGACAAACATATTCCTTCAGTAAAAACTTTTTTTTCTTTTAATTTTTTTAATACAGCTGAATTTTTATAGATATTTTTAAGGCTTTTTTTCAAAATTTCGTTAAAAACAATTAATGTCACCATGTATCTGCTAATATTTTTTATAATTAATAAAAACTATACTACTTATTATGTCAAATAGCCAGACGTATTGCTCAACGGGAAATACATTTTGTTGTATGTATATGAAAAGAAACAGTGAAATATGTATGGAGATTTTTCCCTAATATTTGTATTTCGAAATTCCGTTAAAAATCCAGGTACTACAGCAGGTATCTGAAAACTATTTTTTTTAGTTAAATGGACTATAAGTATTAAAATATAAAATATTTGAACGTATTCCTTCAAGAAAAAGTGCTTTTTTGTACCTAAGAAAAAAAGCTTATTTTTTTTAGGAATTTTTCTAGACCATTTTTAAAAATTCCGTTACTCCTAGAGGTACTACGCCCTATGTCTGCCTTTACTATTTTTGAATAGCAAAAACTATGTAGTCTAACATATCAAAGAGGCAGATGTACTGCTATCACGTTTTCGAGGTCGATTTTTTCGACTTTTGTGAGCCCACTGCTCCCAGAGGTACTATGACTTTGGATTAGGAATGCCCATTCCATGCTCAGGAGGTCTAGGACAATACCTCCACTTAATATGAATCGTACTGAAATACCGTAAGTCTGCCGACCACTGGCTCTTAGACTATAGGTGTGTTCCATGCCGACTTTCAAACAGTTTGAAACCGCCAGATTTAGTCCGAAGTCGTTCCACACTTGAAAGTTTGTACTGTTTCGGACCAAAAAGAGCTGTCATAAAATTTCCCCTCCTTACCAGATTTGGTCCGAGAAATTTCTGGTGGCTGTTTTGTACTAGCTGTCAAATATGCCAAGTTGACGTAATTTAGACGTTTGTTGCATTCAAATTACAAAAAACCAAACCTTTATTAAGGGTTACCCAAGTGCAACTTTTATTTCTATTTTTATTTTCATTTTAATAAGTGTGTATATTCTTTAATTTTGTTTTTCTTTAAAATAATCAAATGATATTTATAAAATTATTGCACTCAGCAAAACTGTTTAAAAGAACACATTTGTAGTACTTTTTGGCAATTTAGTATTTCTTGTATATTTCAGTATTATTTCTTAAAAAGAGAAGAGATTTAAGCATTATGATTTACCACCGTGTAGGTAAGTATTTAGCACACTACTTTTTTAAGCAAAGATAAAAATGCACTAAAAAACAGGGCTAAAGTAAGGCCGCACCTCCATTAGAAATATTTATTTCAGATATTATATCAGACATTATTTCTGAAGTTTATATTTCTTTACTATGTGGGCAAATTATGTCGTGACATTTCATTTTTCGCGAAAAATCAAACAGTAAAAAAGACCATCAAGTAAGTGGTAAAAAATGAGTTTCAAATCACTTTTTGGCTTCACAAGACATAATTTCCATACAAAGTCAAATTATAACATGGAATTTCCACTGAAATGAAGGAATATAACATGAAAATGTGCAAATCAGTATCAACACTCGACGTCTTGTGGGAAATTTGTGTCCGGTCAAGTTGAGGTGTCACAAAACGTCAAAATTTATTTCTCCGTTTATTTCTTCTAAGAAGACAAGAAATAAATAGAGAAATCTATGTATGAAAATAAAAAAAATCCAGACATAAGGGGACTCCACAAGAAATATTGACTACATGACACATTTCTTGCAATCATTTATTTCAAGTGGAGGCTCAGGGTAAGTATGCTCATTTTATACACTCAACATCTTGGGGTTTTGTGACGTCACAATCTTTTTTAACCAACTTTTATTATTAATCAAACGATTGGTTTAAAAGGAGCAATCAAATTACTTTATTTTTTTGCTATTTTCCGAACAAAATCAGAGATGATTATGACGTCACACATCGTGACAAAAGCAAAAAACCATTGAATGTTTGCTTAAAAGAGATAAAGCGAAGCAACTGGATGCAGCATAATTATGAAAGATGAAAAGGTAGGCATAAATGAATTGTAAAAGATATGAAGCAAAACTCCATTTTGGTTTGTGGTGCTCTTATGTTTTAAATGCAGAAATTTGTTCTTTTCTTTAATATCCACGCCAGGGGTTTTGATGAATCATATTACAACTCCATTCTAAAATCACAAATTTTTCCTTCAAACAAAGGCAATTTATGAATATTTTTTGTTCTTTATTTTAATAAACTTGAAATTTTTATTAACTTTTATTTTTTGAGTTGTTATTCTTGAAAATGTTTTTTGAGATTTATGATTAATGTACGGCAACTCTAGCCGAGTATGTCGTTTGACGTTTTGTCCGAATTAGTGCAAACTAGTGCCCAAGCCGTTCCACACATTTTGACAGTTTTTCTCCTCTCTGAGAGAAGAATGTCAAAATTTGACATTTAGCCCGAAACAGTGCGAAGAATCCAAGGAACAAACCTTATATTTTCAAACTCGAACAGAAAGTGTTCAGAAAGTCATTCACGCTTACGAAATTGGGCCCCAGGAGGCCACATAAGTACATACGTAAGAACAAATTATTGGCATTGAATGTTCGTTGTTGCTGTGTAGTATTCAAAAAAAAATCATCTCTTATAAGATTTTAAGTGGCCTCAGCTTCAAGGAACTCATTCTTTTTTTTTCTTAATCGCTTTCATTTGGTTCACATGAATCATGTTATTAATTTCACCCTACCACAGACAAAAAAAATATAAATGTTTCGTTTGTCTCTGACCTAACTGACCCAATGCGTGGGCATCGATCAGATCAATGGGGAACTTTCTTAAAATATAAAGTACACCAATATGCGGTGGGTGAAAGGTCATTCTGCTTCGCTTCTTCTATTATTGTTTTTTTTTTTCACTTCTTCCACATCTGCGTGTGTCGCCGTCGGGTTATTCTACATCAACCCTTAGGTATTATTTTTTTAAATCTTATCTATTCGCAATTCAAATCTGGAAAATGACACCGCTCAAGCCAAAAATACGCTTAAAATCTATGACAGCATAGTCTAATGGCAGGCGGCGACAATGAAAACAAAATTTTGTCGGATGCACTAAAGTAGGTATACATATCTACAAAATATTAAGCATGGATCTAACTTTGTAAACCTATATACCTACTTAGATAACGAGAGATGAGTTTACGTTCAATTTCATGCTCCGTTAAGACTACAACTAGATACTATAAAGTTGATACATGTTCCTACAGATGGATAGCTTCCTCTTAGGTTCCCTGTTCCAGTCACTCATCTTGCAATGGTTTTGTACTGTGTTTCGTTTTTTTTTGTTTTTATTTTTGTTTGTTTTATTTATTTGCTTTATTTTTTATTTTAATGCAAAGCATCTTTGGATCGTTGGACAGATTGACTGACCAGCCATTTACTGGCTGTCCCGTATGGCATGTAAATAAGTGGCCTAATGATATAGTGCCCTTGGCTCTTAAATTGGATGTGTGCCCGTGCATGCTTGTAAGATTCTTCTTATTTTGTTCCGTGATTTTACTTTTTTTTTCTTGTGTTCCATAATAAACTTGCATCTCTGACGAATAGGAGGATATAGAGAATAAAATGAACAAACTTATCACATGGACGGACGGCTTACAAGGTGTTTCAGTTAAGATGAAACCAAAAGTTTCAAAATGTTTTCTTAAGTAAAACAGTTTTGTAGGGAAAAAGGCAGAAAGTAATATTGATTCCCTTAGACTCAACAATTTGATTTCACGAATATGTGTCACACAGGAAACCCTAGGGGTCAGGGTCATAAAGCAGAAGTTCGGAGCCCAGAAGACAGCCCTTGTCCTTAAAGAAGAAATGACGGGACGCTTCTCTCAACGCATTCTCCCAGGCTCTCCGACACCACTTTAGCCTAACAACAGGATACATCACTTTTCACCGTAGAAGAGTTGAGTTAAGCCGTTGAAGCCCTGCTTATCCGAAAAACATGCCCCCAGCAACTGCTGAGGATGTGCAACAGCTGCAACAGCTGCCTCGTGGAAGGTGCCTTTCCTAAGAACAACGCCTGATGCTGATCAGTAAAAACAAAGGAGATCCTGATTCCCCATCTGCATACTTCTATGTATGTTGGACACTGCCAGCAAGCTCTTAGAAAAAATGCTGAAACCTCGTTTAACAGCTGCAGTACAAAGAGCCAGGTGAATGAGCAGAAAAACAGTACGGCTTCCGGAAAAGCCGCTTCACTATTAGAGCCATAGAAGAAGTAGTGAAGGCAACCCAAAACGCCCAACCAACGAAAACCAATTCTCTAGAAAGATCGTTTTACTGGTGAGACTTTTGATGTACGAAACGCTTTCAATTCAGACAGGTGGAATGACATGCTTGACACGCTCAATCGAAGGTCCAACTTTTCATTTACCTATTGCGGATAGTGGAGGAGTTTCTCAGTAACCAAGAGCTGACATACAACACCACAGATCAGATGCTCCAAGGTGGAAAGTGAACACCTCTGGATCAGCACAAGGATCCATTTTAGGACCAGACGTATTTAACATGACAACCTGCGTATGAAAATGCCTGAAAGCATTACCACGGCGAAAAAGACACCAAATACGGACAAAAAAAAAGTTGAATCAGGTCATGAGAAGAACAAATTTCAGCATGGACAAACATGGCCTCACTCTAGGTACAAAAAAAAAACAAGATAGTCCTCCTTACGAAGAAGTAAGTCCCAACGATACGATAATGGACTTCAAAGAAAAATCCGAGGTGATAAGGAGCAAAGATGGATTAAAGTATCTTGGAATGAGACTGGACACAAAGCTTTTTGGCAACATTTTAGAGCAGCAGCAGATCACAATCACAACTATACCTAGTAGACTTACGGCCAGCAAACGAGATCTCAACCACATCACATGCCATCCTCCTATATGGAAATGAGATTTGGGCCGATGCACTCAAATAAGAAAAGTACCAGAAGCAAATGGCAGCAGTACAGCACCGTGGAGCTTACCGAACGATGTCGGAACCAGCCGTTCTTTTAGTTGCAGAAGTGATTCCCATCAAGTTCCTAGTGGCAGAAAGTAAATAGGTCTAGGAAAAAAAACTGAAATTAGAGTGGAAGCTGTCACCGAAGAGGCAAATCAACGTATGAAACAGAAGTGGGAAGGGCGCTTGAGTTCGGAAAGTATAGAACAATGGACGGTGAGGCTGATCGGGAAAGTGGCTGAGTGGTATGAACGGAAATACGGTGAAGTAAGCTATCACATCGCCAGTTCTCACCGAAAATGGGTATTTCAATAATTTTTTCCATAAGATCGGGAAATTGAACAGCCCAGCGCCCAGTCTGCCAGTATGGAGACTCTGAAACATGCGATAACCAACACTCTTTCTTCACCTGCAGCAGATGGGAACCTGAACATCGAGAACTAGTGAGCATTATTTTGGTGACATCATGTCAGAAAAGAACTGAAAAACCCACGAAACTACTAAGAAAAAGGTTTTATGAAAATTGACAACTTGTTTTTCCCAACAAGCGTGTGGGGTCTGGAGACATTTCCACATTTGTTTCGCGTTAAAAATATTAAAAACTTAAAAAAATCGAAATCCTATACTTTGACATCAAAAAAAGTATGCTCCCGAAAAGTGGAAATAATGAAATTTTTACCGAAGGGATATATCAAAATATAAATGTTAAATAGACTCACCTTCGGGTACAATTTCGGTGTTGCCACTTTTTCAGAAAATTTTTTTTTATATAAAAAGGTGGGACTTTCACTTTTTTGGTAGATTTTAATATTTTGAACGTCAAATGCCAAACGCGTATGTGAAAAATAGCGGTTGACCTCGTAAAAGATAGGTGTTTAGTAGAATCGCATACATTCTTTTTCCAATACACGTTTGGCGCCTGGAGGCGTTTCCGCAACTTTTTTTCAGGTTAAAAATAACCAAAAAAAGGGGGAAGTTCTACCTTTTGACATACAAAAGTGGAAACATTGAAGTGGTGCGTCTACTCAACACCTATTATTTAAGGTATCAATTGTTATTTCCCAACACACGTTCGGGATCTGGAGGCGTTTCCTTTCTTTTTTTCATGTTCAAAATGTTAAAAATGATTAAAAAAGTGACATACAAAAAGTATGTTCACCATTTTCTACAGATTGGGCACAATTTTTGAAAATATGTAGCGTCCAAGCAACAGGATTACATCAATGGCTACTTAGCTTAAATTAAATCTTTAGCATGTCAGAAATTAATTACAAATATAAAAAGAAAGTCTCTCCACAAAAAGCGCAGGAATTTCGATTTCCTGACTTGACTACAGATTGGGAGCCACTTTTCAAAATGGTGTCCAAGCTACATGAAAAATTACTCCCAAGCTAAATTTTCATTCTTATTATATACTTCTGAAAAGAATGAGTTCCAGTCTTAAGAAAAAGATCCCCGCCAAAAAGAACACTATTTGGTTAATTCTGACAATAGAGTTTGTGCGCGCTAATATCAGAAACTAAATTTCTGATTGCAAAAATTCTTTTGAGTTCGAATTTTTATTTTTTAGGAGAAGGTTTTAGGGTTAAAAGTTTGTGTTGTAGGGTGAAATGGGGTAAACACAAAAAAGATTCCGATTTTGAAAATTCGTTTTGTTCTGAAGGATTATGCTTAAAGGATAGACTTAGAGGTTTGTTTTACCGCTAGATATTTTTCTGAACTTATCTACCTACACAGATAGGGTGGAATTGGGTAGGAATAAAAAGTGAAACTAAGTTTGTATATCCTTTTTGTGTTGGAAAGGTTTTACATAGAGGACATTATGCCCTAAATACTTTTCAAAATTCATGTATTTATAGGGTGAAATAGGGTTAGTAAAATATTGAACAATGTACGGTGGTTTCCTGGGTCTATTGAAGTGGATGGGAAGTGTCCATAAATAATTAAATAAAATTTCGACTTTAATGACATTAACTGTGTTTTCAATGCTCATATGAGTAAATCTGCTTAAAAATATAATAACAAAAATTCGAACTACTTACTATGTACATGTACATATTCATAGAAGAAACCAGTGATGGAGTTTCTTATTTTTACTTTTATCTTATATGAAGAAATGCGTACAAAACACTAACTTAACTTTGTTTTGTTATAACGTTTTCCAACGTTTTTTTTACCCGAGCGAAGGCGGCGAGGGCCAGCTAGTAGTTTATAAAATCATAACTAGGTATCAATAGGCGTGTTTTATTGGGAAAGCTATCCGCAGCACAGTGAAATTTTATATGAATTACAAAAACAACATCGGCAGCAAAATCCCTGTCGATAAAAGTTAAAGAAGAATCCTGCTGCCGATAAACTTTTGACGTTTGTTCAAGTATCGAACTCCATTGAATAGGATTTTAGTGTGTTGTCATTGGTACGATTGGTACTTTTATGTGTCTCGAATTCTCGATGGCTATGTTCGTAGAGTAGAATTATGTTGAATGAATGGCCCTGTTTAGACTGTAACTTTTCACTTCGTCATGACCATGTTTTTGCAGAAGAAATCGGTGAGGAGAAAATTTCACCCATAAATATATCGTCATGGCGGCGTAGTGAGCATTTACAGTCTAAACAGGGTCGTTCGTAAGTGCATGGTTTTTTTATTTTAGGTTTTCGATAAAATGAACAAATGATCCTATCCTTCTATGCTATGCTAAAAAAAAACACGACCTTAAATTACTTTAAAGTGTAAAATTTAGCATTTTTATATTTTAGAAGTGACAAACAAGATATATTCTGCGGACTGTCAAACGATAATTAGCAAACCACAACATCAATACGCATTCTAAAAGGCATTTATCTTCACATTTTCTTAGCACACATCTTACTGGGTTTATATTTAATGGCAATTTGCATCTATAGGCAACCGAACAAATTACTCAAGTGAATGGAAGGTTAAAATTCATGATCATTCCCATTTCACAATTCACTATTCGCAGCTCATATGAAAAGCTCTTTATGTAAACCTTTAGTCTATAAGGACCAGTTTGTACAAACATAGTTCAAATTTTGATCCGGTTCTCAGCAATTTTAAGTCACTGCTTTTGGTGGATTAATAGCTACTTGTACAAACGCGGTTCAAGTTTTTATGCGTGGTTCAATTATTTTAGCTCACTGATTTCGGCAGTTTAACTGAGGTTCAACAATGGTCAAGCTTGAAATTGTTATAACAACATACTTGAACCTTGAATCATCGTTGGAGCCTGTTTAGATTGGGAAAATTGAGTCCGGACTCGTGAGTCTCATCGTGTCTACATTGGAAAATTTGGGGCGCCTCAAAACACATAGAAACAACAACAACTTCAATGTTTTGCGCATTGAAACAACAACAAATGAGACTTATGAGTCGGATGTTTATGTTTTCTTCATGCCTCACGACATCCCTGACCACCCACTTCTCTTGTCCAGTAAC
Organism: Dasysyrphus tricinctus; assembly: GCA_963921185.1. Taxonomy (NCBI): domain Eukaryota; kingdom Metazoa; phylum Arthropoda; class Insecta; order Diptera; family Syrphidae; genus Dasysyrphus; species Dasysyrphus tricinctus. The sequence goes on from OY992532.1 coordinate 183,167,867, forward strand.
CGCCGTGAGACCGTCCTCAGCCTTCCCAATCTAAACAGCGTCTTGCATTTCAGTAGATCCGATGAAATCGATGAGTCACAAATGCTGAACCATGGATCAAATTTTAAACCAGTTAGGACCCGTTGTACAAACGTGGTTCAAATTTAAATCCGTGGTTCAAATATTTTAAATGGCTGATTTCGGTGAAATTACTAGGATTCAGCGATGGTGCAAGGTTCAAGTATGTTATAGTAGCCAATTTAATGCCTGAACACAACTGAAACTATCTGAATTTCAAGGAGGGTTCAAGCATATTTGGCTACTAACGTACTTGAACTATCGTTGAACATCAGTTAATCCGGTAAAATTGGTGAGTTAAGAAATGTCCAATGGAAAACTAGGTAAATGCATCAAAATTAGCCATAAAGTCATGTCCTTATTGTAATTATTATAAAATTATCACTTATAAACAGTGGCGATTCCTCTCAGTTGGCTAGGTTGGCTGCGCCAACCCTATAATTTCGTCTTAAATACACGTACTACAAACAATTTGTTTGTATTAAAACTTGAGAATAAAGTATCCTTTTATGTTGAAAAAAAAACAACACCCCAATCCGTTTAAATCATTATAAAACCAGCAAAACCTATTTAAATCGAGCCATTCACTGCAACCCCTACGTGCTATATTAATCCCATACAAAGTAGGAATCTCTTTATTTTTCTTTCAATGGCCGTGTTGGCTACACACATTTGCGCCAACAAATCTCATACAAACTACATATTATTCCCGATGTGCTGTGTCACTCTATCTTTAAGAACAGACCCACAAAAATACCCACACAGGTTGGCTCTATTGAAAGAGCCACCGCCTGGGGAGAAAAATGTGAGTTGATTGCCGACCAGTACCCACCAGTGGAGAACCTAGTTATCTGAAGCAAATGTCTTAGTTCGAATTTTATATGGTTTACTTGAAAAAATCATAACTCCCATTCTACTCATCCGATCTTCAAGGTTAAGGTCTTTAAATAAAGCCAAAATGACACGCTATATTGTGTGAAAAAATCATTGAAAAGGGGTAAAAAATTTCATACTAAAGGGGTGATTAAGTCTGCCTTCAATTCGATTTGCAGCATTCTAAATTCAAAAGTTGATGAAAAATTTCACAATTTGAAAAAAACAAAAAATGCTTATTTTTTGCTTATTTACTCTTCTAAGATTATGTTATACAATGTCTTACCATCAAACCTATGCGGTGCTAAAATTTTTTTTAATGATTTTTTTACAAATTAAATGCGTTTTAATTAAAAAACTGATCGACATAGCTTCATTAATATAATGATTACTCAAACAAATCTGCATGAATCTTTATAATTAAGGTTGAAAAATACTGTCAGTAAGATAATCGTTAGATTTATAAAAAAAAATGTTATTTTTTACATGGTAACTATGAAAAAAATGTAAAAACAATTTGAAGTAATGTTTTTTTACACCTACTTAATGGCATTAATATCAAAAAACTTCATATAAATATTGAACATAGAAAAAAAAATTTAATCAAGTATTTAAATTTAGTATAAAGACTTAATATATGTAGGTAATCACAAAGTTGTACATCCAACACCAGAGCAGGAAATAAATATTATTTGAATTTAATACATTTAAAACATGCTTTGTTGTACATTGTTCCGGCCTCACTAAAACGTTAATTACTTTTTAAATTACCAACGGATTTTAATGAATCAGATTTTTTCGATTAACAATTAAAAATACTTTTATTTTAATGTATCATACATCATTGTAAACCACGGAAAAGCTAAGAAAAAATGTACACAAAAAAAATACCTTTAATTTTTGCATATGAAAATAATTGAAAGAATTCAGTATAAATGTAACTTATCAACATTGGTATTTTTTTTTAATATTCCAAAATGAGGTGTCAAATAATGGATTATAATACCTAATTTAAATTATTTTCAGTCAAACAAAATTATAAAAAAACTTCCCAAGAAATTTTAGGGGGAAACAAACTTAGGGCATCTATATAAATATATGCTTTTCGAGCACATTTACCAGAAAAATACATAGCTTGAATATTAAGGAACTAAAATACACCTTATTTATGATTTAGTATTTGTCTTAATAAATCAGAAATATCTAAATTATAAAGCTCAATTGGAAGTAAAATATCAAAAATGTGTTTTTTAAAAAGTCTCACATTAAAAACTACTAAATTAATCCCCCTTTTGGCAAACTTTATGGCTTATATTTATCAACCAAGTCCACAAAATGGATTTAATTTTTCAAAATTTTATTTCACCAATCCTAATAAAAAAATTGATATGTGAAACATTGCTGTACGTTGCTCAAAAGCTTGAGTATTGATTTTCAATTTATTAATTAATTATAAGAAAATTCACATTCTGATAATTTCCAAGGTAGCCGTAGAAACCAAATAAAATCAAAAATTGTCGATCCAACTGCATTAAATTTGCTATTAGTCGAGAAATACTGCTTTGATTTTTAAAAATAAGGTGTCTATTGACGTTTTTCTATTTTAGCTCAGAGCAGATCAGATCAGATTCAAAACACAAAAATAATTGAATCAGAGGGCTCAGATAATAAAATTTTCAATTTCTGAATCTGATCTGATCTGCTCTGAGTTAAAAAAGAAAAACGCCATATAGAGAGATTAATCCTCAATTTTTTAGAGCGTTACAGTTTACAGGTTACATTTTCATAAAATTTGAGTAGCTGAGATGCCTCGAAAGGCTTAAAAGCATGTTTTTTACTATATTTACAATAATTTCATCCTTATTTTTCAAAGTGTTTAAATATATGTAATAATTTGGACTAATGTGTCAATAGAGAAAGAAATGTTGTCGAAGATAAGAGAAAGTGAAAATTTTTAGGAACCGGTTCTCGAAATTTTTTTGAAAATAGAGTGACGACTGGATTTTATGTAGGTATAGATAAATGAGTTGTATTAAAACTCATTATAGAGGAAAAAAATTAAAAAATTTTGCTTTTATTACATTCAGCTTTGATCAAAGGATTATTCGCAGCCAACCCAGAACTCAAGACCAGAAATCGCCACTGCTTATAAAGTCATCTACTCCATGTGTAATATGAGTCTGCTATTAAACGACGTCTTTTGAATCATGACTTTTTCAAAATTTAATGAGTGCAAACGAGGACAAAAAATTTGATTTCACTTTCACAATGTTAAATTTCAAAAAAGAGTCAACTAAAAAGTCTTCGTGTAATAGCAGACTAAATCATGACTTTTTTACTTTGACCATAGTCTACCAACATACCCCTACCCCTTTTTTTTCTTTTGTAGCTGCAAAATCAATTTTCGTATCTGAAAATGGCAAATAAAGAAAAAATGATTGAAACCATAAATTATATAAATATATAGTTATATTTCCCATTTTACTTGCAAATAAGTTAGCTTTTGAAAATAATTTTGGTTTATTTCTACTTTTAACTTTCACAAAATTCACTTTTGTGTCGTGACAGCTGTTCAGGGGTACCATATTGCAAATACAAAAATATAGGCCGCTGCGGATGCGTTTTATTGGAAATTTCTCACTGTACTATATATAAAATCCCATAAAAACACGCCTAATGTCTTACCCGTAACAATGGAAATTTCTTTTATATTTGACAAAAATGTGCTTTTGACATAGTTACACTATCTACTATGTAAAACAAGATTTGAAAAACAAAGAATAGAATATAATAATTATGCGCTTTCCCTTATCATTTAAAGACAGTCGCATACGTTCGTACAAACAGAGTTGCTCTTACTCCCTCCTGGAATAAATTTACTTAATTTTAATGTTTGTCGCATTTAATGCACAGCACCCTGTGAATGAGCAGTTAAAATTATTGGTCATCATAAACACTGAGACAGGGTAGGTATATATGTATATATCCATCATGAATTATACAATATTTTTATTTGAATATTTTGTGGGTAATAAAAAGCACCTTGCTAGTTACATATTTTGTTTGATTATTAAAACTGGTAGAATTGTGTATATATTTTCATTTGATTTACAACAGGATTTTGTGTTTGTTGTTTTATTACAGAAACTCCGGATACCTTCCGGGAATCTTCATTGAAATAATTTTTATTCGTTAACACGTTTAAAAGTTTTTTTATTGTTTGGTATAAAGTGGCACTTAAATCTCCTTCATAACTAACAAGTTAAAACTTCGTAAGGGGGTGGTAGGTATACTATCTACTTGAAGAATGTGAATAGGTATTATACATGTGGCAGCTCAATTAAACTACATATATAACTATTAATTAAAAATTATATCTTCAAAAGGTTTTATGTTTGCATTGCTGTTGAAAATCGGGATGCCTTATGGGATACACACAAGTACTCATAAATAAGTATATACATAGTCACATAGGACTTTTACATCATGCCTGTTTATTTAAACTGTAACAGATGGGAGGAGGACTTCCAAATTTCAACAATTACTTGCATGAAGAAAATATTGAAAATTGTGTGGCTATCGGAGATTTTAACTCGAGGATAGGAGACAAAAAATATATATCGTCGGCCTCATAAGCAAACCTCGTAACTCCACCTTTTACTGAAAATGATTTTTGAATGCCATTTTATAGAAAATTTGTCAGCGAAGCAACCCACAAAATTTGGTTTTTCTTTTAAAACTCTAACAGCCCTATTATTGACACGATTCAAAACTAGTTTTAACGTAAAACTAGTTCTATATAGTCTGGGAGCCCACCGTAGGATTACCTATCTCATCGCGGCCACGCAAAAATTGGATGCCAACCGACAGCTTTAGTCCAAACATTTACAAAACTGCTGGTCGGACAAGCTTTATCTGGTCGCAATGGTTAGAAAATGCACTTTTCAGGTTGCATTTTCCGCTAGATGTACCTATAATATAAGCAAACTTATATAAATGGGGTATCAAATGAAAGCTAGGACTGTCCTCTACACGATAGCAATGTTCGGACATAGTTTTTTCTTGTCTGTTGCCACAAGTCCGACCACTTTTCTAAAATTAGTGATCTTGTGCATCCTTAGATGAAAATGAAAAAAAAGTGGTTAAGGCCACTTTCCTAACCATTTGAAATGATTTTACTCAGTTTTCCCTGATGTAAGACGCAGTGTTAAAAAAAGACCATTTTTTAAAAAAATAGTCGGACTCATCGTAACAGCCAAAAAAAGTCAGTCCGACCAATGGTATCGTGTAGAGGACAGTCATAGCTTTCAGTTGATACCCCATTTATAAGTTGCTTATATTAAAGGTACATTTAGCGGAAAATGCAACCTGAAAAGTGCATTTTCTAACCATTGCGACCAGATAAAGCTTGTACGACCAGCAGTTTTGTAAATGTTTAGACTAAAGCTATCGGTTGGCATCCAATTTTTGCGTGGCCGCGATGAGATAGGTAATCCTACGGTGGGCTCCCAGACTATATAGAACTAGTTTTACATTAAAACTAGTTTTGAATCGTGTCAATAATAGGGCTATAAATAAACTTAAATTCAAATTTTAAATAGCACATAACTCCATTTTTATTCAGTTCCCGGGAAAAACTCGTAACTTCAGCAAACCTCGTAACTATTATTCATGCTAAGTAAAACTCGTAACTCCATTAAATGCAGTTTGATTTGCACCGCATTTGTTTAATTTATAAACGAAGGCTGACAATTTCCTCATAACGTCAAGTTATGAAAAAAACCTCATAACTTCAAGTAACTTCAGATGACACTGGTAAGAATACCTTGTAACTCCTATAAAACAAAAAATATTGTTTTTTTGTTTAAAACATTGAATTTTTATTAAAACCATTATTTTTTAAAATATATTTGTGCAAAAAAATATGATGATATGTTGAAAATAAGCGCCGTGAGACATTTTCGTCTCTCCTGTAAAATTTTGAATTTGTGAGTTACGAGGTCTTGTTATGAGGCCGACGATATACCGAATGAAATTACATCTTAAAACTGCCTGATATCAAACAATAGAGTTTCTAAGGACAAGGTATTAAAATCGAAAGGGCGCAAGGTGTTAGAAGCATGTGAAGATGTTGGTATGGTAATTCTAAACGGTTTTACTCCAGAAGATGCGGACGGAAGTTTTACTTTCATTGAATCAACTGGATCATCGACAATAGATCTTTAGCAGTGTGACCTATTGCATGCTTAAGAATATAAAAGACTTTAAAATAGGAGAACAGATTTTTTCTGACCACATGCCTCTGGTGCTGTCTCTGGAGCTTGAAAATAACCATCGGGATGAAAATGAAATGAGGCTGAGCTCGGCTTTCAGGAATTCAGCTGGTATTCCGTCCAGTCCAGCTGCCTTGTTGTTTTTGAGGAGATTTATTGATGTAAGGATTTCCGAATCTGACGGGGGTTCGATGTCAATACCCCTATAGGACCTGCGCATCTCGTTTAGTTGGGGCACTTCAGCACTCTGCTCAACTGAATCCTCATTTAGCAGGGCACAAAAATGGTCCTTCCATCTACGAAGCTGATCCTCAATTGATACCAAAAGTGTGCCATCCACATCCATTACAGGATGATTGGTGTTGCTTTTTTTCCCGATAACATCTTTGGCAATTTGGTGCAATTCCCGGATATCTCCTCTTCTGGCAGCGATTTCCGCATTATCTGCGAGCCCATCTAACCTCACCCTCTTGTCACGTCTCACACAACGATAGACCATCTTATGTGCAATGCGGTACTCTCTTCGCAGGTCAGCCTTTCGTTGAATATCAGCTTCGGCGTTTATTTGGATTTTCAACGATTTGCGAAGTTCGATCTTATCCCAGGTGTCTTGGGACATCCAAGAGTCTCTACGTCTCGTTCGCTTGGGTACAGTTTCGGATCCAGCCTCCATAAAAACACTTTTAATTTCACCCCACATCTCATCAATTGTTGAATGCTCGATTCCGTTTAATGACGAGGCTCTGTTGTTAAGGGTGGTGACATAGTTTCGACATATGTTGGGGTCATTTAAAGCATTAGTAATGAATTTTGAGCTCCTTGCTGCATCCTGCGCTGGTTTTTGTACGGCAGCGGTTCGTAGTTTGAGACTCATCACAACCAAATGGTGGTCGCTTCCCACATCGGCATTTCTTATACTCCGGACATCACACATAGACTTCCTCCATCGCTGCTGAATCATGATATGATCAATTTGGTTTTCGGTTTGACCATCTGGATGCACCCAGGTAATTTTGTTGCACGTCTTATGCTTAAATACAGTCCCACCTATCACAAGACGATTCGCGTTACAAAAATCGACAAGCAAGTCACCATTTTCATTCCGTAACCCCAAGCCATTTCTTCCCATCACGCGTTCCAGTCCGTAATTGTCTGAACCGACTTGGGCATCAAGGTCTCCCATAACGACTATGATGTCGGCTCTCGGAACACTACTGTAAACCGAGTTAAGATGAGTGTAGAACGCGGTTTTGTCTTCCTCTATCGCTTCATTTGTGGGGGCGTAGCACTGAATTATTGTGACGTTACGAATTTTTGAACGAAACCTTGCTGTCATTAATCTCGCAGAAATGTTTTTTTATTTACCCAGAATATTTGGAATTAGCATTTTGCATTTCTTTATTCAACAGAATATTCCGAATAAATCATTTTGTTGTTCTTTATTCATTGCGAAAAGTTTTAAGTGCATTATTTTGTATTCCATGAGAAGAACGAAATATTGGGTGCGTTTATTTCAATTGAACTGGTATTAAATTTCATAAAATTTTCCCAAGTTTTTGACAGATACCGATAGTTTTTTTTATTTTTATTTCGTGCACAACAAACAAAATAATTGAATTTTCATGTTTTCAACAAAACTTCTCCGTTTGAACGAAGTGTTAAATTTAGCAACTTTCAATATTTTATTTTATTTTAAAATCCGAAGAAGAACAAAATCCCTCCATCTGAAATCACTGTTTTGACAGTAACATTTCTTGTTATTAAGAATAATTTTTGTTTTGGTTGGATAGAATTTAAAATAATATTACAAGTTTTAAAATACATAGCATAGGATTTAGGATTTCTATTACTAGCAGTGGAGGAGGAAGAAAAAAATTAAATCAAGTCAATCAGCCTTATTATGAGTTTCACGTGAACAACATTCCACTCGGAAAAATTGAAATTTCGCTTTTCGCCTATTGTGAGTTTCACCCGAAAAATGAAAATTCCTCTTTTTTGTGAGTACTCATTTCGGGCAAAAATGTATCGTAAATAAGATCTTAAGTTATCACATATTTTTCGAAGGCGAATCAAAGATAAACAAGGTGTACTGGTGCCCTTTGCGCAAGTGTTTTTGTTTATTTTAGGTCAAGAGAAGTTCGGGCGAAACTCATAATAGCTTTACAAATTCCGGGGGGACAAAAATTATTCGGGCGAAACTCATGATAGGGCTGAATAAGACGCGAATTAAGGGATAACTCCAATCCCTTGTAAAGACCACAAGAATTTTTAGTAAAATTTAACAATGGGCCAAATTAGGTTTTGAATTTTATTTATCAAAAAAGTTTCAATTGCACTTATATTGCTCCGTTTCACCTAAATTTCTCCAGCAAAATAAATGCGGAAAAATTCCAGAGAAATTACAACAAATTTCCCATGGAAATATTGTTCACGATAGCAATAAATTCCGAGGGGAATTTCGAACATCATTCACGATAAGAGTTTTTCGAACGTGGGAAATATTTCCAGGGAAATCTTGTTCACGATAGGGTCCATTATAAATTTTAAGGTATCGAAAAAATTTGTTTAAAAAAAAAATAAGATTTGGTTATTCCTCATCCTCAAGGCTTATACTCATCAAACTAATTAAATAACCGTTTTTATAATTATATAAAAAAAAAAATTGTTAACTTTTACGAGTGAATAAAGCTTGAATAATAATTCCTCATCAAGACAGCGGACGCTGACCGGACACCGAGTGGATGCCTAGCGGACGCCGAGCAGATGCCTAGCGAACACCGAGCGGACGCCGTGCGGAGGCTAAACCGCTAAACGGACGCCGAGCGGATGCCTAGCGGACGCTGAGCGGATGCCTAGCGGACGCTGAGCGGATGCCTAGCGGACGCTGAGCGGATGCCTAACGGACGCTGAACGGGCGTCGAGTTTTTCTTGCCTAAAATTGTCATTGTAAGCAATTTCAAAGGTAAAATTATTGTTTAAACACTTGGGATTTTAGTAAATAGAACCTTAAAGGTTAGTTAAGGTTCTTTTATTACATATCACATTGAAATTAAAACAGGTAACAATTACGGGCATTTACGGAAAAACTGAACTTGAAAAAACGTTTTTTTTTAGTATTTGCCTCAATTGGGATTTTCAGAAATGGAAAACAGTCTTGTTTTCTGATAAATCTAAATTTAATATGCACGGATCGGATGGAAGGCAACATGTCAGGAGACCAAGAGGAGATCTGCTGGCATAAATTGCAAATTTTTTGCACAGCACTGTAATTTAAATTTTATTTTTATGAAATTTACGAACTATTGATAGTTTTCGAGTCATTATGAAAAACTAGAGAAAAATTAATTTTTGCATTTTTTTCCTTGTTGCATCAAGTAATTTTAGTCGCAAACCTCAGATTCGGGCTCAGCACCCCCGAAAACTACTCCATAATTTGCATGGCAAAAACAGAATATGGCTGAATTATAATATTTACTTTAAAATAAGTTTTTCTATATTTAGTCTAGTCATATTGTATTTTTACCATGCAAATTGTGGGGTAGTTTTGATTTGTTCGCTCCTTTATGTTTTCGGGGGTGCTGAATCCGAATCTGAGGTTTACCAACAAAATTTCGTGAAGCAACATGGAAAAAAATGCAAAAAATTATACAAAAATGCGTTTTTTGGGAGTTTTTCACTAATGGCTCGAAAGCTATCAACTGTTCGAAAATTACATCAAATTAGCATTGAAAGTATACACAATTTCCAATAAATCCCTTTTCAAGGTTTTTCTCTGCGACAACCCATTTAGACTCAAGCGCTAGTAGAAAATTGACGTATTTTTACTGTTCTCGAAAATCCAATCGAAAGCTCTAAGAAATTACTATGTGTGACGAAATTTGAATTTTTGTTTGTAACATGAACCAAGATATACTTTTCTGATTGTCTTTGATGCGCTGAGTTCGAATCTGGCCTTGAAATCGCTCTAGCATGTCACGTGTGTTTGAGATATTCGAGTCTAAAGATTTAAAAAAATGCATTTTGTATACAAATTGGGGCTTTATTTTTTTCCCGAGGTAATTTTTTTCGAAAAAATGTTTATGGTCATCCTGAAGTATAAACATTTTACTTCAAAAATTTTTTTGAATCTTTCAAATACCTCGATTCATCATCGGGAAATCGTTGGTCTTCGTCTTACTACCTATGTAATTCGAAAAATCCGACAATTTACCCTTTTGAGCACAAATTGACTGGATTTTTTGAATTTGGTAGTAAGACGAAATCCAACGATTTCTCCTAGACGAATGGAGGTATTTGAAAGATTCAAAAAGAAATTTGAAGTAAAATGTTCATAATTCAGAATGATTACAAACATTTTTTCGAAAAAAATTATCTCGAGAAAAAAATATAACTTCAAATTAGCATAAAAAATGCATTTGTTTTAAATCTTTAGATTCGAACATCTCAAAAACGAGACGTGCTAGAGCAATTCCAAGGCCAGATTTGAACTCAGCGCATCATTGACAATCAGAAAAGTATATCTTGGTTCATGTTACAAACTAAAATTCAAATTTTGGCACACAAAGTAATTTCTTAGCGCTTTCGAATGGATTTTCGAAAACAGTAAAAATACGTAAATTTTCGACTAGCGCTTGAGTCTAAATGGGTTGTCGCAGAAGAAAATCTTGAAAAGGGGTTTATTGGAAATTGTGTATACTTTCAATGCTACTTTGATGTAATTTTCAAACAGTTGATAGCTTTCGAGCCATTAGTGAAAAACTCCCAAGAAATGCATTTTTGTATCATTTTTTGCGTTTTTTTCCATGTTGCGTCACGAAATTTTGTTGGTAAACATTAGGTTCGGATTTAGCACCCCCGAAAACATAAGGAGGGAAAAAATCAAAACTACCCCACAATTTGCTCGCAAAAAGCCTTTTTGAGCACAAATTGACTGGACTAATTTTTATTTTATTTTCATAATATTTTTTTTTTTAATATTGTAAGCAGTTAACTTAATTAATAAATTTATTAAAAAAAATAACAACACAGAAATTTTTATTATTCTTATTGAACAATGAAACTTAGGTAATCGAAAATGTATGAACAATGTCATTGATTATAATATTGCACCCACATGAGATCTGCTGCACATTTTAATGTAAACACTAAACCTCAAAATAACTTTATATTATTATGATAATTTGTGTTTGTGTACACACACATGTACTTACATATGTAGGTATCTTGCATTACAAATTTAAAATTAATTAAAAGTCGTATAGATTTTATATTTCAAATAGGTAGTAGCTAGTTATTTTTAAATATTCCCTCTATGAGAGAATCAGTATGATTTTGATGGATTTTTATTGATTGAAGGAAGATTCCTTTTTTCCTTGTGGAAAACAAAATCAAACTTCCGAGGATATCCCCTTCTCAAAAAAAAAAGTTTTTGGGAAGTACAAGGTACTACTTTGACGGCAAACATATACACATATAAATGCTTTTGAAAAAGTCGCGACATTTCACCCCTTTTTAATAAATTATATTTTATGTGCTTCATCATACACTTATGTTTTATGTAGGTACATTAGGGTGGTTTCTTTTAAAAAAGGGCATGTTTCAGTATTGATCTTTGTATTTTTAAATATATGATTATTTTTATTTTTATTAGACTCAAAAGTTGCTTAGTAATGTATAAAAGTTGCATTCTGGAAGAAAAATTTAGACAGTTGTTCTAAAGAGAAAACTTATTTGTTATTTATTCTAAGCATTTTGAAGAATGAAGAAGTTATTTTAAAGTGTAGATAGAAATAAGATATTTATAAAAAAATGTAGTCGATAGTGAAGTGTCTGGGGTCTTGGCACCTTATAAATGGAATATTCGCAAATAAAAAGAATGACATTTAATTGGTCAGTAATTGGTCTAAGAAGAGCAACTGGTCTTAGAAACTGGTCAGCCCTAGAAAACTTGTAATCAAAGCTTAAAATTTTTAAGGTCACGCACCGTTTTAAGCACTTCATTTGTGGGATATTTTTAAGAAATGTGTATAGGTACATACCATCTGAAAGGCTTCTGGATATTAATTTTGCTGTAACCTAGTTTTTTTTTTATAAAAAAAAAACTGAAAATAGTTGACCTTTAATCCCGATCTAGTGATCATTCCGATGGTATACATTTTTTGCGAATATTCCTAATATGAGCTGCCAAGATCCCAGAGCCAACAAATGAAATATTTTAAAATCAAAAGAGGGTACTTAAGAAGGTAAAATTGATTCATATTCAATGTCAGACTGTGCAAGTAAAAAAGGCATTTTGAAGGATCACCCTAATGCCCAAATTTATTCTACACCAGTAAAACTGGAACTTAAAGCACCCTTTGATGCTACGAAACCTCTTCATTGACAAAAATGGCAGCTGTTTTAGAAATAAAGTGCATGAATGAATCACAATTACTTCCTCCTTTGGTTACTTTGAAACTTAAACTTAAAAAAAAAACATACATACCTATTTGTATATAGACATCCTTATATTCATACGTGCACAGAACAAATGGTCATTCCAAGTAGAGTTTAGATCGAATATCAATGGAAATGTTTTTGTCCTAGTGCTTGGCCCAAAAAATTGCATTATGTGTAGAATTGTAACCGTGAAGGCAGATAAAACAAGGCAAACGCACACTTGTGCTGTACCCTTTACAAAGCGTTCATAATAATAGAAAATATTTTTACAGATAGCTCTTGTGTAGAAGAGCTGGAAGAATTTTGATTTCTGGACGATACGAGTTAGTTAGGTTAGGTTGTAAGGGGTGATAATACGGCAAGATGCACCATCTCACTCGGATCTCAGTGGATCCATTGTGCTCCCCAGGGTAAAGGTGGTTAGTTAGGAGGGATTGGGAGGGAGTTAAGGGGAAGTTTTAGGTTTGGGGGGCCTTCCTGAACCATCCTGAGTTCTGAATGAATTTCAGGATGTTCTTTAGTGGCAAGACAGTGATGTCGCCCAGTTCGTCGAAGAAGTATTCTCCAAGGGCTTCTTTTCTAGTTCTAGCTAGGCTAGGGCATTCGCAAAGGAAGTGAGGGGAGCCCTCCTCTGCCTCTTCATCATGACACCCTCTACATAAATTCGATGAGCTGATGCCCATTCTGTTCATGTGGGTTCCCATTGAGTTGTGGCCCGTAAGGACGCCAACCATGAGAGATAATTGAGGCCTGCTCAGCTTAAGTAAGTAATCCGTTATTTTCCTTGAAATATTTGGCCATAGATACCTTGAAACCCGACAAGTGTCGATGGATGACCATCTGACATTTGCAGCTTCTGAGAAACTCTGGTGTATTCTACTTTTTTCTTGCTCCAGTGGCATGAGCACAGAGGCTTCGATTTGGCTCGGATCAAGAGATGACCCGCTTTTGGCCAGTTCATCTGGCATTTCGTTCCCATGAATATCCCTATGTCCTGGGATCCATCTAAGGGTAACTGTGTTCGTTGCATTGAGTACTCTTAGCTCGTTCCGACAGCGATCGACCTGGCTGTCTATGAAAATGTCAATATTGTTGTTGACTAATTCGCTGACTGAGGAAAGATGTTTCGCAGCTTCACAAACTGCCAGCACTTCCGCTTGGAATACACTGCAAAAGTTTGGAAACTTTAAAGATCTATTTATGGGTTGGTTATATGAGTAGATGCCTGACCCAACCCCCTCCGAGGTTTTGGAACCGTCAGTGAAGACCGAAACATGATTTGCATTTATGACGCTGTTTTCATTCCAGAGTTCCCTGGTTGGGATATCTGTTATGGTTACTGGGTTGAAATCTATGTGCGGTAAAACGAAGTCTGTTTGAATGTCTATGTCTATATAAAATTCATTATAGTTCTGTGACCGTAGAGGCCCTTTTTCCAATTTTTACATTGAACAAGTCTTAAAGCATTTTTGGCCGCCACCTCTTTCGTATACAGATCGAGTGGGGCAAAAGAAAGGAAAGTTTCAAGGGCGGCCGTTAGTGTGGTTCTGATAGCACTGGTTGTGCCAATACCTGCTAGTCTTTGAATTTTAGTCATGGTTCTTAGATTGGTTTCCTTATCTATGGCTGGCCACCAGACCATGCATGCGTACGTTAGAATTGGCCTTATAATGGCTGTGTACATCCAATGGATGGTTCTGGGGCTGGGACCCCATCTTTTACCAAAAATTCTGCTACAAGTGTAGAAAGCTGTTGAGGCTTTTCTTTCTCTTTCTTTAATATTTTCTTTCCAGTTTAGTTTACGATCGAGAACAATGCCAAAATATTTGGCAGTACCCGAAACCTGTAACGGAATTCCGTTAATGGTTGGCGGGTTTATTTTTGGAATATTACGTTTCCTTGTAAACAGCACCACTTCTGTCTTCAGTGGGTTAATATTAAGGACACAATTACTGACCCAATTTTTGAGCTTGTCCAGGGACGTTTGTAAGAGCTCGCACAGAGTGGGGACAAATTTTCCAGAGGCCAATAAAACAATGTCATCGGCGTATGCGACTACCTTGATACCACCCAGATTTAGTTTAACCAAGATCTGGTTGACGACAAGGAGCCAAAGCAAAGGAGAAAGTACTCCACCCTGTGGAGTGCCCCTACTCGTCCTAACTCTTATTTTGCTGTCACCCATTCCTGCATTTATGAGTCTCGTTTGAAGCATGAAATCAATCCAGTTTATCAGTGATGAATCGACGCTGACGGAGTTTAGGGCTTGTCGAATAGCATTGTTATCAACATTAAGTGAATTCCTTGAAGTGGATTGATTTTTCAATTGTGCCGACCACTTCATAGAGTGCTGTCTCAACAGATTTGCCCTTCAAGTACGCATGTTGGGCTTGTGAGAGCACACCATTATTCTGTTTTAGGCGAATATGAGTGTCAATTAACCTTTCTAAGGTCCTCAGGAGAAAGGAGGAAAGGCTAATAGGTCTGAAGTCCTTCGGATCGGTATGGGTGGGCTTGCCAGCTTTTGGAATGAAGATGACATTGACTTCTCTCCATCTAGCGGGGATATAGGTGATGTTTAGACAACCTATATAAATATCCACTAGAATCTGAACAATTATATCTTTAGAGCTTTGGACAGTAGCGTAGCTACCGCGGTATCAGCCGTATCAATGATATACGGGGCCCCCGAGGTAAAGGGGCCCCGAGATTCAGAGTACTTGACGTATGTAAGAAATTTTTCATTGAGATGCATTTGTTACACAATTTTAATGATTCGCTCCTTGAAGTTTACCTAGAGTTACCCAGGTTTTCTTGGCAATCATAAGAATTGTGAAAAAAATGTGTTTTCAGTTTTCAAAAAACGCTAATAGGTTCTCAATTGTGAAATAACCATGAGACAGCATTTTCTTTAAAAATTAATAGAAACAAACCACAACTTCCATTTTCTATTTCTGTTTGTTATTATTAAAGTAAATATGTGTATTCCTTGAACTTGTATTAAAAAAAGAACGAGAATTTCCTGCAGCACTTGAATCCACAAAAAAAATGCTTTGGAACTCATGGCACTTTGACAATTCATTATTTACCTCAACTTGCCCCAGCAAGAAACCTTCATAGATCTACTTCAGGGCTAGTTCAGCGTGAGTGACCCTAGGCAGGGCCGTGCCTAGGGGTGGAGCATCAATGGGGCAGTTGCCCCAGGTGCCTTGTTGAGAAAGGCGCCGCACCACGCCTTACCGCGAACAGTAGGTACTCCAATTCCATGAAAAATGCCGCCATGTCGTGAAAGACGCCACTCGGTGAACTTATGTATAAAAACTAAAAATTTTAATTGAAAAAGTATTATTGCTTTTCTCCTGAAATGGATTCGAAATGGAGTGGGACCGATTTGACTCCAAAAGGTCGATTTTTATAATCTCAAAGAAAACAATTCTACTGGTTAAAAGACCGACTGATCCAAGAGTAAGCAAAATTTCACCAAAATTTCGACAGTGATCGACATTTTATGAATCGAGATTTCAACAGTCGACATTTTAAAAGTCGAAATGTGAAAATAGACATTTTAAAAAAATTACTTTTTTTTTCGGTCATTCGTACGCAACATATTGAAATTTGTAAGCAGTGGCTTGGAGTCAGTAGATATTAATACAGTGAAAGTGACAATGCACTGAATCCCCGATTTATTATTTGATTTTTTTTTTATTAATTCTGTGTTAAAATGTTTGTATCGAAAAATGCGGCTTCCCTAAGCGCCTGGGGCAAGGTGCTCTAAGGGCCAAGAACGGCGCTGACCCTAGTTGTCAAAAAACAAAGAATTTTCTGGTCAGGGTGAGTTCAGGGTTTTCAAAAAAATCCTTGCGGTGACCCCGGGGTAACTTCAAAGCTCAACTAACAAACTTACATATTACTTAACATATACCTTTGACCAATTTTTTTAACTTGTTTCTTTTCGAAAGTTTTCCTTCCTGTGTAGTTATCTCTATCTTAGTCCTACCAACTGATGGAACCACAACTGCAACGTGCCACGAGTATTTTTCTTATCGGACCACGTCCCAGTAGCTCATGATAATTAGAAGAAAAAATGTTAGGAAATAGTTCTTATAAAACTGAATTTCGATGGATAGCTTCGTTTTACTTTACCATCATCATTGGCCAGTTAAATTGAAAAACTTATCAAAACTTCATTTATTGATGGATAACATTTTTTGTACAATTTGTATTCGAAATGTAAAATTTTAAGCAACAAAATTCTGCTAATTCTGATTTTCTTCAGAGACGGAAAAGAAAAAAGTGATTTCTTAACTTAATTGTTAGACAATTCAGTGCAACACTTTCTTCCAATCTGGAAGAGATTTTGTTTTTGCTCGTCATTTATTTATGTTATTTGATTGCTGCACATATTTTTCTACAACGAACTATCCACGCACAACTTATATTTCACTTTATTTTGTACTTAAACGGGTTAATGAAGCTGTAAATGTAAGTGCAAAAGTTGAGTAAAGCCTAGTTTACAGTTTGATTCCGGTGAAACACAAAATTATATTGGTTGTTGGTTAACAGTTTCATACAAAATAAAACCATTGCTGTCATGAAATTGCATGCGAAACGATTGGCGGGCAATTTTTTTGCGTTCGAAAAATAGTGTGGTGAATAATAAGTATTTTTGATGGTTGGTACTTGGTATATACTTCGAAAAAAAAATATATTCACCTTACAGCATTTTTTGCATGCAAATGATTTTGCATTCAAAAATAATTGTTTTCCATTTTTAGGCATATAGTTTATTAATTAAGTCTAAGTTAATGACTCATTGCGTGGCTACAGCCAAGGCAAACATTTTTCGTCAAGAATATTATAACGGGTGATTTTTTAAGAGGTTTAGAACTTTAAAAAAAAAAAAACACAAAAAATTCGAAAAAATGAATGAAATATTTATTTGAATCGATAGTTTGAACCTTGCAATTTAATGTTTAAAGATAATTTCATGCAAATGTTGACCGCGGCTGCGTCTCAGGTAGCCCATCCGCTGAGTCCAATTTTGGCATACTCTTTCACACATATCGGCCGGTATCTCACGAATGAATGCATGGATGTTGGCTGCCAGTGCTTCAATCGAAGCGGGCTTGTCCCTATAGACATTAGCCTTGACAAACCCCCACAAAAAATAATCTAATGGTGTCAAATCGCACGATCTAGGCGGCCAATTGACCGGCCCGAAACGTGAAATTAACTGTTCACCAAACTCGCCTCGCAATTGCGCCATTGTTTCGCGTGCTGTGTGGCATGTGGCACCGT
Organism: Dasysyrphus tricinctus; assembly: GCA_963921185.1. Classification (NCBI taxonomy): domain Eukaryota; kingdom Metazoa; phylum Arthropoda; class Insecta; order Diptera; family Syrphidae; genus Dasysyrphus; species Dasysyrphus tricinctus. The sequence continues at coordinate 183,185,806 of OY992532.1, forward strand.
CTTGTTGAAACCACATATCATGCAAGTCAAGAACTTCCATTTCGGGCAAAAAAAAGTTTGTTATCATCGCTCGGTAGCTTTCACCATTGACAGTAACGCTGGGAACGGCGCCGAATCGACATTTCGCGGTCTTCTGTCACACTAGCTGATACGGCCGCAATATTTTCTTCACTACGCACAGTACGTAAACGTGTTGGTGGTTTAATGTCCAACAAAGTAAATTTGGTGCGAAATTTGGTCACAATCTTCCGAATAGACTGCTCAGAAGGTCGAGAATGCCGAACATAAAATGGAAGCAGCGCGCGATGAACATTTCGAACCGAGCACGAATTTTGATAGTAAAATTCAATAATTTGCAAGCGTTGTTCATTTGTAAGACGATCCATGGTTAAATTGCAAACCAAACTGAAGCTGTTTGACAGTGACACAAGGTACTAAACACACGTCAGCTGTCAAAACCAGTGTTGCCAAAACCAAACCAGCTAAAAAATCACCCTTTATAAATTTTGCATAGAATAGGTGCATAATTTTTACAAAGTTGCTGTGAGCTCTCGGTCTATATTGAATCCAAATTGTTTTTTCGCTTTTAAATATGAAGATAAAAAGTTAAAAATTAAAAAAAAAAGAAGTTAAACCGCGAATGAAAATAAAATAAATGACTTTGATGGCACGTACCTGCTATTATGTTTTTGGTTTTGAAAAATCGTATGTAAAGACATGGAAATAATGAGAGAAAAATGTTTAAAAGCAGATGATATTCTATATTTAAAATCGCTAAAACAACTTCTTTTATAATATCGAGGTGTACAAAATCCCATCTCAATTTTTGAAAAATATAAATCAATACAAAAAAGATTGAATATTGTAGGAACGGGTTTTGAAAAAAATTATTTTGTATGTATAAAGTGCTCAAAACAGTTATAAGGAAAAATGTTGGTATGCAAATTTAAAGTTTCAATGGATAGCCTATCTTGGATAGCTTTGTATCCATGTAAATATCTGAACGCGGCCAGTTAGCTGTTGTTGACATTTTTCATAGAATAGCTTCGTATCCTAAAATTTTTAGGATAGCTTGGGATGTCTTTTCTGCAAACAGCTGTTTCTTCATCAGCTGTGTTTTAACAAGGGATAAAAACAACACAAACCTATCCAGATCGCTTTTGTTACGTGTTTGAACGTGGCCATTAATAATTAGGTACATATAGGGTGGCGCTTATTTTTGAAATATTTGAATTTCTTTCTTTAATCTTTGGCGGATTAATTGGAAAGCATAGCCTCCACGAAACGACAACAGATAACGGCTTCCGACTAATCGACTTTGCTGCAGCTCGTAATAAGGTGATAAGTAGCACTAGGTTCCCCAGGCGAAGGATACACACAGCAACCTGGCGATCTCCAGATGGTCGAACCGCCAACTAAATCGACCACGTGCTAATTGGCGCAAGGTATGCATCGAACATCTTGGAAGTGCGACCTTTCCGAGGCGCAAACGTGGACTCTGCCAACTTTCTTGTTGTGACAAAGTTCAGAGCCCGACTGTCCAACGAAAAGAAAACGAAGACCGCCCAAAAGAAGAAATTCAACATTGCATGCCTTAGCACATCTGAGAAAGCCAGAGACTACAGTGAGCAATTGAACGGGAAACTCTCTGCCGTACACCCAGCCACAAGCGTCAACAACCAGTGGAACCAATATCGCGAAATCATTAAGGAGACAGCCGAGACCACCATAGGCTATCAACCACCCAGAAAAAAGAACCAGTGGTATGACGATGAATGCGCGGTACTAAAGCAGGAGACGGAAAATGCACGAATGCAAATGCTGCAACGGAAAACAAGAGCAGCAAGAGAGGAGTACCGTGAAAAGAGAAGGAAAGAGAAAAAAACCCTGCGTAGAAAGAAAAGAGCATCCGCAGCCTCTCAGCTCAAGTATCTCGAAGAGTCTAGCACCGCCACCAACACCCGCCGGTTCTACAAAACAGCCAAGCAACTGGCATCTGGTTATAGGACTGGCACGCAAACTCTTCGAAACATCGAAGGTAACCTAGTCACCAAAGCAAAGGGAATTGTAGACGTGTTTAAGCAGCATCTCCAGCAGCTGTTTAATGGGCATTATGTAGAGAAGGCAACAGAGGAACAAAGAAGCATAAGACCAGTCAATTAAGATCCAGTCCCAGCGCCCAGTACTGAAGAGGTTAAGAAAGCCATCCACAAGCTTAAGAACAACAAATCCGCCGGCTCAGATGGCCTACCTACGGAACTCTTCAAGTATGGAGGAGATGTCCTGGTAGGGTGCATGCACCAGCTCATCAACCAAGTGTGGGAGGAGGAAAGTATGCCCGACGACTGGTCAAATAGCTCCATACGCCCAATCTACAAAAAAGGCGATGCTATGTCCTGCAAGAACTACAGAGGCATATCCCTGCTTAATGTTGCCTACAAGATCCTATCCAACGTACTATGTGAGCGTCTAAAACCTTTCTGCAACACTATGATCGGCACGTACCAGTGTGGCTTCAGGCCAGGCAGATCAACGATAGACCAAATCTTCACATTGAGGCAAATCCTGGAAAAGACCAACGAATTTCAAGTCGAGACCCACCACCTATTCATCGACTTTAAAGCCGCATATGATAGCATAAGTCGCCAAGAGCTTCTATTGGCGATGTCGGAACTCGGGATCCCGAAAAAACTGATCCAGCTATGCCGCATGACGTTACAAAATACGCGGTGCAACGTGCAAATGGGTAACAGCTCATCCGAGTTATTCCACACGTGTACAGGTTTCAGACAAGGAGATGCGCTATCATGTGATTTCTTCAACTTAGTCCTGGAGCAGATAGTGCGCAAGAGTGGTGTTAACATGAAAGGCACTATCTTCAACAGGTCTTCTCAACTGCTTGGCTATGCGGACGACATCTTAATCTTCGGCCGTTCCAAGAGAGCTGTACTTGAAGCATTCACAGCTATTGATGAACAGGCGAAACGCGTTGGTCTTGAAGTGAATGAGGACACAACAAGGTATATGCTATCAACAAACAAAGCCTCATTTGTCCATTACCTGGGACAAAATGTCACTGTTGGTAGCAGTAATTTCGAGGTAGTCAAGGAGTTCACCTACCTCGGAACAAACATCAATTCCACGAACGACACCTTAGTGGAAATCCGACGAAGAATTACCCAAGCGAACCGCTGCTACTTCGGTTTGGCCAAACAAATGGGTTCAAAACTCCTTTCTCGAAAGACAAAGTGCACGCTATACAAAACACTAATTTTACCAGTTCTACTCTACGGCGGGCGCCGAGTGCTGGACGATAAGTAAAAAAGGGGAATTGATACTGGGCACTTTCGAGAGAAAAATTCTTCGGCGGATATTTGGTACTATATGCGAAGAGGGCGATAGGAGGAGAAGATTCAATCGTGAACTGTACGAGCTGTACCAAGATGTGGATGTAGTGCAAAGAGCCAAAACACGTCGACTTCACTGGCTCGGCCACATCGAGTGAATGGAAACAACGCTCCAGCCAAGAAAATCTTCGAATCCCAGCCCCCAGGTTCGAGACGACCAGGAAGACCGAACCTCCGCTATAGGGACCAGGCGGTCACAGACGCAAGAGCGCTTGGTATCGACGACTGGAGGGAGCGTGCGAGGGACCGCAACCGATGGAAGACCGCAATATCTCAAGCAGAGACCCTTCATGGATCGGGAGCCGGATAAGTAAGTAAGTAAGTAAACATACGAGATTTAAATCCACTAAAAAACATGTTCTGAGAGATTAACTCCGAATGATCTCGCCCTGAAAAACTGGGTCTACATTATAATAGGCAATTATTGAACGACCTCCATGTGTAGTCCCCTTCAACAATATCTGATCTTTAATAAATAGAAAAATATAAAAAACCAAGATCATTCAACCTTTCTAAATACAAATAAAAGAAACACATGGTCTCTTTAACCAATTTAAACAAAACAAAAAAAAAGCAGAGAAGTATAAACCACCCAGGATGAACTCTTCATCCAGACACTTTAAGAATAACATTGTATGTACACATGTTGCGTAGGTAAATCTTTAGTTGTTGTTGTTTTAAACTAAATATTAAGTGTACGAAAGATCATTATTTGTATTTATTTTTAACCATACAAATACGATCCCCACAGATCGCTGGCAATTCAATTGAAAAAAGTCGTAAATAAGCTCCTTAGTCTATCTCTACAGCTAAATTAAATATGGTTCTCCAGACTCTTTATAAGAGCCTAGAAAACTATGCAAATATTTATCACCTTAAGTGTTCAGCAGCGGTATCAGCAGGGCAGCTCAGATCGTATTAGGTATTTCAAAGCTTACGGAAATAAATGATTAAAAGTGATCTTCAAACAAAAAAGTCCTGTTGTTTCAGCTGTATACAAATATTATATACGAGTTTGTTATGTGTTGTTATTATTTATATCCAAGGGCGATTTGAACTTATCAATTTTTTAACACTGTGTTGTTTTTAGAAGGTTTGTAGAAGGTAGGTAGGTTAGGTACTCACTTCACACTTTTTTCTTTATTTATATAAATTTGTCGATCAAAATGCAATTGATTTGATATATTTTGACATTTAAACACTCACAAAATACACTTTTCTTCGAATAATATAAGGAAATAAAGGATTCGAGTTCGAATTCGAAAATAATGGGTACACTCGAAAACCGTAAAGAATGCAATCAACAATGCTGCCAAAAATTATCTTCGAATTCACAGCGAAGCTACTGAAATGCAAATATTCCACAAAGACTGTTCTGGGGAAAATTAAATTCAACAACGAAAGAAAATTTAAACGATAAATTCGAAAGAACCGATAAAGACACGGAAGAAAACAACCTCAACTAATCGATTCGGAGGTTTCCGAAAGACTATCTTTACAGTCGAATCAGCAATGAAACGCGGCGGCTATCTTTTAAAATTCTCAATTCCATATGGAAAACATAACGAACGGGGGGAATAAAAACAACTCGACTCAAAACTAGTAACTATTGTAATAGTTTCTTATTGTAGAAAATGCCGAAGGGAAATAATAACAAGAAATAAAAAAAAAAAGAACTGATCGTGTGGCGCACAGGCGACAACGACAACTATTACGACGACGACTATGACCGCCACCGTGCCTGTCAATTATAAAATGTGCACTGCACGGTCGCGGTGATCAGAGAATGCGCTGGCGAAGCAACATCGTGAAACGTGAAGCACTTGTACTTTGGGAACCACATTGTCAATGTCTCGAACAAGTCTGACATAAGACTATAGCTATAGTTGCTGATAACAGAATGTCAGATATTAAGTGGATAAAACAGGGGTTGCTCTGGTGCTCTGTTGACACTCTCTTTATCACGCACATTACACCTACATATTTATCTTCACTGCGGCAACTGAGATAATTATAATTGTCTTACCGTTTTGCAGCTTGGTCCCGTAAAATTATAATTGATAAAAATAGACTAATCAACCTCCTCTTATTTAAGAGCAATTAGTTATACAAAATTAACCTCACCCTATTTTATGGAATTATTTCTCACCGTGACAGGTGACAGATGAAAATTCTTTATGTCAATTCGTTTATTTCCTAAAACTGTTCTTTTTAGTCCAAAGTCCTGTCAATTTTTTTTTATATGAACTTTGACAAAACTGTGCTAAAATTGGTAGAAATTGACAGTTTTTGAAAGTAAACTAACAGACCTATTATGTGACATCATGACAATAACTGTTAGTTTTCTGTGCCAAACATTCAAGAATTTATACAAAATAAACTTTAATGGCTCATCAAACTACAGTTAATAATTCTTTTTTTTTTCAACCCTTATCTTTAATTTATTATTCTCATCATATCGAGCAAGATCTATTGAGATAAAATAAGGGTACACCAATACACCATACAGGAATACATCATCATGCCAAAGAAGAAAAATACATGTTCGAGTGGAATAATATGTCGAACTTGCTCAAACAAATTTAAAATAACTATTCGACATTCGACACGCTTGATGATATCACATTTGTGACTTGTGCTTGTGAGTGAACTTTAATAAGGGGAATCAAGTGTAAGTAATTCAAATGCACATAACGTACTGAATATTAAAATTTAAAAGAAAAAAATCTACTCAAAAAGCCGGTTGAACGATACAAGGCAAGGCAAAGCATATAGCCAGGAAGGGAGAATGCCATTGATAAATATTGTGTGCACTGCAGACAGATACAGTCTGTTTTTACTCTTTTCTTTTGAAGCTGGTTTGTACTCGTATGGACTCGCTGGTAGTGAAACACCGATGAGCTGTTGGTTAAACGTTAAGAGTTAAGAAGACGTGGTGTTGTGCATGGAAAGAAAAACAAGAAGTATTTTTACCGACAAAATAATATGTCAGGTTGAGCTGAACAAAAACTTATTGTTTCCAAGCATTGGCATTTGACAGAGTCATTAGCTTTATTTATTGTGGGCGAGACATCTCACATTGCTTCACGCACTAGCTTAGTCGGAGTGCACAATTTAAAAACCATAAACAAAAAAATGCAAGACTGTATCGCATGTGTATGGTTTTTAATAAGTTGAGCAGAGTGCTGAAGTGCCCAAACTAAACGAGATGCGCAGGTCCTATAGGGGTATTGACATCGAACCCCCGTCAGAATCGGAAATCCTTACATCAATAAATCTCCTCAAAAACAACAAGGCAGCTGGACTGGACGGAATACCAGCTGAATTCCTGAAAGCCGATCCCGTAACAGCGGCTAGTATTTTACATCCGTTGATACAAAGCATTTGGGAAAACGAAAACTATCCCAGGGATTGGAAGGATGGTGTGATTGTTAAGTTGCCAAAGAAAGGTGACTTAAAGAATTGCAACAATTGGCGTGGTATCACCGTTTTGTCCGTTTTCCAAAAACTAATGGCAACCATCATTCTCGAGCGTATAAAGGATAGGATCGAGTCTACACTCAAGAGGCATCAAGCTGGCTTCCGCAGTGGTCGATCGTGTGTCGACCATATCAACACCCTGCGTATCGTCCTTGAGCAGTCGATGGAATTTCAATCACCGCTTTACGTCATGTTCGTGGATTTTGAGAAAGCCTTTGATCGAGTTAGCCGAGAATGTATATGGAGATCGCTGCTTGGTAGAGGAATTCCACCAAAAATTGTTGCCATTATTAAAGAGTAGTACAACAACGCAAGGTGTTTTGTTTTGCACAATGGGCAGCTATCCGACTCCCTCGTAGTGCAACAGGGTGTGAGACAAGGGGATATTCTATCGCCAATTCTCTTCCTGCTGGCGATGGATGACGTATTGACGGCCAGTGTTGGTACAGTTGAGAGACCAGGGCATTCAATGGAGACCGTTCGAAAGGCTCAGTCATTTAGACTATGCCGATGACATATGTCTACTGGCAAATAACATCAGTGGGCTGAACGGGATGTGCCAAACGCTGCAAGTGAAGGGAGAGTCGAGTGGTCTAAGAATAAACAGCAAAAAGACAAAAATAATGCTCACAGGCCGCTCCACACAGCAGCGTATTATTCTACAGGAGACGCCAGTTGAAGTAGTGGAACAGTTCAACTACCTTGGCAGTATTGTTTCTGTAAACGGTGGTACGGATCTGGACGTTAAAAGTAGAATGAATAAAGCTCGTGCTGCCTTCGGTACCCTGTCCCCAATTTGGAAATCCAGTCAAATCTCCTTACGCACTTAGTTGAGATTCTTCGAATCCAATGTCAAATCCGTGCTGTTATATGCTTGTGAAACCTGGAAAGTCACGTCTACTATTTCGAAGAAAATGCAGGCTTTTGTGAATCGCTGTCTTCGCCACATCCTAAAGATTCGCTGGCCACAAATAATATCAAATGAGTAATTGTGGCGCAGGACAAGTCAAGAGCGGCTGGACGTCGACATAAGAAAGCGTAAATGGCGTTGGATTGGTCACACACTGAGGAAACCAAACGATGAAATTGCAAAGCAGTCCTTTGAATGGGATCCTCAGGGTGCACGGCGGCGGGTTGGAAGACCAAGAACAACATGGAAATCAACTGTCTTAGCGGAAGCAGAATCCCAGAGAAAGACGTGGCCACAGCTAAAGTACCTTGCAGCAGACCTTGAAGGATGGAGACGTTTTGTTGACGCCCTATGCCCAGCCGGGGTTACAGGACACGATGATGATGGTCTTACTTGAAAAATTAGCTTAAAGAGATCTTTTAAGGTATGTCAACAGTTTCCTTAAACGATTGTGCTGTGGCTGGCCAAAGGGTTCTTATCTGGATTTTTACTCCTTCTTTGGAGTCTCTGTGCCACCACGTAACTCGGTTGACCCACTTAGGGTATGTATGTTCAGTCGACAGTAAGGTGTCAATAGTCGTTGTTAATAGTTACTTTTGTCAGTCAGGCACCGTTGCCAGCAGCTTGAAAAATTTACCTGAAATGAAACCCTAATTGCTTTAATAGTCGGACTTTGGTAACATAAAAGTGAGACCAAGGCAGGACGATGCCACGTGTAAATGTCATGGCGTGACTATAACGAGACTATTGCGAGAAATCCACAATACAGGTAGCCGTGTAAGTGAAACATAAAACCTCGTTTGGAATTTTTAACCACGGTTTTAGCTTAATGTAATCTATTTGAAAAGTAATTTTGAAAAAAAAAAGAGTTTTGGCGAGACTATAGCGACACCAAAGCGATATGACGGAAAAAAAATTCGAAATGCCAAAAACCACGTGTAAATATCACGGCGAGACCAAAGCGAGACCATAGTGAGAAAACCACAACACAGATAGCCATGTAAACGGGCACGGCGAGACAAAAGCGATATTAACACAGTGACCATGAAACATAAAACCATGTTTGGAATTTTTAACCACGTTTTTAGTTTATTGTAACCTTTTTGAAAAAAATAATTTTGAAAAAAAGTTTTGGCGAGACTATAGCGACACCAAAGCGATATGATGGAAAAACATTCGAAATGCCAAAAACCACGTGTAAATATCACGGCGAGACCAAACCGAGGCCATAGCGAGAAAACCACGACACAGATAGCCGTTTAAAGGGGCACGGCGCGAGACAAAAGCGAGGTTAACACAATGACCACAATGGCACTGAAATCCACGTTTAGACGGTATCTGCGACGTCGTTATCGTAATAACTCTTCTTTTATAAATGGTGATGACGATTTGAGTCTACTGAGTTCTGAATAATGTGTCAAACAACACAGATTTTATATTTCCTTTTTCTGTGAGAGAAAATACCAATTTTGACTTATTTTTCATCGAAACAGTTTTAGGTTAATCATTTCCTTTTATTTTTTAGAAAAAAAGTCAACAGATAAGAGTTATTCTGGAAGTTAAATAATAAATCGCACCAAGAGAGTTAAAAAATTAATTTTTTAAAATAAATCTCAGACCGAGACCAAAATGAAATTTGACGAATTAAATATCTCTCAGTGAGAAACAAATTGAAAATATAGGTCAAATGTTATTTTCTATCTCTGGTTAGGGGTATGCACCAGCTCATCTGCAAAACATGGTCGGTGAAAAGAATGCCCGTTGAATGGAACCTCAGTATTGTTTGCCGATCCTCTAGAAAGGTGATCCTCTGGACTGCACCAACTATAGTGGCATTATGCTAGGTTTCCACTTGTCTTTGAATTGACACAGTTTGACAGATCACGATTTGGTCTTTGAACGACACAATTGCCATTTCATTTCCACTTGTGTCATTAATTGATCCAAAATCATTGGTCTTTTGACATACGCATTCAGTGGCGGATCCAGAGGGGGGCTATAGGGGCTGAAGCCCCTCCCCCCCCACAGCGCATTCCAAAGAGAGTTAGATAAACAAAAATAAGATTGTGGCTATAAAATTTCTATGTGACCTGTGTATTCCCAGCTGGTGGTTTTTCCAAGTTCTAAAGAAATTCGACGAAAATAAGAAGTTAGAGCTAAAAAATTTTGCATGAAAGCTGTTGTTTTCCCAAGTCCAGGGAAGTTGGAAAAAAAGTATGAAGGTTGGTGGCTTAACAATTTTTCATGTAACCTTTGTTTTCTCCAAGCCCCAAGGGAATTGGACGAAAAAAAAAAACAAGTTAAGGGCTAAAATATGCATACCTAAATTCTGTGTTTTTTTTTCAAGCCCTTAAACTAGCGAGGTTGACTCGAAAGCTATATTTATTACCTGCATTTCCTTGAGTATACATATACATATTTATTAAAGATCATATTGAGTTTGACCAAAATGAATAAATGTTACCTTTTTCTTAAACTCCTATCTTGATATATCTGTTGGGGCTTATAGCTGAACCCAGATAACTTTTGGGGCTTAAGTTTAAAAACTCTGTTTTCGGTGTTAAAAATAATTTTGATTTGGATAGTTTGCACAATAACATCATAATTTTTTTTTTTTTTAAATAGAACCTAGTGTTTTTATTTCAGATTGTTTTTGTCTACCAAACGTTATTTTGACAATTTCAAAGACTGCCTTAAGACGAATCAATTTTTGATCTAAGTTTGTCTTTCGATTTCCTCTCTGTTCTAAAGAAACTTTAGAGAGCTCTTCCCGCGAAGGGCCCAGCATTCCGAGTGAAATTAGATGAAAAAAATTTCAATTCACTTCGAATTCGTTTTCGAAATGTTAAAATCAGCCGTAACGGATAATTTGTGTGATTCAACCTTATATTCAGTTTTTTTTTCTGTAAAAAGTGATATACACATATTTTGTTTAAATATGGACCCAATATAATTATCAATAATAAGAAAATAAAGGGCATACAATCGAGGAAAAATAGATCGAAGAAAAGTCTTTTTTTTTTTGCATAAATTATAGCAAAATAGTATCTTTCCGCGAATTCTTGTGTTTTCCCCCACATAAATTAAGGCAAACCTTTTCATTTTAACTCACATATTTTTCAAATTTTCGTCCAAATCCAAAGAAATTGAGTTGAACACGAACTTTTAGGTTCGAAATACCAATTCACATAGACTAAAGTCATTTTATGTGGAAAACAGAACATCAAAATTCACTATTTCTATTTTTCCTTGATCACCTATCTTTTTTGCCATTTAGAGCTTTCTCTTCTATTGAAATTAAATTTAAAGATTTAGATAGATGAGAAATGTTCCTTTTGTTTCAATTGTTTCACTATACTTTTTTACGGATCTTAGGTAAGGGTCAAAAACGGAAAAAAAAAACGTTGGCACTGTTACACTTTCAGCTTTATTTATTAAATTTTCTTAGACGGTTACTTGTTAGAAAGGTTCACAAAAATTCTAAAAATGTCTAGTTAATCACATCTTAGACGGCCAATTCCATTGTCTAAGTTAAAAACAAACTAAGTTCTCCTAAGTTACAAAGTTAAAGTAAGAAAAAGTTAATAAATACGACTGTATATGTATGCATTTATAAATCCTACAAAAATATCTTAACAATTTTTCTGTACGATTTGTCGTTGTTAAAAAATTGGTTAAAGTGACTTTTATCAAAATAGCCCCCCCCCCCACAGCTAAATCCTAGATCCGCTACTGTACGCATTTGTCAGTTCATTGGCACCTATTTCCATTTGCTTTGTCTTTTATGAAACGACACTCACTAGGCGCGTCTCACCAAATAAAATCTCACTGAGCGCTCAATGTCAAGTCGACGGAGGCGGAATGCTTTGGGACAAGATTCTCCCTTCAATTATATAAAAAACATGTGTTATAGTTCTTGTACTGAAATTCTGGGAGCAAAATTTCAATTTTGCTTAAAATATTTAAAAGTTAAAGCACAAAACTTTATGAAATGAATGAAAAAAAAATACAAAGTTCAATTTATTTTCATTTTCATGAACATTCCACCTTTATTTTGTATTTATTTATCGTTTTAGTATTTGCACTTCACCGAAAAACTGCAAATTTGGTTGTCAAACGAACAGCTGTTTTCGCTGAGAAAGAAGATTGAGAAATGAATCCAAAAAAATTTTCATCTCAGTAATTTCCGAAAAAAATCTCAGGGCTCAGGTGAGATTTTTTGTCTCACTTAAAAAATCTCTGAGCGCTCAGAGATTTTATTTGGTGAGACACGCCTATTGTGAATGAGCAAATTTTCACAGCTCATCTTGAATGAAAATTGTTTAAGCGCAAAGAAGAAAAGTTTATTTTATGGTTCTGCTCAGTAAAAAGGTAAGTAATTTTGAATTGTGTTAAAATAAAATTAAAATATTTTGTTTACGTTAAATTATGCTTATAAAAAGCAAATTGTTCTTGCCTCATTTGAGGTGCTTGTTGGCACAGAAACAAAAGGAAAAGGAACAAGAGGAAAATAAAAACCGGAACGGGTACAAAACCTACATAATTGTGGACCTTTGTTGTAAGGAACCGAGATTTTTTAAAAGGAAAATGCGCATGGCTAAAGCTTATTTCAATTTTGTTTTTGCAACACAATTTCACTTTTGGAAATTCCCAGCGCCTTCGAAATAGATTCCCTCTAATTGTAATTCATATCTCTTTTTATAGAACTTATTGCCTGAGTCTCAAATATTATCGAATTGCTGGACCTTTTGTATCAGCAAATGGTTCTTTTCTGTTGTCCACTCCAGAGTTGATTTTCTGATTCTTTTTCTTTTTTTTCAACAGGGACATTATCATATGTGCGTGAAGTAAGCACCGCCATTTTGGATTTTCAAAAAAAAAAGGTTTGGTTTTTAGAGGGTACCCATTTTTTTAGCGTGAAGTTAGCAACGCCATTTTTGATTTTCGAAAAAAAAGAAGTTGTGCTGTACTGTACTCAACTTGGGCTTGGAAATTTTTGCAAAATCTCAAAATTTTGTAAAAAAGTTGTGCTGCATTGTGCTCAAAAAATTCTACTAAGAACCAAAACGAAAAAAACAAAAATTCGCATAGTTGCATCTATTATGGCCAAAACTAAACTTTGCGAAGGGTTGTAGCGTGAAGTTAGCACCGCCATTTTCGATTTTCAAAAAAAAAAAGTTGTGCTGCATTGTGCTGAACTTGTGCTGCCTGGTGCCGTAAATATTTTTAAGAAATTTGCAAATTTGCAAATTTTACGCATGAAAATTTTTCAAATTTGAAATTTTGTAAAAAACTAAAGTTGTGCTGTTTTCTGCGCTATTTGTACTGCCATATTCCGAAGAGAAAACAAAAAAAATCGCATATTTGTAACTTTTACGGCCAAAAAACAGCTTTGCGAAGCGTGAAGTTGTGCTAACTTTTCGTAAAAAAAGTTGTGCTGCATTGTGCTCAAAAATTCAACTAAGGACCAAAAAGAAAAAAACAAAAATTCGCATAGTTGCATCTATTATGGCCAAAACTAGACTTTGCGAAGCGTTGTAGCGTGAAGTTAGCACCGCCATTTTCGATTTTCAAAAAAAAAAAGTTGTGCTGCATTGTGCTGAACTTGTGCTGCCTGGTGCCGTAAATATTTTTAAGAAATTTGCAAATTTGCAAATTTTACGCATGAAAATTTTTCAAATTTGGAATTTTGTAAAAAACTAAAGTTGTGCTGTTCTCTGCGCTATTTGTACTGCCATATTCCGAAGAGAAAACAAAAAAATTCGCATATTTGTAACTTTTACGGCCAAAAAACAGCTTTGCGAAGCGTGAAGTTGTGCTAACTTTTCGTAAAAAAAGTTGTGCTGCATTGTGCTCAAAAAATTCTACTAAGAACCAAAAAGAAAAAAAACAAAAATTCGCATAGTTGCATCTATTATGGCCAAAACTAAACTTTGCGAAGCGTTGTAGCGTGAAGTTAGCACCGCCATTTTCGATTTTCAAAAAAACAAAGTTGTGCTGCATTGTGCTCAACTTGTGCTGCCTTGTGCCGCCTTGTGCCGTAAATATTTCTAAAAAATTCGCAAAAAAGTTACAAATCAAGCACAATACAGCACAACCTTTTTTTTGAAAATCCAAAATGGCGGTGCTAACTTCACGCACATCATTATCATCCTCTAATGTGGATGGAGTGTTACTCACATTAAGTATTAGACAGTATTTTTTTCTATGAAAACTAAACAAGGCTTAAAAGACAAAGTGACATTTCGTTTGTCAATTGAGCTACTTGTCTTTCAAATTTGTTGTTTTTCATTGACAAACAGTGTTTGTCAGTTCAAAGACCACCAATTTTGGAGTATTTCCACTTGTCATTTTGTGAAATGACGTAAAAATGCGTCTTTGGTAAATGACAAGTGGAAACCTAGCATTAGTCTTCTTAATATCGCGTACAAGATCTTCTCTGTCGTACTTTGTGAACACTTGAAGCCATTCCTCAATAACCTGATAGGTATATATCAGTTTGGCTCTTGGAAAAATCCTAGGAGTTTCAAATCGATACCCACCACGTTTTCATCAATTTCAAGGCCGCGGATGACAGCATCTATAGGGACGAGCTATATAGAGCAATGTCTATAGTTTTGACATCCTTCCCAAACTCGTCCGTTTGTGCGCTGTTCCATGAAGGTCAGCAATACATTTGATGCCAAAAAAAACGTTTAAGGCGAGGCGAAGCGCTGTCATGCATGTCAAGGATAGTGCAAAACTCTCACGTCAACACTAGAGGTATAATCTTTCAAAAGTCCGTCCAATTACTTACTTTCGCTGAAGACATTGACATAATCGGATGAACAAAGCGTGATGTCAGTGGTGCATTTATGAGTATTGAGAAAGAAGCTAAGATGATGGGTTTAACGGTGAATGAAAGTGAGACGAAATTTGCTGTCAGCAAGAAAGGATACCCAATTCCAACGTTTTGGACAGAACGTCACTATAGACAGCTATAATTTTGAGGTGGTCAGAAACTTTGTCTACCTAGGGTCCGCTAAAAACTCATTGAAAGATACCAGTGCTGATATCAAACGAAGAATTGGGCTAAGAAGGCAATTGAGAAGCAAAGCTTATCATCACGGTCCTAATGTATGGTGCAGAGGCATGGACATGGACACTGTTAACGGTGGATGAAACGCGTTAGACTGTTTTCAGAGGAAAATTCTCCGGGTGAATTTTGGTCCCGTCTGCAAAGATAGGGGGGAACGGAGGAGAACAACGAACTGTACGGGCTGTACAGCGACACCGACCAAGCCACAAATACATACATACTTAACGTCCACTTTATTCATGGCACTTAACCTACGTTTACAACTGTATGTACTATATACAAACAAACTACAAAATACAATAAAATTTTAATTATAATCAATGTAAGACGCAACAAATCTTTAGTAGGTACATCCCTATACACGAGTATGGACGAGTACGGACGGGCGTATAACCATAATGACTCTTGGTATACTAATTTAATGAGCTTCAACCTCAATGACAGGTCCGATAAATAGGTTTCAATTGAATTGCATGTGAAAGCAAGATAATTCGTCAATTTACAAAGCCACCATTATTCACATTTGTATTCAATGACTTGACTGAGTAAACTATAAAGAGCAAATAAAAGCTAATAACTAGCGTTGATAAGATGTATTTAAGTTTAAGTTATTATACAACATCATTGCAACTACGACAACAACAAGAAAAATAAAAATAATAATAATTTAATATTTAAGAAAAAGACGATGACTGTGGCTGTATAAGTAATGTTGGTCCATATAGCAGACTTATCTTATCCAATTAGTATTGAATAGGTTTTGAAATAATTCAATGACCCACATATTCAATTCAGTAGTGCAGAAATCAATAAATTCTGAAGCTTAAGTTCGTAACTGAGTGCTCTATATTTTCGTGAAATTTGTTCGCACGTGAAATTCGTTCTTAAAGTTGCAAAAACAACTCTTTTATAAGACCCATTCAATTAAAGCGAAATTTCTTTCTTCAATACCTGCACTAAATTGTTTGCCGGGCTCATACGTTTAAGGCTAACATAATAGGTAGACAATGATAATATGCTATCCGAGTTCCAGGCAAGCTTCAGAAAAAGATACTCAGCGATCGATGATACATATATTTGAACTTTCACATAATATGTATTACTGACATTTACCGATCGAAGGAGAAGAAATTATATGCTTTCTTTGAGGACTTCCGAGCAGCTTTCGACTCTGTTGATCGTGAAGCCCTCTTCAACGAGTTATATGGGTGGGATTGGTGTGTCAAGTAAAATTGGGAGGTAGTACATCCAACGAATTTGCAACAACAATGGGTCTCAAACAAGGCTGTGTATTGATTATCCGTCAAGAAAGCACAATCTTAGCTGAGGTTATAGCAGGTAGTAAGGAACATGCTATCGAATTTTAAAAATAAATTATGCAATAGATGGTGATGAAAGAGTACAAAAAAATTCTAAAAAAAAGTTTGATGAAGAAAGCATGAGAACAACACTTTTATTCTGTTGTTTCGACTTTTTGGATGAAGGTAATTATTGCATCCGATTTCAAGGTAAGCTCATACGGGAGCGCTACGATATCCCGCAAACCAAAATCTTGAATAACGAAATCTCGCAAATTAAAAATCTTGTTTTTCATAATCTCGCAATTACAAAATCTCGCTTTTTACAATCTCGCATTTACATCCCGAGCCTAAAAATCTCGCAAATTTCAACCAAAATCTCGCAATTTAAAATCTCGCAAATCAAAATCTCGCAATTTCAAATTTCATAGCAACGAATCGCACACGGCTTTTAGAATTTTTTTTTTGTTGAGAATATACCTACCCAAGAGCACCTTGGATAATTTTTCCTTCCAACTAATAACTATACTTACTTACTTACTTATCCGGCTCCCGATCCATGAAGGGTCTCTGCCTTAGATATTGCGGTCTTCCATCGGTTGCGGTCCCTCGCACGCTCCCTCCAGTCGTCGAGACCAAGCGCTCTTGCGTCTGTGACCGCCTGGTCCCTATAGCGGAGGTTCGGTCTTCCTGGTCGTCTCGAACCTGGGGGCTGGGATTCGAAGATTTTCTTGGCTGGAGCGTTGTTGTTCATTCGCTCGATGTGGCCGAGCCAGTGTAGTCGACGTGTTTTGGCTCTTTGGACTACATCCACATCTTGGTACAGCTCGTACAATTCACGATTGAATCTTCTCCTCCAATCGCCCTCTTCGCATATAGGACCAAATATCCGCCGAAGAATTTTTCTCTCGAAAGTGCCCAGTATCAATTCCCCTTTTTTACTTATCGTCCAGCACTCGGCGCCGTAGAGTAGAACTGGTAAAATTAGCGTTTTGTATAGAGTACACTTTGTCTTTCGGGAAAGGAGTTTTGAGCCCATTTGTTTGGCCAAACCGAAGTAGCAGCGGTTCGCTAGGGTAATTCTTCGTCGGATTTCCACTAAGGTGTCGTTCGTGGAATTGATGTTTGTTCCGAGGTAGGTGAACTCCTTGACTACCTCGAAATTACTGCTACCAACAGTGACGTTTTGTCCTAGGCGATGGACAGATGAGGCTTTGTTTGTTGATAGCATATACTTTGTTTTGTCCTCATTCACTTCAAGACCAACGCGTTTCGCCTGTTCATCAATAGCTGTGAATGCTTCAAGTACAGCTCTCTTGGAACGGCCGATGATGTCGATGTCATCCGCATAGCCAAGAAGTTGAGAAGACCTGTTAAAGATAGTGCCTTCCATGTTAACACCACTCTTGCGCACTATCTGCTCCAGGACTAGGTTGAAGAAATCACATGATAGCGCATCTCCTTGTCTGAACCCTGTACACGTCTGGAATAACTCGGATGAGCTGTAACCCATTTGCACGTTGCACCGCGTATTTTGTAACGTCATGCGGCATAGCTGGATCAGTTTTTTCGGGATCCCGAGTTCCAACATCGCCAATAGAAGCTCTTGGCGACTTATGCTATCATATGCGGCTTTGAAGTCGATGAATAGGTGGTGGGTCTCGACTTGAAATTCGTTGGTCTTTTCCAGGATTTGCCTCAATGTGAAGATTTGGTCTATCGTTGATCTGCCTGGCATGAAGCCACACTGGTACGTGCCGATCATAGTGTTGCAGAAAGGTTTTAGACGCTCACATAGTACGTTGGATAGGATCTTGTAAGCAACATTAAGCAGGGATATGCCTCTGTAGTTCTTGCAGGACATAGGATCACCTTTTTGTAGATTGGGCATATGGAGCTATTTGACCAGTCGTTGGGCATACTTTCCTCCTCCCAAACTTGGTTGATGAGCTGGTGCATGCACCCAACCAGAACATCTCCTCCATACTTGAAGAGTTCCGCTGGTAGGCCATCCGAGCCGGCGGATTTGTTGTTCTTAAGCTTGTGGATGGCTTTCTTAACCTCTTCAGTACTGGGTGCTGGGACTGGATCTTCATTGACTGGTCTAATGCTTCTTTGTTCCCCTGTCGCCTCCTCTACATAATGCCCATTAAGCAGCTGCTGGAAATGCTGCTTAAACACGTCTACAATTCCCTGTGCTTCGGTGACTAGGTTCCCTTCGCTGTTTCGAAGAGCTTGCGTGCCAGTCCTATAACCAGATGCCAGTTGCTTGGCTGTTTTATAGAACCGGCGGGTGTTGGTGGCGGTGCTGGACTCTTCGAGATACTTGAGCTGAGAGGCTGCGGATGCTCTTTTCTTTCTACGCAGGGTTTTTTTCTCTTTCCTTCTCTTTTCACGGTACTCCTCTCTTGCTGCTCTAGTTTTCCGTTGCAGCATTTGCATTCGTGCATTTTCCGTCTCCTGCTTCAGTACCGCGCATTCATCATCATACCACGGGTTCTTTTTTCTGGGTGGTTGATAGCCTATGATGGTCTCGGCTGTCTCCTTAATAATGTCGCGATACTGGTTCCACTGGTTGTTGACGCTTGTGGCTGGGTGTACGGCAGAGAGTTTCCCGGTCAATTGCTCACTGTAGTTTTTGGCTTTCTCAGATGTGCTAAGGCATGCGATGTTGAACTTCTTTCTTTGGGCGGTCTTCGTTTTCTTTTCATTGGACAGTCGGGCTCTGAACTTTGTCACAACAAGAAAGTGGTCAGAGTCCACGTTTGCACCTCGGAAAGTTCGCACGTCCAAGATGTTCGATGCGTACCTTGCGCCAATTAGCACGTGGTCGATTTGGTTGGCAGTTCGACCATCTGGAGATCGCCAGGTTGCTGTGTGTATCCTTCGCCTGGGGAACCTAGTGCTACTTATCACCGTATTACGAGCTGCAGCAAAGTCGATTAGTCGGAAGCCGTTGTCTGTTGTCGTTTCGTGGAGGCTGTGCTTTCCAACTAATCCGCCAAAGATGTTTTCCTTTCCGACTTTAGCATTGAAGTCTCCGAGCACGACTTTGACATCGTACTCCGGACAGGCTCCGTAGGCTCCGTCCAGGAGGTCGTAAAACTCCTCCTTGTTAGACTCCTCAGCTTCATCGGTAGGGGCGTGTGCACATATTAGGCTGATGTTTTGGAAGGTAGCTTTGATGCGGATCACAGCCAGGCGATCGCTTATCGGCTTAAAATCGATGACTTTCGATCTGAGTCGATTTCCCACGACGAATCCGCATCCTAGCATGTGCAGTCTTTGGTGACAGCTGTAATAAATGTCGCAATCTTTTCTTTTCGTTATACCTGATCCTATCCATCGTATCTCCTGGATCGCGGTAATGTCTGCCTTGTACCGCGAGAGGACAGATTCAAGTTTTTGAGTAGCACCTGGTGTGTAGAGTGTCCTTACATTCCAGGTGCATACTCGTAGATCATAGTCCATTTTCGTTCCGGGTCTGGTTGCCATTTGAGGGGGGTCGTTATCCGAGGCTTCCCGCGTCTCTCTCATAACAATTGGTTTTTTTACTGTGGTCGGGTCGTTAGCCCAACGCACTAAACTCCAATCTGTAGGGCAATGGGTTTAATGTTGCAATTCTTTCCTTGATCAACATTCGCACTTACAAGTTTAGCAAGTCTTGGCATAAAGCCAAAACCAGTATCCGGCGGCTACCAACTTGGAGGTATTGTAAGCACTTGATGTGTAGGAAAAGATACAGCTCGAGGCCCCCAGTTCCTACAACATCCAACCACCTAATAACTATACCCGTCAATAAAAAATTGTACATCCTTTATTACTGTTAATAACCTCTATAATTATTTTGGTTATCTTTTTCGCGTTTATAATGGAACTAAAAGTATTTTCTAGTTCAAGGCCAAATACAAGTAAATGCAATTTGCACATGACACTTTACAACTGGATATACCATCTTTATGTTCTCTCTCTTTCTTGTTCTTTTGAAATCAATAATATTGAAACATCATTTCATTTCATTTCATTTATTTATTTAGTTTGTCTATAAACATTAAGATATGATATCTTATAAACTAGTTTACTTCGAGGTTTGTAAAATAAAAAAGAAGAAAGCCTACTCTAATAAACGTCATTTAGATTAGACAATGATTTTATAAAGATATGTACATTCATTTAAAAAAAAAAAATAAGAATCAATTACAATTTTAATTCAAGTAAAAAAAAAAAGAATTTTTAATAAGGAAAAGGAAAAAAAAGAAAAAATACTTTGTAAAGAGAAAATAAAGAACATCTACATTTTCAGCTAGACTGAAAGTAGACAAGTAACTCTCTCCGAAACATAGACTCGCCCCTCAGTTCCCTAACATGCCGTGGCAGAGTATTCCACAGGCGAGTAGCATTAATGAAGAACTGCCTCCTAGAAGTTAAATATTTATATCGCGGATGAATTATTGTTAGGGATCTCTCTGAGGAACCAAATCTTAATCTATCGAAAAGATACCGAGGTTGATGTGTTTGAATTACGTTGAAGAGTAATATGAGGGTTCGAAAACGTAATAAATTATCAAACGAAATATTAGAGATCTGCCTTGAAAAATTAGAAACGCTCTCATATCTTCTTAGTCCATAAATGTAACGGGCAATGCTTTTATAAGCCACATTAAGCCTTCTCCTTTTAACAGAATCACAGTCACAGTAAATCTCGCACCCGAATGATAAAATTGGTAGAACCAATGTTTTGGCGAGCAATAAACGAACCCCTAGAGGTGTAAAATACTGTGAAGTCCATAACATACGGAGAGCACCATACACTTTTCCTACCGCTGCGTTGATGTGCCTATCCCAAGTTAACGTTGTATTAAATAACATTCCTAAATATCTAGCTGTTTCTACATATTCAATGGGAGAATTATTGAGAAAAATAGTTGGGAAATAGGAAAGGTTCAAAGGATTTCTTCTAACAACTATACATTTGGACTTAATTGGATTTAGAAACAGACCATTTCTTTTAGACCACAGTGAAATCCTTTCCAAATTCAAGTTGATAGTGTTTGCGCAGTCTTCGATGAGTCCAAGCGGACAGCTTCTAAACAATTGAACATCGTCAGCAAATATTTGAATAGATGAGGATGAAATAAGTGAGGGGAGCTCGTTTATATAGAGGGAAAACAGCAGGGGTCCTAGTATTGATCCCTGGGGCACCCCTCTTACAGTTGGTAGGAAACTTGAGACATTAGTACCTATCACAACAGCTTGCTTCCTATCAGAAAGATAGGAAAACAAAAGGTTAAAGGCTGAAGGAGAAAACTTATAGAGCATTGTCAGTTTATTACAAAGGATAGAATGGTCAATCGTGTCGAAGGCTTTAAAAAAAAATCTAAAAGAACCAGGAAGGTCACGTGGTCTTCATCCAAGGCCAGTCTCATATCATCGACAACGTTGATAATAGCAGTGGTACAGCTATGTTTTTGACGAAACCCGGATTGCATAGGAGATAAAATGTTATTTATTCGAAGATAGACTTCCATTTAAAATAAATTAAATAAATTCGGTGGCGCAACAGCTCGAGGAGAACCAGGGCCTAGTGACTTACAACTCACAACCATTCCTGTGTGCGTGTTTGTTGGAGAGGAATGGAGGGGACATACAGTTTTTTGCCGAGTCCGAACGGCTAAATGAGAAGCACTTTTTCATGACAAGTATACTCTTGGAGGATTTGTCAGTTCCTCGCAAGAGGCAGTACCTCGAATAAAACATTTCTGTTTTTAGGTGGCACGGCTGGGAATCGAACCCACACCTTCGGCATGACAGTCCTACGCACTAACCATCAAGCCAAGAGGTACTACAACATACTTCCATTTGTTTTCTCTCAAAAACTTTGGACAAAAATGGAAGAACAGAAATTGTGCCTCAATATCAATATTTCCCCTATCGGCATTATTTTGTTTACCTATCCCCATTTCCCTCAAATTTCGCCATAAATCTCGGCCATTCATGGACGGTCTCAGCCGGTTATTATACAAACGTGATTTTGCCATTCTTATCTTAACCACGGCCAGATCACGCAATCTACGATAAACTTGATGGTGGACATCCAACCTGTAATGTTTCCATTGCTTGTAAACTTCGTCTCGTTGTAGTAAAAGCTGCCGAATTTCGTTTGTAAACCAGGGACGAGATCCATGGTGGGTGGTTTTAGATCTAAGAGGGACATGAGTTTCAAAAAGGGTTACAGTATTGTAATTTATAAACATCAAAAGTTCAAATTATTAAATAACAGTGTGGTCTAAAAGTACCCAGACACTGGATTATATATTTTGCAGTAGGTATCTCGCAAAATTGAATTGCATTGCAACAATTACATTTTTTTAATCAAAATTTTTATTAAATAAAATGTAATTGTTGCAATGCAATTCAATTTTGCGACATTTTGATATGCGAGATTTTAGTTTGCGGGATTTCGTTATTGCGAGATTATAAAAAGCGAGATTTCGTAATTGCGGGATTATGAATAGCGAGATTTTGTAATTGCGAGATTTCGTTATGCGAGATTTCGGTTGCGAGATTTTGATTTGCGAGATTTCGTAGCCAACCCGCTCATACAGCTTCTGAAATGCTATTAGAGCACTTAATCAGCACCTAACTATCCAATCACTTAAGCATCATTAGGTTTTGGAATCTCCGTTGTGGCAATGCCCTTTAAGGGCGAATAGGTTGCAGTGGAAAAAATGAAATATGACTTTCTGCAATCTACTCGACAGAACTTTAATTCTGGTGCTTCAACTTTTTGGATAAAGGTCGTATATAAAAAGTCTACAATTTTTGTTGCATTTCTGCATCCGAGCTCAGGGTCATCCGAATTAAGTGCTGCGTTGATATTTTAGCACTTAAGTAGTCCCTAAGAAGGACGTAATTTATCCATCATTAGATTTTCGAATTTCGTTTAAAGCCGTGCTTTGTTTTTTCGCCCTTTAAGGGCGAATGAGAGGAAGTAGAAAAATAAAATACGACTTTTGCCGAGAACGAAAGGTTGACGTATAACGGGGCGAGGCAATGAAAATTAAACGAAAGCACAAATAACTGGAAGTTTTAAAAACGCTGATTCTGAATTTGCATACGCTCCTAGAGGGGAAATTAGCGGAGCCAAAAAAACAAGCGATCATAAACAGCAAATACTCGTTTAAACAGCACAGGCTAAAGTAAAAGATATTTCACTTTACATCAACAGCAGTTCTTCTACGTACATATGATGCTTAAGTCTGGGGATATCGTTGTTTTTAATGGCTGATTTACAATGACGCGTTCGCTTTCGCGATGCGTACGTTACATTTAACAAGCGTTACGGCCGCGTCGAAAATAAATCGAGCAAAAAAATTCAAACTTTTTTCAACACAAGATGGCCACATACCTAAATTGAAATCGAAATGTCAAAACGCACGCAAACGTTGAATAATCTCTACTTTCGCGTTGCAGCCGCTTACGTTACGTTGGTTTGTGTACCTACTAATGGATGCAAAATTGTAACATAATACTCAACGCGTCATTGTAAACACTAAACAGAAATTCATATGGCTGAACTTTTGCGTTGACAGGCAAGTCTTTCAACGCGACGCCCAACGCGGCATTGTAAAGCAGCCATAAGCCGTGGAAAAATGTCTACTATATTTTATTAAAAAGATTTTTCAACTGCCAAAGTAGGAGTACAGCAAACTATTTACTTTATATGGAGACAGGGACACCGCCAATGATTATGAATACTCTTCAAATTAATTTAAACTACATTTATTGTCAAAATTGTGGATATGGAGGATAAAAGAATTTCAAAAATCATTCTAAATCTGACAGTTTAAACAAGAGGAGCTACGAGTATGTTAGTAGATTGAGTGAGTTCAGCGCCTCTTTTACAAAATTAGTTCAACAGGATATTGGAAAAGAAATCTCCTCCATGAAAGATGCGCAGCTGAAGACAGTTCGTCATTGTTTAGATACTACTATAGCCGTTTGAATTACAATCTGCAGAACAAGTCGTATCTACTTAATACCAACCCAGTGGATAAAATAAATATTATTTTTAAAACGAGAGGAGAATATTGTTTAGTCCGTATAACATGCCACATCGTCCAGATCTGCCCTTGCAATAGGGAGTCCGGGAATTAATAATATTTTAGGGCGTGCTTCTTTGGTATATTCTTTTAAAAAAAATCATATGTGGATAACTCTATCTCCCCCTGAGATAGGAGGAGAAAAACAAATACGAGAATGAAGTATAAGCTTTCAAAAAAGCTATAACACATTATTGTATGAGCTTTCGTTGATTTTTCATCATCATCATCGTGTCCTGTAACCCCGGCTGGGGCATTGGGCGTCAACAAAACGTCTCTATCCTTCATGGCCTGCAGCAAGGTACTTTAGATGTGGCCGTGCACCCTGAGGATTCCATTCAAAGGATTGCTTTGCAATTTCATCGTTTGGTTTCCTCAGTGTGTGATCAATCCAACGCCATTTACGCTTTCTAATGTCGAAGTCCAGCCGCTCTTGGCTTGTCCTGCGCCACAATTCCTCATTTGATATAATTTGTGGCCAGCGAATCTTCATGATGTGGCGAAGATAGCGATTCACAAAAGCCTGCAATTTCTTCGAAATGGTAGACGTGACTTTCCAGATTTCACAAGCATATAACAGCACGGATTTGACATTGGATTCGAAGAATCTCAACTTAGTGCGTAAGGAGATTTGACTGGATTTCCAAATTGGGAACAGGGTACCGAAGGCAGCACGAGCTTTATTCATTCTACTTTTAACGTCCAGATCCGTACCACCGTTTGCAGAAACAATACTGCCAAGGTAGTTAAACTGTTCAACTACTTCAACTGGCGTCTCCTGTAGAATAATTCGCTGCTGTGTGGAGCGGTGTGTGAGCATTATTTTTGTCTTTTTGCTGTTAATTCTTAGACCACTCGACTCTCCCTTCCCTTGCAGTGTTTGGCACATCCCGTTCAGCCCACTGATGTTATTTGCCAGTAGACATATGTCATCGGCATAGTCTAAATGACTGAGCCTTTCGAACGGTCTCCATTGAATGCCCTGTCGCTCAGCTGTACCAACACTGGCCGTCAATAGGTCGTCCATCGCCAGCAGGAAGAGAATTGGCGATAGAATATCCCCTTGTCTCACTCCCTGTTGCACTACGAAGGAGTCGGATAGCTGCCCATTGTGTAAAACAAAACACCTTGCGTTGTTGTAGGACTATAATGGCAACAATTTTTGGCGGAATTCCTCTACCAAGCAACGATCTCCATATATTTACATTCTCGGTTAACTCGATCAAAGGCCTTCTCAAAATCCACGAACATGAGGTAATGCGGTTTTTGAAATTCCATCGACTGCTCGAGGACGATACCCAGGGTGTTGATATGGTCGACACACGATCGACCACTGCGGAAGCCAGCTTGATGCCTCTTGAGGGTAGACTCGATCCTATCCTTTATACGCTCGAGAATGATGGTTACCATTAGTTTTTGGAAAACGGACAAAACGGTGATACCACGCCAATTGTTGCAATTCTTAAGATCACCTTTCTTTGGCAACTTGACAATCACATCATCCTTCCAGTCCCTGGGATAGCTTTCGTTTTCCCAAATGCTTTGTATCAGCGGATGTAAAATACTAGCCGCTGTTACGGGATCGGCTATCAGGAATTCAGCTGTCAAGTCCAGCTGCCTTGTTGTTTTTGAGGAGATTTATTGATGTAAGGATTTCCGATTCTGACGAGGGTTCGATGTCAATACCCCTATAGGACCTGTGCATCTCGTTTAGTTGGAGCACTTCAGCACTCTACACAACTGAATCCTCATTTAGCTGGGCACAAAAATGGTCCTTCCATCTGCGTAGCTGATCCTCAATTGATACCAAAAGTGTGCCATCTACATCCATTACAGGATGATTGGTGTTGCTTTTTTTCACAATAACATCTTTGGCTATTTGGTACAATTCCCGGATATCTCCTCTTCTGGCAGCGCTTTCCGCATTATCTGCGAGTCCATCTAACCTCACCCTCTTGTCACGTCTCACACAGCGATAGACCAATGCGATACTCGCTTCACAGTTCAGCTTTTCCAAATCTCATCAATTGTTGAATGCTGGATTCCGTTTAATGACGAGGCTCTGTCGTTAAGGGTGGTGACATAGTTTCGACATAGGTTGGGGTCATTTAAAGCATTCGTAATGAATTTTGAGCTCCTTGCTGGATCCTGCGCTGGTTTTGTACGGCAGCGGTTCGTAGTTTGAGACTCATAAGTACCAAATGGTGGTCGCTTTCCACATCGGCATTTCTTATACTCCGGACATTTTAGATTTAGATTTAGATTTAGATTTAGATTTAGATTTAGATTTAGATTTAGATTTAGATTTAGATTTAGATTTAGATTTATTTCAATGATATAGGTGCCGAAAGAGATTTCTCTCATGTTTGGCTGTACATATTTGAGTGTTAACATTTAATTCTTTAGTATAATTTGAGATTGAGATTGAGATGGAAACGTTGTAAAATATAACATTTTAAAGAGCACAAAAAATAAAAGAGATATTGACAAATTTAAAAAAAGCATGTTTTTACAGGGCAAATGACGTTAAATTCAAAAGAAGAATAAAATTTACAACTACTCATTGATAACTATTCAGTTTACTTTTCGTTAACTTTTCTTTAAACTAAGATGGCCGAAGCATTTTAATGTTTTCTTCAAGGTTGTTGTATAGCTGGATAGATTTGTATAAGATTGCGTTGGTTCCAAATTTGGAGGTTTTTGGTTTCGATTGATGAATTTTATTTCGGTTCCGGGTGTTGAAGTTGTGTTGCTGTCCTCTTGTGCTGAGTTCTGTTGTCGAATATGACTCGTTGCATCTAATTTTGTGAAGACTGCACACTAGATGAAGTTCTATGAAGTCACTGACGAGAAGAAGCTTAAGTTCCTTATGCATTTCAGTAGTTCGAGTGTACCAGTTATAGCCAAATAGATTTTTTAAAGCCTTGTTCTGTATAATCTGGATTTCTTTAATTCCTCTTGCTCCACAGCAACTCCATACATTTATACCATATGTTATGTGACTTTGGAAAAAACTGAAGTAGAGCTGTCTTTTGATGTTTTCCGGTATGCAATAAGCGATTCTCCTGAATACTCCAGAAATTGACGAGAGCTTTTTGGCTGTTTTGTCCACTTGTACATCAAAACTTAACGATGTGTCAATCCATAGTCCCAAGTATTTAAACTCGTTTACTTTTTGTATAATTTCGTAAATTGATGTCTCCAAAATGATGTTAACTTCTTTTTTGTCTATCGCCATATATTTCGTTTTTTTAAGATTTATGCAAAGTTTTTGTTTTTCCATCCAATTTTGAAGTTTTTCAAGGTCGTTTTTCATCATTTCTTGAATACTATTCGGATTTTTATCACCATATACAAGGCATATATCATCCGCAAACATAAATACTTCTCCTTTCAGTTTTAATTTTTTTATATCATTTACGTATATACAGTATAATGTGGGACCGATAACACTTCCCTGCGGTACTCCAGATCTCACTTCGCAATTCGAACTTTTAAGCCCATCTACTTCGGTTATTTGACTTCTACGACTGAGATAAGATTTAAACCAGTTAAACGATGTTCCTCTAATCCCGATGGATAAAAGTTTTCTGAGAAGAGTCGTGTGATGAACCGTATCAAATGCTTTTATGCTTTTGAAAGGTCGATAAAAACCAAACCGACAATGTTTCCTAAATCTTTTTCTTGCTGAATTAAAGATACCAAATAAGATAATGCCGAGTTTGTGCTTGACTTTTTTCGAAATCCATATTGCCTTTTATATCTTAGCTTGTGTTTTGTAATGTGGTCTGTTAATTGCTCATTTACAACTTTCTCAAGAATTTTTGACATCACGGGTAAGATTGATATGGGACGATAGTTGTTTATATCCTTGGTATCTCCAGCCTTAAATATTGGAGTAACTTTAGCAATTTTCATTTCATCCGGAACATTTCCTTCTTGTAGAGATTTGTTTATTATTTTCGCTATTGGATCATATAGGTGCATTGATAAGGTTTTGACAATGTGTGTTGAGAGACCGTCAATGTCATAGGCTTTTGATGTTTTAAGGTTATTTATAATTCTTTGTACTTGTATTTCAGATACCATTTGAAATTTAAAACTCGGAACTTCTCTATTTAGTTTGACTAGTGCAACGTTGGTGTTATTGAATTGGCTGGCAAGTTTTGTTCCTTGATTTGCTAGATGGTTATTGATATCCTCAATTTTGTTTTTCTTCTCGACTTCTGTACAGTTTTTAAGAAGAGTACAGTTGTTTTGTTGTTTTAGCCCATTGTATATAACTTGATTTACACACTGCCAAGTTTTGGCGTTGTTTATCATACTTTTCGAAAAAATTCTACCATAGTATTCTTGTTTTTTCTTTCGTTTTTCAGTGGTTTAAAGACATCGCACATAGACTTCCTCCATCGCTGCTGAATCATGATATGATCAATTTGGTTTCCGGTTTGACCATCCGGATGCACCAACGTATTTTTGTTGCAGGTCTTATGCTTAAATAGAGTCCCACGTATCACAAAACGATTCGCGTTACAAAAAGATAAGCACGTCGGCAATTTCGTTCCGTGACCCCAAGCCATTTCTTCCCATCACGTGTTCCAGCCCGTAATTCTCTGAACCGACCTGAGCATTGAGGTCTCCCATGACGACTATGATGTCGGCTCTTGGAACACTCTTGTAAACTGAGCTTAGATGAGTGTAAGACGCGGTTTTTTCTTCCTCGGTCACTTCATTTGTGGGGGCGTAGCACTGAATAATTGTGACGTTACGAATTTTTGCACGAAACCTTGCTGTTATTAATCTCGCAGAGATGGGCGCCCAGGAAATCATACTACGCCTCGCCTCTTCGTTCAACAAAACCCCGACACCATGCAGTCTTTGGCCACTCTCTCTTTCGTGTTCATTCTGATTTTCATACGTATGCGGTAGTCAAAAGTAACATTTGCACTTCTTAAAAGACTTCTTTTATTTGTCAACGATTCATTTATAACTAATGGCGTCTTGATTGACGCTCGTACATGAAAAATGCCGCACCCTCAAATCCAATGTGCGATTTACTGCAACCGAAGCTGCAGAAGGATTTTCCATAAAAAGATTACCTCTTGGGGACTCATTTCCATTTGTTGTCATAGTTCATGTATTTGCATATATTATATCCTTCCACCATAGACCTTCCTTTTGGTATAAAAAATCAAACCATCAATTCCACATGAGCATACAAAATTATTCATGGTCAAGTTTTCAAAAAGTGGTTTTTTATGTATAATTATAACTTTCAAACGATGCGATGCAAAGTTTGAAGATTATGTGATACTCTATGAGCAAATATCTTATCTACAAAATTGACTGAAACTACTTTTCGATAGCATTGACCGACTATTTCGAAACTTTTAAAACCGACTTTTTCGACACCTTGAATAAATGTTTATGCTCGAATGGGATTGACGGGAACTTTTTGCAGTTGATTTGTTATACCGAAAGGAAGGTCCATACCAATTTTGAGCCTATAATCAGAATTTTGGCTAGATTTTCACATGTTGCTGTCTGGAAGCATGAAATGCTTTTGGTGATGCTCATAGTTAAATAAAATACCCCGCATAAATTCATATTAAGGTAGGTTGTCAGAGCGATAAATCTGTAATTAAGAGCTGTTTAAGTAGGTTAGGTACTGAGAATTTGAACGCTTTGTTGAAAATTATACCAACGTGGGTTTATGGTGAGTGAAAAAAATTCTTAATGGATTCTTTTTGAAGACAATAAACAAAAGTACTGCGTAGTCGACCCTGTACAGAGTGCAAAAGGGAAAACTGCATCACAGTTGCTGGAGTAAAATCCAATAGGAAACGTATGGGGTCTTTTGAAGTCCAAACATAAACAAAATAAAAATACGAAATTTAAAGGACTTTTCATCGGCTTCAGCAGCCAAAGTATGTCAATCTACTCTAGATACTTACTTACTTATCCGGCTCCCGATCCATGAAGGGTCTCTGCCTGAGATATTGCGGTCTTCCATCGGTTGCGGTCCCTCGCACGCTCCCTCCAGTCGTCGAGACCAAGCGCTCTTGCGTCTGTGACCGCCTGGTCCCTATAGCGGAGGTTCGGTCTTCCTGGTCGTCTCGAACCTGGGGGCTGGGATTGGAAGATTTTCTTGGCTGGAGCGTTGTTGTCCATTCGCTCGATGTGGCTCTTTGGACTACATCCACATCTTGGTACAGCTCGTACAGTTCACGATTGAATCTTCTCCTCCAATCGCCCTCTTCGCATATAGGACCAAATATCCGCCGTAGAATTTTTCTCTCGAAAGTGCCCAGGATCAATTCCCCTTTTTTACTGATCGTCCAGCACTCGGCGCCGTAGAGTAGAACTGGTAAAATTAGAGTTTTGTATAGCGTGCACTTTGTCTTTCGAGAAAGGAGTTTTGAACCCATTTGTTTGGCCAAACCGAAGTAGCAGCGGTTCGCTAGGGTAATTCTTCGTCGGATTTCCACTAAGGTGTCGTTCGTGGTATTGATGTTTGTTCCGAGGTAGGTGAACTCCTTCACTACCTCGAAATTACTGCTACCAACAGTGACGTTTTGTCCTAGGCGATGGACAGATGAGGCTTTGTTTGTTGATAGCATATACTTTGTTTTGTCCTCATTCACTTCAAGACCAACGCGATTCGCCTGTTCATCAATAGCTGTGAATGCTTCAAGTACAGCTCTGTTGGAACGGCCGATGATGTCGATGTCGTCCGCATAACCAAGCAGTTGAGAAGACCTGTTAAAGATAGTGCCTTCCATGTTAACACCACTCTTGCGCACTATCTGCTCCAGGACTAGGTTGAAGAAATCACATGATAGCGCATCTCCTTGTCTGAACCCTGTACACGTCTGGAATAACTCGGATGAGCTGTTACCCATTTGCACGTTGCACCGCGTATTTTGTAACGTCATGCGGCATAGCTGAATCAGTTTTTTCGGGATCCCGAGTTCCGACATCGCCAATAGAAGCTCTTGGCGACTTATGCTATCATATGCGGCTTTGAAGTCGATGAATAGGTGGTGGGTCTCGACTTGAAATTCGTTGGTCTTTTCCAGGATTTGCCTCAATGTGAAGATTTGGTCTATCGTTGATCTGCCTGGCCTGAAGTCACACTGGTACGTGCCGATCATAGTGTTGCAGAAAGGTTTAGGTTTTAGACGCTCACATAGTACGTTGGATAGGATCTTGTAGGCAACATTAAGCAGGGATATGCCTCTGTAGTTCTTGCAGGACATAGGATCACCTTTTTGGTAGATTGGGCATATGGAGCTATTTGACCAGTCGTCGGGCATACTTTCCTCCTCCCAAACTTGGTTGATGAGCTGGTGCATGCACCCTACCAGAACATCTCCTCCATTCTTGAAGAGTTCCGCTGGTAGGCCATCTGAGCCGGC
Source organism: Dasysyrphus tricinctus (assembly GCA_963921185.1). Classification (NCBI taxonomy): domain Eukaryota; kingdom Metazoa; phylum Arthropoda; class Insecta; order Diptera; family Syrphidae; genus Dasysyrphus; species Dasysyrphus tricinctus. The sequence goes on from OY992532.1 coordinate 183,217,499, forward strand.
GGATTTGTTGTTCTTAAGCTTGTGGATGGCTTTCTTAACCTCTTCAGTACTGGGTGCTGGGACTGGATCTTCATTGACTGGTCTAATGCTTCTTAGTTCCTCTATTGCCTCCTCTACATAATGCCCACTAAGCAGCTGCTGGAAATGCTGCTTAAACACGTCTACAATTCCCTGTGCTTCGGTGACTAGGTTCCCTTCGCTGTTTCGAAGAGCTTGCGTGCCAGTCCTATAACCAGATGCCAGTTGCTTGGCTGTTTTGTAGAACCGGCGGGTGTTGGTGGCGGTGCTGGACTCTTCGAGATACTTGAGCTGAGAGGCTGCGGATGCTCTTTTCTTTCTACGCAGGGTTTTTTTCTCTTTCCTTCTCTTTTAACGGTACTCCTCTCTTGCTGCTCTTGTTTTCCGTTGCAGCATTTGTATTCGAGCATTTTCCGTCTCCTGCTTCAATACCGCGCATTCATTGTCATACCACGGGATCTTTTTTCTGGGTGGTTGATAGCCTATGGTGGTCTCGGCTGTCTCCTTAATGATGTCGCGATATTGGTTCCACTGGTTGTTGACGCTTGTGGCTGGCTGTACGGCAGAGAGTTTCCCGGTCAATTGCTCACTGTAGTCTCTGGCTTTCTCAGATGTGCTAAGGCATGCAATGTTGAATTTCTTCCTTTGGGCGGTCTTCGTTTTCTTTTCGTTGGACAGTCGGGCTCTGAACTTTGTCACAACAAGAAAGTGGTCAGAGTCCACGTTTGCGCCTCGGAAAGTTCGCACGTCCAAGATGTTCGATGCATACCTTGCGCCAATTAGCACGTGGTCGATTTGGTTGGCGGTTCGACCATCTGGAGATCGCCAGGTTGCTGTGTGTATCCTTCGCCTGGGGAACTTAGTGCTACTTATCACCGTATTACGAGCTGCAGCAAAGTCGATTAGTCGGAAGCCGTTATCTGTTGTCGTTTCGTGGAGGCTGTGCTTTCCAACTAATCCGCCAAAGATGTTTTCCTTTCCGACTTTAGCATTAAAGTCTCCGAGCACGACTTTGACATCGTACTCCGGACAGGCTCCGTAGGCTCCGTAGGCTCCGTCCAGGAGGTCGTAAAACTCCTCCCTGTTAGACTCCCCAGCTTTATCGGTAGGGGCGTGTGCACATATTAGGCTGATGTTTTGGAAGGTAGCTTTGATGCGGATCACAGCCAGGCGATCGCTAATCGGCCTAAAATCGATGACTTTCGATTTGAGTCGATTTCCCACGACGAATCCGCATCCTAACATGTGAAGTCTTTGATGGCAGCTGTAATAAATGACGCAATCTTTTCTTTTCGTTATACCTGATCATATCCATCGTATATCTGCCTTGTACCGCGAGAGGACAGATTCAAGTTTTTGAGTAGCACCTGGTCTATAGAGTGTCCTTACATTCCAGGTGCATACTCGTAGATCATAGTCCATTTTCGTTCCGGGTCTGGTTGCCATTTGAGGTGGGTCGTTATCCGAGGCTTCACGCGTCTCTCTCATAACAATTGTTTTTTTTTTACTGTGGTCGGGTCGTTAGCCCAACGCACTAACCTCCAATCTGTAGGGCCATGGGTTTAATGTTGCAACTCTTTCCTTGATCAACATTCGCACTTACAAGTTTAGCAAGTCCTGGCATAAAGCCAAGACCAGTATCCGGCGGCTACCAACTTGGAGGTATTGTAAGCACTTGAAGTGTAGGAAAAGATACAGTTTGAGGCCCCCAGTTCCTACAACATCCAACCACCTACTCTAGATAACAAAGGCAATATCACGGAGGTGTCAGAGAGAAATATTTTTTAAAACCTTATCAAATGTAAACAAAAACACAAAAATTTCTTTTTAATATTTTGGCTCAATTAAAAACGTACATAAGTGAAAATGAACTGGCGATTGTGTCATTCAAAAACCAAATCTTCAGCTGACAGCCTGTGTCAATTCAAAGATGAGTGGAAACCTAGCACTAAATTAAATTCCCTCGCATTGGCCAATAAGTGTACTTTGAAACTGAACCTTTGATGTTGGTAGGTATACTTAAGGAAGCCTCAAAATACTCCCGGTTATGCACTTAAACTGATTGACGGTGTAAAGCCGCTTTATGGTATCAGAGATACGTATACCTATAGATCATTCATTTCTGCTTAATAGAACTCGTTTTAATTATGCATATTTAATGTATGTAAGGTATTGTAGAGATGATTTCATTAATAAAACATTCTTCATTCATTCTCACACTTAATTATTTATTTACAATGATATGAATAGTTATAATAATAATCAAACGTGTCTACAAAGTAAGCACGTTCAAACGGAATTTTCCTATAATTCTCTATATCTAGGTATGTACATAACTATGAAGGAACTTTGCACACAGGTGGTATTTGCAATATCCATCAAATATTATTTAATACGTCAATATTTAAATATTGACTGAAAAAATTATGATTCATTAGATAAGTATAGTGTATATGGGCCAATTAAATATAGAATTTTGATTTTTCTCACCTCATTTTTCAATGAGTAGGTATACAGTCAATTTCGAGATATTTCTAGCGCGACTATAAGTGTGTTGTGTACTCGTATTTGCAATATAGAAATTGCCTGAAGTAAATATTTTAATTGATTATAATTTTCCATCTATTAGAACCTCATTGAGTTGGTATGATAATTGAAAAATATGAAAATGAAGCTTATTTGATTTGTGTTTAGATTCTATAACAAGCTAATAAAAAATTACAAACAAAGTTATCAGATGCTGTTTTGTTTGCATAAGCTCAAGTACCTAGGTATTTTGTATTTAAGCTTGAATTTTATGATAATAAATAAAATATACATAGATATCAATAACAAAACCATATTAACGTTATTGCAATAGAATTAATTATATTCTCTTTATAATTTATTATTTGGATCCATTTTTCTTTTTCAAATGGCTTTGCTTGCGATATTAGGTATTTAATATTTATGGGAAGTAACATTATGTATTCGTAAAAAAACTAGCTCGAAATGTTGATCAAAACTGACAATAAGATGATAACGTTCTCTCCAACTTTCTCAATTCGCTTGAGAGCAGTCTGGATGGTGGGTAATGTTGCATTTTCCTGTGGGCATAATATTTATACTTAAAAAAGTACGTATACGTCACAGTGCACCATTGTATTTTTTATCACAAATAGTTTCATTTTTAATAATTGATAATTGTTTTCATCAGACCCGGAACGAAAATGGACTATGATCTACGAGTATGCACCTGGAATGTAAGGACACTCTACACACCACGTGCTACTCAAAAACTTGAATCTGTCCTCTCGCGGTACAAGGCAGACATTACCGCGATCCAGGAGATACGATGGATAGGATCAGGTATAACAAAAAGAAAAGATTGCGACATTTATTACAGCTGTCACCAAAGACTGCACATGCTAGGATGCGGATTCGTCGTGGGAAATCGACTCAGATCGAAAGTCATCGATTTTAAGCCGATAAGCGATCGCCTGGCTGTGATCCGCATCAAAGCTACCTTCCAAAACATCAGCCTAATATGTGCACACGCCCCTACCGATGAAGCTGAGGAGTCTAACAAGGAGGAGTTTTACGACCTCCTGGACGGAGCCTACGGAGCCTGTCCGGAGTACGATGTCAAAGTCGTGCTCGGAGACTTCAATGCTAAAGTCGGAAAGGAAAACATCTTTGGCGGATTAGTTGGAAAGCACAGCCTCCACGAAACGACAACAGACAACGGCTTCCGACTAATTGACTTTGCTGCAGCTCGTAATACGGTGATAAGTAGCACTAGGTTCCCCAGGCGAAGGATACACACAGCAACCTGGCGATCTCCAGATGGTCGAACGGCCAACCAAATCGACCACGTGCTAATTGGCGCAAGGTACGCATCGAACATCTTGGACGTGCGAACTTTCCGAGATGCAAACGTGGACTCTGACCACTTTCTTGTTGTGACAAAGTTCAGAGCTCGACTGTCCAACGAAAAGAAAACGAAGACCGCCCAAAGAAAGAAGTTCAACATCGCATGCCTTAGCACATCTGAGAAAGCCAGAGACTACAGTGAGCAATTGACCGGGAAACTCTCTGCCGTACACCCAGCCACAAGCGTCAACAACCAGTGGAACCAGTATCGCGACATTATTAAGGAGACAGCCGAGACCACCATAGGCTATCAACCACCCAGAAAAAAGGACCCCTGGTATGATGATGAATGCGCGGTATTGAAGCAGGAGACGGAAAATGCACGAATGCAAATGCTGCAACGAAAAACAAGAGCAGCAAGAGAGGAGTACCGTGAAAAGAGAAGGAAAGAGAAAAAAACCCTGCGTAGAAAGAAAAGAGCATCCGCAGCCTCTCAGCTCAAGTATCTCGAAGAGTCCAGCACCGCCACCAACACCCGCCGGTTCTACAAAACAGCCAAGCAACTGGTATCTGGTTATAGGACTGGCACGCAAGCTCTTCGAAACAGCGAAGGGAACCTAGTCACCGAAGCACAGGAAATTGTAGACGTGTTTAAGCAGCATTTCCAGCAGCTGCTTTATGGGCATTATGTAGAGGAGGCAATAGAGGAACAAAGAAGCATTAGACCAGTCAATGAAGATCCAGTCCCAGCACCCAGTACTGAAGAGGTTAAGAAAGCCATACACAAGCTTAAGAACAACAAATCCGCCGGCTCGGATGGCCTACCAGCGGAACTCTTCAAGTATGGAGGAGATGTTCGGGTAGGGTGCATGCACCAGCTCATCAACCAAGTTTGGGAGGAGGAAAGTATGCCCGACGACTGGTCAAATAGCTCCATATGCCCAATCTACAAAAAAGGCGATCCTATGTCCTGCAAGAACTACAGAGGCATATCCCTGCTTAATGTTGCCTACAAGATCCTATCCAACGTACTATGTGAGCGTTTAAAACCTTTCTGCATTACTTTGATCGGCACGTACCAGTGTGGCTTCAGGCCAGGCAGATCAACGATAGACCATATCTTCACATTAAGGCAAATCCTGGAAAAGACCAACGAATTTCAAGTCGAGACCCACCACCAATTCATCGACTTCAAAGCCGCATATGATAGCATAAGTCGCCAAGAGCTTCTATCGGCGATGTCAGAACTCGGGATCCCGAAAAAACTGATCCAGCTATGCCGCATGACGTTACAAAATACGCGGTGCAACGTGCAAATGGGTAACAGCTCATCCGAGTTATTCCAGACGTGTACAGGGTTCAGACAAGGAGATGCGCTATCATGTGATTTCTTCAACTTAGTCCTGGAGCAGATAGTGCGCAAGAGTGGTGTTAACATGGAAGGTACTATCTTCAACAGGTCTTCTCAACTGCTTGGCTATGCGGACGACATCGACATCATCGGCCGCTCCAAGAGAGCTGTACTTGAAGCATTCACAGCTATTGATGAACAGGCGAAACGCGTTGGTCTTGAAGTGAATGAGGACAAAACAAAGTATATGCTATCAACAAACAAAGCCTCATCTGTCCATCGCCTAGGACAAAACGTCACTGTTGGTAGCAGTAATTTCGAGGTAGTCAAGGAGTTCACCTACCTCGGAACAAACATCAATTCCACGAACGACACCTTAGTGGAAATCCGACGAAGAATTACCCTTACGAACCGCTGCTACTTTGGTTTGGCCAAACAAATGGGTTCAAAACTCCTTTCTCGAAAGACAAAGTGCACGCTATACAAAACTCTAATTTTATCAGTTCTACTCTACGGCGCCGAGTGCTGGACGATAAGTAAAAAAGGGGAATTGATCCTGGGCACTTTCGAGAGAAAAATTCTACGACGGATATTTGGTCCTATATGCGAAGAGGGCGATTGTAGGAAAAGATTCAATCGTGAACTGTACGAGCTGTACCAAGATGTGGATGTAGTCCAAAGAGCCAAAACACGTCGACTACATTGGCTCGGCCACATCGAGCGAATGGACAACAACGCTCCAGCCAAGAAAATCTTCGAATCCCAGCCCCCAGGTTCGAGACGACCAGGAAGACCGAACCTCCGCTATAGGGACCAGGCGGTCACAGACGCAAGAGCGCTTGGTCTCGACGACTGGAGGGAGCGTGCGAGGGACCGCAGCCGAATAGGGAAGGCAAAGGCTGCGTTGGGAATGATGTCGAAAATATAAAGATTTTTTGTAGTCTAAAAAAAAACTCAATTAATTAATATAAGAAAAGTCACAGAATATAATAATTCAAAATATGGAGAAACAACTCTTTAAGCCTAAAGACCAATCTACGACTGTTTCGCTCCAAAATAGAAACCGTGCTTCTTAACGGGTGAAGCACTTGCAAAGTAACACCCACCCACACCCACAAGAAATCTGCAAACTTTAGTGGATAGATTCTTGAGGATCTTGAGGATTTTCTGTAGACGATTCTCTTATGATGAACTTCATCCGAAGACAGGTCAGGAAACCATCAACTGTAATACAAAAACGTAAATGACAGTGGATGGGATATCGCCTCAATAAGATCACGAGTGCATTGCAAGTGATGCAATGGAACCCTCTCCCGCAGTGAGGCAGATGAGTGGGCCGATCTAGAAGTACTTGGAAAAGAACGGTTGAAGAAGAATCAGCACAACTGGGGGAAGAAATGGTGAGATCTGAGGTACATTGCCAAAAACCGTACAAAATGCCGCGTAGAAGTAGTGGAGGCCCTTTGCCCTGCAAGGAGAACCTTACGGACTTAATAGGTCCGAGGACCTAAGTAAGTAGTACCGCACTAAGTTGAAAAATTACTGCATGAAAAAGACCTAAAAAGTATCAACAATTATTATTATCAACGAGATAAAATGCAAAATGGTGCAGCTTCTCCACCACGGGGATTCTAAAGGAGGAACTTAAATAGAGTATCTCCCTTACCCTTTAACTAATATAAATAAAATACACAACGAAGTCGCTCGTAGGCACTTGTTCTTAAAACATAATAGGATTTTGGTATTCGGGATTCTGGCATTCGGGATTTCAGCCATTCGGGATTAAAGCCATTCGGGATTTAAGCATTCGGGATTTTTTGTCATTTCGGGATTTTGGCATGCGGGATCTCGTACTCAGCCCATATGGCAGATAGCACCAATAACAGTTCTGGATATTTTTTTTTTACTACCACCAAATTCAAACATAGCTTGGAGAGGTTTGAAAGCTTTGAAATGAATGAATCAATGACAACACTTTAACATTTTTTTGTTGGAAGTATTAAAGAATGTACTTGTTTGTAAGAATCTAATATTTTATTTATGTTTGACTATAATGTTATATCAATAAAATTGTTTCTGTTTAAATAAATTTTCATTCCTGTTTCTAACTCGTTCAAGATAAGTTGTTTCCTTTTAAGATACAAGAACATATTATTTTCCTGAATCTTTCCAATAGGTTATGGGCCCAGGATCGCTCAGCAAGATACAAATTTAAAGGAAAAATAATTATTTCAAGATTATGTCGTCAATTCCAGCAATTGAAAAATTAAATAGACCGAGAGCTCGCAACATATTTTTGACGAGAGAGGAAACAGACGATATTAATGTTACAGGTAGTCCTGGTGAAGGTGATAATGAATACGTTCGTCTGCCAGCACGTAGTGGTCCCGTTTACGAGAAAAAGTGCATCAAAGTACAACTTTTTGCAAAATTTAATTAGTGAGGGAAACCACTTCAAACGTAATATTTCCTAAAGTCTTCAACTCACTGATTACAAATATGGTTACGACAGATGTCTAAGTGGCCCCAAAACCCTCAACAGATGTCCTTGAACAAAAAACACGAAAAAAGTTGCAAGTTCAAGGACGTCTGTCGAGGGTTTTGGGGCCACTTAGACGTCTGTCACGCACATATTTGTGCTCAGGGAGTCAAGACCTTTCATTTGAGATATATTTCAAGTGGTTTCCTAAAATTATAAAAAAAAGTGAAAAAAGTCGTCTGTCGGGGGTTTTGGGGCCACTTAGACGTCTGTCGTAACCATATTTGTAATCAGTGAGTTGAGGACTTTAGGAAATATTACGTTTGAAGTGGTTTCCCTCACTAATTAAATTTTGCAAAAAGTTGTACTTTGATGCACTTTTTCTCGTAAACGGGACCACTACGTGCTGGCAGACGAACGTATTCATTATCACCTTCACCAGGACTACCTGTAACAATAATATCGTCTGGTTTCCTCTGACGTCAAAAATATGTTGCAAGCTCTTAGGCTTAAAAGGACGGGAAAATTACGAGGACTGGAAATTCGCAGTTGAAAATTTTCTGGTGCATGAAAATCTGTGGCAGTGTACAAGGAAAAAGATGCGATGAAAATTTCCAAAGCAAAGTCCAAGATAATTTTATTTATCGAACCGATCAATTATGTTCATGTTAGAATGGCAGCGAAAGACGTTTGGGATCGTTTAGAAGCGGCATTTGCTGATAATGGTCTTACTCGACGTGTTGGTTTACTGAAGTCGTTATTGAATACCAACTTAAGGTCCTGCGATTCAGTGGAATCATATGTAAACAAGGTTATAACGACCGCGCATAAATTGAATTCAATTGAGATGCCAGTATCCGATGAATGGATAGGTTCGTTATTGTTGGCTGGTCTTGGTGAGAAATACAAACCAACGATCATGGGGCTTGAAAGTTCGGGTATCAAAATTACGGCAGATTCAATCAAAACAAAACTGCTACAAGACATCAAGGATGATTGCTGCGAATATGGTGGTGACACAATTGCTTTGTTTGGATAACATTCTGGTAAAGGACCCTATCGTAAAGGTAATCAAAGACGGGTAGCTGATTTCAAATGTTTTGTATGCAAACAAAAAGGACATTATGCAAAAAATTGTCCCAACAAACGCAAATCAATTGAAGGTCAGGGAAGGCAGGTGCTATTTACATCGCTCATTGCAAGTGCGAGTTCAAAAAATTCAAATGAATGGTTAATCGACTCGGGAGCTTCAGAACATATGACCAACAGAAAAGATTGGATGAAAAATCTAACCTTGGTAAATAAGGAAGAGGTGACTGTTGCTGACAATTACAATCTGGATGTGGAAGCTAAAGAGATAAAGATTTGAAGATTTTTGTTGAAAGCAAGCCAAGGACTGTTACCGTTAAAGATGTGTTATTTATTCCAAAATTGTGTGCGAATCTATTGTCTGTCAGTCAAATGACAAAATATGGTCTCGTCGTTGAATTCAAAGCTGATAAATGCACAATTTCAGATAAGAACATTTTAATAGCATGTGGTAATCGAGTGAACGGTAAACTCTTTAAATTGGACGTTCCTATAGGCAAATGGCAAATGCGATTAACATGCTTGCTGATAAAAAGGTATCGTACGAGCTTTGGCATCGGAGATTGGGACACGCAAGTCATAAAGCTATGATGGAGATGATGAAAGGATCCGTGACTGGAGTTGAATTTGTAAATACGCAAAATGAAAAATGTCTTAAATGTATCGAAGGGAAGCACTCAAGAAAATCTTTTATCCAATCAGAGTCCAAATCAAGCGAGATATTGGACTTAATACAATCTGATATTTGTGGCCCAATGGAACAGAAGTCACTTGGAGGAGCATTTTACGTTCTGACGTTTTAAGATGATTTTTCGCACAAAGTCTTCGTTTACGTTTTGAGATCGAAATCAGATGCACTGGAAAAGTTCATTGAATTCAAGACGTTAGTTGAGAATCAAACGAACAAGAAAATAAAGCAACTCAGATCAGACAACGGTAGCGAGTATTGTAACCATGCTTTCCTCAGATATCTTAGCAAATGTGGGATAATACACCAAATTACAGTTATATACGCCTCAGTCAGCAGAATGGGAAGGCTGAGAGGATGAATCGTACTCTTATCGAAAAAGTCCGGTGTATGATCATGGATGCTGGTGTTGAGAAAAATGTTTGGGCAGAGGCGATGTTGTATGCGGCGTATTTGCTCAACCGAACACCGAGTAGAGTGTTAGAAGATTTCAAAATACCTGAAGAGATCTGGTCAGGCAAGAAACCTGATGTTTCTCATCTACGAGTGTTCGGTTCAATAGCAATGGTGCATGTCCCTAGGCAAAAGAGGAAGAAGCTTGATGTCAAATCAATCAGATGCGTAACACTTGGATACTGTGATAATTCAAAGGCTTACCGGGTGTATGATCCAAAAAAAAAGAAACTGATCAAAAGCTATGATGTCATATGTTTGGAAACCCAACCATTCGGACAGGTATTTACGAACAGTAATGCGAATAATTTTTTTTTCTTATCATGCCAAGAAGGTTCAGTGGGGGTTATCGAAGACAGTCCTACTAATGTTTTAGTTGATGAAGAGAACGCAGATGTTGTAGTTACTGATCAAACTTTAAGAAAATCGGAAAGAATAAAGAAACCCAAAACTTTGTTGGACTACATTATGTATCTTTTTAAATATTATATACTTGCTCTTAATTTCTTTTAATTTAATTTAATTTAATTTAATTCATTCAAGAGATTTCAATGTTAACCATCGTATACTAAGTATTACTTTCAAAAACATTATGTTTTTAATATGCTTATGTTTTTAGTAAAATAAATATGAAATATATGAAATATTACTTTCATGGCTAATGGTAATGATTTAAGTGATCCCGTAACTTACGAAGAGGCTATTTCAAGAAAAGATGCAGAGCACTGGGAAGAAGCCATCAATAATGAATATGCTTCTTTACTGGCAAATGAAAGATGGGAAAAAGTCTACTTGCCACCTGGAAAAAAGACGTTGAATACGAAATGGGTCTTTAAGTCAAAGATGGATGCCACTGGGAAAATCATTGGCTACAAGGCTCGACTTGTGGCAAAAGGTTGTAACCAACGGCACGGCATAGATTACGAAGAAACATTTTCACCTGTCGTTAGGTATGAATCCATCAGATTTTTACTGGCTCTGGCAGCTCGAAAAAATTTAGAAATAGAGCAGATGGATGCGGTTACTGCTTTTTTGCAAGGGGATTTGAGTGATGAAATCTACATCAAACAACATGAGGGATTCAAGAATGGCGAGTGGGTACTTCGTTTAAGAAAATCTATTTACGGATTGAAGCAATCTTCCCGAATATGGAACCTCAAACTTGATGGTGCTTTGAAGGATTTTGGAATGAAACAGTCAGAACTAGATCCATGCATCTATTTTCAACATGATGATGGCAAGGTAGTAATTGTTGCAGTGTATGGGGATGATTTACTTATACTCGACAATCATCCTCAACTGAAACATCGCTTAAAATTAAATCTACTAAACCAATTTCATAGATTTTATAGATATGGGTCCCGCGAACTCTTTTCTGGGACTCAAATTAGAAAGAGATAAAACTAAAAGTCTAATCTGGATTGACCAAGAGAAATACATTCTTAATATGGTTGATAAATTTGGGTTAACCAACAGCAACGTGTGCTTAACACCAATTGACAATAATAAAAAATTGACGAAAATGATGTCACCGCAGAGCGTGAAGAGATGTCAAACATACCCTATCAAGAGTTGATTGGCAGTCTCTTATTTGCTGCACAGGTTTCACGACCGGACATAAGTTATGCAGTTAATTATTGGATTCGTTTTAACCAAAATCCTGGTAAAGTTCATTGGGTAGCAGCTAAGAGGATTCTTAAAGGATGCCGACTTCGCTGGAGATACTCCTGTCCCTGTAGTGAAGTCCCGTAAAAATTTCCGTACTGATTTATCTAACCACCAGAATCGATTAAAGTACATATAGGAGAGTCAGAAAAACTTGGGTAGACATCACCGTTTTCTGGAGGGGGCTTTTTAGACGCCATTTTTCAAAATGGCCGACAAATAGTAGTATAATTTGTATGGGAGAACGGAAAAATCTCCATAAAAACTAAACCACTTAACCGATTTTGATGAAATGATCAAACATGATAAAAAACAAGATGAGAAGCCAACATAATTATTTTCCGCCTACTGCCACGCCCCCTTTTTTGAAAAAGTAATATTATTCGTCAAAATTAATACAAATTCGGATGTTGCTTTAGTTAAACTTATAAAAATATTTTCGTATGGAATATACGCTGTAAAAAGTTCCTACCACGCCTATTTTGTGGGCGTTTATTATTTTGTGACTTGTATGGAGTTTGTTTTAGTAAGATAAAATCTGAACCACTTCACCCAATGTAATGAAATTTTCACACATGATAGCGAACAGTATAGGATTGTATACAATTTTCGCCCATTGACACGCCTACAAAAGCCCATCTTATCACTCTTCCTCATTAGCTGCTAAAAGCCGAAGGAAATGATATCAATTAAGATGCTTTTTGAAGTTTCCTGATTGATATTGACTAAAGAAAATCTATTATTTTTGATTTTTAGAAAAATAAATTAAAAAATTATAAAAAATACAATTACATATCTTTGCACATCATTTGTATACACATTCATCTCGTACATTGCTCACTACATTTGTTAAAATCTGTGCATGTCAAATACTTAAATTTACATTTACACCTTTAATTTACACTTTTAATTAATAGTTTAGGGGTCAATTCTTGACCTGTGAAACTGTGAAATGAAAACAAAGTTATCATTTCATTTTCACAGAGTTTTATCATTTTATCACTTCACAACCATGCGCAAGGCGATTCCCGAACTCGTTATAAAAAACAGCTGTCAATGTGAGTACTAAAAAGTACTAACATGAAAAATGCTACCACTTGCTCATAGAAAAAGATGATATTGACGTCATAGAAATACCAAGATGGCGAGTTGAGTCTATCAAATGAGCACAATTTGTCTTTGTGTATAATTTTTCTTTTCACAGGTTTTCACAGAATGAAATGATTATGATAAACGAATCATCATATAAAAACATTTTGGCATTTGCTTTCATTTTTTCACTTCGAAAATCGCATTTGACGTGAAGACGTTATGATATTTATCACTTCTCAGTTTCACAGATCGAGAATTGACCCCCAGAAGGCATTATGTTAAGGCATCTGTCAGCTGCAGGCTTGAATCTGGAAAATAGCTCTATGATAGGCTTAAGTATTACCTTAAAAAACAAAACAGCATATTCGGATATGTCCATTTCTAATTGTAAAAGATAAAGGTGGTAACTCTGATATATGTTTATGTAAGGAATAACGAAGCTCTTCGAATGTCTTACACTTTGCTGATGAATGTAAAACTTGAACAAGGTATTCCCCTACTTTGTCAGATAAAATATTATCTTCTGCAAATCGAAATAGTATCTAACGGTTCTGGCGATGCTTTAATTGCAGATGATTTTTTACCCATCTTCCTGGTGGTATCACAAACTGGGGGCCAATTCTCGATCTGTGAAACTGTGAAATGAAAACAAAGTTATCATTTCAGTTTTCACAGAGTTTTATCATTTTATCACTTCACAAACACGCGCAAGGCGATTCCTGAACTCATATGAGAAACAGCTGTCAAAGTGAGTACTAAAAAGTACTAAAATGAAAAAAATCTACCACTTGCTCATAGAAAAAGATGATTGTGACGTCAGAGAAAGACCAAGATGGCGACTTGGGTGTATCAAATGAGCACAATTTGTTTCTGTTTATCATTTTTCTTTTCACAGGTTTTCGCAGAATGAATTGATTGTGATAAAAGAATCATCATATGAAAACATTTGTTTTCATTTTTTCGCACTTCGAGAATCGCATTTGGCGTGAAAGGGTTATCATATCTATCACTTCACAGTTTCACGGATCGAGAATTGACCCACTGTAAGTATGTGGGCCTTAAATAAATTGTTGTAAAGTGCAGCGCCCAGTTGTTCCCCAAGAGTGTGTAGAGGCACATAGCGCATTTTATCAACCACTTCCTCTTTGATCCACAATTTTTGCAATCCCTCACTGAATAGTGAAACGTATATCGAAGGATGAGAACAACGATATTTGGTAACACTATAAGGCATTTTATGCATGACTGGACGGCATTGAACAGTTGGATTATAATTCTGCTATTTGCTTCCTAAACAAAGATTTGAAGGTCCGAGCACGTTTGAAGTTCTTTGTTATTGTTATTTATTATTAATGCATCCCTGCTATCATTTTCACCTGTGAGGGTTCCACTTAGAGCTGTAGTGAAGTCAGTCACTTTTGCCTTCTCAATGAAGCTAAAAGCAGCAGCTAGTTGGAGCATCTCTTTGTTTTTACCTGAAGACATGAATCTATCCATCTGTCTTGGAATACGCGTCTCCTGTTTGATATTTATAAGTTCGATTGGATCTAGAATTTTTTGTCTTTCTCTTTCACATTCGTTAAGTGGCTGGTCAATGTCAGAGTCAACTCGCTTAATTTTCTTGTTTTAATTCTTTTTTGTTTTAAGGGAATGCTTAAGCCTATCACAGAGCTATTTTCCAGATTCAAGCCTGCAGTTGACAGATAATGGATTCTCCAAGATGCAAATGGTGTCTTAGGCCCGATCAGTGCCTTAGCATAATGCCTTCTGAATTATTAAGTCCGTGCAATTTTACAACATGGTCTACTTAAAGGTGTGAATGTAAATTTAAGTATTTGACATGCACAGAGTACTGCAATTGTAGTGAGCAATGTACGAGATAAATGTGTATACAAATGATGTGCAAATATATGTAATTGTATTTTTTATAATTTTAAAATTTTTTTTTACTAAAAATCAAGAAGAACGGATTTTCTTTAGTCAATATCAATCAGGAAACTTCAAAAAGCATCTTAATTGATATCATTTCCTTCGGCTTTTAGCAGCTAATGAGGAAGAGTGATAAGATGGGCTTTTGTAGGCGTGTCAATGGGCGAAAATTGTATACAATCCTATACTGTTCGCTATCATGTGTGAAAATTTCATTACATTGGGTGAAGTGGTTCAGATTTTATCTTACTAAAACAAACTCCATACAAGTCACAAAATAATAAACGCCCACAAAATAGGCGTGGTAGGAACTTTTTACAGCTTATATTCCATACGAAAATATTTTTATAAGTTTAACTAAAGCAACATCCGAATTTGTATTAATTTTGACGAATAATATTACTTTTTCAAAAAAGGGGGCGTGGCAGTAGGCGGAAAATAATTATGTTGGCTTCTCATCTTGTTTTTTATCATGTTTGATCATTTCATCAAAATCGGTTAAGTGGTTTAGTTTTTATGGAGATTTTTCCGTTCTCCCATACAAATTATACTACTATTTGTCGGCCATTTTGGAAAATGGCGTCTAAAAAACCCCCTCCAGAAAACGGTGATGTCTACCCAAGTTTTTCTGACTCTCCTATATGTACTTTAATCGATTCTGGTGGTTAGATAAATCAGTACGGAAATTTTTACGGGACTTCACTACAGGGACTGTATTAAGATGTTGATGACCGAAAATCAGTCACAGGATACGTATTTAAAATGCAAGGTGGAGCGATTTCCTGGTGTTCTCGTAAGCAGCCCACAGTAGCTTTATCGACAACTGAAGCTGAATATATGGCGATGAGCATGGCAATACAAGAAGCGTTGTGGCTGAATGGTCTTCAAAATGAACTTTTATTAAACGAAAAGGAAAATATAGTTTTGTTTTGTGACAATCAAAGCGCTATATGCCTATATTCCACAAATGTATACCATGCCAGGACAAAACATATAGATGTGAGGCATAATTTTTTCCGGAACGTTATCAATGCACATCTTATCAAGATAACATATTTGAAGACTTCAGAAATGATTGCCGATATTTTGACAAAGGGGTTACCAGCTGAGAAATCTACGTATTGCACTAAGTCAATGGGTTTAATGAAATATAGATTCTAGTGGGGGTGTTGGAAGTATTAAAGAATGTACTTGTTTGTAAGAATCTAATATTTTATTTATGTTTGACTATAATGTTATATCAATAAAATTGTTTCTGTTTAAATAAATTTTCATTCCTGTTTCTAACTCGTTCAAGATAAGTTGTTTCCGGGAGCGGGTCAAAAATCTTGTTTCAAAATTCTGCTTTTCAAAGTTCTGTTTTTTGCACGAAAATTTTGCATTTCAAAATTCTGCTTTTTTTCAGTTCTCTTTCGAAATTCTGTTTTTCAAAATTCTGTTTTTCAAAATTCTGTATTATAAAGTTTTAATCAATGAAATTCTGCTCATTCTGGTTTTTCTCAAGCACGGAAAAGAACAAAGTGATTTTTTAACTTTATTGTTAGACAATTCTGTGCAACACTTTCTTCCAATCTGGAAGAGATTTTATTTTTGCTCGTCATTTATTTATGTTATTTGATTGCTGTACATATTTGTCTACAACAAATTATCCACGCACAACTTATATTTCACTTTATTTTGTGCTTTAACGGGTTAATGAAGCTGTAAATGCAAGTGCAAAAGTTGAGTTAAGCCTAGTTTACAGTTTGATTAAGGTGAAACACAAAATTATATTGGTTGTTGGTTAACAGTTTTATGCAAAATAAAACCATTGCTGTCATGGAATTGCATGCAAAACGATTGGCCGGAAATTGTTTTGCGTCCGAAAATTAGTGTGGTGTGAATAATAAGTATTTTGTATGGTTGGTTTACACTTTAAAAAAAAATATATATTCACCTTACAGCTTTTTCTGCATGAAAATGATTTTGCATCCAAAAATAATTGTTTTTCATTTTTAGGCCTATAGTTTATTAATTAGTGTAAGTTATTGACTCAATGCGTGGCCAAGACCAAGGCAAACATTTTTCGTCTATAATATTATAAAAGTTTTGCACATAATAGCTGCATAATTGTTTACAAAGTTTTGTTTTTTATGCGCACAGAACTGTAAACTATGCTCATACCTAAAATTTTTGTCGTATACATAAGAGCAGTCTTAAAAGCAAATACAAATGTTTAACCTATTTTATGATGAGACAAGTATGAGAAAATTGCTTTACAACATTCTGTCAATAATAATTAAATTTTTATTATTGGCAGAATTGTGTAAAACAGAATTTTGAAAATCAGAATTTTGAAAATCAGAATTTTAAAAGCAGAATTTGAAAAGCAGAATTCTGAAAGCAGAATTTTGCAAAAAGAATTTTGACCCAGCCAGAATTTCGACCCCGACCCGTTGTTTCCTTTTAAGATACAAGAACATATTATTTTCCTGAATCTTTCCAATATTTTTTACCACCCCTAGACATTTTTTTTTTTATTTTTGAAATTTTTTATTTGGATTTTTGAATTTTGAGAGATAACCATTGTGAAAAATTCAACAATCTAAATCCACAATTTAAAATTACTTTAAATTCTCCAAAAGAAAAGAAGAAGACCTATCGATAACATTGATGAAATTTGAAAATATCGATTTTTGAGGGGCAGCGTTTTTGGTCCACCATTTCCATTTTCTCGAAGACCGTGTGTGGTCAAAAAAAAAGGGTGGTCAAAAGCGATCACTTAAATGGTCATCATTTACAAACAAAAAAATAATACATTTGTGGGTCAAATGAACACGGCTGGTTGGAGTCCGACATCCCTATTGACACCCCACCACCTGCAGAACAGCAGAACTTTCTTTGTTGTAACTTATTTCTTGCAAATATATAAGCGGAAGCGGAGCGGAGGCTGAGTGGAGGCGGAGCGTAGGCGGAGCGGAGGCTGAGCGGAGGCGGAGCGGAGGTGGAGCGGAGGTGGAGCGGACGCCGAGCGGAAGCGGAGCGGAGGCTGAGCGGAGGCGGAGCGGAAGCTGAGCGGAGGCGGAGCGGAGGGTGCGCGGAGGCGGAGCGGAGGCGGAGCGGAGGCTGAGCGGAGGCTGAGCGGAGGCTAAGCGGAGGCGGAGCGGAGGCTGAGCGGAGGCGGAGCGGAAGCGGAGCAGAGGCTGAGCGGAGGCTGAGCGGAGGCTGAGCGGAGGTGGAGCGGAGGCTGAGCGGAGGCGGAGCGGAGCGGAAGCGGAGCGGAGGCGGAGCGGAAGCGGAGCGGAGGCTGAGCGGAGGCGGAGCGGAGGTGGAGCGGACGCCGAGCGGAGGCGGAGCGGAGGCTGAGCGGACGCCGAGCGGAGGCGGAGCGGAGGCGGAGCGGAGGCGGAGCGGAGGCGGAGCGGAGGCGGAGCGGAGGCGGAGCGGAGGCTGAGTGGAGGCGGAGCGGAGGCTGAGCGGAGGCGGAGCGGAAGGGGAGCGGACGCTGAGCGGAGGCGGAGCGGAGGCAGAGCGGAGGCGGAGCGGAGGCGGAGCGGAAGCCGAGTGGAGGCGGAGATGGAGCGGAGGCGGAGCGGAGGTGGAGCGGAGGCTGAGTGGAGGCGGAGCGGAGGCTGAGCGGAGGCGGAGCGGAGGCTGAGTGGAGGCGGAGCGGAGGCTGAGCGGAGGCGGAGCGGAGGCTGAGCGGAGGCGGAGCGGAGGCGGAGCGGAGGCGGAGCGGAGGCGGAGCGCAGGCTGAGCGGACGCCGAGCGGAGGCGGAGCGGTGGCTGAGCGGAGGCGGAGCGGAGGCGGAGCGGAGGCGGAGCGGAAGCGGAGGCGGAGGCGGAGATGGAGCGGAGGCGGAGCGGAGGTGGAGCGGAGGCGGAGCGGAGGCGGAGCGGAGGCGGAGCGGAGGCGGAGCGGACGCCGAGCGGAGGCTGAGCGGAGACGGAGCGGAAGCGGAGCGGAGGCTGAGCGGAGGCGGAGCGGAGGTGGAGCGGAGGCGGATCGGAGGCGGAGCGGAGGCGGAGCGGAGGCGGAGCGGAAGCGGAGCGGAGGCTGAGCGGAGGCTGAGCGGAGGCGGAGCAGAGGCTGAGCGGAGGCTGAGCGGAGGCGGAGCGGAGGCTGAGCGGAGGCTGAGCGGAGGCGGAGCGGAGGCTGAGCGGAGGCTGAGCGGAGGCTGAGCGGAGGCGGAGCGGAGGCTGAGCGGACGCCGAGCGGAGGCGGAGCGGAGGCTGAGCGGAGGCGGAGCGGAGGCGGAGCGGAGGCGGAGCGGAGGCGGAGCGGAGGCGGAGCGGAGGCGGAGCGGAGGCGGAGCGCAGGCTGAGCGGGCGCCGAGCGGAGGCGGAGCGGTGGCGGAGCGGTGGCTGAGCGGAGGCGGAGCAGAGGCTGAGCGGAGGCTGAGCGGAGGAGGAGCGGAGGCTGAGCGGAGGCTGAGCGGAGGCGGAGCGGAGGCTGAGCGGAGGCGGAGCGGAGGCGGAGCGCAGGCTGAGCGCAGGCTGAGCGGAGGCTGAGCGGAGGCGGAGCGGAAGCAGAGCGGAGGCTGAGCGGAGGCGGAGCGGAGGCGGAGCGGAGGCGGAGCGGAAGCGGAGCGGAGGCTGAGCGGAGACTGAGCGGAGGCGGAGCAGAGGCTGAGCGGAGGCTGAGCAGAGGCGGAGCGGAGGCTGAGCGGAGGCTGAGCGGAGGCGGAGCGGAGGCTGAGCGGAGGCGGAGCGGAGGCGGAGCGCAGGCTGAGCGCAGGCTGAGCGGACGCCGAGCGGAGGCGGAGCGGTGGCTGAGCGGAGGCGGAGCGGACGGCGAGCGGAGGCGGAGCGGACGCCAAGCGGAGGCGGAGCGGAGGCTGAGCAGAGGCGGAGCGGAGCCTGAGCGGAGGCTGAGCGGAGGCGGAGCGGAGGCCGAGCGGAGGCCGAGCGGAGGCCGAGCGGAGGCGGAGCGGAGGCGGAGCGGAGGCTGAGCGGAGGGGGAGCGGAAGCGGAGCGGAGGCTGAGCGGAGGCGGAGCGGAGCGGAGGCGGAGCGGAGCGGAGGCTGAGCGGAGGCGGAGCGGAGGCTGAGCGGAGGCTGAGCGGAGGCGGAGCGGACGCCGAGCGGAGGCGGAGCGGAGGCGGAGCGGAGGCGAAGCGGAGGCGGAGCGGACGCCGAGCGAAGCGGAGGCTGAGCGGAGGTGGAGCGGAGGCGGAGCGGACACCGAGCGGAGGCGGAGCGGAGGCAAAGCGGAGGCTGAGCGGAGGCTGAGCGGACGCCGAGCGGAGGCGGAGCGGAGGCGGAGCGGAGGCGGAGCGGAGGCGGAGCGGAGGCGGAGCGGACGCTGAGCGGACGCCGAGCGGAAGCGGAGCGGAGGCGGAGCGGAAGCCGAGGCGGAGCGGACACTGAGCGGACGCCGAAATGAAGCGAAGCGGAGGCGGAGCGGAGGCGGAACGGAGGCAGAGCGGAGGCGGAGCGGAAGCCGAGCGGAGGCAGAGCGGAGGCGGAGCGGAAGCTGAGCGGTCGCCAAGAGGAAGCGGAGCGGAGGCGGAGCGGACGCTGAGCGGAGGCGGAGCGGACGCTGAGCGGACGCTGATTGGAGGCGGAGCGGACGCTGAGCGGACGCTGAGCGGACGCTGAGCGGAGGCGGAGCGGACGCTGAGCGGACGCTGAGCGGAGGCGGAGCGGACGCTGAGCGGACGCTGAGCGGAGGCGGAGCGGACGCTGAGCGGAGGCGGAGCGGACGCTGAGCGGAGGCGGAGCGGACGCTGAGCGGAGGCGGAGCGGAGGCGGAGCGGAGGCGGAGCGGAGGCGGAGCGGACGCCGAGCGGAGGTGGGTGGTAGGGCAAAAAATCGGAAAAAGGGTGTTTCAACCCCCTAAGCCCCCATGTCACCTTTTTCTGTGGTTTTGGATTCCTTTGACCTTTATTTATGTCAAATATATTATTTATTATTATTATTATTATTATTAACTGATTTATTGAAAAGAAAGATTGGTTTACATTGCATCATAATACATACTTTCTTAAATCTAAAAACATGGCAAAATGCCGTCCGTTTGAGAAATAGTCTATTCAATCTTAATCTAATTTACAAAATCATTTACAGTATAATGGATATTCTCGATTTCAGTATTAAAAATTTGAACCTTTTTTCAATTGTTTTGTTTATTTTTTTTTTCATTAAGTTAGTATATAAATTAATATTTCATTGATACATATTAGTATTGGATTTCATAAGTTCAAAAAAAAAATTATTATTTCATTCTATTTTGTTTTTGCAAGTAAGGATATTTCAAAAAGCTCTAATGCCGAGACTTAGAAATAAAGGAGAAATGTACAGCTTACTTTATTATATAATTATGCTTTAAATTTTTTGTTTACTTATTTTTTTATTTTAAAGTTTATAATTTATTTGTGTTACAAATATATGCAGTTCGACCAACTAATTTAATTTTACTACTTTAAATTGTTAATTCATTTACTTTTTTTTTATTTGTTCCATTACCTCCTTTCCCTATAATCCGCTACCGCCACCGCCGTCGTTCTCCACATGCATTAATGATTACATAGATGTACCATGGGCAGTCTCAGTTGTGAGTGAAGCTGCTCCTTTTTTTTCTGTGAACGCTGATGTACCCGGAGCCTGAGCCAATTGATCGGCACCATGTAAAAGATCTGCAGCATCACTGAACTGTGTCTTGAAAAAAGAGTTTATGATAGGCATTGCATCATCTCCCACGCATGTAAGGCAACCGTTCATCCATGTAATTTTTTTGTCTTCAACGAACAGGTTATCATCACGTAGTCGCATTTTGATAGAGTTGCTTATTTTTGAGAGTCTGCCTTTGACTCTGGCCAAGTTTCGTCGGTTTTGTCGGGCTGTTGCAGTGAGGTCGCGATTTATTGTTACGGGGGAACCTTTGAGTTTGTTCGCGTTATTGAAAATATCTTGAACAGTGTTTATTTTCTCGAATTCCACTATGATAAGCTGCCTATTTTGCTTGGAATTGATCAGCTTTGCATGAACTATTTCAGGGTTTATCCCAAGAACATCACGGCACAACTTTACTACTGCATCTTTTGGTTCATCTGTAGTACAGTCTAAGCCACCTATAATTACTTTGCTTCGTCGTCTGAGACGATCCGAGTATTCAACTTGACTTTCAAGTTTCTTTTCCATGAGGTTAAGGTTTGTTTTGAGAGTGGCAACTTCACATTTTAAAGTGTCTACATCGTCTCGGATTCCTTTGACGTCAGATTTGTTGCGATGTCGACCAATTCAGTCCTTACGATGTCCCTTAACATGTCTTTCATGAATCCTATTGAAAGATCACCAGTTTTCATATTATCCATGTTGTTTCTTTTCAATAATGACAAATTTTCAGGAGAATTTAGATTTCTTTTCCTTTTACTACTTTCAGATGAATTTAGCATTCCCGAACAAGTCAGCTTTTTTGTAATATTTATACTGAGTTGTTTGACAAAAAGTAAGGTTAACTTCACAGCATGCACTTTCAATGGCAGTCATGGAATACTCAATGAGATAAATAATTAATTATTATTGCAGGTCACCAGAACTCTATTTGTTTTTTTACTTTTTTTTTTTAATGAACGTGCTTATACTTTGACAGATCGATCTATTCTCTTATGTCAAATATACAATCACAATCACTAAATTCTGAGAATACATTACATTTTTAAACAAAAATACACGAAAAAAAAAACAAAAAAAAATAAAAATAGATGGGTTTTCCCCCTTTAACCCTTTTTTACTATTTGGCAACGGTTTTTGAAACGGAAATTATTTTTTCTTAGTCTATATCTAAAAATCTATAGAAATCAGTCAAAACATTTTCGTTTTCTTAAACTTTAGGCCATAAAAAAAAAAGAAACACTTCAACGAATTACGTGGGTGTGTTACTCCTTTTAATCCTGCCGACGACCTTGCTCCGCTATCCAGGTGGCAGGCATGGTTTTTCAAGTAGTTAATATGTTGGACTATCGAATGGCATCAATTCCATCCTTTATCAAATATGACAATTTTTCGTTTTTTTTTGCAACTGTAGGCCGTCAGCAGGACTATTTGGCCCCACTGTCCAGGTGGCAGGCATGATTTTTTTTTCTAAGCTCAATGCCAACTACCGTTTCAAGGTGGTTTCATCCTTTATCAAATATTACATGTCACCCCATTTTTTTAAACAACTTTCAAAATTCACCAAAAATAAACGCCCCAAGGGTGCGCAAGCAGACATCGATTTTATTGCTGTCAAGCGTTAAATCTACACGACTTAACTAAATTCAACCTTTATCAAATCTTACAAAAATTAGTATCGCCAGCTCCCGGACTATAACTTAAAATAATCGAACCCCAAAGTAACCAAAAGGTACAAATCCAAAAGAAACGACAAGTATTCAAAAGTAATAAAATCCAAAAAGTAACGAAAGTAATCAAATCCAATAGTGAGATCTGAGATCCATTAGAGTACAAATCGGATATTTAAAATAATTCACTTAAGATGTGGGTTTCTTTAGAAGCCCATAACTTGAGTTCTAGCTGACGGATCCTCAAGGTTGCAATAATTAAATGAAGCGAAATAATAGGCTACCATGGAAAAGTGCTTTATAAAAAAAAATCGTGTTGGGGGAGGGGAAAGGGGTAAAGACGAAATCATTCAGAGTTTTAGTTTCACAAATTATTTCAAAAAGAAGAAAAATAATACAAAGTTATTAAAGTTTTGTGAATCATACATATTTTTTTATAAAAACCATCTCCCTACATCACTACATACATTTCTTAAGTTGCCATTTTTGACCCAAAAAAAACTACAGGATTTACGTAACAAAAAAAAAAACAACAAATATTAATCAATTTTTTACGAAAAAAGTAATCAAAGTAATCACTCAAAAGTAACGATTACTTTGGAAAAAGTAACGAAAGTAACGATTACTCAAAAGTAACGACTTTCTACATCACTAGTCAATGGATTAAAAACCCTCTGAAAATTCCGAACATTTTTACATTTATTTTATATATGTAGAGGCTTTTGGGTGAAGTTTAGAACGAAATACTATAAACATGTCAAAATATAGTATGTCTCCTTTCTAACAAGCCATGAATTATCAAATTCCACCGACGGATGATTACTAATTACTTGATTTTGATATTGAGTTTTCTTAAGGTATCTTTAGTATTTTTGATATCGTGTAACCACTAAGCCTTAAGAGTTATTTCGTACCGTTTGATATAATAACTGGTAACTTTGATATCGAGTAACCTCTTGCCTTAAGAGTTATTTTTCTCGCCGGTTATTATAATAACTGGTAACCGAAACTAGCGCCAGTTACCAAGATAAATTATATCAAGCTTCCCAATTACTGTTCCCAGGTGCTGTTAAAACCGTTATTCAAAAATAACTGATAAGGCCATCACTAGTTTGCAAGTGCGCAGATAGTGGTTCAGTTTGCTGCATACGGTTCCGTGTATGGATTTTCAAAATCCATAGTTAGGCGTGTTTACAACTTTTATGGTATAATCAACTTGAAGCTTCATCGTTTTGAAAAAAAAGTGGCAATAGTCCAGTTTCCAGCATAACTATGTATGTAATTCAGTGAGTTGGGTGGAAGATGAAAAGTCCTTTATGTGTAGAATCTAAGAAGCTTTTCATTACTGTCTCATATTCCTTGTCTCCCTTGACATATGCTCCATAGAACAGTACTGCTTCACCAACCTCTTCAAAAACCCAGTATTTACTGCTATGAGCCACGAACTTATTTTTTCAACACTTAGTCCATGTCATGTTAATGGCTGTCAGAGCTTTTCCTTGAGATATTTGTCCATACTTAGGTTTTTGATGAAAAGGATCTCAAGATATTCCTTGACTTGATTGACGCTATAAGCTTCCACATGCTACATTACACCATAAGCTCTAATGACTCGGGTGTACCTATAGCGATATGCCAATATAACTATATCGTCAGCAAAAAGTAAAGCTATGAGTTCTTCCGTACTATATACCTCCGCGAAAACTATCTACTAAATACTCTATGAAAATTCAAATAAGCTGGAGCTAAGAGCACAATATCCTTGCCTGACTCCAGTTTGAGTTAAGAACCATTCTGAAAATTGTCTGCCATCGCATGCTTGTGGCCCTAGTGTCTGCATAGAGTGCTTGTGTTAACCTTCCAAGCCAAAAAGCTTTTATCTTCATAAGTACATCACGATCTTATGTATTGAATGCAATTTTTAAATTTACTTTTTATTCTGGCAGAGAACTGATTCTGCAATATTTCTAAGCACAAACAAACGATCTACAGCCGATTATCAATCCTGCTTGGTGTTCCGTCTATAGATTATTGCATTCTATCTACTTTACTCTCTACTTTTGCGTTTGCAAAATTGCAGTTAAAATGTTGTATAAGAGTTCAAAAATAATATTACACGGTAGTTTGCTGGGTCTGAGTGCATCTTGAAACTGCTCCATACTCAAAAAATTGTTAAATGAGCTCGTGAGAACTTTACATAGATTGTTTGTTCTGTATTTGAAGAATTCAGGTGATACTCGGCTTGCACCCACCGCTTTTTTATCTACGAGGTTATTTATTGACATTGCTTTTTCCGGATCAGTACTCGGGCCTTTCTTTATTTCGTAAAATAGCAGTTGATAAGATAGTTTCAAATTGAAAATCCGAGAGAAGTGTTTGATTAACATAAGGTGATTTCAGGGCTATAGCCACCGGCCAACAAAGGGTGGAACGTGAAGGACATCAAAACGTAACTATGCACCAAAATGTAGGTCCCCCTTGATTTTTCCAGAACTTTGCAATTTTCCACACAAAAGTTAATCGAAATTTTGTCCTTTACTATTTTTGTTACTTTCTCATCCTTAAAATGTATAATATAAAATGTAATATTTCGAATATCATTATTAAGATGACACCCACCCTTTGTGGATATCAAGGTGGGAAGATTACTCATACAGTGGTACGGTGATATTTCACTTCCTTCCATTAAAACGTCACACGACTTTGATTTACCGCAAACTAGACAGGACTAGACTATTAAAACATAAAATATAATTTTGTTCGCATACATTATTCCAAAGGGGATATAATCTCATTTATAACCAATTCAGTCTTTCTTAATTACTTATAATCAAATTTCGTTAATAATATCTTAAATTTTTGGAATATCATTATTCATTACATTATCAATGAACACACATAATTTTACCCACGAAATATTTAGGTACACGTTATTTCATTGACGATTTGCGTGCTCCTTTTCATAAATGAGGCTTTAAATAGATTAGTTCAAGTAAATTATTGTTTGGGTTTTCTCTCAGAGGCGGGGGTAGTAGTCATTGCCATAGTGCGAAATATTTCACCTCGTTAAAACTTTGCATGCGATAATTTAAGGACTTAAATTACTCTATGATAGAGTTTCGAAACGTTTAACGTTTCGTCAAACATAGCCATGTTAACAACTCCACTCATAACATTTCATCAGTTAAGGTTTTACGTACGGTTTAAATTTGAATATTTATCTCCTGGTTAGATATAGTACCGTCATTTAAAGGCATTAAATTCATGAGTCAATTTCAAACTTGATTTCAATATAGGGAGACAAAGAGAAAGCATCTATACTTGCGTGCAATTGTATCATTAAAGTCGCTTCTTGGGTTTGTCAGTAAATTCTGCTTTTAATTATATACACAGTTTATTGATCATCTTTACATGGCTGATGTTTGACTTAATTGACACCGCTTTCAGAATTGGTGTGGGCGTGGGTGAATGTGTTTGTCAGAGAAAAGGTCTATTAACTGCACACATTAATAAATGAAATTACGCACTTGACATTTTAATTAACTAAAGGTGACTGGCTTACAAATATGTTGAAATTGAATTTTCCACACTATTATTCTCAGACATTCTTCATATTGATGTAATACGAGTTTGTTATTAATTCTTTGATAATGTAATTCAATTACACAGTGACCGATTTAAATCCTTGGTACGATATACATTGGACTTGTTACTTATATGGAAATTTAAGATTCAAAGTAAACACGATGACAGCAAATTTAAATTTAAATGTTAATGTTGGCCTGCAATTAAATGAATTTGCATGTTTATCTGCATCTGCAATCTTGACACCTAGTCGAATCTAATTGAATAGAATCGAAGTCTCGTAAAAAACTTAAAAGGTACTGCGCCCAGCTCAATTTAACTCTTGCGTTTTTCGTACGTGATGGCCTATCACCTAAAATTGTTAATAAATACAAACAAAAGGATCAACGTTTGAGTATTTTTATTTATATAAATTGCATAAATCGTATGTTAAAATACATACTGTCGAAATAATAATTTTGAGCTTATTTCATGTAAGGTATATAATGGTAATAGGCGTTTGTTTATAAACAAAATAAAACATATTGATATCAAAGTATTATGTATAATGTATGAACCTGCCAAACACCACCCTCCCCCACATAAAACTCCAGTCTAATTTACTGCGACTGACACATTTTAGTCCAGCCAAATATGTTTTTTTTTTCCTCATTAAAGACATAATTATGTTAAAGCTTCCTTCATGGAAAAAAATCTAACATTATCTCGATAAGAATTATCTTTTTTTTCCACATTCCAAATATCATTTAACCCTTAATGAATAGTAAATACTTATTGTAAGTCGAGCATCGAGCGGGAAAATTCTTTTAGTTTAAATGTCAACAAGGGTCAACTGCTTCAGCATACAAATGCATTCGAAGATTACTAATTATAACAAGAATACTAAAGCTCTAATTTGATAATGTATACATTATTTTTAGTCTTCTTTTTATCTCATTCAATAAGTGAGCGAATGTCATCATTTTTGTTCATTGATTATAACAAGAAAAACGGAGGGAATCAAATAACAATGAGAAATGGTTGGTTAGAAATTAGCAGAATTATAATTTGAATTATTATCTTTACTAGCATTAATTCAAATTAAGTTTAAAAGGTCAACTATAGGATTTCGTCTGTATTTATTTGGTTGTGATGGCGTAGTCATCATGCTGTTTGTGAAGTATATATGTATATGTAGCTAGGTTTATGAATGGATGTATTAGAATTGTTTATTGGATTACCATTAAATTTAATAGCTGTGTAATCGGAAGACACACAATCGGGAAGGCCTGGAATGCCCTCTAAATTGTTCCATGACTACAGGGGCCCAACTATGTAACTCGATTCTACAATAAAAACGTTCGAATTCGCAAAATCTCAGCTCGCTAATTCTTAAGCCAGGGCTTATAAACGAAAATAGAACAGCGCTAATTCAAGATTCTCTGGCAGAAAGTCGGAAGCCCTAAAATTTGATCCCACTTTCATACATATTACCACTTATAATAAGCATTGAAAACAATTTTTTTGAGATATTATAACCTTTAAGTGTCAAAAACAACTTTGAGATTATGTTCCTTTACAAAAGTATGTCTGTTCGTGTACTTCCTAAATCTACGAATTTCTACGAATTTAATTTTTTTTACATTTATGTCCTTTGACAGGAATTCGTAGTTTTGGGGAGTACGCGAACAGACATAGTGTTGTCTAAACAAAAATCCAAAATCGGTCGTGTGTGATACAAATGAATCGGATGGCTCGGTTGTGTATGGCCAGCTTAAGGAAGGTTAGGCTATCCCAAAACCTTGCGTTATGAAATAATATTGAGGTCAGATTAGAATCCAGAGCAACAAAAATCTTCCAGATAAAGAAAAACTTGAAAATTTGTCAGCATAGTCATATGTACATATGTACATATCTATGTAAGAAAATAATAAAATAAAATAATAAAGATTTTTGAAAACTATTTATCTGGAAACTGAGTGTTGATAGCAAATATCTATTGGAGATATTAATTTCTTTTATGTTAATATACCTCTAGTTCTAGATCTCAGAAAGATAAAACGAGCGGCACCAATCCAATTTTGAATCAGGTGGAAACCAAGTTCCTCCAAAACGTAAATCATATACATTATACATACATATATGATCGGTTCACTTAGCAACTAAGAAAATGGACATAGATTTTAAAATCTGTACATTGTCTGAGCGCCAACTATTTATCAAATCTTATTGCTAATTATCGAGAAAAAAAACTACTTTGAAATAAAAAAGCAACATTTACTTTTGAGATATCAATCATACTAATTGTAAGCCGTATTCTTAGGATTTCAAAGACAAACAAAAGCTTTAAGAAATAAAGAAATTCTATTTGAATATTTTATTTTTTTATTTTATTGTAAAATATTTTAAAAAGAATAAATCTACACAAATATATTTTAAGATTTATTATGAGTTTCATTATATTTTTCCACATGATGCTTAGCTATTATGTGTACTATAGTGTTAGGGCGTAAGGAGTTTGAATACAAAGCTTTTGCATAACAATTTATCAACGATTCCTCAACTTCAGGTGGATTTAAGTAAGCATCCAATCCTCCAATTAACTAAATTAATAATTTATTTACAAAAAAAAAAATAATAAATTAAAAAGAACACATTTTCCTTACCAAACTCTGATCACAATTTAAAAATCTAAGAACAGAAGCATGCTCAGACCAGATCATTCGACGCCATTTGTTATCATATTTTTGTGCTAACGGTATAAGAACCATTGCACTAAATAAATCATCACCATAGCTTGCTGCTTGAAAGTGATCCACAAAAAGAGCATAAAGATTTTGAAATTTACATTTACCTAGAATTAAAAAAGGTTATATAGAAATATTTACATCTATCTGTTGTTTTTATAATACTTTAATATAAAATATACGAACCTTCAAAAATTTTGTCGAATTCAAAGTTAATGTCTTTAGAAGATTCGAAAAAGTGCATTAGGTGATCTTTAAGGAGTGCTTTAATTGTTGGTTCCAAGAACTGCGAGTCTGGTCCCATGAATGTTATCATTAGATACATAAGTTTTTCCGTGGGAGTTGTTATTTGAAAAGATTCATTTTCAAGGATACTCGTGAATGTGAGTGTCATCCGGACAACTTCACCTTCTAAGAACATAATTATATAAAAACACAAAACCAGATGATTAAAGACCCAAGATTAAAAAGAATTAAGTCTCACGTACTTGAAAAGAGGTAAAATTATATGAATCTTGTTAAATTCCTTAACATTATTTTTTCTACCTGAAAAGACGACGCGAAGTGGTTTCGCTCATTGGTCAAAAGGTGAAATTCTAAAGTTAAAATTCTCAAATGCTTTGTAGCTTATGATATCTTTAATAAGAGTTCTAAACATGCAAATTGCTTTTCTGGAGTCAATTGTTAAAGGTTTTGTGAAATTGTTGTCGTTTTTAAACGTTATTTCATATCGTCTCCAATCATGCTTGAAGCTTGAATTTCCAAAAATGAAAATATTTGTATATCGTGATTAAATGTTTAACTGCATGAGAATTAAGTCATGCTGATATTTCAAAATGGTGGAGCGTTTTCACAGCCGTTTGCTTAACTCAGTTGCTAAACACAAGATTTGCAATGCACATTATAACAACACAATTTACGCAAATGCAAGTGAATTTTGGAACATAAATTTAACATTTGCACAAATGCTTCTTAATTTGCACAAGAAAGAAAAATCTTCTGTATTTTGAGATGGCTTAGCTGATTTTTGTTTGCATTTGGGAACTAATTGCATATTCTGCACAAGATATGCGTTTATAGTGCGGAAGGCGACCCTAAGATTACCTATCTCACCGCGGCTAATCAAAAACAGTGTGCCAATCGATAGCTGTAGTCCAAAAATTTACAAAAACACTGGTCGGATTAGCTTAATCTGGTGGCAATGGTTAGAAAATGCACTTTTCAGATTGCATTTTTGGCTAAGTGTACCTATAATATAAGCAACTTTTATAAATGTGGTATCAACCAAATGAAAGCTAAGATTGTCCTCTACCCGATAGACACAATTGTGAGGCCTACTTTTTCGCTTTCTCTATTATTGTAATAACAAGTTTGATCAAAACCTCGAGTTCGATATTTTTTACGGATGCATAACTTGCCATAGTACCTACATATTTCGTAAAAACACTATGTTGATATTATACTATGGTATTTTTTTCCATTCTTTAGAATCATTCTTTAGAATGTAGCGGAAAATCAAAATCTTGACAAAACCCGTTGAAGAAGTGATTTTTTTAAAAGATTATTGTCTATAAAATTTCCAAGGAATACAAATATTATTTCTATCGCCCTTGTGGATATGATAACCTTCTTTTAAAATAGACGGCTTGTCATAAGACGACAATTTAATTTGAATATTTATATTACTATTCCTTACCATGCCTGAAAATTTAATTTAATTCGCTATAGTTGTACAAATTTTATCGGTTGAAAGCCATCCAAGTTTCTTTCTGTTTTACACGCTAAAAAAGTTCATTCAAAAGATTTTATCCCCTTACACGTATGCTTTTCAATGCTCTACGGGCAGTTATTATTAATTCCCAGGAAGAGCCGTTCTAGAAAAAAGAATAATTTCTTAACATTATTATGATGACATGTACTTATACATTGTTGGGACATAAACACAAATTATAAAACTCCTTTTGCGAATATCTGTATAGCGCTGGGAACTTAGTTTAAGGAAAACAGACCCAGCGGTTTAGGCGTACAACTAGTTTTGTTTTTTTCTGAATCGTAATATTTTTTTCGGTAAAAATTAAAAGGGGCAATTCATGTTGAGACGATCAGGTTGTAAATGGGCTTCGTCTGACTATATTTGCGACCGTATTAACGTAAATGGTACCTTCCTAGGCGTCCTTTTGTTTGTGAATCGAAAAATAGTTTCTTAATACAGCAGTGGAAGTTCCCATAAAAACACAGCAATATGCCATGCATAATTTATTGCACAGCCTACAAACTTGGCAGAATACTGGCCAGAAGTGTTTATGCAATTCAAAAATGTTAAAGACCTTCTAGACGAAATATTTGAAAAAACAGGTTGGAAAGCCTTATTGAGTGAATACCGAGGCAAATGCCAACGGTTGTAAGAGCACGATACGGCATGCGGATCAGCGAAATCTTAAATTAACTAAAATGGTCAGATTCGCAATATAACTCATATTTTCATCGAATTCAATGTTTACCGAGGAAGCATATGATATATTCTCACAATTTACCGGAATGTTGTTTAAAGAAAATTTTACCTGACACAAGTGCTGCCGGCCTCTGATGAACATTTTGCACATAATCTTCTAGAATAATTTTCAATTGAAAATATGGCCAATCTGTGGGTAGTATTTCAACTGCAGAAGATGCAATAGACAGTGAAATTTCTGTAGGGGACTGAAAAAAAGGTTGTAGAAATTAATTAAACATTAATACAAATTAATTAATTCACTTTCAACCTAACTTACCACAACAATATAATGAGGATAAACCACTTCTAAGTACATATTTCGCCATTTGTCCAATGTCTCTTGCTCCACTGAACTCAAATATTCTCGATTGAAAATAACCTTTTCAAAAAGCCTCTCAATTTCCGGAATATGTTCAGCACTCAAACTACACAAATAATTATACACTGCTCTTAACATTGTTGGTTTTCCCAAGAACTCCTTGAATCCGTCAAAGCATAGTAATTTAAATATCAGTCGTAGTTCACATTTAGCGAAAAAATTTGTTCTCAGGTTAACGTTTATATTATTGGAAATATTCTTCAGAAATTCCACAATAGCATCAACGATGCGTACTTTAATCAAACAATTGACAAGAGTTTTATCATCATGTTTTACGCTTTGTTCTACAATTTGCCAAAGCGAAGTCAGGAAGTAAATGCAATATGTTTGTGGAATTGCCAGTTGTGGGCCATGTTTTTGCATTAATATTGCTCCAGCATTCGGTAGTGCTGGATATATATTCCGACGGTCAGTAACATCCTGTGGACGTAGAATAATCGATGTAGTGCTGTAAATTAAAGTATTAATGATTTTTATTTGAAAACACACACAGCTCGATTTACCTGATAGATTTTTCGAATCGAACAAAAGCTTCAGATTCAAGAAAATTCTTCAGATATTTTCCAATAAATTCTTTGAACTTTTCCAAATCATTATTTCTTGTGAACCAACCTACAGCATTCAGACATGATGTTAGCAATGTTGATTGAGAGAACTGAAATGACAATTCATTTATTGATGTGTCCTTATTTAGAAAAACAAAAATATATGTACTATTTACCTCCCCAACTCCGCATTTTGTTGCCTTATGAAACCAATTACAACAGCAGTCAACCAAAGAAGATCCCAGTACAGAACTCACTTCAAAGCCATTCGGCCCACTCGAAATTGCGCATAGCAGTGCTGCTGCATGTTGTCTTATAAGGTAGGGACCACCCCCTTCGTATACAACATGATGATAATGCCATTCTAACATGTAACGGAAGGCAGGTAAGAATTTCCTAAACAAACAATTGATTATATTACTTTTCGGACCGATACGATAGAAAAATGCACGCACACCCAAGGGGTTGATTAGAGGATTTAATCGTAGGGAGCAAAGTGTTAATTTACGTTGTGTTTTTTGAAATTAAGAACACCAGCCCCATAAATAGACAAACACAAATCTCAAGAGTGTATTGTTGTTCTGGACTAGCTTGTGATTTGTGTGGAAAATTTTAGATTATTTTTATTTTCTTGTGCGAGAATAAAATGGAGGGTAAATTTATGATTTTTGCTTTTCTTTTTTTCGGAAATTTTTCATTACATAAAACAGTGAGTGACTAGTAATATAATAACAACTAGATAATTAATAAAATATAAATATATGTAGCTTGAAATTCCAGAACATCTTAAGGCACATGCTAAGAGATTACATGATAGATGTCAAAAAGAAATTGGTGTTGATGAGGGTAAATTGTTCATTATTGATGTATTGCTTTCGTATACTAACAAGAAATTAAATTTCATGTAGCTCTAATTGCTCAAAGCAACAATGGAAACTTACCAAATGATAGAAAATTGCAGTGCTACATTCACTGCTTGTTCCAAAAAACAGGATTGGTAAGTTTAGAATGTTCTTCTTTATATAAATATAGATAACTGTGTTCTTTTATAAGCTCAGTCTTTTTTGATGATGTCACAGATTAAAAGTACAATAATTATTGGACAGTTTAAGTAGGTATAGTTGAAGACAGACAGACAGATTTAACCAATTTATTTGCCTTCCGGTTTGATAAAATTTACTAATTCGATTTTTTCTACAAATCCAAACTTTCTATAAACAACGTTGTTATGTTATTGCATTTAAATTAATTACTTAATTATTTGAAATTATTACTTAATTATTTGAAATTATTTGAGTGGAGATAGACAGCTTGGTAAAACAGTCACTGCCGAATCATGGTGAGGACTATAAATGACTTCTACAGGGTCATTAAATAACTCGGCCATAACTTGATGAGTTTTCGTTTTCAAAAAGTTTTAGAAGTGTAAGTATGTATACACACGATTTTTTGCATAGCTGTACAAAAATAAATCAAATCAAGCGATTTCACATCATCAAAATGCGAAGGGAATTTTTCTTGCAATAGGTACAAAACGGGTAGTGTTGTTTGAGATGTGGCACCGTCTTGTCAAAGCCACAAATGTCTCCGTTCCGCAACCATAACTTCGATTTCAGCCAAACAAAACACGGTTAACATTTGGGCATTTAGATATAGCCATTAAAATTGACATTCACTGTAACACCTTCCTCATTTTCGAAAGAGTATAGATCAACGACACCACCAGACCAAATTGCACACCACTCAATGACTTTTAGTGGATATAATTGTCTTTCGACAGTGTCATGTGGATTTCAATTCTCCACTCTATATTTGGCAGTTTGTTAATATATACACCGAGTGAAAAATGAGGATCACCTCTCACGAATATGTCGACCATAATCTGTTAATATTGCGCGAAGCATACACATACCTGCTATAGAATCCCTATTTTTCAACACGTTCAGCAATTGCTAAGCGATTCATATTGTAAAATTGATAGTTCGATTTGACGTATGTGAATGAAACAGGGATTACAAATCCGGACAATTGTTGACTGCCCAAAACAGTTCATGACCAATTGAGGACAAAGAAGGTTGGTGCTATGCGCATACTTCCTGTTAAATACATAGATAGCTTCGGGTCTTTTAACTTTTAAAGTTTATGCACACAGTTATTTTATTAAGTTTGTTTTTTTCGCTGAATTAAAGGATTTTATAATTCAATTTGAACAGGGAATTAATTTATCGATCTCTTTTAATGCCAATTATCAAGGTTTGACATAAAAAAATATATGTTATCTAAATCTTAAGAATGAATGAGCTTGAATTCATGTTGAAGTTCTATACATATATTGACTATTGCTGATTTCTTGTTTTTTGAAAAATTTCTAGCTTCATTTTGCCATCAAAAGACAAACTTTATAAATTTAAGTTTTAAGTCCATATATTTTAACAAGGCCGTCAGCAAAATAAAAAAAAAGAGAACTTTTGATTGGAGTTGCTCTTAGTTATTTTTCTACTTAGTATGGAGTAAGTAGGGCTATTATTGTTTTTGTAGGTAATACTTCTCATTCTGGAGAGGTATATATTGTTT
The DNA here is from genome assembly GCA_963921185.1 of Dasysyrphus tricinctus. Lineage (NCBI taxonomy): Eukaryota > Metazoa > Arthropoda > Insecta > Diptera > Syrphidae > Dasysyrphus > Dasysyrphus tricinctus. Next base: position 183,252,681 of record OY992532.1, read on the forward strand.
TTGAACTTGAAAGAAGCTTATTAGTGTTGCTTTTTTAAATATATTATAATTCCTTTCAATTATTTTAATATAGATTGATGAAAACAACATTGTTCATTTGGAGCATATGATTGAGATCCTTCCAACAGAAATGCAGGAGATTATAGAAAGACTAATTTCATCATGCGGAACACAACGTATATATACTGCTTATCTATTATTAGGAAACACGAAAAAATGCATTAAAACGTTTCTTCTATTTGTATTTTTAGACGGGGCAGACCCTTGTGAAACAGCATATCTAACAGTGAAATGTTATTTCGATGCTGATCCTGTCGTAAGTTTTATTTTGGAACTCAAACGATTTTTAATATAAATTTACATGTTAATTTTCTTTATAGAATTCTCTGCTAATATAAAATTGTATATAGCTTACCTGTAAAGAACATTATCCGAACGAAGTAACATCAAGGAACGGAAGACTCGCAATGATTCAATTTGAACAAATATTAAATTTTGCTAAAAATAATAATATAAAAAAATAAAATTATAAAAATCACCACACGAAATACTACATTTCTTAATTTTACCTTTATGTCTTCTTGATTGAAGAGATAGTTTTGTATACGATCGACAATATTCATTGATAGTAGTTTCAGAGCAAAGGATAGACTTTGTGAGATTAAAATTCGACAAAGTTTAAGAACAAGATATTGCGGATAGTTGTAGAATGGAGGAGTTGATAGAGATGTATCTTTTAGAATTTAAAAAAAAAAATAAAGTTCAATTTCGCGATTAATTGTAGTTAACGAGTAAGTTAATACATTACCAACACTTTGAAGACCAGGAAGAAAATTTGTAAATAAGCACGTTAATAAGTTTTCAGAATTGAAAATATGCATCGCTGAATCTTTATTCGTACGGGCTATTCGAATTAGTATTTTTAAACATGAAATAACTGTACTGTTGTCGGGCTTTACACTGCTCAATATGAAGCTGTAAAATAGAATAAAAATAAGTATTTTAATGGCTCGCACTTAATACAGTGATTTATAATACGTTGACTTTAAAAAGATTTGATATCTTTAAAACTGTTTGATGTCTTTAAAACTGCAAAAGAAGTTTTCTATCGAATTTTTAGTAGGTAGTTTTTCCATAACACCAATTATTGTTTAAGGACATGCCCTCAAATATCGCAATTGTCTTAACAAAACGCTCATTTGGTCTTTTTTTTCCAATTTTATTTACTCATGCTATTTATTAGTTTAAATACGAGCATCGTCTCCTCTAATATTCTAACTATAGCAAATATTGACATTTTATTTAGAAAAGCATAAGATTAACGGGCGTATCACATTCGAAACGAATAAAAAATAATGGCGTATAGAGTATATATATGTATGTTATATGCTTGTGAAACCTGGAAAGTCCCGTCTGTTATTTCGAAGAAATTGCAGGGTTTTGTGAAACGCCGTCTTCGCCACATCCTAAAGATTCGCGGGACACAAATAATATCAAATGAGGAATTGTGGCGCAGGACAAGTCAAGAGCGGCTGGACGTCGACATAAGAAAGCGTAAATGGCGTTGGATTGGTCACACACTGAGGAAACCAAACGATGAAATTGCAAAGCAGTCCTTTGAATGGAATCCTCAGGGTGCACGGCGTGTTGGAAGACCAAGAACAATATGGAAATCAACTGTCTTAGCGGAAGCAGAATCCCAGAGAAAGACGTGGCCACAGCTAAAGTACCTTGCAGCAGACCGTGAAGGATGGAGACGTTTTGTTGACGCATTATGCCCCAGCCGGGGTTACAGGACACGATGATGATGATAGAGTATAAATAAGGGCATAAGTTCAATGTATATAATGTACCATTTCATTAAATCCGCAAAAGAAAAGAAATTAAATGACTTAAGAAAGAATAATTCAAGCTTACAAGAAGCAGATGCAACGTATTTGCATCTTAGAGCAAAATATTGTAAGAGGCCAAACAAAACATTCGCAAAGCTCATGTTAACAAGACAGCAACATATCGGGGACAATGTGAGGTATTTAGAATTGTCTCCAATTCCAGGATTGCTATTGGAAAAAAACAAAGGCTAAGAACTTAAAAAAGCACAATGTAAAAAGCAAAGCCTCTTTTGTGACAGCACAATCCATATTTTCGCGATTATATATCTTTAGATAATAGAACGGTGAAACATGGTGGAGGTTCGGTGATGGCGTGAGGTTGTGTTTCTTGGAGTTCTTTTGGACTGTTAGAAAAGATCGAAGGAATAATGAATACAAAAAATATCTTGACATATTACAATATAATTTACTAACATTCATGAACTGGCTACAAGAAGTCTGAAATCACTTCCCAACAAGATGGGTAAGCCAAACGTACCTCTCAAATTCTCGAGGAATGGCTCGAAAATCAGGAGTTTCATACAATTACATGGCCAATACAAAGCCCTGACCTCAAAGCAATTGAGAATATGGGGTCAATTGGGAAGCGGTGATGATAATATGAAAATCATCCATCCAACACTAATGAGTCTTGTGATCAAGAGTGGATCCGAATTCTCGACCAATTTCTTCATAATTTGCTAGACTACGAGATGTGGTGTAAGTGAAAACATTTGTCCACTTCTACTCGTCTGTATTATCCTTGTTTTCATTTGTAACACGATTTTTCCAGATAAGTGTTAGTATAAGAAGATACGAAGCTGGTAATAAGTATTTTTAAAAATATCGTAATATTAACAAAAACAACTCAAAAGAGCGGTAAAGAATGTAAAAATGATTTGAAGACGACATTTTTTTTAACTGAATAAATTCCCCGCTATTGCTATCAAAAAGCTGAGACTTAAATTTGTTTGGATTCATTTGATCAATTACTTTTTGTCGCAGTTGATGACTTTATAACAAAAGGGATGGAGAGTGCTTTTGACTTCTAGCGAAGAAATCTTATTCAGGTTGCTCCTCTTGATCAGTCAAACTGACATGACGGAGCAAAATTTTTGAGATATGAACGGGTTCATTTTCATGACAAGTGATTTTTTTAGAAAAAATTGTATCCAATTTTCCATTCTAGCATAGTTGATGTACCTCTTTACAGGATTTTTTCACTGACAATTCTCAATTCTTTTTTGATAGTTTCCAAATAGGATGAAAATTTAAAAATTAGTCCTTAAAAATGTTAAACTTTAGAGACCTTCAATATAAAATCACTTACTTTATCCTTTGTATTATATTTGATCTTAACAAGCATTCAATTAAATCGGTTTCGGCCAATTGAAAATCAGTCATCGATGTTTTACTTTCTTCTTCTGTTTCTTCCACGCTTGCTCTCAACGACGATGATACTTTTAAGTTTTTCATTTGTTTTTGAAGAGATTCAACTGAGGTTGGATCATCCGAAGCGTCAATTGTATTCACTTCAAACGTTGGCTGCCAATAGCAACCGGTATTCTCATAGATAAAATCTAAAAGAGTCTTTAAACAAAACAAATCAAGAGTATATTCTACATATTAAAATGATTTCAAAGTTTTACTATTACCTCATCGGTTTCATTGTAAAACATTAATCCTAAAGCTTTCGAGACAACCTCTAGAATAACCGGGGTATTTTCGTCCAACCCGAATCTTAGAAGGAAAAAAATCTTTGCTATCGGCAGCTCAAGAACATTGTCGTAAAAACCTTGGTTGTATATATTAAGAATGCCCCCTATCGAAGAAAAAGCTGATACTCTTTGCTGTATGACATTTGATCTAGATGAAATGGATACATTAAACGATTTTCAAAGAAGCAACAATTATTTAACAAAAAAATCAACCTTGCTAAACGAAAAAGCTCCTGCAATGTATAACCTGGTCGAGAAGGCTCATCTCCATGCAAATATAATTCCCTGTTATCTTTAGTATCAGCAGACAATTCTGTATGTGGTAGAAGTACACCTTTCCAATCAAATCTAGCTTCGTATGATTGATTGGCATCTAGGTTAGGTGCCTTTAATGGTATGTCTCGCATCCAATCCAGCTTGTCCTTCTCAACAACATCAAAGTTAATCCATTTTTCAGATGTACTTTGTTTAAGCAATTCTATTGCTGGATTACCTTCAGGCAATTGAGTGTTGTCATAATTTGAGTCTTGTTCAAATGTCGTGGGAAGAGTCGCAATTGGTTGCATTTGCTTTTGCGCTAATTTTTCTTTTCGTTTCCTGGCGAGAAACTCTAAAAGAGCAGGATCTGGAAAAAATTAGTTATAATTGTTGTGTGAGATGCATCTGTGAGAAGTTTAAGAACATGCAGAATAAATTATTAAGCAGGTTATATATAAATTTGGTGGATGGAGAACCAGGACCTTATGACTTACAACTCTCAACCATTCCTGTGTGCGTGTTGTTGGCAGGAATGGAGGGTACCTACATTTTTTTGCCAACTCCAAACGGCTGGATGACAAGTACCTATACTCTTGGAGGATTTGTCAGTCAGATTTTTCAATACCTCGGGAAAAATATTTCTGTTTTTAGGTGGCAGCGGCTGGGAATCGAACTCAGACCTTCGGCTAACAGTCCAACGCACTAACCATTATGTCACGAGGTCATTAGGGCTATATTCTTTTATGAAAAAGGACCATGGGACAATTATATACCTTTCTCGGATTAAGAAATCGGAAAGAAAACAGATTAATCGATTTGGTAAATTATAATTAGAAATCAAGCTTCTAAGAAAAATTGAAAAAATCCAGATGAGTAGGGGTCATACAAATCCAAGAAAGTAATCTCTGCACTTACCAACTGATTCCAATATCTGTTTTTGTTCAGCCAAAATCTCTTCCTCTTTCATTTTCCTTAGAATTTCTAAGTTTTCTTCGTGAATAGCTGTAGCTGCTGCTTTATCTTCTACAATGAAACTTTCAGCGCCAAAGGAGGTTTTGGGATTTTTCTCATTGGGTTCACAATCCATGATCATCATCATTTCATCGTGTTGCCTTTTTCGATCTACATTCGAGTCATCTTTGGTAGATTTAGTTGAATGTTTAGTCTCAAGGGACAAGGCAAAAAGGCTCTTTCCTCCGGTATTTTGCTGAAGGAATCTTATGAGTTTGGGAATTCATTCAATGAGCTACTATACTTACGCTAAGTGAAACTCTTTCGACTTTTGGAAACGAACTGCTAGTTTTTAGAAAAGGTGTTTCTTTTGGTGAAGCGATTTTTTTCTCAACGATATCACCCAGAATAAGGGTGGAGACTGAAGTTGTTGTTTTTCTCTCGTCCGCCTTGATATCATCGGGTTTGGGAACATCTTTTAAGTTTGTTGGAATTGAAATTTCTTTTTTATGTGCATTGGGAAGTTGGGATTTTTCTCTACATTTAGCGAATAAAGACTTTTTCAGAGCTAAATAAAAATAATCATGGCATAAGAAAATAAAAGAAATACCTATATATTCAAATAAATACCTTTTTCTGGTTTAACAATACTAGCTGCTGGTTGAAATGCAGTGTTCTTAGCTTTTTCGGCTAAGAATGCACGTTGCATCTCCAAAATATCATCTTCAGAATCATTTCGACTCGGCCTTTTATTCATTTTTCTTAAATACGCCGGTAAAATCGTGTTTTATTCGGCGCAAAATAAAAATATTTATAAATTTCGAAGCGTCAGAGTTTGACATTTCAATAAACGCAGTTGTACCAACATAGTATTCTTAAATGACAGCATTATGTTGAGTGGTTTTACTGCTAGATGTCGCTTTATATTGTTCAAAATGATAGAAATAAAATTGCTGTTAAAATTTAAAAATTGGGGTAATTTCTATTTATAATTTTAATCTAGCATTATTTATCGATGCTCAGAAGCTAATTCAAAAGCCTTCTGTAAGGATCTTGGGCCCTGCAGACAACACACACACATTAAACTCACCACTACAACGACACACAACCAAATTAACATAACTACATACTAGCCACACTCACCACTACAACGACACACAACCAAATTAACATAACTACATACTAGCCACACTCACCACTACAACGACACACAACCAAATTAACATAACTACATACTAGCCACACTCACCACTACAACGACACACAACTAAACTTACATAACTGCACACCAACCTCACACACAACCAAATAGTTTATAAGTATATAAGGACAGAAAGAAACTTGAAAGGCAGCTGCAGGCTGTACAAGCGAACAAGAAGGAAAACGGTGCATTATGAAAAGGAACGTGGAAGTGTAAACTTGTGCCCTTGTGCGGAATAAAATTTATTAAACTAATAAAGGTTCTTTTATTTAATTTAACTTTGGTGCGTTACACTTCTGAATTAGCGTTGTCGATTTGATGTTTTAGGCAATTTTATTTAGGAGAGTTAAATTAACGAGTTTTGCTGGCGAATACCGGAAGCTCGAATGGTCGTATCGTAATGTTCCTCCGGTGAGCCAAGCATTGAATGTACTCAGAGTTTGAGTAACGGTAAGTTGTTGACGGGTGTGAGATTAAATTTCTGGTCTAGTCAAGTAGTCTGTTTTAGGGTTAAACGCGTATTTTGATCTTAAGAAACCTTTTCCAAATGGCGTACAAATATTTTTGGACACATACGAATAGGGAAAGTTAAGATTTTTTTTTGTATGTATTGTTTTTTTTTTATTATTTGAACAAGAATGAACAGGGATGTCTACCAAATTGTTGATGACAAAGTGATAGCTAAAGCTAGAACTATAATGCTCGGGGGGGCACTTAAGTGTTCTGAAGAAAACAAGCGAATACACGGAAAGCATATGACGCGGCTACATTTGTGGAGTGGAACGTTTTCGTCAAGTTCCAACTTTCGGAAGTGAAAGTGTTATTTAAGTAAAACTGGCATTTGGCGAAATATGAATGCCAAAAAGAGGTAGGTGATAAGTAAAGTATGGGTATGTTCACCTGACTTTCGACGATACGGAAAGCTACTTTTCGTTGATTTTGACATTAGGCAATGTACCCCTCCGACCATTAAAGTTCTACCTTAAAGCTAGAACTATAATTCTCGGAGGGGCGCGTAAGAGGTCGAAAGAAAACAAGTGAATACACGGAAAGCATACGCGGCTATAATTACGATGTGGAGTTTCATCAAGTTTCGTTCAACTTTGCTTACAGAAGTGAGGTCGGCTCCCAAGCGCTTTATCTGGATGATCGGATCAATAGAAGGCGTGATTTTAGCTTTTTGGAGACTTTATTTTGTTGATTCTTAATATCCCTTTTATGTTAAAAAGAGTTGTCCACAGTGGAAATGGTGATTTTATAAACAAGATTGTTAAGCGTGTACTTGTCCGTCAAAACGACTAAGGTGTTTGACAGACAAAATTTAAAAAAGCGTATTTTTGACAGTCAATTTTCTATACCTTACGGTATTTTTTTGACAAATTTTTTAGTGGATATTGAAATTTTTAATTGCACTTTTTAACTTTTGAAAGTTAAAATCAGTTACTTTTGCAAAATGTTTTTTTTAGTACAATAATACGCCTTCAAGTGACCAATTGGCAATAATACAAAGTTTAATAAAACAAAATATCTGATGAAAGTGAAAAAAACCGTTCTTATACGTATATGCAAAAAAAAAGCAAATGACTGATTTTGTTCATTCCGGGACACTTTAAAGATTCACATAAAATGGTAATATTTTGAGTTCTATTAACCTTACCGTCAAGATTGAGATTCGTATACTTGGAAAAAATCACCCTTATTACGATAGTAGTTTTACTGAAACGCCAGAAAAACGACAAGGGTCCAGAAACGACAGTTGGTGTATGAATGAAACTAAAAGTTAAGCGTTCTTTCCGCTCTTCACTATCCTCACCACTTTTACTGTATAGTTGTTATACTGAAACGCCAAATGTCGCTTTTGGAGCCGTGTCGTTTTACATGCGTTTTAGTAAAAACGACTATCGTAATAAGGTTGAATGAAAGAGCATCATAGTCGATTTTTTTGTAATAAATTAAAGCGGCTTTAACCCTGAAAATAATATAGTAGATCCAGCTTTATGACCTCCCGCCCTCCCAAATTCTGAGAAAAAAACTTGCGAGACTTCGGTATTCGATATAAGCCCTTATACTCAGATTTTGGTTATACATCCACTCCCAAAATCAAGCCCAAAAATAATTGCTGCGTAGAACAAAAATGGTAACATCTGACTAAAATCAATATTTTATTTCTTCTATATAATATAAAACTAACATTAAATGCCACAATAATGTGATTGAACAATGAATCATAATGGGTGGGGGAGGGGTGTACAAATTACAAATATGAGTTTAACTCAGTAATAATATATTTATTTATTTTTTTCTTTTTTCAGACTATTTATTTTAAGTTTTTTTCAAATGCAAAATAATTGTTATGGCTATTTACGTTGTATTTTAAAGCTTTTAACATAATAAATTGTGTGTGAATTATTTGTTGTTGTAAGCTTTATTTCTCCATTAACGAGTGATTTTACTTGGTTCGGCTCATTATTTTTTTGTTTTTTTTGAATCAATACTTTGGCTTAATATGTGGGTGTTGTGAATAAATATTACAATTTTAATTTGATAATATAAATATTTTTAAATGGTTGGTTAGAATGGGCGTGTTATTTGGGAAGTTTATTGTTTAGATAGATATTCTGTAAGTGATTGCAAGTCACGTTTAAGCCAGGCAGCATTTAATCTGATGGTCTCAACAGATTGGGAGACTGTCCTCTCAGTGCCGGGGAAATCTCTGGTTCTGAAGAATTCTTCTACTTCGAGTGCTTTTTCTTCCGATGCAAAATTTTCAATTAAGTACTTTATAAGACGAACAAGCAAAAATCCACCCTGAAATAAAAAATAATAAAACATGTTTATGAATTCATATTTATATCACAATTCTATACGATGAACACTTCCAGCTTTATTTAGAAGATTTTCTAGACGTTTGACAAGAGACAGTTTCTTGAAAGTTCTATGACGGTGTTCATACAAGCTTCAGTCGACTCATTTTGACGTCTCTTATTTTTATCTCACTCTCATCTCTTGGTAAGAAAGAGATGGCCAAGTGAAGCAGAAGTTTTTAAATTTTTTGAAAATTTCTGCCTCACATCGCAATCTCTTTCTTTCCAATAAATAAGAATTAGGCCCTTATTGCGAGTGTCGTTTGCTTTCGATAAACGACTTTTGTCGAAAGTCGAGTATCGAACAAATTAATTTTGATGTTGAACATTTTAATCTTCTGAACCAAATTTTTCGTAAACAAGTCAAAACAAAAAATTTCACAATTAATAATTTAGATTTTCAACACCAACATTAATTTTTTCGATTATCGTTTTTCGATAAAAGTCGTTTATCGAAAACAAACGACACTCGTAATAGGGCCCTTATAAAAAAGAGAGACGTCAAAATGAGTCGCCTCACGTGAAGCTGGTATGAACACCGTCAATAGTTGGAAACATGTAGGCTGTTCCTTTACTTTGAATTTCTCTGATTTTAGCCCTGTTCCTTGGTTAGTGCGAAACAGTTTCAGACCGCCAGATTTGGTGCGGAACAGTACAATTTTTCAAGTGTGGAACAGGTTCGCACTAAATCTGGCGGTTTCAAACTGTTTGAAACTCGGGAAGGAACACAACTTTTCTGTGCATTTGTGAGCATTTTAGTTCAAAGTTCTGTCAAAGTTCATATAAAAAAAATTTGACACAAGTTTGGACCAAAAATCACAGAAACTCAAAGTAAAGCATCAGACCTGCTTTATTTGATCAAATAAAATGTCAACTAGACATTCAAGTTAGACAGTTTTAAGACAACGGTGAACAAAGTTTGTTAAATAACTTTTTGGAGTGGGGCGGCTGTCTAGATTTAGCCTAAATTTGTAAATAAGACTGTTCATGTTTTAACAAATAAACACCTGATACTGTTCCAAAAGTTTCGGATAATTCTCCTTAAAGTACTCCCAGGTCATGTCACGTCCCTTGGGATTCATGGCAACTGCAACAACAACGAAAACTGCATCCTGAGCACGAACTTCGCCCTGAAAAAAAATATTTGTATGTTTTACTATTAAGTTTATTTGGCAAAGGATGACTTTTTTAAAAATTCATCAAAAACATTCTTATTTAAATTTAAAATTATAAATTAAAACTTTTGTTTTTTTTTTAAATGGAAAAATGTGCAAGTTAATTTATTTCGACCTACCGACATGGCAAAATCGACGACTTTTCGAAGAATATCTACATCTCCAATAGAACCAAGTGCCCGGGAAATGCGATCTTGTTCTTCGTGCAACTCTGTTGACCTGTACATTTTAAGCATTTCCTGGAAAGTAGATTCATCACCATCCATGAGAACAGCTTTATAACATGTCGATCTAAGATCTGCCGGAAGAGCTGTCACTCCATCTACATGATTTTTGAATCTGCAATTAAATTCAAAACATTTAATAATAGTATCAAATAAAAACTATTTGCTCACCTTTTCTTGCCATCGGCAATTGTTTCTTTACACCGGAAAGAGACTAAGCGAGCCAGCACTAAGCTTCGAAGTAGTGTATCCAAATGGTTTTCTCCTTCTTTGGCATCCCAACCTAAACGTTCAGCCACAGGCTTATACAACTGAACTCCGAAACGATTGAAATTGTCAGCTAGCTTAGTGTGGGATACCAAAAGTTGCAAATTGCATAAGGAATTTGATATGGCTGTCCAAACAGTGTAATTGGTCTCATTTCTATATGAGTCAATCAGAGCAAGAACCTAAGGGATTTAAAAAGTATTTATATGTTTCCGGTAATTTGCAACGAGAACTTACAGTAGCAGTGCTTGCTTTTCCAGATTGAACCATTGCAAACATATCGTCTATTAAGCCCAATCGATCTAAAGGTGGCAATTCCATGTTCTTAACAGCTGGCATAAGCTGCTCTAACATTTTCGGTGAGTACCTAGTTCTGTAGTAACCAACAGTTCCTGGATTGACTTTTATCCAATCGCTTTCGGCTACATCGTCCAGGGTAACTTCCATTTCCTTCTTGTCTAACAAAAATGTCTTAGCAATTTTTAGAGGATCCTTAGATGTAGACACTGTGATCGGAATCACCCATTTGTAATCGCCATCGGGCGCCGAACCATCTGCGGTGAATTTATTTTGAGTGAGCTTAAGCACACGTTGAGTGCCTTTCTGAACAGAATCTACACTAACAACTGGAAATCCTTTAAGTTGTATCCAGGAAGACATCACTTCAGCCACAGGCTTACTACTGGCCTCCTGCAAGGCTGTCCACAAGTCTTCAGTGCTGGTATTCTTATACTGATGCCTGGTCAAATATATATTCATCCCTTTTCGGAAATCCTCATCACCAATATAATGATGAAGCATTCGAATAACACTTGCACCTTTATTGTAGCTTATTTCATCAAAAATTTCATCAATCTCAGATGGATGACCTACAGGTACTTCAATTGGATGCGAGTTCTTTAGAGAATCGAGTTCTAAGGCACGTGTATACATATCAGTTACAAATTGAGTCCATATATCATACTCAGGGAATAAATGATTCACACATAGAAACTCCACAAATGAGGCGTAGCCTTCGTTAAGCCACAAATGGGTCCACCACTCCATGGTTACTAGGTTACCGAACCACTGATGAGCGATTTCATGGCCCACAGTCAGAGCAATTGACTGCTTGCGCATAAGTGATGTATTTTCAGGATCGACTAAGACAAAAGTCTCTCGATAGGTCACCAAGCCCCAATTTTCCATGGCACCGGCAGAAAAGTCGGATATTGCTATCAAATCCATCTTCGGCAATGGATAAGCGATATTAAAATAACTCTTGTAGTATGGCAACACTTTGGTAGCAACTTCCAATGCAAACAAACCCTGTTCCTTTCTGCCAACAGGAGTGAAAACTCTCACGATAATTCCATCCTCCGACTTACCTTCTACGTAATCGTATTCACCTACAACCACTGCCACGAGGTATGTTGACATAATGGGTGTTCGATCAAATCGAATGCGACTCAGGTTGGAACCAATCGACTCTTCTTTAACCACAGGCATATTCGACAAAGCAACCCTATCTTCAGGTACAACTAATGTTATATCAAAGGTCGCTTTAATTGCAGGCTCATCCCAACAAGGAAAGCATCGACGAGCATCCGTAGCTTCGAACTGTGTAACGCCGGCATAACGTTCTTCGCCCGACTGTGTAAAATACTTGCTACGATAAAAGCCTTTCATCTTGTCATTTAACTCGCCTTTGAATTCCAAATACAAAGTGGCATCTCCAACGGGGAGATCTTCTTTGAAAACCAACGATACAGTTTCATTTTCGGGCGAATGACTCACCGTCTTAGTTTCGAATATTTCCTTCGTTGAACTGGATTCAATAACAATCTTACTTATGATGAGATCCAGTGCATTTAAAACGATAGTATTCGTAGAAGTGTTGATCTGGAATACAAATTCGATTTATTGTTTCCTTATTTTATAAATTTAAGAAATAATTTTAAAAAATTAATGAGAGGGAAGAAACAAATAACAATATTCTCAAGTACATGTCAAAAGTAGCTCTTAAAATAATAATTAAGAAATAACTGCAGATTTAAGTGGATGAACGAGAGAAGGGTTACCACATACCAGTTTAGATCCCTAAATGTTGAATACATTGCTCATAAATCATAAGTCTGGTTCTCGATTTATAAGACAATGTATGCAACATTTCGGCAACCCTTCTCCCGTCCTTCTAATAGTGTTTCACCTTGGCAACGCTTCTTAAAAATAAAGTTAGGACATGAACTATTAATATACTAAAGCTCAACCTATCAGTTCGAAATGACAAGTATGCCCTCATATCGTGTACTAACGCCCCTCCTAGGCTTAACCTATACCTATTACACTGCAATTTACTTTAAGATATCAAATACATTTTCATGTTCATCCATGTGGTTCCGGAAGGCATTTTTATTTGAAAGTTTATATAAAATTGTAACTGTGGGATGGTGTACTCAATATTACTTGGTGGTCCGAAATTACTGACCGACTATGGAGAGGCTTAAAGACGAATGTCTATGTAGTTGGCCGTTGTGTTTGTTAAGAATAAGAATATGAAGAATGTTCATTTCAGTGTAGGGAGTCGATTGCAGTGCTCTGCTTGTGCACAGGCAGCTGATCATTGAACTTAACTTAGTTCATCGCTACGTATCCCTTGATCTAAAGTGATTCACCATACTGACACACCGTGTATAAGAATCGGTCTAATTATTCTAGTGTTCAATGAAAAAGTGTCCTAAATAATTTAAACTAATTTTTGCTCATTTGGTAGAACCTCGTGGCATGATGGTTAGTGCGTAGGACTATCATGCTGAAGGTGTGGGTTCGATTCCCAGCCGTGCCTACTAAAAACAGAAATGTTTTGTCCGAGGTACTGCCTCTTGCGAGGAACTGACAAATCCTCCAAGAGAAGTGCTTCTCAATTAGAAGTTCGGACTCGGCAAAAAACTGTAAGTCCCCTCCATTTCTGCCAACAACACGCACACAGGAATGGTTGAGAGTTGTAAGTCACTAGGCCCTGGTTCTCCACGAGCTGTTGCACCATCCAATTTATTTTATTTTATTTTACCCATTTGGTCATGATAAACACACGTTGATATGTAAGTCCTTTACATATAAGTTAAGGTTTTGTTGATATCTGGTAACTTCCATATTTAACGTTTCTATACATGGGGAGCGATCCCATCAGGACATCGCAAACATGGAAAAACGATATCATGGCCATGCAAAACGAGGATGCCAACCGATAGCTGTGTAGACAGGGGGAGATTGATGATTTGAGGGTTTCTTTTAACGCTGAAAATGATATGACCACCCAAACAAAAGTTACAGTCCTTTTTATGCAATGATGATTTTTTTCAGGTGCAAGAGATAAAATATAGGTAACCGAAAATCTTTTGAAAATAAAGGTAAGTTAATGGAACTTGGAATAAATGTTTCAAGAATCAAAAGAGTCCCTTAAAATATCCATGGTCAAAGGGACCATCATATACACTAAAAGTATGTATGATTAAAATGTTTAATACAGCAAATGCCACAACAAATAGGAATACTCAGTACTTTCAAACGATATTGTACCATGCGACTATTTGGTTTGAGTGAAATGGAGGCAATGGGTACAAATTAACTGATCTTTATACAGGGTGATTGGCAAAAGGTGCACCAAAAAGCTGGAGCGAGTAGGTTGGGTTAAGACAAGAAAAAAATCGTATGGGAGGGGGGGGTCTTTTTCCCCCCGTTCAGGCAGGAGGGGCAATTTTCAAAAAAAATTTACAAAACAAAAAAAAATATTTCAAAAGAACGGTACAATTTACAATACCATGCTATACCTTAAATAACATTTAAAAATATATTCTTGAATATAGTTTTTGAATGTAATTTAAATTTTTTTAAATACTTATGTATGTATATAAATGTTTAATAGAGAACAAAAATTATTGATTAATTTGATTGATTTTCATTTTAAATTAAGTTGTGTTAGTGAATAGTTTTTGAAAAATTAATTTTTAAACTTTTTTTTCAAAATTTCGAGTTTGAAAATTAATTTTTCAAAAAGTATTCACTAACACAACTTAATTTAAAATGAAAATCAAAGAAGAGATTTCTGGCTTTCCAAAAAGGTATGTATAGCATGGTATTGTAAATTTTTACTAAGGCGCCAGTTATAGCTACCATTGAAACTCATCATTGAAAATTTTAATGATTGATTTTGAGACGCTTAGAAATTGAAATTCTTTATTATTTTGATGGGAAAATAAACCTTAACCCCTTGAACAGAATGAACGTAGCTGCAGCTGGTAGCAAGAGTTGAATTTAGTTTAACTTCTGCTACACCATACATTCCTTGCTACATTTACAGCTTCTCATTGTGGCACTGTATACTATTTTTGTATCTTTCTACTTTGACAGTGCTACGCGCGACAACTACAGCTACACCATTCTGTTCGGCCAGTAAGACTTAATTAATATATTTAGCCAAAAAAATTGTTCAAATAGGCCCAACTTTCCACATAAAAAGACTTTTCTTATTTCAATGATTGAACTACCTATTGAAAAACTAAAAGTCAATATTTGTGGAAAGTTGGGCCTATTTGAATTTTTTTTCTTTGATTAGAAATATTAATTAAGTCTTTAGCTTTATTTCTCCATCAAAATAATAATAGAACTTGCTTTCTAAACGTCTCATAATCAATCATTAAAGTTTTCAATGATGAGTTTCAATGATAGCTATAACTGGTTATGGACAGAAAAAAAAACGTACAAGCATTTTGGTCTTACGCGTAGGGGGTGAATCCAACCACAACAATGCGAAAGCGCTTAAACCTTGGTTTGGAAAGCTAAACAAAATCGATTTATGTCCTCCAAGGGTTTGAAACGTAAAACACCAGTTGAAGTGAGTGCCAGGACTATTCACCGATTCTTATTGAAAGAAAAACTGCTCACTTGCTCTTCAAGAAAAGTGCCTTTGTAAAAAAAAAAAACTGCATATCTAGAAGCGTTTTTCTTTTGCTAAGCTTCACCATATGCCAAACGATTCCCTTCTATTCTTTCTAAGATTATGTGGACGCATTTCATTTCTTGGTATCAGTCTTCTTTGGTATGGTGGTTACCTAAATAGTTTCATCGCTCCATTAAAGGGGTTTCGGTAACATTTTACATTAATAAATACATAAATTGGGAGGCGCAACAGATCGTGGAGAACCAGGGCCTAGTGGCTTACAACTCTCAACCATTCATTTGTGTGTGTTATTGGCAGGAATGGAGGGGACGTACTGTTTTTGCCGAGCACGGACGACTAAATGAGAAACACTTTTTCATGACAAGTATACTCTTGGAGGCTCTGTCATTTCCTCGCAAGAGGAAGGCTGGGAATCGAACTCACACCTTCGGTATGACAGTCCTTATTCTACAAACTAATTAAAAAATGTTTTTGTCTCAAATGTCACGAAGGCAAACCAATATTTGTTGTTCACTTGATTGCTTATTTAATAATAAAATAACATCGGGCCCTAACTTCTGAGGGCACCAATGGGTGTCACCAGTGTGGGTTGCACCCAACCTCTTCTTTTATTTTATTTTTATATCAAGTTATTTGTTTGTTGAAAAAAGTTCTTGGAACTGAACGCTTAAACTGTCATACAACTTCATCTAGAGATTATTAATATATAAACAATAGGTATAAATCATATTTCGACAGCTTCTTCGTAAAGTAGTAAAGAGTACCAAACCGGTATTTTTCAGTTTTGGCCAATTTTAGAAATAATATCTTTTAAATGACGCTATTAGAAAATATTTACAAATTGCATACAAAACTTTCCATAAAAGTTACTGTTGGAGAGTTGTTTACGAAAACCTATATTTTCACCACTTCACCTTTTTGAAGTAGCAATATTTTTTAACTGATCGCACGTATGGAAAAATTAGTTTTAATATTTTTTGTAGACAATACCCTTACCTATCTCGAGCCAACTTTAGTTTTATAAAAAATGATGCATCCTAGGTAGGTATTTAGAATTCCAAATTTGTTTCAAAATGAGGGAAGCAAACCGGATTCCTACCTAATATACAAATAGTTTGAATCTTCTCAATGGTCAGTTTAAGGTTTGTGAGTTCTCTTCAACAATGTTTTTGTTTCTAAATTAAATAAATTAATATTTTTTTATTCTTCTATTTGCAACAGGCCAGCAGACTCAATAAAACATGCATTACGTACATGCATTTATGGTATGTGTCTGTGTCATACTTTGAAGTTAAGTTTGAAACAATGCGGGAAACTTGAGCAATTTTGTTAAGGTATACTTTGTTTTTATAAGCGGTTGACACAATGCCCTCACCTGCTTGCTTGAAACTAAACTCACTTAACCAAACCAACAGTAAACAACAATTTAACAACATTCTTAAACTCGCAAGTCGCTAGTCGTTTGGTGAAAGGTTGCACTTTTGTACTCCTACTTCCTACAACCTACTGGAACTCCTACTGCTGCCAAAGTACCACCTGCAAGTAATAATAATAATGCACTCTGCTCCTGCAGCGCCCTCCATTCTGCTCTTCGTCATTACTTTGTAAAACATAACACAATCCCAGCTTTTGTCGATCACTGACGATGCCGTAGCCGTTGTTGGAATCAGGTCAGGTTGGCAGAGCTAAAAGCAAGGCAATGGTAAAGGAAAAGAAAGGCAAGGCAAGCCAAAACGGCCGAAACAGAACGAAGAGAAACAGACAAACCATCAAAAGCGCTCAAAGTATAATGATTGCAAGCAAAAACAAAATAAAAATAAAAATAAAAATAAAAAAGTAACGGAGGCAAGAAGTGAAAGCGAAAGTTTTGTTCTTTCGTTTTGTTGCCATTGCCACATTTATTTCGCAGCAGCAGTTTCCAGTGCCAGCCCCTCTGCCATTGCCAGCCCCTCTGCCATTGCCAGCCAAATGCCTTCCTCTCCCATTCCCGCCTCCTGCATGACAGACGAAAACTCCAGCGCCAGTGCGACGTGCAAGTGCCGATACCGAGTCTCTCTGCTATACTCATGTAGATTTATCAAAAAATTTTATCAGCTAGGTATGTACGTGGCGAAATTTGGTTTATATATTTAGAATTCTATTACTCCGTGTCGTATAAGTATTTTTTTTTTATTTACCTTAACTTTTACAGTTGTATTGCCTTCGAAGGTGAATGCCTCCAGATTCGGTTTCAACTCCAAGTCATAATGAGACGGCAAAACCGATTTTGGGAGACGTTCAAACACTTTTTTCGACATATTTTCCGAACAATCAATTTCTTGATTAGGTGCGATTGAATTTTCCTGGGTTTTAGACGATTTAACTAGAGAAGCCGACGAGAAATGCTGGCGAAAATTATGATGAAATGAATTGGAGATTTTCTTGACACCCGTGTGTGACAGCAGAACAGCGAGGCAACGACCACCACTCTCATTAACGGAATAAATGCAACTGGAAGTGTTGCTCGTGGAATATTTTCGCGAACTTTGAATCTGGTTGGGATGTTGCGTGGCCAAGAAAAGGTGGTGTTGGTGTGTTGAGAAGGATTTTGGCAAATTTGATTTTGTTTGGGCGTAAGTGTAATTATTTAAAATTGACGGCGATTTGAGTCTATTCTGATTATTATTATGTGTTGAAGTCCGACTAGTTGCCTTTTGATGATTCCACGAGATTCTGCAAATAAATAAATATTTTTATTGAGAAATTGTTAACGTAGAAATGTATGCAACATTTATGCACTTCGACATGCACAGTTTCTGGAGGCTAGTAATTTTATACGCAGTTTATATTGAATTATGAAGAATATGAAGAAATGACAATTATATAATTAAATTACCTACAAGCTTTACAATTAAATAATTTCAGTTTGGAATTAAAGTTGTATAAATTTCTATTCATTTTTATGAAACAAAATCGACAAATTGAAAATGTTTGTTTGTTTCGTTCGGCAATCCACGAAGAGAGCAGTTGCCGGAGACAGAATTCTCGGTCTCTTTTTCTCGTTGCATTAGGGCTGTTCGTGTACTGGCACAAAACCAGAGAATGTCAAATAATACCCCTATTACACGCCGCGAAACACTGTGCGCGTTCAATGTTTGAATGGATAGCCTATCTAGGATAACTTTGATCCATGTATGTGTTTGAACGCAAGTCAGCTGTTGCTGACATTTCTCATAGGATAGCTTTGTATCCTAAATTTTTTAGGATAGCTTGGGATCTCTTTTCCGCCAACAGCTGTTTCGTCATCAGCTGTGTTTTAACAAGGGATTACAACAACACAAACCTATCCAGATCGCTTTAGTTCGGTGTTTGAACGTGGCCACTGTATCGATGCGTAGTGTCGATAAGGTTTTATGACCCTGTTTAGATTTGTTGGTTTCACTACAGCATGACGACAGTTCGTGGGTGAAATCGGTGAGGTAAAAAGGGAGGGGATAGTCAAGAAGAAAATATAAAAATTGAGTGAGCAGTCACGTTTCATAGCCAAAATGGTCCATTTCATTCCATTTTGTTCATTTTCGCTTGTGCGTCCAACAGAAAGGTACCTAATTCTCTACCTAGATTAGTGTTCCTTAAACATCGATAGTCGGCACTTGCGATAGTTCACGATTATATTTAAAAAACACCCGATGGTATCGATAGTCTATCGATAGTTTTCATATAAAAATAAAAACAACATTTGTTCGACAATTTTTATGTCTGTTCGTGTACTTCCCAAAACTCCGAACTTAATTTTTCTTATATGAGCTTTGACAGAACTTTGGGCTTAATTCGTAGAAATTCGTAATTTTGGAAGGTACGCGAAAAGACATTTTATTAGCAAAATCTATGACTAGACAATATATTTAGAAACAATTAATTATTCTCAAAGATAGCATAGTTTTGCTCTAGAAAAAACAGTTCGCTTAATCCTCTTCGCAGTTAAGACAAGGGCACTAACATTATCAATTACCACCTAGTACGAAACTTGTTATTTGGGGGTTCCCCAAACTTATTCCCTTATTTCATAGACAGTACATTCAGTGTTCACCGTTTTTCATTAAGCCTAAGCGAATGGAAATGTTAAGTAATAAATGAAGGGGGAAATTAAGAACTTTTATTATATTTGTTCAGTTTTTTAAATTTCTGAGGGCTCAGAGAATTTCCCCAGTTTTGCTATTAAATACTTGGTAAAAAAAAATTGGATTCGTCTGCTCATGTGAGCGTTCTGATATAAACTGAGCAATTATGACACATGCGATAGTTATAAAAACCATCGATGTTTTCGATAGTCATTTACTATCGATAACTATCGATAGACTATCGATGTTTAAGGAACACTAACCTAGATATATGGTTCGACGAGATCGAGAGTAGAAATACTCATACGGTGTCCAAAATCAAATGTTCCAATTTGCAAATATTCCATGAGCATGCAGAAATACATTTGTGTGAAAACTACAAAGTGTATACACGACATGACTTTTCACTACGTAGTGAAACCAACAAATCTAAACAGGGTCTATGGTCGTGTAAAAAAGAGATATGCCGCACTGATCTCTATATATAACTGGATAGCGTATCCATACAAAAAAGTTGACTCCATTTGAAGAACTGTGACGTTGCCTATTTTTTTTTTGTTATACTGTATGAAAGTATAACATAAAAAGTGAAAACTGACATCTTCAAACGTCAAAAAGTGAAAAAACAAAAAGGTTTAACTTTTCCGAGTTTAAAATTAATATTCAAGAGAATTCTAAAACTTTATTAAAAATGCGAACTAAAACTGATCCATCTCATGTGGTAAACTTTTCCGAACAAATTTATGGCTTTTTACAAATTCATTCTTAAAGGACACACGAATTACGTCAACGATGTGGCCTGGGAGCATGACGAAGAGTTCCTTGCCTCCGTTATTGACGATCATTCGTGTAAGATTTGGAGTTCAGCTCACAGCTTTGAAACTGTTACAACCTTCTGCCTGTCTTAGGCTGGTTTGTCAGTGCACTGGCATCCAGACACCCAGACGAACCTGGCAAGGTGCTGGTGGCCGAAAAGAAAGGAATAATACATTTGTACAACGTCCGCTCTCAACAAGACATAATGTCCTTGGAGTCACCAAATGTTCCTCTAATGGGTGCTGACTGGTCGTTACACAATCGTTTGTTTATGACGGCATTGGCTGGGGGAGATTTCATCACCTGGGACCTTCGTAGGACATGGTTAGTCTATCTTATTTTTGTTCTAGATATCGTTAGATGCTAAGCAATGTTTTATTTCATTTTAGTGGACCAGCTGATATTAAACAAATCACGAATACGGAGGACGTACTGTGAGATTTTTTCCCAACAGTGAAGTTGTCTATGCCAGTATTGGTCGACCCGACATAACTCTAAAGGTATACATAGCTAAATCAACTGTTCCACTTATTGAATCGTCCCTTAAATTATATGGTGGAATGTCGATGTCAAGAATTAAATAAGTTTTTGCTGAGAAAATGTGTTTTTATTTAAGAGAATGTGGAGACTTCTAAGATCCCAGAAATATAAAAAAATGTTTTATTGTTAAGTTTTTCATTGATCTAATAATGTATTAATAAAATTCTATTCTGTAACATATCTAATTGTGGTTTTTTTTTTTAATTTTCTTGGCTTATGTTTTAGGGCTGCTGAATCCTTGATATTGATAGATAAACCAAGCTCCCATTTCCAAACTATTTGCTTTATTTGAATGATTGGAAGTCTCTTTTTAAGTATTCTAACTAGAATCGAAAACCATTTTCAATTCGAAAAAGGATTTCAAAAAATTTGCATATAAAAGTAGTATCATCATTTTTCCACCTTCAAAAAACTCATGAAATGTGTTTTGTATGCAAATTTTTCGAAATATAAGTTTGAATTGAAAATGGTTTTGAGAACCATTTAAAGGACTTAAATTCAAACTCAGACACGTTCCAATCATCCAAAAGGACCAAATATTTTGAAAATGAGGGCTTGGTCTATCCATCAATTTCAAGAAATTTCTAAAAATTCGTAGAAATTTCTTGATATTGATAGATAGACCAAGCTCCTATTTCCAAACTATTAGCTATACTTGAATGATTGGAACGCTTTTAAGTTTCTTTTTAAGTACTCTCACTAGTATCTAAAACCATTTTCAATTCGAAAAAGGATTTCAAAAAATTTGCATATAAAAGTAGTATCATCATTTTTCCACCTTCAAAAAACTCATGAAATGTGTTTTGTATGCAAATTTTTCGAAATATAAGTTTGAATTGAAAATGGTTTTAAAAACCATTTAAAGGACTTAAATTCAAACTCAGAAACGTTCCAATCATCCAAAAGGACCAAATATTTTGGAAATGAGAGCTTGGTCTATCCATCAATTTCAAGAAATTTCTAAAAATTCGTAGAAATTTCTTGATATTGGTAGAAAGACCAAGCTCCCATTTCCAAACTATTTGCTTTATTTGAATGATTGGAACGCATTTAAGTCTGTTTTTAAGTATTCTAACTAGAATCGAAAACCATTTTCAATTCGAAAAAGGATTTCAAAAAATTTGCATATAAAAGTAGTATCATCATTTTTTTACCTTCAAAAAACTCATGAAATGTGTTTTGTATGCAAATTTTTCGAAATATAAGTTTGAATTGAAAATGGTTTCAAAAACCATTTAAAGGACTTAAATTCAAACTCAGAAACGTTCCAATCATCCAAGAGGACCAAATATTTTGGAAATGAGAGCTTGGTCTATCCATCAATTTCAAGAAATTTCTAAAAATTTGTAGAAATTTCTTGATATTGGTAGAAAGACCAAGCTCCCATTTCCAAACTATTTGCTTTATTTGAATGATTGGAACGCATTTAAGTCTCTTTTTAAGTATTCTAACTAGAATTGAAAACCATTTTCAATTCGAAAAAGGATTTCAAAAAATTTGCATATAAAAGTAGTATCATCATTTTTCCACCTTCAAAAAACTCATGAAATGTGTTTTGTATGCAAATTTTTCGAAATATAAGTTTGAATTGAAAATGGTTTTAAAAACCATTTAAAGGACTTAAATTCAAACTCAGAAACATTCCAATCATCCAAAAGGACCAAATATTTTGGAAATGAGAGCTTGGTCTATCTACCAATATCAAGAAATTTCTACGAATTTTTAGAAATTTCTTAAAATTGATGGATAAACCAAGCCCTCATTTCCAAAATATTTGGTCCTTTTGGATGATTGGAACGTTTCTGAGTTTGAATTTAAGTCCTTTAAATGGTTTTTAAAACCATTTTCAATTCAAACTTATATTTCGAAAAATTTGCATACAAAACACATTTCATGAGTTTTTTGAAGTTGGAAAAATGATGACACTACTTTTATATGCAAATTTTTTGAAATCCTTTTTCGAATTGAAAATGGTTTTTGATTCTAGTTAGAATACTTAAAAAGAGACTTAAATGCGTTCCAATCATTCAAATAAAGCAAATAGTTTGGAAATGGGAGCTTGGTCTATCTATCAATATCAAGGATTCAGCAGCCCTAAAACATAAGCCAAGAAAATTAAAAAAAAAACCACAGTTAGATAAGTTACAGAATAGAATTTTATTAATACATTATTAGATCAATGAAAAACTTAACAATAAAACATTTTTTTATATTTCTGGAATCTTAGAAGTCTCCACATTCTCGTAAATAAAAACACATTTTCTCAGCAAAAACTTATTTAATTCTTGACATCGACATTCCACCATATAATTTAAGGGACGATTCAATAAGTGGAACAGTTGATTTAGCTATGTATACCTTTAGAGTTATGTCGGGTCGACCAATACTGGCATAGACAACTTCACTGTTGGGAAAAAATCTCACAGTACGTCCTCCGTATTCGTAGATTTGTTTAATATCAGCTGGTCCACTAAAATGAAATAAAACATTGCTTAGCATCTAACGATATCTAGAACAAAAATAAGATAGACTAACCATGTCCTACGAAGGTCCCAGGTGATGACATCTCCCCCAGCCAAACGACAGTCTGAGCTCCTTGGCGAATGTTCTCTCGCAAACACCCTACATACGACTCAATGCGGCGATTTTGCAGGGCAAACTGGACGTTGATACCCATGGTGTTAGCATTCATCTCCATAAGATCCAATAAGCTCTTAACAACGCAGTTGTCGCTTGGGCAGTAAATCACCAGCCAGTTCCGTAGATTGTTGGTGGCATTTGCCAAAGTCGGCCTGTACCCCGGTCGAAATTTGTTTCCTGTCGAAGAAATGTATGTTCCTCCTCAAACTGACCACTACTTCCCGGTGCGCGTTAGACATCTGCAAACCACACTTCTCGAGAATTTGATGAGCTGCACATTAGTTTCGTTCACATTTCGACAGAACTTAAAAAAAATAAATAAAATATTCTGTTTTTGTACAAATAAAAATCTCACTTCAAATTACTTTTTTTTTGTGCTCAGCAGACGTCAAAAAGTGAGAATGCCTAACAAATGTCATCTTCAATTGGAGTCAAAAAAACTGTTATACTTTCTATGGAATACACTATCCAGTTATATATAGAGATCAGTGATATGCCGACACAGTAGGTCTGATCCTTTACTTTGGGTTTCTGTGATTTTTAGTCCAAACTTGTGTCAAAATATTTTTTTTATATGAAATTTGACACTACTTTGGACTGAAATGCGCAGGAATGCACAGAAAATCACAGAAATTCAAAGTAAAGGAACAGACCTAGTATTTCGAGTAGTAATGCACCGGAATAGTTTGCCGATGCTGACTACGTGGTGTGTAAAAAGAAACGGAATGGTTTACCGATACGGTTTGATATATTTTTAGTTTTCCTGATGCTTGACTGTTTTGAAGTGAGTTTATTTGTTTATTTAAGTAGCATTAAAGGATAATGCAATACAAACAGAAACTGATAAATGTATCTGCCTTTATTCAGAAGTGAGTATTTTGACAGCTCCACACCGCCACAATGGGTGTGTAAATGCCCATACAGAATCGAATTGCTTTGTCGGTAAGGTGTTTCGATGCTGGCGTGTAATAGGGGTATATGCCATAGCACCCCGACTCCACAGGGCATACAGATGCCCAACAATCAGCAGATTTTTTCTCACTGGGCAATACATGCCATGTCGTTTCATTTCCCTCTCACCACTACTTCTATCTTTTGCAATAATACACGCCCTTTAGAGTCCAGATAACAGTAGAAAGACTTTTTTTAATATCCAGCTACCTCTAGATACAAGGAGAACCAGAAAAAAACTCACACGCACTTGAAACATCAAATTTCATGGCAAGCTTTGAACAGCGTTCATGTCTTGTTCAAAAGTTGGTTTTCTTCGACATGTTACATGCTGGCTACACCTGCCATGAACGATGCCAAGACTATGAACATGTCTAATAAAAATCCAATGGAGCCTGAAAAATCCATGTCTTGCCGACGACATGTCGAAGAAAACCAACTTTTGAACAAGACATGAACGCTGTTCAAAGCTTGCCATGAGATTTGACGTTTCACGTGCGTGTGAGCTTTTTTTCAGGTTTTCCCTGTATCTAGAGGTAGCTTGATATTAAAAAAGGTTTTTCTACTGTTATATGGAGTCTAAAGGGCGTGTATTATCGCAAAAGATAGAAGTAGTGGTGAGAGGGAAATGAAACGACATGACATGAACTGCCCAGCGAGAAAAAATCTGCTGATTGTTGATTGGATTGTGGTTGTGATGTTGGGCATTTGTATGCCCTGTGGAGTCGGGGTGTTAAGAAAAAGACTCTCTTTATACTACGTTTTCATTAGCGCAAATGAGGTAATTTCGTTGAAAATTTGCAAATTTGATACGAAATTATCTCATTTCCCATACAAATTGAAATTTCGAAATCAGATAATTTCAACCAAATTTGCTGGAAATTAGATTGCAAATTAGATAAAACCAAATCAAACACATCTAATTTGAAAGCTATTGTGAACAAGTCAATTTCTGATTGTCAAAGGAGAATAGGACAAAACGGTCTACAAGACCAATAACGACGAGACATATGCCGTCGGAAAGGTATTTTTATGTACTACAATAGTTACTATGGGGGCTTACTTCAAATCACTGTGTGAAAAAAGTTATTCGCTAAATAGGATTGTGCTCTGGTGCATTTTAGTATGAATAAAATATATTTAGTATGGGGAAAATTTATGAAAACTGGTGTAACAAAAAACGACAATATATATGTCATTGGAAAGGTATTTCCATTACCTACAATATCTTATATATTAGTTCAGTTCAAATTACTGTGTGAAAAAAGTTATTCGTAAATTAATGAAATATTGTGGTTCATTTTAGTGTGAAAAATATGTTTTGTTTTTAGTATGGGCAAAAAGTGTGATGGCAAGTTCAACCAATAACAACGGGACATATGTCGTTGGAAAGGAAATTTTATGTACTACAATAGTCATTACGGCAGCTTAGCTCAAATCACTGTGTGAAAAAAGTTATTCGCTAATTGCTACTCATGCTCCATACATTTTATCTGTGCTAAAATTCCCTAAAACAGCGAATAACTATTTCCACACAGTGATTTTAAATAAGTTGTTATGGTAACTATTATTGTTCATAAAAATACCTTTTCAACGACATGCATCTTATTAGTACTGGTAAGACCAGTTTGTATACATTTTGTCCACACTTAATGGTACCAAAACCAAACGTTGTTTAACGAATAACTTATTTCACACAGTGATTTGAAATGAGCCACCATAGTGACTATTGTAGCGCATAAAAATACCTTTCCAACGACATACGTCTCGTTGTTATTGGTTCCTAGACCACCTTCCATACATTTTTGCCGATTGTCCTTTGAGCAATGAAATCATACAAGAAAACATCAAATATTAAAGGAATCTAAAGAATAATTAAATTTATGAACAAAATATTACAATCAGGCAGGTAAATGTTTAAATAAAAAATAGAATATATACATAATAAGGGTATTCATTTAACAGCGTAAAGTCGTCGTAAACATTGTAAACTTTTAAACTTCGTAATTCTGTCACAATTTGTATGGGAAATTAGACAGATTTACGAAGTTTGCAACTTTACGATGATTACGACGAGTTTACGCTGTTGCATGAATACCCTTAATGTATATGTATGTAAAATTGATATTTTATATTTTTAGTTATAGAGCTGAAAAGGTCAAAAGGAGGAACGTGTGTTTGGAAAACTAGAGGAAGTCGATGCTGAACGCCACAACACGCTATAGGTGGTATTTCAATGAAGCTGTTAAGAGACCATCCAAAAGAACCTTCTACCACAAAGAAATAAGGCCTGATTGATTAATAGACGTGAGATAAAAAATATATGAGCAGCTGTATTGTCGTCTAGACTAGAGAACACAAACACAGTCTATGGGTATTGGAGAAGTTCCAAAGTCAATACGCCAGGATTTGATATCAATAAAAAGACAGATATATAGTTTTGCTGATTTGACTTGCAATCCACAAGTACCTACAAGCAATGCTGGCCCATTTTATTTGCGAGAGAAAGACCGTTGCCATGGGCCGCTGAATCTGTGCTAGGCAACAACATGCGAATTTACAAGAGATGTGTCCTCGATTGCAAAAACGCAAAACACGATCTTCCTGTTCACAACTGACCAGTAAATCAAATTTAAATAGTTTTTAAAAGAATAACTCCGGTGCAAAATAAAATAAGCTATGCAAATTTAATAGTCCAATGTTTCTTTTGTAAAAATGTTTAACAGCTGACCATAAGTATTGGAACTCTACATGAACAATAGCTGTGTTTTTTTGCATGTCCAAATAAAATTGTGTGAAAAAAACGACAACAAAGCAAAACTATTTACATGTTAAATACAACAACAACTATGTCCATATAGAGTTAGCTAAGTCCAGATAATTAACTGGAGTTAAGGTAGAACTATAATAGTCGGAAGGGCACTGAAGCTAATGTCAAAAACCAAAAACCGAAAAGTAGCTTTCCGTATCGAGAAAAGGGGAACACACCCATAATTTAACTATCATCTTTCTCTTTTTGGCCTTCCTATTTCACCAAATGTCAGTTTTACTCACTTCCGTAACCAAAGTTGAACGAAACTTGACGAAACCTTCCACTCCGCAATTATAGCCGCGTCATATGCTTTCCGTGTCTTCGCTTGTTTTCTTCCGACCACTTAAGTGCCCCTCCGAGCATTATAGTTCTAGCTTTAACTTTTGTCCCGATAAAAACGGTATTGCCAGACTACCATTGTCGTTGAGTTATCGATAATTTGTATAGAAATGTCAAATGTTTGTTGGTATGATAATTCAGAACAAAATGGCAGACCAAGGCAAATATTGAAATGTCCCGATGTCGTTTTTTTCGCCAAACTCCATATGGACATACAAAAAAACGCAGCTAATAGCACTGGTTTGCGACAATGTCGTTTGGTGGGTGTCTCTTTTCCCTCATTCACAGAACTAGTCTCGTTTTCCAATCTCATGACTAATAATGCAGAAACTCATTCAAAATCCTCTTTTTCGGGGCTGCAAATAGTATAAACAGCGTAGATACATACATAGGTATTATACAAATTGTGAATTATTCTTATAACTTTGTACTTACATTTCATTTACAGTAGTTTCTGTGGGTTGTTTCATTTTCCATTCTTATTTTCATATTTAATTTTTTTTAATTTTCTTCAGTTTTATTTCTATCAAATTGAAACCAACCATCAAATAAAATTCAAAGTTTTGACCAGGGCTGTCACACGAAATTAGCAAATTTAGATGAAAACACTTTTTTTCTAATTTGCGAAATTACCTCATTTCGGCTCTAATGAAAACGCAGTATTACTGTTATCTGGAGTCTAAAGCGTGGTACACATTATCAAACCTGAGTGTCGCTCGTGTTGGTTATCAAACCTGCGTGAAAAGTTTCGCGTACACACTTATCAGTTATGTTGGGCGTCAGGCAAAGAAATTCCACTACTCTCAGAAAATTGTTTCTTTTTATTTTGAGGCTATTTCCGCCACGAATCGTGTTGATTCCTTTTTTACATGACACACACGAGCTTTTTCTTATTTTGTTTGCACTTTTTCCACTGATTCGCTTTAAAAATTCTTGTTTTGTTCCGTGAATGACGGCTCATGAATGAAATTGTGTACATATCATCGAGCAACAAACCGAGGGTTGTCACGCAGTATCAAAAAATTTTGTGAGCAGGCAGTTCTGAGTGTCAAACCATCATTCAGCGTGTACACATTGTCAGTTCGGTTTGATATCCAACATGGCTGACACTCAGGTTTGATAATGTGTACCACACTTAAAAGGCGTGCATTATTGCAAAAGATAGAAGTAGTGGTGAGAGGGAAATGAAACGACATGACATGATTGAAGCCTGATTCACAATGCGACAGGAAAACGAGACGAGAGCGTGACGTGATTCGCTGTCATCTTTTTCTAGTTATAAAATCGTTTCCCAATTCTCAATGCGGCGAGATTCTTTACAACGAAAACTTTTTTGTTAAAAATAAAAATTATCCAAAAAAGCCTTAAAGACAACAGATTAGGAATTACTTGATCTTTTAATTTCAAGTTATCGTATTTTTTCTTTAAAAAAATACTTCCATTATGTAAATAACTTGTCAAAAAACAAAATCGTCGTCTCGTTGCGTCTTTTTTTCAATTTTTCGAATTCTTGGCGTGACGTGACGACGAGAAACGCTTCATTGTGTATATCCTCATATACTTTCATTGTTTGAAGCCTGATTCACAATGCGGCGGGAAAACGAGACGAGAGCGTGACGTGATTCGCTGTCATCTTTTTCTAGTTATAAAATCGTTTCACAATTCACAATGCGGCGAGATTCTTTACAACGAAAGCTCTTTTGTTAAAAATAAAAAATAATAAGGGTATTCATTCAACAGCGTAAACTCGTCGTAAACATCGTAAAGTTTTAAACTTCGTAAATCTGTCAAATTTTCCATACAAATTGTGACAGAATTACGAAGTTTAAAAGTTTACAACGTTTACGACGACTTTACGCTGTTGTATGAATACCCTTAATAAAAATTGTCCAAAAAAGCTTTAAAGACAACAGATTAGGAATTACTTGATCTTTTAATTTCAAGTTATCGTATTTTTTCCTTAAAAAAATACTTCCATTATGTAAATAACTTGTCAAAAAATAAAATCGTCGTCTCGTCGCGTCTTTTTTTTTAATTTTTCGAATTCTTGGCGTGACGTGACGACGAGAAACGCTTCATTGTGTATATCTCCATATACTTTTATTGTTTGAAATTCAATTGACAGCAACGACGGGATCTCGTCACGCTCACGTCTCGTTTCCTCATCGCATTGTGAATCAGGCTTGAAATTCGTTTGACAGCAACGACGGGATCTCGTCCAGAGAATATCAAATAAAGAAGCCAATCCTTCGTACGTTTCACCCCCCAAAACCCATTTGTTTACATTGTTGTATTTGTAATTTCATTTCGTGTCGAAGAAATAGATGTGAATTGCAACAACAACAAGACCTGTGCTGAATGATGTGCTGAATGACTAGTTGATTCTATGTGTGCGTTTTGCACTGCTTTTCACTAATACTTTGCAAATCAATACATCAGCTGTTCGCTTCCAGCTTGTAGGCAAATCAAATTGACAGCTGAGGATTGACTTCTTTATTTCATATTCTCTGATCTCGTCACGCTCACGTCTCGTTTCCTCGTCGCATTGTGAATCAGGCTTGATTGTGGTTGCGATGTTGGGCATCTGTATGCCCTGTGGAGTCGGGGTGTAAGGTTCTACCTAATTTATACTACGTTTTCACCGAACACTAAACCGAGATATAAGATTTACCTCAAATCTTCTATAAATCTCCAAGATTTACCATACGAATTGTTTTCGTTAATCTATTTACAAGAATAAAAATTAATCTTTTTTAATCTCCTTTTAACAAATAGTTAAACAAATTAAACTAATATAGGCTTTTCACACCAAACCCCAAAACTAGTTTTCGGCGAAAACATTTCAAAAACTCGAAAGCCATTCACACTGAAAATTAATACGTTTTCGTTTGACATTTCAGTTTTTTTTTTACACAGACCAAGCACAATTTTCTTTATATTTTTATTTTCTTCCATTTTTGGAAATAAAAACTGTGATTTACCCGGAGGATCCATATTAACAATTTGACTTACCACAATCAATTATGTATTTAACAATTTTAAATAAATTAATTTATTTTGAGATTCGAATTTTATATTTGATATGACATAATTCCGTCAGCTGTTTTCAATTTCTTTTGAAAGCATCCCATCAGTCCTCGCGTTCCAATGTTTATTCCCTATGCTATCTAGTTATCCCAAAAATTTCGAGATAACTTGAGTTGTTGTTGTGTCAGCAGTCATCAGCTGTTTTATAACAAGGGATTACAACAACACAAAGCTATCCGGATAACTGAGAATAACCATCGGAACGTGCCCAGTTTCTTTTTTGACACTTCAATATAGGCGCTGAGCATTGACCTATTATATATGGACTGCCAGGAGCCAACTTCACAACGGTTCATGTTCAGAAACTACCACTACCACTACGCCACCAGCGCTTCTTGGAGCAAAACAGAAAAATGGTGTAACTTTTGACAATTTGGTTTGACGGTTGTATTTTTCTATTTGTTTGTTTTTTTTAGAAAATAAAAAAATAAATTTTAAAAACCCATATCTTTTCTTTTTCAAATTAATCAGTTTTATTTATATACTTTTTCCTTTCTTCAATAATTTTGTTCCACGTATTAGTTCTCGGGAAAATTGAATAAAAAAGATGACTCTGTTTTGTATAAATAAACTTGTAGATGGCCTTAGCTTCTATGGCAAAAAAAGCTCTCTCAGACCAAGTGGCAAGAGATGGCATTAGTAATAGTTACTAGTTTTTGCCACTTTGCTCCAAGAAGCACTTACGTCGCTAAGTAGATTTGAACTCATTTCCATAGGGCTTTTGTATGGAAATGAGACTCGACTAGCAGTCCATATATAGTATGTCAATGTCTTGCGTCTCCTGTGTCGATTCGATGCTGCACCAGTTGTGTTCGACCATACTGCCCATTGGGTGAAGAGAGTATATCAGCGTACTCGTGAAGGAGGCTTCCAGCAACACTAAGCTGATATTCACTTAATTTTGAAGACTTGAGAATGTTTGACTTCATAGTGTTCACTTTCCTGGGGTCCACATATTCTTGTGTATCAGCTTCTGTGATTTTAGTTATTGCGGATACGGATTCACATTTTCCAACAACTTCCCCTTTTCTAAGCTTGACTTCGTACGGTTTAATTTTGAGTATCCGTACGGGCACCATGTTGTTCTTTGGCGTCACAAGGGTCTTCCCTAGGATGATGTTTTGAGAATAAGACTGTTCAGAGTCTGGCTCCACCATTAGGTATCGATGGCTATCCAAATCTCCCTTTATTTTTGTCCAAACGAACACTTCTGAAGAAGGTGGCAAATATCTTCTTTTATGACAGTTCTCAGAGTTGATGTATTTTCATTGCCATAAACCATAGGTATCTCCATATTTCGGTATTTGAGAACTTGCTTTCCGATATCGAGAATTACTCCATGCTCTTTCAAACACGATGCACTCGTCACATATATCTGCTACCAATTTTATCTTCCATTTTTTCGTACTTTGCTTCTACCGTCGACAATTGCTTATCGACAGTTGAAAATTGTCTATCGACTTGCTCATCAAGGGCAATAATTCTGTTGTCAAAGGCATCTAACTTACCTTCGAGTAAATTTGTCTGTTCTTGGAATTGTTGAAGAAGATTCTTTTCTTATTTTTCGAGCAGATTCTTTTGTTCTTGGCTTTGTTGTTCTAGAAGATTCTTCTGCTCTAGGCTTTGCTGTTCGAAATGTTCGAGAAGATTCTTTTGATCATTGCGTTGTTCTTGGCCTTGTTGTTCTAGAAGATTCTTTAGTTCTTGGTTCTGTTGCTCAAATCGTTCAAGAAGGTTCTTTTGGCCGGCGAGCAGCTGAGACATGAGATTTGTCATATCCAACGTACTTACTTGTTCTTGTTCTTCCTCCATTTGAATGTCAAATACCAACGTGTCCGGGTTTTCTCCGCGTTTTCGTAAACCTTCTTGCAGACGAATTATAAGATCATTATCTGTTCCAACAGTAGGAAGACCTCGCTTATTCAGTTCTGCCTTTAGTTCCACTAACTTTAAATCAATCAGGGATTTACCCATTGTCTCTTCTTATTTTCACTTTTCACAGTCAACGTTCACTTTTTCGTAATTAAGTTTTATCCCACTTCTGACACCAATGTAATATTTTCTCAGGTTCGTTAATAAAACTTATTTACTTTATTTAAAACGTTCACTTATTTATTTCGCAAAATAAAACACTTTACTTTTCTTACTACAAACAAAACGATTTATTATTCACCACTGAATTAATTCACAAACTCTACTTTTCACTTTTATTACAACCACCTTTATTCAATCACGATTAAAAACAAACTGTGTCGCTGCCGTTCAAACATGTGCCTTTTATACTTATTTTCCAAACTCTGGAAAGTAGTGGAAGGTTCTGGTCTCTGCTTCCAGAGCTTTCCGTAGGGGAAATTTCCCAATAATTTCCCTTCCAAAAGCTTTTATTTGACAGCTGGTGTATCTGCTATAATCCGGCAGATGGCGCTTCTTTCATTTGAGAGTCGCTATAATTATAGCTAATAAGGGTAGTTTGCACTGCGACCGAAAGCTTTAATGTGTCCGTTTGTTTGGTTTTCGGTGTCTGTTAGAAAACCTCGAGAGCACTGAACACAACCACTTAGCACTTTCTGTCTGGCTGCGGCCACTCTTTGACGCTTGTAGTTTTACCATTTTTTATGTACTCACCCTTCCATCGGTTTTCCAAGATAATTCAAAAATTCCAGTAACGTCGGCTAGGGTTGTTTTTTCTGGCTCATAATCATTCGAGAACAACGACGAGGCAACGAGCACGAATATATATTTGAGAATTGAAAATTTTGTAATAAACTAAAAAACTAAAACTCAAGCCAACTAACCCGGAGGCCACACGAGCGAGTACTCGCTCGAGCTGGATACATACAAAGGCTTCATATTTTGTATTATTGTGAATGATTTCGCGTCGTCGACGAATGTTTCGCGTTGGTTTGGGAGAGCCTTAATTGTCAAATCACTTGCCGCTCTACTCGCTTTTCAACTGGCTTTGAAAAAGGCAAGCCAGTTGACTAGCGAGTAGGAAAAGTTTCGATGTATTAGTAACTGGCTAGCGATTACTCGCTCGTGTGGCTTCAGGGTAAAGGTTCTCCCAAACCAACGCGAAATGTTCGCCGACGATGCGAAATCATTCACAATAATACACAATATGAAAGATACACAATGTTAAACAACAACAAAAAAACGCCTTTGATAATGATTCGCTACGAATTCGCATTGGTTTGGGAGAGCCTTAAAACTTTACCATGTTTACGACGACTTTACGCTGTTTCATGAATACCCTTATTGTGTTGTCATTTGTCGAAAAAGTTACGACAAAATTCTTGAATTTTACTTGCGAATTTCGTGCTCGTTGTAATATGCCTGTGAACCGTACGCCACCAGCTGCGTCTCAAGTAGACGATGGTGAAGCAGGAAATCAAGACCACCTGCATGACGAGGCAGCAACAACATCAGCAGCAGCAACAACATCAGCAGCAGCAACTACAGCATGAGCCAGAACACCATGAGACGAATCAGACGAATTCAAAAAAGAGGACCGAGAACCAAGCGAAGTGCAAAATCTGTGGAGAAGGTTACAGTCAGGAGATGGTGTTCTGCGAAGGGGTATGTAAATTTTGGTTTCATTACATTTGCGTTGGTTTAAGTCATAGTCAGGCAGAGGGTTAAGCTAAGTGGTTCTGCGAGGAGTGCACAACAATTCAATTAAGAAAAATTGATGCGCTACATTTGAAACTGATGAACCAGTTAAAAATTGTGGAAAAAAAATTTCTTGAAAAGAAACGAAAGATAGTAATTGATAATTCTTATAAGAAATGGTTAGGTTTGAAATAACAGTTCATAAATATGAAAGGTTCTTATGTAGATATGGAAGGCAACCAGCTTCCTGAGCCTAGGTTACTTATTGTAGGTGCTAAAGGTTCTCGCACACAAGCGGACGTACGATCGGTGTCCTCCAAAAGCAGCTGTTCATCGTCATCAACTCAAAAAAGTTTGCGTTTGGATCTAATCCAACAACAGCGAGTAGTCCTTCAGGAGCAACGTGAAAATTTGTGACAAGAGCAACAACTTTTAAAGTTCCAAGAGGAGATAATTGAGGAGATGACCAGCAGTGAGGACGATGTGAACTGCATCGACTATTATGTTGTTTCTAATCGGAGGACGAACCACAAAATGAATGCGCTTGCACCTACGTTCAAACCATCATTGAAAGCAGCTCTACTACCGCCACCAAATGATTCCGTACTTCCACCACTAACCCAAAGACAACTTGCGGCAAGAAAAATTTATCGTGAACTTCCAACTTTCACAGGATCTCCAGAGGAATGGCCGCTCTTCAAACGAATGTACGAGCAATCCACTCAAGCATGTGGGTACAGTGTCGATGAAAACTTAATGCGATTTCAACAAGCCCTTAAGGGAAAGGCACGTAACTTAGTTTCCAGTCAGCTATCAGAACCTTCCTGTGTACCACAAATCATTGAGTGTTTAACAATGGCCTTTGGGCAGCCAAATATCATTTTAGAAAGTCAGATAGAGAAAATATCTAAGCTACCTATAGTCAAAGGGGATAGATTAGAATCCATTATAGAGTTTTCGACGGCAGTAACGAATTTCAATGCGGTGATGAAAGCATCGTCACTTGAACAGCAATATGACAATCCACTGCTTCTTAAAGAATTGTTAAAGAAACTCACAAATGATATGAAGATGATGTGGGCTATACTTTCTCTCTGGAAAAGAAAGTGAAAGGGGTTTTAGCGTTTGGTATGTGGCTGCAATTGGAAGCTAAAAAAGTGTATGAGGTAATGTCAAGTTCAGATATAGGTGGAAGTAAGAGGCAAGTTGTTCGACACGAAAAAACAAGTAGGGTTAATGTTCATGTGCAAGGTAAAGTAGGTGCAGCTTGTTTAGTATGTCAAAATCAATGTAAAAGTGTAGATTTATGCGAATTCTTCAAAAAAGTGTCTTCTTCAGCTAGATGGGAAAAGTTAAAAGAGTTAAAACTGTGTCGTCAATGTTTGACTGCCCATGCAATGAAGTATCCATTTATATGTAAGAAGGCAGTTAAATGTAATTTCGTCGAATGCACACGAAAACATCATCCCTTAATCCACCAAGAGATCAGCAGTGCAATAGACCCCCCAATAATAGTGTCTCAGAACAGCCATACGAATGAAGGTGATTGTTGTCAGTTCCAGTATATACCAGCCACATTACGAAAGGGTAGCAAAAGAGTAACTACATTAGCTTTTCTTGACGGTGGGTCTAGTGGCACAAGAATTGAAGAAAATGTTGCAAATCAGTTAGGTTTAACTGGACCTCAAGTCGTATTACATCTTAAATGGACAGCAAACGTTCGTCGCCAGGAAGAGTCTAAGAAGGTTTCAATGCTTATTTTGGGAGTTTACGAAGGCGCCAAAGAGTTTGAAATCCCAGTCGCTCATACAATAAAGGAGCTCAACCTGCCCAAGCAAACCCTTAACTATGATGAACTTGCAAAGGAACATCCTCATATACGTGGGCTTCCAGTTAATTCATATCGTCAAGAGCAACCAAGTGATTGGCATCTTGCTGTTCCTAGTAAAACTCGACTTGCTGAACGAAAGGATCCGATGGCAACAAAATGCAAACTAGGATGGTCCGTTTTTGGTTCTGGTAACTCGTCAAAAAGCCAGAGCATTAACTATCATATCCAGGAGTATGCATCAGAACCAGACGATGAAAACCTGAAGGAGACGATGAAGCATTTTTTCTCTGTGGATAGTGTGGGAGTAAAGATACCCACGCATGATTTGGTATCGAGAGAAGAACAGCGTGCTATGAACATAATGCAAGAAACAACTAGATTTGATGGACATCGTTTTGAAATAGACTTAATATGGCGATATGACGATCCTGGTGCTACCAGATAGTTTGCCCATCATGATGGCCAAGTTCAGATTGTCATCACTGAATCGAAGACTGCAAAAGAATCCACAACTAAAAAGTGATATGCAAAACCAAATCAACAACTACATCGTGAAAGGATACGTTCGGAAGCTGTCACCCACCGAGTTAAAAGAAAGCCATGAACGAGTTTGGTATCTTCCATTGTTTCCGGTGGTGAATCCGAAAGCCTGAAAAATTAAGAGTTGTATGGGATGCTGCGGCAAAAGTAAATGGAGTATCGTTAAACTCACTTTTGATTAAAGGTCCAGATCAGCTTCCATCAATTTTCGGAATTCTTGTAAGGTTCAGAGAAAATGCGGTTGCCATCAGCGGAGACATTTCTGAAATGTTCCATCATCAGATAAATGAAATGATGATGGAAATGGAGAAGCCGTATATATATTACACAAGTGATGACTTTCGGAGCGACCTGTTCACCGAGCAGCGCCCAATTCATGAAAAATCAAAACGCCAACAAATTTTCGAAGGAATATCCCAGAGCTGTGGAAGCAAACATTAAGAACCACTACGTGGATGATTTGCTTGATAGTGTGAGCACACAAGAGGAGGCAGTCACTCTAGCTAAAGAGGTCAAGAAGATTCATGCAACCGGTGGATTCCACATAAGGAAGTGGAAATCT
The DNA here is from genome assembly GCA_963921185.1 of Dasysyrphus tricinctus. NCBI lineage: Eukaryota > Metazoa > Arthropoda > Insecta > Diptera > Syrphidae > Dasysyrphus > Dasysyrphus tricinctus. Next base: position 183,289,976 of record OY992532.1, read on the forward strand.
AATTCAAAAGAAGTGATGGTGGCTTTAGAAGCGGAATTTTCTGACGATTGTGGCAACTTCGACCTCCACAAAGAAGCAGTGTATAGTACCGAGAAAGTTTTGGGAATGTGGTGGGACACCAAGACGGATTCACTTACTTACTCGTTAAGATTCAAGAAAGGCAATACAGACGTTCTAAGTGGTGACCGTAAGCCAACTAAACGAGAAGTATTGCGGGTGATGATATCGATCTTCGATCCACTCGGCTTGATCGGTCACTTTACCACTTATTTAAAAGTTTTAATGCAAGAGGTATGGCGATCCGGAGTGAATTGGGATGACGAAATTGAAGATGATCATCATGAAAGCTGGCTTCGATTGTTACAAGAACTACAGAAAGTTGATTTAGTCCTTATTCCGAGATGCTACTCTCCTGAATCGACATGGGATATTGCAGAGGCACAACTTCATATCTTCGTCGATGCTAGTAATACCTGTAGTGTGGCAGTCGCATACTTACGAGTACAATAAAAAGGTAAAATAACGTGTTCATTGTTAGGGTAAAAAAAAAAAGTGCGCCCATTAAACTTATGTCTATTCCTCCCTGCGGGGGGAAAAGAGGAAACCAGTACCTTTCATCAAAAGAATATGAACGAGCAGAGCGGGTTGTCTACAGATTGATTCAAGCTGAAGGGTTTCCCTCTGAGATAAAGTTTCTATCAAATGAAGAAAATCTTAAGTTAAATAAGAAACCTCCTCAAAGTGACAGCAAAGTTTTCTCCATGAAACCGTATTTGGACGAACACAGAGTGATGAGGTCACTTAGCTGAATTGACAATGCAAGTTGTCTAAGCATAAACTCAAGACGGCCAATAATTCTTCCTCGCAATCATCGTGGGACGTTAATACTAGTGCTACATTATCATGAAAAATTCCGCCACATTAACCACAAGACGGTGGTAAATGAGCTAAGAAAAAAGTACTACATCCCCGGAATACGAAAAGTTTTGAAGCAAGCTAGAAAACTTTGCAATATCTGCAAGATAAAAACCACCAAGCCAACACCTCCAGAAATGGCAGCATTACCAATGGCACGAGTTGAAGCGTTTACACCTCCCTTTTCATACACTGCTGTGGATTATATGGAGGACCATTTGAAGTGATAAATGGTCGAAAGACAGAAAAAAGATGGATATGCCTATTCACACGCCTAGTTACCAGAGCTATTCATATCGAAATTGCCTACAGTCTCAGCTCCGATTCATTCATCCTTTGTTATAGGAACTTTCTGTGTCGAAGAGGAACAGTCAAGAGAATGTATAGCGATCGAGGTACAAACTTCATTGGAGCTGAAAAATTATTGAAAACTAGTTTGAAATCAGTGGATTATCTTCTTATCGCTGATCAGTTTGTAAATTCAGAATTGGAATGGCACTCTTTAATCCTCCGGCATCGCCTCACATGAATGGATGTTGTGAAAGACTTATGAAATCTGTTAAACTCGCCCTATACGCAGTAAGCAACGTCACATGCTACAAACCCAATGATGAACTTTTCTTGATGGAAGTTGAAGACATGATTAATTCTCGGTCACTAACCTCTACCAATCGACAGCGAACAGTCTGAGGCAATCACACCAAACCATTTTCTTCGACAGTCATCTGAAGGGATGATACTACTTGGAAAATTTGATGAAGATGCTAAATTGCTTAAATCGCAAGTACTTATGTCCCAGCTTCACGCAACTCACTTTTGGAAACGATGGGTGACTGAGTATTTGCCAACACTGGTTAGAAGAGAAAAGTGGAACATGCCAACTGAACCTCTTACAGTCAGAGACATCGTGCTTATAGTTTATGAGCGAGGCCCTCGTAACCATTGGCCAAAGGGAAGAATAATAAAAACAAACCTTAGTAAAGATGGTCAAGTCCGTAGCGCAACCGTACAAACTGAAACCGGAATCTATGAAAGACCTGCAATGAAATTGGCCAAGTTATATTTCAATGAAGGAAGCTTTACATTTGTGAGTAGCCTGGACAAATGCACCAAGGGGGATAATGTCACAAAACCTCGAGAGCACTGAACCCAACCACTTAGCACTTTCTGTCTGGCTGCGGCCACTCTTTGACGTTTGTAGTTTTACCATTTTTTATGTACTCACCCTTCCATCGGTTTTCCAAGATAATTCAAAAATTCCAGTAACGTCGGCTAGGGTGTTTTTTTCTGGCTCATAATCATTCGAGAACAACGACGAGGCAACGAGCACGAATATATATATATTTGAGAATTGAAAATTTTGTAATAAATTAAAAAACTAATTCAAGCCAACTAAAAGTTTTAAAGTAAATAAAGTTGTAAGAAGCTAAAGCGGGTCATTCACGTTAAGACTGTCACACAGGCTGTCGATCGGACTGTTGCAACGACTATCGAAAGTACGCACACACGTTGCGAACCAGTTTTACGAACAGTGTGCCAAAAAATTCCTTCAATTTGTTTTTATTTATCTCGTCCCCTAGAAACAAAATAAAAACTATGAAGATTATTCGTAGACTGAGTAGTTCGGTCGCAAGTACTGGCTCAAAAACTGCCATTCACTATACGACCATTCGGTCGTGTCGCAAGGTTCGTTGAAATTTTCAACGGACTTCCAACCTGTCGTTAGTCGCACGGTCCAATGTACAACAAGGACATTCAAGGTAGAACCCGTCGTTTACGACTGAAATTTGTCGGACAGTCCTTACGACAGTTTTAACGTGAATGGCCCGCTTAAGTGTTAATTTTTATTGTGTTTTCATTTGTCGAAAAAGTTACGACAGTGTCGTTATAGTTCAAATATGGAAAGTCATAAACCATGGCGGACATATACTTTTGTCGTTTTCGATTGGATTTTCTGCCTGTCCTACTCATTTTTGATTCCAATCGAATATGAAAATATCGTATTGTCAAACTTACACACACACTACTGAATGACGCCATTTTGGCTTCTTCAAGCATTTATTCTTTTTGACAAGTAGTCCGACGAAAAACTGTATAATGTATGCGTGTGTTCCAAATCTACTCCTTTTTGAAATCGGGAACAGAAAAAGACTCCGAGAACTTTACTCGGAACAGCCAACAAAGGCTTTTGGAGTAGTAGGAGTTAAAATGAAGTGGAAAAGGAGTACTCCGAACATCCGATCTAAAACGACATTACAGAGCATTGACTAGCAGTCCATGTATAGTATGTCAATGTTACAGAGCTTTCGTTTTTGATGAAACTGAAATTGGCGCAATTTAATTTTCCAAGTCTGGCCCAGAGGCCACAGTTGTCATAACAGCCATTCTTATTATCATCTTTTACGATGTTAACTGCTTGAGAACATTTTTAAACTGAAATTTCCTCCTGGTTTGACAAGAATGCGTTCATACTCTCAAATACGCTTTGTCATACCACCAAAATATTTTGATATCCATCCAACACGGTTGACAATCCGTTTTATGGAGCGTTCTCATTTCCAAATTCGAATCAATCAAACCATGCTTGTCAAGCATATTTGAGAATGTGAACCCCCTAATGGAAAACACCATAGGAAAATCTAATGTGGTTTTCCTTTCGACCAAAAAAGTCGACTTTTTTCTGATTTTTTCGATCTGAGATCAACTTTTGCTTTCCATTCAACCAAAAAAATTGATTTTTTTTCGACCTCAGGTCGAGTCTTCAAATCTCAATTTTTAGCAAGATTTACACGCATTTGCACACACACCAAAATAAACTGACATCTGAACGTATTATTAATAGTGCCTCTACACTATCCCGCAAAGTATTAACACATGTCAGAATAAAGTGGGAAAGAATTTCATACGACTGCCAAATTTGTGTGATAAAAATTATTTTCATATTTCGCTTCCACACTAGCATCAATAAAAATCAGTTTCACCATAACCTCAAACGCCCAAGTGGGATAGAATGTGTGATGGTTTTAGAACCGATCTTAAATATTTTCAGGTATAAACACATGTCAAATCGTGTAGGATGCGATGTCAAGTTGTGTGTGATGAAATTTCATATTTTGCTTCCACACTATTATACATGACTTTCTTCATACTTTTTTGACATGTATTAATACTCAATGGGATAGTGTGGAACGGCTTTAAGGTCAAACAGAAACCGATCCGGCGATCTTTGTGAGAAATTACCTTTGAGTATATATAATATGGAGGGCTCGTTCCTATACTTAAAGCATTGTAGTACTTGTAGCACAGATAGGGGACGCTGTTTCACTTTCTGTAACTTAAGGTGACACTTATCAGCTGTCACTTTATAAAAAGTCAAGTAGTCAAGTCATGAAAATCTCGAAATTGCATTTTTTTTTCATTATTTTATTATATTTTATTGACAAAGAAAAAGAAATTGCATTTCCAAACTGTGTATCAGTTCACTTAACAATAATTACGTGCGTCATTTTTCACGAACAAAAAAAAAAAACAGCTCAAAAGATTATGAAAAATCAAATAAACAAAAAAAAAATCAACCGTGAAAAGAACAAACAACATCCTTGCTTTTCGTTTAAAATGTACTTTTTTTAAATTGATACATATAAAAACCGAGTACATAATAAGACCAACAATTGTAACTAATTAGAAAATTTAGCATTTTAAAATGCAAACCAATCAAAGGCATGCTTAGTCAGCAATGGGGAAAAGACTACCTATTATTCAATATCCAAGCGAAGCTCAGCAACGCAATACAACAAATGTACTTTTGAAACCCGCGAAGTGTATGTAATTGATGTAATTCAAATTATATTGCTTATTTATTGTTTTTAATGATTAATTTTTCTGTTTTGTTTTCTGCTAGGTAACGTGTATTCACAGTTAAAAAACTTAATATATAAATATAACATCGCCAGCATCTGAGGAAAGTAAAGCCAACGATAATCTGAAGCCAGCAAGTCCGAGCATGTTCACATCGATGTGCTGGTCCAACAAAATGTCAAAGATATTGGGCAGACGATAATATTCAATATGATCATACATTGGTCAAATATATGCACAGCGAAAGTTGTCCTTATTACACATGGCGAGAGTATGTGACTTATTGTAAAATTGACGATGCGATCAAAGCCAATGCAACGGCTGGCTGACAGTGGAAGCTGAGGTGCCAGAAGTTTGTAGAGGTATTATTGAATTAGTAGATCAGACTCAAAAACATCATACTATATCATCATATCTCTTCAGTACATTGCAGTTTGAGAACGGATAGGAGTTCAATATTTGTGCTACTAGTTCAACAACTAAGAACTGAGAAAAAGATAGATATCTGTAAAACTGCGAGGAAACTATGATCGTAGCCAGCTATATACTCGGATACATACGTGCAGTAAAAGTTCCTACATCGTGCGATTGCAAATTACGCCGATTTACATAAGCTAGCAACGGAATCACTATCTTAGTCTAAGAGCCGATAGCAAATTTTGGGAGTGGAGGTATAACCAAAATCGGAGTATGAGAGATTACAGGAACATGTATCGTGATATCAAATACCAAAGTCTGGCAGGTTTTGTTTTCAGCCTTTGGGAGGGGTGGGGGGTTAAAAAGTGCTAGATCCCCTGATTTATTTTCAGGATTATAACCTCTTTAATTCATTTTTAAAAACCGGATATGATTCCCTCTCATTTTTCTGAGCATAAACCCCACAATCTTGACGTTACGATTAAAAGAACTCAAGATATTACCATTTTACGTGAACCCCATCATCCCTTTTTTGGGGATTTTCAGCAAAACAAATAATTAACAAGTAAAGTCTCCACAAAAATGCCAATAAGGTGTGCTTAAAATGGTTAAATCATGGGTCCTATTTATCGGATCACCAAGATAAAAGTCTTGAGACTTAGGGAAAATGACAGAGCATCATATCCTAATTTTTAAAAGTGAATTGAAGTGTTAATGACCCCTCCATATAAATAGGAAACCAAGCTGGTTTTAAACCCTCACCCCCACCAAAGGCTGAGAAGAAAAACCTGCCAGACTTTCATATTCCATATCACGATACATGTACCTTTAATCCCTCATACTCCGATTTTGGTTATACCTCCGCTCCCAAAATTTGCTGTCGGCTCTTGGTCTATCTTGAAGGTTAATATACATATAATATATTCATTTAGCTTTTACATATATTATATTAAATATTCTATACTGTGTGTAATTTATAATTTAATTTGGTTGCATAATGACTATTTGTGATAGTATCTAAACAAAAAAAAAATAATTTAAATCAAACTTTTCCAAAATTCATATATTTAAATTCTCTCCTATAAGATATTTATGAAATGTTTTTATCCACTCCATTTTTTGTAAGTATACAACAAATAAAGAAGCAATAGTTATATATATGCACCTACATAACATATATTAAAAACAAGAATATAAAAAAGAACGAACCTGAGTCTATACCTATTGCTGCATTCATTTTTCATTAGTTTTTTCATAATTTGTAACTATAAGTTAATATGATAATTAAATTTAATAAAATAAAAACAAAAAATTTTTTTCCGAGGTACTGCCTCTTGCAAAGAACTGAAAAATCTTCCAAGAGTATACTTATCATGAAAAAGTGCTTGTGGATCTAGCCATTCGGACTCGGCAACAAATTGTAGGGCCTCCATTCCTGCCAACAAAACGCACACAGGAATGGTTGGCAGTGTTGTAAGTCACCAAATTTATTTAATTATTTATATAACAAAAACAAATGAGTAGTTGAGAACCAAAACTCGTCATATCCGAAATTTTCATTTTGTGCAAATAGAAAAAAACTAATTAAGGCGGTAAATGTTAGAAAAAGTTTTAATCATAACATATAGATTTTTAAATCCATATGTTATGATTGAGAGCAAACAAATATTGGAAGTTCCGTAAAGATATTAAACAATTAAATTTGGATATGATGAGTTTTGCTGCAAATTATTGAATATGGCTGGTTTCCCCACTATTCTCCCCTCTCACAAATGCACCCTCTTAAATAAAAGCACTTCAATACTTTCCAATCTTTATTGATCCACTTAAAATTGTTTAGAATAAAAACCCGCGAACGTCGTTCTACAAACATTCATCTTTGCAAAAACTGAGGACATAATTGGCTGATTCTAAAATATTACATTTTGGAAAAAAAAAATTTCAAAGAACCATCCAATAGTAATAAATAAATAATTTTTTCAAAATGGCATTGAACAAACTTAGCATTGAAAGTCTGGATCTGGCTGGAAAGCGCGTGTTTATGAGAGTCGATTTTAACATCCCTATCAAGGAGGGTAAAATCACCAGTAATCAAAGAATTGTAGCTGCCTTGGACAGTGCCAAGTATGCTCTTGGCAAAGGTGCTAAGTCGGTAGTACTCGCATTTCACTTGGGTCGTCCAGATGGTAACAAAAACCTCAAATACACATTAGCTCCTGTAGCTGATGAGCTGAAGAAACTCCTTGGTAAGGATGTCACCTGCTTGAACGATTGTGTCGGTCCCGAGGTTGAAGAGAAATGCAAGGATCCACCAGCAGCAGTAATTCTTTTGGAGAATGTCCGTTTCTATGTCGGGGAGGAAGGTAAAGGTGTTGACGCCAGCGGAGCAAATGTCAAGGCCGACCCAGCCAAGGTGAAGACTTTCCATGAAAGCCTCCAGAAATTGGCTGATGTCTACATTAACGATGCCTTCACTACTGTTCTCCCACAGTTCCCACGATGGGTGAAGGATTTAGCCAACGTGCTGCTGGATTACTCCTGAACAAAGAATTCTCAGGCTCTCGACAATCCACCTCGTCCTTTCTTGGCCATTCTTGGTGGTGCAAAGGTTGCTGATAAGATCCAATTGATCGAGAACTTACTCGACAAAGTTAACGAGATGATCATCGGTGGTGGCATGGCTTTTACTTTCCTGAAGGTTCTCAATAACATGAAAATTGGAAACTCGCTCTACGATGAAGAATGCGCTAAGATTGTTGAGAAACTTGTTGAAAAGGCAAAGAAGAACAACGTTCATTTGCATTTGCCAGTGGACTTCGTTTGTGGTGACAAGTTCACCGAAGATTCTGCAGTTAGTGAAGCTTCTGTTGAATCCGGTATTCCTGACGGAATTATGGGCTTAGATGTTGGTCCAAAAACACGAGTGGCATTCGCTACTTTCATTAGCCGTGCAAAGATCATCGTACGGAATGGTCCTAGTTTTGTATTCGAATTTCCAAACTTTGCCAATGGCCCAAAGGCTGTTATGGCCGCCACAAAAGCCGGCTGTGTTTCGATCATTGGTGGTGGAGATACAGCTGCATGTTGTGCCAAGTGGGACACCGAACAGTGTGATGTTTTCGCCACTTTGCTTAAGACAAATTTTGCACTCCCTCGACATTATGGTTAGTGCTTTAATTTTTTTTATTCCAAAATAACAGCGTTTTTTTAATTTTAACTATTTTATTAAAAAATATTCACGTGTATTCTTCTTATTCACTTTTTCATTTATTTTTCAACGCTCGGAACAGAACAATTATGTTTCGACTGCCGGCTGTCACTTTAAATTACACAAATTTGAGTAGCGCCCTCTATGATGGTCTCGAATTTGAAATAGAAACGAGCTCTCCATATTATATATACTCAAAGGAAATTACAAACGAAATTTGATCGCCGCGATCTTTTAAGGCTCTCCCAAACCAACGCGAAACATTCGCCGACGACGCGAAATCATTCACAATAATACAAAATTTGAAAGATACACAATGCTAAGCAACAACAAAAAAATGCCTTTGCGAATGATTCGCTATAATTTCGCGTTGGTTTGGGAGAGCCTTTATACCCAGTGAAGTATTGATCGTATCACCGGATCGCGTTCTGTTTGACCAGGCCTTTACATGCTGGCTCCACCTGCCATGAACGATGCCAAGACTATGAACATGTCTAATAAAAATCCAATGGAGCCTGAAAAATCCATGTCTTGTCGACGACATGTCGAAGAAAACCAACTTTTGAACAAGACATGAACGCTGTTCAAAGCTTGCCATGAGATTTGACGTCTCACGTGCGTGTGAGTTTTTATCAGGTTTTCCTTGTATCTAGAGGTAGCTTGATATTAAAAAAGGTTTTTCTACTGTTATCTGGAGTCTAAAGGGCGAGTATTATTGCAAAAGATAGAAGTAGTGGTGAGAGGGAAATGAAACGACATGACATGAACTGCCCAGCGAGAAAAAATCTGCTGATTGTTGATTGGATTGTGGTTGTGATGTTGGGCATCTGTATGTCCTGTGGAGTCGGGGTGTAACACCCCAGATAACAGTAGAAAGACCTTTTTTAATATCAAGCTACCTCTAGATACAAGGAAAACCTGATAAAAACTCACATGCACGTGAGACGTCAAATCTCATGGCAAGCTTTGAACAGCGTTCATGTCTTGTTCAAAAATTGGTTTTCTTCGACATGTCGTCGACAAGACATGGATTTTTCTGGCTCCATTGGATTTTTATTAGACATGTTCATAGTCTTGGCATCGTTCATGGCAGGTGGAGCCAGCATGTTAAGCTAGAACTATAATGCTCGGAGGGGCACTTAAGTGGTCGGAAGAAAACAAGCGAATACACGGAAAGCATATGACGAAGACTATAATTGCGGAGTGGAGCGTTTCGTCAAGTTTCGTTCAACTTTGGTTACGGAAGTGAGGTGCGCTCCGGAGTGCACCTCACTTTAGTAAAACTGACATTTGGTGAAATAGGAGTGCCAAAAAGAGATAGATGATAATTACATTATGGGTGTGTTCCCCTTTTTTCGGTACTGAAAGCTACTTTTCGTTGGTTTTTGACATTAGCTTCAGTGCCCTTCCGACTATTATAGTTCTACCTTTAGTTTGCATTTGGCATTCCGCAGTGTTGTTTACTTTCGATAAGGTGGTGTTTGTTGGACAAATTCATCAATGGAAAAATAGTCACTTACACAATTACAAAAGCAAATCAAATCTCATTTTGTGTTCTATTTACCACTAAACAATTATGATCTGACCACCAAATCTGAAATGGTTGAATGGAAAACCACAGAAGCTATAAATTCGGCTAGTAGTGTTTTAACGAATGTAGAAAGAACGCTACAGTTGTACTAGAGGGGCAGCACTGTGGGCTGTCAAATAAATTCGTCAGGAAATTCACAATATCATTCTTCGTTCAAATCGGTCTATTTGTGAATAGGCAACACGGTGTCTTTGAGCAGAGCAAAAAGGGAAGTTTTACGGACGTCGAGTTTTTTTCCAAAAATAAAAATTATTTAAAATGATTTCGAGGGCCGCATTACTCTCAGGTAATTCATAAATCATTTTTACTTTGTATGGTTAACAATTTGAAATAGTGGAAAACAAATAAATATATATCTAAAAAAAAAAAAATTATTTCTGTTCGGCCATCGTTTATGTAATCACTGTCATTTTTTTTTCCACTGGAAAACGTGTAAGCGAATTTATTATATTAAATACTTTTCTAATAATATTTTGCAGTCCAAAGACCAGCTGCTCTCGTTGCTTCTAGGGCCGCCGCAACTTCGGAACAGTTTAAGAGGCCAGTACGCCCAGAACACCCTGGCAAAGTCCGTTTAGGATTTATTCCAGAAGAATGGTTCCAGTTCTTCTACAACAAAACTGGTGTCACCGGTCCATACACATTCGGCGTAGGTCTCCTCACCTACTTGTGCTCCAAAGAAATCCTTGTCATGGAGCATGAATACTACGGTGGTTTGTCATTGGGTATCATGTGCATTATTGCTGTCAAGAAACTTGGTCCAGCAGCTGCTAAGTACTGCGACAAGGAAATCGATGTATGATTCCTTCTTGAATTAATGTATCTATCCATCGATTTATTTTGTTATGATTTATTTTCTATCTTATGCAGAGGATCGAAACCGAGTGGAATGATGGTCGTATCAACGAATTAAAGACCCTCGCTGACGCTATCGAAGACGAAAAGAAGGAACAATGGCGCGCGGAAGGTGCTCTTATGCTCATCGATGCCAAGAAAGAGAACGTTGCTCTTCAATTGGAAGCTGCATTCAGAGAGCGTGCCATGAATGTCTATACACAAGTATGTCTGGTTTTTTTGTATTGATATCTCAGAAAAGACCCACTTAAATATTTTTCATTTGAAATCTAGGTCAAGCGTCGATTGGACTATCAAGTGCAATGCCGTCACGTTGAAAGACGTATCAATCAAAAACACATGGTTGACTGGGTTGTTAAGAACGTTCTTAAGTCGATCACACCCCAATCAGAAAAGGAAACCCTTAACAAGTGCATTGCCGATTTGAGTGCCCTTGCTGCCCGTGCAAAGTAAATTAATTTGCTCAATTAATAGAGGAAACTAATTAAATTTTGGGTGTAAAACATCAATGCATTAAATATAATAAATGAAATACAAATTCCAAAATTCACGAAAGAAATGAATATTCTGGTTTTTAAATAAGTAGGTGCGAGAAGAAACCATTCCGTTCCTCTTGACAAAGAAAATTTTCTAATAAGAACCAAATTTTCGCATATTCTTTTGAATTAAGTTAAATTAGAAAAGTTTTAGGCAAGGTTGGTTGGGGGATAGAGTCGTGAAATTTTCGAAAATTATCAATAGCAATTTTTTTGTTGAGAAGTACAAATGTAATTAGTGAAGAATGCTTTGGAACTATCTGTTCTCTTCTTTATTTTATTAAAAACTTTGATTTTGCTATGCAAAAATAAACAAACATTTAAAGGTCATAGTTTTCTCATAATAAAGTCACAAGAACCATAGATATGTACGATTGTATAACCCGAAAAGAGGGAGAACCAATATTATGTAAAAGCATATCAAAACTTGAAGGAGAATATTTTTCACATTGAGATCTGGTATAGGATCGATCTTTCAAAAAGGAAAAAACGCAAATCTTTTCTTAAATAAGAACAGCTGTAAGACAAAATAGTCGCTAGAATTGAATCTTTGAAGTGTTTAGCAAATCATTTCAAAAGATTAAACGAACCAATATAAAGGTTTTTAAAAGTTATTCTCATCATTAACAGCAGATAAAAAGATTAAACGAACCAATTTAAAGGTTTTTAAAAATTATTCTTAACAACAGAAGTTCCTAAATATGTAAACAGCATTCTCTACGTCCATTTAACATCGAGCTAGAGCCTAAAAGCATGACGGTTTGGAATATCATTTTTCAAAAAAAAAAATATTTTGCAAATTTGAAGAAAATCGGTCAACCTGTTCAGGCGTGTGGACGTTTTAGGGAGTTATCATGTTTAAAGCTGAGTATATAGCTACATATGTTATGTTAAGGATTATAGCAAATTTTAAATAGGTATTTATAGCTTTTTTAAAAATGTTCCAAGATTTCAATTAAATTAATTCTGTTTGTATTTTAGCAACTTCTAGTTAACACCTTGCAAAATACTTATGGAGTATCGTCGTTTCCTTTGTTTTTGAAAAATTTCCAAAATAAAATTTGTAGACATCAAACTATTATTAAGGCATTATTTTAACGGAAATAACAAAATTGCAATGGCGAGAAAAACTAGAGCGAATGAAGAAGTAGTATCCAAGCCTAACAATTGGAACGAAATAATTGATAATTATAGCTCTTCAAGCGATGATGAAATCGTACCATCTTCAACAACGAGACGCCTCGTCAAAAGCATTCCTTTAAAAAGAAATAACGGATGTGAATCCGAGGTATGAACATAAAAGCCATATAAATATGTATCATTATTTCACTTAGTTCTTCAAAATTAGGCCGAAGATCCATGTCATGGTAGGCCTACTAGCAGATTGCGGCGTAAACAATCTCGTCGTCGAACGTTGGGTCGCAGCCGCCGCCGAACCAAAAAACCTACTTATCGTTCACGCTCAAGAAAACGTATGTGATTTTCCAGTTGAAAAATTAAAAGTGTTAATAGTTTAGAATTAATAAAATTTCAATTTGAAATTAAAATTGAAATGTTTTTTTTCTTATATATACATCTGTTTTTAATAAGAGACTGCGTACTAGCATTTCTTTCATAGGCGTAGGTAAAAAATAATTACAAACAAGCAAATGGTTAGCTAGCAACACATTCTTTCGTCTACAAACAAACTTTATTCAAAACAATACAACACAAAAAGAATATTTGAGGAAATCAAAGTCATGGAGGATTTTACTGATTATTCTTCTGGGATTACTGAATTTCTTCCATTCAGCCAAGGCAAAGAACAGACTAAGTTTAGAGAAACTTCAACCGGAACCGACCCTTTACCTCCTTTACTGGATAAAGCGGTTGAGACAAATACAAAATGTCATGCTGAGGTTAAAAACGTTTATATTTCCTTACTTGCTTTGAAATTAAACACGAAATTTCAGACCCAAACACAAACAGCAAATATTACTGAGGTAGATGTTGATATTCAAAAATTGGGACTATGGTTGAAGAGAATTTACCCATTAGTTGAAGCTGAACTGCTTAAAGGACCTACGCCATTGTCAAGTGAACAAATTTTAAAAACAAACGAGTGTGAAGATGAATTAGCAATCCAGCCGTACCAGAAAATATCAATCCAATCAAAGGAAAACTATCAAGGACTAGCCACTTGGCTTTCAATTTACACAAACAATACTCCAGTTTTGGTGCTTACAACCTGCGCTGTACATGACGACTGGTGTGAACATGTTGATCAAAGTATTAAAGTTTATATTCCGAAGCGAATTCCAGCAAGCCATTTTTTCGTATTCCAAGAGCTCAAAAGCATTCCCACGAAAGCATGCTTAGAAACTCTTTCCACAAATCACTTTAATAAGGATCTTTTTGCTGGGAGCACAGTATCTGGTGATCTGTATATCTGGAAATTCGTTTCAAACAAAGACCAAGGAGATATTGAAGAATTATTTTGTGAAAACCTTCAACATGGGAGTGTGGTTGGTTTCGACTGGCCAAGTGCTGATCGTGTTCTTACATGCCATGCTAATGGTTGGGTTTGTTTATGGTCAATTGGGAAACATTTCCTTAAGGAAGGGGAGTAAGTTTGATTTATTGATTTATTCAATCACATGCTTTTTAAATTTCAGTTTCTTGGTAAAAAATGTTACACATGGTGTTATGGAGCTCACATCTATAGCTTCGATTTCATTGACAGATTTTGTTGTTGGATGTGCTGATGGTACATTGTACCATTGCAACAACACAAATATGAGGGCTCATAGAGCTGAAATCGAAATTGTTCCGATTAAAAGTCACAAGTTTGCAGTTACAAGCTTATTTAAAAAAGAGATTCACGGAAAACGTTTAGTAATTAGTTGTGATTTAAATGGAGAAGTATTTTTCCATGATATTTTTAGTTCAGAAGATGTAAGCTATGTAATTACATAATTTATTTTATATCTTTTCATTGAAATTCTTTTTGTCGATTAACAGGATGATAGAAAAACTATTTTGAGAATTCCTTTGCCATTTCAAAATAGTATCGCTTGCTCTAAGGATGGAAAGCAAATATTTTGTCCAGGAATTGATGGTTCTTTGAATATTTACAGGTAAAATATATTTAACACTGAGAGGTTTTAATGAAATGAAAAAAGTTTGATATGGGCTGGATATGGTGGACAGTGGAGAAACGTATGATATGAATCTATTTTTCAAAGATATTGTTCGAACCGAAATTCGTAGAAAGTAGTTAAAGATCTTGTGTGAGAAATTGAAGATTGTTAATATCAACTTTTAAAAACGCTAAAAATTTTCGAGTCCCAGACGTTATTTACCATATTAACAGGGATTCTGTGTGTGAATTTGGAAACTATAAATTTGAGGTGATGAGAAACAAAACTCACTATATCCATGGTAGAAAACCTCTTGATAAGCAAATTAAATTGTTAAATAACTTGTATACAATCTAGATTTGCAAATTTATTTGTTTGTTTGAAGGATAATTATATTTCCGTTAAAAAGATATTAAACAATAACATGAAGTTATGACAAGTTTTTATGACATTAATATGGCGGGTTCTCACCACCTCAATAACATTACAAACTGCGGAGTATGCATCAATTAATATTCAAATTTTGAATTAAAAACACCTATACTATATCCTAAATCACCTTTTTCTATTTGCCCTAAATTGTCATTCCGAAGGTTTATGAATTGTACACAGACTTGAAGACAAATATTTGATGGTACATAGCAACCGGGCGCTTGAACCAGTTCCGTGGCCAGTATTGCAATAATTAATATGTCACTGTGCCAAACTAGCTAGTTTCAAGACAAAATCCATTATCCGTTTTTCGCTATCAGCTCTTGTGTTCGAGATATTACCGTTAGAAAGTGCATACAAAACCTTTTTTCACCATTTTTGGGGTTATGTAACTATGCGAACTGATTTTTTTTTTAAAGGTACATATTTCTGATAGTACTAATCTTAATGTTCAAAATTCAGCTTTAATCGTTCCAATATATCTTTTACTTTTTGAGAGATATTAAATTAGTTATTAGTCCTCATCTGACTCCATATAATTTTAAAAATGCTTTCTCTTTGGCTAACGTCGTTTTCGACAGGAGCAGGTACAATATGTTCTAAGAGGAGTCTTTAGTGTAGATTTCAAATCTGAAATCCATTTTTGGCTATCAGCTCAACTATTAGAAATAAATTAAAAAATCACCCGTTTTGACCGTAGTTTTTTTTTAAATTTGAAATAACTTACAAATTAAAACAAAATGTAATGGAACTGCACGGTTTATATAAATTTTGGTCCGTTTCACGCACAAGAGACCAACAATAGTCACTTAACATACCATCATCCCAAAAACCTTTGTAACTTTTTCTATTCTTTCTAAATCTTGGTGAAGTCGCTTTTCTTGCTCATGACAATATATTGAAAAATGCAACTGAGGATTTCTCAAAAAGTAAGAGATATTAGGACGATTAAAGCTGGATTTTGAATATTAGGATTAGTACTTTCAGAAATCTGTACAATTAAAAAAAATAAAAATCAATTCGCATAGTTACATAACCCCAAAAATGGGAAAAGTTTTTTGCACTTTCTAACGGTAATATATATCCCTAAAACCAGAGCTGATAGCGAAAAACGGATAATTTGAATTCAGCACAAAGAATTTACTATTAGATCAACTCTTACTTAGTCTTGTCGAAAACCTTGTAAACCTGTGTAATTAATAGGAACCTACTTTTCAATTCAGTCTTTTTTTTCAACCTTCATGCATCTTACGCTAAGCACCTTGTATTTATAATCATATTACTTACTACACTGGACATTGTAATAAATTTATTAAGGCTAAATTTTGAAACTTTAGTTAACTCAGGGGTCTATAGAAAAATTGGAGCAATTTTTTTAATTTAAAATCATTTGGTCGAAAACGATCGATGAGAGTAAACTTGGACAAAAAATCAGAACTGACTCAGTTACGTCAGATAAAAACTCGTGAATGGCCCGCTTAAATTTTATCACAAAATAAATCAATTTTATTTCTACAAACTAAAACTGCTGTATTACAAATCCTAAACTTTAGGATACAAAATGGGAACCAATCAAATATCAAAGGGGCATTACATGGAAAGGGCAACATGATTAAAATTAGTGACAATGGGTAAGATAATTCATATTACAGATCAAGATATATACATAAATTGACCATTTGCTGATTTCTTTTTGTTTTAGTTTATGGATTGTAACCGGTATCTTCGATGGAGACTTTCAAATATTCAGTGTTACAAATAAATGATTTATTATTAATATTGAAAAAGGTAAAGGATATAAAATAAAGAATAATTATGTTTTTACAAAAACTTATTCCATTTTGAACTGGTGGACGTTAATGTTCTAGAATTTTTGGCACAGTGAAATTCGGTTCCTAGGGCTGTACTAGTGGACTTCCTTTTTAACTTACTTGATGGTTCTGTCTGTTCTATATTTGGTTCCTTTGGTTTGTTTTGAGGCTCAACATATTTTGTCCATTTACTATTTTCTATTTTCAATTGGCCTTTACAATTGCTTGTATTGTTCTCATTAACAATAGATTCAAGATCAATATCTAGATCATCTCTATCCAAAAGACTCAAGAACTCGTTCTCGACCTTATTTTCTTCAGTTCTTTTATTTAAATTAAGCTCCTGTACTTTAAGGCGGCATTCGGCACCTGAGCCCCGAAAGAATTCTTTGAAAACGCTTTGTTTCTCTTGGCACATTTTGCATTGCCATTTTTTGGCTTTTTTCACTATGTCCACCTAAATGTTAATTAAATAAAAAAAAATTAGTTCATTAAATTTAATTCATGTGACTATCTTACTTGGTACATTTTGCATTTGAAGCAACACAAAACACGAATTTCTTGAGGCATCTTTTGAAATATTTAAAAAGGTTTGGTTTGGCTGTTTTTGTAGAGTAGAGCCGCAGAAAGTTTTACCAAACGTCAGCTTCACGAAAAAATGCCTGTTTTGTAACATGAAAAGTGTGTTTTATTAACCCTGTTCCTTGGTTAGTCCCAAAATGCCCTTTCACACAAGGAAACTGAGTTGCCAGCAACTTTTAGTTCGTGGGTGAGAGGGGCAGGAGGAAAGAGGGGCGAACAGAATCTCCCCGGTCAAGGATTTGAGGAGATTTGTTGACATTTCCTTTCGCATCTAGGTTTAGGTGTGTTCAACCAATAGATTTTCAAAGGAAATTTTAAAAATTGCCTGGAGATTTGTTTCCTCGTGTGAAAGGTACAAGAGATTTTTAAGGAGATTAACAGCCCGATTCTCCCCCTTGTGAGGAATCACAAGTCACAAGTTCTTGTGACTACTAGTCCAGTAAATAGAGAGGTTTTATCCTACAAAAGGTCGGGTAGTTCTAAATATTTGATATGTTATATAGTATGGTCGGTAGATGAAAATTCCAAATTTCCACAACCACGCCCCCTCCGCCCCCTTCAAAATCCTGGAAAAACCACAAAAAATCAGCACTGTTTTCAGTTTTTGCCTATAAATTCTTGCCGGTATATTTTTACGGAAAAAGAGGTATGGAGGATTGTAGACAACAAAATTTCCTACAAATATGATTCAGAAAGTATTTTCGTACAACCACTACAAACGGCGCTATGGAGCTCCCAAAAAAAGGGCCCTACACACGATCAATGTTCATTGACAATAATTATTGAAGGCACTTTCTGTCAAAAATTATTGATGAATAATTGCCACCACACGTATCAATGAAAATTGACAATAATTTTAAGTAAAATTGTATGAATTGGCTGCAAGAGTGCTCCATTGTGGGCGTATCAGCAATTAAAAAAAGGAAGACAAAAATTGGGTAGTAAAGAAGTTGTTGCTAAATAAAAATTCCTTTTGAAATTCGCGAGAATTAAGCCGAAAATCCACATTTTCCTTTTTGTTTTGTTTCATTTTTCCTACCAACTACACAACTTATGCCGGATTTACACGAATGGAAAGCTGCCAGTATAATGACAAAAAAAATGAATTTGTCCATTCTTTTGTTGTTGCTTTTGTCATTATACTGGCAGTTTTCCAACCGTGTAAATCCGGCATTAAACATCAGTATGGCCTACAAATGACATTTATACTACGTTTTCATTAGAGCCAAAATGAGGTAATTTCGCAAATTAGAAAAAAAGTGTTTTCATCTAAATTACCTCATTTCGTTTGACAACCCTGTTGATTTTTTTTACTTCATTGTTGATTGTCATGATTTGTCCCTATAGAATAGAATACAAATATTTAAAAATATCAATTAAAAATATATATAAAAATATCAATTAAAATGGAAATGATGCCAAGCTGGAGAATTAGTTGATTTGTACTACCCACGAAAATGAGATGAAAGAGTCATACGTGCCAAAGATGAACCACTTGCAGTCGAAATTGTCTATACCAGAGCTGTTCTTGGGGAAGCAGCCAAATGATGAAGGCATATTCTATTTTCACGATTCTATTTTAACGATAAAGCCTAGTTTATACTCAAAGTGAAGTGAAATCAAATTTGAAATGAAACATCAATAGTTAATGAACCAAAAGGTTTTCAAAAAAATACTTTTCGGCATAATATTTGGTTACAAAAAAAGCCCATTGAGTTGCATTTGTTTCGAGACAAATTTGTTCCAGCACCGACAACGACGAAGCAGCCGTTTCCTTTTACGCTGACACAGGGTCAGCCTACAGCCGTGGCTAAACGCCAACCCATTCCACCAAACCACACCCAAACCACCAATGGACAACCGGGACGGAACATCCCGAGAACATCAAAGTCAACCGACATTTAATTTTTAGTTGACATGTATAATATATATTTATATTTCCTATTAAATCTAAGACAATGTTAACAATAGGCCCCTATGTGCCATAAGATTTATACTCTTCAATGTATTTAATAGTTGTAAGTTAACTCAAATTGTATATAAATGTTCAATAAAAAATCGTTAATCGTAAAAAAAAAAAATTTGTTCCTTCTTGTCGCCAAAATAATTGCATTTAGTTTTTGACAGTTTTTCACGCCTAGGAAAAAAACTATTTTTTTTCTATGCAAACTACACTTCACATGGATGTATAAACCAGGCTTAAACAACAACGATTTTTTCTTCAAAAAGCTATATAATTATTCAGGGTTCAGTTGAATCCAATATCTAGCTCTGTGGAAAAGTCTTAATGCACTCATACGTAATGTTACCCTCTCTGCTTCAAAACAGCTCTTGAGGGCTGATAAGATCGAATTAAATCATTGATTCATTCAGAATACTATCTAATTGCCTCAAATAAACCTATAATTCCTTCAGAATATGACCTATGATTCCTTCAGAATACTTTCTAATTGCCTCAAATAAACCAATACGAGCAAACAAACCAGTATGAAGCAACTGAAGAAGAAGAGCGAGGACATTCTAACAGCGAACTTTATTCCAGAAATAAATATTAAATATAAATGATTTTGTTTGTATCAATTTTCTTTATCCGAGTCACGAATAGGTGGGAGATGGTTCTTGCGGTATGTATGTACATCCTATTCCTCGAAGCATCCAGAGAAAATCCAATTTGTTCATTTTGGGCTTGGTTTTCCTCAGTTGCACTTTGCGGCTGCTGGATGACGGTTTCCATCGCTTCACGATTCCGGGCGTCTATGTCGACAGTATCGGAATGAACAGTCAGACTGGGAATTCGCTGTTGATTGGTACTGAGTGGCTGTTGGAACACGTTTCGTATTTGCAACTCATTTTTGGACCAGGAATATAGAACGTTAGGATTGTGTTTGTATTGAGCAGGTGTCCACCTATACAATTAATTTAGGAGAATTATTTTGTAGTGGCTTATGAAATTTTTCGAAAATCATTACCTGCTTCATACACTTGAAAGCCCGCAAACAGAGGCCTTCATTTGAGAGGCGGCAATAATTCTCTTCATATAGCTAGATCCACCAGCTTCATCGTAGGTTTAGAAGAATCTTATGAAAAGTTTATGTTCCAACAGCGGATTTGGTGGCGTCACCGCAATTGGAATCCATTCCCGTTGGCTGCAATGCTGGGGTTGGTTCCGAATTTCGGCCGAGACTGAATAGCTTTGGCGAAGACACTACCATCCTGTTTTCCATTTGGCATCGATATTCTGGTTTATCTTTATATTTTCCACGTGAAATGCATTGCTCTTCGTTTTGTTTTCAGCACCTAAACCACAAAAATATAAACATTGAAACAAAATATGAACACACGAATGTTTGCATTGTCCATAAATTTAAAATATAAATAATTTTTAAATTCATCTTGATAACTTGTACTTCAAATTTGACATTAAAATCAGACTGATTCACAATAACAATTAATTTAGAGATGTTCGATTTGTTTTTATCTAATTTGCAACCTAATTTCGTGCAAATTTGGTTGAAATCATCTCATTTCGGAATGTGAAATTGTATGGGAAATGAGATAATTTCGAATCTAATACTATGTTCCCACCAAAACGAAATCCGAGATTTCAGCTAAAAAATTTCGAGATTTCGTATTGGTGGAGCAGAATTTCATTGAGATTTCGTTGAAATCCCAAGTTTTTATTGCGATTTCGTTGAAATTTCTTTGAAACCTTGTACCAGCGGCTCAAAATATCAAAAGTTTTCAACCGAAATCTCGCATTTCATTTTGGTGGGAACATAGCATAATTTGGAA
Organism: Dasysyrphus tricinctus; assembly: GCA_963921185.1. Taxonomy (NCBI): domain Eukaryota; kingdom Metazoa; phylum Arthropoda; class Insecta; order Diptera; family Syrphidae; genus Dasysyrphus; species Dasysyrphus tricinctus. The sequence continues at coordinate 183,311,092 of OY992532.1, forward strand.
AATTTCAACGAAATTACCTCATTTGCTCTAATGAAAACGCAGTACATTGAAGAAAACCAAATCGATTTTGATTCTCATCAATGTTGTCAATGTTCATTGACAATGGCATTGAAGAGCATACGAACGATCAATACTCAGCGAAAAATGACTTTTTCACTGAATATTGACAATAAACATTGATCGTGTGTAGGGCTCTAAAGGCTAAAATTTCGTATTTTGTAAGGCCTGGCACCCACTAGGCAACTAAGTTGCCGGCAACTTTAAGTTGCTCAAAGTTGCTCGCGGAACTTTTTGCTGGCAACTTTAAGTTGCTTGCCCCCGCCCACTGGGCAACTTTGTTGCCGGCAACTTTATCTGTCAAAAATGGCCGTGTTCAAAAATTAAATCTTTTATATTGATTTTCAGATAACATACCAAAATGGCTTCCTGAAAGAATGAGACAAAGCCATTTAGGCATGCGAAAAATGAAATAACATGCTATCGCTGTCTTCAAAAAGCCTAAATTCAAAATAAATTAAATTTAAAATTCAAAGCGAACGGACCTCCTTATAAAGTTTTTTTTCAGTATATTTTCGAAAACAATTATAGTTTTGTATTTTTTTGTTTTAGTATTTTAGATATGGACTCTATCCTGTTCTCAGACCATTAAGCAATACAAGTTTTATGATCCGAGGATCTCTTTATATAGAAAATAAATGAATGTTTATATAAATATCTTAAATTTATAAGTAAATACATTTCAATTAATTTATTTTGCTATTTATTGACGTCGAATCGGGGATCAGACATTAAAAAAATGTAAAATTGTGGCAAAAGTCAACATTGAAAAAAAAAAACACAAATGCCAAAAAGTTGCTCGGAAGTTGCCTAGTGGGCGATAGCCAGCAACTAGTTGCTCGGAATTGCCGGCAACTCCAAGCAACTAAAAGTTGCTGGCAACTAAGTTGCCCAGTGGGTGCAGGCCTTAGGTATTGCGTTTGTTTGTCGAAAGCTTGAGCGATCTCAAAACAAAAATGTGCAACTGCTATACGTCATCGCGCTACCGCGTTTACATTCTAATAAGGACACATTTAAGTTTGATGTTTTGACTATCCGATACAGCGCTTGATGTTGTGGATTGCGAATGAGATTGACAGTTTGCAGAAAATTATTATTATTATTATTATTATTATTATTTATTAACATAAAATTACAAATCCTATGCTAATAGAAATAGAGCTCTAGCTACAAAAGCTTTCCACTCGAACATAACTTATAAGTTAAATTATATAGTCAAATTATTAATATGAAGGTATTTGTCTATTTTTAATATATTTTCGACATTAATTGCGTTCAGATAAGAGTAAATATTTTGGTCGGTTTTTAAAACAGCATTAATTTTTTTGGAAATCCTGCATGATGATAAGCCTAGTACATGTGACATACTCAAGGTGTTGTTGCATGATGGGCAGAGAGGTGGACTTTCTTTCCTTAATAGGTGCTGGTGAGTTAAGATACTGTGTCCTAGGCGAAGTCGGGTGAAGTTTGATATTGTTGTTCTGGAGAGTGATGATGGGTAGATTGGAGCGCATCGATCAGTGTTTATCTTTGCATAATGATTTTCGTAACTATTCCAGTTGAGAACTTCTTTCTTTTTAAGTAATTGATCGACATATCTTTGAATGTCGTTCTTTGAAAATTCATCGAACGTTGTTTGGATTAAGGATTGATTTGAGCACCGATAGACTGTCGGAGCAAATTACTGCTTTAGAAGTGAATTGCAGGGCAGTTTTAGCAGCTTCAAAAATGGCTAGTGCTTCAGAGGTAAAGATTGACGAGAATATCTCGTTGGACGCATAGAAAATATAAAAATGCTAAATTTAACAATTTAAAGTAATTTTGGTTTGTCTTTTCTTTTTAAAATTGTAGATAAGATCTTTCGATAACTTTGACGAAAATTTAAAACATGATGTGTCTGTTCGTGTACTTCCCAAAACAACAAATTTCTACGAATTTTATGTCTGTTCGCGTACTTCCCAAAACTACTACTACTAAATTCGTAGAAATTCGTAGCTTTGGGAGGTACGCGAACAGACATATATATATCTGTGGTGTTTGGTAGACACATGATAACTCCATTTTAAAATTTGCGTCTTTGCGTCCACTTTACATCGACCTACAACCTAAACGGGTGAACCGATTTTCTTCAAATTTAAAACATAATTTTTCAAAGGTTATGTTCATAAGTATTCCAAATTTGAAGAAAATCTGTGGCCTCGTTTACACTCTAGCTTGATTTAAAGTGGGCGTAAAGACGCTAATTTTAAAATGGAGTTATCAGGTTTCTACCAAACACCACAGATATATATATATATATAGACATATTTATGATGGATTTCCAAGTGCCTTTCACAAGCGCAAATATCAACAAATTCATTATGTCTGTTCGGGTACCTAACATGCTGGCTCCACCTGCCATGAACGATGCCAAGACTATGAACATGTCTAATAAAAATCCAATGGAGCCAGAAAAATCCATGTCTTGTCGACGACATGTCGAAGAAAACAATCTTTTGAACAAGACATGAACGCTGTTCAAAGCTTGCCATGAAATTTGACGTTTTAAGTGCGTGTGAGTTTTTTTCTGGTTTTCCTTGTATCTAGAGGTAGCTGGATATTAAAAAAAGTCTTTGTACTGTTATCTGGAGTCTAAAGGGCGTGTATTATTGCAAAAGATAGAAGTAGTGGTGAGAGGGTAATAAAACGACATGACATGAATTGCCCAGCGAGAAAAAATCAGCTGATTGTTGATTGGATTGCGGTTGCGATGTTGGGCATCTGTATGCCCTGTGGAGTCGGGGTGTAACAAAACTATGAATTTCTACGAATTAAGCCCAAATTTCTGTCAAAGATCATATAAAAAAAATAAAATTCGTAGAAACTCGTAGTTTTCGGAAGTACACGAACAGACATATTAGGTCTGTTCCTTTACTTTGAATTTCTGTGATTTTCTGTGCATTTCTGCGCATTTCAGTCCAAAGTAGTGTCAAAGTTCATATAAAAAAAATATTTTGACACAAGTTTGGACTAAAAATCACAGAAACCCAAAGTAAAGGATCAGACCTATTATGTCTACAAATTTCTATGAATTTAGCCCAAAGTTCTGTCAAAGATCATATAAAAAATAAAATTTGTAGAAACTCGTAGGTCAGTGGGTACTTCCGAAAACTACGAGTTTCTACGAATTTTATTTTTTTTATATGATCTTTGACAGAACTTTGGGCTAAATTCATAGAAATTCATAGTTTTGTTAGGTACGCGAACAGATACTACGTTTACATATGGTGTTGAAGCGAGCTTGAAGCTCGCTTCAACTCTTTGTATACCTGGCTTGAGTTGAAATGAGTCGAGTCGAAATTTGTGACGAAAAACCTGGGTCGAGGAGTTGGCATTACAGATAATACACTTTGGTCTGTTTATTTGTATGTTTGTCTTCAAATATAGTTTTGTTTAAATAGATAAGTGTAGTAAAGTACTCGTGTTAATTCAATTATATTTGCTTTGCATTAAAATAAAAACATTAATGCCATTCATTTTTCTGGAATCTCAATACCTTTTCAACTCAACTCTAAATGGAGCACTCAACTCAAGTAACGAAAAGCCTGGGTTGAATATTCGACCCTATTTCAACTCGAGCTTTCGATTCTGCTTGTAAACGTAGTAAGACATAAAGGGTATTCATACAACAGCGTAAAGTCGTCGTAAATGTTGTAAACTTTTTAACTTCGTAATTCTGTCACAATTTGTATGAAAAATTTGACAGATTTACGAAGTTTACAACTTTACGACGAGTTTACGCTGTTGCATGAATACCCTTGATATTTGCGCTTGTGAAAGGCACTTGGAAATCCATCATAAATATTTCCTTGTGCATTATGTTTCCCTCTTAAGCCTTCTTCATGTATGGCAATGCTTTCATTTTGACAATCATCTTTGACAGCGAACCAAGTGTAATTTTTTTTTTCACCAACTTCAAAAATTCAGTTCAGTGGGTACCCAGAAAATTAACAAAAAGAAAAAAGTTCTACCTAGAATCTAGAATGTTGGAAGAATAAAATATTCGTGTTGTTTATTCTTTTTTTTGTTGCGAATAATAAAAAAAGTAATCATAATAAAATTCTCATATTATTTGGTTTAAATAAAATTATTCAAATTCATTTTAATCATTCCCCCGCCCTCCAGTTCTGTGTCGGTTGGTCGGTTCCTCGTAGACATCGTCGTCGTCGATTTCGTTAACAAATTTAAACTGGAGAGAAAAATTGCAACGAATCTCAGTTTGTCCGACGAGGAATTTGTTTATAATGTGAATGCTGATATTGAGGAATTTTTACAAAAACCACGTCGGAGTAATAATTGGTAAGAAAATGTTTGCACATTGAGCGAAAAAAATATTCAACTAACTCGGGGTACATACATACATAATCGAACTCGAACGTAGACGAAAATAATTTCAAGGACATTGTGCGTTTTATTTTTGGGTTTATTGTTTTTTTTTTTTCATTTTAAAGGTCTCTGCTCCCATTCGATTCCTTTCAGATTCAGGCTCTTCATATCAAAAAATGTATTTTATGCTTTAAATTTATAAACATATAAAATACACTTTGCTATTTCCTCTGAAATGTATCCACATTCTTTGATTCCATAACAGCCCCATCGCTCTTCGTGGCTGTCTCGATAGCAAAAAAAGCAAGACAAAAAAAAAAACAAATAAATTATCAAACTTGTTCAATCTATAGCACCTTGCTTGGTAGTAGGTAGGTACTCCGCCGACTTTGTGAAGTGTATAGTGGTTCACATCACGTTGCTAGGTTTTGCTTTGCTTTGCTCTATAGGAAATGTGTTTGCAGAAAACTGAATAAAAACATCACACTACCGGTTAATTTCGGCTCTACTTAGAGTCTGGTTGTGGTTGGTGACTGGTTTTTCTGCTGATTTGTTGTGCTGCTGCTAAAGTGCCGACCCCGCCACGGTAAGCAGCTTAAGCACGTCGTCGACGTCGACTCGACTCGAACTCGACTGCCACTCTCAATCTCAAGTTGTAGCTTAAGCGTCTTGGATTGCACTATCGACTTCGGTAAAGGTATTACGTTATCGCTGGCGGTGACCGTAGACTCGGAGAGTTTATTACATAATTTGAAGAAATATTACTGTTACTGTTGCTTTATGCGGTTGAGCATATCGGTGTCGGTGTCTCTCGTTTTCGGTTTGGTCGTGGTGTAGTTCATGAAGCGGTGAGGGTGTACACTCCGTGTGAGCTGATTAAGGTTTCATTGTTCCACAAAACTTCCCCTGTCATGATACCTATACGGTTTTCTGGAACAATTTTGTAAAGAACAATGTTTATTATATTTTGTCCCTTTCAATACATAATAAATGTATTTAACGTTTATGTAGGTCATTTTATTAAATATTAATTTATATAATTTAATTTTGCTGCGCGACAGCTCGTAGAGGGCCTAGTGACCTACAACGCTTAACCATGCCTGTCTTCGATTCTATTGTTTTCCAATTTTTTCAAATTCATAATAAATAAAGATACAATTTTCTGTCGAGTCCCAGGTTATAAGGCCCCGATTACGGTTGTCGATTTATTGACAGATTAACTAATTTTTTTATAATCGATTTATCGATTTAACAATCGTTTGCAGTCGATTTGAATTTTCCGATCGATGCGTTAGAACTGGAATTGTTTTTTTATAGGTAAGTAATTAATTGGCCGCATTTAATTAAATCAAATCATAATGCAGGTAAGTTTATAGTCGGATAGCAGGATGTTTCGCTAAGAAAAATCTAGGCCTTGCGATTTGAACCAGGCAAAGAGAATAAATAACATAAATAGGTAGGTACAATGGATTCTATTTTAAAAAGCTTCATTCAAACACCTGTAAATTGTAGTAAATGGAAAAGGAATGTTCAGCTAAATTATCTTTTTTCCAAATCCAGAGGAAAAGACGCGTCTCCTTTTCAGTCCATTTCAAGTATTTAATATAGGTACATTTTCCATATCCATAATTAAAAAAAAATATTTAATTTGAATTTAATATACACAACGCGATCAGTTGACGTGGAGTGTTGTAGCTTGAATATATACACATGTGTATTTTGTTTGCTGAACTGATTGCAGCATTATATTTATTTTGTTGATGTTTTTGTATCTTTATATTTTATTTTATTTAATCACTATTATTTTTGCCCATGTTTTCTTGTGTTGGGAGAGAATATTGTAATTTGCAATTGAGTTATAATATTAATTTGCATATTTTGATATTGAATTTTAAAATTTGTAGTTAAAAAAAAATATGTACATGTATGTATGTACCTATATATTTTCTTGATGTATGTATAATCGTTGCTTTGCGTGTCGTGAGTATTTTAATTTTCTTGCTTCCATGTTGTTTAGGGAAATGCATTAAGAAGTATTATGCTTTAACTTAACTCACGCAGAACGGGTAGCTAGCAGTGCGCGATTGCATTTAGTGTTAAATGAGAGGTAATGAGCTTTCTGCAAGCAAGTTTTTCATGACACAATTTCAATTCCAAAATCCTTTTTACTTGCGATATACGAATGTGTTGGCAATACTCGGCAAGATTTTGGTTCGTTTAGAATGTGGCTTAGGAAATTTGTTTCAATTAAGTTTTAAATTTAAATACTGCCTGATTGTAGGCCCTCAGTAATTTTTATTTTTGGAGGTCTGTAAAACCTGTTCTCGTTTTCTTATCACAAATATCGTTTATTTGGTTATATTGGACGATAAGTATAGTCTACATGAAATACACGACAGATCGCACGTATTTTTTTTTGGGAATTCGTTCTTTAAATGGCTCAAAGAACTTTAAGACAAAGAAACATTTTGGTATGCAAATTTTAAGTAGGTACTTTGGAATATAAAAACTTAATGAAACATTTTGGTGTGCATATTTTAAGCACTTTCGCACATAAAAACCTAATTACAAAAAAAAAAATATCAGCACATTTTTAATTTGAATTTTAATTTTTTATAAATATATTTATGAAAATTTTGATATCAAATAATATTTTAACTATTCGAAAGTCTTTGTAGGTATGCAAAATTTAATTAAAATCCATTAAGCCTACAATGAGAAATAATTCAAATACTGCCCGCTCTACAGTTTTTCCACTTTAAATGAAGCGTGAGTGCTTGCTCCCTATAGTGAGAGCAAATTTGACCAAAAATACATTTAGTACCATTTTTTAACAATTTTTTTGGCAGTATGTTAAAAATTAAAGTCTGTGGACTTAAAAAAAAATGACAGAGCATCATTTCTCATTTTTAATGAATGAATTGAAGTTCTTGTGCCCCTAACACAATACATAGTCTGAAAACCGCTTTTTTTCAACCTCTCGTCCCTACCATGGGCACCAAAAAAATCCTGTCAGAACCTCATACTCATTTTTTGGTTATGCGTTCAAACCAAAAATAAGCAGCCGGCTCTTGACTATTGGGAAAAACAGTCAACAAATCAAGGAAATTGTGTTGGGTGATCGTCGGGTTGTTTCAAATGAAAGCTTTATTTATTTTATGCATGACCATTTGGTGAAAAAAATTGAATCATTTTAAAATTTTATAACAGTGTTTTGGTCTCTTCAAACCTAAATGAAGGAAATTTTTACAGCTTTTAATAACTGCTCGCTACCCCTGGATAATCGATTATACGCCAGAAATTAAACTGAATGGAAACACAGGGCTCCTTCAAACAAACCTGCTGGAAAAAAGAAAAAAAAATGCATACTTTTCAGAGTTTTAAAATTATTTTTTTTTGAAAGCATTGGATCTATTTGAATTTTTTGCCTAGGCTAGAAAAAAGCAAATATTTCGGAAAAAAAAATTATTTATGAGATGCAAGCGCTTCCTTTATGAAAAGTCTCTGACTTATAGAATATCCCTCTTATAGACCTACAACTTTGACTTTTTTTTCACATAACCCCAAAAATATTGAGAAAAATACAAAAAAATCAATTTTTTGGTTTTCTTTTTTATCTTCAACGAAAATAATTCGATTTTGATGAAATTTGGTGAAAACGTAAATTTTTGCGTTTCAAGCAAGCTGTCATTTTTTTTTAAGCAAAATTAATTATTTTGGATTTTTTTTGTGAATTTAATTTGAAAAAAACAAAAAAGCAAAGATTAAAAATTAAAAAAATTGTACGTATAGGGATTCACAAAACATGACGAGACATACATACATAAGTGAATGAATAGAAAAAAAGCAAATGAATTTAAAATGAAAACAAATGACATTCTACTGAGTTGTGTGTGAACTAACTTAAATCCAAAAATAAAAATTTGTAAATTATTTTTTAAGCGCTTTAAATTTAGAACATTATTTTTCTCTTATATATTTTCAGTATTTTGTTATTTCCACCTGTCAATAACTACCGTCGATTCCTCATACATCAATCATGTGAAAACTACCGAGAAAATTTCGATTTATTTACATTTTCTGTTGGTCAAGGACCCCATCGACGCACTGTAATTTGCTTTAAAAGTCAACTTTTAGATCCCATCAAATTTACAGCAGCGTCAAACTTTGAAACGTAAGTTGGTTGTTTTTTTATTTTACACACTTTATTTAACAAAACTATAAAAAAAAATAGTATTTACAATAAGGGTATCCAATATCCATGCAAAGTTGTTATCGAAAAATAATAATATCGTAAACACGAACTTTACACATTTTTATGGTAAATCTTTTACAACAAATCGTAAAAGCCTTCTTGTAATAATATTTATGAAATTTTTTGTGTCACAATTTGTCAATTACCACGAAAACCATTTCAAATTAAATAAAATGCACGACTGGATCGCACGTACTTGCTCTTATGTTCAAGTTGTGTGGGACTTAAGAACTTTAAAAAATATTCAAGTAATTATAGAAAAAGTATAAAAAGCATTTAAATCGTTCTTTTAATTGTATAAATATTAACAGTCTGATAAATAACTTAGAGCTCAAAAAAAAGTATGCCATCTGATTACTTGAAAAAATATGAATATATGAAAAAAAAATTTTAAATCGTTGGAGCCGTTTTCTTAAAAATTAATTTTTTATATATATACAATTTTTGTAACATTTAAAAAAAAAAAATGGTATGCCAATTTTGAGTATTTATTGATTGTACATTTAAAACTTAAATTTCAAAACAATTCATCGACCCGTTTTTGAAATATTGAATTTTCAAAAAAAAATTTTGAATCTGTAGCAGCTCATCATTTATAATTTACTTTTACTATCTTTATTTCATTTGTTCAATTTAAATTTACTATTTTTCATTCAATTCACTCAGTTTCATTTCAATTTTACCTGTTCATTAGATATTCAAATGCTTGGTCAGCTTCTTGATTCCATTGAATGACAGATTTGTCATTTTTCTTGTTGCCTTTAATCAATTTTTGTAGTTTGCCTTGAACAAAAGCTGCATGTGGAGATTATCGCCGACTTAACGCAATCACTACACCTGACCGTTATCCTATACCACATATTCAGGATTACACCCATAAAATGTGCAACAAGTCAATTTTTTCTGTATTCGATTTGGAACGTGCATATAATCAAATTCCAATAGCCCAAGAAGATCGCGAAAAAACAGCGATTACAACTCCGTTTGGTCTATTTGAATTTAATGTAATGGTTTTTGGACTACGCAACGCTAGCCAAACATTTCAAAGATTCATGAACCAAATTTTTCAAGACTTGGATTTCGTAATCGTTTACATTGACGACATATGCATTGCTTCATCGACTCCAGAAGAACACTTGGAACATTTTCGTACGGTTCTTCAGCGCTTACGCGAAAACAATCTAAGAATAAATGTTTCAAAATGCAAATTCGCCCAATCTGAAGTAAATTTCTTGGGACACAGAGTCTCAAAAGACGGTATTGCTCCAACAAAAGAAAAAGTCGAAGCTATTGTATCATTCAAAAAACCTACATTTTCTTTTGAACTCAAAAGATTTATTGCAATGTTGAATTTTTATCGTAGATCTCTCCCACATGCAGCTTTTGTTCAAGGCAAACTACAAAAATTGATTAAAGGCAACAAGAAAAATGACAAATCTGTCATTCAATGGAATCAAGAAGCTGACCAAGCATTTGAACAGTGCAAACAAGATTTAGGAAATGCAGTTCTTTTAGCGCATCCTACTCCAAACGCTAAACTCGTACTTCATGTCGATGCAAGCAATTATTGTATTGGCGCTGCAATACACGAACTAGTCAATGATGAACTTAGACCGCTTGGATTTTGTTCGAAGAAAATGACTGAATCCCAGAGAGAAAAAAGCACTTTTGATAGAGAATTACTTGCAGCTTATAAAGCAGTCCAATATTTCCATCATCTTATTGAGGGGAGAAGTTGTACGATTCTAACAGACCACAAACCGTTGACTTTTGCCTACACCCGAAAGCCAGATGTCAAAATACCTCAGCGAATAAATCAATTAAACTACATTAGCCTTTTCACAACAGACATTCGTCATATAAAAGGTAAGGACAATATTGTAGCAGATCTAGTCTCGCGGGTCGAAACTATCTTTAAAGGCGAACAAATTGATTTTGAAAAATTAGCCGATGATCAAAAAGACGACGAAGAGCTATCAAATGTGAAAGATGACACCTCATTGCAACCTAAAAACATCGAAATACCTGGAACAAGCATTTCTTTATTATGCGACGTTTCAACTGCACGCGTCCGTCCCTTCATTACAAAAAGTTACCGTAAACAAGCATTTGACTCAATTCATAACCTCGCTCATCCAGGCATAAGATCCACAGTAAAATTAATAACCGAACGATTTGTATGGCCAAATATGAAGAGTGATATCAAGCAAATGGTTCAAAAGTGCGTTCAATGTCAAAAAGCCAAAATAAGTAAACACAACCGAGCCGCGTTAGAAGAATTCAAAATACCAAGTTGCAGGTTCAGGCACATCAACATCGATCTCATCGGGCCATTACCTTTATCGGCTGGATATAAATACTGCTTAACATGTATCGACCGGTTTTCAAGATGGCCAGCTGCTATTCCGATACAAGACATACACGCAGAAACGGTCGCAAGAGCTCTAGTAAGTGGGTGGATATCGTATTTTGGCGTACCTGAAGCAATCACAACTGATCAGGGTAAGCAATTCGAATCTAAGTTATTCAACGAACTGTCAAAATTAATAGGTGCAAAGCATTTTCGAACCACTGCATACCATCCGCAAGCAAATGGTATGGTTGAACGCATGCATCGAACTTTAAAAACTGCCATTAAATGCCACACAGACAGCAACTGACAAGAAAGCTTACCAATCGTTCTTCTTGGACTTCGAACTACTTTCAAAGAAGATCTGAAGGCAACCCCAGCCGAAATGGTTTTCGGCGAAACACTGAAATTACCTGGAGAATTCTTCGATAGTCCAACTGATGAGTACATTGAAAGCGACTTTGTTAAAAATATTCGAAAAGCAATTCAAGATATCAAACCCGTTCCAGCATCGAATCACTCTTCTAAGAACTCCTTCATTCAACAAGATCTCAAATCATGTACTCACGTTTTCGTCAGAGATGATACCGTAAAACCACCATTAAAAACGCCATACGATGGTCCATTCAGAATCATAAATCGTAAAGATAAAAATTTTGATATTGAAATGGGCAACAAAGTAGTGAAAATCAGCATAGATAGACTCAAAGCAGCTCATTTATCTAGAGAAGACGAAGAAGTTATACCAAAGAAGTTACATTTAAAAACGAGTGTTCCCGAAAAGAAATCTCCTATCATAGAACCTAAATCATCGGTTGGAGATCAAAAGCAGAACCAAAGCACTAGTCGAATCGGACGACACGTTCATTTTCCATAAAAATACACAGACTTCATCTAACTTCATCTGGAGGGGGAGTGGATGTAGCAGCTCATCATTTATAATTTACTTTTACTATCTTTATTTCATTTGTTCAATTTAAATTTACTATTTTTCATTCAATTCACTCAGTTTCATTTCAATTTTACCTGTTCATTAGATATTCAAAATTCACTCTTGATAAAAATAACGTAGTAACCTAATGGAATAATTATTGATTGTTTTATAGAAACGAATGAATTTTTAGAACAGAACCGTCTCGATCATATTATAGTTCAGTTATCCTTTTCATTAAATAAATAAATAATTTGTTATTTTGTATTAGCTATCGAGTTTCAATAACTTCTTAAAAGTTTAAATGGATATTGGTTCGTTCCAAGAACTGAATCCATAAATCTTTTTTTTTAAATCCAAAATTTATTTTTTCAAAAATTTTGGTGTGCATTATTATTTATATTCTAACAAAGCTTTTATGCAAACAAAATTTTTGAAATCGGATGAGCGGTTAATGAGAAAGCCAAAAATCAAAAAAACCGTTATATGACAGGTACCGTTAATAAATGTTTTTGGTGATTTTTTTTCTTACATAAAGGTATATCATATCTACAATAATACACTGATTTTTTTTTTTATCAAAGTCGTTGGAGCCGTTTTTGAGATAAATAAGCTTTTCCTTAACGGTTGTATGGCAAGTACCGTTATTTTTTGAGCTAAAAAAAAAAATTTCAATTTTCCCTCTGGAGAGTTCCAAAAAAACCTTAAGTTCAAAATTTGAAGAAAATCGCTTCAGTGGTTTAGGCTGTAGGTTGAGGTACGGACAGACAGACAGACAGACAGACAGACAGAATTGTGCCACCCACTTTTTTCGTGTTCTCTATCATCGTAATGTCATGTTTGATTGTTATCTCGAAATTTTTTTTTTTGCACGAATCCAAAACTTGCCCTATAGTACCTACATATATCGCAAGTAAAAATTGACTACTTTTTCAAAAAATAAGTTTTTGAATTTTTAAAAAACTTATTTTTTGAAAATTTTGATATACAATATTATTTAATCTTATCTGAAATTTGTATATAAAACATTTTATCTGAATCCGTTCAGCCGATAATGGGAAAATTAAAAAAAATATTCTATGGCAGGTTATTTTTATAATGTTTGGTGGTTGTAGATCGTACTAATTTTAGTATAGGGAAAAATTTAATCAAAATCGTAAGATTGGTTTTGAAATAAAAATATTTTTGATAAAAAAAATATTTTCCTTTTCGGTGTTTTAACTTTTGCATGGAAGGTACCGATATTTTTTTCATAAAAAAAATATTTTCCTTTGCGGTTTTTTAACTTTTGCATGGAAGGTACCGATACCGATAATTTTTTTCTAAAAATATTTTAGAGGGTACTAAAAAAACTCTTATGTATCGAGCTCCAAAAAATCGATCATGTCGTTTTCGAAATATTTGATTTAAAAAAAAGAAAAAATTGGCAATGGTGCAGTGGATGTAGTGCTTGACTGCTAACTTAGAGGTGTGGGTTCGAGCCCCATTCTAGGCAGCTTTCTTTTCTATATTCTCCCAGCTTAACTGGATGCCACCCGTGAGATTTAATGAGATAATAAACACCTTGATCTCAATCCACTGTGCCAAATCTTTCCTATCCTCCTACTCTTTCTAACTAGTGCCGTGCAATTCAGGTTGCATTTAAAAGACCTTAGGTCTTACAGGCATATAGTTAAAATTAAAAAAAAAAAAAAAAAAAAAAAAAAAAAAAAAAAATATTTTTGTTTTAAATTTTGGTACACAATACTATTTATATTTTTTGAAAGATTCTGCATAAAATAAATTATTGAAATCAGTCATACTATTTTGAAGAAAATCGAAAATTATAAAAATGGTTCTTTGGGAGGTACCATTAATAACCATTTTTTGAAAAATAGTGTTCCACCCAAAGGAAGCTTTTACTAAAATTAATTTATTGAATTATTTTAAAAGAAAAGTTGTGGAGTTGTTTTTGAGAAAAATACGATTATGTAAAATTGCTAAAAAAAATTGTTGTTCTAAAAAAAATGAAAAAAACGATTCATCCGTATAGGCTGTAGCTCAACGGACAGACAGACAGACAAATAGAATTGTCAGACCCACTTTTTTCGTCTTTCCTAACCTCGTAATGACAAATCTGATCAAAATCTCGAGTTCGATTTTTTTTAAATGCATAACTTGCCATGTACATATGTACTGTACATATATGTATATTAGGGTGGTCCTTATATTGTTTTTTTTTTAATTCCAGCTTGGATAGGCATCAAATGACTCTAAATAGAGAAAAAAAAATTTCTTGATTTTTTCGGATTTTTATTTCACCCCCCTGGTCTCCCTCTTTCACTTCAAGGTACAAATAATGGAGTTAGGGTGATTCTTATAACATGCGAAAAAAAAATCAGAACTTATAGATTAGATTCAGACGAAAAAAAATCGTATCGGATGGGGGGTCTATTTCCCCCCGTTCAGGCGGGAGGGGTAATTTTCTAAAAATTTGAACCAAAATAGAAAAAAAATTATTAAAAAACAACGGACCCACTTACAATGGCATGCTATAGCTTTTTTTAAACCCATAATCCAGTCTCTAATATGTTTTTTAAATCAAGTTTATATTGTTAATAGTTTCTGAAAACATTATTTTCAAGCGTAAAAAATTATTATTTTTTTTTTTTTCAGATTTTGAAAATTATTTTATTTTTTAAACTATTCACAATAAAAACTTGATTTAAAAAACATATAAGAGACTGGATTCATGGCTTTAAGAAAAGCTATAGCATGCCATTTCAAGTGGTCCCGTTGTTTTTTAATAATTTTTTTCTCTTTTGGGTCAAATTGTTAGAAAATTACCCCTCCCGCCTGAACGGGGGGAAAAAGACCCCCCTCCGATACGATTTTTGTTTCGTCTGAATCTAATCTATAAGTTTTGATTTTTTTTTCGCGTGTTATAAGAATCAACCTAACCCCATTATTTGTGCCTTGAAGTGAAAAAAGGGTGACCAGGGGGGTGAAATAAAAATCTAAAAAAAATTAGGGAAATTGTTTTTGAATCGAATGAGGGCTATCCAAGACAATGTCCAATTTAAGGACCACCCTAATGTACATAGTATGTATCTATAAATCGCAAGTAAAAAATGAACCCTCCTCGGGCGCATGGTTGGTAGGCCGTGACATCTTTAACCCATAAGCTGCAGGGTTTCTCCCCGGTGAAAGTTCAGCTGCCTGGTAGTTTTGTGTAACTGTTGTTTATAGCTATCACTACATTATACACTTTCTTTTCAAAATCGTTTTTTTCTATTTTTTTGCAATGTGTACGTGAGAAGTGGGGTATGTCTCCCCACTCAAAGTTCAGCTGCTTGAGTTTTTCGTTTACCTACGACGCACAGTGCGTCGAATCTATGAACATGGTGGACAAAAATCTGTTTTACAAAAAATATGGCTTTTGTGTGTTAAATAGGTCTTGAAAACACAAATGAAAGTGTAATTCAATCAGCACAGAGAATTTAATTTCCATATGATAGTTCCAAGATGACTATTAAGCTTAAACAGAAGAAAGAAGGTTGATCTTAAAAAATGTAAAATAGATTGTTTTACTTAAATTCGAATTATTTTCCAGATTAATTTGTATTTTAGATATTTGAATGTTTTTTACATAAACATTATCAGTTGTATTTATTAGATTTTATAAGAACACGCTTGGACAGCTGTCCAGCTAGTCAATGCCCAAATAGTTTAGGCAACTTGTTATTTATAAACGCATTCCAACAATTGCCTAAATGTGACCTCATTTATTCACCGACATGCCTGTATTTATTTATTTTTGAATGAATCAATGAATTTTAGTACGCTTTGGGACACGTTCAACTAGCTTTTCATTCATTTCAAAACTTAAAAATTAGAAAACCCGAAATATTTGCCCACCTTATTCATTAAACGTGTCCACTTTGAAATAAGACTTGGACTACCAATTTCAGTGGATAAGTTAGTCAATCGGTGCTAAGTATTTATAAATAACATTTTGGAGTTGGACAGGTGTCTAAAGTTAGACATCGCTTGGAATGGGTTTATAAATAGCACTGTATGTGTTTTGTACTTATATTAAATGATTCAAGTTAATACACTGTCAAATTTTGTCCAAGCTTGAAGCTTTTAAAATTTAAATTAAACTGACCCATAAGATCTTTCATGTTGGACTCCTCAACTTGAACAAGTTGTTAACATTATTTCATACACAAAAATTTTAATTGTCTGCAACCGAAGAACAACGGGGACTGACTTTTCAATAGCCAGTATTATCTTCCAGCAATTTCAAAGGGGATAACGCTATCAGAAAAAGGAATTCGTCTATGTTTTTAGAATCAGTAAAGAGTTGTTTATACTGACTATGCCCAGAACTTCCGTTAAAGCCCCACTTGCAGATTAAAGTAGCAGTCGTGGCATGTTGTATTTCCGAAATGTCTGCAATACTTTCTCCAGTCTTATTTAGGAGTTCTTGGAGGTCAACAGATGCAGTTGTTTCTGTTGCCTCCCTCTGCCTAGGAAGCATTTGTTTTTTAAGCTTTCTCAGTTTGTATAAGCTGGAAAAACAATCTTTATGCAACGCATTAATAACTGATTGTAGAACATTATACTTTTTTCTGAGAGATCCAGGTCTAAATACAATGCTAAGGCCTCTTGTGGAGTTTTAAATTTTTTTCAGCAATATCAACTCTTTTGCCAGAATAGCGTCCAGATAGTTCTGCTGATGCAAACTTAAGCTATTCACTGGAGTTTGAGAGATCCTCAACTCTACGTTTTTTGGTCTTGTGGGAAGCAACTTCAAATGGTTTTTGAGGTCTTCCGCGACTAGATCCCGGTGTATTATTTAAAGCATTATTGGTCGTAATATCTAAAATACTGGCAGGAAGTATAAAATCAATTTTTAACCACACTTCATGCCGTTTGAAAAGTAGAGCGCGGTTTCGTGAGCATTGTTTCCACCGATTATCAAGATTTAAGTAAAAAAACTTGACTTTTTGGCTTAAATCACTCTTAATTGAACTAGAACAATTGGTTGTTTTCAATTCATTTATTATCAAACTGGTAACTTCGTCAATTCTAGAGCTTTTTGTAAAAGAAATCCATTTTTCAAAAAATGTTTGGTTTTTTATCGGTTGACCTTGTTGTACAAAAAGTTATATATTTTGCAGGTTAGCAAAAATTAGCACTGAAAGTTTTTATTTTTGGAAAGTACAATAATGGACAAATACAATGACATAAAAAATGTTGATATACTTTTTTTTTAAACTCAACTTAAAAGAATTTTTCATGCCTCAAAATAGGACTCTTTTTGATAAATTATTAAAAATACAAATTTCACCAAAAAATAAACTAAAAAAACTCATACCAGCTCCAAAGGTATCCATAATTATTATTCACAAGAAAAAATATTGATAATAGCAGTAATTTTTTTACACGAGATCAATTGCACAACAAAATCTAATTCTAAACTAGAACTGAAGCTAAAATTACCTCCACTGCTGATAACAATGCCGCTAATCGACCAACAAGAAGAGAGCAAATCAATAAAAGTTACAAATAAGAGTTATTTAAGATATTCTTGTTGGGCTCCACAGCAATTTAGCTTTAAATCACACATTCACCTTTTGATTTTTGTCCACTGGTCAACGCACTGTGCAATGTGAAGATTTGGTCTATCGTTGATCTGCCTGGCCTGAAGCCACACTGGTACGTGCCGCTCATAGTG
Organism: Dasysyrphus tricinctus; assembly: GCA_963921185.1. NCBI lineage: Eukaryota > Metazoa > Arthropoda > Insecta > Diptera > Syrphidae > Dasysyrphus > Dasysyrphus tricinctus. The sequence goes on from OY992532.1 coordinate 183,328,772, forward strand.
TTGCAGAAAGGTTTTAGACGCTCACATAGTACGTTGGATAGGATCTTGTAGGCAACATCAAGCAGTGATATGCCTCGGTAGTTCTTGCAGGACATATACTTTCCTCCTCCCACACTTGGTTGATGAGCTGGTGCATGCACCCTACCAGGACATCTCCTCCATACTTGAAGAGCTCCGCAGGTAGGCCATCCGAGCCGGCGGATTTGTTGTTCTTAAGCTTGCGGATGGCTTTCTTAACCTCTTCAGTACTGGGCGCTGGGACTGGATCTTCATTGACTACATAATGCCCATTAAGCAATTGCTGGAAATGCTGCTTAAACACGTCTACAATTCCCTGTGCTTCGGTGACTAGGTTCCCTTCGCTGTTTCGAAGAGCTTGCGTGCCAGTCCTATAACCAGATGCCAGTTGCTTGGCTGTTTTGTAGAACCGGTGGGTGTTGGTGGCGGTGCTAGACTCTTCGAAATACCTGAGCTGAGAGGCTGCGGATGCTCTTTTCTTTCTGCGCAGGGTTTTTTCTCTTTCCTTCTCTTTTCACGGTACTCCTCTCTTGCTGCTCTTGTTTTCCGTTGCAGTATTTCCATTCGTGCATTTTCCGTCTCCTGCTTCAATACCGCGCATTCATCGTCATACCACGGGTTCTTTTTTCTGGGTGGTTGATAGCCTATGGTGGTCTCGGCTGTCTCCTTAATGATGTCGCGATATTGGTTCCACTGGTTGTTGACGCTTGTGGCTGGGTGTACGGCAGAGAGTTTCCCGTTCAATTGCTCACTGTAGTCTCTGGCTTTATCAGATGTGCTAAGGCATGCAATGTTGAATTTCTTCCTTTAGGCGGTCTTCGTTTTCTTTTCGTTGGACAGTCGGGCTCTGAACTTTGTCACAACAAGAAAGTGGTAGAGTCCAATAAATTAAATAGCTCATCAAAATTACACTTACTAAAGTAAAATTCTAAACTTTAGACTTGGTTTTGGTGTCTTTCGATTCAGCATTCAAAACTACCTTAAAAACATGTGTTATATGCCTAGGTTGCACCAAAGTTAATTTTTCTGTTTGATACCCACAATGTCCCCCCCTCTCCCCCTCAAAAAAACACCCTTCCATGTGAAATATTTTTATAGACTTGATTTTTTCATTCTCATAATACATAAAACGTTTTCACCAAGTTTCATGATTTTTGTTTTATTTATCCTATTTTACATTAAAATACAGGATTGTTTTATATTTATATGAAGGTAAACACGAGTCATAAATTTTTAAATGTCATTAAACTTATGATGGGGGGGGGGGGGGGGAAGCTGATTTTTGATTTTGATGGATTCATAAATTGCGGGGGAAGTCTGCAACTTTTGATGCTTATTCATTTTGCTCTCTGAGTGAGGATCTGGGGCCTTCAGTTAGTATATGCTTGACTGTTAGTGTTAGATCAGTTTCACATTCCGTGCATATTTCTTGCATTTCGCCGTTCGTTGTAATGATAGCTGCTATTAAAGGGAGATTTACGGACTCGGATGCGGAAGAATTTAATGCACTCGTCTCTTGTAAAATGGGAGTTGTATGAGATATGTTTGATTGTTGAATGGTGGCTTCGCAGGAAGCAGGAACTTTCCTTCCAGTGATTGCTGAGCTGTGTGTATTCTTCGGCGAGGTGAGTTCTTTGAACAATCTGAACAAATGTTGGCATTTTTATTATTAGAGGAAAATTTGATTCTTGTTTTGCGGCCTCATCAGCCGACTTATTTTCGGGAATTCCATTATGTCCTGAAATCCAGGAGAGCCAGATGTCTTTGTTTGAGCTAAGTTGACTGCGAATGGAAAAGATGGACATTTGTTGTTCATACTCTTGAGCCTCTTTGTAGGATAATACGAGATGCACTGGCAAGGCTGATAGCTTTTTTTATGACTGCTAGCTCGGCGATGTTTAGTAATTTCCTTATGGAGGCACTGAAAAACTTGATAAGCTGGTATATTACCTACTTGGAGGACATGCCTTTTCATGGTGGGTGTCAATCCTGTGTTGAGTGATTGAAATGGTCCCTGAAAATTTTTTGAGATATTTTGAATAATACTGTCTTTAATTTGTATTTATTGTTGTATTGATTGAAGGGTCTTTTTAATGCTTGCGTGTATAGGGTGTGCTCCGTTAAGTATGGCTTTTGATACCATTGAAATCACTCTGCGGTTTGCAAAAAAGCTGAATGATGAAAAACCTGCCTCTATTCTCAGCGCATCAGTTCTTAGTGCACCGGGTGCGGTCCGGTAACATTAGTTATATTATCTCTTGTTATATGACCTTATACCTACTTACGTTTATTGCAAATAAGCCGTTGTTAGATCGTGAGATAAATGATCTTTAATCGAATTTATTTCTATATTGTCACCGTAGAACATTGATTGTAGTTTAGTAGACCCCGTACCAGGTTCTGAAACAGTGCAAAGATTAAGTGTATTAACCCTCCTTGCCTATGAGTATAGGTCAAATTGCCAACGTGACTACCTATGCTTCAACTTATTATTTCAATGATTACAAAAATGCAAAACAATTCATAGTATCTAATAAACTATTAATTCGCAATTGTATCTATTTTTAGGAAGAAACCGGCTAGGATTAAAAGTTGGAGAAGTGGGGGAGAAAAAATTGAGTGTGCATCAACGCCATCATTTTGGTCTTTACCACCACCATCATCATCAACATCAACATTATCTACGAAAACAACGAAACGAGACATCGTCTCCACAACAACCACATTCAATAATAGCAGCAGCATAAGCATGGGAGTTGAAAAGCATCTGGATTCATCTTCTTCCGCATCAGCACGATGTAAGTGTATAAACCATTACGATGAAGTAGACTAAAAAAGTTGTGTTGTGTAACTCGTTTCATTCAGTTGGTTTTGTGGCGATGTTAGTGGGTCGCTGTATCAGAAAGATCATATTCCTCTTCATGTTTAATGGTTATAATAGGCAATGCAGGTTGTTAGTTTTATATTGCATTGCACTTGCATCTTGATTAATACAACTCATGTATTTTCTTTACTTTCACTTTAAGTTTTTTTTTCGTTTATTCAATAATAACATTATTAAAAACGATTTAGTTGTTTTCAAAAAATTAAAAGTATTCAAATGTTTAAGGATAAAAAAAAAACTATATTACATAAATATGAAACATCCTTGGAATAATGACCAAAATTAAAACAAAAAAGGAAACCCATCCCTCGCTATAACCATATATTTGATTTGAAATCAAATTCATCTCAATATTCGACCCTCTTTAGTCTCCGAAGGAAATTAAAATAATAAAACCCTCAATTCAGTAATCAAACAAAAGATATATGGAACACTGATTGTCTTGAACCTTCCCTTTTACGAGAGGAAATTAATATTATCATCCTTGTTTTAAATTAAAATACTTGTAAATTATTCAAGTAAAATAAACTTAATTAGTAGTAAAAATACTTAAAATTAACTTTAGTGCAGGCTTATTAACATAGTTTTACTCGAAATAAAAAGATGTTAACAGCAGTTTAATGTAAAACAAATCTATTTCCCAGAGCGGAGTTGGATGGTGTTTTTGGGGGGGAAAAAAGGGAGGGAAATTGTATCTTGCGTTTTTCGACTAAGGTTGACATCAAAGTGCTAAATAGAAAAGTTGTAGATCACCCAAAAATCTACAACTTTTAAATGAGCCGTTTTTTAACATAACCTCAAAAATTTCCGAGATAATGGCAAAAAAAACGTCTTTTTTGTTTGTTTTTGTTTTTTTATCTTTCATTTTCCCAAAAATAGTTAAATTAAACTTTGTGAAGATATACAGCTGCGGTTCCTTATCAAAAAATCAAAATTGAAAAAAAAGTTGATCCCTTAATTTTAAAGAAATTAATACTCATGTGATTTTCAAAAAGGTGTTTTTAAGCTTTTATTTTCAAAAAAAAAAAATAAAATTTCAAATTTAATATTTGATCCCATATTTTCAAATTTAGTGAAGAACTTTTGAAAAACAGCGGTCAAAAAAATAGTAGTGCGAAGATAATCCACCTTTAACTATTACATAAAAGCAGAGTTAAGACAAAAATTTTATCATAAGATGTAGTTGAGGGCTTGAACCTTAATCTTAAATTTAATTACATGTCCCTCATAGGAAATAACAGCAGTACAACGGCGTTGCATAGGGTTTATCAGGTTTGCTTACCTTTCTACGCTTATCGAACTCCATGAGTGCTTTATAGCTTCCCTAAGAGCTTTATTGTTAGATGGCTGGCAACTCGCAACATATTTCTTTGCATCGCATAACAAGTTCTCAATGGGATTTTAGGCCGGAGACTGTGCGGCCAGTCCGTCACAACAACTCTATTTGCCTGGAATCATTGCTTCGCAAGTTTACTAGTTAGCTTTGGGTCATTGTCTCTATGAAAGACCCGTTTCAGTGGTATTTCATCTTCAGCACAGGATAGCATTACTTTCTGCATGATCTAAACACAGATTTGCTAATCCATGATACCTTCAGTTTGGTGTATTGGAAAAACACCATAGAAGGAAAAACATGCCCGAACCATTTTGTTGAGTCCTCCGAGTTTAATTGGTTTTGCTTTGAAACGTGGATTATATTCTGTGTTTGGTAGCCTTCTTACATATTGATGAGGTCAATTTCCACCATATTAAACAATCTTCCACTCGTCTGCCCACAGAACATTATTCCAATTTGATGCAGGTCAGTCAAAGTGGTTCCTTTGCAAATTTCAATTTTTTTGTTACATTGTTTTTTGTCAACAATGGTAACCCTCTAGGACTGTGGGCTTGAACATGTTCTCGTGACTTTCTACGAACCGTTTTATTAATCGCATCAATATAAAATATGCCTTTAATATCAGAAGCTGGCGTAAAGGGATTGATTTTAAATGCCTGATGAATCGTTTTATCAACTTTGGTGGCAAAAGTGGCTTCCGCCCGCCATTTTCTGACTATTGGCAGTTAAATAATGGCTTTTCTTACCATTGTTGGTGAGCATTCAACTTGCATTAAACCAGCGCATAAGTTTTGCCTTCCGATATCTGTCTTCTAACTAGGACACGCTATTCCGGTGTTCAGTGTTTGCCTCTGCCCATTGCTCGCAAAAATATGACCAATTTTTTTTTTTTTATAAAGGTGTAATTGATAAACAAAAACCAACGTTTTTTTAAATGTTCAATTTTAGAAATAAAAGAGAAAAATAATATTTCTTCACATAAACCGGTGCACTACTATTATTTTGACCGGAAGAATTCGTAGCTTTGATTTATAACGTTTGTTTATTTGTCATATTACCGTTGCAACAAAAAATGTTTTTGTACCCGATCATTAAGAAAATGCTATTTAGTCAAAATGTAATAGTTTTTTTTACTATCAACGCAATATAAAACTTACAAAACCAAGGTAATGCCATTCTTTTACTTGTACTACTATTATTTTGACCGCAACTGTATCTTGTTGTGTCAATATTTTTCAAGTACAACCATAAACTAGTTTTTGAGATATTCAATTTTTTTCGTGAAAAAACTTTACTTTGTCAAATGAAAAATTAAAAAAAATGTGCTTTTCTAAAGAGTTTTGTCACACCTCTTCATGGATAAGATATGAAATAAAAAACAACAACAATTGATCCATAAATCATGTGTACATTAGTACAGGGATGGCAAAAACTAAAGTACCTCTCTTTGGAAAAATATAAAGAAAATTAAGAAAAACCAATGATAATCGGTAGTTTAAATTTTTGTCTATCCAGAATATGTTAGACATTAATAAACAATTATTAATTTTTTAATAAATCATACCTTATTTAATAACCAACAAAACAACTCAGAATTTATTAAAAATTAAGGAGACAAAACTAAAGCATATTTTTGAATTCATAGAAAAAAAACTACAAAAATATGTTATTTTGCTAATATTTAGATAATAAACTTTTTTTTTTTAATTACTGCACCTCATCTACAAGGCATGTAGTCAATTAGGTTGTCAATTTTATGTATGGTCATAGCATTCCTCACAATTTGAGCTTGTTGCAGAATAGAGTATAAATGATTGCATTTCGTGCTATTAATTCTCTGATCTAAAATTTCTCAGAGATTCTATATGGGGTTGAGATCAGGGGATTATACTGGCTACTTCGTAACAGCAATAAGGTTTTTGTTCTGCCAATACAAGCTTTGCGGTATTTTTAGGACCAGCCATGTTGGATGAATAATCTGAACGGTATAGTTTGGTATAATTACGTCCACAAAAGGAAGCATGCCATTTTTAAGCCTCTCCCAATACATAAAACGATTCATTATACCATTTATCATGTGAATTGATTCGAGTCCTTAACTGAAAAACATCTCCAGACAGTAATATTGCCCCAACCATAAGCTTAACTATCCCCCTTGTTTATACTAGGATTAAGACGTTCGCTTTGTGACCTGTGTATACCGTGCAAAATAATCGGTCAGATCCCTTCAAATTAAATATGGATTGATCAGAGAAGAGAACCGTTTAACACAGTGCAGTTTAAGTATGCCTTGGCAAACTCCAGTCTCACACGTCGATTGATCTGGGAAAAATGTTATTTTTTGTTTGTTTACTCATTGACTACAAGTAAGGAACCTCTTTAATATCTCTGATGATTATTTTATCTTCGCGACTGATGGTTTTTAGAAGCTATCGCCACTTGCACCGTTCCGACATATCCCCAAGCACAAAATCGAGCTTTTATTTGTGAAACCACAGTACGATTCATACCGAATAAATGTTATTAATTCACCGTTAGTTAGTTGATGCTTCTTATCATTTTTAACATCAATTATTAAACTCGATCTAACACGGGTCCGATAACATACCACTTATTATTTTTGTATTACATATTTAGGATCATGCTTGAGAAGAAAGCAACAGTTTTTATTAAAGTTGGTGTCAAATTGAATAAATACAGGCGAGTTGTTGCTTAAATAAGTAACATATGCCCTAGTTTTGTCCACCAAGTTTTTAATGAAATCCGAGTTATTTTGTTGGTTATTAAATAAGGTATGAGTTATGATAAAATTAATAATTGTGAATTAAAGTCTAACATTAAATAAAACCATGAAATTATCGTGGGTTTTTCTTCCAAAGCGATATAATTCCGTGCTTAAGTTTTGGCCAACACTGTATATTTAATAAAATTATATTCTATTCACTTTTGACACTATTAAACATTTTCTTATTTCTCAAGGGTGGAAACTCACATTAAACTTTAAGTACGATAAACAAAATAATTGAAACCAAAGATACTCCATTTTAAAGATTCCAATATTTAAATTGTTGTATTTGTTATTTCATTTCGCGTCCATTAGTGGTGATGTGAAACAGAATATCAAACGTACGTAACGAGTACGACATGAAGGTAGAATTAGGCTCTTTTATATTTATTCTGTCTCATGTTCGAAACTAAATTCGAACTTACTCATTTCACTTAAATAGCTAAATGAATTTTCCGATTGAAGTGAGATGATTCGGCGAGCAAGGCAATCCATCTCATCTCTATCGCTGAAATAGCTGAATCTCCGCACAGAACAATTGAACTTTTTGAAGTGTATCTGACTGAAATGACTTTATTCACGCCATCTATCGTCAATTGAGTTCTCCAACAATGGGATTAAATAAGAGGAATGATCTATGTTACTTGAACCGTTAAATAAACTACATAAATAATTAACAAGAACTAATTGTGACAGGAAAACAAATATTGGTTTACTTTGGAACCACATTAGTTTTTTCAATTCTCAAAATACTCCCGTTAGAATACATACAAAATAAAAAGGTTTCATTCTTCAGCTGAATATTATTCCGATACCATGCGACATTTAATGTTTCGGAAAGGTAAGGTTTTATTGATTTCGTTCGGCCGGTAAATCTGACACACCCTCAACCTCAAATGGGGAGCACTTGCTTCATGCTTGCAGGCACCGATCATCATGTGATCATTACCTTTCTGAAAAAAAGTTAAAATTGATTAGAAATCGAAATGTGTCCAAAATAAATTTGAAAACAAATTCAACTGTTAATTTTGAGAATCATGATACGAATTTAAAATATTTTAAACCAAAGAATTTTCTTAGACTGAAATTCGCAGGAAGAATAATAACACTGGTCTGCAAAAATCACCTTTTTTTTCGCCTTCAAGTAATTTTTTGAAATTATGACAGATTTGACTTTTTTAAATCTAAATCTGGTTTCAGAAAAATTCTACCACGTCCAGTTTTTTTTAAATTGATTTTTGAAAAATATGATTGATTTTTTAAAAAAGAGTCCTCTAAGACTTGGTTGACCTGGTAAAAAAAAACTATTGTGCCTATTCTGCTCAAATTTGGAGGACTTACTCTACATAATATTAGCTTTCACATGAAACCAGATTTGTCATCATCCATCAATATTCACCTATATTTTAAACCATTATTTAAAAAAACAACAGCAATTTCATTGTTTTTATGATTTACGCTGTAAAAAACATATTTTTTGGGAAATAATAGAATTTCTCTATATTTGATATTCATAAACTCAAGTACATTAAATAAATTTTAATCAAGGACTTTAACAAAAGAAACAACTAAGCGTTTTAAAATCCCAAACACTTCTTTTCCATTTAGTGTATTTCACTGAGTGCTCTGTATAAAAAACTGGTAAAATATTTTACAATATAAAAAACACAGATTCTACCAAACTACACCTTAAAAAACTAGTTTTAAAAAATAAAATAAACTCAAAAATCCAAATAAACAATTTACTATAACTTTTTTTCTTTAAACATATAGTCCAGTAACTATATATACATTAGACCTAAAGTCAGGTCCGGTAGTTCTTTTTCTTTTTTTTTTTGCTGAGTTGTTTATGATGTTGGCCTAGTAATAAATCCGATTTTTCGACCTCAAGCGCCGAACGCAACATTGGTAAAAATCCAAAAAACCGCGAATTTTTCGCGGTTTTTTCACTTATTGGCCATTTTAACCATTACGCCTTAGTTTCCGAATAAAACATTGCTCTACGATTTCAACCTTACTAAATTTGCTTCAATTTGATTCCAAAGCCGGTTCTGTAGACATAACAGTTTCCAAGGGACGGCTTTTCAAAATATAGCAATACAAAATTTAAAACAACAAGTAGCATATAAAACAGTATAATAACAAAAACATGGGCTTTGACATATGCTGCATCAAAGCAATAGAGCGTGTAGATTGGGCCAAAAGAAGAAAATAATAGTACTGGGTGGGGGGTATATATCCCCCCAATTAGAAAAATAACTTTAAAAAAACAATGGTAATATCTGGACGAAAATCCATTGCTCATCTTAAAGCCAGAAATCCATTCTTTAATTTTATTTTTAAATCAATTTATTTTAGTTGATAGTTTTTGAAAAATTGACTTTCAAACTCAAAATCTTGAGAAAAAGACGATTTTTGTTTTTTGTTAATCTATTTTTTTTTTTATTTTGTGGTATTAAGTACTATTTTTGTTTTTGATTTTCAATGCCCTTATTAATTTTTAGTTAAAAACTGAAAACAAAATGCTAAACTGACTTCTAGTTTTTGAGAAAACTGAAATTAACATGATCAACTTCACTGTTTTCAGTCTAGTATCCTTTTTCTTCGGGGTGGGAGGGCTCTGCCTCAGATCCGGTTGTTCTGATTTTTCGATGAGTTGTTTATGATGTTGGTCTTACCAATAATCCAAGTTTTCGACCTCGAGCGCCGAATAAACACAATACTTTCAAAAATACAGCCTTTCAATGTGAGCAGTAAGAAATTAATAATAACAAGTAGTATAAATAACAGAACCCGCTGCGGGAAAGAAAAAAAAAACACTAATAAAAACAGTGAAGTTGATCATGTTAATTTCAGTTTTCTCAAAAACTAGAAGTCAGTTAAGCATTTTGTTTTCAGTTTTTAACTAAAAATTAATAAGGGCATTGAAAATCAAAAAACAAAAAAAGAACTTAATACCATAAAATAAAAAAAAAAATAGATTAACAAAAAAAATCGTCTTTTTCTCAAAATTTTGAGTTTGAAAGTAAATTTTTCAAAAACTATCAATTAAAAAAACTTTATTTAATTTTTTTATTGCTATATTTTGAAAAGCCGTCCCTTGGAAACTGTTATGTCTACAGAACCGGCTTTGGACTCAAATTAGAGCAAATTCAGTAAGGTTGAAATCGTAGAGCAATGTTTTATTCGGAAACTAAGGCGTAATGGTTAAAATGGCCAATAAGTGAAAAAACCGCGAAAAATTCGCGGTTTTTTGGATTTTTACCAATTTTGCGTTCGGCGCTCGAGGTCGAAAAATCGGATTTATTACTAGGCTAAACAACTCAGCAAAAAATTAGAACTACCGGACCTGACGCAAGGTCTCAGTCCTATGAAACTACAAGGTTATTTGAATATATAGATTATGTCCTAAAACACAGGGCAATAGGGAACTGAGACGTTCATAGGATTTTTTTACAACAATCTTCAAAGAGGTCATTGAAGATGAAAAAACCGCGTAGAGCTATTAAATGAGAGGGTGCATTTTGGAGAGGAGGGTGTAAAAGCAACGGAGAAAAATTCCGAGATAATTCTGAAAACCTTTTTTGTAGAGAATAAATATTACCATCGAAATGAAATTTTTGAAAAAAAATTTAAACATTTTTTGGTAAGCTAAATTTAAAAAAAATCATTGCAAAAAAAGTGCTAACCCGCATTTTATAGCGAAAAAACGTTTTTAATGCTTTTTTTAGATATGGTTATTAATTATTAATATTAATTAATTATTAATATCTGTCGCACATGAAAATTGTATAAAAATACAATTTTGAGTGATTTCGAATTTTTAATTCTAATTTGTATTGCCTGTTCTTTTTAATTGCTTGTATACTTTAAGCAAAATTATTTAAATTAGTAAAATCAGCTCAGATTAACTATAACCATATTCAAGCAATAGACAGAAAAAGTACTAAAAACACAGTATTCGAAAGTAAACCTTGTTGTTTAGCGAGCCAAAACACCATCTAATTTCAAAAATTTTTCATATATTCTTATTCCTACGATTCTAATGCAGCTTTTGGCAAGTATTTGATTTAAAATCTGAACAGTATTTTTTCGCCATACCAAACGACAAACCTTAATGAACACTCTCTTCTGAGAAAAACTACACGATTAGTGAAGTCTCAAACACGATTTGACTCAAAATCAGTAAAATTCTTCGTTATTTGTCATTTTTATCAATATCTAAATACTGAATCAAATTTTCCTTAAGCAGGACTTAAGAGAAATATTGATTTATCTTCCTGAATGTTTCACTTTTATCCAGTAGTAGTTCGAACTTGAGCTTGATTTCAAATATCGATGTGGTCAAGTAAATTCTTTGCCACCCAAGTTATTTCAGAGCTATCATGTCGTTTTCATTGTTAAAAAAACTGAATGAAACTCGACTACTTCAATAAGAAACGCTTTCATCGCCAAGCTTATATGTAGTAGGAAATTGATACTAAGCTTTGTTCATCAGTTGAAAAAAACATAATAGTTTATTAATTACAGCTTCCAGTATGGAAAACCAACTGTAAATTTCTCTTGCGTTATTACATCCCCACCAATATTTTTCATATCTTAAAAATCAGTCACGCCATTACGCTAATGGCATTCTTTTTTTGCTTAATGTTCAATAAATTTGCAATTAATGTTTGTTGCGTATGATCTTATGAATAAAATATTGAGTAAAATTTATCGAAACTATAAAAGGTTATGTACATATGTACATATATATTTGTTTTGCTATTTAAAAAAAAAATGTCAACAGACAAAGGTTGTTAACCCATTTCAATCAATTTACATACGCTAGATATCTATTGCTATAAATTTGGAATATTCCAAGTCCACCAACACGATTATACAAAACAAATTTAAATATTTACAAACCAATTTAAATAAGCCAATCACGTCTTGCTTGGATTTTTATTGGTAACATAAATCTAGGTAGTTGTGGGTTTTTTTGTATTCCCAAACTATTATCACACATTTTCAATCTGACACAAAAAGCCGGCTAAACAAAATCTAAAATTCAAGGTCGACTGCACAGTTTTTTTTTTCTTCATTTACATTCACCTTTATGTTTACATTTTTTTTCATTTGTTTCTTCACAATCGTTTATTACATCATTTTGAAAGAAAAAACTAAATAGTCCAAAGAATCGTGTGTGAAACAAATAAGAAAAGAGCCCATCATTTAGCCAATCGCATTCCAAATTTACATTTTTTATTTAATTTTTGGCTGGCAATCGCACAACATTCGACGTCATATAATAAATTGAGGTCAAACTCATTAATTCAGTCCTCAGTCGGTTTTCATACAGTCAATCAATTCAGTTATATTATTATACTAGAAGAAAATATAAACCTTTTAATTTGAAGGTTCTTCAGGAACTTCGACTTTTTTGAATTACTAAACCCCAAGCAATTCTTAAAAGTAACTGACTTGGAAGTACATAATTGTAAATATTACAAAATCTCAACAGCAAACAAAATAAAAAAAAAAAACATTTCTTTGACAAGAATAATCATATCATATCATATCAGTTCGGTTTCTGGTGAGTAAATTCGATTTAGATTCGTCGCCATTATTGTTTTACCGAACACTTAAAATCTTTAATTAAGTGAATAAATATTGCTTTAATAGCCGTGTTCTGATGAGAGTGTATAGCAAGCAAACAATAACATATTCTTTGTTTAATCTTCTTCTGGTTATTCTGGTTTGTGTTTTTATTTTTGAGCTGGCATACACTCACCAAAACACGGCTAGTTTTATATGCTTATCATTCACAAGTGCGAACAATAAAACAAAACTACTCAACATACGTACATATACATTATTATGTATATATTAAGACCACTTTCAAGCGAAGCGAACAACATTTGACTGACTGTATTTTTGTTTTTTTTTTTTGGTTCATTGCTGGCGGTTAGTTTTAGATTGTTGTTGTTGAATTTATGCTTTGCTCGAAGAAAGAAGTTACTCACCGTCAAGGTAAGACCACTATTTTCAATGGTGCTTGTAGCTTAAAAACAAAAGTTACATCATAATGACTCTTAAGCACATTGCTTTGTGATTTTGTTATTTTTGTTTGCTAAATTAAATTAAATTAGTTTTTTTTTTTCAACTTTATGCGTATAGTAAACAAGTCACATTCAGTTGATATCTATCGTCCACCGGCACTGCGTCGGAATTACGAATCAATTGACAACGAAAACCATTACCTTCCGCAACAGCAAAACCATAAAGAAGAACAATCGCAACTACTACCACTCCAGCCAAACGATACAAATTGCATTTCGGCCAATTCTTTGCCAACCACAGCTGTACAAACCGTTCAAAATGGTTGCAATGGCATAGATACAGATACAACAACGACTTCAACAACAGCATGCAGCAATCAAAGGTAAGTGTTCCATTTCTTGTTAATCGTTGTACAAACAAAATGGAATATATTATTAACAATTGCTTTTTTGTAATTCAGCAGACAAGTAAGAAGAGAGAGGCGCCCAGATAGAGCCGTATATGTTCCAAGGGCACGACGCAGTCAAACCACTCCCCCAGCCGTCACAACTCAGCAACAACCAGCACACCAAGAAGCATTACCAGTGACTGAAAGCAATAACCAGCTGACTCCATCGACATCACCGTCATCATTGTTAAGCGGTGGCACAACTTCTACGACGAATACTAACGCTACAGCGCGTACCTGCAAAAGTCCAACTGGTGAAAAATCTTCAGGTAGCAGTAGTCGCAGATCGAATAAGGATCGTATGAGCAGCGGTCGCAATAAGGAAAAAACATCTACATCGAAACGTATTTCACCAATTGATGATAACGATCGTAACAATTCTCACAAAATAAAAAATTCCAATAATAACAATTATCACAATTCTGAAGAAGAGTGTTTGTTGCCGTCATTTACGGTTCGCGATCAGCGGAAGCAACATCATCGAGTAGATAAGTCAGCACCAGTGATTGTTTCTGGCTGTGGAAGCAGTTTTAATTCAAACGAATTATCGAACTGCAACGATAAAAATGCATTACTAGTTAAGGACTGTGATATTTCAAATAATCCAAAAGAATTTTCCAATAGTACAAATAGTAGAATGAATAATTGCAAAAAAAGTGCGATTGTTAACACCTCGGCCGCGAGTGATATTAAAAAAGTGCTAAGGAAAATGAATAATACAACATCTGTGCCAGTGCAGTTATCTGAAAATGTGGGTAATCTACGAATAGAGGATGCTTTACTGGGTGAAGGAGAAAGATCGAATAAATGCGATCGGGATGCAGAAGAGTTGCTAAGAGCATCGAAGGTATGTCTATGTGTAATATTTCTTTTTTCAGCTAAACGTGTTATTTTGGCTTAAGTGTAATTAATTATAATTCGTGAATTTGGAGAATGTAGACTTAAATAATAGCTTGTGGTTAGACAGGTTTTTTTTTTGTTTAAAACAGTAATAGTTGAGAAGTGATTTGTGGGTTAAAATATTAGGTAGAATGTCGTGGGATCACAATTTAAAAAAATGATTGTTCAAGCAGAATTGTTGAATATTTGTTAGATTTGATTTTCAGTGAAAACAACTATTTTCAAATTTCTAGCCTTGACTAATGTTATGTGAGAGATATTCAACATAAATAGTTAATATTAAAAAGATAATAATGTTTCGGTTTACGGATAGCTTTCAATGGAATGCCATTTCATAGGTATAGCTATACATTTGGATATCAAATGAAGAAGGAAAAAGAAACACGAAAACAATAAACATGTTTTTGAACGAAAATCTATTTGAAGCCTTTATTTGTTTGCGTTGCTCAGGCACGACGAAGATTATGTTAATCGATTTATTATTCGTTTGCAACTCGCAAAATGCATAGGATGAAGCTTAAATAATGAAAGGAAATTTTAGTATGTATTCCAAACTTAAGAAACAAAAAACCAGGTTAATACACAGTTTCAATGAATAACGGTTTTATTACGAACAAAATATGAACAGAAAATATTTCAAATGAATATAAAAATATGATTACGAAATTTTGAGATTATTACACAGTGACTTGTGAGGCGAGCGCTGATACACCTTGGCTCGATTTTATTTGTTTTTTTTTTTTCAATTTAGATATGCTTAAATGCTCTGGGTCTTAAATAATATACAAATCCAAATGCTCTTTACAGACAAAGAAAAGAAATGAATCAATATGATGAAATAATAAACAAAGGAAAAGAGCAACGGCAAGTAGGGTTTGGTTTTCCATTTAACCATATCGGATTAAGGAGTCAGATCTCAGATCTATCTTGGCAAATAGAATTGTTTGGGTGTTATTTTTTTTTAACTAAGCGCCACATTCTCATCAAAAGTACACAGCGCTGCAATATGTGCCTTCAAATTATGCAGTTATATAAATCTTACCTTACTCCTGTGTGTTTGAATCTAGCTTGGAAACCGGATTTAATATTCGATCCCAGACCAAGACTGGGTCGCACGTACTTATAGTACAGGGTGCTCGTAATTTAAGAACTTTTAAAACTTTAAAGATTTGAGTTTTTGTATATAATCACTATCTAATGAAGTCAGAAAACATAGTTATTACAATAAAATCAGAGATCAAGGTCGCCAGAAGGTACAGACAGACAGACAAAATTGTGCCTTATTGTGCCTTTTTCTCTTTGGCGCTGGTCTGAGGCCTGCCTCCTTAGTCAATGTGTATGTATGAATTTTCAAAGGGATGCTTTTGTAGTCTGAGCTAGGATAGGACAAATAATGTGAGCTCAGCCACTTTTGACTAGTTAATTTTTGACATTTTTTGCTCATCGTCAGTTGAAATGAAGAACGTCACAAATAAACGTCAACAAATGCATTTTATGAGTTCATAACGAAATTTTGGGTAGAAAAAACTATCCGGAATAAAATAACAGTCAACAGCCAACTTTAAACTATCTAATGCAAGAACACATGAAACCCTTTACTAATGTGTGGATAGTTAAATTTTCAAATTCCATCATGAACATTTTTAAGAAAAAAATTGCACAACATTTTAAAATCTACCCCTGAAGAAGTTTTGCAAAACGACCAAACGTTGGGAAGAGAAAGAATAACCTTGTTTTTATTAGCATAAAAATACAAAATTGGTCAAAAAACCTACTAAACAATTGAAAAATTTGTATTCAAGGAATTGGGTAATAGTAGTACAAGTAAAAGAATTGCGTAACTTAAGTTTAGTAAATTTTAAATTGCGTTGATAGTAACAAACGGTTGCATTTTGACTAAATAACATTTTCTTAATGAGCGGGTACACATACATTTTTATTTGCAACGGTAATATGACAAATAAGCAACCGTTATTAATCAAAGCTATGAATTCTGTCGGTCAAAATAATAGTAGTGCAACGTTTTATGTGAAGAAATATTATTTTTCTCCCTTATTTCTTAAATTAAACATTTAAAAAAACGTTGGTTTTTGTTCATCTTCATAGTTTTTATTGAAAAATTGGTCATATTTTTGCCAGCAATGGGCAGAGGCAAACACCGAACACCGGAATAGCGTGTCTTAGTTAGAAGACTGATATCGAAAGGCAAAACTTATGCGCTGGTTCAATTCCAAGTTGAATGCTCACCAACAATGGTAAGAAAAGTCATTATTTAACTGCCAAAGTCAGAAAATGGCGGGCGGAAGCCACTTTTGCCACCAAAAATGATGAAGCGAGTCATCAGGCATTTAAAAATCACTCCCGTTACGCCAGTTTCTGAAATTAAAGGCATATTTTATGTTATTGCCATCAATAAAACGGTTCGTAGAAAGTCACGAGAACATGTTCAAGCCACCCACAGCCTGGAGGGGTACCATTGTTGACAAAAAACAATGTAACAAAAAGATTGAAATTCGCAAAGGAATCACTTTGACTGGCCTGCATCAAATCGGAGTAATACTCTGTGGTCAGATGAGTTCAAGATTGTTTTATATGGTGGAAATTGACCTCATCAATATGTAAGAAGGCCAACAAACACAGAATATAATCCACGTTTCAAAGCAAAACACTTAAAAATGGAGGACTCAGCATAATGGTTCGGGCATGTTTTTCCTTCTATGGTGTTTTTCCAATACACCAAATTGAAGGTATCATGGATTTGGAAATCTGTATTAAGATCATGCAGGAAGTAATGCTACTCTATGCTAAAGATGAAAAACCCACTGAAACGTGTCTTTCAGTGAGACAATGACCCAAAGCCTACTAGTAAACTTGCAAAGCAATGATATAGAGTTGATGTGATGGACTGGCCGCACAGTCTCCGGACTTAAATCCCATTGAGAACTTGTTGTGCGATGCAAATAAATATGTTGCTAGTTGCCATCCAACTAACAATAAAGCCCTTTGGGAAGCTATACAGCACTCATGGAGCTCGATAAGCGTAGAAAGGTGTGAAAACCTGATAAACTCGATGCAACGCGGTTGTGCTGCTGTTTTTTTCCAACAAGGGACTTGCGACTAACTGTGAGTTTAAGGTTCAAACCCTCAACTAAATCTTATGGTAAAAATTTTGCCCTAAATTATATTTTTTGTGATATTTAAAGGTGTATTATCTGCGCACTACTATTTTTTTGACCGCTGTTTTTCAAAAGTTCTTCAATAAATTTGAAAATATCTGATAAAATATTATATTTGGAATTTTTTCTTTTTTCGAAAATAAAAGCTTAAAAACACCAATTTGAAAATCACATGGGTATTAATTTGTTAAAAATTAAGGGATTAACTTTTTTTCAAGTTTGATTTTTTATTAAGGAGTACTACTATTATTTTGACCGCAGCTGTATATGTATAAAGAATCCCAAATTGTTAATATTTCTAAAGTCTTAATAAAAATTTTAGAACTACAATACCTAGCACAATATCAATACTACTCTTTACATTCTTCTAGGAAGTACATTTTCTTGACACGAGGGAGTTCTAGAATTTTAAATAAAGCACGTGCTTGAAGCTGACAAAATTACGGAAGTAATGTTAAAGTGCATGTACTCAGTAACTGCTTCTGTTTTTTTCATAGGTGACATAGATTCAAGCTATGCGTGACTTATCTTAACATCTGTATTAAATGGGGTTTTTTATTGTAGTATACTAGTGTGGTTTACAGGGCTGTTGCATCACATTCATTCTTGGACTCGACTCGATTGTTTTAGTTGATTTTATTGCTCTTTACCTCGGGTGGGGGGTAGCAATTACAAATAAAACAGCTTTATTGACTTCTGGATTAAAAGTGATTTTAAAATTAATTTATATATATTTTGATTCCATAAATAATTTCACAATAATTTTTATTCGTGGGAAAATAAATGTATACCTACATTCATAGGATAGAAGAGCACCTGTAGAAAGTGCTGATAGTGTAGTTTTAGTGGGAACCATATGAAAAGGTATGGATAGTGATGTTCATGATAAAGTGTTCTAGATTTAGGGTGTTGTTTTTATACAAAATATATAAATTTAATACGTTGCTTTAACTCTATCTGTTCTATTGCTTTGTTTCTGTTAAGTGAATTCTAAAAAAATAAAATGCACGACTGGATCGCACGTATTTGCTCTTATGTTCAAGTTGTGTGGGACTTAAGAACTTTAAAAAATATTCAAGTCATTATAGAAAAAGTATAAAAAGCATTTAAATCGTTCTTTTAATTTTGTAAATAACTTAGAACTCAAAAACAAGTATGCCATTTGATTACCTACTTGAAAAATATGAATACATATACGCAAAAAAAATTTAAATCGTTGGAGCCGTTTTCTTAAAAATAATTTTTTTATATATAAAATTTTTGTAACATTTTTCAAAAAAAAATTTGAATATACATACATATATTAATATACATTTTAAACTAAAATTTCAAAACAATTCATCAACCCGTTTTTGTAATATTAAGTTTTCAAAAAAAAATTTTGAATCTTTTTTTAAAAATCCAAAATAATTTTTTTTTTTCAAAAAATTTGGTATGCAGTATTATGTATTTATAGGTATATTCTAACAAAGCTTTTGTGCAAAAAAATTTTTTTAAATCGGATGAGCGGTTAGTGAGAAAACCAAAAATCAAAAAACCGTTATATGGCAGGCACCGTTAATAAATGTTTTAGGTGATTTTTTTTCTTACTAAAAGGTACATCATATCTACAATAATACACTGATTTTTTTTAATAAAATCATTGGAGCCGATTTTGTGATAAATAAGCTTTCCTTAACGGTTGTATGGCATGGCAAGCACCATTATTTTTTTAGCTAAAAAAAAATTTCAATTTCCCATCTGGAGAGTTACAAAAAAGCCTTAAGTTCAAAATTTGAAGAAAATCGCTTCAATGGTTTAGGCTGTAGGTTGAGGTACGGACAGACAGACAGAATTGTGCCACCCACTTTTTTCGTGTTCTCTATCATCGTAATGTCATGTTTGATTATTATCTCGAAATTTTTGTTTGGACGAATCCAAAACTTGCCCTATAGTACCTATATCGCAAGTAAAAATGGTCAATAGTTTTAACGTCACTTGACCACTCACCACCCTTATTTTCTTGTTATTGTTTCCATACCTTCAACCAATCCAAAAAATTACATGAAACTAAATCCGTGAACTCAAAACGTGTTCCTATACTTAAGGTGGCGTTACAGTCCGGTGTCGATCTGTGTCTCTGTCAACAAACATCTTCAGCTAGCTAGGCATTTAATCTTTGACCAGGACTTTTGTAGATACAAAAAAAACACCAATTTGTTGAAAGTAATATGTTTATCATGAATATAGAATCGATACATGTATGTATGTATATAACAATCCATCTACATACCGCTGTATCATTATGAAAAAAAGGACAAAACGAAGGCTGGGTGCGACCCAAACTGGTAACTTCCCATTGGTGCCCTCGTAAGCGAGAAGCCCAATGCTATTTTTTTTATTAAAAAATCGTCAGTTCTCGATCTTCGAAAGCTTGTTCAATATGGAATCACCAAAGATTGATTTGCCGATAGGGAGCCGACCGTAAGATTACCTATCTCATCGCGTCCACGCAAAAATTGGATGCCAACTGATAGATTTAGTCAAAACATTTACAAAACTGCTGGTCGGACAAGCTTTATCTGTTCGCAATGGTTAGAAAATGCACTTTTCAGGTTGCATTTTCTGCTAAATGTACCTTTAATATAAGCAACTTCTATAAATGTGGTATTAAATGAAAGCTAAGACTGTCCTCTACACGATAACAATGATCGGACAGACTTTTTTTTGGCTGTTGCGACGAGTACCACCAATTTTAAGATTTTGGACATAAATAAATAAAAAAACAAATTAGGTGGCGATAATATAAATATGGGTTATTAAGCAACACATTAATAAAAATAACTACTAATTTTCAGATTTTATGGAATAGTAAGAATGCAAAAACTATAATAAACAAAAAAATACCTGCAAGACTTGGAACCCAAACTACTATATCAATAATTTAAAAATTATAATCATGCTATACGATATCCATTAAAATCTAATATTTGTTATTTCAGGAAATAAACCGTAGTAACCGGCGTATAATAAAACAGACCTTTAATTCGGATGTTCTTGAAATTCCCTATAAAACTGTGTTGAAACCCAGTGTTGCACTTGGTAAAAGACTTCCCAAAGACGATTGCAAGAATGTTAGTGCAATAACAAGTGGAAGTGATGACAACGAAGAAGATGACTGGGATTCTATGTACGATGATAGTGGCGATTGTCTTGATCCAAAAATAATCCAAGAATTAACGGCGTCTGTGGGTAAAGTTAAGATCGAGTTGCCGAAAATGGATTATTCGGTAATGATTTCGAAGGAAATAGTATATTTTGAATAAGTTAAGTACTAACCAAATTATGCCTAGGCCTACCTTACGAAACAATCGATTCTCAATGATGAGGAGTTTCCCCATGTATTGGAGGTCTCAAATTTTCCGATGGAATTCAAAAATCAAGATTTGCTAATGGTATTTTCGCAATACAAAGAATCAGGATTCGAAATTAAATGGGTGGATGATACTCATGCCTTGGCTGTGTTTAGTAGCTCTCAAGTTGGTAGGTTTTTGTTTTATTTTAATA
The DNA here is from genome assembly GCA_963921185.1 of Dasysyrphus tricinctus. NCBI lineage: Eukaryota > Metazoa > Arthropoda > Insecta > Diptera > Syrphidae > Dasysyrphus > Dasysyrphus tricinctus. The sequence continues at coordinate 183,349,907 of OY992532.1, forward strand.
GAATACGGTTGGTAGCTAGAACATAAAACAAAAATTTAAATTTGATTTAAAGCTGCTGAAGTCCTAGCAATGGGACATCCATTTGTGGTTTTAAAACCATTGGCGGAAGCAACAGTGGAATCTCGTCTAAAGGCAAAGAAATGCTCTGCATCATTACAGCCCTATAAGCCTAGACCAGAGACTTGCGCGGCTCTTGCTCGCCGCTTGGTCACTGGAGCACTGGGTGTTCGCCTAAAAACTGCCCCCCAAGAGAGAGAAAATGAAAAAAGAGTACTTCGCGAAGCCAAAGGTATGTATAAATATAATTATTTATTTATTCCTTCCCAATTTTAAATTGTCATTGTTTTTGTTTTTTTTTATAGAACGCAAGTTGTTAGCAGCCAAACAGCGTGATGAAGCATGGGAAAGCTAAAACTAAATTCAAAAGTCTGTGACCACAGCAAGCAGCCATTCTTCCTTAAAGGACATGTTTTAAAATTTATGTTTTGCATTGGAATATTGTGTTTTGTTAGTATTTAAGAAAAATATTTTAATTGCATATGTAAGACTCTAAGAGTGCAATAGTGGCATCATCCTTTACGTTTATTGGTTTACATATATGTTTAATTATTAATTTAAGTGATTATTGGAAACAAAAAATACTAGTAAAAGATGAATGTAAATCCAAACACTTTCAATATTATAATAATGCAATATTTTATATCAATTATGCGAATAAGATATTGATTAATCATATACAGAGAGAAACAAAAAGAAATATATATACATATACATTGATGAATATTTTTAATAAAGTGTATTTATTTAGAAGAAAATGTTTTTTTTTTTGTTTTTAAACATCTTTCTACCACTATAAATAACAATTTTTCACCCGACCAAATTTGTGTTCACCTGGAATTTTAAAAGTTATTATGAGTTTCTCCCGAAGTTCTCATCCCTAAACAAAACACTTCCGCGATAAGCACCAGTAGATGTCCGTTGTTTTTCTTTCGTTCGCCCCCAAAAAAATAAGTGAAAATATTTGCTCTTAATAACAATTCATTTCGCCAACAGTGAGTAGCTGAGTAGTTGGCTTAATTTAGTTGTAGTTAATTTAAACGAGGAAATGCATAAAAAAGGCATGTTTTTTTATCATCGGGATCTGGATCTGGATCTTCTTTTAACACGTGTTACAAAAACAATTTTAGAAAATTTCCCATTATTTTGTTTTTGTATTACGTGTAAAACTTAATCCAGATCCCGATGATAATAAAACACGCCTAAACACTCATATTGCCCATCCAATACATACAGCTTTACTAGGCGTGTTTTATTCATCATCGGGATCTGGATCTGGATTAACTTTAAACATGTGTTACAAAAACAATTTTGAAAATTTCCCATTATTTTGTTTTTGTATTACGTACAAAAGTTAATCCAGATACAGATCCCGATGAAAATAAAACACGCCTAGTAAAGCTGTATGTGTTGGATGGGCAATAGGAGTGCGTGTACGCATTTCCTCGTTTAAATTAAAAGTGAACAAAAGAAACTTCATCCCGGCCTCGCATTCTGTACTTATATCCACTTAGTTCAGGAGCGGCCATGTTTATCGCCTTTAAATAATCGGAGTTCTTTGTGTTTTTATTTATTATTTATTTATTACTAGCTGACCCACCCGGCTTCGCTCGGCTAGAAATATCTTAGTTTCATATTAATTACTTAAATGAAATTAATTTTTGAAATATGTATGTATATAAAACTGAGAGAAAAAACAATGTTAGCTTAAATCTCAAAAAATGTTGTTAATAAATATTTAATTTTGAAAATATGTAATAACATGAACAAAACAAAAGATATTCATCTGTATATATACAGGGTGTCCCGCACCTGAGTGGAAGTATCTTAGGGTGTGGTTCCTGGGTATATTCTAAGAAAAAAATTGTATGGGGGGAAAGTTGTATCTCCCATCCCTGAGGCAAAGGGGGCAGTTTCTGAAAAATTGACTTAAAATGCCAAAAAAAACATATAAAATCAACGAAAACACATCTAATAATGTGCTATAATTTTTTTGAAAGCTAATACTCCATTCTTGCATTTGGTTTTTAGATCAAGTTGTTTAAGCAAATAGTTTTTGAGAAATTAAATTTCAAAGTCAAATTTGTCTAAAAAAATTCTCAAAAACAAAGATAGATTTTTACATTTGGTTTCCGGTAATGGACTAAAAATAAATGAGCGCAATGAATATTGAACACAAAATACGTAAAATTTTGAAAAATATCGACTTAAGAAGAAAAAGTCACAATTTTTTTAAACAAATTTGACTCCGGTTGTGGATTGCAAAACTTTGATTTGTTTAATAGCCTTTACTGGAACTTTCGACGCCTATACTTTTTTTTTTGCTATTACTCACACCCAAAATTTGCTGTGTGCTCTCGGTCTAAAATTTATATCCGAACATTGGTCAAAATTATCGTAGCTACAATTTTAGCAGCAAAAAATATTGATGTCAATGACTTAAATTGGACGATTCAAAATCAAATTCCGGGAGAATTGCATTCTTACAAATCGATCAATTACGTTGTTAACGAAGATGAAGTCGTCAGTTTACCAGTTGATTTCGTTCACTCTTTGGATTTCCCTGGCATGCCGCCTCATCATTTGCGCTTTAAAATTGGATCTGTCATCATAATGCTACAAAATCTTCATACACCGAAACTGTGCAATGGAACCCAACTTATTGTGACGAAGTTAATGAACAATGTGATAGTGGCAAGAATTTTGAAAGGGCCATTCAAGGAAGAAGAATGGCCTATCCTCGAGTTGGGAAACCATCCTCACTTTTCATTTACGCTCCGGAGCAGAAAACAAAAAACGTTGTGTATATCATGCAGCCTTAAATTTAATGCTATCATTGTTGTATTTTTTTTTTTTTTTTAATTTTATATGAACGATTTGCATTATTTGCTTTTTGGCGTTTTTCGTTTTCCCATTTAATGCATAAGTGAACAATAAGGACGGTTTACCCACTCGCGAACATCCAACATAAAGTTGTCCGTGAGAAAAAATTGGAAGCTCTAAATTTATACCACATACTTGCAATGACTGACCTTGTGATTTGTTAATTGTTATAACAAACTCAAGACGAATCGGTAATTGCAAACGCTTGAATTCAAATGGCAAATCAGAAGGAATCGGAATTAGTACATCTTCCCCCTTATACTTTCCAATTAAAATAGTTGCTTCGATAACATTGTTCATTAATCGCTTTACTGCTAATCAGCCTTTGGTAGGGGTGAAGGGCTAAAATATTCTAGGTCCCCTTTTTTATTTTCAGGGTTATAACCTCTTTAATTCATTTTTAGAAAATTAGACATGATGCTCAGTCATTTTCGCTAAGCATAAACACCACAATCTTGACGGTCCGAACCATTTTACGTGAACCTTATCATGCCTTTTTTGGAGATTTTCAGAAAAATAAAAAATCAACAAATAAAGTCTCCACAAAAACGCCGAAAGGGCTTGCTTAAAAAGCTAAAACAATGGGTCCTATTTATCGGATCACCAAGATTAAAGTCTTGAGACTTAGGGGAAATGACAGAGCACAAATTCCTATTTTTTAAAAGTGAATTGAAGCGTTAATGACCCTACAATATAAACCAAGCTAGTTTGAAACCCCCAACAAAGGCTGAAAAAAAACCGCCAGACTTTTGTATTCGATATCACGATATATAATCCCTCATACTCCGAATTTGGTTATATATCCACTCCCAAAATTTACTGTCGGCTCTTGGTGTAAAATGAACAATCAAAAAATATATGTAGATTATGATGTTTTTGTCTTACCAATATCCGGAATACTATCTTCACACTCCTCTTTTTTTTTATTTACTTGTTTGGCCATTCTGATGTACTGAATACCGAATTAAAAAAAATCAACCCGAGTTAATGTCCGTAGATTACAATCTTATTTCAATTTAATTAAATCAGTTTAAATTAAATTGACAAATTGAAAATAATTTTCTATGATTACATGAAAAACACTTATGTTGATAAATGACAAACCGCTTTACCAAACCGCTTCTAACCAAACTTCACAAAAAAACCATCTTCAATGAATAGCTTACTTTATAAAAATAAATTGAAAAAATCGACCCATCCAATCTCGAGTTATTAAATTGACAAACTGAAAATAATTTTCTATAATTACAGTAAACACATTTGTTATGTTGATAAATTGCAAACCGCTATACCGAATTGTGACCAAACTTCACAGAAACCTTCCTAGACATTATCAGAAGACCCTTTCAAAATAATTTTTATTAATTTAAAAAAATGCACCAAAAATGCATTTCACGGTTTTCCCTTTACCTATTTTTAACCAAATTTCAAAAAAAGACCATCCTCAATATGATAGCTAACTTTATAAAAAAAAATTGAAAAATTCGGCCCAGCCATTCTCGAGTTTATCTGGTCCGAACATAAGGCAACTTATTTTTATATATAAGATGTGTGCTTTATAAAAGGTAAATAATTTAAGCAAACTTAACTAATTGACCTCTAAGAGTCATCTTAAGAAAGTCTAATAAATTCGGCTGGTCTTACAGGCATATAGTTAAAATTATTATTGGGCGTGTTTTATTATCGTCGGGATCTGGATCTGAATTAAGTTTTACACGTAATACAAAAACAAAATAATGGGAAATTTTCTAAAATTGTTTTTGTAATACGTGTTAAAAGAAGATCCAGATCCAGATCCCGATGATAAAAAAACACGCCTATTATTAAAAAGAAAGCTTAGTTTTGATAATTGAGTAACAGTAAACTCATGCTATAAAAATAACCTTTATAATACAAAAAAAATCGAAATCGGACCTTTTTTGTGTTAACCATATTTCACCCTATAGATATGTAGCTAAATCTCGAAAAACGTCTAGCCCTTACCCCATCCTCTAAGTAAACCCTTTCAAACCTAACAAAAAATCTGATAACATTTTCTTGTTTTTACTCCATTTCACCCTACAAATAGAATTTTTCAACAAAATTTTAGCCCTAAAGCGATCCTCTTTAAATAGCCTTTGAAACACCATAAGAATTTTTGAAATCGGATGTGTAGTTTCTGAGATTAGCCCTCACAAACAATCAAACAAACAAAGTAAGATTAGAGCTTTAATGCAAATACAAGATACATATAAGGTCTGTTTCTTTACTTTTGGGATAAAGTTTGGGAAAAAGTTTGGGATTGAGCTTTCTGGTGTTGTTGTTGTAATGTTTAACCAGAAACGAAAAGTAAAGAAACGCATTTGGGATGTTTCTGGTTTGTTGCGGTTTAAATTTCCTATTTAACTTCATTGCTCGTTGGCTCCACCGCATACAAGGTTATACAATTTCTGTTATTTTTACATGCACTGATCATGTTGGGCTCTATTAAAAGAACACAGACAAATATTTTACTTTATATTTGCCTCCAATGTATCATTTTCATTTTATTTTATTAAATTAACCCATTTTATGTACGCTACTTGAAAAATTTAATTTAAAATTTTTCGATCAGCTGATTTCTTATTTGACAAGAAAGAAAGTGCAGTAACTAAAATGTTCGGGTAGATTCTTGCTGGAGGGGAAATGAAGAAAAGTCAAAAGCTCTGGCATTTTCGTGCCAGAAAATAGTAAAGAAACACATTTTGGGTAGATTTGGGATACTTCGGGATCCCACGGGCGAGTAAAGAAACAGACCTATAATCTTGCAGTCAACGCTTTGAAAATTTATTTCAAATTTTAAAGTGACATTTAAAGGATATTTTCTTTCTTATAATGCATTTATCTGTAAAAAGGTTTCTTTCTTAGACCTATATTACACGATACTTCTTTGCGTCTGACTCTTCCAATTTTCATGAGTTGGAAGGAGAAAAAACATCGGATTTCACCTTCGCACTCATTGAATTTTGACAAGTCAGACGCAAAGAATCATCGTGTAATAGGGGACTTATATACAATCTTTTATACAGTAGATGACGGATATAGGAAAGTCAAAAAATGCAAAGAATTTGTTTCTTATGTCCATAGAAGAAGAAGTAAAGGAAGTGGTGTATATCACACACTGATCTCTATTGGTGAATGGAGTCACGGCACCTAGCAGTCAGCGCGTGAACCCTATGTGGGGGATACATTTTTTTTCATTTTCACATTCAATGTATTTCCCATAAGAGAAAACCAAAAAAAGGTCTGAAAAACATTGCTTTTGCTTATTAATTTTCTATGAACACGTATTTATTTTATAGTTGCAATAGAAAAAGAATTTATGTGAGTTAGTTAATCAAGAAGAATATGTATCAAAACTTATGTATAACTTCCTATATTTTGCAGATGAAAAATGTAAACAAACCTGCATTGTTGTTGTTGCTTTCCAAAATGGATTCATGTCGTGAGCATATTTGGTGTCATGTGCGTAGACAGGGAAGGGGTTTGATAGATAAGAGTCAATTATGAAGATTTTTATATTAAGGGTATTCATACAACAGCGTAAAGTCATCGTAAAGGTTGTAAACTTTAAAACTTCGTAATTCTGTCAGAATTTGTATGGAAAATATGACAGATTTACGAAGTTTACTACTTTACTTCGATTACGATGACTTTACGCTGTTGCATGAATACCCTTATTATAAATATATTTTACTACTGTTTTCTAATAAGTAAAAGTTTACGTCACCGAAACTTTGCAGTAATGTTTTTATGAAGATGTAGGTATAAAGTATTTCTATATATTTATGTATTGCGTTTGTGTATTTGTATTCCTGAGAAAAAAAGGAGTACAAATATTTGTACACTGTTTGTGCAACAGATCAAAACAATATATTTTGTGTTTAGAAACTAGCGAAGCTCATGGGGTTAATAACACCCTTTCTTGAATAAATAAAATTTTGCGTTTAATTTTTTACAATTCTTTTTTTCAAAATGTGTACCCTCCAAAAATATCAGAAAATAATAACACTTCAATCGTGCCTGCGTCTTTTGTTAATGCCGCATTTACACGATTGGAGAACTGGCAATATAATGACCAAAACAATAACAGAAGAATGGACAGATTAATTATTTTTGTCATTATACTGGCAGCTTTTCACCAGTCGTGTAAATTCGGTATAACGAAGAAGCATTTAAAATATTTACATACTTCCAAACCAAAAAATTCTGTACGTAGGTAAAAGTACTTGATTTTTTTTTGTAATTAAATTGGTAAATATATATGCAAGACATTTTCAATCCAAACAAAAATTTTGACATGTATTTGAAAATCTTCATTTCCAATACAAACATAATTAACGAAGAAAAAAAAACTGTTCATGTTTTAAATAATCTTGGCTACGTCTCTGCGCTGCTTTTTTCTCAAACGACTAATTGGTGTTGTTGTTTCTCGTTGTAGAGATAGTTTGTTTACATTTTTCATCTTAAATTTAAAGCATTTGAGGCGTCAGTTTTGATTTATTTTTTGCTAGATTTGTAAACTTACATATTTTGTTATTCTATTGCAATCATAAAAGTTGTATCCGTTTATATAAAAGTAATTAGAAAAAGTAACATGAATATGACTCTCTTTTGCTTTTTTTCTTATGGGAAATACATTGGACGTCAAATTGGAAAAAATTGTATCTCCCAGATAGGGTTCATGTGCTGAAATGCAGGTGGTGTGGAAAGCAACTTACCAGGTGTCAATAATACACTGGATAGTGTATTCCTTATAATAGGCTTGTTCCAAACCGACTTTCAAACAGTTTGAAACCGTCCGAAGTCGTTCCACACTTGAAAAATTGTACTGGTCCGCACCAAATCTGGCGGTCTGAAACTGTTTGAAACTGTTTGGGACTAAACCAAGGAACAGGGTTAATGTATAACAGTTTTTTTGCTTCCATTTGAAGATGACAATTAGGTGGTCGGCTTCATAATTTGACGTCTGAATTACACAAAAAAAAAGTATTTTCCAGATAGGGATGTGCGATATTGAAACAACATCGATTTCAACATCGAAGACCAAACATCGATGTCAGTTAATATCGAACCGAAAACATCGTTGCTACTTAACATCGATGTTTTTTTCAGGTGTTTTTGTTTAAGTTTTTTGTTTGCCCATAGCAAAAAATGCATCATGCTATGCTCTAATTTATTTTTGCTTTCAAAATTTCTGGTGCCGGCTATTTTTTCTTAAGTTTTTTAAAATCGATTTAAGTTTTTATACAAATGAAAAATATGAAGTCATAAGCAAGGTATTTTAACTTTAAACTCGATATTGCAAAATAATTATGCCCAGAAGCTTGTGTGCTAAAACCGCGTGTAAGCGGTATCTTTCTAGGCATCAATGATTTTAATGGATAAAATGTGAAAATCGATGTTAAAATATGTATTTTGCACTAATAAATATCAACAAATTTAATAAAATCAATATTGCAAGGCAATTCATGTTGTTAAGCTGTTTTGTGTGCCCTTTTTGAAATCCGATATTTCCAAATCTTGTTTCACACGAACGTGTGCGCAAGAACTTGCATGGTGTAAACTACGTGTTGCTGACCATCGATAATTTAAATTCGTGAAAATCGATATTAAATATGCATTTTGCAGTAATATTTCAAGGAATTTTGTGTTAACTGTTTTCTGTGGCTTTTTGGAATATATCGATATTGCAAGACACGAAGCTGTGTGCAAAAATTTGCATTGGTGTAAATTGGGTCTTTCTGAACATCTATTATTTCAATGCGTGGAAATCGATGCTAAAATTTGTATTTTGCAAAATATATCGTCCACAGATTTTATAGAAGCAATATTGCAAGTATTTCATGTGTACATTGTTATCTAACGATATATATTGCAAAATATTTTTACTTACAAAAGTGTGTACAAATACTTGTATGGTTTAAAATGCGTCTTGCTGAGCATCGATGATATTAATGCTTGAAGATCGATGTACAAATATTTCTTTTGCACAAATAAACACAAAACAAATTTTATGGATACAAAATTGATAGGCACTTCATGTGTAAACTTATATATCTGTGCCTTTTTGCACATCGGAAGTTTCGTTGTGGTTCTGAATTTTTCAATTTGGTTTGAAAGATCCTTTGATAATTTCCTTTTTCAAAAAATTCCAAATGTTACAGATAACTTGAAAACTATGAAAGTCACTCCATCTAGATTTTACTAGCAGAATCAATCATTTTCGTACTAACTTTTTGTTTGTTTTTTAAGCCGATGTTTTGGATGTTAATATCGATGTTGCAAAACATCGAAATCTTTATTATCGATTTTCTAATATCGATTAAAATCGCTCATCCCTATTTCTAGATGTGTATCTGAAGAAAGGGAAACAGACCATGATATGAAAATATAAGCTTTTGTGGAAGTTTGTTTTATTATTTATTATCTTTAAGTTATTCACTGTGTGCATTTGGTATATTTTTTTTTAGTATAATTACATAGTGGAATGAGATAAATCATTGGGCCTGCACACACGGGATGATTTCTGCCGGCAGAAAACAGAGTTTATAGGAGAGGGAAGTGAAATGCGCGGTATGAAGTGGCATAAGATCTTCTACCTTGTTTGGAGTGGAAGAACGAAGTAGAAAACTAATACACACATAACTTTCTACACACTGAGGTCTGCATAAAATACTAACACAATTAAAAGAGGTACATGTATACATTTTTTCTGCCAGAATAATTCATCCCGTGTGTGCTTGAAGTGGAGTATTGAAGCAGATTTCTACCAGGCAGATATCATCCCGTGTGTGCAGGCCCATTGAATAACTATGATGAGGAGGATGCGATTGCATATTCTGCGTTTTTTTTTTAAATGATTTTACCTCCTTGTCACACTCTCTACGTTTGTTACTCCGTTTCATTTACTAATTAGGAATGAATTTAAATTATGAACACAACAAATGTTAGCAAACAGATCTCGGGGGGTGAAACGAACGGAGATTTGATGTCTGTTTAATGGATTATCTTTGTATTGCATGTTATACAGTTATACTGGTATACAAAAAAGTGGTCAGCTTCATAATATAACAATTCTTCAAATGGAAGCAATATTTTTGTATCGATACACTATCCAGTGTATTATAGAGATCAGTGATATCACATATACAGTGTACGTGAGTGAAGCAGAGAATATGAAATAAAGAAGTCAATCCTCAGCTGTCAATTTGATTTGCCTACAAGCTGGAAGCGAACAGCTGATGTATTAGATTTGCAAAGTATTAGTGAAAAGCAGTGCAAAACGCACACATAGAAACAACTAGTCATTCAGCACATCATTCAGCACAGGTCTTGTTGTTGTTGCAATTTACATCTATTTCTTCGACACGAAATGAAATTACAAATACAACAATGTAAACAAATGGGTTTTGGGGGGTGAAACGTACGAAGGATTGGCTTCTTTATTTCATATTCTCTGGAGTGAAGCAGCAAGAATTGAAAAAAAAAAACAAATTGAGATTCATCTGTCATTTTGCCGAGCTGAAAGGAAGTGTTTTGAAATTTCAATTTGTTAAACAAGTGAAAAAAGTTTATTTAAACTAAATAAAAAAGTGAAATAAAAGTTAGAATATGGAATACTATCAATAATTTATTTAAAAAATATAAAACAGCACGTTGAATTGAGTAGTGGACTGTATTTTTATAGAATGTTTCTTTATTTAACAATATTTAAAAACTTAACTATTTTATACAAAAAAGCTAATTAGAATGAAAATTATAAATTAAACAAATGACAAGAAAATAAAATAAAATAAAAGTATGCTAGATAAATAATGTGAGTGAAAAGTATTTTGTAGAAGCAAGTAGCTTCAACATTCCGCCCGCCTTGAACGGATAGTGAAATCAAATTTGTTTTGAATATTTATCTTAAAAGTCATCTGTGATAGAAATAAGTTGGGCTATTTTCACTATAGGACGCATAAATTCTCCATCAGCTGTCTTGATTGAAAAAACACGTACCTTCCCGTCAGATCCAGGATGCACTTTAATTATTCTTCCAAGCTTCCATTTTGTTGGGGGTAACTTCTCGTCCCGTAAGACAATTAAATCTCCTATATTGAAGTTAGGAGTTTTTCGATTCCATTTTGAGCGCTGTTGAAGATGTAACAAATACTCATCACTCCATCTCTTCCAAAATTGTTCTCTCTAACTTGAGATAAGTCGCCATCTAGTCAACAAGCTTCCTCTGAAATTATTGATAGCAGGTTCAGGTATAATTTTTAATGGCTCGCCTATTAAGTAATGTCCAGGTGTTAATGCTTCATAGTCATCGATATCTGAAGAACTAGGGCAAAGTGGTCTTGAATTGACACAGGCTTCAATTTCTGTCAACAGCGTGTAGAATTCTTCGAAAGTCAACAGATTTTCTCCCTGTATGCGACGAAGATGAAATTTGACGCGCTTGACAGCAGCTTCCCAATAACCGCCCATGTGAGGAGCAGCTGGAGGGTTGAAATGCCAGGTAGTACCATCTTCTGCTAAGTATTTTGCTAGATGTTCATCTTTGATTGCGTGATCGAAAAGAATTTTCAATTCCTTATCAGCACCGACGAAGGTGGTTCCATTATCACTATAAAGTTCCTTACAGTGACCACGGCGAGATACAAAACGTTTGAACACAGCTATAAATGTTGATGATGATAAATCGCTTGCGAGTTCAATATGCATAGCTCCTGTTGACATGCATATAAAAATTGCTATATAAAATCGAAGTGAAACTGGGCCAGCAAAGTCCACTCCGGTGCGAAGAAAAGGTCGACATGCTTCGACTCGAGATCTTGGTAGGTCACCCATTAATTGCTGCTGGACAATCGCAGTGTGTCTACGGCATTTGACACACTTCCTGTATACCTTACGCAGAACTTTACGAGCTCCAATGACCCAAAAACGACTCTGAAGTGTCACAAGCATTGCTTGAGGACCACCATGTAATGTCGTGCGGTAGTGTATGTCATCGCAAATAAGGTATGCAAGTCTTGATGAAGAATGAAGAACAATTGGATGTTTTTGGTTAAATTCTAAGGTTGATTTAGCTAACCTTCCGCCAACTCTGATCAGTCCTTTATTATCAAGAAAGATATTAAGACTTATAAGTTTGCTTGATTGCTTGATAGGTTTCTTGGATAGAAGACATTTGATGTCATTAGCAAAGTGATGTTTTTGGGTGATTTTAATCCAAATGTTGAATGCTTCTTCCAATTCATCAGGTTGAAGATTTTGTTTATAGTGTAGAGGAGTAACTAATTGCTTTTTACGAATCTTAACTGCTTGTCGAATTTTACTGATATATCTCAGTATATAGGCTGTAACACGCATGAGCTTCTTTATATTTGAGTAGCGATCAGCTAATTCCCATATGACTGGCACTTCAAAACTGCTAAACAGATTGATAGATTCCGCTCGTTGATCCAGATTTGTAGCAAAAACTTGTTGTACTGGCCAAAATTGTTCTTCTTTTTGAAGCCAAGTCGGGCCATGCCACCAAAGTGTATGACTAGATAAATTTTGTGGCAATACACCTCTTGTTGCACAATCGGCTGGATTGTCTGATGAAGGAACATGGAACCAACGTTCAGGTGGCATGGTTTGTTGGATTTCTGAAACACGGTTAGCAACGAACGTGCACCATTTTCCAGGCTGTTGACGAATCCATGCAAGTGCCACTGTCGAGTCTGTCCATCCATAAACGTTTGTAATATTGGATTTCATAACGGTTTTGACGTGTCCAATCAATTGAGATAGCAGTAGAGCTCCACACAGCTCCAAGCGTGGGAGTGACAGTGTGTTTGATTTCAGCGGAGCGACCCTTGTCTTTGCAGTAAATAAACATAAAGAGATGTTCCCATCAGGAGCGATTGTTCTAGCATAAACGACAGCAGCATAAGCAGACTGAGAGGCGTCTGCAAAGCCATGTAAATCTGTGACAGCGTTTGGAATCCCTGCACCGACCCACCTCGGAAGTTTGATTTCTGCAAGGGAAGTGATTCGGTCCCTATAATTCAACCATTTTTGTTTAAGATCTTGAGGCACAGTTTCATCCCAGTCTACTTTTGGTCTCCATAGAATTTGAAACAACATTTTTGGTATGATTGTGCTTGGAGAAAGTAACCCCAGAGGATCGAATAACTTCGCTGTGTCTGAAAGAAGTAGACGTTTAGTTATGTTTGTTTTATCTATTTCATGAACCTGGACAGGGAATAGAAGATGATCAGATGAAGGATCCCACTGGAGACCAAGTGTTCGAACGCTATTTGCATCAGATAAGTCCAAAGACTGAATGATTTCTCGTTGAACCTCTGGAATGGTTTGCATGAGTGTTGACGAGTTTGAAGACCACTTTCGGAGGTTGAATCCACTCTGACTAAGGATTTTTGTTATTTCTTCTTGTAGGTGACACAAATCAGCTTCTTCATAACAGCCTGTTAATAAGTCGTTCATATAGAAATCACGCAGTATGACTTCTGTTGATAAAGATTGACCTTGATCCTTTGCAGCTTGTTGAAGGCATTTCACAGCAAGGTGCGAAGACGACGCAACTCCGTAAGTCACTGTTAGCAGCCTGTAGTCTTTTATATTTTCAGCAGGAGAATCACGCCAAACAATTCTTTGGTAGTCGATGTGCTTCTTGTCTACGAGTACTTGACGGTACATTTTGGCTATGTCACCACACATAGCAAATCGGTGTGTACGGAATCGAAGCAGTGTTGTGAACAAATCTGGTTGCAGCTGAGGTCCTATCATCTGTGAGTCGTTTAGTGAAAATCCAGAATTGGTACGGCAAGATGCGTTGAAAACAACTCGCAGCTTAGTTGTCGTACTTGTGTCTTTGATAACAGCTCGATGTGGCATGTAGTAGTGCTTACCTGGTGTTGGTGGTTCGTGAACTTCTTCCATATGTCCTAGTTGAAGGAATGCATGAATGAAATCCTTGTACTGGTTGAAGAGATCTGGATCTTTAACAAAAACCTTTTCCATTCGAAGTAGAGCACGTACGGCAGCATTGCGTGAGTTCCCCAAAGGACATTCAGGCCTGAATGGTAGTTGGACAACATAACGGCCATCTTTCTGTCGATAATGAGTGTCTTCGAAGAATTTCTCACACAACTTCTACTCGATAGTAAGGTGTTTTTTATCAGGTAGCGATTCTACTTCCCAGAATTTAGAAACAGCTTTCGTCAGAGCAGTGTCGCTATACAAACAAATTGAAGACAATGTGTTAATCGAAGGCGTTGAATCTTCGATTTTCCCTTGAAGAACCCATCCTAGAGCAGAGTTCTGGGCGATAGGAGTACCGATAGGGCCTTTGATTAGTCCAGCATAAAGAAACTGTCCTAGCTCATCTGATCCTAGTAGAACATCAATTGCAGCGGGTGTGTGGAAGTAGGGATCTGCCAGTTTAAGACCATTGATATGAGGCCAGTTGAAATCTTGAATTTTTACTGGTGGAAGATTGCTTGTAATTTTGTTCAAAATTTGAGCATTAATTGTTGTTGTGAAACTTCTATCAGCTGAAGACAAGGTAAGTCGCACTTCACCTTTCGAAGACCCAGCTGCTGTAGCTCCTATTCCTTCAATTGCTGTTGTTGATGACCTTCGCTTTAGTTGCAGACGTTGGACACAGCTCTCGCTGATGAAGAAAGCATGAGACCCATTGTCAAAAAGTAACCTAGCTGGCTGGTATCTTTGAGACCTGTCCATGACTTGAACCAAAGCAGTTCCCAATAAAACGTGATGATTTGAATGCGAAGCGTACGAAGGTGTGGAATTTGGAGTCGACTGAGATGGGACATTGGAGATTTGTTGTCCACTATGTAACATTGTGTGGTGCCGTAGATAACAGACTCGGCAGGTGTTAGTGCTTGATGGGCAATCTCTTAAGTTGTGACCTATTCCCAGGCAATTGACGCATAATTTATTGTTTTGAGCGAATGAGACTCGTCTTGGGACATCTAAGGCACGAAATTTGTCACAGCTATATATAAGGTGTTTATCTGAGCAAAATGGGCATTTGCTTTTTGGAAAACCTTGACGTTTTTCAGTTGTTCCGATGTGAAAAGAATTAGAAGGTTTCTGTTTACTTTTTCCTTGTTGAGGTTTTCCAATGAGCTGGTGAGAATTGATTGCATCCAACGATCGGCATCTAGTTTCAAGGAAAGTAATGAGAGTCTCGAAGTCAGCTATTTTGTTGTAGCTTTGTGACAACTCCCATTGTTTATGGGTTTCGATGTCAAGTTTACTTATGGTTAGATGTACTAACCAATCATCCCAATTTGTAACGGGTCTTCCTAGTGCTTTAAGGGATCTAAAATGTTCTTGAATCTGGTCGATGAGGGTTTTGATTGCTGTAGAGGATTCATTTTCTATCTTCTTTAATGCAAAAAAGGCTTGGAAATGTGAATCTACTATGATGCGTTCCGCATCGTAGCGCTTTTTCAGGAGTTCCCAAACTTCGCCGTTGTTGTTGTTGGTTATGCGAAATCCTTTGACCACCTGGAGAGCAGGTCCTTGCAGGCTAGATAGCAAAAAGTGTAGTTTTTGAGCACTAGAAAGTGAGACCTCACCATGAACGAGGGAACTGAATTGATCTTCGAAAGGTTTCCATTCCTTTGGATTCCCATCAAACGTGGGTAGGCGCATAGGAGGAAGATGAATGTCCGCTCGAACAGCGCGTGGTAGCTGGTCTGCTCTAACACTGTTTGTTGTTGTTGCTTTTACGGTGTTGGAAGCACGAGTAAAATTTGTTAGTGCTTCTCGATACCATTGTTCTCCTTGATCTCTTGCAACTTCCTCATCCAATATTGTTTTTTCAGAACATGTTGATTCCACTGCTTCTTGAGCGAGATCGAATTTAATCCATTGCTCTTTGAGAATGGAAATGCAGGAATCCAATTCAGCAGCATCCAAAGTTTCGGCCTTTTTGCTATGAACCAAAGACCTTTCAATTGCATTGCGAGCAACATTTCGTTTTGCAGAGGTGCTCATCGTCAGGGGATAAGCGTTTCCAGAAGAAGCTTCGAGAAAATGTTAGCTTGAATTGTATTTTCAAGCGAAATGTATGTTATTATATAATTTATATATTTGGCGTAGAAGGACCAAAATGTTGAATTGAGTAGTGGACTGTATTTTTATAGAATGTTTCTTTATTTAACAATATTTAAAAACTTAACTATTTTATACAAAAAAGCTAATTAGAATGAAAATTATAAATTAAACAAATGACAAGAAAATAAAATAAAATAAAAGTATGCTAGATAAATAATGTGAGTGAAAAGTATTTTGTAGAAGCAAGTAGCTTCAACACAGCATGTGGTGGCTACGTTAAATCATCTAAAAACGCCTATACTAAGGAGTATACAAACATTTTATTTTACAAGTTAATTTTGTCTGATATTTTCATATAAAGTAACGTGAAGTGATGTTATTTAGGTAAATAAATTATCTAAGAATACTTTAAAATTAAGATTTCATCGCAATTTGCTATAAAAATAACAAATTTGTTGAAAACAAAAATATACTTTTATCCAGTGATTTCGTTGAGACTCATCTGTCAAATGAGAAATTCTCGCACAGAGTCGATCTAGTTTTTGTTGGTGGTGGCAAGGCGCTCAAATCCGTTTAGCGCCCGTAGTGCAGAGTTATTTTTTAACGCTTTCAATAAAATATTTTTAAAGGGGTAACAGCAGACCCCTATTTATCTTGTTGGATTTGTATCTTCACCAAGAAGTGTTTATTTCGGTTTAAAAATACGCCACCATAAAAAACATCACCTTATTAAGTAGAATATGAGAGAAAACTTACCTGTGAAAAGAAAAATTTGTGCACAGTATTATAGGCGTTCTTATATGATTTAATGCAGCACCACATGTTTTTTATATATTTCTTATCAATAAATTTTTTCAAAGTATTCACTTAACTTCCATTTCACTTTTTTATTCAGTTCAATAGGCTTTTTCACTATTTTTATGATTTAAAATCTCTGTACACTTTTCTACAGCTCGGCAAAATGACGGAAGCATCTCATTTGTTTTTTTCTTTTTTTTAAATCTGACTTCCTTTGGGCGCCCCAGCCTTCAGCCGTGTAACTGCACTGCGACTCTGGGGCAGTGCATTTGTGTTTGTGTAACTCACACTATTTTGAAAAATGCTTCACTGTTTCCACCAGAGAATATCAAATAAAGAAGACAATCCTTCGTACGTTTCACCCCCCAAAACCCATTTGTTTACATTGTTGTATTTGTAATTTCATTTCGTGTCGAAGAAATAGATGTGAATTGCAACAACAACAAGACCTGTGCTGAATGACTAGTTGATTCTATGTGTGCGTTTTGCACTGCTTTTCACTAATACTTTGCAAATCTAATACATCAGCTGTTCGCTTCCAGCTTGAAGGCAAATCAAATTGACAGCTGAAGATTGACTTCTTTATTTCATATTCTCTGCTTCACTCACGTACACTGTATATGTGATATACACCACTTCCTTTACTTCTTCTTCTATGGACATAAGAAACAAATTCTTTGCATTTTTTGACTTTCCTATATCCGTCATCTACTGTATAAAAGATTGTATATAAGTCCCCTATTACACGATGATTCTTTGCGTCTGACTCTTGTCAAAATTCAATGAGTGCGAAGGTGAAATCCGATGTTTTTTCTCCTTCCAACTCATGAAAATTCGAAGAGTCAGACGCAAAGAAGTATCGTGTTATATAGGTCTAAGAAAGAAATTCTCTGGTTTCCACGATATGCCAGTTCCTTTACGGCTAGTCGCGCACATGCAACTGCTACTGCAACAAAACAGTTTAGTCACAAGTTGACCGATGAGCGCGCACATGAGCAACTCCTCAAGCAATCACAACGAACCTAACCAACACACCGATAATGTTTATTCTAATTTTCTACCCCATACATACAAAGAAAAATATTATCGCCTTTGTCCTATTCTTTTGCTCAGCAAATACAAGAAAAGATAAATTTGTTCTCTTTCGCACAGAGAACATAACTCACTTTGGAAAGAACAAAATTCAACCATGTGGTAAAATAGCTGCAACTATTTGGTTGCATGTGCGCGCAGTTACATATTATTTTATATGACACAAATTGGAAAACCGATTTCAGGCAATCGTCCAGTTTGTAGCAAAACACAAACTGAAAAGTTGCTCGAATCGACGACTGAATAGTTTCTGCATGTGCGCGCTGTCCCATATGAGTCAATAGGATTCATTTTTGCAACCAAACAGTTGCGAAACTGAAAGTTGCATGTGCGCGACTAGCCTACTTCTTCTTCTTTGCTTATGTCCGTGTTTTCATATTATAAAAGATTAGGCGTGTTCAGGAAAATGAGATCTCAGTGTCAAAAACTGAGCAAGGGAATCCAATATTTTCTTTCCTCAGTTATTTGACAGCAACATTTCTGAGTCCTATATTACACGATGATTCTTTGCGTCTGACTCTTGTCAAAATTCAATGAGTGCGAAGGTGAAATCCGATGCTTTTTCTCTTTCGCACTCATGAGAATTCGAAAAGAGTCAGACGCAAAGAATCATCGTGTAATAGAGGTCTCAGGAATCCGTTCACGGGACCGAAATTGCTGAGGGCTCTGAGATATCGTTTTCCTGAACTTGCCTATTGTATATAATGCTATGTTTCCACCAAAGGTTTATCTCAGTTCAGATTTAATAAATTTATTTGGTGTTTCCACAAAGCACAAAACGATTTAAAAAAGATTTACTTTGACAGCACCTTTAAAAATGCAAATGGTGTTTCATTTTGTCATATCAAGAGAAAGTGAGATAGAATGTTTCATTTGTGTAGAACTGAATTCAGCTATGAAGAATAGGTTAGTTCGATTTGTAAAAGTATTTGTCCTAGGAAGGTTTAACAAGATTAATTTCTAAATCTCCAAGATTTAAGAAATATATTTGTATGGTCTATATTAGATAATGTATCTTTCCTTTCCTGATTGTCGAATATATGTAGCTCTTCGTACTTATCTTTAACTTCAACGTCGATTGATTTCTTATTTATGTAAGAAAATTGACTTTGTCAAAAACACAAGGCAACCATCGTGATTGTTTTTTTGTTCAGAAAAGCACCAGAGTCCAAAATAGACAAAGTTTTGTATTACTATATGTTCCCACCAAAACGAAATCTGAGATTTCAGCTGAAAAATTTGGAGTTCTTGACTTGGTGCAGCGGGATTTCATTAAGATTTCCTTGAAATCTAGAGTTTTCATTGAGATTTCGTTGAAATTTCCATGAAATCTTGTTCCATCAACTTGAAATATCAAAAGTTTTGAACCGAAATCTCGGATTTCATTTTGGTGGGAACATAGCATAATGTTCCATAAGCATAATAGTGCATAAGAACACCTTTGGAGTTGGTATAGATTTTGCTCCAAGTTTGACTAATAGTGCCCTTAAAGAAAAAAACAAAATTTCGTTTAGTCCTTGTTAAAGTTGTCCGAATAATGAAATTTTAAACAAATTTTTTTATGAGCTTTAACTTTAAGGGGCAAGGGCAAAAGAAATTAAAATATTACAAAAAATAGGCGCAGTCCTATATATACACAGACAGCGTTTATAAGTTTCGTAACGCACCGGATCAACTTATGTTTGAACGATGAATATAATAATTACATAAATATGGTTCTTCAATAACCCACCAATGCATTCTTGAACTAATATGCACAAACCGTTCGTTTAAGACAAAAAGCTTTTGTTTAGTTTTGCAAAAACTGTGTGTTTTGTTGAGTTATGCTATGTTCCCACCAAAACGAAATCCGAGATTTCAGCTAAAAAATTCCAGATTTCAAAT
Source organism: Dasysyrphus tricinctus (assembly GCA_963921185.1). NCBI lineage: Eukaryota > Metazoa > Arthropoda > Insecta > Diptera > Syrphidae > Dasysyrphus > Dasysyrphus tricinctus. The sequence goes on from OY992532.1 coordinate 183,369,725, forward strand.
TGGTGGAGCAGAATTTCATTGAGATTTCGTCGAAATCCCGACTTTTTATTGAGATTTCGTTGAAATTTCTATGAAACCTTGTTCCAGCGACTCAAAATATCGAAAATTTTCAACCGAAATCTCGGATTTCATTTCGGTGGGAACATAGCATTATGCAAGAACTCAGTGGCGTTTGTTGAGTTTTGCGAAAACGCTCAGCTTTCAAAATGTTTGGAATTAAATCTGTACCGTTTTCTTATTTTTTATTTCACTATCTTGTGCTCCTCTTGAAGCCAAAAATTTTGACACACATAACTCATTTTTGGATTTTTGGTGTTTGTTGAGTTTGAAAAAACGGTCCTCAATTGTTAAGAAAAACAAGACTTAAAAAATGAATAAAATTTACCCCTAGGTCTGTAAACTTAAACTCGAATTTTCGAACATGAAACGTCAAACGTTCGCCAACATGACGCAACCAAATTTTTGTGTGTGCAAGTTGAAGTGCAACAAAAAATAAAAGAAGTTTGGCTGCTGGATGGATGTCTTGTCTTCTGCCTTGTAATTTGTAATGTGTATATTTTTGTGTTGAGCTAAATTCTTGTAAAAGTCTTCAACGTGATGTGATTTTTATCACAAAAATTCGAGTCTATGTTACAAAAATAACTTGTTCAAATCTATCTTTGTACATTTATTTAAAAAATGTTCAAATAGAGACACTTACAATATTCCAAAAGACCTCAAAAATCCACTTAATTCTTTGGATTCTGAACGGACGGAGGAGCTCGAATTTCATTTTTTTTTTAGAAAGAAGAAGAAATGGCTGCTACCTCAGTGGAGATCGATGAATTCCTTAATGGGGCACTTGTATCTTGGGTAAGTTAAACACTTTAAAATGTATTTCAACAATTCAAAAAACCAAAGAAAATAAATATGTACATGTTTATGTACCTAGAGCCTTGGTTAGTTGTATTTCTTGCATTGTGGATAATAAATCATAATAAATAATGCCTTGCGGTTAAAACGAAAATTTACATATTGTGGCCATTGAATATACAAAAACAAACTCGCAGTTTTCTTTATTTTTTTTTAACAAAAGATAATTATGTATGTATATATCTCAGAACAAGAGAAAGTCTAGATTTAACCAAATTTTTATTCAAATTTGTATGCAAATTTAATTAAGAAAATGTTCGAATCTTTGTTATACAATGCTCCTACATTCCTATTCATATTTTGGCCATATTATATGCATTGTTTACTAAACTGCAGTTCCTCAATGATTGTGCTCAAAATGCTGTGCTTTCGAATGGTAAAATTTTTGCTTTATCTAGCTTGATAAAAGTTCTTATAAGAAAATATTCGAATGCTAGAATGTTTGCTTTCATCATATTCAATTCATTAAGCAGATGTTATGATTTCCGTTCTACCTACCTACCTTATTTGCTGTTATCCGAATTTATTTGCATCTTTAAAAAAGTCGTATGGCCTTTCATTTGAATAAAGGCAATGGGGAACACCAGACCTCCAACAAAATAATCATGTCGATAGAATAATGCCCTTTTTAGTGAAATGATATAGTTCTATACCCGCATTTGAAAAACCTTTTAGTATTAATATGAAAAGATTAGTAAGGAACACAAATGACTCTCATGTGAGCCGGTTAAGCTTTATTTGTTTGTGTTGGCCTAGTCATCAATTAATGTATGAATCTACTATTGCTTATGTTTCTGTCTTCAAGTATCTCTTCCACTTTAATTTCTTTGTAATGATCCAAAATTATGCAACATCCTTTTATTTAATGTTTGGTTTTTATGAACTTTATTGTTGTCAAAAAAAAACAAAAATACTGTAAGATTTAACTTAGATAAAACTACATTTCGCAGTGAATTTAATCCTCAACTAACAAGCCTTTCCAAGCCTTTTGAGTTTTCTAAGTCCTTAATTAATAGAATATATCTGTACAACATTGACTTAGCGCGACTTACAAGGTAAAACTCGATAACTTATTTTTTTTTCACGAGAGCCCGTCAAAGTACAAAGTTTTGTTGACAAAGGTTTTCAGATGTTCAAATAGAATGACAGAAAATATCTCATTTTTAGTTGCCTAACTTCTGATAACTTAAAAATGGCGCTTTTATATGGTCATCCTTAATGCTGACAATCCGTTCATCAAGCATACACTCATTTTTTGACCAAAATGCTTCAATGATTGCAGGAGTTTAATTATTTTTTCTAAAAAATGTATTTTAACAATTTTCCTGGTGCAAATTAATTTTCCTGATACCTACGAAAAATTAATTTGCATCAAGAAAATAGTTATAATACATTTTTTAGAAAAAAATAATTGTTCAATTGAAAATTTTATTTGCGGAAAAAATTCTTTGAGTGTTTTGTCTTCGTGTAGCATTTGTGTTTCAAATCCCTTGAAAACATAGTTATAAGCCGTTTGAAAAAAATTTCCTGATGCGTTTTCCTGATCGCTATAGTTGGCCCCTAAGCTAAACTTGATCATGTGATCGGAAATTTTCTTCCTTTGAGTTGACATTTTGGTTTGATTGTTGGCAATCAAAATTTAATTAGTTTTGTGTTTCTGCAACTGTGGCTTTTATTGAACCCAAACAGTTGGGTACATTTGTCCTTTTTGATTTAGTCTGTTGGCAGCAAAAGATGAATGATAAGTGTATGGTTTTATCCATTCCAAAATTAAAAGAATCTATACAAAACTTAACAAAAATATCTATTTTGAAAACTCTAATTCATTTAGCTGGAATCATGTTTACCAAGACCAGAAATTCTATCCGGATATGGTTCGCTTCTGGATGGCAGTATTATACACAGTGTGTGGCTTCAAATAGATCCCGAACCCCAAAATCATCCAGCAGAGCTAAATGGTTTAAGTGGTGCATCTCTTTGCATTGCAAGGGCACGAAATTTTGAGTGCATAGTTCGAAATTTAAAATCGCTCTTTGAAGAAGAATTTGGTCAGACAATATTAGCGCTTCCTGATTCTTATACCATAGGGTTTAATCCTGGTAAGTTGTAAAGATCTAGCTTTGAACCTTAATTTTTAATTGTTTCTTTTTTTTCTATAGAAACTCGGCATGGTTTGGAACAAATGAAAGTTTTATTGACGCTACTGCTTGGCGCTGCAGTTCAGTGTCCCAACAAGGAACTATTCATAGGCCGAATTAAAGAACTCGATGTAGATACCCAGCATGCAATTGTGGAGCTAATTAAGCAGGTTATTATTTTGTTATTTTTTTTTTTTTCAATTCATTATTACATATTTTTTTTTTTATATTTTTGTTAATAGGTTACTGACAACCATAGTTTGGTACTAACTGAGGAATCTATTGATTTACTCACACCCGCAGATATGTACACCCATATCTTGCGTTTGACAAAAGAACGTGATGCTATGTACATGAAATGGATAACAGCAGTTGCAGCAGAACCCGAATCAAATGGCACTGATACTTCTCAAAATATTCCACTTTCGCCAGCAAGCGGAATGACAACGTCACCTTCATCAAGCTCAGAAAGTAATCACATGGCTGTTGAATTGGCCGACCTTAAGTCAAAATTAAGAAAATTACGTCAAGAACTGTATGTTACAAATCAATTGATATGTTGCAATACTTTTTGATATTTTTTTTTTTTTTTTTTTTGAAGGGAAGAAAAATCGGAAGCTTTTCTCGAGGCAAAAGAGGAACTGGAACATAAGAGTGCACAGCATGAAAAACTTAGAACGGAGGTAAATTGCGAACTGTAATTCTAAATAGTAAGACAAAGGCTCTACTGCTGTTTTTTTTTTTTATTAAATAAAAAAACACGGTTAAATCTCGTATGCAGCAGATAAATACAATTAGACTTTCCGAAAATGATTGTGTGTCGCAAGTCGACTAAACCAAAATTATATTTTTTGATCGCACCAAAGCGGCTATGTTCATTCATATATTACTCTCCTCGCGTTGATTGATTTAAGGCCCTTATTATGAATAGCGAATCGAACGTTCGTTAAAAGCGAATTATTTTGCGAATTCCCTTATCACGGTATTATCGATAGCGAGCTTCCACATTCGCTTCAAATATCAATGCAGCCAACAATAGAATTAATTTCTGAAGCGAATGTGGAATCTCGCTATCTTTAATACTGTGATTAGGGAATTCGCTAAATCATTCGCTTTTAAGCGAACGTTCGATTCGCTATTCATAATGAGGGCCTAAGTTATAGGGAACCATGAGGGCCGTTAACTGAACCTTTCTATGTAAATGTCTATGTTAATTCATGAATTGCTGTCGTTAGTTGTAAAGATTTATTTACTCTTTAGGAAACCAAAAAAGCTATTATATAACTTAACAGAAATCAACTGTTAGATAAGCCCATATTTTAAAATTTGACACACCAAACCGAGCCACAGGCGGCGATTCATTTTGCTCCACACACGATTGATTTTTTAATCGATGTGGAGATTTTGGCTGGCCGTTGGCTTTGATGTGTATGGCTAGTTTAAGGACACAAAATGTGCTTAAGCCCTTAAAGCTGTTGAGCTCTCCTAGATAAAGATAAAGTTAAATTTACAAAAATTAATTCACAGAGTCAAGAATGGTACACCGAAGCTAAAAGAGCATCAGCTTACAGGGACGAAGTTGATGTTTTGCGAGAACGTGCTGATCGAGCTGATAGACTCGAAATCGAAGTGCAGAAATTTAAAGAAAAACTAACCGATGCAGAGTTTTATAAGACTAGAGTCGAAGAATTACGAGAAGATAATCGAATGCTTTTAGAAACAAAGTAAAACTCGTCAAATCAATATTATTTTGTACCGTTATATCTAAACATTAATCTGTTTTTTTTTTTTTTTAAGAGAAATGCTTGAAGACCAATTGCAACGTTCACGCAAACGTAGTGAACATGTTATGACCCTCGAATCGGAAATAATTAAATATAAACAAAAACTTAACGACATGGCTCTGGAACGGGATGTTGATCGTACCAAGCTAGAGGAACTACTCGAGGAGAACACGCAATTGCAGTTGGTAACCAAAAACATTAATACAAGTCAAGATATTGATAAATCACTATCAGAAAACGAAGACGATTGCAATTCTGGAGACAACAGTCTTTCTGAACAGTTAACAAATAATGCCCAAGTAAGTAGCCTCCATACTTAACTATTAAACAAATCTATTTACTTAAAATTAATAATTTTCGCAGACAAGAGCACTTAAACTGGAGCTAGAGAATCGACGTCTACTTGCAGCACTCGATCAATTGAAAGAGTCTTCCTTCCATGAATCGACAAATAAAATTCTTGAACTGGAAAAGGAAAAAAAGAAATTATCCTTGAAAATAGAACAAATGCAAGAAAACATTAACCGTCTGTCGCAACAAAACAAAGAGCTTGAAGATGTTTTCAAGAATGCTTTGGAAGAAAACAAAAAGCTTCAGGATACAATAGATTCACGACAGAAATCATATGAAAGACAAAGTCAGGAACGCGACGTTGATCGTAGTAAAATGGTTGACTTGGAGAAGCATGTTGAAACAGTAAACAAAGAAAAGCAAAGAATTCAAACGCTAAACGAAAGTATACAACGAAGAGCTGACGACATGGAACGTTTGATTGAAACTAAGTCAAAGGAATTAGATCAACTTAAAAGTAGAACAATTGAACTGGAATCAGCGCGTAATCAATTGTACGACCTGGAGTCTAAAGTGTCTGCATTGGATCGTGAAAATGCAAGCTTAATTAAAGAAGTCTCCAAGTTGAAAGAAAATCTCGAAGAGAAAGCTGTACAATTGGATGAGAAAATTTTGCTACAAGAATGCCAATCAAAGGAAGTAAAAAGACTTACCAGGGACCTAGAGGAATCGACTCAAGCTCACACGAAAATATTGGAGTTGGAAAAACTAAACCAAGACTTGGTGTCTCAACGTGAAATTGATTTGCAGACCATAGATACGTTACGCAATGATCTTGTGTCAGGAACACTTGCCACAAATAAAGTGAAACATAATCTGGAAAAACTAGGCTTAGATAATACAGAAATTGAAAACTCTGAGTTAAATGTGGAGAATGTTGTTGAGAAGTTGGTGAGAAACCCGGAAACCTTCAAAACGGTCCGTGAAATAATGCTAAATGTAACACGGCAACAAAATGCCAAATCAGATATGTGTGTACTTTGTCACAGGAAAGAGATATTCACCGTTGAGAAAAATATCGAGATAACTGGCGAGTTCGATGAACCGTATAGTATACAACATTCTATACAGTTGGCTTTGCCAGAGGCTTCAAAGCTTCAGGAAAGTATTACCCAGTTAAATGCCCTAAATTCTTCACTGCAGGTTACAAATGAAGGCCTTCAGGCAGAAAATGCTAGATTGAATGTTGATGTAGCTACCCTGGGTTCTCAAATAACTTCACTCAACACTCAACATGTTGCCTTGCAATTGGCAAACTCCCAGTTGGCTGCCGATAAGGACATGCTCCTCAAACAGCTGGAAACTATAAAGCATGAGCACAAAAATCTGCTCAACGATCAAGTCACCTTACAGTGTTTGCATGATCAGCTTAATGCTGAATATGAATCTTTGAATAAAGACAAGGAACAAATAAAAGTAACTGTTCGTGATTTGCGAAATGAAAATCGTGAACTCAAAGAACGTTCACAAAGTCTAGAGAAACAATTGGACGAACTGAAAGTCCAAAATGCTACAATGAAAGGAAGTGTGGACGACTTGGGAATTTTGCGCACAGAACACTCAAAGTTAACGGATGATTTTCGAAGTTTGTTCGCCACCAGCGATCGGTTTAAGAATGAATATAAAAACATTCAGGTTAGTTTGAAAGTCTGGATTTTTATTTTTGTTCAAAATAAGTTGTTTTTTGGTCTTATTTCAGGAGCAATACAAAATGATTCGAGCTGAAAATAGTCGGCTTAAATTACAAAATACTGAAACATCTGGCGAGTTGAATGCTAAAAGTGATCAAATTAAGAGCATGGAAGTTGAATACACAAAAGCTATGCAACGTTGTGAGGTAGGTTCAAATTCAAAAATATTTATTAATATTTTATAGCCCACCCTATACAATTTTTTTTTATTTCTTTTTGTGAAACAACAATAACCACCCAACCGGTTACTATAACTTATATTCTGTGGTTAAATATAAATTGGTGTTAGCTTCTAATCAATATATTTTATATTTCATGGCTATGGTTCTCTACGTGGACCATGAGGCGGCAACAAGCGCTAAATTCCCTTCTAAAACATACCTTTATTACCTTGAACAGGTACTTGCAATCATTTGCCTTTTTTCAGCGCTTATCTTAGCGTGGCTTGGTATGGAATTGTATGCAATCCATTTCCTCTTCTTCATGGTCTACTTTCGTCTATTTTCTGATGAGTTTTGGCAACAGAGTCAAGTACCTATTTCAGGTTTGACTTTAACTGTTTGAACTTGGTATAATCTTTATACAAAATTGTATTAATTTCCTTTTGAAGTGCATAATGTCTTAATTTTGTATTAATTTAACTTTTGTCTGTTAAAAGATGCTGCTACAGATGAACTCCGACTTGGATACCGATCGCAAAACGTTAATGGACAATGTATCTCAACTTCTTTCACAATATCATGAGCTATTGACGCATTCATTGGAAGACAAACAGCATTTCCATGAAGAAGAAAAAAGTTATACAGATAAAGTCAATAATTTAAATCGGCAAAAGGAGAAGCTTGAAGAAAAAATTATGGAACATTATAAAAAATCAGAAAGTTGTGTTCCAAAAAAGTGAGCTATAATTATTTTTTTTAACAATTGTAATTTTTTAAAAACCTTACCACTAAAATTAATTACAGAAAAGCATTTGCTAGTAACTTGGTCCGTAGAGTTAAAAAAGCGAGCTCGGATCTAATGAACATTGTTCCAAGTAGAGTAAGTATTTTTTTTATGAAATTGAAATAATTCATAATAAAAAAAAAAACAATACAAACTATGTATGTAAAAAGCTGTTGAAGCAAGTTACTCTGATACAAATCGTCAATATAGAAAATTGACTAACATTTTGGACAACGTTCCAAACGCAGCATTTTCATTCCCGATTCGACTGCTATTATCTAGTTCGGTTCTGTCTACCATACTCGCAAGGTATTGGGTACTTTCTACCTTTGTTTCCCAATGCTCCAGAAGGTGTCGATGTGATGGCGGTCATGAATAAGTAGATGAAACAAATATTTAACAAAATTGTTTCCTTTAGACATACTTTCCTTATAACCAAGACAAAACATCCTGAAACCTATTTTTTAGCAAAAAATTATATTTTGGGAATAGCATTAACTTCCAAAAATTTTAAAGTTTTGGACTTGACTATTTATTGAATATTTATTTGGATAGATGATAAAGTTCTAAGGTTTATGCCTTTAAACTCCTTGGGAATTCTATAGACGATCACATCGGTATGGGGCCTGTTTTTTGTCTATAGTCAGTGTTGATGTTATTGCGCTTATCACCTGCAAATATGAACATTTCTCAATCATGCAATATTTCCCAATCTAAGCAGCTTCATGGTCTTAAATTGCACCCTACGCCAATAAGTTTCCTTTTACCACTTTTTTTTTTAGCTTTGAACCATCACTCATATATTCTTTTTTTTTTCCTCTCGTAGAATCGAAGATCATGGGTTGATGACACCCGATTAACGCAGTCACAATTTGCTATTGGTTCTGAGTCTGGTGGAAATGAATCGGACAACAGCATAGAAGAGCCGAGCTCAATTGTATCCGACACGCCTCTATTACAACGAAATGTTGCAATGCGTCAAAGCTTGCAACGGTAAGTAATATTTTAACTGTTTTTTTATTGTTCATTGTTTTGTTTTTGTTTTGATACATCGGTTTTGGACAAAACAAGCTACACAAAGTTAATTTTTATTTTAAATTTTATTTTTATTAATTTTATGTAAACTTGAAATATAATTTAGAAAACCCAGTGATTTGATGGATAGTTCAATAACCCGTGGTGGATTCCGAAGTAGTTTACAGTCGCAAAAACGGAGCGATTTGAGTAGTTCTCGTAGAAATAGTGTACATGGGTAAAGTTTATTTTAATTATTTATAACATTTTATATTTTTTTTATAAAGATTTATTGTTTATTCAATTTAGTTAGCTTTATTAACAAGTTTTTATTGAAAGCTTTATGGGAATCTATTCGATGCTTCATTTTAACAAATACCTATTTGAACTGCTAATATTTTTAAAGTTTAAGGAAAAGTTAAATGGGCTTAAATGTTAACAAGAGTGCGTGAGTTCATAGTAATTCACAAATCATTATATTTTATATCTGGGAAAACTGTTAATTTCTTCCTTTTATTCTCAGGGTGTTATCATATCGACTGATGCATCACAACCCAACGTCTTATAGCCCTTATTATGGTTATCATTTTATTAAAACGACACGGCAAGTGACAATTGGCTTTTAAATGAAACTTAAAATTCTCTTCCTTCACCACCCTTCTTGCCATTTCAACGATATTGGTTTAACTGGAACACCAACTGTCCCGTCTAGAGCCATTTCGTTTTACTGTAGTTTTAGTAAACCAACAACCGTTATAAGGGTGATAATTTCCATGGCCATTAAAGTTTATATTCTGATTGTTGAATGCACAACAGTATAATTTTTAGGCTAGTGAAAAAATTCAGTGCAATTGATGAACAATAAAACCTACATTGGTATTAAACTGATCATTAGGCTTCAGCAGCGCGATTGATCCCAATGCGTTAAGGTAGAACTATAGTGGTCGGAAGGGCACTGCAAAAACCAACGAAAAGTAGCTTTCCATATCGTGAAAAGGGGAACACACCCATACTGTACTTATCATCCATCTGTTTTTGGCATTCATATAACACAAAATGTTGCTCGGGAGCGCACTTCACTTTCAAAAGCAAAGAAACTTGATGAAACGTTCCACTCATTACAGCCGTTTGTTTTCTTCAAGTGCCCCTTTGAGCATTATAGTTCTATCTCTAAGACAAACAATTTTTCAAATTCTATTTTTCCGTTTAACTATCCAAAATGGAAACTTTTTTAAAATTGAATGTAAAAAATGTTTAACAAAAAAAAAAATCGCTTGAAAATAAGAAAGAGGCAGCATATTATGGGTGGTGCACCAATGAACCCCCATCGAAGAACCGGTCATAGCATCACCAAGCTGATGGATACGATGTACTGATGTCGATTTCAATTGGAACTTCGGAGTACACCTTTTGTACTCCATTTTCACTCCTACCTCTGCAAAAGACGATTCGATTGGATGTTTCGAGTAATGTTTTTGGAGTCATTTTCTGTTCTTGATTTTAAGGAAGGAGTAGATTTGGAACGTACGCATGCAAACAGAGTTTTTCTTTCCAGAAGTGATAAATGCTTGAAGAAGCCATTTTGTAAAATATCGTCATTGATGTTTTCATATTCGATTAGAATCAAAAAGAAGTAGAATATTCGAAATCCAAATCCAAAATTTACACACACAGTCAGTCAGATAAGACGATGGAGATAAGCAAAAAGAACCTAGAAAAATAAATAGCCATTGCTTTGCTCTGTTATCAGATCAATCTTTTATTTGTTAGGATTAAAATTTTCGTGGATGTTACGCTCAATTGGGTTCAATTTAGTTTTTTTTCGAGTGCAAAGCGTTGGGTTTAGTTTTCAATTCATTTTATTTACAATTGGCTTACAAAATAATTAATAACTAACTATAGGAAGATACAAAGGTTCACGTAGACAGAATGCGTAATAAGACTGATGAACAATAAGAAAATTGATTTAGTTTTGAAAAAGTGGGTTGTGGGCTTGTCGCAGTTCTCCGCTTTTTCTCTCGTCTAATTTTAATTGCTGCTTAAGATTAATTACCATTGCCACGCTTCTTTGTAGCGTTTGGCAGTATCCTTATTGCAGTTTTATATTATTTTGAATTTCTATCAGGAAAAATGTTCGCGATAGACAAAATAAATTCTCACCTTCACTCATGTAATTTTCAAGTTAGAAACATAATCTCTGTCCGGATTTGAACTCTGATTCTACATAGTAGTACTTTTGTTTTCGTAAAAAAAATTGTTCTCAAAATAGATTTTAATGTACTCAACATTTTAATTCAACATAGGCTTGAAGCACCCGATGTTACAGGAAGTAGCTTAACTCTCGGAGCCGCTGGAAGCCGCAGAACGGTATACCTGATTGATGAAAATCAGAAAATTGCCGATTCCACACAATCACCCTCACCTAACACACCCGAAGCTCAAACACCAACAAATAATGTTAACTCCTCACAATCAAACGATAATCCGTCCACATTTCTCATGTATAATCGAATTAACACAATGATAGGCCCAACTGTCGATAGTGTACAGAATGACAGTCCTACTGCCGGCGGCTGCGGTAGCAGCAGCGGGGCCGCTCCCAGTGGCACTCAAGGCGGAAATACCACTGCCGAAGATAAACTACTGCCCCGAAAAAGACCCGAAGACAAAAGCAATAGTATTTGGTATGAATACGGTTGTGTATGATGAGAATCCTGTATCTGCATTGGAATACTTGCAGATAGTTATTTATTACCTTCTATATACCGTATAAGTACACGCTTACGGAAATTGCCTTACATTTAAACTAATCTTAAGCTTTAACCATTCTTGTATTCTTTGAAAAAAAAAAATCTTTCGAAGCATATCTAATCCAGTGACGCTATAGACTTCCGACACTATTTGTAAGTAAATTTCGAATAAGATTATTCGTACACACAATAATGTATAATGCCGAATTTATGTTTTAATAATTTGCAGTGCTTAAATTTGTAAGATATAGTTTATAAATATGATGATGATGATGATGTATTATTTTTTAGCAGAGAATGTTTTATTCTTTGTTCCAGTTGCGAATTTTACAAATCGAATAAATCATTAAAATTATTTTAAAACAAAACTTAATGAGGAGGAGTCCTCTCACTTGGCAAAGCGCCAATGTGAAAAGTAACTTGAAATGCATTTTTCTATTTTTTTCTGTTTTATTTTTTAAATAAAGAATGAGCCAAATGTCCGTTGCGTAGTTTCTATTTTTAATTTGTCATATTTCACATAATTAACGGAAAGTTCAAACATTTTGAATTTTAATTACAATCAATAAAGAGATGAATGTGATACAGTGAAGGGTTTAGCTATGTGTACAATTCAGCTAATCGATGATAAATATTTATTAGTGTATATTTATTGCTGGTGCTTAATTGGAAATCAGAAATGTTTTGAAGTTTTGAATTCAATTATTTAAAATTTAAACTGCAATCTAAAGTAAAACAATCTGGACAGTTAAAAAAAATCTTTAAGAATTACGATTTCGTTTGTTCCATACGCATCAGCATAATAATGGTCTTAACTTTTACTTTTCGGAACTTACCCCGTTAAATATCAGAAATATTATTATTTTTTTTCTCCTGAACAAACGTTATATGGCTGATGTGGTTTGCCCTTGTTCTTAAATTGCATCTGTGCATATTTGGAGCACTTTCAATGGGAGTCGGTGGATAGTAGAATTTGTATTAAAAATGTTTGAGCACATTAAAGAATCACTTAGTTACTCAATACATACAAATAAAGGCGGTAAAATGGTGCATGCAGCTTTCAACTAACGTATTTCTCGCAATCCGCATACCGTCACATTACATGTTATCTATCACCATTGCTACGATTTTTTCATAGCATATAGTGCAATATTATAACGAAATATTGACAGCAGTGAAGAATCGTTAAACAATTAAAATTAAACTGGAGCGGGGTAAGCTTTATTTTTTCTATTAGAGTTTGGAGTATAATGTTTAATAATCTAAGCGGTATCAGCGGTGTAGAATATCGAAAATTCATAGGATTGGTTTGGCAAGAAATGGTGTAAAATAGAGTTACCTTACAGACAGGAGGTGTTGAATAGAAAATGCATCATTTTGATATTTGCGGGTGATGTAGTACTCCTGACTTAAAAAAAAAATTTATTATTATTACATATGTAGGTCTGAAAAAACCTTAAGAACTAAAAATAAAAAATAATTAAATAAACGGTTTCTTATGTACATTGATTGGCGTTAAAATTCGATAATTGTTATAATTAAATAACATACTGCAAGGAACGACTTACTACTTTTGTAACCTAGAAGACCGAGCGCGAGCATAGGCATAGGCGTAGGCCATAGTTTTTCGATTTACTTACAAACTGTAAGGTAAATATACATCGTGGCATAATGGGTAGAGCGTTGGACTTTCACGCCCAAGGTCTGGCAATTGAGCCCCTGCCACTTAAGAACTTTGCAGTTGTACTGTTACTTACGAGGAAATGAGATCGTCGAAGACTGCATGTCTCTTGTCATGAAGAAGTGCTTCTCATCTAAGTCGTTGGGACTCGTCAAAAAATTGTAGGTCTCTTGACTCGTACCAACAACACGCACACTGGAATGGTTGAGATTTGTAGGTCAACAAATATTTTTAGTTAACATCTACAAGCAATTTAACAGTTAATAAATCGTAGAAATAATATTAAGTTATATACAATACGTAATTAAAAACTAAATATGAATACAAGTCTAGCCATAAAGAAATCTCTTGGACAGCTAAAATCAATAAATCGGCAAGGTTTACTGAAATGTGTTATAGCTGTAAAAACTGGCTCATTACTACCATTGCTATGATATCGTTCAAAAAGCAAATCCCTTAAGTGAAATGATCTTTACGGTGCAATTGGTATTAAAGAAAGCAGAAGTAGGCCGTTAGCTTAAGCTAAGAATCATCTAATGCAAAGAAATTAGTGGAAATATTTTCATGTTCCCGAATTCGTTTAAAATGTGTGTACCTACTTCAAAAAATTTACCCGAGCCATTAAGCTAAACGAAGAATTGTTACATCATTGTTATTCATCCGGGTTTCCATATTAATAGGTAAACATAAACAAAATAATTTTATTAGAAGTATTTCAAATGAATAATGCACTTTTATATCTTGGTCAAGTTTACAAAAGTATATAGGAATATATTATTATTAATGTTCTACTACGATAAGACATAATTTTATTACTTAAGAATTAGGCGGGTTGTCACGAACACATGATATTGATTGCTCACAAATTCCAGGAGGAGGAAGAAAATTGAATACAATTATTTACAAGAACACATTCAGAAAATACATAATTTTGAAAATGCAAGGACGACGTATTTAGTTTTTAAAACTAAAAGGTTGTCCATTTACAACAACCGATTTACCTGGTATACAATAAGTTGGCAGCGGTGATAGCAAAAACTAGAAATACGAGTACAAGAAAAAAATATATGAATATTGCAGATTCAGATAAAATTTTAGACGACAAACCTTTGGTACTCTGTACTCGGTACTCATGAAACCAATGCAGAATGATTTTGTCGTATGACTCCAAATAACTTCACCGCAGTTCGAACGCGGGTGATAGACCAGCGATAATGCACCGCCATATAGATCCTGATCAGCAGGCAGAAATGGAGATTCGATGAACTTCTGTTTGAATACTTTATGAAGACTGGTAACTCCGCACTCAGAAGACATAAGATCAGTGCAGATTTCTTTGGCAAGAAGGGTCTTCATTAGATACTCGCCATTGCCTGTGGTGCATGTGGCGACTGACATATCTGGAGTGCTTGTCGCCCAACATCCGGCACCATAGGTAGCCGCTTGTCCAACCCGACCCGAAACTTTTAAAACCAGTCCGCCAGAGCTGCATCCAGCAGCACAATTGCCATCTGCATCTACGCAAATCGCCCCCACTGTGTCCAAGGAGTTTATCTTGATGTTATAGTGATTCTCGCAATCGGACACTTTCGTTTTGTAGTGATTGAAGCAAAGTTTTGATTTGGATGAGATCATTTTATCTGCTTCTATCATAGTACATCCGACTTCGGATGCATATTCAGCAGCACCCTCGCCAGCAAGGACCATCGGAGGAATTCTGTCCATTGAAAGCAATTTGGATTGTCTATCGCAGATGCAACGTGCCAATTGAATGGGATTCTTTACAGTGGACACATTGGTACATGCACCAAATTGTAAATTCGAACCATCCATAATAGATGCTTCGCATTGAACCTTTCCATTCCATGTCAGATTTGACCCAAAGCCGGCATTTGTGCTGCCACAATTTTCCAAACGAATGATAGCTGCCTCACAAGCGTCCAGCGATGAGCCTCCATTTTTTAAAATCTCACTTGCTCGGATGCAAGCTTCTTTGATTACACGGTGATATTTAGTTTCATCGATATTGTTGCCTGCACCTATTTTGGAAGAAGAAAATTTGGTATATAAAAGCTACAAATATGAGCCAAGTGAAAATGTAAGTTCTACCAGTGTGCACAGCAATAAATCCACTCATTTTTCTTCTTTTTTTTTTTAAGTCTAAAATTAATTTTAATATGAAAAGGAATAAAAATACAAGTCTGTGATTTAAAAACAAATGCAATTTGGAAGTAAACAATTGATCGCGGGGGAGTTGATGGGATGGGTTATGAGGATTTTTTTTAAAGACGTCAAGCAAAAGTAGAAGTTCAAACGTGAACAGTAGCGGCCAACAAATTGACAGTTTTAGAATGAATTTTTTTACTCATGGGGTTTTCCATTGGTAAAATAAATCAATTTATTTTTGATTAGGATCTGCCAAAGTCAGCATTTTGACAGATCCAAATCAATTTTTGTGTTCCATTGGCCGAAAAAATTAATTTATTTTTTTATCAAAAATCAATTTAGCATATTTTATGGGGTTTTCAATTGTAAATTCAGATTTTGATCTGAAAATTGATTTTTTTCGTCGCGAATGGTATACGACTTCAGATTGATTTTTCTATTCATTGGTGTATAATTTCTGTCTGTGAAGCTATAGCAATCCAGACATGTCAAACTGATGGCTTTCAATTATTCTGATGTGTAATGGTGTTAATAAAAGAGGGGTAAATCTGCCGAAAATCCAGATCTGCAAAATTGATTTTTGATCAAAAACAAAATTTGATTTTTTGCCCATTAGAAGGCTTTAATTGCCAAAATCTGTGTTTTGGCAGATCTGAAGGGGAAACAAATCAATTTCTGTTACCAAAAGAAAACCCCATTAGCAACACAAACTTTACATTCGTCTGTTCTGTCAAAAGAAGTTTCGACTAAAAGTTATGCTATGTTTCCACCAAAGGTTTATCTCAGATTAGATTTAATAAATCTTTTTGGTGTTTTCACCGCCCAAAAAGATTTAAAAAAGATTAAATTTGACAGCACCTTCAAAAATGCAAATGGCGTTCCAATTTTTCTTATGAAGTGCGAATGAGACAGAATGTTTGATTCGTGTGAAACAATGAAGAACTGAATGCGAGTCTCGAATGAATCGTTCAGCACCATTTTAAAATAGGTTAGTTCGATTTGTAAAACTATTTGTCCTAGGAAGATTTAACAAGATCAATTTCTAATCTTCAAGATTTAAGAAATAAATTTGTATGGTAAATCTACGAGATTAAGGAGATTTAAGGTTAATCTCATTAAATCTCAGATTAGTGCTAGGTGGAAATGTAGTATAAACTCTATAGTATTCTCATGGAGCCAAAAATGTCGTGGCCATCTAGGCGGCCACATGTAGTCCTAACTTTTGTTAAAAGATTTCGGTAAGGTGATCACAGCGAACCTATTAACCACATGTAAACCTAAAAAATCGTGTTGCATGAGAATACTAAAGAGTGTATATACAATCATTCCTCGCGTTCCAATGTTTATTCGCTATGCTATCTAGTTATCCCAAAAATTTTGAGATAACTTGAGTTGTTGTTGTGTCAGCGGTCATCAGCTGTTTTTTAACAAGGGATTACAACAACACAAAGCTATCCGGATAACTGAGAATAACCATCGGAACGTGCCCATTGTATATAAACTCTATAGTATTCTCATGAAGCCAATAAAGGCTCTCCCAAACCAACGCGAAATCATAGCGAATCATTCGCAAAGGCGTTTTTTTGTTGTTGCATAGCATTGTGTATCTTTCATATTTTGTACTATTGTGAATGATTTCGCGTCGTCAGCGAATGATTCGCTTTGGTTTGGGAGAGCCTTAATAGCTGCGTTTTATTATCTCTGGGTCTGGGTCGAGGTTATCTTTTAAAATGCATTACAAAAACAAATTGGGATCTAGGTTTCTATCGAGGTTAATTTCAATAAACAAGATAGAGGTTTTCACTCTGACCGGCAGAGGGCTTTTTACCATTGTGAATGGATGTCAGCGATTTGTCAGCAGTATTAGGAATAGAAAGGAAAAGAGACAAGTTAGTGCTTACATAAAAACAAATAAACATAGGAAAAAAAGAGACTGATATACAGGACTGCTTTTGCCTTTGTATATGAAAACCATAGTACTATCATGGTGGCACTCGAAGAGGGCGACATCTCAAGTCTCCAAGGGGTACCTTGACGTGGAGAATTGTGGAATAAGTGGAAGTGTGGACGTGAAGAATAGTATAAGCACGGGAAAGACGTATACTGAATTTATGAGAGTTAGAGTGAATCAGGTAGAAGGCATTTTGGAGAAAATATTCAATTTTGTTTTGGTTATCGGTTTTGTTTACATTTTTTTACTATGCAGATAAAGCTGAAAGACACAAAAAGAACAATTTTCGGATATTCTTTTTGGCTTATGGGGTTTTTATGGTGCAAGGGAAAGGAGTAGGTATACATGTGAAGGTGTATTTGTTTTTTCACAGCTGTAGGCGTATTGTCTTCAATGTATTTGGGTTTCTATGGTGCAAGAGGAAGATGTTATACATCGGAATATAGGTAGGTAGGTATGTGGGTTAGTTTTTACAACTGAGTGGGTAGTTGAGAACCAAAACTCGTCATATCCAAAATTTTCATTTTGTGCAAATGAAAAAAAAACTAATTAAGGTGAAATGGTAGATTTTATAAAAGATTTTATTTTATACCTATAGTCTTTGTATATGACAATTTTTCATAAACAAAGCTATAATAGAAGATTTTTAAATCTATGTTATGATTGAGAGCAAACAAATATTGGAAGTTCCGTTTAAAAGATATTTAACAATTAAATTTGGTTATGAAGAGTTTTGTTGCAAATGATTGGATATGGCCAAATTCCCCACCATTCCCCCCTCTCACAATTGCACCCTCTAATATAAAAGCACTCCCCTACTTTCCAATCTTTAATGACCCATTTAAAATTGTTTACAATAAAAACCTGTGAACGTTTTAGTTCCTTCTTATATAACATAATTAATAGCCTATGATGGATAAGAGTTTTGAATTTTTTACATATGGACATGGGTCAATATTTCAAAACATTAATATTTTTCACTCCAAAGTGGACCTTCGCTCAAAAGAACATATTTTGGTAGACGAACAATTATGTCTCTTAATAACTCTATAATAACCACTTTAAAACAAGGAGTCATAACATTTGATCAAATCCAACGGTTTTTTAAGTCAGGGAAATGATACTTGTATCAGGGGAATGACAAAAATTTATATTTACTCCGTTGATTAGATGGATATTTAATTTTGCGAATGGTTTCAGGAGTGTAAAGAAAAAAGAGAACAAAAACTAACATGAAAAATAGCATCCACGACTATGTTGCACGAACTTGCTCTCATGATTCAAGGATTTGCGAGACTAAACATTTTATAGTAATAATCGTATTTTTTTATGATATTTTGACCGAGAAAATGTGAAAAAATTCAAAACGACTAAAAATACTGTAAATATGTTTAAATGTAATAGTATTGATTCTTCTAGAGTTACCAAAACACAACCAATCATTATAATGAAAACTTGAAAGTCAGGGGAATGACACAAAATATGATGTTAGGGGAATGACTCCGAAGGGTGTTTTATGAGAATTAAATGGAAGTTATTAGAAAATTGGATGTTTTATATTATTTTTCACGTAGGCCCTTGTAAAAGACACAGACGAGTAAAACTTTTTAATTTTTATACCATACGGTTTAGTAAAAAACACGCGTTAGAGGAATGACAATTTCGCTTGACGAAAAACAAAATCGTTGCCTTAACTTGAAATAAAAAAGACAACAAAGTTTTTTTGAAACTCTTACTTCAATTTTCATAAAGAGCAATTCTATACCGTTAAACAACAAAAAAAAAATCAGTTTTCTATTTTGAGCCTATATATTTTTTTAATAAATTTCCATTGGTGGGATAGAAATGATCAATTTATGGGGGACACTTACTTAATAGCTCCTAATTAAAAAAATAAAGCAACTAAAAATCATTTAGCTATTTTAAAAAATTCGTAGAAATTCGTAGTTTTGGGAAGTACGCGAACAGACATATAAGTATACAAAAATGTTTATAAATTTTTTTAAATTTATACATTTTACTATTTTTTTTTGTCTTAAAAAATATTAGTATATCGCGCATTGAAAACAAAAGTGGCACTAAACGAAAAACCTAGTTTTCAAATACGGCCGTTTAAAGTTTTGGACGACTTACGTAAATAGTCGATAGCTCTTTGAAAAAAGATTTAGGGCCTTATTACAGTTCGCGAATCGAACGTTCACTTGGAGTCGAACGATTTGGCGAATGTTATGTACGTTAGGGTTAGCGAATGAATTCATTCGGTAAAAATTCATCGCTGTCACAGGAAAAATTCATTATAATCAATTTTTCTTGCGACAAATGTCAAATAGAAAAATTAAAATCAGAAAATACATCTTAAAGTGCGGAATTTTTGTAGTTTTCTTCATTTTATTCTTGACTTAATTATATAGTTGGTCATTAATAACTTATTTAATAATGGTCCAAAAAAAAAACTGACTTTAAATGCAAACAAAAATATTTTAATATGTCAACGAAAAAACATACAATAACCTGTTATAGCTATTTTGAAAGTCAATATTCTATTTCTTTTTTTGTTTGTAATGGAGATGTTTAAAAGAATGGTTTTAAGAAATTAAATTTCAAAGTCAAAATTTTTGAAAAAAAATGTATATTTTTTGAGTTAATTTATTTCAAATTTTGCGTAGTTAAGTGCCATGTTGTTCTTGATATCCAATGCTTTTATCAATTTTCAGTTAAAAATCAACAACCAAATGCAAAAATCTTTCTTAATTTTTGAGAAATTAATAAATTAAAGGTACTTTCCTAAAAAACCCGAAAAAGGGTTATAATTATGATTAGTAATTTTTTTGCTTCATGAGCATAAAACAAACAAGCAATGGAAAAAAGATCCTTTAATTTTTTTTAAATAGCTTAAAATCTATAAGAAATTTTTTCACATCCGGGTTTCAGAACTTGACTAAAAAATAATAAAGGCTTTGAATTTTACATACAAAAAATATCACCTAATTGCCAAAAATTTTGAAAAAAAATCAACTTGATTGGTACAAAAATTCAAAATTTTATTTGGCACAATTTACAAAGAAGAACTTTAAGCACGGTTAAAAATTTTGGGGTAGGTACTTTTTAATATTTTCTGGGTTACATATATGACAATACCAAAAATATGTTGAAATTTAATACTTGGCAAATATTAAAATTTGGAAGTTAATTCAAAATAGGTATATTAAAACTTAATAATATCAGATATTACAAAGGAATACGAGATCTGTATTATTTTTTATAATAATACAAAGGTATTATAATATAATACTTAATTACCTACTTGAAATTTAATTTTTAGATTCTTTTCATGAAAATTAATACAAAATATATTACAAAATAATAGTAATGAAAGACATTTTTTGTAAGAGTATTTATCTTCAATTAATAGTGGCATTATTATATTTATTGTATTTCACATACATATAATATATGAGAACTAAAATCTTACTGCGATTGAAATTTTATCTACTAATTTGTATATTTTACCTCGAAATATTTCAACGCGCCTTCAAAATAATGCATATTTAAATTGTTTATTTTAAATTATTAGGCAGAAAAATGGTTGCTTTATACCTACCTAGGTACATACATACTAACTTATACAAAATAAATCTGTAAAAAGTTCATTAGATAAAAAGTTTATTAGGTACCTACATACATACCTACCTACCTATGCTTACCTAATATACATAAAATTAGTTTTAAATTCAAGGTCAAATAGGTACTCAAAGAAATAGGTACCTACGTACCTACCTACCCTTGAATTTTGCAACAAAAACCTTTAAATAAAATACCTACCGATGAGTCGAAATGAACTTCGACGTTGGAGCCAATAAAGCTAGGAATGAATTTTTTGAAAATCACTGGTAAGAAATTTGAAATTAAATTTGTTTTGACAGTATTTGGAACTGGCATAGGGATTCCCACTTACAGACTAGTGCATAATATTAGGTTATCTTTTTACAAAATTCGAAGAAATTTCAGGTCAAATAAGTAGGTACCTACCTACCTACTCAAAGAAATACATACCTACCCTCGAATTTTGCAAAACAAAAAAAAAACAAATACCTAGGTACCTATTAAAAGATAAACCTACCTAGGTATGAAGGTACCTATACCTAAAACCTACCCCCGAATTTAGCAATAAAAACTTTAGTTAAAATACATGTAGGTACCTATACCTATCTATCAAAAATATCTATGCCTTAACCCACCCCCGAATTTTGCATACAAAATTTAATTAAAATACCTACAAATAGGTACCTATTAAACATAACTACTCGAAATAATTTATAATATGTAGGTACCTACCTATGTAGGTAATAAAAACAATTAACAAAAAAACTATCTAGCAAAAAATTAATAGTAATTGCACAAAAACTTTAATTCAAATATATACATACCTACCTACCTACATATGTACATACCAAAAGACCAATCCTCGCAAAAAAGATTGCATCTAAAAATTCAAATACCTACACACCAAAATACCTACCACCGAAATCATGCAAGAAAATTTCAATCAAAATATCTACCAAAAGATATATGCCTAGCTTATCCTCGAAACTTTGCAAGAAAGTTTCAAGTCAATTAAAAAAGAAGCAAAGACAAAACCTACCCTCAATAAGAAAATATAGCAACGACCTACACACGTTTGTCTTTTCACACTCACATACAAGAAAATCTCTGCAAATAATAATTTTTCTACTCGTGTCTACGAACTAGACACCAACGACGGGTGACGACGACGCAAGCAGAAGCGACACGATCAACTCGTTCACCACTTCATATAATTTCTTTGCTTCTCTGCCTGCAAACAAAATACATTCCTAAATAAACCAACACAAATATTCTTCTATTCAAAGAGGAGACGACAATTTTTTTCTTATTTTCTTCACGTTTTTCTATTCTTTGACATTTTGAAAACAGCTGATTTGCTTATCTCTCTTACTCCCTTTATTTCTTATGAGCATGAAAATAATACTTTCCTCTTGCTCTTACTACTTGTCCTCGATTCTTTATGTACCCCGCATCCACAATTCTCCACGCAATCGAATGCGGTCGAATGTGGCGCCCCCACAAGGTCCACGTTCAACTAAAAAAAATTTTTCATGAGAATACTATGGTTTTCATATACAAAGCTTTTGCACTAACCCACATCGTTTTATTTTCACGAGGTGAACCATATGGGTTATGAGCGATAATAGCCGTTTTCCTTTGGAGGTGGCGAAGTACTTGCAAGTACTTTGCCAGCTTTTTTCAATGGAACACAGCAAACTGCTTTCCCATGTAAAATGTATCTACTCGCACATGAGAGCATGTGCAGTTGGTAGTACTAGATTATGGTTTTCATCTACTCACAAGTACTTTGCCACCTCCAAAGGAAAACGGCTAATAAAACGCGGCTAGTCGTGGCCACCTAGGCGGCCACATGTTATCCTGACTTTTGTTACACCCCGACTCCACAGGGCATACAGATGTCCAACATCGCAACTACAACCCAATCAACAATCAGCAGATTTTTCTCGTGGGGCAAGTCGACTCAATTCTCTCTCCCCACTACTTCTATCTTTTGCAATAATACAAGCCCTTTAGACTTGAGATAACATTAAAGAGATGTTTTTAATATCCAGTTATCTCATGTTAAATTCCTTACAACAAAAAAATCGAATCTGTTTAGAAAAAAATCGATTTGTTTAGAAGAAAAGATCAATTTTTCTAAACAAATCAAATCTTTCGTTTTTAGCAAGATTTACACAGACTTTCACACACACTAGTAATGTCGAATTCCTTTCAACAATTGGAGATCGATTTCTTTTTTGTGTTGAAAAGAATTTGTAAAAAAAAATCAATTTTTTTATGTGATTGTGTGTGTTGGCCATTGACATAAATTTTGAGGCAAAAAGTAAACAAATTAATGGGCATACAAATACTCAAAAGTGCATTCCGAATTACGCGTCATTTAATACGATTAAAAACAAATATATTTCCGGGAATAGTAGCAGAAATAGACAAAAATTGTTGTGCGTCCATTTAAGTTAAAAAAAAAATCCAAAATCCATCAAAAAACACATCAAATGAGGAACACGTCGGCGAGCGCGCGCTTCATAACATCAATCGACTTTGGACACTTGAAATCGAAGTTCATTGATATTTTTATCACTTCTTATTAATTATGCACTGCCATTTGATGAATTAAAAACTTTTAAGAGATATATTTGTTTTTAATTAATTTAAACGAACGAGAAACACTTTTGAGTATTTGTAAAACACCGCAGAACAAAACTTTCAACTCCAGAGAAATGTCAAATCTTACTAGTGTGTGTGAAAGTCTGTGTAAATCTTGCTAAAAACGAAAGATTTGATTTGTTTAGAAAAATTGATCTTTTCTTCTAAACAAATCGATTTTTTTCTAAACAGATTCGATTTTTTTGTTGTAAGGAATTTAACATAAGATTTGACATTTCTCTGGAGTTGAAAGTTTTGTTCTGCGGTGTTTTGCAAATACTCAAAAGTGTTTCTCGTTCGTTTAAATAAATTAAAAACAAATATATCTCTTGAAAGTTTTTAATTCATCAAATGGCAGTGCATAATTAATATAAGAAGTGATAAAAATATCAATGAACTTCGATTTCAAGTGTCCAAAGTCGATTGATGTTATGAAGTGCGCGCTCGCCGACGTGTTCCTCATTTGATGTGTTTTTTGATGGATTTTGGATTTATTTTTTAACTTTAATGGACGCACAACAATTTTTGTCTATTTCTGCTACTATTCCCGGAAATATATTTGTTTTTAATCGTATTAACCCAGTAGGAAATTTCGTCCTCAAGGAAAAATTTCGGTGAATAGCACAATGAATTCATGAAATACTTTTTACGAGGAACAGGCATGTAATGATTTCATTAGAAAAAGGTGTTGCCTTTTTCACCAGTTTATTATTTTCATGACATCACCCTTTCTTTTACTTGGTGCAAAAATTTAGCTGAATTCAATGCTTCCCATGCAGTATACAATTTCATTGCAAAAAATCATGCCTCGAGAAACACGAGGTTTTCAACGATGAATTGTAATGGACAGAGTCGTGAGATTGTGATTTTTTGGTTCTCATTTTGTAAGATAAAGTTCACAGTGACTTCCCGTAAGAAAATCAATGTAAGATGAACTGAACATTACTCAAATTGCGTTTGTTAAAACGTTATAACTCTTGATTTGAAATGAGAACTTCTTTTTGGTTCGTTTTAATATTAAATTAGACAGTACACTACCGATGTTGATGATTTCACTAGATGATTGTAGGTTCCATTCACAAAGTGATTTCCTTGGTGAACATTCATGACATTTTTCATTTAAAAAAGATAATGGCCTGGTGAAAAAGCAACTCCATGTACCTAGTGATATCACTGATTTATAGTCACGGTATGTTTCATCAAATGCAATTACTTATGGAATAAGCAAGTTACACCTTCTTAGTGATTTCACTACTGAATATTCACCAAGAAAATCACTTGGTGAATGCCAATGACAACCCCATGTTAATTTCCTCGATGATTTCACCTCAAATTCCTTGGGTGTAGCTCCAATTCCTCGAGGAAATAGCAGGGGATTCCTTGGTGAATTTTTGAAAATTTCCCACTGGGAAATGACGCGTAAGTCGGAATGCACTTTTGAGTATTTGGATGCCCATTAATTTGTTTACTTTTTGCCTCAAAATGTATGTCAATGGCCAACACATGCAATCACATACAAAAATTGATTTTTTTTTACAAATTCTTTTCAACCAAAAAAAGAAATGGATCTCCAATTGTTGAAAGGAATTCGACAAAAGGTTTGGTTTTGCCTAGAAAAATCGATCTTTTTTCTAAACAAATCGATTTTTTTGGTTGAAGGGAATTCAACATCAGATACCCTATCGCTTTACTAGCCGGACGCGACTAATGAAAAAACGGACTCACTTGCAACACTTCAAGGTGCACTGTACTTTGTTGCAGACTCATGTTTATATTTATACCATTTATTATACGAGCTAAAGGACACAGCTGTTTTTGACAAACAAAATTAGACCGATTTTAATTTGTTGTGCAGCAGCCAGCAGCGTTCTATTTCAGTTCTTATCGCTTTTGTATAATTGTTTTTTACACAATTCTATATTTATTCCTAGATTATTTTATTTTTCAATTTTCCATCAATAGCAAGTACACTAGCATGCTTACAAGGTTGAGTTGTATTCTGGAAACATGAAGATCTATAAACTCTATACGCATCAGAAATCCTTTAATAGTAAGTAGAATTTACACTGACAAAACAAAAGCTAAAAAAACAAAATTAAATAAATAATATATTTAATTACTCCCACACAGCTGCTGATTTAGTTTTAAACCCAAAAGAACATCCCGATGCTAAACTTGGAGATGTAGTTGAAATATATCATTCCGAAGATGAAGACTGCAAACTGCTTCTTCAGATTACCGAATTCAATGACCTCAAAGGACGGGACGTGATAAGTATCGAATCGAGTATTGCATCGACATTCAATTTGAAAACGTACTCTGTTGTTGTTATGCGCTTGGTAAATGCTGCCGATGTGGCCTTGGATTCAATTGAAATAACGTTCAAAGACCAGTACATGGGTCGATCAGAAATGTGGCGTTTGAAGACTTATTTGGTAAGTAAGACTTTGAAACTTGGGACGAAATATTTTAGTAGCAACTAGCTAGCAAGTACAATTTTGTGTTTTGTGAAGAGGAATATTGTACAATTTTTGGTCTGAAAACTCCTTATACACATATTTTAGCTCATAACTCTATACAATGTGGATATGAGAACTGCAAATGCTTGTGACTTCTTCAATTGATCATCCCTTATCCAGAAGCCTTTTGAGCTTTGAATTCTTCAATATGAAATGCTTCTGAGTTTGATTTCAGATTAACTTAAAACCAGAAAGGTTGGCATGACCATTCGAAAATGCTGTTTTCGAAATATTTCATGAAGACACTCAACTTAATACTACAGCTACATTACATCTAAAGCTTTGATTAGTGAAAACATACAAATGTTTGATATATATATGTCTTTTGAATGAATTTACCCGTGTTCCTAACTGAAAAGCCTACCCACGATTGCGCTGAGTCCTCATCTGCCCTCAGCTTTTGTCGTCATCCTCGAATTTAGGTTCGCTAAGGTGCCGACGCGTGGGATGAGAAGTAATTTTAGCGCGAGAAAAGTCGTTTCAAAAATGGTCTCCAAATTCATATTTTTTCGAGGACTACTGCTAATACTTTTGGAGGCATAAAATTATCAGATTTGGAGTGCTCGACATCATATTGTTAAGAGTATTGAATTTTGAAATCCAAACTAGTTCTGAAATGAAAAAAGATCAAGTTGCTGGTTTAAGAAAAGGTACACCAGTTGCCGTTGCCGTTGTTTTTTAATACATAGTTGTTTTCCTAGTTTAAGTATTTTTTTTTATATAAAATTCCCCTCTTACTTAGAGGAGGAAAATTAGACCAGCTTTTCCTATATGATTTTTTTCTATGTTGACTCATCCTACTCAACTAACTGCATCCCAAACTTTCGGCGCTCTTAGATCACATGTCATGCCACTGTGCGACGGGTGTTCTTTTTGGGAGGAGAACCGCTCATGAAAAGAAAACGATAACAATTGTTTTCCAAAACAGGGCAACAATGGGGCTGGGATAGAATACCCTTAAAATTGATCCGAATTTTTCAAACCCGGAAATTTAAACTTTTGCCCATTATTTTGACTCAATAAGTCACATTTAACTCGTTGATTTAAAAATGCATAATTATCGGATGTATGAAGCTGCTAGAGTGAATAATTCTTTTCTTTATCCCCCAGTTTAGAGCCGTGGTCTTTTTATCAACCCAATGTAGCTAAAATTATAATAATCCAAACATTATTAAAAAAACAGTGTTTTAATAATTATTACCTTCCTTTATAGACAAATACATGTGTTTATATTAATAAAAAAATTGATTATTTCGATAAATCAATTCGATGCCAAGTGTACGAAATGTGGTCACAAGGAGATCGAGTATCATGCGGAGTCATAACTGAAGATACAAAAATTGTTTTTCGCAGCAGTACCTCAATGGTTTATTTGTTCCTTCAAATGTCTTCAGAAATGTGGGATTTTGATATCCATGGTGATTTATATTTTGAAAAAGCCGTCAACGGATTTCTAACGGAGCTGTTTACAAAATGGAACAAATTGGGCTGCAATCACGAGGTCACTATTGTGTTGTTTTCAAGAACTTTTTATGCAGCTAAAACTTTAGACGAGTTCCCGGTTCATATGCGTGATTGCTTGCAAATGGACTATAAAGGACGATTTTATGAAGATTTTTATCGAGTTGCGGTACAAAATGAACGTAACGATGATTGGTGTTCTATATTGATGCAATTAAGAAAGCTATTCACATCATATCAGTCGACAGTGTTGCGTTATCATGAACGCGAAAATGTTCGAATACCGATAGCAACAAATAGTACTGCCTCACAGGGAAATTTCCTTGAAGTTTTAAATATATCTTTAAATACATTTGAAAAACACTATCTGGACCGAAGTTTCGATCGAACAGGCCAACTTTCTGTCGTTGTTACACCTGGAGTAGGTGTTTTTGAAGTAGATCGTGAGTTAACCAATATTACTAAACAAAGGGTAAGTTGAAATTTTGATGAATTTTTATTTTACACTGCAAAAAAGTACACGTGCTTTTTTTCTAGATAATCGACAATGGAGTGGGAAGTGATTTAGTTTGTGTGGGTGAACAACCGCTGCATGCAGTTCCTTTGCTAAAGTTTCATAACAAAGACACATCTTTGACATCAGCCGATGATTACTCACTGCCACACTGGATAAATTTAAGCTTCTATTCAACAAACAAAAAGGTGGCCTATTCCACGTTTATACCTAGGATTAAACTAACACCGCTGGTTGCAGCAACAGTTGCTGGGAATGAAAATAAGAAGGTATGGTTTGTGTTGTGATTCTTTATAAAATTGTATTGCTATATTAATTATCATCTAAAAAGTTAAATTAAAAATAAAAAAAAAAACAAATTTTATTTGGTCTTGGGCAAAACGCTGAGCTAATTTTAACTTTTGATTGAATTATATTCAGTCGCTCCACTTAAACAGAAGATCTTTTCTTCGAAATTTTTCTCATATCAATTTTGTTAGTTGATTAATATTCTTATTTATTTCTATTAATTAATTAACAAAAAACATATTTCTTTTTTAAAGGAAAATACAAGAACGTTTCTCAGTTGCAATCAATCAGAATACATTCATAATTCACTTTTTGACTACGATGCTTATGATGCACAAATCTTTCAATTGCCTCCAGCTCAAGGAACATGGTAAATGAAATTATTTAATTTTTTTACATCATAAGGTTTTTCCTTAACTAATAAAATAATAAAAAAAAATATTTATATCTCACAGTTCCCTACAGCGTATTGTAAGGGCAAAGAAAACATCTGTTCCTAGCCTAGAAACCTATACTAATAACAATTATTGTGATATGGAGAACTTCACTCCTTTAAGAGCTTCTAACAGGCGTCGTAAAATGTCTGATCCAGATATTCATCATGGAACATCTGGTGTACTTTCAACATTGGTAAAAACATACAATTAGAATTCCAAGAAAACTTCAAATATCCATTATTTTTTTATTTATATTTTTTTTAGACTGGTTCGCCAAATTTATCTGAATCAATAGTATCGGAGAAAAATGTGCGACGTTCTATCGTATCAATTGCGCCAATTGTAAGACCAGGTCGAGCATTAATAAATCCATTCGATCCATCCCATGTGACAATTAAATTAACTTCGAATCGTAGACGTTGGACACATATTTTTCCAAAGGTAGTTTTGGATATAGATAACAATAAAATAAATTTAACTAATTGAACTAAAAAAAAAAATTAATTATGTTTCGTATTGATAGGGACCAGAGGGTGTACTCATTCAACAGCATCATTATCAAGCTATTCCCACAAAACAGCTTTCAAGCAATCATCATGCTGCGGACGTAATCAATTCTACTGATAATAACAACACCGAAAATTATTCATCGGGCTTCAATTCCAGCGAATACGATCATACTTCAAACTGTTCCTCGTTAAGCAGATCATTTAATTCCAGCAATGGAGATGATTATACCCTAGAAAGTAGTATGAATTAAAAAAAAATTAACCGTTCCAATATTTTATATTTTAATTTCTTTCCCATTTCAGACTTAAAAAAACGTAATTCACACATAAGCACATCAGCCGCCACAACAAGCAGGGCTGCTCCAGCAAAAAGTTTAACATTCCTATGGGGTGCAACAGGTGAACAAGAATGGACACCTGCATTGACAACAGGTAAAACACATTCATTAATGAATAAGAATTTTTTAAGCAAAAAATCCTTCCAGCCTAATTTTCTAATTGATACATTTTTCAGATTGGTATACCTAAAAATTAATCGCATTAAAAGTTATTTAAAAAAAAATCTTTTCAGGGTAGAACAGGTCAATGCAGACAAGTTTAATTCATTTTCTCTCTGTTTAAATAAAATTTAAAAAATATTCATTCGTATTGTTGTGAAGCAGTATTTAAAATTTAAAAAACATGAACTTACTGCAATTATGTCTGTAGGCTAAATTAAACGTCTTTCAATGTGTGAGTTTGATTGCAAGTTGGAATTAAACAAATATTGTTTTATTGCTTGTGAATTAAATATAATAATACAAGTGAATAACAAAATAGAAGAATTTGGAATATATAAATCGACCTTGATTATGTTAGTCAGCGTAATTTTTTCTCTTTTTGGAACCAGCCTCCTTTTTCCGAAGGTTTTTGACGTCAGGTTTACTAGATATCCTTGTTAACAAATGAAAAACAATAGGAAGAAGACATTAGGAATATCTAAAGTTACATAACTTTAAAAATATCAAAAAAGTCATGTTTTTCTTTCTTAAATCTGACTTGATGAACTTGAATGCATGGAATCAAAAACGTTTTCTACCAAATAATGGGGTTCTATGGACCAAATAAAAGTTGAATTTTGTAGTTGTTTTTTTTTTACTATGTTCGACATGTTTTTGTTTAGTAGAATTAAAGAAAAGATATTATAAAAGGCCTCATTTATAATAATTAGCATGGCTCCCAAATCTTAGCACCTTAGCCCAGTCAGAATGTACAAACAAAAAACTGCAAAAATGCAAAAAAGTAAATAGATTTGTTTTATTTTTTTGTTAGAGGGGTTCATAAGGAGTCTAAAAAACTTTTTTCGACCATATTTGCTTAACACTGACTTTGTTCAAAGTCCGAAAGTCTATGCAGAAGTTTCCAACACCATCCTTCTTTTTTGTTGGAACAATTATCGGTAATCAGTTATCTGATTTTGATTTCCTGATCAATTATTGCTTCAATAGTTCACCCACTTCTATTACAGTTTGGATGGTAGACGGTATGTCTATACACAGACTGACTTCGATGTGACATTCTCTCCATTGGCCCCCAGTTCATCAGCTGAGAGTGCAAAACATTTCTTATATTTGTCAACTAATATTATTAATTTTTGTTCTTCGTTCTGCTGCATGGCCCTTTCTCCAACTCAGCTTTGTTTATAGCATTATTGTTGGTTTCGATGCCTTCCATAATACAATCACTAGCTGTAAGCCTGGCATACTTCTTCTCTACTTGTGGCTGGTGTAGTAATTTTCTCCCGATTATCATTTTGTATGATCCGGCAGAACCTACACTTCACACCAGCTACACTTGTTATCCTCCCGCGCCGAAACCGTTTAATTCCATATGGTTCGTACTGAAACCTGCGTTGTTAGCTTTTACCTGAATTTTAGTCGGATAATCGCTCCCCAGATCAACGAAAGCTTTGACACTGTTACACTTCTTGCACTGGCGATGTCCTAGAATGATCATTGGCTTTCATTGTCAGTGATTCATTGTAAAATGTATCGGACCAAAGTCTTTTCACTTCATCCCTTCGAAGAAATAGACCTCATTTTGTTAACGAATTCCTCAGTATCCTCGAGTAGCATTTGCCTTTTGTTATCTTCTTTAGCTAAGCCCTCGTGTATTGATAATTTCTGCAATAGTTGATTTTTTATCTTTCCCTCAGTTAAGATTCCACGTGCTTTTCATTTATCAAGAATTTTTAGTTTTGTGTACTGAACTCAGAGGGCATATTAGGTAAAACGATAACGATCCAAAGATATCTTTTTGACAATATCCGTCTCTATTTTTCTCTGAAAATATGATACGACATCTTGCAATCGTTTTTGTTTTACGTACCCAGATCTTAAAGTAACATTTTAACATGCCGACGCGCGACGTAGTAGTAGTACTAGGTCCCACGATAAGAAAGTGGTAATTTTTTCCTCTACATGCGATATATTTAAGTCTTTATTTTATCTTACTGAACTGAACCGTTAAGGCGATATCGAGACAAACACCGCTTATGGTCAACCACAAAGCATCGAGTTTTTTGTTTATAGCATCTGGTTCCATTTAAAAACTCTTTTATCCACATACCATGTACAAAATTACTAGACATATGTATTATTAAAACTGCAGATACAGCGGCGTGGGTTGATCGTGGGAGTTTTTGGGGTTTAATCTGGACTATCTCATAATGTGGAGGTATACCATCTGAAAGACCACTAAATCAACTTTTTTCAGCAATTGGTCAGTCAAAAATTTTTTGATGAGTTTAATTAAATTTTTTTAAATTTATATTTATATATATTTTATAAATTAATAAATTAATATTTGTTTCAAGGCCACAATATGGATTGCTAGATTATTTCGAGCTTAGAAAAAACAAAAATGTCATTTTAATGTTTTTTGTATGGTCATTATATAAAGGAAAGCTATTTCAATTTCAATTTCAATTTCAATTTCAATCTTTTTCAAATATGTATACTAGACTGATTCAAAAAAATGAAAATGTCTTCGATTTTCAATGCCACTAACTTTTTAGTTAAAGTTTAATGAAATAATAATCCTGGCAAAATTTCAGCCCTTTAGGTCAATATTTAGAGGTCGCTCATCGATATTTTCTGTTTTCCATACAAATCGTATGGGAACTTTTTTTTTATTCCTTCTTTATTTTATAACTTAAGAGTGTTCCGGACTGAAATGGTGATTTCATGAATAAGATTGCGAAGCGTGTACTTATCCGATCAAGGCGATTAAGGTGTCTATGGACAGATAAACTTATTCTCTATGCCATCATTGGAAAAAAAATTTAATTTTGTGCTCTAGATTTTGGTAAAATTCTCTAAGAAATCGAGAAAATGGCTAAAATGGCTGTTTTTCAAAGCAAATGTAGCCTACACTATAGTATTTTTTGCAAAAAAATGTTTAATAACATAAAATTCCATATTTTTATAATGCCACTATTGGAGAAAATTTTTAATTTTGTACCTTAAAAAAATTTTAATAATGCAAAATAAAAATGCTTGTGAATTTTGAAAAAAACCCATTTTTGACAGTCAATTTATTATACCTTACGGTATTTTTTTGACAATTTTTTTTTTCAGTGGATATAAATTCAGTATATTGTCATGATTTTCATTAATTATGTAATCATATTTGTATCATTTGATATTGAAATTTTTAATTCTTAAAATGCACTTTTTGACAGAAAATTTATGTAAATTTAGAAGTTAAAATCAGTTACTTTTAGAAAATTTTTTTTTTAATACAATAATACGCCTACTAGTGACCAATTACTAAAAATGCAAAGTTTTATAAAACAAAGTATCTGATGAAAGTGAAAAAAAGCGGTCTTATATATGCAAAAAAAAAGTTAGCAAATGACTGGTTTTGTTCAGTTCGGAACACTCTTAAGAAACGGTAATCATACAGAAATGATGAAGAAAGAATCTGAAAGAAGATTTGATGTTCTTTAAAAAAGGTCAGTACTTCTTATCTAATTAATGTACTCCCTCCAAAGTTATTCAAGGTCAGAGTGGTATTCGTGATGAATTTAAAAGTTTTTTGGATACCGTGTTGAAAAAATCAGCTATAATACAAGGTGTTTTGCAAAAGTTGTAACAAAAGGCAAGTGCGTGTAAGTTGCACTCAGACAAGAAAAAAATCATTTTAGAGTGGGGGTCTATTTCCCCCAATTTAGGCGGGAAAGGCAATTTCCTAAAAAAATTGGTTTAAAAAAGAAGAAAAATATTAAAAATCAACGGCAATACTTATAGTGTCATGCTATTACTTTTTTAAAGCCAATAATCCGTTATTTAATTAGCTTTTTAAAAAAAGTTGTTTTTGTAAATATTTTTTGAAAAAAATAATTTCAAACTTAGATTTAAAAAATGAAAAAGTGATTTTATTTTTTAAATATCTTTTTGAAAAATTTTCCGTTAACAAGTACAATTTTTGTTTATGGATTTCAATACATTCCTAAATTTTTAATCAGATGCTGAAAACCGCAGGCTAAAATGTTTTGTAGTTTCTGAGAAAATAACAAATACCAAGTTTCTTGTTATTTGACGCCCTAGAATTTAAATTGTTCCTTGCTCCAAACACCCAATTTCCAGTAGTAGGTATTTTAATTTTCTCAGAAACTACAAAACATTTTAGCCTGCGGTTTTCACCATCTGATTAAAAATTATGGAAGGGATTGAAATCCATAAACAAAAATTGTACTTGATAACGCAAAATTTTTCAAAAAGATATTTAAAAAATAAAATCACTTTTTAATTTTTTAAATCTAAGGCCGTGTGCCAATTGCGTTAAAATCCTGGTTAAATTTGATCCCATGGCTAAATTTTGACATTACTGAGGTGAATATAAGGCGTTTTTCTTTTTTAGCTCTGAGCAGAGCATGGAATAGAGCTCGAGCTACCGGAGTTAGCTCTGAGCAGAGTATGATCAGGGCTCTCCGATATAATTTTGAAACACACTTGAGCTCTGAAATGTCATACGATTGTGATGCGTTCAACTCAAGTAATAACTTAATTTTCATCGGACAGCTGGCCAATCAAAAACTCGAAAAATTCAAAATTATGAACTGAAATTGATGTGTCGAACGCGTCCACATGAAATGAGTGAAAAAAAGAGTGAAGTTGGCTGCGCTCAGCTATTTGCTCTAGCGTACTCCGAGCTAGCTCTGATTTAAAAAAGAAACACAAGTTGAGCGCTCTGAGTACTCGGAGCTAAAAAAGAAAAACGCCTATAGACTTCAAAATTTAACCTGCTCAGGAGCTCGTTAAAATTTTAGTCGGTGGTTAATTTTTGACATGTCTATGGGCGCGTTCGGCTGCGTATCTTAAGCGATCCGGATTTGTTTGTGTAGTTGTAAACCCTTATAAAAAAACAGCTGAGGGAGATGAATGTAGATAAATATTTTATTTTGCTATCAAGAAGTCATGAATCCTATCGTTAAAGATGAAAAATGAAAAAAAAAACTAAAATTAAATGAAAGGATTAAGAAATTTGGACAAAGACCTTATAATGAATTTAAGTATGCACTCAAGAAGAAGTTTGAATAACTTGAGATAAATCCTTGATAATGTAAAAGAATCAATAAAATTTATTGAAAATAGTTTTTCAGATGATTCATTCATTTTGCAAACTGATATGTTTGCGAACTATCATTACTGAAGAAAATGCAACAACAAAACTAATGGGTGAATGTAAAAAAAAAATCCCATTTAATCCAATTGACACAGCAAAAACCTTAAATTTTACTCACCCCTATAAAAAGGGATAACATTTAACTGGGATCAAATTTAATTAGAATTTTAACGCAATTGGCACACGGCCTAAGTTTGAAATTAATTTTTTCAAAAAATATTTACAAAAACAACTTTTTTTAAAAATTTAATTAAATAATGGATTGTTGGCTTTAAAAAAGGAATAGCATGACACTATAAAGCCCGTATGACACTACATTTTTCTCTCATTTTTAATAAACTGAAAATGAAATTAAAGCGGAACGTACAATTTCTTATTCAAACTTTGATAGGTGTGATCTATAAAAAATGTGATTTTCAAATTAAATTTTTCAGGTTCTGGCAGCTTTTATTGATATTTCAGAAATAAAAATGAAAAATTATTTCAAGATACACTCAGTTACAAAAGTAGATATACACTGGACCCTAGAGAACACTAGGATATGATGTATATTTTCTTTTGGGACACATTGAAAATGTGAAATTTAATTTAGAGAAATGCTATCCCTTTCTTAAAAACTCTTCTTATCCCTTTTTGGCTCTGCTGACACTTTGATAGATTAAATGAGAAATACAATGAAGAAAAAATGTAGTGTCATACGGGCTTAAGTATTGCCGTTGATTTTTAATATTTTTTTCTTTTTTAAACCATTTTTTTTAGGAAATTGCCCCTCCCGCCTAAATGGGGGAAATAGACCCCACTCTAAAATGATTTTTTTCTTGTCTGAGTGCAACTTACACGCACTTGCCTTTTGTTACAACTTTTGCAAAACACCTTGTATTATAGCAGATTTTTTCAACACGGAATCCAAAAAACTTTTAAATTCACCACGAATACCGCTCTGACCTTGAATAACTTTGGAAGGAGTACATTAATTAGATAAGAAGTACGGACTTTTTTTAAAGAACATCAAATCTTCTTTCATATTCTACCTTGATCATTTCTGTATGATAACCGTTTCTAAAGTTATAAAATAAAGAATGAATCAAAAAAAAGTTCCCATACGATTTGTATGGAAAACAGAAAATATCGATGAGCTACCTCTAAATATTGACCTAAAGGGCTGAAATTTTGCCAGGATTATTATTTCATTAAACTCTGACTAAAAAGCTAGTGGCATTGAAAATCGAAGACATTTTCATTTTTTTGAATCAGTCTAATGTATACATTATGTCTGTTCGCGTACTTTTTTTTTTGTATGAGCTTTGGCAGAACTTTGGGCTAAATTCGTAGAAACTCGTAGCTTTGGGAGGTACGCGAACAGATATGTATATTATGTATGTATGTATGAACATCCATTTAATTATTATTATTTTTATATGAACGACGAAAAGTCGAAGGTGCAAAATATTTAAAAATACTGACGGTAGTTATTCATCCCTGTCTGATACTTTGTAATGAAAAACTTAAGATTTTGTGACATGCAGTAGAAAGTGTTATTAAATACTTCATTAAATCATAACCTACGACCATTTTCAAATAGTATGAACAAAATGCATATTTTGTCTTGTTTATCATACAACTAATTACATACATACGAACATAAATAGACTAGTGAAATGTTATTTTATTGTAGACTTCATAAATCAAAACTAACAGTTTGTTGTAGTAAATTTCGTGAAAATGTATTTAACATACGAATAAACTAAAGTATTTTAAAACACAAAGACCTATCTTAAACTTAAGAATATCAATGACATTGAACGTTGTTAGTTAACATAAAACATTATAAATTAGTCAAACGAATGTTAACAGTGACTTAAGCAACAACAAAAGAACGTATTGCTTTCAACGTGGCTTCATGGTTGAGATGAGACCACCTAGTGTAAATTGATTTTAGCAGTCTTTAATTATTGAGAGAACGCCCGTGTCGGTCTAACAAAAGTTAGAATGAATAGGAATAATCACCTCATTTATGCTCTTTTTCCTTTTAACGGTTTTAATTAAGCCAAATATTTCCAAACTAAATACCAAATAACATCATTTCCAATTCAAATTCATATTTCAAAATTAAACAATAGCTGTGTTCCTTGCGGAGTTTCAAACAGTTTCAGTCCGCCAGATTTAGTGCGAACCCGTTCCACAAGTGAAAAATAGGCAAAGTTTGACATTTACAATTTGCGAATGATAGAGCTCCGCACAGTACACAAATCTAAGGTATTATACTGCGCAGGTTGTCAGTCGAAAATAAAAAATGGCTGTGAGCGTGAGGAAGAAAACACACGTAAAAACAACAACAAATTAAAATTGAAATTGTCAGAAATAAAAATGGCTGGGAGCGTGATGACTTAAATAAACGTAAAAACAACAACAAATACTGAAATTTGACACAAATTTTGATATATGCGCAGAAGAAACAAAAGTCAAAACACTAATGATATTACCTTTAATATGTGTACTGTGAGAGCTCCGTATGTCTCACATGTACATACAACATTCTTTGATATCTCTAGTTATAGTTTTCGAAATACGGACTTTTAAAGTGGCTGATAACGTTACAATTTACTCCTGAAATTATGTTACGTTATCAGCCACTTTGACAGTCTGTATTTCAAAAACTATAAAGTTCTCTCAAATTTAACCTTTTTAGCATCCATTTTAATGTCGTTTTTCATTGAAATCTGAAAGATTTGATTTTAAAATCAAGAATTGCTGTCTTGAATGAAACATCTGGGCGTACTTTTGAGTAGGTTCAATTACACACATACACCCATACAAATAAACATCACGTACGATGTCGTACAAAAATAATGCAAAACAAAAAAATGCCCCACTGCGATTTGCTGTTTGACAGGAAAGTGTTTGCATGTATTAGTGAATGCAGATCAAATCTCCCAAACTAGAAAGATCGCATCTTTCTTCTTCAGATCTCATCTTTTTTTGAATAAAATTTGTGGAATGCATCCTGATGTTGTGGATTGCGAATAAGCTTTTGGCAGTTCGTTGGTCGCGTAGAAAATATAAAATTGCTAAATTTAACAATTGAAACTAATTTGTGTTCGTGTTTTCTTTTTGAAATTGTAGATAGGTTCGTTTATGCAATTTTTTGAAAAGTTAAATCACGAACTTGTTGATATTTGCGCTTGGAATTGCCTAAACAAATTAGTTCCCATTAGCAGTTCGCAGCTCATGTGGAGGGCACTTTATTGATATATTTTGTATGAAAATGCACGTCTGTTAGCGACCAAACATATAGGGCCCATTTGCTGATACGAAACTTAAATATTTAAGAAGAACATACGCGCTAATGTGACAGTTTACGAAAAGGAAAAAGTAGAACATAAGCTTTTTAAGAATACGGGTCTAAGTCACATCCACATGTAAAAATTCACGACCATTCGCAATTCGCAGGTCATATGAAAGGCACTTAATGAAAACGTAGTATAAAATTAATTATTATTTTAATATTATAACCCTGCACATTTGTCGGAAAATGGATGACGATTTTGAGCTCAGCACCCAAAAGTATGCTTAAAAACACTTAAATTGTTATATTATTATTTGTAAACTTGTGTTATTGAGCTTATTTTGATCTTTCACTTTGTATATGTATGTAGGTTACATATGAATACAACAATAGCGAATATGACTGTAACTTCAAGTGTCTAAGCTTCCTAATAAGTCAAATTAATGTTGAGATGCTTAGTACCAGGTTAAGTGGGACACAGCGGTATAACTTTGAAGAAATTTGAGAAATGTCGTATATTATACATAGAAATGGTCTGGAAAGCAAACGTAACAATAATTTTCGGAAAGTTGGCACTACTGTATGTGCATTTGTAAAAAATCGTTACATTTGAAAAATCGTTTAGTTTGAAAAGTCATTATAGCATACAATAGTCGGAAAAAAGAGTATTTTGACAAAACAAATTATTTCGCATTTTTCTTTATATCTTTCTTTTTATTGATAGAAAAAATCTGAAAAAAAACTATATTATAATGGTAACAAGATGAGTTTCCAAAAAGACATACAAAAGTTAGATTCATAATTATAGTTTCGAAAATAAAAATTGTATTTCAAAAACGTATAGGGAAAAAAGAAGTCTTCACTTCATATTTCTTCATGTAAAATAAACCGTGTATGGTAAAATATGCCAAACGCATACATTTCAACAAAGGATTGATCAGATAGGAAAGAAGATATCGGAAAGATATAAATTTATATTTGAAGAAGAAGATTTGTGCTTTCAGAAAAAAAGCTTGTACTAAAAAGTTAACCGGTATTTACAAGCCTTTCTAATTTTGTCAAAATACATTTTTCCCTATACGTTTTTGTAATCTAATTTTTGAATGTTTTTTGGAAGCTCACTTTGATACCATTAAAATATATTTTTTTCAGATTTTTTTCTATCAATAAAACGAAAGATATAAAGAAAATTGCGAAATATTTTTTTTGTCAAAATACTTTTTCCGACTATTGTAATTCCCATTCGCAGCTCGTATGGAAGACACTTTATTGATATATTTTGTATGAAAATATAATATAAATATAAGTCACATTGACATGTAAAAATTCACGACCATTCGCAATTCGCAGGTCATATGAAAGTTCCCATTAAAATGGGTGCTAAAAAAATTTTAAATTAAATTCGAGCGAATTTTTCATTCGTATATTTGTGGAATGTGTGCTGATGTTGTGGATTGCGAATAAGTGTTCGACAGTTCGCAAGTGCCTTTCATATGAGCTGCGAATGGTCGCGAGTTTTGACATTTCTTTCACATGAGTGGTCGCCGACAGAAGCGAATTGTCACCCATTAAAATGGGTGCTAAAAAAATTTGAGGTTAAGTTCGAGCGAATTTTTCATTCGCAGATTTGTGGAATGCGTCCTGATGTTGTGCATTGCGAATAAGTATTTGACAGTTCGCAGAAAATATCTCGTAGGTCGCGTAGAAAATATAAAAATGCTAAATTTAACAATTTAAATTCATTTTTGTTCGTGTTTTCTTTTTAAAACTGTAGATAGGCTGGTTTATTCACTTTGTCGAAAAGTTAAAACAAGGATTTGTTTATATTCGCGGTAGAAATTGACTAAACAAATTTATTCGCATTCGCAGTTCGCAGCTCATGTGAAAGGGACTGAAAGGCACTTAATGAAAACATAGTATAAAGTTAAATATTATTTTAATATTTTAACCCTGAACATTTGTCGGAAAATGGATGACGATTTTGAGCTCAGCGCCCAAAAGTATGCTTAAAAACACTTAATTGTTAACAGATATTATTTGTAAACTTGTGCTATTGAGCTTATTTTGATCTTTCACTATGACTGTAACTTCAAATGTCTAAGCTTCCTAATAAGTCAAATTTAAGTTGAGATGTTTTAGTACCAGGTTTAGTGGGACACAGCGGTATAACTTTGAAGAATTTTGAGAAATGTCGTATATCATACATAGAAATGTTTTGGAAAGCAAACGTAACAATAATTTTCGGAAAGTTGGCACTACTGTATGTGCATTTGTAAAAAAATCGTTACATTTGAAAAATCGTTAGTTTGAAAAGTCATTATAGCATAATAGCATTCGCAAGTTAAATTAACCAAATCGCAAATAGGTTTAACCTAAGCGCAAATAAGTTTCACCCAAGCGCAAATAGATTTAACCCAAACGCAAATAGAAGTAACCCAATCGCAATTCGATT
The DNA here is from genome assembly GCA_963921185.1 of Dasysyrphus tricinctus. Lineage (NCBI taxonomy): Eukaryota > Metazoa > Arthropoda > Insecta > Diptera > Syrphidae > Dasysyrphus > Dasysyrphus tricinctus. The sequence goes on from OY992532.1 coordinate 183,410,493, forward strand.
TAAACAAAACGCAAATATAGTTGAATCGGTCATTTCAAAAACCACTTAAGTCACATTTTTTCAAAAATGCTTTTTTGTTGTAAATGCTTCCTTAAACGTAGATGCATATTCTGAGAATAAATTACGTCGGTCCAAACATTCCTTCCTCTCCAAATGATACCTCACAATGAACATTCCATGCAAAAACAAAGTAAGTCAATTGACTTTAGTGGTTTTTGCAAGCACTACTAGATGGTGGAAGTAGTTATATTTAGTTTTGCCTACGGGTTAAATATATTGAAACATGATAAATTAAAGCATGTGACATGTTAAAATGTTAATATGTAAATATTTAAGTATAATTAAAAAAAAACTTTGATTTTGTTTAAACTGTATACTGCTGACCCGTTTCTTGCTAAGACAACGTAAGTCACCCGTTTCTTGCTAAAACAACGTAAGTCAAGAACGTGTTTTCAGACTTTTTTCATTATTAATATTGATAAACTGTGAATATTTTTTTATATTTCAATCCTTTTAAACTCTAATACTATATTGAGCCCAAAAAAGTCCTTTAAAACTTGTTTATTTTGTAATTAAACTGTTTTTATTGATTCCTGAAAAATTCTAACTGTGTGACTTAAGTGGTTTTTGAAATGACCGATTCAGTTAAACTATTAACAAATAATTTTAACCAATACGCAAATTGAATTAACCCGGGTTCATCTTGTTGTTCCAGCTGTGTGGTGAAGAAATGGAAGGCTTATAATACTAGGAAAAGTTCACCATAAGATTTTGACAAAACCCCAATTCTAAATTCAACTAGTTTTGCGCAATTTTCCAAGAACTTACCGAAAAAATAAAAGGCCAATCCCTTAATACTGGCTTTTTAACAATTATAGGTATATAGTACCAAAATCCATTAGACCCAAAAAGTCAATTTGCGTTTTGGCTAAAATGATTTGTTAATAGTTTGACTATATTTGCGTTTTGTTTAAATCGAATTGCGATTTGATTAATTCTATTTGCGTTTGGATTAAATCTATTTGCGCTTGGGTGAAAATTATTTGCGTTTAGGTTAAACCTATTTGCGATTTGGTTAATTTAATTTGCGAATGCTATAATAGGCGAGTTCAGGAAAATGAGATCTCAGAGCCCTCAGCAATCTCAGTCTCGTGAACAGGATTCCTCAAATTATTGGATTCGCTTTCTCAGTCTAAGATCTCGCTTTCCTGAACACGCCTAATTTATCTGAGACGTCCGTCAGTGTCATTGGATTTAATAATTTCATTTGGAAACATTTTAATTTTATTTTCATTTTCTAAAGGAGATTGCGTTACATTTTGATAATATTACACACAAAATCTGTATTGGTTTTAAAAAATTCATTAATTCTGATAGGATGGAAAAAATTACTTTATTTATTTATGCTTAAAAAAAAAACAAAATACTGGGATTACACAAATTAAAGTAATTATCATTAAAACAAAAACAATATTAATTTAGAAATACTCATTTAAATGTTTTGTTTACTTCCATATTTTTTTAAATTCTAACCTCATCTCGAAATTATAATAATGGCAAAAATTCGATTAAAAACATTTTGTGTGGATTATAAAATGATTGTTTAATAAAACAACATTGGAATATATTTTGAATGATCCGTGTGCTTGATGAAACCAAATTGGATGCAACAGGAAGAACAAGAATAATCATAGGTTTGATTCATTGCAAAAAGCAATATTTTTTTAAAAAATAGTTACAAAAGCGCTACATGATTTGTTTCTTTTAAGATTTTAATTATTTTTGTTCCGTTATATTTCACGTTTCTAAAAATACCACTATTATTATATATTTGCGATCTTAATAATTATTTTATTTACATACTTTGGTTTGGTGACTTTCTGTATTCTTTTTTGTTTCAATACACATAATATACTTTATTTGCTTATAAACTTGCAGTGCTACTTATAGATTATTTTTAATTATTTTGTGCAGCAATGCACCAGATCGCGAATATTTTTAAAGTTTAAATAGGCCTGTTTTATTAAATAGTTTCGTTCGTTAGACTTTACCCAGGGTTGGCCCAGGTTTTATTGACAATTCAGAGAGTTGTGAGAAAAACTGCGTTTGTCGGATCTCAAAAAATACACAACGGCTGTTGATTGTGTTGTTGACATTTGCAAGAAAAAACATCTTCTGTGCTCTGATGGATAGTTAAAGTTTTAAATTTGAGTAGATGAGAACCAAAACTCGTCATATCCACTTTTATCAAAATTGAAATTTTGATGCAGATTTGTTAAGTTGGACATATTGAATAGTTTTGAAAGAAAATCTGACAGCTTTACCCCTCTAATCCCCTATAATATTGATTTCAAACACCGTTATTGTTCCCAAAACACAGTGCGATTTGCATCAAAAGTTTCTATATCCATTGTTTGCAATAGGTTTGCTTTCAAAACTCTTCTTATCCATCATAAGCAATCGATTATGTCATTTAAGAAGGAACTAAAACGTTCATGGGTTTTAATTGTAAAAATCTTTAAATGGGTCATGGAAGATTGGAAAGTAGTGTAGAGGTATTATATTAGATGGTGCACTTGAAAGAGGGGGTGTAGTTGTGTAAACAGGCCATATCCAATCATTTGTAGCAAAACTCTTCATATCCTAATTTAATTGTTAAATATCTTTTGCACGGAACTTCAAATATATTTTTGCTCTTAATCATAACACATAGATTTAAAAATCTTTTATTATACAAAATAAAATCGTTTCCAACAATTATCATTTAGCCGTTTTAAGTTTTTCTCCATTTGCACAAAACGAAAATTTTGGATATGACGAGTTTTGGTTCTCAACTACTCATTTGATCTAAAAATTCATAAAAACAAACCATAGTTTCCATTTCCATTTTCTATTTCTGTTTTTCTTATTATTTAACTAAAGTATATTCTTTTAATTTCCAAAATAAACTCTTACCTGCATCACGCAAATTCACAAATCATAACTCATGTTATTTTAAAAGTTTATCCATTTAGGTAACTCGCCGTAGCAAAAACCTAGATCTACTTCAGGGCGAGTTCAGGGCGACCCCAGATCTAAATAAAAACACAGAATTTGCTGGCCGGGGTGTGTTCAGTTGTCTCAAAAAACGCTTTTGGGCTACCCGAGGGTGACTTAAGGGCTCAACGAACAATACCTATATTTTATTATAATTCATATAAAAACAAATTAACATTTTCAGTAGTTATTTAAAATTAGAATAGAGATGTTTTTTTAGTGCCTTTGTTTTATTTTACCATTGTAAGTATTGAAAAGGATTAGTAGTTAGTTGAATTAAGGTATTATTAATTTATTTAATGGTTAGTGCGTAGGACTGTCATGCCGAAGGTGTGGGTTCGATTCCCAGCCGTGCCACCTAAATACAGAAATGTTTTATTCGAGGTACTGCCTCTTGCGAGGAACTGACAAATCCTCCAAGAGTATGTCATGAAAAAGTGCTTCTCATTTAGCCGTTCGGACTCGGCAAAAAACTGTAGGTCCCCTCCATTCCTGCCAATAACACGCACACAGGAATGGTTGTGAGTTGTAAGTCACTAGGCCCTGGTTCTCCACGAGCTGTTGCGCCACCCAATTTATGTATTTATTTAATTTATTTAATGCTAGTTTTCCCCAAAGCTTTTAAGTTGAAATTGAAGTGTTTCACAGCACAAAAAATTAAAAGAAGATTAACTTTGACAGCCCCTTTCAAAATGCGAATGATTTTTCATTTTTTCTTATCAATTTGAAGCGAGATATAAAGTTTTATTAGTGTCAAACCACAGTACACAAATCTAAGGTATTATACTGCGCAGGTTGTCAGTCGAAAATAAAAAATTGCTGTGAGCGTGAGGAAGAGAACACACGTAAAAACAACAACTAATTAAGATTGAAACTGTCAGAAATAAAAATGGCTGGGAGTGTGATGACTTAAATACACGTAAAAACAACAACAAATACTGACATTTGACACAAATTTTGATATATGCGCAGAAGAAACAAAAATAAAAACTCTAATGATATTACCTTTAATACATATGTGTACTGTGGTGTCAAACGATGAACAAAAATTGAGTTTCGAGTGAATGCTTCATCGTAATGTGGCTAAGGTAAATTCGGTTCGTAGCCTTATGTTGGTAGATAAGATAAGTGACATAAATATGTTTGACAAATCTACGATATTTGAAGACGATCAAGGGTAAATGTACATTTTATATGACAAAAAAAACAGATAATTGCGATGCGCGAACTTTAAATATCTATACAAAAGCTCAAATTTTACTACTATTTATATTTTGGGAGCCTTTACTAATCATATTTTTTTTTTGGCACGACCGAATGTTCACACATTGTACTAAAAAATAGGCTTTCTGAAATCGTATAAATTCGCGACGAAAAAAAATATAATTTTAGATCGAAATGGCTTATTTACAATCTCAGTTTATTACTCATTTTTTCCCCTTCGTATAACAGCTTTCCCATAGAAGAGACATCGAGAGAACATAGAAAGAAGAGATTTTATATTTATGAGTGTATAGTGTATCCAGGTTGTGTTCCTTTTTGTTTCTTTTACTTGCGATATATGTAGGTACTATAGGGCAAGTTTTGGATTCGTGCAAAAAAAAATTTCGAGATAACAATCAAACAAGACATAACGATGATAGAGAACACGAAAAAAGTGGGTGGCAAAATTCTGTCTGTCTGTCTGTCCGTACCTGAACCTACAGCCTAAACCACTGAAGCGATTTTCTTCAAATTTTGAACTTAAAGTTTTTTTGTAACTCTACAGAGGGGAAATTGAATTTTTTTTAGCTCAAAAAATAACGGTTCTTGCCATACAACCGTTAAGGAAAAGCTTATTTGTCTCAAAAATGGCTCCAACGATTTTGATTAAAAAAAATCAGTGTATTATTGTAGATATGATGTACCTTTAAATAAGAAAAAAAAAATCACCAAAAACATTTATTAACGGTACCTGTCATATAACGTTTTTTTTTATTTTTGGTTTTCTCTTTAACCGCTCATCCGATTTCAATAAAATTTTTTGCACAAAAGCTTTGTTAGAATATAAATAAAACTGCATACCAAAATTTTTAAAAAAATTAATTTTGGATTTTTAAAAAAAGATTCAAAATTCTTTTTGAAAATTGAATATTTCAAAAACGGATTGATGAATTATTTTGAAATTTCAGTTTAGAATGTCTATTAATATATACTCAAAATTGGCATACCAAATTTTTTTTTTAAAATGTTACAAAATTTTTTTTTTGAGCTCTAAGTTATTTATCAGACTGTTTATACAATTAAAAGAACGATTTAAATATTAGACCGAGAGCCCACAGCAGATTTTGGGTGTGAACGATAGCAAAAAAAGAAGTATAGGCGTCGAAAGCTCCATTAAAGACTATTAAAAAAAATCAAAGTCTTGCAGTCCACAACTGGGGCCTTTGCGAGAAACAGTGCATCAAAAAAAAATATGAATGCAACTTCGAGGAAAATCGTGTTAGTCGAAATTGGTTTTCACCCCTCCCTAGATAAGCTCCGCGGATCCCATACCACGGAATTTGAGATCATTTGAGTGTTTAATTCGCCCTGCCAGACTGTTTAAAAAAACCGTTTTTCACTTAGAATTTTGAATTTTTTAAACGGTCCGGTAGAGCGAACTATACACTCAAATGGTCTCAGATTCCATGATTTGTGATCCGAGGAGCTTCTCAAGGGATGAGTGAAAACCAATTTTGGCTAACACGATTATCCTCGAAGTTGCATTCATATTTTTTTTTCGATGCACTGTTTCTTGCAAAGGCCCCAGTTGTGGACTGCAAGACTTTGATTTTTTTAATAGTCTTTAGTGGAGCTTTCGACGCCTATACTTCTTTTTTTGCTTTCGTTCACACCCAAAATCTGCTGTGGGCTCTTAGTCTATATGCTTTTTATACTTTTTCTATAATTACTTGAATATTTTTTAAAGTTCTTAAGTCCCACACAACTTGAACATAAGAGCAAGTACGTGCGATCCAGTCGTGCATTTTATTTTTTACAGGAAAGGAGAGAAATAGTGAAATATGCAAAATTGTGTCTTGGGACTTTGGCTGCAACCAACATTTTTAAATTCTTTTGAAATGTCATACAAACTCTTATTATTTGTGGTGTTAACGATTCAAGTAGATTTTGATATCTCTTGTTGCTTGAAATCGAGATTTCGATGCGGTGAGAAAATGCTATTAGATTCCCAAAAAAACTTCACAAAATCTCCTTGGCCCATTCACAATCACACTTCATTGCTCATTTTTTTTTCTTCCGTATTAAGGCTCTCCTAAACTAACGTGAAATCATAGCGAATCATTCACAATAATATAAAATATGACAATTACCCAACGCTAAGCAACAACAAAAAACTATCGTCGGCGAATGTTTCGCGTTGGAAGGATTAAGGATTCCACTTAAATTATTTTGAAATATAAAATAAAACACAGTTAATACATACATGTGTGGTGTGATCGATTCAAGTAAATTTTGTAAAATGTTGTTTTTGAGCCACCAGAATGTAAGAAAGTCATAGGTAAAAGGAGGTGAACGGGAAGCAAGCAAGTGAGAGTAAGTGGTTCTTCCGCCTCTACATCCTGGCACTCTATATGCAAAAGTCAGATATATGCTGATGAGTGACGACCGTTCTGCTCATATTGCTTCATTAAAATCTCACCTCTGTTTGAATAACGTGCTTCTACAGTCCCGTTAAGCCGCAAGCACAACAGCACCATATCTGTGTGAATTGGGCCTTAGGCAGATGTTTTTTAGCTCTAAATCTATTATAAATGCATACAATAGGGAATATTATTTTCCAATTTTCTTTAAATTCATAATGACAATAAGGAACTTTACGAATCCGTCAGCTACAAAAATGACAGTTATTATTTTGTGGAAACTGTCAGATGCACAATGGGAACGTGGAAAGGCGGCTTATTATGTCTGTGCTAAATTTTGACATTTAGGGTGTAATTTTAATAACAAAAATCTCGCCACTTACTCTCAAATAATATAAAATACTAAATTTTTCAATAAAAATCATATTCTCGGATGTGACAGATCCCACAAAATTATGAAGAACTGAATTTATCTTTCCATTTATGCAAATTTGTTATGAAATTGCCTTAATAGTAGAGTCTATAAGTATAAGTAAGTAGCACTGTTTTATTTTAGTAAATAAAACATCATTATTTATTGTTTTTAGCGCTGTAGTAAATAACTTTTTTCAATTAGTTTCCATTTATTTCAAGCACCACTAACGCATGAATACTGACAATAGCCATATTCATCATAAACACATTAGTTGAAATAGCCTCTGTTGAACATTGAACCATATAAAAATAACGAACTACTCGAGATCTTAGAAAGCATCCGCATAATTTTTTATCATATATTTCATTTGTTTATTTTAGTTTATTATTTGCACGAATTTTACATTACTTCTTTACAATTCTGTATTTTTTCATACTCTGCACAAAAGTACACACACATGTTCTTAAAATACTACATTTATATGAGCATAAGTTCTTATATAGAATTTAAGTTAACAATTAAATTCAGCTAAAGAAAAAAATCTTTCAGCACTTTGGTTTACCGAATTTTATTTAATTTTCAATTGTAAATGGCGATGGCTTCTATACAATGAAAAATTTATGTTTATAAAAAAATTAAAATATTTTCGTTTTTTAATTTCTTTAAACAAATTTGTAGGTGTTGATTGGAAGTCGTTAACTATACCAGCGTGTCTTCCAATAACAACTGACTATTTTCCTGATAAGCGTTCACTTCACAACGATTACGTGATATCGGATTATACTTTGTTGCCTGACGATGTTAATTCTGACTATGCCAATAGTCGGGCTATTTATCGCAAACCTCTTACTACACAAGAGGTCTTCAAAGAAATTGTATCGCAACGTTTAGCTCAAGGATTCCAATTGATAGTTCTGGAAGATAAGGTTCAAGGTCCATCTCAGGCTCCTTGTTGTGGTGGTCTGAAACAAAAACAACAAAACCAACAATCATCGGTGTTAAAAATGAAGCCTCCTTCAGAGATAACAAAGGAATATTTGCTTTCAATTGGCAGAATATTTCATAAGATATCTTTGAGGGATTCAGTAATAACTGTAACGGGCTACAAACCAAGGTGAGAATTTATAACAAATATTAAGTAATGTTCTTAGGTTTTTTTTTAGAAAAATAGCATCCCCAAATGATATTTTTAAGTTTATTATTTGTAAAAAAAACCCACCTGAAAAAAAACAATCAAGTTTTTAACAAGGCCCCGGAAAGTTTTATATTGATGGTAACAAGGGTCTATCAAGGGTAAGTAGGGCCTCCTCCATTTCCATTAAGGGAACAAACAAAAGTTGTTTCTTCTAGAATTCGATCCTTGGTCCTTCTGATCCAATACTTTAACCACTCGGCTAATTCGCAATACGCAATGTTGCAAATTATTAACTTTATGTACTTTAATTTGTCGAACTATTGTAGGGTATAAAGTTTTTGTTTCACGACCCACTTTATCCTGGTTTCAAGCTGGTTTCGACCCGTTTTCAAAACGGATTCAACCTGGTTTCGTACCGGTTTCAAACCGATTTCAACCCAGTTTTAACCTGGTTTCAAATCCGGTTTTAATCCAGTTTCAGGTTTTGATCTGGTTTCGACCCGTATTCAATCCGTCCCAATGCACCGAAATTATTTTCAGATAGTTGGCCAGAATTCAAGCTATGAACTTTTTGCAGTTTGTATCCCATAGGACTAAGAAATCAATTTAATTTCAGAAGTTTGTAGAGATGTTGATAAAGATTTTTGATTATTATTATTGTCTTTATATAAATAGCCTTAAATAAATTTTGTGGTACCATTTTCTCGAAAAGTATTCGACCGATTTGGATAAGTTCTTTATGTTTGGAAATCCATATTCGCGGAAGGTGTGTGAATCCCAAAATTAAACACTGTGGGTCTATTTTACCTAAGTACCATTTTATACTGCCGATCACTGTGCACATTCAAAAAATTTAATTCAAAATATAAATATATTGTTTGCTCCTTCAATTTTCAAATATTTTATAGCTGCATATAGCTATCATTTATTGAGTAGTATCGAATTTCGACACCTGGTGAGGAGAGAGACTAGTATATATAAATGAATATATGTATACTATATGTATGTCTTAGATCTATCTTGGGTCCATCTTCGATCCGTCTGGGGTCTGTCTCCAATAATTCGTCTCTGATCCTTCTTGGATTCGTCACCAAACCAATAATTTATGAAATAAATATATCCACTTTTTATAAATTTTATTTCATTCATATTAATTAAGAGCTTTTAAATTAAAATAATTTTTCAATAAAAAATTAAAATAATTTAGTTATTTGCTGCTCATTGTACATTTTAATTTATGGTAAATACATTTTAATAATAATAGAACATAAGTAGTTTTACTCTTCTGAAGATAAAAAAAAACGCATACGCCTCAGTGCACTTTTTTGAAATAGCTCCCTAATTCAATAAATCCTTTTGTGTTTTTTGCCAAGCATTTGAGAGATTAAACTCGAAAAGAATTCCTTAACAACAGTGGTTCAAAAGGATGCAAAACTCATTTAATCGAATGTTAAATAATTATTTATTTGCCATTGCAGTTTAATGAATTTATATAAGTTGAATCATAACCAAAATTCGGATTTTTATCCAACTCTAAAATTAAAGCACTTGTATAGTTATACTATTAATCTCAAATCACCATCCCAAATCTTCATTGATGTTAATTGAAATTGAGACTTTTATTTGTGATTTAAGCCGAGCCACAACCTACGCAAAACTTTAAAGTTGTCAGTGTTGTTGTCTGCAAATAATTTTCAAATTATTTATTGAAATTCATTCAAACGAAAAGGACGTTTGACTTTGAACTAAATTTTATATTTTTAATACAAATTTTATATTTTTAATAAAAACTTTATAACATAAATATTTCTTATAGACATCCATATCCGCCCATAAACGTGGATTATCGTTATCGCTTTCATGCCCCACAGCATGATACTTATGAAATCTCAGGCGTAAATTTTACAACAGAAAAGCTAGAACACTTCAATTGGAACTACATGGATCATTATATTTGCACTCGTGGCGATACCGATTATCTTTTACTTGATGTAATAAAAATTTCTCAAATTGTCTTAATATTTGTAATTTTGATACTAAACTTCTTTTTTTTTCTTTTAAAGAGCTTAAAATATTGGCGGTATCGAATGTATCTGTTGCCCAAGGATATCGTTGCAATGAACAAAATTTTAGAGCATGGATGCTCGAGATGTGACATCTATAGTGAACCAAGTCCAGAAGCTGCCAAGCAACAAATTGACGATTTTCTAAAACTTGTTGAAGTCCATTTAAATAAAATAAAACGTCTGCAAAACCGCAAGGCAAGGGTAAGGCAAATATGTCCAACATTATGTTAGTTTTCCAACTAACTGAATTTCAAAATTAAAACAACTCTTACTCCTTTGAATTCTCTAAAACATGTTTGATTTTCCAGCTTCCTCGCCAATTATGCGAGCTTTCTTAAACATTTACCTACTTTTTAAACCCATTATTAAATATTGTAGCTTTCATCTCATCACAACATGTACAATCGTCTTTGGATATACATAGATTCTTGTCATGTGCGCATAGATTGAAAGTGTTCCTGGAAACTATATTAAGCTAATTGTATTATTTTTTTTTACTTAACAGTGTTTAATGTATATGTATTTTTTTTTTTTTTTTTAATTTTATTTTTAAATCGATATTGCATTTTTGAAAAGCAACCTTTTGAATGCTTCCGCTTTATGTTTGAAGTTAATCATTTTCAGGACAGCCCAACAGCGCCAAGTCATCTAACTCGACGACGACATAGCACGAGCATTATCTCGAGGGCTCCACCCAATCAGGTTTCTGAACTTTATTACATAATTAATTTAATAACACCCCTTTTTTTAATGTCGATTGGTCAGATTGATTGCGCTCGGATATAATTTCAATTTAATTTTGAGTTCATTCTTTACCTTATTTTTTAATTATAGCATCATTAATAATCAAAAATCAAATCAAAAATGGTTTTGATGTAACATTTATGTTGTTTTTGATTTTTTGTTTGCAAACAAATTTTAAAAACTAGCATTTTGACAAAATAATTAAAGAATTATTATATTGTATATACCAATTTATAGGGACTTGGAAATTCTCCGTTTCGAGAGCGTGTCGGCAGTAATCGTTTACCAGATAAAAGACCCAGGTTGTTATTGAAAGTTAAACGCTTCCTGCTGCTAATGAGTGTGCAATGATAAATATTTAACAGTTTGTGTTGAATTAGTTTATTTATTTTTTTTACTTGTACATAAATATTCTCTTATCAATATTTTGTATTGCTTATAATTTTATTTTATAATTTGATTACTTTATTGCTTTGGCTTTCTATAAGCGGTTTTGGAATATTGAAAAGATTAATGAAGTTTTGTTTTTTTTTAAAGCTTTAAATATTGCGATATACACGTCCACTGGTCCGATCATTTTTTGGAATTTCATTTATCACTGTCATTTACATATATTAATCATTTTTTCGGAAACTTAAAATTGAATTAAAAAGCTAGAAATTTGGTACCGATCAGTGTTTGTGTTATTTGCTACGGGATATGTTAGAGCAAACATAACTTTGATTTGATTGTATTAATCTAAGATGAAATCCATTAGGTATATAAATTATGTAATATTCTTTAAATCAATGTATTAGTTTTGGGAGGGTTTCATGGTAGAAGTTCACCCTTTCGCTACAAATATTTTTGTAGACTCCTTTGATTCTTGTTGCTTATGATAAATTAAATATGTGGACCAATTTTCGTGTCAATGCTGTTGGAATTTGGTAATATTTTACTTGTTTCACTGAACATTCATTCATCACTTATGAAAAAGACCACCTTTAACTTTTTTTAAGATAGTTGTATGGAGTTTATTCTGATTAAGTAAGATTGGACATTAAAAAATACCCTTTAAACATGTATCATATGCTTATATTATTCCAGGATAAATATTTAATTTTGTTAATCTTTCATATCACCCCTCCCCAGCACTTTGACAGTGGCTTTTTAAAAAAACCAAAGTAGGTTTTCAATCAACTTTGGATGTAATGTAGTAGATTGTGAAATTCTGCGTCGACACCTTCTTTAAATTTTATTAATAAAAATATTTTTTTAACTTTTCTTGGCTTTTTAAATTTTGTTTCCAAAACGACTTTTTTCCACCCCCTTCGTGCAAGGGGAGGGGTGGGAGAAAAACAATAATGTGGTCCTATGGTTTCAAGGGTGCTGAATCCAACGGGAGTTCTCGGGTCATCGTCCGACCCTTGGTTTTCGATTTATAAGCAACATTTCGGGATTGTGGCAACCCTTCTCTTATCCTTCTGACAGTGTTGCCCAAGGTGGCAACACTTCTTAAAAGTAAAGTTAGGACATGGACTATTTGAATACTAAAGCTCAACCCGTTATGTCAAAATGAAAGGTTGGTCTCACTAACAGCCCCACTTATAGACAATAGCTTGTCTTTAAATTAAAATCATTATAGCGTGTGCCATACACTAGTCAACAATATTAAAGGAACAAATTTTTTTTCAATTTTTGTTAGCGTTTTTTGAAAAGCTGTATCTTTGTGACGAGTGGTCGTATTGAGTTGAAATAAAAAGCATTTTACAGCTTTATGTTTTTTGTTTCGAGATTTGTTTGCAAACAAATTTTTTTGAAGTACCGTTATTGCGTTATTGCAAAAAATGAGACGAGACAACAAAATTATTTTGTTTTTATTTTTTTTGAAGGTCCTCATTTCTATGGATAAATTTTTTTGAGTCAATTAAATGTCATGATCAGATACCTTGTTTATTCAGCTTCAATTCAGATTTTTTGTTGTTTTCGTACGATTTTTTTTGACATGGTTTATCTGACTTTGAATGAAAAAAGATACTTTTGGCCTTGATTACCAATATCTCAGCAAATAATGACGTTATAAAAAATTCAAATACAGTTTTGGAAATTTGAAAAGGCGTTTTACAAGATTTTTTTATGATTTTGTAGAAATTATTTTTTTTACCGTTCACCGTTAGTTTAAAAAAAGTACTAAAAACCGACGTTTTGTGGTCTTTTCGTAAATCTTTTTTTTTCGTTGCAAATATTGATTGCATGGCTTGCGTTGGTATGCAAATTTATAGACTTTTAAATCATCAATATTCTTGTAAATTTTCAAATTGATTCATCGAACCGTTTTTCCTCACCAAAACTTCAAAGTCTTACAAACCAGGTAAAGCAACAAATTGTGGTGTTCCTAAACAATGCGAAGTTGTCATCAAAATGACAAGAAAACCGTAATTCCAGTGGATTTTTTTCACAGTTTTGCATTAGTTGGATACTTTTTTGAATGGTACGGGTGTAACCTCTCGTTATGAATGACTTTCCATACTCTATTTTGGGGCACTCGAAGCATGCTCCCGAGCGCACCTCACTTAAGTAAAAATGACATTTGGTGAAATAGGAATGTCAAAAAGAGATAGATGATTGTTACATTATGAGTGTGTTCCCCTTTTTTCGGTACGGAAAGCTACTTTTCGTTGGTTTTTGACATTAGCTTCAGTGCCCTTCCAACTATTATAGTTCTACCTTAAAGCTTTTATTTTGACGTTGAAACCCAAAGCTTTAAAGTTCACAAAAGCAGCTATAATCCGAATGCAGGCGGTGCTTCATTCGAGAGTCGTTATGAATTAGTTAAGGGTATGCACTGCGACCTTATGCTCGATCGTGCCCTTTTGCTTGCTATTGTGAGTCTTTATAGTTCAAATGTGAAAGTCGTAACAATATACATACCTGCTGTCTCTTTAACATTTTAGCTGTATGTATTTATATAGTTTCATTATCTATCCATTGATGCTAAACCATGTTATAGTCTTCTGCCATTCAGTCGGAAATTTTGTCTGTATAGGTATGTATGTTCCGATTTAACCTTTTGCCTTGCACTTTTCGAAAAATGTTGTTTTTTTTTAAGTTGGGTAAAGTTTAATGTGACTAAGCTTGCCTTTCTTTTCCCAACTAACGTTTTTAACCATCAAGACGAACTTCAACGCTTTTTGAGTCCTAAGAGATAATTAATTTTTCCTTACCAGTTTCAAAGACATGCAAATTCTAAATTGTCGCACTTTTGCATGCTACGAGTACCTGGGCTAAGACGGGCGAGTAGAATAAGTGGCGTTCTACTAGAGAGCCGATTAGTGCCAGTTATAATATTTTGAGAATTGCTATTAGAAGTTAATCTGCTAGTGTAGTGTGTGTTTTTAATTTTCGTTTCATAGTTTTTTGAGTTTATTTAAAATATAATACAAGTTGACGAGAGAGTGCCAAAATTTACTAGATATAAAGCCTACTAGTTTTACTCGACTGTAATCCGGGGCTGTGCTGTAAGTAGTAAGTAACAGAATAGCAAGAATTTCAGTCAACCAGAAATACAGGATTTGTATATTGGGCAATTCCATGGTAACTCACGTTACATTTGGGAGAGTTTCACGCTCTCTTTCATTAAAATTTCCATACTTATATAAATATAAATAAAACAAAATATAAACTCTATACATGGTAATGATTTCGACTCCTAGGAAAAAATCAAATTTTTGGGAAACATAAATTCTTTCTTAGTAAAAAATATTAAAACATGTTGGTAACTCACGTTACCATATTCGGACACGGGCTTTATAGCAGTACTATGCATATTTTCTAAAAATTAAACAAACCAATAAAGGTTAACTGGTTTGTTGAATTAGATAGAAGAATTTATCAGCCTGCTTATATCTGTACACAAATTTTAAATTATTGAAAATATTTTATACAAATTTAATAAAATACATGGTAACTCACGTTACAAAAAGTCGGTAACTCACGTTATTTCACGTTTTTAATTTAAAAGTTTAGAGCTAAGCCTTTTATAATTTAATTTTATTTTTAGCCGTATGCTTATTACTTGTAGGATATTTTGTAATTCTTATTTTAAATCTAGCGAACAATAGACAGGGGGCGAGATAAATTTTCCATTTTTCTATCTTCATGTCCACTTTTTCATGGAATTACCCTATTCAATATATTGAAAACAGACCCCAACCCAACACTTTCAAATATTTGGGCATAACCATAATATATGTACATATGTATGAAGTATGCCAAGTTTTGAAAATTCAAGTTTTAATGACCCTTAAACTTTTATTTAAAAAAAAAGTTTGATGGTCAATTAAAAAATTCATTACCAAACTATTCACATATTACATACAAAGTTTGCTGCTATAACATATCCTTAAAATATATATTAAACGGTATCTTTATCGTTGCATTGTATTTATTACTGTACAGTGTACAATTATGTAGTTCTGTATGTATTTAATAATGTTTCATTTAGCACTTTTCAGATTTTTAGATGTTTGTTTGAAACAAACCAATCTTGATAGTACCATCAATTTCAAATCACTTTCTTATTATTTTATCATCTTTTTATTTCTCCTTAACTCTGAAACTTTTCTTTTTTTTCATATTTTTATTCTTTTATAACACAAATAATCACACGTTCAGTAAAAAAAAAGCACTTTTACATACTTTAGGCATTACATTTGTTCTGTTTTTATTTTTTTGGTTTTGGCTTTCAGCATGCAACGAATAGAATAATTGAAAAGCAATTTAATAATGCAGCAAGGTTAGTTTTTATTTTTTTAATTTTAATTTAATTATTATAAAATATATAAAATAAATAATATAGAGCTCGCACGCCTAAACGAAAGAACTACTAATCGAATGCAATATTATTTTGAAAAAAAAACTTCATTACAGCTTCATTTCTAGAGCTGGAACAAAACCGCTCGAACGTGGACGGATTTCACCGGCTGCTGATGCTGCAGTTATTGCCTTGAATTCCGAAATAAATGTCAACGAAGATCGAGATGATGCGTAATTTGAATACAAATATTACTCACAAATCTTTGTTTTTAATTATTTCTTTTGATTTATTGTTCATTTTAGATTCCTAGGTGAGGTAAAATTGCGGCCAAACGCAACTCTTACCGAAATATTTGAAGCTATGAAGCATCCTGTTACCGGAGTAGGATTCTTCGCACCGACCCAAGGTTTGCCTTCGTGTACATTTGTTTGTTTCGATGCGCTAATATGGTTAAAGACACGTCTTGATGGTACAAAAAATCCTCTCGATATCTTAGAATCAATGCGCAAGTATGTTTAATCCAAAGAAAACAATGTTTATTAGTTGCATTTTCTATTTTATAAATTAAGAGTCCAAAATGGATCATTCAATTTTAGTGCTAGAGATAGAAATATCCAAAAGATCGAAAATAGAAATCCATATTTTTCCTTAAAACACATTTATTTAACTTTTTTGTATTTATCTTTCCTATAGAGAACGGATGATATGCCATGCATCTGGAGATTGGAATAAACCAGTTATACCTGGATTTTACTTATACTACATTGGTATACAAGATAAAAAAGGTATTTTTTTTTTAAATACATTAAAAATGTACTTCAAAGTATATTATTAAAATAATTTATGTTCATATATAAAATAACCATAGATTTTGTCCCGCCTCTAAATGATTTGTGTGCATTCGAAAATGAATGGGTTGAAGTTGAGATACAAGGATATAAGTCATTATGTTCAAACGAATCAGCAGCTCAAGAAGCAGAAAATAAAATTCCTAATTTTCTTCGCAGTACACCGCCACCGCAGACATGGTGTAATATTCAAAGACAACGTACGTACTTAACTGTTCGCAATGCCCATTAGAACTCTAGTAATATTTTGTTTTAGGAAATATCTATAAGCATTCGCATTTGGAAATCGATGTCAATAATAAAAGTGATCGCATGGAATGGGGACACGTAAAATATCATAGCCTTATGCAACCTGGACATGCCTTTGAAATGGTTGTTGAGTGGGTGACAGCTTCTGGGCCGATTGTATATGATTTGGTAAGATTATAGCTGATATCTATATACTTTGTTTGCTTTTTACATCTGTGCCAGTTTTTGATTTAAATATTTAAGTAATAGAATATGAAGACAAAATGAAAAGAAATTCTTCTAATTAAATGGAGTGACTAAAGTTGAGCTCACTTGAACTTTTAACTTGAATTACATATTTAAGATTCAAGTTAAAAGTTCAAGTGAGCTCAACTCCATAATTGCATTTCGCCCAGGTACGATAGTTGGGCTCATCAGTTAGATGACTATCGTACCCTTCACGATAGTCATCTAGCTGATGAGCCCAACTACTATCGTACCCTTCACGATAGTCATCTAGCTGATGAGCCCAACTATCGTACCTGGGCGAAACGCAATTATGGAGTTGAGATCACTTGAACTTTTAACTTGAATTATAAATATTCAGTCAATCCACTTAATCAGAAAATTTTATTTTCAAAATTTTCTTCATATTCTATTATTAAATATTTAAGTTTCCTTTCAACGAATCGGCCTCATTGTTACAAAAATAACAAAAAAATGAAACTGATAAAAAGTAAAAATTTGTTTGGTTCGAGTTATTATTGGTTACACAGGTTGACAAAGTTATATGTATTTTGAATAGTGGAACGGTTAAAAACTGGCACCAACAGAATCAAATGTTAACGATTTTTCATTTTGTACTTTTTAGTACTCATTTTCATGCCTTGCGCGTGTTTATGAAGTGATGAAATGATAAAACCCTAGAAAATTTTGTTTTTATTTCACAGTTTTCAGATCGGGAATTGACCCCAGTACCATCTTCGTATCCTTTATGTTACTTCGTGTAAATGACTTCTTTTTAATTTTCATACAAGAAAGCTGTTGACACATCAAACTGGATCAGATGCATCATCTCACTTGCAGTAATACTTAGGACTGGTCTAGTAGTCCGGTAGTAAAGCTAAGGACTATAGTCAATAACTTCACGTTTCCTAAAACCTTCACTAGTCTTGCTTTGTATTTGTCGATACTGCCATCTGGGTTATTTTTCAAACAATAAACCCACTTGCATAGGATTGCTTTTGCTCCTCTCGGTAAAGGCGTCAGCTTCCAAGTTTGATTTTCCTTCAATGATGCCATTTCTCTTTCAATAGCTTTCTCCACTCAGTTTTTTCTTTGCTGTTAACTGCTTGTTTGTAAGTTTCAGGGTTTGATGAAAAGTTGACATAATATTCCGCTGCTATGCATTACACAATCGTTAGGACTCTGTGTTTTTCTTAATGTAGATCTATGTCTAAGTCGTACGTTCTCTATCTGCTGCGGGGTATCATTTTGTTAATTTTCAAAACTGCTGTATCCCCAAATTTCGTACTCATCTAAATATATTTATGGTACTTCCTGCACTCTCAGGTTCTTCTATTTGTTCTTTACTGGTTGATTCAACGTCTTGAAGTGTTAGTTTTATACTTTTTCACATACAATAGGGTTTTCCTGAAACTTGACATCTCTTGAAAGGACAACTTTATTCTCTTCCTTGATGTATATTCTATACCAGCGATTCCCAAAGTGTGGGAGAGTTTTCAGGGTTCCACAAATTTCTTGAAGTATAAACAGTAAAATACAAACAATAAAAGAAAAAAAAAGAAAAAAATTTCGACAAAAAAAAATTTTAACAAAATAAATAAAAATAAATGCAAAAAAAAAAATTTTACAAAATTTTTTTGAAGTTTATATTTTTTAATCGAAGTGTGAACTTCAAGGTCATAAACTGTTTCATGAGTATTGAAAGATTCAAAAAGAATTTTAAAGTAAAATGTTCATACTTCAGAATAACCATAAACATTTTTTCGAAAAAAATTACCTCGAGATAAAAATATATCCCCATATTTGTATAAAAAATGCATTTTTCTTAAATCTTTAGATTCGAATATCTTAAAAACGTGACGTGATAGAGCAATTTCAAGGCCAGATTCGAACTCAGCGCTTCAAAGACCATCAGAAAAGTTTATCCTGGTTTATGTTACAGACAAAAATTCAAATTTTGTCATACAAAGTAATTTCTTTAAGCTATCGAGTGGATTTTCGAAAACAGTAAAAACACGTCAATTTTCGATTAGCGCTTGAGTCCAAATAGGTTATCGCAGAAAAAAAACTTGAATATGGATTTATTGGAAATTGTGTATACTTTCAATGGTACTTTGATGTAATTTTCGAGTAGTTGGCCATTCCCAAAAAATGCATTTTTGCATAATTTTTTGCATTTATTTCCATGTTGCGTCACGAAATTTTGTTGGCTAACCATTCGGATTCAGCACCCCCGAAAACATAAAGGAGCGAATAAATCAAAACTACCCCACAATTTGCATGGTAAAAATACAATATGACTGGACTTATTGTTATTTATTTATTTTCTTTCAGATCTATGGGTGGCAACGAAAAGCACAACAATGTGGCTTTCAACTTATGCCAGTACCGGCTGATCCACTTGCTGAGCCATTTACTGAAAAATCTGATCCATTAAGAGGACCAATGTTTATCCCGCTCAATACTAATTTTCTTGGAAAAGACGAAGCTTTGTTTGAAGGTAAACATCAATAGAATAATATAATTTCTGTTATAATATTTTACAAATTAAATACTTATGGTTAATATAGAATTTTCTGAAGAAACTCGTGGTGATAGAATGCTTTTGTTTCAAGAAGCAATACTAACTAGATATGGATTTATGCCTTGTGTAGTGAAAAATAATGTTTCTTTGCACAAAGACGTGAGTTAATCTAAACATCAAGGTATACAAATTTAGTTCTTATAAAAAAATCCATTTCAGCTGCCTAAGGAATATCAATATGTTCACTGTTCAGGGAATATGTTTGTTTTAATAAGGTAAAATCTAGAAAAACTAAAAAGTTTTAACTTTAAAGTTATTTAAATATTTGTATTTATACTCAGGTGCTCTAAAAGTAACCAACAAATTGAATCTCCAAGTCGACAGGAAGGTAATGTAACTCGACTTGTTTATGGCCATACAAGTCATACAAATGTTCCAAAAAAGGTGATTTTTTTTTTGTTTCCAAAACATAAAGTATTGTTATTCAAATATTTTCTTCTTTTGTTTTAATATGATAAGGTTGGCTTCCTTTGGTCTTGGAATCATATGATTGCCAACAAGAAATGGAAATCATTAATCATCAATTGTTCGCCAGATGGAGAGCTTTTCCAATTAAAGATGTTAAAAGATTTCAGAGAATTCTGTTCAAACCAAGATCAACGACTTAAGAAATTTTGGGATTCATGTTATGAATTAAAAAATGCAAATACTGAAAACGGTACAGATAAAACATTAAGGACATAGATTTCAAAAATTCGTTAGCAACATATTAATTCTAGGAATTTCTTCCATAGAAACAAAACAGTGTAAAATATTTTCTTAAGCTTTTTTAATTAAATTTTATAGTAAATAATGTTAAAAAATACATAATATGTACAAAAACAATATCAAAGTTTCGAATCAGTTAAAGTAGGCACCAATCTTTTAAAGAATATTTGACTGAAGAGCCGACAAAGTCCATTGGTCTTTAATTGATTATGCGTGAAATAAGTCTAAACTGATCTTAAAAGAGAAAAATCAAAATTGAGATTGTGTAAAAGAATAATTTAAAATAAAACTAATTAAAAATAAAAAGTTTGTTTGACTTAATTTGTTGTTATTATTAGAATCAAATATGTGTGTTTTTCCACCAATTTGAGTCCATTCTTATTTTTTTCTTATGAACTTGGGACTATGGTAGAATGGGCAGCTTTAAGAAGTAAAAGAACAGAAGTAATATAACACATCATTTAAAAAAAGACAAAATTCAAATAGTTTCAGATTTCTAAGTCCTAAGCGTTCACACTTCGCTGAGACTGAAATATTTGGATTCACTTTTTCAACTATTTTTTGTCGCAGTTGCTCAATTTATAAAAGAGAGATGGATAGTGCTTTTGACTGATATAGGTTGCAGCTACTACTCAATAAAGTTTTTTTTTAAATAAAAAAGTTACAAATGGGGCACTTGCCCTAGAACATATAATTGGTCAATATCAAGTATAAGTTATAAACCGTGTAAAAGCTGTATTGTAAAACTTGTATGGCTAGCGCAATATGTTATTCAAATATGTAAAACAAATCAATGTTATAGAAGCAGCAGCTTCTACAAAATAAATTCATTGCAATAAAAATAAACTTAATAGAAATGAATTTATGAAGTTAAGGTCAATTAGAAATCTCTTTTGGGAGGAGCGCCTATTACTTCATTTAGAAGAATGGTAATTTTATTTTTATTTTGGGTATGAACTACTGCTTCTTTACAATTTGTCAGTACCGTGGCATGTCCGTTCTCTGTTATGTAAATCTACTATTTTCTAATAAAAGAACATAGTTCAATAAAACTCTTTCTTTGAAGCTTCAGTATAATAGTTGTTTTAAATTAATTTCGTGGGAGTTTTCTTCTTTTTAAATGAACTTCCCTTTGATAAAAGGTCTGGTCGTCGTTCGAAAGCATTTCACATTGTCAAATACATTGTAAAAATACCTTGAAGAAGTTGTGAAAAACCCAACGAAACGTTGTCGATAAAAGGATGAAATTGCTTGTTTCAGCCTCAATTTAAATCAAATTCAAATTATAAAAATCCAGATCTTCATCAATTATTAATTAAAATTATAAATACATACCATGTTGCCATTTATCATAAATATTGAATAATTAACCACAAATTTGTTCCAAAACAAAAAAATATATTTATTTATTTATGATTTCTTTAAAGTTTATATATTTTAAAATTCAATACTTAAAATATTCAATTGACGAACAGAAGACATCAATGAAATACCAAAATAAAAACAAAAAAAACAAATATACATGTGTGTTGTTACATGCTTAACGTATATTTAATTAATATATACTTCCACCAATAAATACAATTTCGTGATTAATGTAATCAGTATAATAATTTGTTGAAATTAAATTGTACATGTGCAACATGTTTTATTTTGATATATATGAATATATTATTTTATTTATTTTGCTTGGTTTATTTGTATTTGTTTAGCGAATATATATGTATATAGTTTTGAATTTGTTGCTGTTTTGATGTTTTTTTTGTTAAAGTAGGTATAGGGTAAATAATAGAATATTATTCATTTGTTAACCGAGGATCAGTTTTTCAGTGCGATATCATAACTCGGATTAATCCACCTAATTGGGGTAGTTAACTCCAAAGCACTGAAAAACTGGACCTAAGTACATTGTTCTAGTTTGACTGAATGCGGTTTGATCAACAGATTTTGAACGTTTAAAAATAAAATAAATATAGCCATAATATTTTTCTATGTACGATTAGATACATAATTTACTATATTTCCTATAAACTTTTTTTTTTTAATTTCTTGTTTAAATTTTATTTAGTATTCAAATAGACACCAATTGTTCTAAAAATAAGTTTGACTTTGTTGTTTTGTTTTAACACACAGACATTTAACAGTAAAATTAATTATGAATCGAAATATTGAAAAACAATAATCTGTCTATATATCATTAAGATCGCCAAGAAATACGTTATTTGTTTACTTTTTTATTCATACTATTTTGTTAATAAATTTATTTATTTATTTGAGTTGTTTGCTTTTAAGTTACACATAGTATTGCAATGCATCTAAACATTCATATAAATAAATATATTTTATATAAATAGGTATATAAATATTTTATTTGTTTATATATAATATACTATTCAGTGGGATTATTTTCTTACTTATATATTTCAATATTTTTTTTTCTTTTATTTTATTAGTTTTTTTTTCTAAAACACAAAAATGAAAATAAATACAAATCTTTTGCTCAACTAATAGTACCTACATTTATGTATATTTTTATCATATATATTGTTGTTAATTGTGTTTTGTATCTGATTAAAAGCCTGTCGAAAGCTTGATTTGGACTAAAATATTTGCATTTTTTATATAGCCAAATAGAGTTTAATTTATTTATAATTGTGTTTTGTTTTATTATTAATAAAATTTTTGTCTGAAGTCGGGATTCATTGATTGTCTTGTGTATTTGTGTGAGTTTTGTTTAAATGTTCATGTTTATTGTTTGTAATTTTTTTTTATTTTTATTTATTTATTTTTTGTTTAAAACTTGATATATTTTTGTTTTAATGCAAAAGCAGTTGAATACGTCATTATATCTGAAATTTTTAAGTTTATATTTTATTTAGTTTGTTTTTTTTTCTACACATTTATAAGGAACTGTTTTATTTTATGTACCTACATAGTGCATTAATAATGATATTTTAAAAATTGGGGCATACTATTATTTACGGAATAGTTTTGAAAAAATTGGTTGTAAAGAAAATTCGGTTTACTATTAATTGAGCGGAAATGGAACAATTTAACAATGAATAGAAGGAATTTTACTAAGCTTAAGAACAGCTTAATTTTTGGAAAAGTTCGAAGTGAATCATTGAGAGGATCTTCTAATTTTCGAGGCATCTTTTAGAAAATACTTTATAAGTGGAAAGACCCCTCAAACAATTGAAACGAATTTAACTTAAAGTGATTATCAAATTAGTGGACAAACATAAGTTAACATGAATAAAAATAGTAATAGAAGTCATTATATTAATTGGTGCAATCTCATGTATTTTTATAAATATTGATTTTTATAAAACCAACAGCCAAAATCATGTAAGGAAAAACGTTTAATGACAAAAAAGGCAAGTAGCTATAGCTAAATATCTAACATTCAAAATTAAGTGTATACAAATTAAATGAGTTCAAGAGTTTAGAAGTAAATTTAGGCAAACCAACAAAAGTATAAAAACAGAAACATTATTAAATTAAATATTATGTTAAGTTTCTCTTTTATAAAAAAAATAACAGAATCGCTAAAAAATTGAATCGGTGGTGTGTTAAATAACAGTAGAAGAACCAAATTATGTAGGTATTCTTAGACCCCTTTCACACGAGAAAACTGAGTTGCTAGCAACTTTCAGTCCCATAGCGAGAAGAGCAGGAGGAAAGAGGGGTTAACAAAGATAAAGAAAATCAAAGTGTATTTAATTTTTAAAATGGAAAAGTGATGAAATGTTAAAAAAAAAAAACAAGCAAACTTAAAGTCTGTGAAGTTGGCATAACAATTTTCACTTAGACTAATGGGACCACGGCTGGAATTTGCAGTTTTTTGAATTTGCATTTCTATTCCGGATATTGCAGTTCATCAAAAAGTGAAATCGGGTCTACTGCTACTTAACAGTGAATTTAGAATAACATGCTCCTTTCTCAACAACCGGACTAGCTGCGAAGCTGTAAAAAGGGGCCAAATTTTCACTTCAAGAGATGGATCAGCCCAAATTCCTCAAGTCCTCAGAAAAAAAAACATATTGAACTACCAACCAGGGTTTACATGCATAGAAGAACTTATCTGGCCCGATTTCAGAATTTTTGTAGCCTAAAATCCTAAGCGCAGCCCAAAAACTAGCCTAATCTCATTTTAAAAATCTTAAGTTTCATATATACATATTTCACGTTCTTGTCTTTTTGGAATAATTTCAGTTCAGAGTTAGCTTTAATCCTGAAATTAAATTAACCCCGAGTCAACTGAGGAACTAGGCTCGTTTGTTTAAGTTTACCCAGGGTTGACCCAGGTTTTCTTGACAACACCAAGAATTGTCAAAAAATCTGAGTTTTTCGGTTCTCAAAGAAATACCAAAGGGCTCTCAGTTGTGTTGTTGATATAAGCAAGAAATAAAATTGGTTTAAAAATTAATAAAAACAAATAATAGTTTTAATTTTCTACTTCTATTTGTTATTATTAAAGTAAATTTGTGTACCTACTTCTTGTATTTCTGCTTCAAAAGAATAACCTCCAGCACCTGAAACCACAACAAAAAATTGCTTCAGAACTCATGCCACTTTGACAGTATATTCTTTCCCTCAACTCACCCCAGGAAAAACCTAGATCTTCTTCAGGAAAAGTTCAGGGTGACCCCAGGCTTAAAAAAAAAACTGAATTGGCTGTTTAGGATTACTTTTATCTTTCATTTATCAAAAATCTAATGAAATCGATGTGCGACATTATGGATATGACCCTTCTACGCCTTCGAAGCATCGAAATTGAGATGGCACCACACCAAACTAAATTTTAAGTTGACTGAAAAAAACGTTTCTGAAGTAAATTCCAGTTTAACCCGAGACTGGGATGATCCCGCACTGAAAAACTGGCCCTAAGTGACGATCTTTAAAATCTGTGGGTATTAGCTTTTCTTTTTTGCTATACAAACAGTGTTGTAGGGAGTACTTCAGTACTTCACTGGCGTGTATGACATCTGCATTGTTTTATACAGCAATGCATATGAACTGTCAACATGGCACATGGTGAAACGCAACATTTTATTAAATAACAGATTTATTCACCAGTTTCAACATGGTTTCATTTCAGTTTCAACCCACTTTCAAACCCATTTCCACCCGGTTTCAAACCAGTTTCAAACTGGTTTCAAATTAGTTTCAACCCAGTTACAAACCGGTTTCAAAACAGTTACAACCTGGTTTCAAACAAATTTAAACTGGTTTAAAAAAATGCAAAAAAAAATGTTTTTCGTCTAGGTGAAAATTGTTATACCACCTTCACAGACGTGCAAATTCAACATAACGAACAAACTCGCTTGTTTTTAAACCATGAGCAGAGCATGACAGAATAAGTAAAGCTTTTGAAATTAAAAATATAAATTCTACTTCAATACAGATAGTTTTAATTTTTTTTTTTAAACAAATATTCACTAATCAGATTCATATTAATATAATGTATATGTACTTTCTTTTTTAACATTTTTGAAGCAACTATATATTACCATTGGAATATTTAGTACAAAAAAGGATAACAATTATTAGGTAAATAAAACACAATATATGAAATGTCCATATATCGGTATGCTCTTACAATTTTTTTTTTCTTTTTTGTTTAATTTTTTTTTTAACAAACACACATATTTATCATTAAAATATATATTATATATATCGACGTACATAAACGTTTTATATATATTTTTGCAGGTTTCACTTATTTGTTTTCATTTACCATTTTTCTTTATTTTTATATTTACTGTTTAAATAACATTTATATGATTTACACAAATTATGTAATATATAATATTGTTTTTTTTTTTTAATTTGATAATATTTATGGGTATAGCTAAAAGTATATGTGTATTGCATGCACATACATTGTTTTTGTAATAATATAATTATTATATACTTTTTTTTTTTATTTCAATCCCCATGGAACTGGGAATGGTTAATGTTAACTCTAAATTTCACATCACAAGTTGAAAGATTAAAATTATTATTAATTTTGTTTTTGTTGAGAAATCAATATTTTGTTACTGTAGATAGTTCAATTTAATTTGTTAAGCGAAATATTCAAAAATATGCGGCTTATTTTATAAAGTCGAAAACCACACAGAGATGTGTTGGAAAATGTCTTTAATTTTATATAATATAAATAACCCAGTTTTAAGGGTGTTTGTATGTACCCTGAAACGTTTTAAAGCCTTAGGATTCAAATCAGAAAGAGTGAGTCACAAATTTAGAAAATGCTAAATTGTCTAAACACACTAAAGAAAAGAAATCGATTATAAGGAAATTCTCATTCACAATTTCGTTTTTATTTAATAAAATATATGCGCACTCAGCGGTAACTACGCACTCGCAATTTTCTCTCACACAATAAACCAAATTTACTTTTCACTAATCTTTTATTACAACCAACTTTATTTATCCAAGTATAGCCCAGGAAAATTAGACAAAAAAATGGCCAAACTTCGAAAAAATTGCGACAAAGCTGATTTTTGGTGGAGTGGCTTATTATGACGTCTTAAGCATTTCCTGAAAAGTACCCTAAATTTGGCCCGGGGCTAAATTTTTTAGGGGGGGTGAAAGGGGTTGAAGTTCAGTTTTTTGGGAATTGCTCCTAAACTATCGGTTTTATAGAAAAAATGTGAAGGTAAAAATTAAAGCTTATGTTATTCTACACTAAATATATTAACATACTTTTTTTCGTAGAACCAATAGTTTCAGAGACAAACGTTCAAGAACTTCATGGTGCAGTGATTTTAGTCCAAGAAATTTATAAAATTTTTGCCTATCGCTAGGCAAATTTTGTTTTGTGATTTATTTTTAAGTACAACTCCTTATTGTAAAATCAAGTTTTTGGGGTGGTACATGAAAGGGAATGGCCGCCATCTTGAAAACAAGGTTGATTTTGTTTAATAACTCGTTGAAATTGCGTTTTTCAAAAAAATGACCAAAGGACAGATTTTAGACGGTTAAATTATCTAAAAAATGATCATTAAACAGCTCTGTGTGTTTATTAATCTCAAAGTTACAGTGGATCAAAGGTCACCTATGCCTCATATATGGTGGGGATGAAATGACGTTTTTTAAGGTTTTTCGCTTATTTGTGAATTTTGTTGACGATGCACATAGGGGTATTTCATCGATTTAGGCGGACAAAATAGGAAAAATCCAACTTGTCGTATCGTTAAAAACTAAACTGCATACTAAAATTAGAAAACTTGCTTCACCTCGTGTAATGATATTTAGCTTGATGCTTTTCGCTGGTGATCTATTGTACGGATCTAAAGTTAACGGTTCTAAGCCAAAAAATGTTACTCCATTCGTTGATATTTCTTATCGCGTGTTAAAGTAAGTTATTTTTTTAGTTCAAAGTTAAAAGTTCAAATTTTCTTCATTTTGTTATTTTTTTAGTGTTGTGATTACAAAAAAAATTGGTATGCAATATCAAAATAGATGTAAGTAACGACTAGATAAATGTTTTATTTCGAGTTAATTTTAGTAATATCAAGAACTATCAATACATTAAGAATGGGTATAAATTGTATTAAAAGATAAATAAATTTGTGATTCGTAAAGAGAAAAGTTATCTACCGACGTAATATTAAGTGTTCTAATTAATTGCTACGTGAAGCCTGGACCCTTATCTATTAGAATTCGTAAAAAAAATGTGCAACAAAGTGCAACTTCGTGTCGTTTTTTGTGTCTAAAAGTGTTAGTTTAAAAAATAAGATTTTCTTGTTTTTGTAAAAAACTTATGCATTTTTATTGGTTTCAGTCTCACCTAGTTGTTGAAAAATAGAGAAAATGGTTGTACACAAAAATAAATACCCAATATCTACTTTGTAAGTAGTAAAGTAGCGGTTGTTATTTTTAATTTTCCCAAAAACTACAAAACATTTTCACATTTAAAATATTGGTGTTTTATTAAAAATTAAGAAGAAATTTGATTTAAAAATAACTTGTAGTTATAATTATTTTTTTTTTTAATCTTTAAGCTTTAAAATAAATTTGCTCAAAAATAGTTTTTCAAAAAAAATTTTATTGGAATTCTTGGCTTTTTAAAAAGCTATAGCGTGCGATATTGAAAGTCCATTGCTTTTTAATATTTTTTTTCTATTTTTAATCAACATTTTAGAAAAATACGCCTCCCACCTGACCGGGGAAAAAAGCCTATGGGACAACCTACACACTCTAGCTCTTTGGCACACTTCATGCCAAACACCGTGTATATCTAAGGGCAACTGTTGTCATTTTTTTATTGAAATTATAACATTAAATATAAAATCCGACTATTATTTACCAGTCTTTGACTAAAAGACTAATTAAAACTAGAGAAATAATTTTGTCCGCCTAAATCGATGAAATACCCCTATGTGCGATGTCTAGAATATATTTTGCACTGCTCTTGATTGTCTGTAAAATGAGTCTTCTATTCTGACCAAAAAAATTCACAAATAAGCGAAAAACCTTAAAAAACGTCATTTCATCCCCACCATATATGAGGCATAGGCGATGAGGCATGTCTCAACATGAATTTTAAGAGCTCAAATTTTCACAGACTGCTTTTTTTGCTTAACTGAAGCTTTTTAGCCTGTTTGCAAGAAAATCGAAAGCAAAAAATTTTTTTTGAAACAGTCTAGTCCACACATTTAATTTGTCAAAAATATTTGTAACGAAAGGGTGTTTCTTTCAATGAAGTAGAAACATTTTGAACTACTACCATGAAACCCCTCCCAAAGCCGGTACGTTGATGAAAGTTTGTGAAAATGTTTGATTAATCATCGGAACCAAGAATAAAAAAAGACCATTCAAATATCCATGATCTGAGGGTCTTTTTAAAGAGGTAGTGTCGTACCTATTCTAGTCAAAAAATACAATCATTTACAGACATTAACTCTTCAAAAGTAAGATAACTTTTTTATGGGAGCTTGTATCTACTTTATTTTAATATTATTAGATTCAGCATTAAAAAATACCTTAAAATCATGCACCGTATTGCATTTATGTATCTTGGTTTCAAAAACGTGAAAATGTTCGGCCAAAAACTCTGCTTCTAATTTCCCATTGAAAAACACCCTCAGATAGTTTATATTTGTTTGGTCTCTTTTGTTTCTTGGTCTTGATGAAAAGTCAAATGTTTTCACCAATTTTCATTATCGTTCCAGTTTCGGGAGGGGATTTATGGTAGTAGTCAAATTTTTTTCAATTTCAATGAAAAAAATACCCTTTCACTATAAATATTTTTGTAGACTCTTTTGATTCTTGTTGCTTATGACAAATGAAATTTGTGGCCCATTTTCGTATCAATGCTGTTGAAATTTGGTAATATTTTACTTGTTTCACTAATAATTCGGTCATCATTTCTGAAGAAGGCTACAACTTTTTTGAAGGTAGTTGTATCGAGTTCATTCTAGTATAGTAAGATTGGGCATTAAAAAATACCCTTTAAACAAATGTCATATGTGTGTCTTATATTACTCCAAGATAAATATTTAAGTTTGTTAATCTTTCATATAACCCCTCCCCAGCACTTTGAAAGTGGCTTTTTAAAAAACCAAAAATTTTTTTAATCGACTCTGGATGTAATGTAGTAGATTGTGAAAATCTGCGTCGACACCATCTTTAAATTTTATTAATAAAAATATTTTTCTAACTTTTCTTAGCTTTCCAAAACGACTTTTTTCCACCCCCTTCGAGCAAGGGAAGGGGTGGGAGAAAAACAATGTGGTCTTATGGTTTCAAGGGTGGTGAATCCAACGGAAGTTCTCGGGTCATCGTCCAACCCTTGGATTTCAATCTATAAGCAACATTTCGGAACTGTGGCAACCCTTCTCTAATCCTTCTGACAGTGTTGGCAACACTTCTTAAAAGTAAAGTTAGGACATGAACTATTAGTGTACTAAAGCTCAACCCGTCAGGTCGAAATGAAAGGTATGCCCTCATATCGTGCATTAACGCCCCTACTACGTTTAACTTGAATTTAAATATGAAATAATTGAATTATGTATACATTTAAAAATCCAATTCAATTTCGGATGCTTAGAGGGAATTCGAAACTAAATTGATAATTTCATAAATTTCATCTCGTGTTTGTATCCGATTGAACCGTCAAAAACACCTTCTTGCATTTGAGTGTTTCCATCGTTACGGGTGTGACAGTGAGACTCTTTATTTTATTAATTATTCACATACTATTCCCAAATTATAAATAAGAACTTTACTAGACTATAGGATACCTGAAGCCCTTTTAAAAAGTTAGTATATTAAAGTATGAAAATTTAGTTGTTCTGTTATAGGATGCAATTTAGTTGCGTTACGGGTGTGACCTTAGAAAACTGGTGATTTGCGATTAAGATACATATCTAATTTTCATGTGGTGTAAAATATTGCATGAAAAGTGTGTATCATTCTTTTGCAAATATTAACCCAGATAGTTGATCTTCAGTTTCAGTTAAGAAATGAGAGCCAAAACTACGAAAAACTACACAAAATTTTTATTTGAAAACGTTACGGGTGTGACAGGTCATCGTTACGGGTGTGACCGAGTATGATTTTTATGCATGAAAACAATATAATATACAATATTTTGACGGGAAATTGTTGTCATCGATGTAAAATCATTTATCACATGATGTCAGAAACACTTCTTCTAGAAAAATTAAGTTTTTCTCGCTGAAAAGTGAATAGACTTCTCACTTCAATGAGATTTTTTCCATTTCCTTTTAAAGTAGGGAAAACTTTCACTTGAAGCCGATTTAATTTATATTCAAAGAAGATTTTCTTAGAATTATATCCCTACGTCATGAATTTCATATCTAAAATCAACAAAACTAAAATTGAGTTGAAAAACAGAAAGAATATGACTTGAAATGCCCACCTGTTACGGGTGTGACATAGACTTAAAATTTTAAATACGGGTTCATTATTAATTTCAAATTCTTGAAATTTTGTCTGACAGTAGATCATAGTATTCTCCTTTTTTCCCCAAATTATTACATTGATACAAATTTTTTTCTTCTAGTAATGAAACATAATTTTTTTTTGTTACGGGCGTGACACTAATCACTTTATGAATCAACTGCCTGAAAACTAAAATTGTACTGACTATTGAATGATTAAATGACACGAAAACGTTCTTAGAGTTCTGATAAGGGCAAATAACCACCGGTTCTCGAATTGTGAAACAATTATTTATTGCAAATAGGGTTTTGAGCTTCTGCTAACAAAAAATGACTTTTAGAGACCTATTCAGCTAAGTGGCTCGAGCTGCGAAATAAGCGGCGATAAAAAAAATTATTGATAATTTCACTTTTAAAATGAAACATGCAATCTTTTAAAACCATCTAACGGTACTTTTTTCAATTCGATGTCATATTTTGTGATTTTTTGTAAAGGGTCGTTTTCTATGGAATCACCTATTTACAAAATTTACAAACACAATGTAGAGACTACTATCGGTGTGAAACTGGCGCACAAACAAATTATTCACATAATCACATCCCACATACACCACCCATCTTAAAATTTCGCTTTCCTGCCCCTCTTCTACCTATCCATACCCACTACCAATCGAATTTCCATCTACAGAAAAAGCAAACAGCAATAATATGTATTGCAAAAAAACCAAGGAACAATCCAAATTTTGTTTATCTGATTAGCTGTCGAATACCGGAATAATTTTCACTACATTTCTTACTTTGAAAGCTATTAAAGTTTAAAACCCATCAGAGCACATCTATTTTTTAGACAAGTTAAAAGATTTATAGTTAAAAATTTAACAATAGCCCTGTTTTTTAGTGAATTTTTATCATCGCCTGGAAAAAAGTAGCATGTTAATACAACAACAAATTGGTATTGTTGTTGTATTTAACATGGTACTTTGTTCTAAGAGAAGATAAAAATGCACTAAAAAACAGGGCTAATGTTGCTTGTTTCTATCGTCATAATTATATGTAAACAATAATAACAATACTTCAAGCTTTAAGCGAAAAAAGATCACTAAAAGCATATAAATAATAAATGCATTTTTAGATACAGAGACAGAGAGAATAGAAATAGGTATAGTTAGTATTTTGTTCATGTTTGTAATCATAATAATTCATAGATCATATTATTATTCTTAGAATGAAGTTATTTTTGCAACTAACATCGAATTATTAATTTAATAATATACATGGTTCTATTTTTTCATTTTGTTAAATATTGGTTCAATTCTAATTTGTAGTTGTTTTATTTAAATTGCTTTAATTTTTAGTAATTTTTTCACACTTAGAATTGTCTTAAACTTACTATAGACTACATACTCATTTGCTTGCGGCTTTGCCTTTGTGTCCATATATTAGTCATAGTATAATTTATGTTAGATTTGTTTGCTTTTTTTTTAAGGAAAAATGCAAATTAAAAATATTTTGTTTAAATATCTATATCAATATGTATAGAATGTATGTATTGTATATGTATATAATATATATATATATAGCTAGTTTACAAGTATATATGAAAAAAGTTTTAGGTGGTTCGAGTGTGTCTTATCTTTTTCCTCTGTTTTGCTTGTTTTTTTTTGTTTTATGTTTTATTTCGTCTTAATTGTGTTTTTTTGTTTTTGTTTTTTTAATTTTTATTCAAATTATTTAACCTTGAAAACAATAACATAGAGAACATGAAGGCATTTGGAAAGTGGCATTTAATGTGTGTTTTATTTAAGATAATATTTATTTAAGTTTTAGTTTTATTTAAAAAGGAAAGTATAGGCATATGCTTTTTATTTAAATATATTAATTTTAGAATTTTTTGTTTATGATGAATGTTTTTTGTATGTTCAGTATGTTTTCTAATAAACACAAAAACTTAAGAAGAAAACAAAACGTATTTGCAGTGATGTTAAACAAGAATTATAGGAAAACTATTGAATACAAATTGCAAAAAAAAGCCCTAAAATGTCTCCAAGGGATCCTAATGTTTCAAGTTGTATTCTTAGGGCATAAAATATTTGAGATCCTAAAAATACTCGTATGCATAGGCATACTAACTATTTATTTTGTATTCATTTTTAAAAATATAGACGATGCCAGCAAATGTTAAGTTTTTAAACTATACTAAGGTTATTAGTCTTGTCTTATATGGCTTTAACAGCTAAGGTAATGTTGAATAATGCTGTAAGCCGCATGGATTTAATAGACTCCCCAAGATGAAGTTAAAAAAGGTAAGTGGAATGGTTTGAGAAACATTCAGTTCTATCACGAATTTGATCGTATGCGGAATATTTTTTTCGAATCAGGAACACAACACTATCACCGAATCCGTTTATATTGGCAATTTGAATAAAATTTTCCTGATGCGCACTATACATTAATTTTGTGTATCGCTATTCGCTAGAGGACTTCTCTCACTTCATAAACATGCAAAAATGCTATTCTTTAAGTGCCTGTCTAGATTGTCTTCTTACTGAAAGTCGTTTTGATAAACAGCATGAATAAATAAATTGGGTGGCGCAACAGCTCGTGGAGAACCAGGGCCTAGTGACTTACAACTCTCAACCACTCCTGTAGGTAGGAATGGAGGGGACCTAAAGTTTTTTGCCGATTCCGAACGGCTAAAGGTAGAACTATAATAGTCGGAAGGGCACTGAAGCTAATGTCAAAAACCAACGAAAAGTAGCTTTCCGTACCGAGAAAAGGGGAACGCACCCATAACGTAACTATCATTTTTCTCTTTTTCGCCTTCCTATTTCACCAAATGTCCTGAGCGCACCTCACTTCCGTAACCAAAGTTGAACGAAACTTGACGAAACGCTCCACTCCGCAATTATAGTCGCGTCAAATGCTTTCCGTGTACTCGCTTGTTTTCTTCCGACCACTTAAGTGCCCCTCCGAGCATTATAGTTCTAGCTTAAATGAGAAGCACTTTTTCATGACAAGTATACTCTTGGAGGATTTGTCAGTTCCTCGCAAGAGGCAGTTCCTCGGATAAAACATTTGTTTTTAGGTGGCACGGCTGGGAATCGAGCCCACACCTTCGGCATGACAGTCCTACGCACTAACCATCATGCCACGAGGTACTACTATACAAAATTGAAATATTTGAATGCTAGAGTACTCAACTACAGTTGTTTAGGGATCGTGAAGCATTGCCCTTCCACTACTACTGAGAGAAATCTCCCCAAACTTCACAACCCCATTTCATTGGTGAAAGGATCGTGAAGCATGGCCCCTCCACTACTAATGAGAGTGCATCTATCATGGATCCCAGCGGGGGAAGGCGTGAGCTTACACCTTCTGGGGCCTGTTATAAGGATAAGAGGAATGCTGAGAGGATTCTCAAGATCTTTGGTGCGAGACTGAAGGTCAGAGGTAACTCGAAGCAGGAACCGCAAGTAAGGGCATCTTAGCTAAGCACCTGACCAGCGGCGACTTCACGTCAAATCGACAACGGTCTATCGAAGGTGTCATACCTTTTTTCCAAACGATTCAAAGTTCTGAACCCCACTACCTATGTATGTCAAACCCCCAATAAAATATTTAGAGATGTTCTGAAAGATAAAATCGTAGTTGCGGTTATTGATATAAACGAAATAGATAGATGGTACGATCTCTTCTGATCATTGGCAGGCGGTGAAATTGAAGCTCTCGGCTTCTTAATTTTAATGAAGGACAACCTGGGACCATAGTGATGGCGGTTGGCAGCAGAGTCATATCGAACTCATCGCCTGTGATGAGCAAAGATCGTGCGATCTCCATAAGTTGGCTGTCAGCAGGATAGCAGAAGGCTGGCGAGGTGCATTGAGGTTCTTGAGGTTATTGCTAAGGAGGACATCCCATGCCATGAATCAACACTTGAACCACGCACACATGCACACACTTTATACGTCAAACATAGACAAGATTGCATCACTCTCTTTCGTTTCCGAGTAGGAAAAACTCTATTTACGACCAAACATTTATATAGCAGAAATGAAGCTGAAGAATGTCCCCACTCTGACTGTACAACACATTCTTATAGAATGCCCAAAGTCCAAAAAATCTTCTAACCTTCTAGACGTTTCAAAAAAACTGGCTGACCTTCTTGATCCTACAAAGTTAGATACCATAAGGAACATCAAAAGATCAACATCCCTGCATGGAAAAAATGATGAAATATAAAAAATATCTTAACACAAACGGCGTTACATGGTCTTGTCACCCTAATGCCTTAACTGTAAAAGAGTTTGTATATGAATTTTATAAGCTTCTAATTAAATAAATAAATAAATAAAAAGTAATTTTTTAATAGGTGTGTTTGTTAACGTGAAATTTCTTGCAAATATTCACAATTTGCTGTCAGACACATTCACAAATTTTTACAATTTGCTGTTAGAAACCATAGGAGAAAAAACCCAAGTTTGGGAAAATTTCACGATACGAAACGGGCATAATATGTCTGTGAAAATTTGCAAGAAATTTCACAAACACAAACACACCTATTATGTAGGTACTCCCATGGTCTGCATTTCGATCGAAATCGGATTTAAATCGTTTTCTACTTTTGGTTTATTTTCGAAATCACTTCGAACTGTCAAAAATGATGGTATAGGATGATCTCTCACTGAAAAGCCAATGAGATTTAATAGAAGTAAATTTAAAAATATCACGTTAATTATTAGTTTTACGCTTTGCTCGGCGTCTTACGAATTGACTTTTTTAACCAAGTGCAGCCTTTAATAACTATTTAAAAATGTATGTCATAAAATTGTAAGGAATTCCACATTAAAATAATTATCAAGAAGGTGCCTTTGTGAACAAATGGTACACTGTGACGTATACGTACTATTTTTAGTTTTGGTATATGAATGTATGTATGAATGTATATTTTCCTCCTCATTTCTTTTCTGTGCTTTTAATGCTTTTCGTTTGTGAATTTTAAATAAGCTACTCATTGGCGAATCGATTAAATACCATAGTTAGCCTTAAACGATAGGGCTGTAATACTGCTGTGTTAATGTTTCTACCCCATTCTGATTGGCCACTTATCACCACCATTACATACATTTAGGATTTTCTTTATAATCAATTTCTTGTTACCTTCCCCCCCCCCCCCCCTAAATACGGGTATATGACACTTATTAAGATAAACTTAAAAGCGAAATAGTTGAAGCAATTTCCGACGAGACGAGGCCTGTGATAACTGATAAGGCTGATTATGAACCTATGTATTTGTATATGCATCAACCAAGCCTTCTTTCAATTACATACTTTAAAGTGAGTTGTAGTTAGCTACTTTAATATAAAGAGCTAAAATTTCAAGAGAACTTTTTTCATTTAATCGAAACTTTTGAAGGATTATTTTTTTGTAATCACACTAACCCCACCGCGACCACAGTACACATATTAAAGGTAATATCATTAGAGTTTTGATTTTTGTTTCTTTTGCGCATATATCAAAATTTGTGTCAATATTAGTATTTGTTGTTGTTTTTATGTGTATTTAAGTCATCACTCTCCCAGCCATTTTTATTTCTGACAATTTTAGTTTTAATTTGTTGTTGTTTTTACGTGTGTTTTCTTCCTCACGCCCACAGCCATTTTTACTTTTTATTTTCGACTGACAATCTGCGCAGTATAATACTTTAGATTTGTGTACTGTGCACCGCGACAACATTTTACAAACGTCAAATATTTAAAAATCATCAATGCAGGTATGGCAGTTACAAAGAAAGGGAAAATGTATTTCAATTTTTCTTAGAGATCGGAAATTATTAGTTTAAGTTTGGGATATGTTTTTGTGTTTTGATATATCACTACTGGTGACACTACAACTATCAATTACATTTTGAGTCACCTGGAACCGTAGGGGAGACTCATTTTTATTTAAATCCCGAAAAAAAGCAGCTAGATTTGCCGCCTTAAAACGAAGCCCAATAATATTTAAGTAAAAAATAGGGGTATCATTGGAAGCTTACCCCTCCGGGTCATCTTGAAAACTTTGGGGTAAATAATGGTCTTACAAAATTGCCAAATTCCTAAACGCAAAGTAGATACATATAGCAACACAAAATACTTTAATGCAGGATAATTGCGCAACATAATTTTAACATTTGCACAAATGCTTTTAAATTTGCTTAAGAAGAAAAGAATCTTCAGCATTTTGGGACAGTCTGCTTGGCAGGGATTTTTATGTTTGCATTTAGGAACTGTTTGCTAAGCATATTTTGCGCAAGAAATGCGTTAAGGAGTCGGTACTTCTTAATTGAGATGCAATCCAAGTGTTAACATTCAAAATAATTTACAGATTATAGCAATTGGATGGTATTTGGTATATTATGTAGGTCTGTTTGCTAATTTGAAATTTCTTACAAATTTTCACAACTTGCAGTCAAACCCAAGTTACCAAACACACATTTACCATTGAGGGATTGAATTATGGTTACGCCTCATTTAAAATTGTACTTACAAATTCGTATTAAAAGTAAACATTACCCGAGTGCATTTTTTAGCTCGGCTTCACCCCAACAGTCATACTTTCTGGCAGTAACATTACTAGTTGAAAATCAAACTAACGAAGTGTTATATTTCTACCGAAAAGAAAAAACTTTTGTACTTAATATTGACTAAAGAAAATTTAGTAATTTCAAACGAACCCACTACTTTACACAAAAGTACTTATGTATTCCAATTAAAATAATTCTGCTAACTGTTTCATTTGTTATAAAAACCGTTAAAAATTTTCTTTTGATTGCAAAATAAAAAATCACAAAAAAATAAAAAAAAAATAAACAACACTGCAAAAGAAAAAGAAAGTACACAAAAAATTAAGTGTTAAATTTAAACTTTGTTTGTATTTATGTAATAAAAATCTAATAAAACATTGATTTTTATGTTCTTTGTTTTACATTTATATAAATTTGTTTATAAATACAAATATAAGATAATATAGTATATATCATTACAATATGTTAACTTTTTCGGTTTCTTTTTCTTTTATTTATAATATTTTGTTTTGTATCTAAATTAAATAATTTATTTTGTTGCAAACTTTTACTTTTCTTTATAATAATATATATATTTATTTATATATAATGTATATTTTGCGTATTTTTCTTTCAATTTTATATTTTTAGTGCTTTTTTGTTTTGAAATATAGAAATCTGTATGTTTCTATTTTAACACCCAGTAGGAAATTTCGTCCTCAAGGAAAAATTTCGGTGAATAGCACAATGAATTCATGAAATACTTTTTACGAGGAACATGCATGTAATGATTTCATTAGAAAATGGTGTTGCCTTTTTCACCAGTTCATTATTTTCATGACATCACCCTTTCTTTTACTTGGTGCAAAAAATCAACTGAATTCAATGCTTCCCATGCAGTGTACAATTTCATTGCAAGAAATCATGCTTCGAGAAACACGAGGTTTTCAACGATGAATAGTAATGGACAAAGTCCTGAGCTTGCGATTTTTTGGTTCTCATTTTGTAAGATAAAGTTCACAGTGACTTCCGGTAAGAAAATCAATGTAAGATGAACTGAACATTACTCAAATTGCGTTTGTTAAAACGTAAATATAACTTTTGATTTGAAATGAGAACTTCTTTTTGGTTCATTTTAATCTTAAATTAGACAGTACACTACCGATGCTGATGATTTCACTAGATGATTAAGTAGGTTCCATTCACAAAGTGATTTCCTTGGTGAACATTCATGACATTTTTCATTTAAAAAAAGATAATGGCCTGGTGAAAAAGCAACTCCATGTACCTAGTGATATCACTGATGTATATTCACGGTATGTTTCACCAAATGCAATTAATTATGGAATAAGCAAGTTACACCTTCTTAGTGATTTCACTACTGAATATTCACCAAGAAAATCATACTTGGTGAACGCCAATGACAACCCCATGTTAATTTCCTCGATGATTTCACCTCAAATTCCTTGGGTGTAGCTTCCATTCCTCAAGGAAATAGAAGGGGATTCCTTGGTGAATTTTTGAAAATTTCCCACTGGGCATCTACATACATACATACATATTATAAGTATGTATGTATTATTATGTGTTTCCATAGATCATTTTTGTTTTTTAAATATTTTAAAAATTTTATTTTAATTTTGCTTATTATTTAAGCTTATGAACCCATTGGGTTTAAAATAAAACTGCACCACTCATACCCCTTGTATTAGTAGTTGAAGTTATTTCTTAAAAATTTAAACTAATGCAAATGCACATGTTAAACAAAAAATATACTATGATAGTTTATAAAACAACGTTTGCATTGAAAAAAGTGTTACACACTTTTCCATTCTAACTTAAGTACATTACATTTTTGAAATGTAAAAATAAAAAGAAAATGAAGATAAAAAAAGCTAATCAATAATAGAAATGTTTCTTTTATGAAATCGTGGAGCATAATGTGATTAGAGAGGCCAATGAATAAAATCATCACCAATTCATTTGTATCTTCATCACACCCTATGGCATGTACCTAAATAATTTTGTAGTGTAATACCTCTAAGTTAATCAAATTGTATAATTTGTATTTTCCATCTTTATGTAGGTTCCTTTACTTTGAATTTCAGTGCATTTATGTGAATTTTAGTCCAAAGTTCTGTCAAAGTTCATATAAAAAAAATATTCACAGAAGTTTGGACTAAAAATCACAGAGATTCGTAGGAAAGGATAAGATGTTTTGTTTCTTTTTGATATTCAAATAATTTTTTTTTCAATAAAAAACAAAATAAATATAACTTATTTATAATAATAACACAATATTGTTATTTACACACCCATTTGGCCAACTAATTTTGTTTGTTGTTTAAAGAATGCTTGTCGCTTTGGGTTTAAAAAAAAAAGAATATAAATTGAATTAAATTTCCTAAGTCGAACAATAGGCATTCATGATATTACTTCATAGTTCGTTCGTGGTCAATGCTGTTTCTGTTAAAATGTTTGTTAAAGAAAACACACAACATTATATTGACCTTTCATTGCTAAATATTTGTAAAAATGATGGTAAATATTAATGCAAATAAAATTAATTGTAAAATTGCATTTGCTTTTAAATAAAATTTAACAATAATACATTTTTTTACATATTTATTGAAAATTAAAAACAATTATATTAATATACAATAAATAAGCACAATTATGTATACTATATAAAGCGCAGTTCAATGGAGTTGATTATCGTTGCATGCTAGGCAAATAGGTTTTTTTCTTTAGAACCAAAAAAACCTCAATTTTAAAGCTGTTAGAAAACCACTTTTCAAAATGTCCACGTTACAGTTAATTGTTAAGCCCCTATCAAGGAATCCATCTTACACTGATACTTAATGACGATGGCATTTTTAATAGGAGTGAATCATTAATAAAGCTAAACAAATATAAAGGGTAAAATCTCTAAACATGATTTACAATAATACAGACATCAAATGTTCTCAAAAGCCCTCTGTTAAAACACAGTTTAAATACAAACATACATTAATTACTTTATATTGCAATTTAAAATTTATAATTTGTTGAAATAACGAATTTTATCAATATTAACCTAGGATATTTAAAAAAAATTAACATTAGTCAACCGAGCACGTTTTACAGACTACATCAGCCTAAGTAGGAACAACCTTTCGAAATACAGCGGAATTTGTATGGAATTTTTCAATTTTTGTTTTTTAATTCCGTTACAAATTTGGTTATTGCACCAAGCACCTGCACATAACTTTTTCAACTAATCGAACTATAAGTAAGAATAGCAACGGGTCTCCTCGTTGGCGACTGTAAACTAAAAATACAGGAGGAATCACCAGACCATATATTATTAAGATGCGATGCAATTATGTGTCAAAGGAAAAATCAACTGGAACATTACCAGTTGGAAGAAAGCGGGCTTTCCACCATAAAGGTCCTCCATATACTCGAATTAATAAGAGAAATAAAATTGGAGGAAAAACTGTAAGATGAGCAACATCATCCAGCTCCAGATCTTAAGGTTGTAGTGCAACAACCCAAATGTCTAATTCATTCATTCCAAACTGTTAAGGAATTGTGTTAATATTTCTGAGAATGTGGTCATCTCTGAAATTTCAGACATAAAAACTTACCACTTAAAAAAAAAATTTCGAAAGATATAAACAAAAAAATGTCTAGTGGCATTTGGACCTTAACTTATACCTATATTTTTATTCCTTTTTTTTAATGAATGTCATCAAAGAAAATCAGAAATCATAGATCAAAATATATGCGCTGTATCCTAAAAGACAGCGATTTTGATTTGATAATATTGGCTGTTATTAAGAATTTGTTCAATATTGCATTTTCAGTGCGAGCTTCCGAATTAACTCAAGTTAACTTCTTACTCACATCTCTCGAATCAACTTTGATATTACGTAGAAAACCAAAAAAATATTTCTAAATAAAGTCTGTACTAACTGAGCTGAAAATTTCTTGAAACTTTGTCATATTTATTTTCAATTGTGTTTTACATTATTGTTTTATTTTAATAAAAACAAATCGCAATGAAAAACAATCTTCGAAAGTAAACAAAAATAAATGAAACACATCTGTTATAATCATTCTTTCTAAGCCGCACGTACTTGCATTTATTATTGTTTTCAAGGTTATAGAGTGATAAGCCTTAAAATGTTTGGTATTGTTCTTAATGAAATGACCCTAACAGGGTCAACGATTTCCGTCTATTAGGCGAAACGTTTAAAAATGTGTACTCAATAAACATACCAGTTGGTCAGTTTATATCCTTGGGTCATCCTTCAGTATGTTTTTTAGAATAATCTATCGTGATAATTCTTGGTGACGACACATCAATGATTTGATAGCTCAGTAGATTACCACGAGAGACAGATTACCACTTCTGCCATTTACAATTACCAAGTCAGTGCTATTAGCACTGCAAACTAATATTTTCCTTTCATTATACACACCAAAAGTGTTGTCGATGGGAAACAATGCAAGTTTAGAAGGAAAGTGTCTTTTAAAACAAGTTTGATAAGTCGGCGGCTTCCCGGGAGTAAAATATTGCGAAGTCAATAACCAACATGATTAATAGTTATTTTCTTTCTTTAATTTCATGCTAAAGGAAAACCTTTCCGGCAAAATCCTCTTTCCAATGTCATTAGTAGTTTTTGCTGCATTTACTCCATTTTAAGCGTTTCGTCCACGCTTGATGTTGAACTCATCAGTTAGATGTCATCATTATCTATATAATATACAAAGTTGTAACTTATGATAGCCGACTTGCACATAAAAAATAAGTGAGGAAACTCACTGAGGAACTTTGGTTAAAGTAATGCACTTGGTGGTCTGTCCTTGGTCAGGCAAAGTAAAATTAGTTGAGAGAATTTTTGCGAAGCACATTTAACTATTGGACCCATTTGCTGATACAATACTTGTACTTTTAAGATAAAAAAAAGCACTAACATATTATACAGCTTACGTAGAGGAAAAAGTCTCACTTAAATATTCAAGTAGAACATAAGCGCTTATGTGACAGTTTACGCAGAGTAAAAGGTAGAACGTACGATTTTAAGAAGAGCATAACTTAAGTCTCATATCAGCAAACGGGTCTTAATTATCTTCTAACTTACACTTTTCTGAAAAATAAAAAAATAGAATTTATGCAGAATTTTTAACGTAAATTCTGGTCTAGATTGAAGCATTAAAAACAAATCTGAAAACATCTAAAAGCAAAATGCGATATGTAATAATTGAGTGAAAAGTTAATACATTTTAATAAGATGTACAAATGTAACTCTGAAGAGTTATAATGACAACTATTGCCGAACGATTATGTTAGGCTACAATTTTCTGATTTTACTTCAGCCTGCAAAGTAAATTCATCAAAAACAAATCTTTGAATAACAATACATTGTTGTTACGCAAGGGAGCAAATACCGCTACTGTAAATCAAGAAAAGAAATTTCCGTTGGATTCGTTAGGTTTTTTTTTTTCATTCGCGCATTAGTTAATAAATTTTCAAATCTAATGAACATTTAACACTAAAAGTGATGCTAGTTTTATGCGTTTCTGAATATTTCTCGAAAGCACTCATAATTTCTGCAGTAATGTGTTTCTAAATATATAACTGTTTCCCTTTTTGAACTGTGAAAACAGCACTGAGCCCGTGAGCAGAGCGAGAATGCTTCAAGCAAAATACGCTCTGAGTCTTCCAACTAATTTATGAAACATACTTGAGCTATCAGTCAATTTATCAAAATGAAAAAAGCTCTAAATTAAAGAAACAAGAAAAACGCTTATCATCTGCCCTCGATAAAAGCAACCGGTAAAGATAATTGTTTGTTAATATAAAATCATACAACGAAAAGAGAGAAAAAGTTATTAAACAAAATAAGAGATCATGGATGTAAAGTTACATTCACTGAGTCCCAATTTTTTGAAAAGTTGCAATTACTGAGTGTGATAATAATACTGCTTTTATCAAGGGGTGCTTTAATCGAGGGCATACTGTATAAATTTATGAAACACAAAATTCATCGGTTATTTCTTCCTCGAGTTGGATCCATCACAATCGAGGACCTTATATCCATTTTGAAGGTATAACTACCTCTACAAGACAAAGAACTTGTACCTGTTGGACTATCAATTTTTGTTTTCAAAGGAATTTTCAAAAAGAATAGTCATTATGAATACCATAATATGCAGTTCCTAATAGTTCTCCTTTCACATTGATTGTATTCATTAACTTTTTTTTTTGTATAAATAAGAAAACTAAATAAAAGATTTATTATTTGATTGATTTAATTAAATACGTTTTATAAATAATTTTATTCATAAAAAATGAACACCATTAACCCTTTCCATTTTTTGTTTTGCTTACTAGAAGAAATATTATTACAAAGTTACATAAAATAAAAATAATTATATTATATTTATATGTTAAAAAAACATCACATTTTTTTTCTTTTAATTAAAAACTGTTCT
Organism: Dasysyrphus tricinctus; assembly: GCA_963921185.1. NCBI lineage: Eukaryota > Metazoa > Arthropoda > Insecta > Diptera > Syrphidae > Dasysyrphus > Dasysyrphus tricinctus. The sequence continues at coordinate 183,454,862 of OY992532.1, forward strand.
AATATAATTAATCAATTAAACAAACAAACAAAATAAAATTGCTGAGAAAGTCTATAAAAATAGATTTGCGAATTTATGTATAAATCAATAAAAGTATTTGTTTTATCAAAAAAAAAGTCAATAATATATATAGTTAATATATGTTGTGTATGCTCTTTACAATAGTAAATATTAATATTTTATTTATTTAACTTATATTTTTTCTCTAACTAGAGAGATAATAGCAAATAAATATCTAAATAAGTCGCGCATTTATTTACTATACAAACAAAATTGAAACATGGATTCTAGCTCTAATATTTTTTTTTTTTGCTAATACATTTAAAAATATTAAACAATGCCAACCGATATTTTATTATCATTTTACAAAACTATTAAAATATAGTTTGTCAATGCAGAGTTGACGCATCCTTAACTATGCCACACACGATACGTATAATCAACTGCATTATGCCTGCAAAAGCTTTATTCTCGCTGACTCTTTTTGTTTTAAATTATTTAATTTAAATATTACACTTGAAAAAGAAGATGCGTTATATAAATGGAAGTGGAAAATTTACGATTAAAAAATATATATATATGCATGTATTTATCTGTTGTCTCATTTTTGTGTTTCATAAAACCTATATAAATTTCTTTAAGAAATATATTAATATATAGCTTGTTATATGTTAAGACATATATAATATAAATATATATGTTTCATTTTTTGTATGCGTCTAAGTGATTTGTATATAAAATGTATATAAAATCAATTTGTCTAAATAGAATTAAAATAATAAAAAAAAACTATTATAAAAGAGAAGTAGTATAAGCTCAAGCTTGAATATTAAAAAAAATTGTATAACCAATCTCAAAACGCTCAGAATAAAATAATAGTTAAAAAATAAAACTAAATAAGGGTAAACAGTTTTGATGAATTGTTTTTTTTTTCCTGCTCACAGAACATCAAATATCGATCACCAACCTTTTGCTTGTTGCTCATTTTTTTTTTTTTATTATCAATCCTCAATTGCCAGCTCTGATTTTAATCTTATTTCCAATTCTCTCATTCCGTTGTCGATTCCGACTTCATCTTCAGGAACTTGATTTTTCGTCGATATGACTTCCTTAGACGATGACGTAGCATCGCTCCAGAAGTTTGGTGAACCGATTGGTGGCTGCTTTCTAGGGAGATTGTTGTTCCAAAGAGACTCACTTAAAGAAGAGTGCTGCAATAGATAAAACATTTTTGTTTTGAATTTAAGAATACTCAGTTAGGTAATTTTAAATGTATAATTTATTATGAAAGTAAGAATCTCCAGCCGGAACCACCGAAGAAGTCCCAATCGAAGTTGGTATACACCAGGCAAGCGTGTCGAGTGCCTTGCTATTTATTAAATTCAATTGGCTTATGTAAAATTCCTAGCACTCATGCATATTTTTTAGTGTTTTTGAATGGGCAAGAGAACTATATACGCAGAAAAATGTGCAGAAAAAGAAAAACATGAACAGGGATTCCTCAGCTAAATCAAATACTGAGGAAAAAATATTTTTGGATTCCTTTGCTCACTTTTTGATGGAGAAAAATTCGTAAGATCTCATTTTCCTGAACTCATCAAATATAAACAGGATACAGGATATCTATATTACAAGTCACAACAACTCTAAATATATTTATTTTCTGTGATGTACTGCTACACAAAAATTAGTGAATCAGTTGTTGTTTGTTGAGAATGGAGCCATTATAATAATTAAGAATCAACGCGCTTAATTTCGGATTTTGTTATTCTTCAGCATAAAGCAGTATTCCCTCACCCAGCGCTTCCCACCATCCAAATGTTTTAAATGGATTCCTAATTGTCGGTTGGAAAAATTTCTTTTCAATTTAATTTAAATGAATGAGCATTACATCTTAAAAAAAATAATTTCTATGCACCAGATAACTTCAACCTACACGATGCACAAATGCATCGATTTACGAATGAAGTAGCACTATTTGAAGGCGTTGCTTAAGCTTTTGACAAGTTTTTGAGGTGCTTAAGTACAAACCGCATAGGATTTAAAAAACGGCTAGAGCACGAATATAACCATACCAAAAAATTGTGGCCAAGATTCTCCTGGGGCCGACGTATGCGTTTTTTCGAGTTTTTTATGAGTCGTCTTTTTATGAGATGTCTCCAACTCTGTCAAATGAAATCTAACACGAATGACCCAATTAGGGAGCACACAGAAAACGAATACAAAGGAAATAATATAAAAATTCCGACATCTATCTATCAGCCTTACTATGAGTTTCACTAGAAAAAATGTTGTTCCCCTGGAATTTGAAAAGCTATTTGGGGCTAAGATAAATAAATTAAATTTGGTGGCGCAGAAGCTCGAGGAGAACCAGGGCCTAGTGACGTACACCTCTCAACTATTCAAGTGTTCGTGTTGTTGACAGGAATGGAGGGGACCTACAATTTTTTGTCGAGTCTGAACGGCTAGATGAGAAACACTTTTCATAACAATTATACTCTCGGAGGATTTTTCAGTTCCTAGCAAGTCAGTACCTCGGAAAAAAACGATTCTGTTTTTAGGTGGTAGCGGCTAGGAATCGAACCCACCCTTCGGCATGACAGTCGCACTAAACGTTAAGGCACGAGGTACTACGCTATTTGGGGCTATTGTGATTTTTTTCCATCGTAGGAAACTGCGAACTTGAATTGTAGTCGCAGTCTCGCAGTTTCTCTCGGAATTTAATGGCATCGAAAATGAATATTTCATGACTACTGAGCTACCATTTTGATCTACCAAATTTAAACCTGCAAGAAAAGTGGAAAATTGTTGTTATTTTTAATTTAAGAAGATGGGAGGAATTCCTTTGGAAATTGTATCCCATTGTGAGTTTCGCTCGAACTTCTCTTGGATTTTCTTTCTTTCGCCGTCAAAAAATATGTGACAGTTTAAGCTCTTAATTAAGTAATATTTCGCCCCAAATGGGAACCCATTTTTCATTTTCCTGTTGAAATTTACAACAGACGAAAAGTGAAATGTCAATTTTCCGGGTGGAATGTTGTTCATGTGAAACCTCAATAAGGCTGTATGTGCTCTAATCTTACTTCGTTTGTTTGTTTGTTACGGCTTATCTCAGAAACTACATATTCGAGTTAAAACTTTGTAAACAAAATTCGTTTGTAGTGTGAAGTGGGGTAAAACAAAACAAAAAAGGGTGCCAGATTTTTAATTTTTGTTTTTTTTGTTTGAAAGGGTTTACTTATGGCCTTTTCGATTGGCAATCTGGAACACCGATTCGATACGTATGAACGCTTCTCATTTCGATTCTGAAATCAAATCCAGAACAATTTTCTTTTCTTTTCACAACAAGAACTGTCATTCTGTGCCCAATCGAAAAGGCCATTAGGTCGGCCATTCACAACACAAAATAACTGCACAAATTGACATTTCACGCAAGTCAGAAGTTATCAATCCGTGAACATGTTTTCAAAATTCGCTCTCTATATGCTGCTTTGCTATTGCAGTGAAGAGAAAATTTTTGTTCATCAGCCATTATTATAAAAAAAAAACAATCAAAAACACTCTGTATAAACACTCTGTGAATACAATTGACATTCACAACACAAAAAAACTGATCAAATTTGAAAACTTGAGTACAAATCAAAATTGTTTTGATTTTTACACAGTTAACAGCACAAAAAGCACAAACAATCCCATTCACAACAGATGTAAACTGCGCAAACCCCAATTTGCACAGTTTTTGTGAGTCATGAATGACCGGCTTTAGACGATGGGTTAAGAGCTAGATGTTTTTCGAGATTGAGCTAAAAAGTATCCGATTTCGATTTTTTTGTGGTAAAGGTTCTTTCTAGAGGATGGGTTTACTGCTACACACATTTTTCAAAATTAAGCTTTCTTCATTGGGTGAAGTGAGGCAAAAACAAAAAAGGAGAAACCAATTTTAAAATTCTTTTTTGCGTTGACAAAGTTATATGTATGTAAATAAAGAATAAATAAAATTAGCGCTAAATATTTTTGTGAAAATGAAATGTGGTTTCCGATTTTAAACATACTTTTTGTGCATGGAAGGTTTCTAAATCGCTGGCTTGATATTTTGTATTAAGAGGATGGACTTCGAGAATCACTGGCTTTATGTTTTCAAAATTTAACTTAGAGCAAGCTGCATTCTACAATCACAGGCTCATCATAATTTAAGAGCCAGTAGCGGTTTCGAGAAGTCATTTTAGTGTGGCTGGTTTGTTGATCATGTTCTCTATTACTCCCTAGATTCGCGTGAGAGCAGTCGGGCTGGTGAGAATTGTTGCGTTGTCCGTCATTTTGATAGAAGGAAATGTAGGAAATCATGTACGCAGTCATACTTTGTATAATGTACACTTGTTGCGTGGGCCCAATCGGCTTAAGAAATTATTTCCATGAATAAATAAATACACCAAGAATCCCGATTAATTAACAACGAAAAGTATGGCCGCTCATAAACTAAACGGGCCAAACTCACAATAAGGCTGATAATAATTTATACGGTTCACTTTATTTATAATTTTATTTTGTTATTTTTTTAAGAAAATTCTTTCTGTCCGAGGATAGGTACTAAACCAAAACCATGATAAGTAATAAAAAAACACGATTTTCCAAGTTTTATAGTAAATCGTTCTTTCGAACCATTACTCCTCTATCGGCGTATTACTCAAAAACGCAAAACTAATCGACTAAGCTTCGACGAAGCCAAGGATTCAATTGCAATTCAAGTCATTAATTCAATTCTCTCTCCTCTACTTTTGTTATCAGTGTTCAACTGCTTTTTTTTAAACTATGTAGTAGTTATATTATTTTCTAAACTTGGTAAGGAAGTGTAATTAAGTTATTATCAAAGTAGAGGACATAGAACTTTTACGAGCGAAAATTGGAGAACGATCTTCAGTAACAAACTTATATATATCTGTCCACACTAAGTACCGAGTTGAGTATGCGACTCCCAGTAAACAGGGCTTCTAACGCTTTCCATACCTAAACAGAATGATCATTTGATAGGAAAAATTCTTTAGTATGCAGTTCTCAACAAAAAACCTACTAAGAATTTGGCTTTTATCTGATAACTGGTAAATGCCTTTGTACGAGATGATTTGGCTATCAGATAGCCCCGTCGTATTAGTCATTGCAAGTGTCGCGGATCTACATTTTGTTGGAACTGGTCTAGATCTGAAATCTATTTGTGTATTGTTGTCAAATACAGTTCACATGTTTCCCATATCGAATAATGTGTGTATAAAATAACTTAAAAACCAAGAAATATTATTGAAAAATGTACCTTTCCAGGAATATTACTATCACTGCTCTCCATTATCAGGCCAAAATCAAAGTTTGTTGCCGCATTGCTTCCGTGGCGACTAATGATGTTGTGTTGCGAAGTGTTTCCGCTGCCGCTATTTCCTTGTGATGTATTATTATTGATGTTGTTATTATTATTATTATTGAACGACTGCAATTCGGAAGAAAACTTTTGCAAATCTCTGAGATTTGGAAAATTGTTCGGCACTTGTCTAAAGTTGTTGTTACTACTTTCACGCTTGCCAATTTGACCACTTCCCACACCAAACCTCTCGAAATTAACATTTACTGCCAGCGGATCGTTGTTAAATAAAGATGACGAGCTAGATGGATCCATTTGCTTGCTATTGGCGTTCGTATTGTCATTGTTGTAAGGCCATGACTGTGTCGACGCTGATGCACCACTCATCCGATTGGCAATCTCTTGGAAAGATGCAAGTCCTGCAATGTTGTTTACACAATTGTTGTTGGCACTTAAGCTATCGCTCACGTGGTTAAATCCCTTGTACATTGGGCATATTGGACCGAATTTACTAACCGAGGTGGGAACGTCAAAAGGCAGATTATCCTCATCCAGGATCGAATCAGAACGGACAAAGCTATCACGTGTATCGCGCAACAAGTTTGCCGCTGCACTGACGTCTTGAAGGCTCTGAGATGATGCACCCTGTTGCCAATACGCGTTCAGAAGATCATCCTTAGTCAAAATGTTGTTACTTCTGTGGTTGTTGCTGTTGGTGGTACTCGTGGATGAGTTGCTATTATTGTTATTCACCAGCTGAGCTAATTGGGAAGCAGCAGAATTCTTGTACATTTTGCTTCCGTTCAACAAGATCGCAGATGACTTTGTGAACTCTAGATCCTTAAGATACTCTAAATGTTTTTTGTCCGAATGGATAGGGAAAATAGGGCTGGAGGGTGCATCACTGTTGCTACTGCTATTGCCACCCATGTACGACGAAGCGCTTTGTGGATTTAGACCAATATTCATAAGGTTTCCACTGTGCTGCAGTTGTTGGTGGTGGTGTTGATGCTGCGTCGGCTGATGTTGATGCTGATGCTGCTGACGTTGATGGTCCCATAGATTAGATTGGCGGATTCCGTCCACAGTGAGTTTTCCATACTCGTTAGCACTGCCCATGTAGGACGTTGTATGACCAACTGGATTATGACGCGAAGGTCGTATTCCAGACTGTTGCATTGAAGATGGAACTTGATTATTAAAACCACCTGAACCCGTGTACATATCAGATGGCCCAAAACTACTAGCTGTTGGACATGATTTCGTATGGAATACGGGTTGTTTTACAGGTGGCTGCTGTGTTCCAGACTGTGGAAAATTACTATGGTGGGATCGAGGAGATGTGAGCGACATGCCGCTGCCAACAACAGATGCAGAATTCCTTGGCAAAGGTGGTGGTGGCGGGAAATTTAACGCCGAGTAGTGGCTGTCGTAGCGATGTCTTTGGGATTGCGGAATCGGACTCTGGCCATGCATTGACGGTGGGATCAAATCCACATAGCTAGGTGGTGCCGATGGCATTCCTCCTTGCGGCTGTGGGTGATAAGGCGCTGACATGGACGCTACGGGCGATGGTTTACTAGCTACACTACCAAATCTTAAAGGCGACGGCAATTCATCCGGTGGGAGACACGATGAGGACAACGAAGACGGCGGAGCGTCCAGGTAATCTGAAGCAGTCTTCTTCGTGTTTACAATTGGAGTTTTTGTACTATTCTTTCTATTCTTCGCCCGGTACCGTTCCAGTTCTTCATCAGAATGAGCGAACGTACAGCTGGTTCCACGAGGACAGATCCTTCGTAGCGTCAGATCTCGACAAAGACTGATTTTATACTTGGTGTTGGGGTTAGTTGTCGACGATTCTTGGAGCTTGCGGTTTCCATGATGTTGAACGAATTCTACAAGCCCGATGACTACTTGCTTTACAGCGTCCAGCGCTTTTGCCACTTCTTGCCATGTCGGAACAGAATTTTCTACACTAGAATCGATGCTGGCCAAGTGTTTGAGATGAGTTCGCAAACCAGATAAGTTTGCCGGATCCCCGGTCCTCTGAAGAGCAATAACTAGCTCCTGCACTGATTGAGCGAATGATTGTGGCGTTTGAAGTTTGTCGATAATACTTTGCATATGCGACTTGTGAATGGTATCACCATAGAGCAGCGACGACCACTGATCCGGTGCTATCCGGAGACCAGCTTCCGTTGCTATTTGGACGATTTGCGCATCGTGCTCTCGTCGAAGGGCATCATATGTGCGGAATTCCTCTTTAAGTTGCATCAGCGAAGAGTCAGCTTCTCTTTTGGACACCTTAAAACAGCTAGCACGATACAGTAGCTGAACAACGTGGCCTATACTGGTTTTTGAGGCCTGTGGGAAATGTGGCTCCAGCCGTTGAACAACAAACATTACTAGAACCTTTCTTGATAATGCAGATCCATCTTCCAAAGCTAATAGAACTAGTTTAAGTACTTCTTCTTGCATGGCCGGACCAAGGAATTGACAGCCACGTGATCGCACAGCTGCCCACAAATTTGAGCTTAACTGTTGCGGATTCTGGTGCTGCAATATAAGTTCAGTGACAGTACGCTCGCCCAGCGAACGTGCTGCTCGCAATGCTCTCGATCTGCCCTCATCTTCCATCAGTTGGCAATTGACTAAAGTGACTAATTTTCGTTGCATTGGTCGCGAAAGTAGACTTCCGAAGTTGCCATTGTTGATGAATGGCTTTAGATGTAGGGCGAGACTTTCGATGCATTTCTTTCCAAGTTTATAGCATTGTTTGTCGTCCGGCAACAGACTTTGGACGCTGGGTATATTTGTGGCAGATGCTTCTGATTCAGCAGCCAAACTGGCAGCGGTTGTTTGTGCGCCATTGTTGAAAGTGCTGCTGCTGCTACTGCTGCTGCCACCAATGCAGCCACTGCTATTGCTGGGAGTGACCAGTAACAACAAGGCATAATTAATAGGTAGATTTTCTAAATCGGTTGTGATTGAGGTCTGTTTTGAATAAATAACAAATTACAAAATATATTTTGTTTTAATTAAAAAAAATGTTTTTTGTTAGTAACCTGGTCAAATGGACATTGCTTGTTGTGAAGTGTGGCTAAACAAGTGCGGCATATTGTATGGCCACATCCTAAGCTTATTGGAGGACGTTGATTTTCTGCAAACTCGTTACAACAAACGGGACAGGATAAAAAGTCTGTCCATGAGGGCGCCTGTATCGGCATTCTGTAAATAAATCAAAACATATTATAAGTATCTAATTAGTTTCTTTTTAAACAAGCGTTTGATATTAACAGTCTTCCTGAAAATAATTATCTGTTTCAATAATACTATATCCTAAACTTTTTTTTTATATCTAATTTCTTAGTGTTGACTGTTTTGGAAACGAAAACTTTACTAAACCGTTTAATATTCCCCTTACAAAGTTTATAAAAGTTAAAGGCTCACGTTTAAAAGATTAGATAAGAGCTCGAACAGAAATTATGCGAATTAAATTGGTATGTAAGATAACAATGATTGAAACTAAGTTATCTGCTAAACGGTATTCGTATTATAGGTGAAAGCTAGTTGTCTTACAAAAGACAACCATAGTTTAATGATCCAAGTTCTAACAAGAACTAAAAAATTGGCTTGCAGATCAAAATTCATGGTAAACTAACGCGAGCTACTCACAAACGTAGTAAGCGTTATGCTTTTTGTACAGAAAGCCTTGAAGTTCAATTTTAACTAATATCAACTGTACTTCAAAAATAAGACGAATTTTTACAAATTCCTGCAAAATTAAGGGAACTACCAACCTTAAACAAAAATTTACTCTTTCAAATTGAATGGTGTATTGTTCGCGCACAAATCTATAGTATCAAATAATTATTTCCACCCACTCTTTTAGCAGAAAAAATAAGCTTATTGATTCATATTTTGGCCAATGAATAGATTTAAAACTTTTGTTTCAAAAGGAAAAAGCGATAGTGTGATGATAAATATTTTTTTTTATTTTTATTTACCACAAAGCGTAATAAAATGTGACGTGCATGGCAAGATTTAAAAAACATAACATCTGGTCCTGTGGGATTTCATTTAAATCATATAGGTATGTATCTTATGTATGAAGAATAGCGAAGCAAGAACTACCTATAGGAGTCAAAAGCTCAAGTAAAACTTATTTCAGAAATCAAAGTCTTGCAGTTCATAACCGGGGCTTTAGTGATATATCAGTGCATCGAAAATAAAATATGAATGCAATTTTCGAGAAGATTCGAAATTGGTGTTCACCCTTCCCTAGATAATGCTCTTTTGAGCACAGATCAAGGAATTTGAGACCATTTGATTGTGCAGTTCGCCCTGTCAAAACCTTTTAAAAAATTCAAAGTGAAAAATGGGTTATTTAAACGGTCTGGCAGGGCGAACTAGACACTCAAATGACTTCGGATTCCATTATCTGTGATCAGAGGAGTATTATTGAAGGAGGGGGGAAAACCCAAATTTGGTTAACACAATTAGGTACTTAGGAAGTTGTACTTCTTTTGTTGCTTACTTCACAACAACTTTTTTTGTATTAATTAATTAAAAGTAAATTATATCCAGATTTTGTCCCTTCTTTATGATCCCCTCTTTTAAGCTCCCACATCTTTATGAAGATTGAAAATAAATAAGGGTATTGTTGCAACGAAGTACAAACATTCGAACCATCGTAAGCTTACTTCGTACACAATTTGTATTTTATTTTCTGACATTTACGATTTTTACTAATTTGCATAAATCCCCTTAATGTATTTTAAAAGTACATAGGCAATATCATTTACGATACGGCTGTAACCTGACACTGATACCGATGCAAAACTACCTAATTTAGTTAAGTTGAAAAGTTCTAGATTGTACAATTTTCATTACGATTACGAAGTTGTGAAATAACCTATTCGTTTGCTACTCAGCCAGGCTGTCTCGAAAAGTTTAAAACACATTTCCGCTGTATTTGATTTTAATGAGCATACACCACACTGCCAACAAAAAATGTTGTTCTTTCTCACTGAATTATTTTGTTTTTATTAATGAATCATTAAATTCATGTCAATTCATCCAAAAGTGCATTTCAATCCGAAGGAATTGATAGTAGATCTTTTCAATTTGGATCTTTGTAAGGTGTATAGAGGATGAACGATAATATGAAGGATCAGTGCACCCTCAAATGGATCTACTACAGCTTAGTGTAATGGAGGCGATACCTTTCCTCTTTTTTAATCAACCCACAAACTTATCTAACCTCAAAATATAATCACATGAAATATCTCTCTTTACTCTTAACCCTCCAGTAGGCGCGTGGTCTACGCTCGTAGACCACCCTTTTTAAAATGATCCTATTACCTAGGAATAATGTTTTTTTAGTCCGTCCTTTTCAATAGCTTCCTAAAATTAACTATTATTACTGATAAGTGTGCAAACTGCAGTTGGTGAAGGCAAATATTGGTGTTATAAGATCTCAAAGTCAACTGGTCTACGATCGTAGACCACGCGACCACTTACGTTCCTTTTTTCATCACGCAGTTGCAAAGACACTTTTGGGTATTTTGGGACTTGGAGGTCCTGATACACGTTAAAACTATTCTAGACATTGTTTTATTTCTCTAATCTAAGAAAAAATAATTACATATGAGATTTTTAAAACGTTAAAGCTTTCGTAGAAAGAACCACATGAAAAGCATTTGAACTGACTATGATTCATATAATATTTAAAAACAATTTGGTTTTGTGACCCGCAAATATTTTTTTTAAAGTATTTGTAATGATTTATATTCAATTGTTTTTTGTTTTGAATATTCTTGACCAACTTGGAGAATTTGTTTTGTTTATATTGAACTTTTTACCAAAAACTATTGGTTGGAATGAATAAAAAAAATAAGAAAAATCCTATGTTTTTAAAGGTTAATAACTTTTTTGTTTTTTAATGAATTTTCAAATTTTAAAGTTTAATGCTAAATTCCGTTTGCTGTTTACTGTAAACAATCATATGTTTTGCTAAATGTTACATACAACTGTTCTTTTCTTATTAAAAATCCTTAAAAGTAAAAAAAACCTAAAAAGTCGAGTCATATCAGTTTATAATTTTTTTTCTTTTCTAACATTAAAAAACAAAAATTATAAGTTATTAAATACAAAAAGTAATAAGCCGTTTTATATAAAAAAAATTATTTCAAGTACCCAATTGCTTAAAACTCTAGTTAAACGAACGAAGAAAAATGGTCTACGATCGTAGACCACGCGCCTACTAGTGTTTGAAATTACCACGCGCCCACTGGAGGGTTAATCAGTACAGATTCTATAACAAGCAAATCGCCACGAAAAAAATAGGGAGCGGTCTACAAATACAAAATATTTATGATTTGGAAAGTTTTCTCTTGTGCAGCATAATTTTTTTTTCTTTTATCTACAATTCAACATATTCATGAAATTAGCTTAGGTGTTAGGTAGGTATTAAGACCGTTGATTTAAATAAAAATTGTTGCAAAAAGGAGTAAACGTTTTGCATTATCAAATTCCTTTGTCTAAAAAGCAATCAATGAAATGTTTAAACTCATATTTTAATTGCGTAGCGGAAAATGTCCACAGGGAACTTGTAGTAAAATAATACGAATTTAGCTCCGGGGCCGATTTAGGACATAAGCGATACCGCCCCCGAATTTTATTTTCATTAAAAAAACGGCAAGTGAGATTCTAACTCTAAAAAACATTGACAGATTTTTAAACTGATGAAATTGAAAAAAGGTAAATTAATACCAGCGATTTTTTTTTGTTTTAATCATTCACTTGAAAATAAAAATATTATTATTCATACAATAAATATTATGTATAGTGCAGGCAGAGATATTTATTGTGATGATGATGATGACGACGATGACTAACAAAGTCCGCAAGAGAATGTCACACATTTGACTTTTTGCTGACGACCTTTGCGCGAGGACAGACAACAGACACTCACTCCATAAGCTATAATAACCAATAAATTAACATTTTTTCCGTACATATATATAAAACTATTTGTCGTAGCAGCCATATGTGAACATTCCAGTTCAAGATCACACGACATCATTTGTTCCAAAATTGCAAACGTGTATATGCAATGGAACTTTGGAATGATGATTTTTTCAATACATCGAATTACATTGTTAATTGATTGTACAACAATATGAGAAAAAACTATAAGCAACTGGGTCATAAGATACCACAGAATTTGAAGGAAAAACTTTTCCACTGCTTCGATACTCCTACCAGCTGCTCTGGTGATGATTTATGTTCGTCATATCAGGTGAAAAAAACCCTAAATTTATTAAAAATCTTAAGCACTACTCACTGATGATCAGTTCTCTACACCACACTAATTGCTCATCGAAGCAAAAAACGAAATATTTCTGAAAAAAAAAACAAAATTCACAAAAATACCGAAATTCTTGAACCGACTTGAACTGGTCAATCAGTTTTCAATTTTATAGTTTCTCGCTTCTCACGTTAAATGCAAAACCAAGAGTTGCTAAGGCTTACACATTTTATGTTAAATCCGTTTTTGGAGAATCCTAATAAGGCCTCGAGGTCTTAATAAGGAACTTTTTGACAATTTTTTCAAAAAATACTTTTGGAATATGTTTAACCACGAACAAAATAAGAAAAAATACAAAATATAACTCGAATCTCGAAGCGATCTCCTTGGTATCTCCCAAATATTAAAAAAAATTATTTGTCGTCCAAAGTGCCAACTAGACACATATTTTTTTTCTCCTTTTATCCAATGGGAATTGTGGTAAAAACCAGAAAACATAGACTGGGTGTCGTATATCTCGTCTGTTTTGCCACATATATATATATATTTATATATTTGGGGAAAGGGGGCAGGGGACAGGCACACTTTTCTTTTTGTCTCTCTGTACAAATTTCACTACCGACGTCCGACAAGGCGACGACGACGATGATGATGGGGAATCATTTTTTTTGATTGTGTGGAAATTTTTTTTAAATTAATATTTTTTGATTAATTAAGATCTCTAATTAGATGACTTTACAATGACCAATATCTTGTTAATTATTAATTATTTGTTTTAAAAACGCGATAAATTTTATTTATTTTAATTCGTACCTTGATATTTAAGCGAAATATACATCACATTTTACGAGTAAAAATTAATCGGTCATGTAGGCAGAAGTTCTTTATCTTTTTTGCGTTTGTTTCGTGTCGTTCTCGTTGTTCTTTTTTGCTTCTGCTTGACCTCTTCGATGTGGGGAATGTCAAAATTTCTGACTGACTTTTAATTTGGATCTACACTTCTCAAATTCCATTTTTATAACTTTGTTTCTTGTTTTTTATTCGACTCGGAGAGCTCTGATTTCCGATGCGAATGAATATACGAGTTATTCTAGAATTTGTTTTTCGCGTTATTGGTAATAATTAACAAGTTTCAATTTTTATCAAAATGGGTAAGAACTAAGAAAAATTTAATAGATTTAACTTAAGTTGCACATTTTCCTGCAAAGTGAAATTTATTTCCAAACGGTGTCCACATTATACTCGATGGACCAAGGAGCCAGGACCCATGTTTTGCACATGTTTGTACAATTTTTTTCTCTATCTGCACTTAAGTAAGAGTTTTTTTTTATTTGGAAACTGAAACGTAAACTTGTGCACCTACAGATTTGAGTTTTTCTTTTTGACGACTGCTGAATGTCAGAGTCAGTCGGTATTATTGACGGTGTTCATACCAGCTTCACGTGAGGTGGCTCATTTTGACGTCTCTTCCTTTCATCTCACTCTCATATCTTGGATAGAAAGAGATGGCCAAAAAGTGAGGCAGAAGTTCTGAAATTTTTTAAATGTCTGCTTCACCTCGCCATCTCTTTCTTTCCAGTAAAAAAGAATGAGATAAAAAGAGAGACGTCAAAATGAGCCGCCTCAAATGAAGCTGGTATAAATACCGTCATTGATGAAAAGAAACTGACCCATTTTTAAATTTCACCATTTAAAGGTGATAAAATTTTTCTCTGCACGATCTATTACTTCAATTCCAAACAAGTAAAAACGTAAAAAGGTCATTTGAGTTGAGAGAAATACAAACACATGAGCGTGAGGGCATGGCCGGTGTAGAGTGATGAATCACAAAAACAAACAATAGTAGTTGTTTGTGTTTATGCTAAATTAAATCTCAGTTTTGGCAATGTGAACACCAATTTGAAATCTTCTTGCTGAATTGTGAGATACACTTAAAGTGCCTCTACACTATCCCACAAAGTATTAACACATGTCAGAATAAAGTGGGAAGAAATTTCATACGAGTGCCAAATTTGTGTGATGTAGCTGACTTTCATATTTTCCTTCCACACTTGCATCAAAAATCAGTTTCACCATAACCTCAAACGCCCAAGTGGGATAGAAAGTGTGATGATTTTAGAACCGATCTTAAATATTTTCATGTATTAACACATGTCAAATCTAGTCGGATGCGCTGTCAAGTTGTGTGTGATGAAATTTCATATTTTGTTTCCACACTATTATACATGAATTCTTCACACTTTTTTGACATGTGTTAATACTCTGTGGGATAGTGTGGAATGGCTATTAAGCTGTCCATACAGAGCCCAAGAGCCAACTGCCCACCGGTTGATCCATTTGAATTTTCAGTCAATCTGAAATCCCACCGAGCCAAATGGATCTAATGGCTCGGTCGTGTAAGGCTAGCTTTAAATTAATTTATTTTTTATCGGATTTCAAGCAGTTAAAAAATCAATTTGATCAACTAAGCTTGTTTTGGTAGCTTGAAAAATAAGAATGCTGTCTCACAAAGTGAAGTAGGGAAACCACTTAACTTCGTTATCTTTTGACATTTTTTTTAAACGTCAAATTCAAAACACAACGAAAAATCGTTAAATTTCTGTACACTTCGAACTGGTTGCTTATGTATAGTTATAATAAAAACAAATATATTTTAAGCTGTTACCACAAGGCAAATGAGTTCAAAAAAATTTCGAAGGAAACGAAAAACGAAAAGGAGTTTTACGCCCATATTATTCACTCATTTAATCCAGATTATAACTTAAATCCAGATTAAAAGTATTTTAAATCCAAACATTAAATCCAATCCCATATTATTCACTCATTTAATCCAAACTTAAATTCAATTTTTTAAATCCAATATCGATTAATCCAATTGGATTTAAACTGCCCTCCAGAGTTCAGTTTAGGTACTTAAATCCAGATTAAAACACAATTTTATACTATTCACTTTTTCTTCACATTTCAAGTTTCTGATGGTTTGTGCGCTCGCAGAATCTTACCAACATAGTGAAATAAATTAATTAAAGTAAACAAAAAGTTTCACGGGAGAAATTTGACATTTCGCAAATTTGATATTTGGATTGAAAGATCTTAATCTGGATTTAAATACCTTTTACATCTGGACTAAGGGCATTTTAAATCCATTGGACGTAAGGCATGTTCAGAGTGAATAATATGGACATGGATTTAATTTTTTGGATTTAATACATCCGGTTTTAGTTGTTGGATTAAAAGCTTCCTTAAATCCAATTTAAATCCCGGGTGAATAATATGGCGGTTAACCTCATAATAGAAAGCGATTTAGAACCAGTAAAACAATCGTGGTTCAAATCTTGATCCGTGATCTAGCGATTTTAAATCTCCGATCTTGCCAAGTTAAATGAAGATAAACGATGGTTCAAGGTTCAAGTATATAATTGAGGCGTGTTTTATTATCATCGGGATCTGGATCTGGGGCCCAATTCCACAAGCGTGCATGATTTTCCGTGTAACTCTCTATTCACGCCCAAAATAAGTGTGAACAAATGTGTGTGATACAGTTTTTTGCCGAGGCAGTACCTCTCTCTGTTTTTAGGTGGCACGGCTGAGAACCGAATTCACACCTTCGGAATGACAGTCCAACGCACTAAACATTATGCCACGAGGTACTACAAGTAAGTTTAAGAAATAAACAGTAAGCAAACTGCAATGCTATTACAGGTCATTCTGTGGGCATACAGTTTGTCTTAAAAGTTTAAACTAAATACATAACATTTTGTTATGAAAGCTTATTAGTCTATAAGTACATATCATTAGGTCTAGTTTACTTAATTTTTATTCTTAGAAAAAAATTGTATAGAGGAGAAATTCTATTTCCCTCCTGGATGCAGTGCTATTTCTTAAATACTGACTTTAAAAGACTTTAAAAAAATTATTAAAAATCAACTAAAGCACGCACAGTGCTGTGTTATACTACGTATTCATTAGAGTTGAAATGAGGTAATTTCGTAAATCACAGAAAAAGTGTTTTCATTTGTAATTTGGTAATTTCGCTTGACAGCTCATTTAATTTTTGAATTTTAACTGGCTGTCAATCGCTTTTTGTTGTTGTTTTCTTTTATCTCCTTCCATTGCGCTTTGACACTCTACACTCTATAGTATTCTCATCCAACACGATTTTGTAGGTTGACATTTGGTCGATACCGAGATCTCGTAACAAAAATTAGGATTACATTTGGACATTAGCTTTTTGGCTTCATAAGAATACTAGGCAGTGGCGTAGATAGCTTTTCGTAATGGGGGGGGGGGGGGGGGGGATATGAACTAGAATAAATATTGATATAGTAAGTAAAATAATATTAATTTAAAAAATAAATCACAAAATAAAATCCAGTTTTCTGTTCTTTTTAGATAAGACACTTATAACCTCGTCTGCTGTTATCGGTATTTCATGATGAATAGCTAGAGCAGCCAAACCATTCAAACGATCCTGCAAATAAGTAAACATCCAAATCTTATCACACTGTTATTATAATAGACATATTTTTAATAATCTCCCTTCGTTGGTCATACTTCTTTGTATTGTTTTTATTCTCTTTAAGCTGGAGAAAGCTCTTTCGGGAGTTGACGTTGAAACCGGTAGTGTAGCTAATATCTTTAATAAAATATATATATTAGGAAAGCTTTCTTCGGGGCAGCTATCGAGCGCTTCCAATGAGTTCTTAGAGGAAGTATTATTCCTTCGGATCAAATATCTCTCAAAGTTTTTAATTCTTCAAGAATAGAAGATGGTCCGACAGCCAAATATGTTTGGTAAAACTCAACAGTTTCATTAAATTTTTTAGCTGCTTTATCTATTTCAGACGAAGAATCCTTGAAAAGAACCAAAAGCCCTTCTAGTATGTTTTCATGTTTTGTAAATTTTTCTCCAAGGTCCATCACATAGAAATCGAGAAAAGGATTGAAAACAGTAACACGAAAATATTCTTCTATACTTTGAACCGAAGGGTTCGAACGATTCTTTTGTCGGTTCACTATTCTCTTATGTTCAATGTCAATGTCAAGGACTTCAGCTATCTTTTGCATCTTCAAACACTTTCAAAAATGAGTCGTCTTCAGCCCGTTTAATTTCTAGTTGATCCCTTAAATCTTTGGCGAGATTCATAGCTTGGGCCAAGTTTAAATTCATTCTTTGAGTGCGTTTCTTTAACTTATTTGGTTCATGACTGGTTATGTTGAACAATTATCGATCCCAATGGGGGGATATATCCCCCCCATCTACGCCACTGATACTAGGTGTGTTTTTTCCTTGCCCGAATGAGCTTGGACGAAAAAAACGACCTCGGGGCTAAGCAATTTACATGTTAAAAGCTACAACAACTAAGCCCCTTCGGGCTTAGCGAAGGCCAGAGAATTTTCGGGGCTTAACTGTAGTCCAGATAAATACTATGTTACCGGCATGAATTTCATACATGTAATCGTTAGTATGTATGGAAACTCCATTTTTTTCCTGTAATGGCGTCGATAAAGCTACATATTTCCATCTAATGCTATGTTTCTACCAAAGGTTTATCTCAGATTAGATTAAATAAATCTTGTTGGTGTTTCCACCGCACAAAAAGATTTAAAAAAGATTAAATTTGACAGCACCTTCAAAAATGCAAATGGCGTTTCAATGTTTCTTATGAAGTGCGAATGAGACAGAATGTTTGATTCGTGTAAAACAATGAAGAACTGAATGCGAGTCTCGAATGAATCGTTCAGCACCATGAAAGAATAGGTTAGTTCGATTTGTTTAACTATTTGTCCTAGGAAGATTTAACAAAAGATTAATTTTTAATCTTCAAGATTTACGAAATAAATTTGTATGGTAAATCTCCGAGATTTGAAGGAGATTTGAGGTAAATCTTATTAAATCTCAGATTAGCGCTAGGTGGAAATGTAGCATAATGCTTGATTTACCTCAAATCTCCTTCAAATCTCGAAGATTTACCATACAAATTTATTTCGTAAATCTTGAAGATTAGAAATTAATCTTGTTAAATCTTCCTAGGACAAATAGTTTTACAAAAATTTTTTTGAAGGTGCTGTCAAACTTAATCTTTTTTAAATCTTTTTGTGCGGTGGAAACACCAAAAAAATTTATTTAATCTTATCTGAGATAAATCTTTGGTGGAAACATAGCATAAGCCCCAAAGTCGTTTTTTTCGTCAGATTCCTCCGGGCTTGCAAAAATAATGCCCGTCGTCCACTTTTGTGCCCAACGCGTTCAATTTCAAGTTCAACACATTCAACTCTAGTGTACGGTGGTCTCAATTCCATTCAACCGTCGCGTTTACTGTGGTTGGAGTTCGTTCCTCAACGCGTTGTTCAACAGATGTACGGGAAGTGAATGAGCTCGTGTTGCTCGTTGCCAATACCTGGGCATTGCGTTGAGCAACAAATTCACGATAATGTGCTGCACATTATCTGTTCAACACGTTGAACAAGTTTTGAATTTTTGTTTGGTGTGAGTTGCATTGGATACGATGAAATTTGTGTGCGGATACAAATTGAACCGTTGTGTTTCATGTTTACAAACTCACAGCTGTAGGTAGGTATATAATTTTTGCTTATGTTTTTGTGTTTTTTGGATCTGGACAATGTTTTTTGGATCTGGACAAAGGTGGGTCTACATTCTGGACAGAGGTGGGAGTTTTTTTCGGTTTTGGTGATGGGGAACTGTAGTCTAAAAGAAGCCAGAGGTGGGTCTGGATCTGGAAAGAGGTGGGTCTGGATTCTGGACACAAGTGGGATTTTTTTTTCGAAAAAAATTATATAGAAATATAAACTTTTTTGACATTTTTTTTTTGAAAATATAAAAAAAAGATTTTTTGAAGAAAAGGAGAATAGGACAAAACGGTCTACAGGACCAATAACGACGATACATATGTCGTTGGAAAGGTATTTTTATGAACTACAATAGTTACTATGAGGGCTTACTTCATATCGCAGTGTGAAAAAAGTTATTCGCTAAATAGAATTGTGTTCTGGTGCATTCTAGTATGAATAGAATATATTTAGTATGGCAAAAATTTATGAAAATTGGTCCAACAAATAACAACAATATATATGTCATTAGAAAGGTATTTCCATTACCTACAATACTTTTTATAGCAGTTTAGTTCAAATCACTGTGTGAAAAAAGTTATTCGAAAATTAATGAATTATTGTGGTTCATTTTAGTGTGAAAAAATGCTTTCTTTTTAGTATGGGCAAAAAGTGTGAACGCAAGTTCAACCAATAACAACGTGACGTATGTCGTTGGAAAGGAAAT
This sequence comes from Dasysyrphus tricinctus, assembly GCA_963921185.1. Classification (NCBI taxonomy): domain Eukaryota; kingdom Metazoa; phylum Arthropoda; class Insecta; order Diptera; family Syrphidae; genus Dasysyrphus; species Dasysyrphus tricinctus. Next base: position 183,474,821 of record OY992532.1, read on the forward strand.
TTTATCTACTACAATAGTTAATAAGGCAGCTTATTTCAAATCACTGTGTGAAAAAAGTTATTCACTACTTGTTACTCATGCTCCATAAATTTTATCTGTACCAAAATTCCCTAAAGCAGCGAATATCTTTTTCCACACAGTGATTTTAAATAAGTTGTTATGGAAACTATTATTGTTCATTAAAATACCTTTTCAACGACATACATATTATTGGTATTGGTAAGACCAGTTTGTATACATTTGTTCCACACTGAAATGTACCAAAACAAAACCTTGGGTAGTAAATAACTTTTTTCACACAGTGATTTGAAATGAACTACCATAGTGACTATTGTAGCGCATAAAAATACCTTTCCAACGACATACGACTCGTTTTTATTGGTTCCTAGACCACCTTCCATACAGTTTTGCCGATTGTCCTTTCAATGACAAATTAAACTTTTCTCAATTTTTCTTCGATATATTAAAGAAAATATTTTTTTTTTGAAAATTTCAATCAAAAATTTAACAATGAATGAATAGGTACTGTTGCGCAAGAAAACTTGACATTGGCGCTCAATTGATGCATCGCATTATACGAAAATTCGACTTATATCTTTAAACTTGATTTGCGGATAAAATAAGCGTCATAGCGACTTATAAATCCAGATTCTTTAAATGCAAAAGGAGCTTTGCATACACCCAACCTCGCACCCACCCCAAATCATATAATGGGCCCAAGCAGGGGGGTTGCAGGGGGGCAGCATGCCCCCCATACACACCTCGCTGTTTATTCGCTTAGTCATTTAAGGTACTCTTGCTCAAGAAAACTCAATTAATGCATAGCATTATACGAAAAATCAACTTTTATGTTTAAACGCGATTTGCGGCTAAACTTAACACACCTACTATGGAGTTTATATACAATTACAATTGACAAAACCTTTTCAGAGCTCTTCAAACTGTGGCTAATTGGGTGTGTTCGTAAGGTTTTGACTTAATTTCCAACCTAATTTCGTGCATATTTGATTGAAATTATCTCATTTCGAAATGTGAATTTGTATGGGAAATGAGATGATTTCGTATCAAATTTGTTAATTTTCAAAGTAATTACCTCATTTGGTGTAATGAAAACGTAGTATTATAGGTTTTTTGAAAGTTCATTTTCCATTATTTGATATATTTTTGATTCAAGTTGTTTAAGTGAATAGTTTCTGAGAATTAAATTTTCAAAGTCAAAATTTCAAACAACATTTTAAATTTATTTTAAAGTCAATTTTTGTTTTAAAAATTTTGCATTAGTGCTACGTTTTTTCCCAATATTCTATGCTCACATTAATTATTATACTGAAAATAAGGTGCAAAAATCTTTCTTTGTTTATGAGATTTTCAAGAAACACGACGCGGTATTGTTTGCCAGAAACACGTTTTTTCGGATATATCTTTCAACATCTTATGATGTGTTAGTAAAAATCAAAAACAAAATCTTCGATCACGTATAAGTGTGAAATTTTACCAACACACTCTCCCTTAACTCAGCACTTGAGTCACAAACAAGAACTCACGCAAGTGACATGATACATTATGAATATCATTGAAATGTCCGTAATCACAGGTATCTACTTTGCTCTCAGCTTTCTGAGTAAAATGTATTCCAATTTCCAACTCAGACAAAACTACATTTTTTTCTGACACAATATACATTCTGCTCTACATTTAAATGAGCACAATGTCGTATGTTGAAAAGCACCCGATGTCTCTGTGCTGATATAATAGATTCTAATATAATACCTAGATGGCCAACATAGAATCTTTAGTACAGAGAAAAAGTGAAGCTTTGCGTCAACAGTAGAATTGAACGCTTTAGTGTTTTCTCTGAATAACTTGTTATATCTTGGAATTTAAAAGAGGTAAAAATGATTTTGGTATCAAATGAAAAGGTATTGCCATTTCTTTGAACAGTAACAAAATTATATAGCTATACGTTTAATATATTTTGAGATATTTAAATTTAACCTCTTGTGAGAAATTTATCTTAGTCTTGCGTTTGTACCTACACTGATATCTTTTAAAATTCTGTGATGACGTGTTCATTTTTGGTATCAAAAGAAACCTTAAATTGTTGGCTTTAATTAAAGATATAATTTATTGTCATTTCTTAAATAAATATGGCAAAAATACCATTTCTTCTTGTTACTGTTTTTGCAAGCATAAGCACTGCCAGAACTAGGTATTTTAATATTTTTGCAATCTTACACACCTTATAATCAGGTTTCATAAATAAAAAAAAACAATTAACCAAATACAAATACTTAATAACTTTTAAGGCTTTCGCGGTTGTTTACATTCGACATTTTTAAGTTTTTAGGATTAGCTGCGTTATAAATATTTAATATTTAGCGACTTCAATACTGTACTCACCCCGAACGTTTCGCTACGAATTACATCGAGCGACAGAACCTTCGACGCAACGTTAAAACCTGCGTAGCCAAAATCGCTCGTAACATCTCTTTGGCAGTTTCCCGGTGACCACGCTCAATATAATTCCTCTGCGAAAAGTAAAGAACACACAAAACACAATAGAATTGTTGTTGTAAATACCTCCAACAAAATGGTGGCTGAGCTTCACTTTCGAAGGCAAAGTTGGTTATCTAGGTATATATTTAAATCTATGGCTGATATACAGTTTGGCAATACGCAACCCGGTGATGGAGTTTCCTTCGTTCATTTTTATTTTAAAGAAAAAAATTCGTACAAAAAAACACACAAATTGACATACTATTTATAATTTTGTTTTATTGTTTTTCGAAAATTTTGTGTATCCGAGCAAAGCCGGGGCGGGTCATATAGTATATGTATGTATGTATAAAAACAAACAAATTATACATGCATACTGAAGAATGTTTTGATTTTGAACAAATAAGTAAGTTGTTTTCTTTCTGTATTTTAAGTTAATTTGTGTTCTTTTTTCCGGTGTCGACTCCATAGGATGAAGCTTTGCTTATTTCCGACATACCAACTGCTTTCGAAAGCACAACGTGGGCTGTAAGTTTAAATGAAAAGTTAATAAACAAATATTTTTTGTTTTCAAAATCATTATTTTATAATACGAGTAAATAAGTGGACAAAATTGGAGGAATTTTGAATTTCAATATACCTACCTACTTAGTTGATTTTGATTTACATTTTTTGTGAATTATAAATAAAATAAATTAAAAAAGATCGTGGAGAACCAAGGCTTAGTTATGCTATGTTTCCACTAAAGGTTTATCTCAGTTCAGATTTGTTATGAATGAAGAGTTACCCTATAACTCTACTATGTACGTATCGTATGATAGCTTTGTATATATGTACCAATATACCATGTAAATAATATATCGTATGATCTAATTCTATTTACTACATATGTTATAATTAGCAATTTTGTAAGACACTGTACCAGTTTTATACTCGCTCGAATTTAGTAAGCCAAACAGGCAGTAACTATTATCTATTACTTGTATAATTAATATTTAAGAAATAAAATGAATTTGTACAATTAACTTAATGGATCTTTAATTTACGATTACAACAAGATTTAATAAATCTATTTGGTGTTTCCACCGCACAAAAAGATTTAAAAAAGATTTACTTTGACAGCACCTTTAAAAATGCAAATGGTGTTTCAATTTTTCTAATGAAAAGGAACTGAGATAGGATGTTTCCTTTGAGAAGAACTGAATTCAGCCATGAATGAATCCATCAGCCCCATACGAGAATAGGTTAGTTCGATTGGTTAAAGTATTTATCCTAGGAAGATTTAACAAGATTAATTACTAATCTTCAAGATTTACGAAAAATATTTGTATGGTAAATCTTCGAGATTTAAAGAAGATTTGAGGTAAATCTTATTAAATCTCAGATTAGCGTTAGGTGGAAATGTAGCATAAAGCTCATAGACTAAGAGCCCACAGCAGATTTTGGGTGTGAACGATAGCAAAAAAAGAAGTGTAGGCGTCGAAAGCTTCATTAAAGGTTATTGAAAAAATCAAAGTCTTGCAGTCCTCAACTGGGGCGTTTGCGAGAAACAGTGCATCAAAAAAAAAAATATGAATGCAACTTCGAGGATAATTGTGTTAGCCGAAATTGGTTTGCACCCCTCTCTAGATAAGCTCGGCGGATCCCATATCACGGAATCTGAGATTATTTGAGTGTTTAATTCACCCTGTCAGACTGTTTAAAAAAAACGTTTTTCACTTAGAATTTTGAATTTTTTAAACGGTCCGGTAGAGCGAACTATACACTCAAATGGTCTCAGATTCCGTGATATGTGATCCGAGGAGCTTCTCTAGGGAGGAGTGAAAACCAATTTCGGCTAACACGATTATCCTCAAAGTTGCATTCATATTTTTTTTTCGATGCACAGTTTCTCGCAAAGGCCCCAGTTGTGGACTGCAAGACTTTGATTTTTTTAATAGCCTTTAATGAAGCTTTCGACGCCTATACTTCTTTTTTTGCTATCGTTCACACCCAAAATCTGCTGTGGGCTCTCGGTCTATCACGACAAAGTTGATGTTTGTTTATGGTGAGTGACTGATTACGTCTAACAATTGATTTGACAGGGAACTGAAAATGGGAAGATGATTATTGGAAAAACCATGATCAAACTGAAAATTGAGTGAACAAACGCTCAAATATGATCACAGATTCATAACTATGGATTAAACAGAATCAGTGATAACCTAGTTGCAGATTTAAACTCACTGTGAACAAACTGGCTCTATGCTAGTCCAAGAACCAGAGCAAAAACAGTAGGTTCATAGTGCATTCAACTACTTAAATGATTTTTGTTCGAAAGTGTTCAGGGGTGCCCCCCGAATTTTAATCCAAGTTGGCGAGCATCAGCTGCCATTTTGGAAATCACGTTTTATCAAATATCTCGTGTATCGTGAACGACAAAAGTAGTATTATTTTTTCTTAGTTTTTGAGAAATTAAAAAAAACGAAAGTTTCCTTTTCCCAAGAAAAGATATAAGTATCGTATTTCTTTGCCTATTATAAACTTAACAAAACAAACAAGATATGGAAAAAAGTACCTTCTGTTATCTTTTTTTTATTAAAAAAGTGAAAAGTGGTGTTATAAAAATTTTGAAATGACAATCAACAATAATTTTTTTCAAAAATATTGACTTTAAAAAGAGGCAACAGATGCATGAAAAATAGAAAAAACAGCTCTGGAGGCCTCCAGAGATCCGTAGAGGCTACTAACCAAGATCTGGGGGCCTCCAAAGATCCGTAGAGGCCATCAGCCGAGTTCAGGAGGCCTCCAAGGATCCGTAGAGTTCACCAACAGATTTCAGGAGGCCTCAAGAGATGCATAGAGGTCACCAACAGAGTTCTGAAGGCCTCCAAAGATCCGTATAAAGGCCACCAACTGAGTTCTGGGGGCCTCCAAAAATCCCTAAAGGCCACCAATCAAGTTTTGGGGGCCTCCAGGGATCCGTAGAGGCCACCAACAGATTTTTGGGGGCCTCCAAATATCTGTACAGGCCACCGAAAAAATTCTGGAGGCATCGAATGCAGGAACTTTTATGAACTTTTTGATTTCTTGGGGGCCCTTGAATATTGTGCATACTAAAATCATTCCCCACATTATGTCCATCACTATACTTATACTTACATATTATTAGAATGCCCAGAGCTATTGAAAGTCCGATCCAGTTTTGTGATAGCAACGACGAAATGAGATAGTACAAAATTGTGGATATAGAGAACGTTGCCCAAGCGATGTAGTTAATAAGAACTTGCAGCCTTGGCTGTTGAACTTTGCTTTGTGTTTCTTTAAAGCCAGAAGTTTTGAAGAAGCTACCGGTTGTGTGGAAACTGTCCTGGATCCTATCCTTTTCACGGAATGTTTCTTGAAGCCATTGTGCAGCCTTGACATCGTCTTCTGGGACCACATCTAGTGGAATGCGTCGAATAAACATGTATGCTTTAACTCCATTGCCATTCAACAAGTTTGAAAGAGTTGGTGCGACCTTTTTTTTATAAGAAAGAGAATAACTCAAGACAAATGTAGATTAACATAAATAACAACAAAATATGTATAATCTTACTGGGTCTTCTTTCTTAAATGCTAAATTCATGTCGTATATTGTGGCCTTGTTGCGGAGACTGGGTAAACTGGCAGTAAACCCTTTGGTGCGTGGGATCAAATGATGCTTAAGAACAGGCATTCCATGCTCTTTGGCAAATTTAACTGATGCTTCATGTTTCTGTGGAGTAAAACGTGTACCTTCGGCGCTGAGTAATAACCAAACAGGCTGTGGATAGGACATAATGGCTTCCAGCTGACGTGAAATAATTTCCCTATCTTTGTCAAACGACCTCTCAAGGAAAACAAACTCGGCAAACTTCCAAGCCCAACCCATGCATGGTAAGTAAGAGATGGCTTTCTTGGCGAATGCCTTACAATTTCCCAAAACTTGGCACTTATCAGCGTACAACCATAAGGCTAACCAATCAATTTCATATGAGTGATTCATGAGCAAAAGAACGTGTTCTTTTCCGAGATATTTTGTATCTTCTTCGTCAATCCATACTTCTATTCTACTGTTTGCCCACCATTCAGCAATGAAAACTAATTCTGTAAGATATTTATAAAAAGAAAATATTAGATAGAATTGTATTATTTCAAGAAGCAAACAAGCTCTTCAACTTACGGGAATAGAGAGAGAAGCATAAATAGTACATCAGAGATCTATATAGTTTAGGGTTATATGGCTTCAAACAAAAATACAGCACAAGTTGGATGAAGTTGATTATGAGCCCTGAAGTAAAGAGTGTCATTGCTATACACAGGTGCATCAGTCTTGATTTTTTGAATTCTTGAAATGCCGTCATCTTGAGTTAGTTTTTGATGGTAGCTATTCTGCAAAAAAATATAGTAAATTTAACAAAAAAAGAAACAACAATTTTTGTCAGTTTATTTGAATTCGATAAAGAAAAATTATAGATCACGAAGTTCAAGACAATCGGCAGATTTATCGACCTTGCTGGGGGTGAAACGTTGTGGTAGCTAGTATGCAGTTCCTACATCCCGATATACATGAGGAGTTAATCACCCGCCAACCAGATTGACCACATTGCGATCGACGCAAAGCACTCTTCCACTATCAAGGATGTCCGAAAGTTCCCAGGAGCCAACAACGTGACTCAGACCACTTACTACCTCGTTGTCGTTTTAGCCAAGGTAGAGTGCTACGGATATCCACACCAAAGCCAAAAGAGGGAAATACAGTGAGATGCCGCCTCTGACGTGCTGGGCCTCACACGACCACCTCACTGAAGCCCCTGGTTCGATGAAGAATTCCAGCAAGTACATGCAGACAAATAACATGCATACAAAGCGGCGCTGCGTAGAAGGACCAGAGCTTTACGAGCAGAAGAGGAGAGAGGAACACTGGCTTCTCAGATGGAAAAAGAAGGAGCATGAGTAGCCACTGAGGAGTATGCACCAACTCATCTGCAAAATATGGTTGGCGGAAAGCATGCCCAATTAATGGAATCTCCCTCAGCATTGCTTGCCCGATCCTCAAGAAAGGTGATCCTCTGGACTGCACCAACTACAGAGGCATCAGTCTGCTTAACATCGCATACAAGATCTTCTCTGCCGTACTTTGTGAACGCCTGAAGCCATTTGTCAACAACCTAATAGGTCCATATTAGTATGGTTCAAGAGGTCAGGAAAGTTCACCATTAATCAAATATTCGCACAATGGCAGACGAGGAGTTTCAAATCGATACCCACCACCTTTTCATATAGAGACAAGCTTAATAGAGCAATGTCGTGTCTTGGCATACCTTCCAAACTCGTCGGTTTGTGCAGGATAAGGATGAATAATAAATCACGCTGCTCCATCAAGGTTGGCAAAGACCTCAGCGATACCTTTGATGTCAAAAAAGGTTTTAGGCAATGTCATGCGACTTCTTCAACATCGTTCTTGAAAGAATAGTGCAAAGCTTTTATTTCAACACCATAGAGACACAATTTTTCAAAAATTTGTCCAATTACTAGCTTGCGCTGACGATATTGACATAATCGGACGAACAAAACGTGATGACCGTGGTTCTTGCGTGACTATAATTGAGGAGGAAGCTAAGAGGATGAGTTTAACGGTAAATGAAGACAAGACCAAATAATATGCTGTCAACAAGAAAGGACACCCAACACCAACGTCTCGGACAGAACGTCACTATTGACAGCTAAAATTTCTAGGTGGTCATTGTCATAGTTTTTTTCTACCAAGGCTCCGCTATCAACTCAGTGAACGATACCAGCGCTGAGATCATACAAAGAGTAACTTTTGTCAATCTCTGCTTCTGTGGGCTCTCTCTGTTTTGAGAAAAAAAATGCTACAGGTGATTTTTGGATCCGTCTGATGCCAATAATGCTTTTTTCCTCTGAGAATGGTCACATCATGATTTGAACAATGTCTTTAGTGTCTGCTATTTTAGCTGACGAAATGTCTTTTCCGCTTTCCATATCTTTTGAAGTGTCTTTACCGGAATGACTCCAAAATGTATTAGAAACGGTAATTTAATGGCTCTGGACCTTTTGGCAACTCTAATGAGGGAAATTTGATAAAAAAGATGCCATCTAATTGGTCAGAAAAGGTCAAGTGGTCCCAGAAATTGGTCAGCCCTAGATAATTTGTAATAAAGGCTTAAACTTTCTCAAGATGTTTGCCACCTCATTTATGGGAAATTTTTGCTAAGTTTTTTTTCAAGGTCATGAACGGTTCGTGACCTTGAAAAAAAATACTTTAAAAAATTGTAAAAATGAATCTATAGCTGACCAATTACTGAAACTAGCTGACTTTTTATCTAGATCTAAAGATCTTTCAGATGGTACATAAATTTGCAAATTTCCTTTAAATGAGGTGCCAAAAATCGTTGATGATAGCTGATAACATTCTCAAACTCACTTCAGTATTACCGATACGAAAATCCGAAAGTAGCAACGTGAAGCAATTAACTAACATAGTATTTGCAGCAAAAGCAACACTGATGCATCTCACTTGGTGCCCTTGAACAACAAGAGACACTGGGCAATAGTAGGGGAGCCCACGATGCTAAATGTGGATTTACTCGAGCGTCGTTGGGACCTAATGGATTTTGAAGATTTGATGATAGAGAGAGAAAAATGTTAGTAAAGCATACCGTTTCATCGGTGGGGGGAGCATCTACAGGTGTTCAAAAATGTTAAAAAAAAAAAAAAACAGTCACATGGACATATTCGAGAGCGTCAGATATTGATAGTGTATATGGTCTGGGTCTTTCTAATAACGGTGGTATGTTAATCTGCCGGTTTGCGTGGTGGGGGCGGCTGTATGGAAGTGTAGAAATTGGAAAATAAATGGATTTACTCGAGCGCGTCAGATTTTAATAGGGGAAGTTAAGTTACCCCCAAGGATGCTCACATTCAAAAGACTGACGATTCGGATGTGACGCAAGCTTGCGGCAGCTTCTTGAATATGCAAAAAAAAATCGCTATTTTGAAATATTCGAGCGCGTCAGATTTTGATATATATGGTTCAACTCGATGTCTTACATGTGCTGAACCTTAATCTGACGATTATCTGGAGGGGTTGTCTTAATCTGACGATTTGAATAGAAGAAACATTTTTTCAGGATTTTTTCAATCACTGGGAGAGTATAATAACTTGGGCGATAAAAATTGAAAACTTTTTTTTTTAGCAGGGTCAAATATGTACAAGCATTTCTTACTATGGGAGGGGGATCTATGTCACCCCGTTTAGGAGGTAGATGCTATTTTCGAGAAAAACGACTTACACGGAAAAAAATATTAAAAATCAGTGACAATACATAAAATTCAAAACAATAACGGTTTTAAAAGCCAGAAATCTGTTCTTTTATCCTTCATTTAAATTAAATTATTTATGTCAATAGTTTTCAAAATATTTGCATTCAAACTCAAAATTTTGATAAAAAAACGCAAACAAGATGTTGGGATCAATTTTTCTAAAAATTGTGAAGCGAAAAACTAAATTTTCTTTTTGTGCTCATATTAATTTAGAATCGAACACAAAAAACCTTCTGTGTTTTCTAGTTTTTGAGAAAATCGCTAGTTACTGATACTACTTTTTTGAGATATTTTTAATTTGCTTGCACTGCCAGCATTACGGCTGCGTTTTAAAAGTAGGATATGCATGCAACCGCCCTGCTTGGGCTCACTATAGGATTTGGGGTATGTGCGAGGTTCGGTGTTTGCCAAATTTCGTTTGCATTTAATAACTTTGAATTATTCTCTGTTTCCAATATGTCAATAGCTACTAATGGGAACAGCTACAAAATTATATAATAAATATAATTATCTCATAAAAAAGTAGTATCAGTAATTTAAAATTTTCTTAAAAACTAGAAGACATAAAAGCTTCCGGTTTTTTGTGTTCCATTCAAAATTAATACAAGCATTGACCACGAAAACAAAATTTAGTTTTTTATTCCAAAATTTTGAGTTTAAATGCAAATATTTTGAAAACTATTAGCAAAAATAATTCAATTTAAATGTAGGATTAAAGAACAGATTTCTGGCTTTTAAAACCGTTATTATTTTGCATTTTAAGTATTGTCGTTGATTTTTAATATATATTTTTCCATTTAAGTCGTTTTTTCGAAAATCACCTCTACTTCCTATTATACTTTTCCCGTTATCCTAGAATTATTTATTTTACTTTACTTTTTTTGCAAGTTTGTAACCTTCCCATTACCTTAGGTCACGCTCAAATCGTCAGATTATTGAAATACACACTTTTCAGCATGTAATTAACCTACCATATCTTAATCTGACGCGCTCGAGTAAATCCCAAAATCCCTAAGTGGGCTCCTTCCTACTACAATGGGAAGGAAGGAGAACAACTACCGAGAAACTGACGAAATGCATTGTTTATCTTTAACAGCTGATTTATCGAAATTTTGTTTTTGGGTCATAAGCCACCTTTTCATAGTACGGGTCACTTATATTGAAAATTAATAAACACTTTTTTGCTCAAAACCTTGTTAAAATGAAGGAGTTTCATAACACAAACTTTCAAAACGCGTAAAATAAAAATTTATTTCCATAAAAACAAATGAAGTCCTTCTTTAAAAAGTTTGCGGCGGTCTTTTGGATATTTTTTTTTTAATTTGTTCACTTTATAATTTTTTTAGACTTATAACAACAAATAATTTAGATTCAATAGGTTGTAAAAGGTTTATTTTGTATTTTTTAAGTTCAACTTTTCTGTTTCAATTTGAAACAGTGATTCTTTTACTTGCGGTAAGCTTGTCTGAATCCAAACATATAAAATTAAAAGAAAACAGGATTTATAAAAATTCGAGTTACAAGAAGATTTAAAATTCGATAAAGCTTATTTAATACCAGTTAATAAACATCCGAAATGAGATACTTTAATAGAATAATTCGTTGATTGTCTCCAATAAATCAAACTTGAGAATGAATGGTTAAAACTTAAAATATGTTTGCTTCATATCGGTAGACTGAAGATAATAAAAAATAATAGATATTATAATGAAAGGTAGATTAGATGTCTGTTCGTTTACTTCTGTAAACTACGAGTTTCTTCGAATTTAGATACAATTTTATTTTTATTTCATATGAACTTTGGGCTTAATTCGTAGAAGTTCGTAGTTTTGGGAAGCAAACGAAAGGCATAAAGTGTGAAAATAACACTTGCTAAGTACAGTTTTTTGTATGTAAGTCAAAATATTTATCATCCTATTCCTATTTTTTCGTACTGAAGGGCACAGTTTTTTAGTGAAGGTTGTTTGAAATATATAAAGTAAACTTACTCTGGACTGAACAGAATTATTATCTAAACCTTAGCTACAATCCGTGAATACTTTATTTCTAGATAATTTACAGTTTTTAGTCATTGAACTAATAACTAATGACAAAAAAGTACTGATACTGATATATTTTAAATAGGTACATACTCGTACCTTCAACCTTCTTGAGAACGATTACAATAAAGTCCAAATTGTGTTCATATATTAACACATACTACAATTATCATAGGAATTGATTATATTAAAAAATTATTATTAAAAGATTAAAAGGCACACGCGAGATAAAAGTTTCTAGCAAAGATAATTAGAAAATATATAAAATAAGAGTGCTATAGTCAAAAGTTACTAAGAATTACTGTGGCCGAACATACTCAAATCGTGCTTTAAAGGTCCGTTCACACTGTTTTCCTATATTTCATTATTTACTCATTAAAACTAGAAAAATAATCATAAAAAGTGGAGACCTTTATTTTAATATTTTGAGCATGTCCTCAAAAGTATTCTTAGTTTCACACTAAAACTTTCTTGTGAGTGGGGTAAATGGTGTCTTACTAATTTTTTTTTAATATTTCAAAAACTTTCAACTAAATAAGGGAAAATGTCATCACAAAAATTAAAGCTTATGAAATTGCGCTTAAAACCGCTAATAGCCACTTTTGTCCTAGAACCAATCGTTCCGGAGATATAAGCTGGGGTGGAATCGGCTAAGCTGATAGTCGTTTTGACGGTAGTTATCTCTTTCATAACTATAGGGAAATATAGAGAGAGCAATCGTCAAAACGATTATCATTTATTTAAGCGATCGCTTTGGTTTTACGCGATATGAGCCCTGAATTATGACTCTATCAAAAATATAACTTTCATATTTACTTATTTCTTAAATTTAGTAGGGGCGTTGTAGTGCACGATATGAGGTCATACCTGTCATTTCAACCTTTAGGGTTCATCTCTAGTTTTATAATATTTAATGCTGAGCGTTTCCCAAAGTGTGTTCCGCGGAACCCTGGGGTTCCGCGGGAGAGTTTTCAGGGTTCCACAAATTTCTTGAAGTATAAAGCGGAGCCTTCACGTTGAGACTGTCACACAGGCTGTCGATCGGACTGTTGCAACGACTGTCGAAAGTACGCACACACGTTATGAACCAGTTTTACGAACAGTGTGTCAAAAAATTCCTTCAATTTGTTTTTTATTTATTTCGTCTCCTAGAAACAAAATAAAACTGAAGATTATTCGTAGACTGAGTAGTTCGATCGCAAGGACTGTCTCAAAAACTGCCATTCACTATACGACCATTCGGTCGTGTCGCAAGGTTCGTTGAAATTTTCAACGGACTTCCAACCTGTCGCTTTTTTTTTTTTTTAAGTTTATATTTTTTAATCGAAGTGTGAACTTCAAGATCATAAACTGTTTCATGAGTAAGCACATCATTAATTGGGGAAAATGTACTGATATATGCAGCGGCGGAGCCGCAGCAATGCACAATGGTGGGAAAGGTTAAAGGGATTGTTTCAAATAATATTAAAAACTTTGCTCCTAGAAGTACCAGCAGTCATTGTATTTTCCATCGTTATGCACTTGTTATCAAAAGAAGGCCAACTGATTAAAAAAAAGTTCTCGGTGAAACTGTGAAAATAGTAAATTTTGTAAAGAGTCATCTTCTCCAATCGAGATTGTTTAAATTAGTGTGTAAGGATATGGGCAGTCAGTACGAATCGCTTCTTCTTCATACTGAAACCCATTGGCTTTCCAGAAAGAAAGCATTATCCAGATAATTTCAACTTCGTGATGAGTTGAATGTGTTTAAACTGGAAAAAAATATGTCTTCAACTGCGAACCTCTTTGATGTATTGCATAATGAGCAATGGATTACGAAATTAGCTTATCTTGCAGACATTTTCGAGAAGATCAACGAAACTGCTCTGCAGAAAAATCTATAACAGTATTTTTTGCGAGAGACAAACTGGCAGCTTTGAAAAGAAAAATTAATTTTTTAAATCTTTAGATTCGAATATCTCAAAAACATGACGTGATAGAGCAATTTGAAGGCCAGATTCGAACTCAACGCGTCAAAGACCATCTGAAAAGTATATCTTGGTTCATGTTACAGACAAAAGTTCAAATTTTGTCACACAAAGTAATTTCTTAGCGCTTTGCAGTGGATTTTCGAAAACAGTTAAAATACGTCAATTTTTGACTAGCACTTTGAGTCCGAATGGGTTGTCGCAGAAAAAAACCTTGAATAGAGATTTATTGGAAGTTGTGTATACTTTCAATGGTAGCTTGATATAATTTTCGAATAGTTAGTTCTTGCAAGAAAATATGCTGAACTCAGAGCAGATATTACCAATGTTATTGCTCTCCATTTGGTTAGTCTCGAAAGATACAGTAGGGAGCAAAAATGAGTACATGTTTGTAACTCGCGCACTTATTGATGCATAACAACAGAAATAATAAAGCAAATTGAAAAATTTTGTTTGCTCTGTATTTTGTGTTCAATTCTCAACAAAATGGTATATAATACATAACGGAAAGGAGCGAGTTCTAAGAAAAAAACAAGTAAAACAAAAATAAATCGCATGTACTCAATTTTGCACCAAGCGTTAATCAGCAAAAATATCGAAGTTTACTGTTAGATTTGCAAGTTTTTGGTTTGTTTATGACTTCCTTTATCTTTTGTAGTTTGAGATATGTTTAATTGCGTATGGTTAGAACTTTCACCAGCGTATTTTAATAAATGAAATAAATAATTATAAAAATGTCATTGCTCTTAAAAATTATGAGGAAACTATCACGACAGATTGAGGACAGTATTGTAGTCATGACAAAGAGTGGCTTCTCGACGCAAATGATAGCTAAGAAGCTTAAAATAAGCCAATCGGTGGTCATAAAAGTCCAGAAAAGGCGAGTTATTGTTTCTAAAGCACAAGTCAAAGGCCGCAAAAATTTTTTGACGGATGCGGACGGCCCTCGCAGGATATTAGAAATGAAAAAGAACAAGTGTTGAACACCAAATCATGCTTCTTTAGCAATAAATAAGCCCCTTAGCCGATGGACTGCAAGAAGAACCCTCAACGACATTGGTTATATCTCAGCGGTTAAAAGAACAAAAGCCTGAACTGTCGGAAAAAATGCTTAGGTGTGGTTAAAGTTCGACAGAGAACACAGAAATTGGACAGCAAGTATTTGGAAACGTGTAGTGTGGTCATATGTCCAATTTCTATGTTCTCTGTCGAACTTTAACCACACCTTAGCATTTTTTTCGACAGTTCAGGCTTTTGTTCTTTTAACCGCTGAGATATAACCATTGTCGTTGAGGGTTCTTCTTGCAGTCCATCGGCTAAGGGGCTTATTTATTGCTAAAGAAGCATGATTTGGTGTTCAACACTTGTTCTTTTTCATTTCTAATATCCTGCGAGGGCCGTCCGCATCCGTCAAAAAATTTTTGCGGCCTTTGACTTGTGCTTTAGAAACAATAACTCGCCTTTTCTGGACTTTTATGACCACCGATTGGCTTATTTTAAGCTTCTTAGCTATCATTTGCGTCGAGAAGCCACTCTTTGTCATGACTACAATACTGTCCTCAATCTGTCGTGATAGTTTCCTCATAATTTTTAAGAGCAATGACATTTTTATAATTATTTATTTCATTTATTAAAATACGCTGGTGAAAGTTCTAACCATACGCAATTAAACATATCTCAAACTACAAAAGATAAAGGAAGTCATAAACAAACCAAAAACTTGCAAATCTAACAGTAAACTTCGATATTTTTGCTGATTAACGCTTGGTGCAAAATTGAGTACATGCGATTTATTTTTGTTTTACTTGTTTTTTTCTTAGAACTCGCTCCTTTCCGTTATGTATTATATACCATTTTGTTGAGAATTGAACACAAAATACAGAGCAAACAAAATTTTTCAATTTGCTTTATTATTTCTGTTGTTATGCATCAATAAGTGCGCGAGTTACAAACATGTACTCATTTTTGCTCCCTACTGTACATGCTGGATTACTTTCCAGATACCAATACTGACATCGAGTGGGTACAAAATCCATTACTAATTAAAACCAACAAGCCTATGACCCTGAGTCACGGCCGTAGCCAGGCCTACGCTAGGGTGAGCTCAGCTTACCCAAAAATATGTTCAGCTCACCCAAAAGAATCCTCAGATATTTTAAGATTTTCCAAATTTTAATTTTGAGCTGAAATATATGAAGGCAAAATACCAATCTTCCCATTTTATTCCCCACACTTTGATTTCTTCGTCAGTAAACCGGGACTCCCCAGTTCATTACTCTATTTAAGTTCTTCTGTTCTCATGTTGTCAGTCACTTGATCTGTTATTTTTAATTCAAAAGTGTTGCTCCGATTATGGAAAATTATGGAATACACAAACCACATAAATTCAACAATAGCCTTTTAGATTTTAAACTCATTGGTTTCCCCTTGTGTTCATAGCTTAAACTGTCAGATATAAAACTGTAAACCAAAAATAAAAATAGGTTTTTTATCTTACGACATTTTTGAATGGCAGTCAGGAAGACCGATCGATACGTGTACGATTTTATTTTCAGCGCAAGAACTGTCATTGTGGCAACGAAAAGGCCATTAGATGAAGTTTAAGTTAAATTTTGACACTTGGCGTGTTCAGGAAAATGAGATCTCCGACGGCTTTTCCATTATCGCCTATTATATTTTTAGTTTTATTTTCAAAAAATTTTGCTGTTTATATAAAATCAGCTTGAAATATTAAAATTCCACATTAAAGATTCGAACAACAACTATATTCAGAAATGCTTCAACGCTCTTTTTAGTACCAGCACCAAGCTATATGAAAATTTCTACCTTTTAACGGGAGTTACACATGCTAGTTATACATATATATGTATGTAGGTACCTTATACCTATTGTTTTAGTAAAAAAGTTATTTTTTGTAGACATCATGATTTCCATTAAAAAAAAAACGTGAGCTCACCCAAAACAACCGTCAGCTCACCCATACGTTTGATCCTGGCTACGGCCGTGCCCTGAGTATCCAGGACTACGAATCCCTGATAGATCTGCAGAGCTCTTCTTCATCAAAATTTGTATATGATTCTGTATCATTAAACGAATATTAACGTACCGCTGCGCTGGCGCTTACACAAAAACTAAATACAGATCGAGGCTGGACGCTGCCCCAGATATGCGAATACAACTTTCGGACAAAGAAGTTCATTTAAAAACAATTATTATAAATCAAACAATGAAACAGATTCATTCTTCACACTAAATAAAAATTGATTTTGAAATGTGTTGTTTTTCATTTTTTGCTATTGTCAGGATGGGGTTCCGAAATAATTTGGGCATCGTTTAGGGTTCCACAGCTTAAAAAGTTTGGGAACCGCTGCTCTAACTTAACTTCTAAGAAGTGTTGCCATGGTTGGAAACTCTGTCAGAAGAACGAGAATAGGGTTGCCACTTTCAAGGTTAAAACTCCGAAATTCTGCCAATATGGGAATATAAATCGAGAACCAGGTGTCGGACGATGATGAGGGGGAAAGTTATATCTCCCCTCCCTGTGGCAGGGAGGGGCAGTTTCTGAAACACAGACTTTAAATGCACAAAAAACATTAAAAATCAACGAAAGCACATCTAATAAAGTGCTTTTTGGAAGCTAATACTCCATTCTTGCATTTGGTTTTTAAATCAAGTTGTTTAAGTTGTTGTTGGTTTTGAGAAATTAAGTTTCAAAGTCAAAATTTAAAAAAAAAAATGTGATTTTTTTTTCTTAAGTCGATATTTTTCAAAATTTTACGTAATTGAGTGCTTTTTTGTGTCCAATATTCAATGCCCTCACCATTACCGAAAACCAAATGTAAACATCTTTCTTAGTTTTCAAGAAAATAAGAAAAATCAAAAGGTGCCAAAAAATCTCGAAAAAATGAATTTATTCATGAACTATCCATAATTTAACCCTTTTTATCCGGACTTTTTTGGTAAAAGTACCTTTTGTTTTTACTTAATTTCTCAAAAACTAAGAAAGATTTTTACATTTGGTTTTCGGTAATGGACTAAAAAATAATGAGGGCATTGAATATTGAACACAAAAAAAGCATTTAATTACGTAAAACTTTGAAAATTATCGACTTAAGAAAAAAATCACAATCTTTTTTGAAAATTTTGACTTTGTTTAATTTCTCAAAACCTATTCGCTTAAACAACTTGATTTAAGAACTAAATGTAAGAATGGAGTATTAACTTAAAAAAAAAATGTAGCTCATTATTAGATGTGTTTTCGTTGATTATCAATGTTTTTTTGCATTTAAAGTCAATGTTTCAGAAACCTCAGGTAGGGCAGATACAACTTTCCCCCATACAATTTTTTTCTTAGAATAACCCCAAGAACCACACCCTAAAATACTTCCACTCAGGTCCGGGACACCCTGTATAATCCATCACCTTACTTGCCATTTATTGCATTTAGCTGAACTTGAATTTATTTCTTGTAATTGCTTGCCGATTTTCATTATTCTTTTTTTCAGAGAAAATACAAATAAAAAATTAATTATAGGTATGAACCTATTAGGGGAGACCGGGGACAAAAGTACATACGTCATATGAAAGTAACAGGGTCGTTCACGGCCTGAATTAATCTGATGGGCCATTTTCTTGTTATCAGTATTGAAAAAAACTTAACTCTTCTCCTTCCTTTCCTAGCCAATTGTTGTCGATCGGTCGTGAGACAGGCCACATTGAAAAATAGAAAAAAGTCCATCAATTGAAATTTGTCTGGTTGAAGGGTTTTAAAGTAAATAAAGCTTTAAATCTCAATATTTTAAAGTAAATTTCTACTCACGCATTCTTTTAAGTGTTGTTTCTTTATAAAGGGTGTTTTTTTAGGGGTATACAACTTTGAAATCGAATAAAACAAAGATGATATTTTTAAATTGACATGAAATTTACTTTATTCGAAAGATAATACAAGGGAACAAAGTTTTTGTTGCATAACAATTTATTACTAATTTTATATATTTCTGGGGTGCTGATTTTAAATATGAAGTCAGATTTTTTGTAGCAGCTTTAGTTTTTTTAGATATACAAAAAACGTGATTTTCAAGAAAAATAGGTTTTTATTAAAAAATAAAACTAGAATACAAGCACTATTCACAAACAAATTTTTTTGTATAGGATTTTCTAGCTTTACTTTGATCGCAAGGGCTGTTTTTAGTACTCCAACAATAGTCCGCCATCATGTGGGCATCCCAGTGACCCTGGTACCGCTTCTCTATTGTTCGGATGCCTTGATGGAACCGCTGCCACTGTTCTTCACTTAGATCACCAAGATTTTCAGGGAATCGGTCCAAATGACTATGAAGGTAGTGCACCTTGATGCTCATGTTACAACCCAGCTGCTGAAAGTGCAATAGCAAACTTTCAATGTGATCTGCATAGTTTTCGCCCTTTTTGTTTCCTAGAAAATGTTGTGTAATCCAAACGAATTCATTCCAGGCATTTCTTTCAATTTCAGTCATGAATCCGTTAAATTTGTCATCTTTAATTAGCCTTCTTATTTGGGGATTATCAAAAATTCCTGCTTTCAATTTCTCAGTTCTAAGGTTATGAAACTTTTAAGAGATGTATTGAAAACATTCACCATCTTTGCTTAGAGCTTTCACAAATTGTTTCATGAGCCCTAGTTTAGTATGAAGAGGTGGCAGGATTATGCGATCCCTAGACACAAGAGGTTTATTTATAACATTCAGTTTCCCTGTAACCATAACTTCCCTTTGAGGCCAGTCTTTTCGAACAGTCACGGATATCCATAGGAAATCCAAAGTACTCAAGGTACACGCGTTTTATGAATTCCGACACACTAATGTCGTTTTCCATTGGTTTCACTCAAGAAGACACTCATTCTGAATCCAATGGAACAGTGCTTGTTACTTCTACTCAATTTTGAAGTTTCGTCTCTGTATTAGTGAATCATTAAATAGAGACTTTTTGCTGGCACACAAAAAGTGAAATTAAAAACAATAGTGTATCCAGCCCTTACTCACAAATAATAATTTTTCTTTTTGTTTTTCTTAATTTGTTTATTAAATTTTATTAATTTCAGTGTTTTCGAGTGCATAATTAATTCGAATGGGATTAACAAAAAATATGAAGTTGCACTGCAGTTTGTTTTGACGTTTGAGTGAATTTTTGTTGAAGTTTCGTGTTGCATGTATTAGTGCTTCTGAGTGTCTTCTGAATTCAAATCAAGAATCAATTTTCTCTCCTCAGAATCGTCAGAAGAGTATTTTTTGTGCCAATGAAACGGTTTCAGAAGCGTTCCGAACGATTCTGGACGCTTCCGGACGTCCAATGGAAAACAGCATAAGTCTACTATCTTTGAAAGTATATTCGCCACATATGTAACAGAAATAGTTTGGATCGATTTTGCAGATGTTTCTTATGTAAACATTTTAACAAAAAAATTGTTTTTAATAATTCACTCGGTTTTTTGTTTAAGTTATGTGTAACTAATAATAAAATGAAGTAACTAGCTGTATCTCAAAGGCTACATGAAATTAGGCCCCAATGAAAAATGGCCCCAAACATAAAATGAAAAATGGCCCCAAAAATTTATATGAGAAGCAACAACAACTAAAATAAAATAAATTTTTGTGAATTGGGGTGATTTTTCATGGTTTTGGGGCCTTTTTTCATTTTTAATTTGGGGTCAAATTTCATTATGAAAAATGGCCCCACACTTTCATTCTTAAACAAAAATGAAAAATAGCCCCAAAAAATGGGGCCTTTTTTCATTATGAAAAATTGCCGCAATTTGAAAATGGAAATATAGCCCCAAATTAAATGAAAAAAGGCCCCAAAACTTATCTTAAATTAAAAACTCATAAAAATGGGATGTTCTAAACGGGAAAAAAATCCAGTTATTTTTCGAAAAATTGACGTGGATAAGAGTCAAGCCATTTTGTTCCTATTATTTTAAATTAATTGTTACTCTGGGATGGTGATTTAACAATCGTCCATGGAAATTACGTGATTTTCATGGTCATGGTCTCAAAATGATTCTTGTAGCTTTTGATACATGTATCTGATCAAATAATCGTACAGGAAAATCGCACGATTGGCAAAAATATATGCATGTATGTATGTAGAACTTATGCAGTATTTCATTTTATTTTATTTTAAAACCAAAAATCGCGCGATTTTTGGTTTTAAAATAAAATAAAATGAAATACTGCATAAGTTCTACATACATACATGCATATATTTTTGCCAATCGTGCGATTTTCCAGTACGTTTGTTTAATCACTGCCCCAAAATGATATTTTAAGAATTGGATATAATGTATATATTGATATAATTGATATAATGTATATGATGAACATATCTAATAAAATTGCGCGATCGGCATCAAAAGCCTGTTTAAATAATCGTACAAAAATCACATGATTTTAGATTTAAGAAAGATTTGTCATTATTTTTAGGGAGATTTTTCCATTTTAATTAAATTAGAGATTGCTAGGAAAAAATCTCTTTAAGCTTGGGGCCATTTTTCATAATCAAACTAAACTAAAAATGAAAAAACGCCCCAAAAAAATGAAAAATCGCCCCAAACCGTAAAAATAAAATAATTCAAGTTGTTGTTGTTTTTCATATAAATTTTTGGGGCAATTTTTCATTTTTTGTTTGAGTATTCGTTTTCTTTTTGGGGCTTTTTTTCATTTATTTTGGGGCCATTTTTCTTTTCTGAAAATGGGGCCATTTTTCATTATGAAAAAAAGCCCCATTTTTGGGGCCATTTTTCATTTATTGTTTGGGGCCATTTTTCATTGGGGCCAAATTTCATGTAGCCTATCTCAAAAACTAGAGCTGTTGGAAAAAAATGGAGCGTAGATTATAATTTAAATATGATTTCTGGCATATGACTGTCACTGCTGGCTCGGACGTAGTCTAATCTGGAGGTCCGATTTTCAATGACTTTTTCCAACATTTGTGGCCGTATATCGGCAATAACGCAACGAATGCTTTCCTCCAAGTGAACAATCGTTTTTTACCACCTTACATTGAAATAACATTTTTTGATTTTTTTAAATCCCATAAAGAATTGTGAGAGTCACCTATGGCGTATGTGGAATATTTTATTTTTAAAAATGATAAAAAATACAGTTCCTACCTGTGTTGTTGGAATGATGATAAAACATGATATAGCATAATTTAAGAAGAGGGATAAGGCAGTAAATATGCGTTTTTAATTTTTCAAAATAATAAAATTTTTCATCAACTTTTGAATTTAGAATGAAATAAATCAAATTTAGGAGTTTTTTTTGTCACCCTCTTAGTATGAAATTTTTTGACCCTCTTCAATAATTTGTTATATCCTTAAAAACCTTAACCTTCTTGATCCGATTAGTGGAACGGGAGCTAGGATTTCTTAAAGCCATTCATATCAAATTCTAATAAAAGCATTCGATGTAGATAACGGCATCTTCCAAGCTCGTGGATAGTCGTGGACAATAGTCCAAGCATATAGTTTGAATGCATTTTTTAACTCTTTGATTGATTTAAAATCAAGATTGTCGTACAATATATAACATAGGATAACATATGACTTATCAAAATAACCGTAATCTTATTTACATATATCCGAAAATAAGAAAAACCAAAACAATCCATTCATGCACTCAACAGATATGAGCTCACAAGTGAAAGCACTCAAATATTGTCGTAATCTCCGTTCAACTGTATTCTATGATTCTAATTTTTTGAATTCAAATTTAAAACAATCATTCTCTCACCCCTTAAAAAGATGAAAAACAAATAGGTACTACATAAATTTAAATAACCATTGCATACTTTTTAAATTTTAACGATTTTTTCTTTTAACCGGAAGGATTGTGTAACACGGAAATTGATTTTATTTTATTTACTTCTAAAGCGAGTGAATAGACGTTACACCTACACATCAAAAATCCAAGAACTGTAAACAAGAAATATCGCGGTCAAATAATTTTACAAAATATGGTTTTATAACAAAAATATATTAATATATTAATGTTCCGTCTGCGAAAATCAAACTAATATTTTCCTCACCTTTTTTAAGTCAACAATTAAGCGTGTTATATTGGAAAAAAGTAATAGCTAGCGCAGTAAAATTTCCTTTGGTAAACAACAACAAACCCAAAAGCGTCGATAAATATGTCAGTATAAAAATGGTTATTATGTACATAAAAGTCGAGATAAAGTTTCGTTAAGTTTGTACTTTGGGTTGAATATAAAAGTGAGTATAGCATTTTATTGGTGCTTGCATTGCACCTTTTGATGTTTGGTGTAAATTTCGAATTAAATACTACAACCACATCAGAAATTCACATTCGTAGAGTATAATGTAGCTTTAGTCATTTTTTTTAAACTATGCCACGATGATTTTCACTAATGGCCTTTTCGATTGGCAATCCAGAAGCGTTCGGAATACGTGTAAACCCTTCTGAAAGTGTTCTATTGGCATTCAGAATGACAGTTCTTCTCCTGAAAAGAACAGAAAACGATTCTGGATTTCATTTCAGAATCGAAACCAGAACTACTCACACATTCAAACACATGTTGTCAAATATTGCATACCTTTTTCTCAGCATTTCACTGTGAAGTTAGCAGTGCCTATCCTTTTCTCAGCAACCGGGCTAGCTAGGAATCGGAAATAAGGCTCTGAACTTGCAGTTGTTTAATTTGCATTTCAAGAAAAGGAAAAAACCAAATTTGTAAATCCTTACATACAAAAAATTTCATACTGTACTGCTAACTTCACTGTGAAGTTAGCATAAAAGTCCTTTTCTCAGCAACGGTGATACGTAGAAATTTGCAGTCAGGCTCCAAATTTGCAGTTTAATTTGCAGTTCAAGAAAAATTAATGTCTAAATTTTGAAGTCCAAATTTGAAAAAAAAAATCGAATAAATTAATTTTTCACTGTTAACGTCACTGTGAAGTTAACAGTACATACCCTTATCTCAGCAACTGATCCACCTAGAAAATTGCAGTTAGGGTCCTAATTTGCAGTTTTGTATGCACTTCAAGAAAAAACTAAGTTCAAATTTGACAAAAAAATCGAAAAATGTACTTTGCACTGTTAGCAACAGTGTGAAGTTGGCAGTACATACCCTTTTCTCATGAACTGAGCCACCTAGAAAATTGCAGTTAGGGACATACATTTTTTGTTGAACTGCAAATTTGGAATCTAATTGTAATTTTCTAGTGACTTACAACTCACGACCATTCCTGTGTGCGTGTTTGTTGGCAGGAATGGAGGGGACCTACAGTTTTTTGCCGAGTCCGAACGGCTAAATGAGAAGCACTTTTTCATGACAAGTATACTCTTGGAGGATTTGTCAGTTCCTCGCAAGAGGCAGTACCTCGAATAAAACATTTCTGTTTTTAGGTGGCACGGCTGGGAATCGAACCCAGACCTTCGGCATGACAGTCCTACGCACTAACCATCAAGCCACGAGGTACTACTACGTTAACAGTGCAAAGTGAATTTTTCGATTTTTTTTTGTCAAATTTGGACTTCAAAACTTGAACTTAGTTTTTTCATGAAGTGCATAAAAACTGCAAATTTGGACCCTAACTGTAATTTTCTAGCTGACTCAGTTCCTGAGAAAAGGATATGTACTCTAACTTCGCAGTGATGTTAACTGTGCAAAGTGAATTTTTCGATTTTTTTGTCAAATTTGGACTTACAAAATTGAACTTGATTTTTTTCTTGAAGTAAATAAAAAACTGCAAATTTGGGCCCTAACTGCAATTTTCTAGGTGGCTCAGTTCCTGAGAAAAGGGTATGTACTGCTAACTTCACACTGTTGCTAACAGTGCAAAGTACATTTTTCGTTTTTTTTTTGTCAAATTTGGACGTACAAATTTGAACTTAGTTTTCTTGAAGTGCATAAAAAACTGCAAATTTGGACCCTAACTGCAATTTTCTAGGTGGATCAGTTGCTGAGAAAAGGGTATGTACTGCTAGGTTCACAGTGACGTTATCAGTGAAAAATGAATTTATTCGATTTTTTTTTTTCAAATTTGGACTTCGAAATTTGGAAATTGATTTTTCTTGAACTGCAAATTAAACTGCAAATTTGGAGCCTAACTGCAAATTTCTAAGTATCACCGTTGCTGAGAAAAGGACTTGTATGCTAACTTCACAGTGAAGTTAGCAGCACAGTATGAAATTTTTTTTATGTAAGGATTTAAAATTTTGGTTTTTTCCTTTTCTTGAACTGCAAATTCAGAGCCTTATTTCAGATTCCTAGCTAGCCCGGTTGCTGAGAAAAGGATATGCACCTGCTAACTTCACAGTGAAGTTGGCAGTACAGTCGGTTACACCCACTATTTGGTGAAAAAACCGGAATAGAAAAGCATAAAAAATGCAAAAAAAATGCAAATTCCTGCCATGGTCCCATTGGTCCAGCTCAAAAATGTTATGCTAACTTCACACACGTTGTGTCAAGCACTGAAGGTGAAAGGAGAGTCGAGTTGTCTTAAAAAAAATAGCAAAAAGACAAAAAAAAATGCTCACAGCCCGCTCTACACATCAGCTTATTTTTCTACAGGAGACGCCAGTTGAAGAGATTGAACAATTTAACTACCTTGGAAGAAGATATTGTTTCAGCTAATGGTAGTACTTATCTGGACTATCAAGGTAGAATAAATCGCAGTCTTCGGTACCCTGTCCTAAATTTGGAAATCCAGTCTAAAATCCAATATCAAATCATTGCTGATATATATACATATGCTTACGAAGCCTGTAAAGTCACGATTATCATATCGAGGATATTGCAGGCTTTTGTGAATCTAAATCACAACAAAAACATAAATGTTAAAAAAGGAGCCAAGTTCTTATATGTACAAGAAACCTGTGCGTAAAAAGTCAACCAAAAAAAGTAATGAGATCTTAAATATATGCCAAGTTTTAAGTTCATGAAGTTTAATACCAAATATCTTAAGTAGAGTAATATCGAAACAATTCCAAATCATGACAGAAATTTGGTAATTAATGGTTACTGGTTAAAATTTGGTGGGTTCACTGGTCAAGTTTTCATACATTTTAAATTTGTGATTAAGTAAGTAGTTAAGAGAAAACTTGCCAAGTAAATCCACCAAATTTTAACCAGTATTCATTAATTACCAAATTTCTGTCATGATTTGGAATTGTTTCGATATTACTCTACTTAAGATATTTGATATTAAACTTCATGAACTTAAAACTTGGCATATATTTAAGATCTCATTACTTTTTTTGGTTGACTTTTTACGCACAGGTTTCTTGTACACATAAGAACTTGGCTCCTTTTTTAACATTTATGATTTTGTTGTGATTTCACTCCTTTTTGCAAAGATTTATTTTGCCAGGTGAAAGTAATAGCAATTCTGATAAAGTGGGTGGATGGCACCCCCCCCCCCCACAATTCCAAATTTTCGATTTTTTTGCTTTCAAAATACTTCAAGTTCTACCGACCTACCAATTTCCATCGTTCTACAACAATCGGAAGTGCTCCATATAATTTTAAGAATGTGGGTGGATGCCACGCCCCCTGAATGCAAAATTCCAATTTTCAATTTTTTCTTTCTTAGTACTTTAGCCCTACCGACCTACCAATTTTCATCGTTTTACAACAATCGGAAGTGCTTCATATAGTTTATAAGAATTTTTAAGAATGTGGGTCGATGCCACGCCCCCTGAACTGAAACTTCCAATTTTTCGATTGTGTTTTCTTCTAAATACTTCAAGGCATACCAACCTAACAATTTTCATCGTTCTACAACAATCGGAAGTGCTTCATATAATTTATAAGAATTTTTGAGAATGTGGGTGGATGCCACGCCCCCTGAACTGAAACTTCCAATTTTTCGATTTTTTTGTTCTAAGTACTTCAAGGCCTACCGACCTACCAATTTTCATCGTTCTACAACAATCGGAAGTACTCCATATGATTTATAAGAATTTTTAAGAATGTGGGTGGATACCACGCCCCCTGAATGCAAAATTCCAATTTTTCAATTTTTTTCTTTCCAAGTACCTTAAGCCCTACCGACCTACCAATTTTCATCGTTCTACAACAATCGGAAGTGCTCCATATAATTTATAAGATTTTTTAAGAATGTGGGTGGATGCCACGCCCCCTGTATGGAAAATTCCAATTTTTCATTTTTTTTCTTTCTTAGTACCTCAAACCCTACCAACTTACCAATTTTCATTGTTCTACAACAATCGAAAGTGCTCCATATAATTTATAAGAGTTTTTAGGAAAGTGGGTGGATGCCACGCCCCCTGAATAGAAAATTGCAGATTTTCGATTTTTTCCTTTGTATGTACCACAAGGCCTACCGTTGTGCGAAATTTCAAGTTTCTACGATGTCGGGAAGTGCTCCATAATTTTGATGATCTGTCAGTGAGTCAGTCAGTCAGTGAGTCAGTGAGTCAGTCAGTCAGTGAGTCAGTCAGTCAGTGAGTCAGTGAGTCAGTCAGTTACGGTTTTTGCGATTTTTGAAGTCCTATATCTTGGGAACTACTAATGCTAAAGAGTTGAAATTTGGTGAGCCACCTGTGTTTGATCAGTTCAGCAAATACTCCGAATTTGAAGTTTCTGACTTTATTGGTACTGAAGTTAGAGGGGGGTTGAAAATCGCCTGAGTTTGTTCCTGTAAAAAGGGTGTAGTGCCGCGAACTTGGCTGGGCACTACCGTGCCCTTTGATTCTAAAGATTCACTAGTCACAAATTATATCAATCGAGGAATTGTGGGGCAGGACAATTCAAGAGCGGCTGGATTTCTAAGAAAGCGCAAATAGCAATGGATTGGTCACGTACTGAGAAAACAATACCATAATAAAAATGTATCTCCAAAATGCATTAAAAATCGTTTTAAAAAGCAAAGCGGCCTAAATATAAAAAATGGACGAAAATTAAAGGTCGTTATATTTTTGTATTGATTAATCTAAAGGGCAAAGGGGAGAACTTCTAAAAATCAAATAAAATGTTCTCTATTCAACTCTTAATATTGAATATTTTAGGTTTTTGCGCTTTTAGTTCGTTTCAAGTTCTAATTTTTTAGTCTCTCTTTGATTGTTAATGCCCCACTCTATGCAGCACTCTTTTCTATATTATTCCACCTTAACTGAACGCCACCCGTGGGATTAAATGACAATAAACACCTTGATCTCAATCCACTGTGCCAAATCTTTCCTATCCTCCTACTCTTTCTAACTAGTGCCGTGCAATTCAGGTTGCATAAAAAAAGACCTAAGGTCTTACAGTTGAAATTATAATTAATATTTGTTCTGCGTTCCGTCGAATTCTGCAAAAATTAAAAGAAAAAACATTAATACATTTGCAGTGTTTTGCTTTAACAATTAAAACAGTAAAACGTCTCTGATTTCAAACAATTTATTTTCGAATCAAAACAGAAGAATTTTGACAATTAACAAAAAGTTCTATATAATGCAATTTTTTTCCAAACTATTTTAAAAGGTACATACTCGATTACAAAAGAATTAAATTCCTTATCGTATTATTATTTTATTTTGTTTTATTTCAAATAAAAAATACAAAATTATAAATTTCCCAACGCTAGAATAGAATAGAATAATTAAAAACAAAAAAATATTAATAACTGGCATTATAATTTAATAATATTATATATTATACTAACAC
The DNA here is from genome assembly GCA_963921185.1 of Dasysyrphus tricinctus. NCBI lineage: Eukaryota > Metazoa > Arthropoda > Insecta > Diptera > Syrphidae > Dasysyrphus > Dasysyrphus tricinctus. The sequence continues at coordinate 183,503,340 of OY992532.1, forward strand.
AATTGGGATCTTGTTACGCTTAATCAATGTCTATTATACATAATATCTAATCATATATTAATCTCCTTATTAAAGTAAATTCATCTATTTTTATAAGTTATGCTTCATTGAACGAATGTAGTTTTATAAACGAAAAAAGTTCTTTTCAACTAGAAGATTAGGTAGGTATATGAAAAACCTCTCAAATTTATTATGTATACACAAATTATATACATACATGCATACTGAAGAATTTTTTGATTTCGAACAAATTAATAACAGTTGTTTTTTTCTATTTAAATGTATTAAGTTAATTTGTGTTCTTTTTTCCGTCTTCAGCTCCATAGGTTGAAGCTTTGCTTATTTCCGACATACCAATTGCTTTTGACATCAGGATGTAGACTGTAAGGGTAAATGAAAAGATAATACAAAAATTGTTTTTTTTTTTTCAAAATAATTTTTAAAATATGTGTAAGTGGTCAAAATAAGAGGAATCTTTTAAAAAAATGAGCAATTTCAACATGTGTTGAGTTAAATTTTTTTAAGAATAATAAAAAAAAATAAATTAAAAGATCGCGGAGAACCAAAGTCTTGTTACTTACAACACTCAACCATTATTGTGTGTGTGTTTATTGTTGACAGAAATGGAGGAGGTCTGGAATTTTCTCACGATTATGAACGGCTAAGAGACTAATATAGGTAGGTACCATTTTCTTGAAAAGAGATGCTATTGGAGGATTTGTCAAGTGTCACTTCTTCATAAAAGGTAGTACCGCCCATTGTTTTGTTTTTGTTTTAGGTGATAGAGGCTGAGATTCGATCCTGATTTGGCATGACAGTCCAACGCACAAGCCTTTATGCTACGGGGTACTACTTTTTATGAAGTACTATGCTATGCTTCTAAGGGTTTATCTGAGCTCAGATCAAATAAATCTATTTGGTGTTACCACCGCACAGAAATATCTCTAAACACAACACCTCTCAAAATGCAAATGGTGCTTAATTTTTTTGTATGTAGCGGAAGTGAGATAGATAGTTTCATTAATGCAAAACAATGAAGAACTAAATTCAGCCCGAAATGAATCCTTGAGTGCCATATAAGAATAGGATATAATTAAAGTAATAATTCGAAAATCTTGAAACTCATTGTATGGCGAGAAAGTTGTATCTCCTCCCCACTGAGGTAGGGGGGCAATTTCTGAAAGATGAAAAAAAATATTGAAAATCAACGAAAGCACATACCTATGTATGTGTATAAGAATACGCCCAATAATCATGCCTTAAAATATTGTTGACGAATTAAGGGACACCCTGTATTCATTTTCTTTGCCACAGGTTTGACCAGACGGGAGTTTAAACATCTGTTTTAAAGACTAAAACATAGCGAATGCCAGTGGGAATCCAGGCCAAACTGCTGCGTGAAGTCGTAGAGGATAGAAAGCTGTTTTTTCTCAGGCAGACATTATTCATGGCTCGGTAGTTGAGTTAAGTAAAGTCATAATTGATATTCAAAGTTAACTACTTTTTCAGGGTCTGGTTTCAAGTACAAACTTGGATGATCAGAGATGAACCTTTAATTAAAACGCTTCAAAGTGCATAAACGTTTTAAAATCATTCCTCACATTTTTTCCATCTGTATACTTACATGTTAAAAGAATGCCCAGAGCTATTGAAAGTCCGATCCAATTTTGTGACAGCAATGATGAAATGAGGTAGTACAAAATTGTGGATATAGAGAACGTCGCCCAAGCGACGTAGTTAATTAGAACTTTAAGCCTTGGCTGTTGTACTTCGCTTTGTGTTTCTTTAAAGCCTGAGGTTTTGAAGAAGCTACCGGTTGTTAGGAAACTATCCTGGATCCTGTCCTTTTCACGGAATGTTTCTTGAAGCCATTCTGCAGCCTTGGCATCATCTTCTGGGACCTTATCTAATGGAATGCGTCGAATAAACATGTATGCTTTAACTCCATTGCCATTCAACAAGTTTGAAATGGTTGGTGCGACCTTTTTTTATAGGAAAAAAAAAAAACATCAGTCAAGACAAACGTTGATTAACATAAATAATGAAAAACCTCACTGGGTCATCTTTCTTAAATGCAACATTGATATCGTAGATCGTGCACTTGTTGCGGAGACTGGGTAAACTGGCAGTAAAGCCTTTAGTACGAGGTATCAAATGATGCTTTAGAACAGGTAATCCACGCTCTTCGGCAAATTTAACTGATGCTTCATGTTTCTGTGGAGTAAAACGTGTGCCTTCAGCGTTTAGTAATAACCACACAGGATCTGGATATGACATAATGGCTTCCAGCTGACGTGCAATAATTTCTCTATCTTTCTCGTATGACCGCTCAAGGAAAACAAACTCTGCAAACTTCCAAGACCAACCCATGCATGGTATGTAAGAGATAACTTTCTTGGCGTATGCTTTACAATTTCCCAAAACCTGGCATTTGTCAGCGTACATCCATCCGACTAACCAATCAATTTCATATGAGTGATTCATAACCAAAAGAACGTGTTCTTTTCCGGGATATTTTTTGTCTTCTTCATCTATCCATACTTCTATTCTACTGTTTGCCCACCATTCAGCAATGAAAACTACTTCTGCAATATAAAATGTTAATTTTAGAATATTTAATATCAAGAAGAATGCAAGCTTTTTAACTTACGAGAATTTAGAGAGAAACATAAATAATACATCAGAGATCTGTATAGTTGTGTGTTGAATGGCTTTAAACAACAATGCAGCACAAGTTGGATGAAGTTGATTATAAGTCCTGATGTAAAGAATGTCATTGCTATACACAGGTGTATCAGTCTTGATTTTTTGAATTCTTGAAATGCCGTCATCTTGAGTTATTTTCAAATGGTATTCTGCAAGAAAAATAGTGAAGTTTAGGATTTTTAGCAAAAAAGAAACATAATTTATTTTCAAATTATTCGAACTCGATTTAATATAGATAAAAAAGTTAAAGATTCTAGGTAGGGATTATATTGCAATAGCAGTACAACATGCTTTTTATATGAAATACAGATTTGTTTAAAATTCTACTTTTTTCAAAGTAAAACTGTAATTTTATTTACTGGAAGCTAAATAAACTTGTTTATATTCAGTCAAAATTTTTCCGAACTAAGTTTTGAAGAAAATAGGTTTTATAGAAACGCACTTTCGAAATTAATTACTGCAATAGAATAATTCGTTGATTGTCTTCAATAATATCCAAACTTGCGAATAAACGACCCGAACAAAAAATATATAATATATGTATATCCTCGTTGTACTCATTATATCTTTGTTTTTATATGCAAGTCAGAATATTCATCGTTCTAGTCTAATTTAATAGTGCTTAGAAGCATGATTTCTTTAGTAAAGACAGCAAAAAAGACATAAAAGAAAATTCTATCGATTAAAGAGAATTTTTATCTAATGAACCCAAGCTAAGCCCCGTGATAACTTTATTTCTAAATAACTTACAGTTAGAGTCATCGAACTAATAATTTTGTTTCACAAATAAGTACTGATATGATTGATTATATTTTGGTCACTAAAACCTTGAATATAAATACCTACTTGCGAGCGATTAAAGGTTAAATATAAAATGTTGTTCATATCTACAAAAATTACAATTATCGAAGGTAGTTGATTATATTAAAAAAAATATGATTAAGTTATAAATTCCATCCAAATTTCTTCCTTATTTTTGGTATTTGGCTAAGCTTGAATTTTGTTGTAATTGCGTGCCGGTTTTCATTATTTTTGTTTTTTTTTTTCGGAGAAAATAAATTATATGTTAATTTAATAACGAACCTAGTACATGCGAACTGCAATGTATAATTTCAAATTAAAGAAACAAAATATCTAAATTCAGCCTCGAACTTTAACTTTCTTTGGAAAAAAATAAATAAATAAAACTAAAATGTATATATTAATGTTCTTTTTAGTAGGACATTTGCTTATTACGTTTATTTTAGTAAAATAATAATACTAATAAAGAATTAGTAAAATTTAGGAACACTTAACACACAGTAGATTCTCACTTATGACGACTAATGAATGATATTTGGGCTAGCAGTAGACTCAGACCACTTTCCACCAGTTGCTAGTTCAAGTAATGATTTTTAATGAGAGAAAACATCTAAAGAGTTTACGGCTTAGAAGCCAAACAAAAAACAACAGATCTTTGCTTGATAATTCTCGAATCAAGGGTCACTTTTTTCCTTTTTATATTACAAACAAAAATATGTTACCGATTCATTAATCTTATTCGATTCTTGAACTTCTTGAACGATATAAAGGGTGTCCTTGAATTTGCGGGCATTTGTATAGTAAAGTGTTGGAAACCCTAAGCAGAGTTGAGACTTTGTAAAAAATAAAGCATTACACGAGAGAACAATTTTTGAACAATATTTCAATAGACACGCAATTACTAACGGCTTCTTATAGCATCTAACTATAAAAAAAATCTGAAATATGGGTGTCAAGTTACGACTTAGGTTTAGAAATGTTAATTCTTTTGGTAAAAACTAGAGAACGCGTGGCGTTTGTCTATTCAGTTATTTTTTATATTAAAATAAACTATTGCCTGCAGCTTCACAATTGCTTCACAATTTACATGTCATTTTGATAGTTTATTCGTAGAATAAATAAAGCTCGTGCTGCCGTCGGTACTCTGTCCCCAATTTGGAAATCCAGCCAAATCTCCTTACGCACTAAGTTGAGATTCTTCGAATCCAATGTCCAATCCGTGCTGTTATATGCTTGTGAAACCTGGAAAGTCACGTCTACCATTTCGAAAAAATTGCAGGCTTTTGTGAATCGCTGTCTTCGCCACATCCTAAAGATTCGCTGGCCACAAATAATATCAAATGAGGAATTGTGGCGCAGGACAAGTCAAGAGCGGCTGGACGTCGACATAAGAAAGCGTAAATGGCGTTGGATTGGTCATACACTAAGGAAACCAAACGATGAAATTGCAAAGCAGTCCTTTGAATGGAATCCTCAGGGTGCACGGCGGGTTGGAAGACCAAGAACAACATGGAAATCAACTGTCTTAGCGGAAGCAGAATCCCAGAGAAAGACGTGGCCACAGCTAAAGTACCTTGCAGCAAACCGTGAAGGATGGAGACGTTTTGTTGACGCCCTATGCCCCAACCGGGGTTACAGGACACGAGGATGATTCGTTACCACAACTTGCCATTGTAGTTAAATGCTTCTACAGATTTGCAAAATGCTTTAACAGATTTGATACTAAATAAAGCTACAAAGGCAAACAAAATTGTGTTTTATCTTTTCAAAATTTGTGATAATAAAAACCACAGTTGGCAGAGAGTCACACAATTGCCATCATTTGAAAAGAAATTCTTCTGATTAAGTGGAGTGACTGAATATTTATAATTCAAGTTAAAAGTTCAAGTGAGCTCAACTCCATAATTGCTTTTCGCCCAGGTACGATAGTTGGCCTCATCAGTTAGTGTTTTTATATTAGTCGGTAAACATCGATACAAAATTGCGTCTTAGAAGGGTACGATAGTCATCTAACTGATGAGCCCAACTATCGTACCTGGGCGAAACGCAATTATGGAGTTGAGTTCACTTGAACTTTTAACTTGAATTATATATAAAAATTAAACTTTCCATCGTTCTCCAATAGTTTCTATAAAGGCTGCTGTCTCCAAAATTTATGGAATTGAGTTACCTAGTTCTGGAAATCAGGTGACGATATTATTCTAGGTGTCTGAATTTAAACAAATTCTCCTAAAAACATATAATTTACAGTGCTTACGCGCTGTATATTTTACTTGCTGTCGGTATTCATCGATTGAAAATAATGCGTCTTAGAAAGGTATGTCAAAATTTTCGATTCGACAAATCGGACCAATTACAATGACTTCCAATGGGAAGTTAAAAATCAGCCTCTTGCAACTGGTATTCTTTTATAAACCTCAACTTTTTTCATCTCATTATATAATTTGGGAGGGAGTAAAACCAAAGCTTACGGTGTGACCAGGAATTTTGTTAATTTTATTTAAACTGTTTTGCTTTCATTTTTTAGGTTAAAGTTACATAATATCCACAGTACACATATTAAAGGTAATATCATTAGAGTTTTGATTTTTGTTTCTTCTGCGCATATATCAAAATTTGTGTCAAATGTCAGTATTTGTTGCTGTTTTACGTGTATTTAAGTCAGCACGCTCCCAGCCATTTTTATTTCTGACAATTTTAATTTGTTAATGTTTTTACGTGTGTTTTCTTCCTCACACTCAAAGCCATTTTTTATTTTCGACTGACAACCTGCGCAGTATAATACCTTAGATTTGTGTACTGTGCATAATATCTATGTTAAGTTGAAACAGACAATTATAACACAAAATTTAAATTTTAAAGGACTTCATTGTTTAGGTAATGCCTTCGTTTTATTTATTTCATTTATTTTGTATCTTCTTTTTACATTAATAATGTTTTCTTACCAAGCAAATTTATCTCTCTCTAACTCAAATTTCTCCAAAATTCTCTCTTACTCGAACTAATTTTGATGTCCCGTGACAATTTGACTTATAGGAAATCGACTGGTTTAATGTTTAAAATAATATTACAGCCAATTTCTTAACAAAGTACTATCGTTAATACCGGTACTACTCCTAAAGTTGATACCCAAATCAGTATCTCTCATTTATTTATACTTGTGTGTTTGAAGAAATGAGATATACTGATTTGAGTGCTAACTTTAGGACTAATATCGACACTAACGCTAGGACTCTGTGAAGAAATTGGTCGTTAATATTAAAGACTCACTTTTCTTACGAACACAGCGACACCATTTCATAATGGTTAATATTTAGAATTTTCACAGCGGAGGCCCGATTGTTCCTAAACCTATACCACCTCCAAAAAAACAACTATTTTTTTGCAGGGATACTGCCTCTAACGAGGAAGTGACAAATGATCCTTTTATCATGATAAAGTATCTCTCATCTTAGCCGTTCGGAATGGGCGGAAAATTGTAGGCCACCTGAGTTCCTACCGACAACACCCACATAAGAATGGTTAAGTGTTTTAAGTCACTAGGCCCTGGTTTTCCACGAACTGTTAGCTGTGACGCTATCAAATGCATTGTTTTTATTTTATTTTTATTTTGAATTACACTTTTCAGTTCTTAGATTGATCAACAAATAAATAAATAAAATTAAATTAAGTAATAAATAAGTTTCACTTGAGTCCCACGACTATTAATAATATGTTATTCTATATTTGGTTAAATTTTCTTTTCGATTGAAAGAATATTTACCCTATAGAGAAACTCAAAAAATTGAATTTTATATTTTTTCTCGATCAAAAGATAATGAATACGTGTGTATGCGAAAGGTCGATTGTTTTGGATTTTTTTTTTTTTGTTTTTAGAATTTTTATAATCTATCACTATCGCACCATAAGCTTATGCAAGCAGTTTATTAAATTGTAAATGTAATTTTAACCGATTTAATCAACATACCTATGATATGTAATTAAGTCTTTAAACTTGAAAAACTTTATTTCGGCTCTAGAGCATGTTAACAACTGACATGGTTAGTAGTTGGACTAGCAAAAGTTGGTGGTGAAAGTACCTCTTTTCTGAATTTATCAAAACAAAAAAATCACTGATAAATCGAACGGAGTGTATATTCAGAGTTCGATTAAAAATCCCAAAACATTATCATGGCCAGTGTATACATACTAAATAAATATAACGATTAGAAAATAGATCAATTTCTTTTGTATTGAAACAAATGAGAGGCAATAACCGTATTTGCCAGGGCCGGCGATATTCATCTAGGAACCTTCGTGCAAAAAATAGTGCGGAAAATGTTGGAAATAAATTAAATAAAATTGGTGACGTGGAGAAACAGGACCTAGTGACTTACAATTCTCAACCATTCCTGTGTGCGTGTTGTTGGCAGGATTGGAGGTTCTTATTGAATAAGAACTGGACAATAAAAATCAACACAGAACAAAATCGTTGAATGGGATTTTTTTCAGAATCAAAAATAGCAAAGTAAATAATAGAATGCAATAAATTATATAAAATAAACATATATTTATATTGATTACAAGTTTTTTTTTGTAATAATCGTTTGAAATTGCATTCATTGGCAGTCCTTGGATTTATTTAATGACCAGCATAGTTTAATTGTTTGTTCTCTGCTAAATATAGCTAAAGGATTAAATTCACGTAGAGCTGTAATTGCTGATTTCAGCTTTCAGGAATATGAGTATTTCCTATATCCAGATTTAATCTTCAATTTACGAACTTAATCTTTAATTTCATAAATATTCGCTGGAGATGATGAAGCTTCCGTCTGTGACAACTTCAGATGTACTTATTTAAGACTGGGATGTGGTCAGGCCAAACAATATAAAAAATATAATGTAGGATTATAGATTAGCTTACTGTACTACAATTAGAACATCTAACTTTTCCTTTTTAAACTTAGTCGATTTATTAATAATAACATTTTCTTCAATTTTATAAATTTTTGCAGAAAAAATAAAATATATATGTAGGTAAGTACCTTCTTGTTTGAATTATTATTTGTATTCTCAATTTTTTTTGGAGAAAGTAAAACAAAAACTAGTAAAAATGCCAGTGCACAAAAAGTCAATTCAACAGAACAGAAATGTTTAAAAATATCAAAAAGCTGTTTAAGCAGTTAATTTTAATGTATAGCTTTTTAATTTTAATGGCGCATGGATAAACTGCATTTTCTTGTTTTTACAAAAGTACAATAAGAGAGAATGAGTTAACAAAAAAATTCGAAATTTTAATCGAATATAAACGACGTTCGAGAAGTCCAACAAAGTGCTTTTCTAAACGATTAAAGGGATTTTTTTTTAGAGTTGGTGTAAAGCACTGTAAGGTTGATTCACTACAAAGAAGGTACTTCAATATCTAAATCACCCACATTTTTAACAGGATGAATTTTTGGTATTGGTGTTCATCAAAGTCCAAGGTGCACAAAATCAAATTTGGCGAATATCCCTCCCCCAAGGCTTCCGCCTCTATTTTATTATTTTTTATTAGTTTGACTTCATAAAAGCTAATTCATATAAATGGATTTAATAAATATAAATATCCATTCTAGAAAGTTGCAAAATTATTCGAGAGCCGCATCATTTACCCTATTATTATTTTTAATAGGAAGGACAAAAAACTAATAACCGCCTAATCTTTTGCTCAACCCCGGTTACTATCAACAACTGCGTGACAAACCCAATTTTACCTATCTAATCGCTATCTTTATAAATAAAAGCAGATAATTTATGCGCTTTAAGTGCAAAATGGTTTAAAGGTTAATTCGCAAAACTTTAGCAATCGCTTTAAATTCGATGATACATCATTCAAATAAATTTATTTATTTATACACTTTGTACTGTACCTAGGTATGTACATATGTATTATGCGCGTTAGTTTTGTTGACGAGCTTATTGAATTAAAAAGATTCATAAACTGAGGGCCAATAGAAATATGAAATAAAAAAAAAAATAATAATAAGAAAAGAACCAATTAAGTACCTACTGCGTGGACAATATGAACCGTTTGCATGTGCGTGTAACGGCCAGTATTTATTTAGCTGTATTTTTGTTCACACGAGGTCAAGATGACTTCGTCAACAATTAACCCACTGATTTTGCCAAAAAAAAAAACACCTTCCGAGACGCGAGTAAATAGGTGGCCTTACTTAACTCAATGAATTAGGTAATCACAGAAACGGTCAACATCAAAAGGTGATGTGAAATTTTTATGATGTACCTACTTATGCTTGAAGTCGAAGTCCACCCAACAGCTGACATGAACACCACGATTAAAAGTTAACACCAAAGTTATTCGTTTTTATTGTTTTATTTGTGTTCGCAATGATAAACAAAAGCGGAATATATTACAACCTGCTTCTGGTATTGTTTTATAAACCATCTTTTTTTTCTTCTACTTACCAAATCGCTGAATGCAGTAGTTGTGTGTAGTTGTTGTAAGATAATTTAATATTTTGAACTTTTTCCTTTATATAACTAGGTATATTTATGAACTGGGGAATTTGTTTTTACTTATGATACTAAAATTCGGTAGGACGCACTGTTCAGTTTTAATTGTATTTATATGTAAAAAACATAAATTTTAATTCTCATCTCACTTGAGCATGTGAAAATATAGAATGATGGATTTGATTTAACATTTTTTTTTGCTGGTAAAAGTCAAACTAGAAATTTTTTGGCATTTCGTTTTGGGATGACAGTCGTAACCTTGAAATACTTTTACGATATTACGATAACGTACGTTAAATATACTTGGAGTGCGTTCGTAGGGTCGAAATGGAATAATGTGGGATACACACTAGGAGTTTTTCTTTTTTAGCTCTGAGCAGGCCGTGGAGGAAAGGTCGAGCTATCAAAAGGGCTGTTCCTTTAATCTGAGGCCACACGAGCGAGTAATCGCTAGCGAGTTATACTAATACATCGAAACTTTTCCTACTCGCTAGCCAACTGGCTTGCCTTTTTCGAAGCCAGTTGAGAAGCGAGTAGAGTGGCGAGTGATTTGACAATTAATGTATGTACCCAACTCGCTAGCGAGTACTCGCTCGTGTGGCCTCCGGGCAGGGTTCCCAGATTGAGGGGAAAAGCACCACTTTTGCTGATTTTATAATGAAAAAGGGGAAATCGAGGGACAAGCTTAAAAAAGGGGAAAAAATTCATAAAGGACAAACTTATTAAATGAAGCATTTTAAATACATTTTTTATAAAAAATAAATATTCAAACGAAAAAGTTAAATCTTAACATTCTCTTCTAAATTTTATCTCGCAAGTTAATAACCCAGGTAATGTCCCATTTACAAGTTTTGAGTTTCTGAAGGTTTTCCTTCGTTTCGAGAGTAAAATCCAGAAATAGATATTTGAAGCAATGGGAATTATTGCCTGAATTCAAAGACTTGCCATGTCAGGAGGAAAAATAAATTGCAGCATCAACTTCAGCTTTTCGAGCATTTTGTAAATGAAGATACTAAGTTGGTTTTTAACTATTTTATACAATAAAGGAAATTATTTCTAGTAGGTACCTACATTATACAGTGTACAAATATTACTAATGTTTCTATGTTACTTTAAGGTTATTACTAAAATTAAAACTGTTAAGAAATATAGCATTCGCAAATTAAATTAACCAAATCGCAAATAGGTTTAACCGAAACGCAAATAAGTTTCACCCAAGCGCAAATAGATTTAACCCAAACGCAAATAGAATTAACCTAATCGCAATTCGATTTAAACAAAACGCAAATATAGCTAAACTATACGCAAATAATATTAAACTATTAGCTATCTATCATTTATCATTTTACTATCATTTTAACCAAAACGCAAATTAAATTAACCTTAGCTTGATTTATTGTTCCAGCTGTACTTTTTGGGTCTAATGGATTTTGGTATTATCCATGAATGTTAAAAAGCCATTCTTAAGGGATTGGCCTTTTATTTTGTGGGTAAGTTCTTGGAAAAATGCGCAAAACTGGTTGGATTTACAATTGGGGGTTTGTCAAAATCTTATGGTGAACTATTCCTACTATTATAAGCCTTCCATTTCTTCACCACACAGCTGGAACAACAAGTTGAGCCCGGGGTAATTCAATTTGCGTTTTGGTTAAAATGATTTGTTAATAGTTTAATATTATTTACGTATAGTTTAACTATGTTTGCGTTTTGTTTAAATCGAATTGCGATTAGGTTAATTCTATTTGCGTTTGGGCTAAATCTATTTGAGGTGATAAGAACCAAAACTCGCCATATCCATTCCAGAAAAACTCTCCATAACCAAATTTAATTGTTAAATAACTTTTAAATGAGAGTACTTAGAAAATAATTTTTTACATCCAATCATAGATTTTAAAATCTTTTTGTTGTGGTTTAAAGGAAAATTATATAAAAAGTTTCGTTAAAAAGATATTTAACAATTACCATTGGCTGTGACAAGTTTTTCTGGCATGGATATGGCGAGTTTTGGTTCTCATCGCCTCATTTGCACTTGGGTGAAACTTATTTGCGTTTAGGTTAAACCTATTTGCGATTTGGTTAATTTAATTTGCGAATGCTATATATAATTTTTATTTTTGTTTGTATGCATATTCATGAAAATTTTATTTAGGGGAAAAAAAGGGGATTTTTTTTGGAGATTAGGGGAACAAAATCGGGTTTGCTGATAAATACAGGGGAAAAAGGTTATGAAAGTCTGGGGACACTGCCTCCGGGTTACTTTGAGTTTCTGTGATTTTCTGGGCATTTCTGCGCATTTTAGTCCAAAGTTCATATACAAAAAATATCTTGACACAAGTTTGGACTAAAAACACAGGAACTCAAACTCTTAGCTAAAAAAGAAACACAGATCTTTTTTGACAGCTCAGTGCTATACTCTAAAAAAGAAAAATGCCTATTACGCTGTGGCTCCATTGGCAATTTTTGAGGCAATGGCAATTGGAATAGGAATGGCAATTTATTGCTTGGGTGGGCATTTTCATTGCCAGGCAATTACAATTATAAAATGTGTGTATAGAAATATTTGACTGCAAATGCAGTCAAATGCTGTTCAGATCCCCTGTTTTTAATAAAATTTAATTTTAATTCACTATATTATGTCATGTGCGTTCTCATATTCTACGATTTAAATGAAAAAATCAATAAAGAAGCCATTCACAATTACGGGAAACCCCATTTTTCCTCAATTTATTGCCATGACGATGGAAATCAATAATTGCCTCTCATGTTCTAGACTGCAAATGCAGTCAAATGGTGTTCAAATCCCCTGTTTTTAATAAAATTTAATCTTAATTCACTATATTTTGCCATGTGCGTTCTCATATTCTACGATTTAATTGAAAAAAATCAATAAAGAAGCCATTCACAATTACGGGGAACCCCATTTTCCCTCAATTTATTGCCTTGGCGATGGAAATCAATAATTTCCTCTCATCTTCTAGGCAATATATCCATTGCCATTGACAAAGCGTCTCCATTTGCATTATCAAAGGCAATAGCAATGAGTGAGGCAATTTATTGCTTCAAATAGTATAGAGAAAATGACGGATATAAGAAAATCTCATGTAAGAAAAACTCGCTTATAAGAAAGTCGTTCTAAAACACCATTCACATTCCCATAAAGTTAAAATCTTATATAAGAAATCCGTTTATTAGAAAAACACTGATATAAGGGTGATTCCATAGAAAACGTCCCTTTACGAAAAATCACAAAATATGACTTAGAATTGAAAAAACAACCGTTAGACGGTTTTAAAAGATTGCATGTTTCATTTTAAAAGTGAAATTATCAATAATTTTTTTTATCGCCACTAATTTCGCAGCTCGAACCACTTTGCAAAATAGGTCTCCAAAAGTCACTTTTTGTTATCAGAAGCTCAAAACCCTATTTTCAATAATTAATTGTTTCAAAATTTGAGAACTGGTGGTTATTTGCCCTTATGAAAACTCTAAGCACGTTTTCGTGTCATTTAATTATTCAATAGTAAATACAATTTTAGTTTTTAGGCAGTTGATTCATAAAGTGGTTAGTGTCACGCCCGTAACAAAAAAAAAATTATGTTTCATTACTAGAAGAAAAAAATTTGTTTCAATGTGATAATTTGGGGAAAAAAGGAGAATACTATGATCTACTGTCAGACAAAATTTCAAGACGTTGAAATTAATACTGACCGCGTATTTAAAATTTTAAGCCTATGTCACACCCGTAACAGGTTGGCATTTCAAATCATAACTCAATTTTAGTTTTGCTGCTTTTAGATATGAAATTCATGACGTAGGGATATAATTCTAAGAAAATCTACTTTAAATATGATTTGAATCGGCTTTAAGTGAAAGATTTCCCTATTTTTAAAGAAAATGGAAAAATTCTCATTGAAGTGACAAAACTATTCACTTTTCAGTGAGAAAAACTTCATTTTTCTAGAAAAAGTGTTTCTGATATCATGTGAGAAATGATTATACATCGATGACAACAATTTCCCGTCAAAATATAGTATATTATATTGTTTTAAGGCATACAAATCATACTCGGTCACACCCGTAACGATGACCTGTCACACCCGTAACGTTTTCAATTAGAAATTTTGTATAGTTTTTCGTAGTTTTGGTTCTCATTTCTTAACTGAAACTGAAGATCAACTATCTAGGAAAATATTTGCAAAAGAATGATACAAACTTTTCATGTAATATTTTACACCACATGGAAATTATATATCTTAATCGCAAATCACCAGTTTTCTAAGGTCACACCCGTAACGCAACCAAATTGCATCCTATAACTGAACCACTAATTTTTCATACTTTAGTATAGGTACTATTTTTTTAAAAGGGCTTCAGGTGTCCTATAGAATAGTAAAGTAATTATTTATAAATTGGGAATAGTATGTGAATAATTAATAAAATATGGAGTCTCACTGTCACACCCGTAACGATGGAAACACCCATAAGAAACTTTTTCTGGTAAAAATTCCTCTCACTCTTCCTTAGAAATCACCCCTTGACAATGTGATTTTGAAGGAAATTTAAAGGTTAATGTTTATTTTTGGTACGCTTTTCGATAGGCCTTAGCCTACCTCTGTTTTTTATAAAATTCATTGTGCCTCTATATGTATGCTATTAAATTCGAAACTACGCCGGGTACCCAATAAAAATGAAGCATTTTTGAGATAAAACTTTGTTTTTAATTTTATTATTGTTTCTTCAACCGTGATTGTTAAAAAAAATGACTATTACAGCCTACGAACTTCCAAAAATAAGATCTGCCAAAAAAAAACCCGACCTGATAGTACAGTCAAATCCGCTTATTTTGAATTTTTAAAATCATATTTTTTTATTTATTTTATAACTATTCAATAAAAAAAAGTTCGATTATATACAGAAAAATTTTGTGTGTGTGTTAGTATTAATGTACATAAAGTTAGAGGTCTGATTAGGCGAGAAAAATATACCTATTTATGTACCTTAGTTGACTGATTTTACTTACAAACATGAAATAATAAAAATTAGTGGGATAAAACGTTTTTTCTATAATTTTATTATTGTGTATTGAAACGTGATTGAAAATGACTGCCTAAGAAGAAAAAATCGTGACGTGATGGTACAGTCAAAGCCGCTTATTATGATTTTTTTCAAATCAGATTTTTTTTTATTTATTTTCTAACTGTACATATTCTAAATAGACTTCGATTACATAAGCATACATTTGTTTCGTATATACACAGCTATAAATGTACATTAAAAGGTTTGGAGTTCACTTAGGTGAAAACATAATATACTTATCTACATTATGTACCTACAGTGCATGGCATAAGAATACAAGGTATGTTGTATATGAGATGAAGGGTCGCCATATTTTGTTTTGTGTGACGTCATAGCGAGTGTTCACCAACACATAGCTTTAAAAAATAAATAATTTATTGTTTTACTTGAAATTTAACCTTAAGTCCATATGCGTTTCGCCCAGGTACAACAATTGGGCTCATCAGTTAGATGTTGTTGTACCCTTCTAAGACGCATAATTTTTAGTCGATGTATACCGACGTGTATTAAATAAACAGCACAAAAGCACTGTAAATTATAATAAGTTCTAGTGGAATTTGGTTAAATTCAGACGACTAGAAATAGATGATGGTAAAGCCCGTGGTCTGGCTGGTATTAGAATTAGAATAAAAACGTAAATAATTGAAAAATAATTATTTTTGTTTTTGTTTTTGTGGACTTCTTGAATATTAATTCAATTTTTAAAGTTTTTGTGACCTTAAGTCCATATGCGTTTCGCCCAGGTACAACAATTGGGCTCATCAGTTAGATGTTGTTGTACCCTTCTAAGACGCATAATTTTTAGTCGATGTATACCGACGTGTATTAAATAAACAGCACAAAAGCACTGTAAATTATAATAAGTTCTAGTGGAATTTGGTTAAATTCAGACGACTAGAAATAGATGATGGTAAAGCCCGTGGTCTGGCTGGTATTAGAATTAGAATAAAAACGTAAATAATTGAAAAATAATTATTTTTGTTTTTGTTTTTGTGGACTTCTTGAATATTAATTCAATTTTTAAAGTTTTTGTGACCTTAAGTCCATATGCGTTTCGCCCAGGTACAACAATTGGGCTCATCAGTTAGATGTTGTTGTACCCTTCTAAGACGCATAATTTTTAGTCGATGTATACCGACGTGTATTAAATAAACAGCACAAAAGCACTGTAAATTATAATAAGTTCTAGTGGAATTTGGTTAAATTCAGACGACTAGAAATAGATGATGGTAAAGCCCGTGGTCTGGCTGGTATTAGAATTAGAATAAAAACGTAAATAATTGAAAAATAATTATTTTTGTTTTTGTTTTTGTGGACTTCTTGAATATTAATTCAATTTTTAAAGTTTTTGTGACCTTAAGTCCATATGCGTTTCGCCCAGGTACAACAATTGGGCTCATCAGTTAGATGTTGTTGTACCCTTCTAAGACGCATAATTTTTAGTCGATGTATACCGACGTGTATTAAATAAACAGCACAAAAGCACTGTAAATTATAATAAGTTCTAGTGGAATTTGGTTAAATTCAGACGACTAGAAATAGATGATGGTAAAGCCCGTGGTCTGGCTGGTATTAGAATTAGAATAAAAACGTAAATAATTGAAAAATAATTATTTTTGTTTTTGTTTTTGTGGACTTCTTGAATATTAATTCAATTTTTAAAGTTTTTTTTTTTTTTTTTTGTGACCTTAAGTCCATATGCGTTTCGCCCAGGTACAACAATTGGGCTCATCAGTTAGATGTTGTTGTACCCTTCTAAGACGCATAATTTTTAGTCGATGTATACCGACGTGTATTAAATAAACAGCACAAAAGCACTGTAAATTATAATAAGTTCTAGTGGAATTTGGTTAAATTCAGACGACTAGAAATAGATGATGGTAAAGCCCGTGGTCTGGCTGGTATTAGAATTAGAATAAAAACGTAAATAATTGAAAAATAATTATTTTTGTTTTTGTTTTTGTGGACTTCTTGAATATTAATTCAATTTTTAAAGTTTTTGTGACCTTAAGTCCATATGCGTTTCGCCCAGGTACAACAATTGGGCTCATCAGTTAGATGTTGTTGTACCCTTCTAAGACGCATAATTTTTAGTCGATGTATACCGACGTGTATTAAATAAACAGCACAAAAGCACTTTAAAAATTGAATTAATATTCAAGAAGTCCACAAAAACAAAAACAAAAATAATTATTTTTCAATTATTTACGTTTTTATTCTAATTCTAATACCAGCCAGACCACGGGCTTTACCATCATCTATTTCTAGTCGTCTGAATTTAACCAAATTCCACTAGAACTTATTATAATTTACAGTGCTTTTGTGCTGTTTATTTAATACACGTCGGTATACATCGACTAAAAATTATGCGTCTTAGAAGGGTACAACAACATCTAACTGATGAGCCCAATTGTTGTACCTGGGCGAAACGCATATGGACTTAAGGTCACAAAAACTTTAAAAATTGAATTAATATTCAAGAAGTCCACAAAAACAAAAACAAAAATAATTATTTTTCAATTATTTACGTTTTTATTCTAATTCTAATACCAGCCAGACCACGGGCTTTACCATCATCTATTTCTAGTCGTCTGAATTTAACCAAATTCCACTAGAACTTATTATAATTTACAGTGCTTTTGTGCTGTTTATTTAATACACGTCGGTATACATCGACTAAAAATTATGCGTCTTAGAAGGGTACAACAACATCTAACTGATGAGCCCAATTGTTGTACCTGGGCGAAACGCATATGGACTTAAGGTCACAAAAACTTTAAAAATTGAATTAATATTCAAGAAGTCCACAAAAACAAAAACAAAAATAATTATTTTTCAATTATTTACGTTTTTATTCTAATTCTAATACCAGCCAGACCACGGGCTTTACCATCATCTATTTCTAGTCGTCTGAATTTAACCAAATTCCACTAGAACTTATTATAATTTACAGTGCTTTTGTGCTGTTTATTTAATACACGTCGGTATACATCGACTAAAAATTATGCGTCTTAGAAGGGTACAACAACATCTAACTGATGAGCCCAATTGTTGTACCTGGGCGAAACGCATATGGACTTAAGGTCACAAAAACTTTAAAAATTGAATTAATATTCAAGAAGTCCACAAAAACAAAAACAAAAATAATTATTTTTCAATTATTTACGTTTTTATTCTAATTCTTGAAATTTAACAAAACATAAATTCAAAACATAAATAATCTATTGTTTTACTTTGAGTTTTAATAGCAAATAGCTTCAAAACATAAACAATTTCTATTTACTCTCTTTGCCATAAGCCATAAATGACAAACAATTGAGATCATTCACTCGAAATGACGTCACGACTCAATTGCCTGAACTGTCAAGCATACCTTGTTATTCTTATACCATGCCTACAGTGTACCTAAGTTAATTTATTTAACACACACATAAAAGAATCATAATTTGTTCGTTCGCTAAAGGGTGATTAAAAAAATGTGTTAAACCTCCCAAAAATATATGATTTACCGATTATACGGTCAAGCCCGCTTATTTGAAATCCATTCCATATTTTTTTAGCTCCTTAATTTATTGAATGATATTTTACTTTTCGCCTATTGTGAATTTCACCCAAAAAACGAAAATTCCCCCTTTTGTGAGTACTCATTGAAGGCGAAATGTTTAGTTATTAAGAGCTTAAATTATCACTAAAGAAAGAAAAACGGAGGGTACTGGTACTCCCTGTGCAAGTTTTTTTTTTTCTAGGCCAAGAGAAGTTCAGGCGAAACTTATAATAGCTTTTTAAATTCCGGGGAAATAAAATTTTTTCGGGCGAAATATTTTCCATGTTAAACTCATAATAAGGCTGAATATTGCACATGAAAATTTTGGATTTTTAAAAAAAGATTCAAATTTTTTTTTGAAAATTCAGTATTTCAAAAACAGTTTCATGAATTATTTTTAGATTTCAGTTTTAAAATGTATGTATATTAATATATATTCAAAATTGGCATACCACAAATTTGTTTTAAAAATGTTATTATTATATGGATACAAAATTAATTTTTAAGAAAACCGAACGAATTAAAATTGTTTTTTGCATATATTTATACTTCCTCAAGTAAGGAAATGACATACTTGTTTTTGAGCTCTAAGCGATTTTACCAGTTTTTATTCAATTGAATCGGTCATTTCAAAAAACAATTTTTTTCAATATTCTTTTACTGCTGTAAGCGCTTATTTTTCTTCCTACACCCGCGCATTGGTCTCATATGCTTTGTTTCCACCAAAATGAAATCCGAGATTTCGGTTGAAATCTTTTGATATTTCAAGTTGAAAGGAACAAGATTTTATGGAAATTTAAATGAAAACTCTAGATTTAATCGAAATCTTAATGAAATAACGCTCCACCAATTCGAGGTCTTCAAATTTTTTAGCTGAAATTTCAGATATCGGTTTGTAGCCTATTGAATAGACGGGAAAATGAGGGGTATAAAGGAACAATTACGTGCAAGGATTTTTATTATTGAATATGATTGTTTGGCCCATAATCATGCTTAAAACCGAAAATGCTACTAAATTCACCAATGCGTTTCTGAGAGAATGGTCACACTGGCCACTTTTCAGTATTTTTGGTATAACTCGAAAACTAAGCCGAGTTTGACAATTTTACATATAATACTTTTTGTTCAAAATTAAATTTTCTATTGGAATGGATAGTTCAAAAAATTTTACGAAAAAATTTAAGCAGGAAAAGTTAACAAAAACCAACCTAAAAAAAATCAAAAAATCAAGGATATCTAAATTTTTTTATAAATTGTGCATAACTTTTTTTGAAGCAAAGATAGGGTCAATACATGCAGAGAAAAAATAAAGTAGAGACTTAAGGCCTTAATATGGTTTGTTCAAAAATTAATATTTGTCCAAAATTGACAGAGATATTCCCGTTCAAACCTTATCACTCCTTATAATTTTTCGCCGTTTTGGCCCGAAAGTCCCTTTTTCGGTACAATATGGCAAATTTCATTTTCGTAGAAATGTTCGAAATAAAAATTTCGATATAATATGACATAAGAACTATAGAGAATTTATAAAAAGGATAAAAGTTCGCAATTTCGTTTTTCGGCTGTTTTTTAATGCTTTCAGACCTACAGACCGATCGGCTGGTCTGATTAACATAAGATTTGGTACTAGTTGCTAAGAACGTTAACTTTGACATAAAGTACCAAAAAATAGGCTTTCGGTAAAAAACTGTGAAAAGTGATAAGAAATGGTAAAGTTTGAATGGATATATCTCTGTCAATTTTCAAATAATATGGCTTTTTTAACATGTCATATTAAAGCCCTTAAACTCCAGTTCACTTTGTTCATGCATGTCTTGAGCGTAGCTTTGCTCCGAAAAAAGTTAACCGCAATTTAGAAAAAAAATTTAAAATCTTTGATTTTTCGATTTTTTTATGTTGGTTTTTGTTTACTTTTGCTGCTTAAATTTTTTTAAGAAATTTTCCAAACTATCCATTTCGATAGAAAATTTAATTTTGAACAAAAAGTATTATATTTAAAATTGTCAAATTCGGCTTAGTTTTCGAGCTATACCAAAAATACTTAAAAGTGGCCAGTGTAACCATTCTCTCAGAAACGCATGGGTGAATTTAGTAGCATTTTCGGTTTTAAGCATGCTTATGGGCCAAACAATCATATTCAATAATAAAAACCCTTGCACGTAATTGTTCCTTTTTAAAAGGTCTATTCAATAGGCTATTGGTGGGAACATAGTATTAGACCCTCAAATTACCTTTTCGTATACATTTTAATAACGGTGCAATTTAGCGCAATGTGACTTATGGTAGCTTCGTCATTCGTTTCGACCTTTAACTCTGATTGGTTAATTTTTTTTGTAGGTTGACTTAAGTTATTTTTGAAATGACAGAATCAATAAAAATAAAAATTTAAATGCTTTTCTTCCATAATTACTTGCATATTTTTAAAATTCTCAATTCTTCCAGGCAAATTGAACATAAGGAGCAGCTATTTCAACTCATGTATAATATGTTGTTTACTCTTATTGCTTATTCACATATTTCACTGTTGAAAAATGGATTCTTCTGAATGGAAAAAGGAATACAAAATTTTCAAATTCAAATTTGTTTACTTTTCTTTTTTTTATATATATATATTAGTACAATAACTGTTAACAATCACAATTAAGTCCAAAATTACCTTTTGTGTTATTGATTTGTGTACAGGTTTAGATACAATAACATAAATATCATGTTTATTATATGTATGTATATTTTTGTGTTCTACACTTCATTTTGTTCACATGCCTAGGGCATAATGCTAGTACTACATCTCTAATAATTTCATTATTTAAATGATAACATTCATTAATTTATGTGTTTAATAACTGAACTAAACAATTTACTTCAATGGCCAAAATTGTGGAATAATGAAACGATATTAAAAGAAAAAAAAGAACAAAATGCAAAAAGGTTAATGAAGGAAAAAAAAAAAAAAGAAATTCCAAACGATTCAGTTTGAAAAAAAAAGTAACAAAACTATAAAAACCAAAACAAAGAAAAGAAAAACTTAAATCTACAAAAACAAAAAGTCAATTCAATATTTGTGCCATTAAAATCGTTTTGCGCAAGAATCCGAATTTTGTCCCTGGATTTCCTGTTTAATTATATATGTGAAAGCTATGGACACGATTATGAACACGAGCAGCGATAGCCAATGTAAATTGACACTTAGTCTTGTCCGATGATCAATACGTTTTATACATTCTGATAATTGTAATAGCTATGAAAGAAGAAAAAAAAACAAATTAAAGAATATAAAAAACGTATAGCTTTTAATCTTGAGGTTACATACATCCACACCACTGATGTTTTTTCCATCCCCAACATCGTCTGAATAAGCATGACCATTGTGCATGTTGTTGCCTTGTGAATTCTGTGGACAGATACACTGCAGTCGGTGTTGTTGAACATTTGGACTATTGGATGGCAAAGCCTTCCAAAAGCCCGCAAGCATATCACTGTTGTTGACATCAATGTCTTCGGGCAAGGCAGTGCACATGACCAAAAACTTATCCTTGCTAGACGATGAAACCTTATTGCCTGGTTGAAGGATGACGTACACTGTTGCCGTACAGCCCGGATTCAAAGCACCCGAACTCGGACGGACACGGAATTTGAGCGGTGCATTAGTCTTTATCTGAAAAATCAGTAATGTTAGATTAGGTTTTTACAAATGAAAACTATTAAGCTTTTATAGAATTGTAGACACACAACAAGAAGGCAAAGATGCTTTAATGATAAATTCAAATTATGTGTGAATGTGGCCAATGAAAATAACAAAAGCAATTCAAAAGTGGCGCTAAGTTTAAAATGAAACCTGTTATTGGGGGACTCTGTATTTTTGAGTAAACCAATATAAAGAAAATTACTACGATCAGCATAAAACCCCCTAACCCGAGATAAACTTAAATGTAAAAGCTTTTTAAACATATCCTCAACCAACGTACATATATACATAAATGTATACAAACATTTCAAAACCCAAGGATCTAACTTACCTTATATGTAACAGGATATTTGCTTGTGCACGTTATATTAACAGATCCTCTAAGTTCACCCTCATTGGAATCTTCAATCTTATTAAGGACGATTACGTCACTCGGTGTGATGCGCAACATCTCTTCTAAAAAATAAATTAATACAAACACATTTATATAATATGTAATATTTCTAGAGCATTTTGATGAAATAAAAACAAAAATCGTTATAAGCGTTTCTTTTTTTTCTAATTTTGGCAAATAAATAAATAACAAAAATACAAAAAAATTACTTTGCTAAAAACTTATTATGAATTGTGATATTGCAAATGACCTTTGATAGCTTTAATCGAAAACAAAAATTAAATGTGACTAACTATTCTGTTTGTTTGCCTTTAATTATTTATTCTTATTTTCAGATGAAAGCACAACTAATTTCAATGACTTACTTCTCGGACTCATTGTGCTCTGAAGAAGAATGAAGAAAAGAGTTAAACCAAAGTGCCAGCAGTATGGCGAATTAAATTCAATCAAAAAATCATCACCAATTCACTGATATTTTTGTAATAAGTGGAAGAACAATTAAAATTTTGTTTTAATTCCATAGGTTATTTGCTTACCATTATTAGGTGTAAGGTGTTCCTCGGCGTCAGACATTGGTAACCGTGTTGGACTGGAATTTGCAAAGTGAACCTGTAATTTCAAAAAATATATGTATTGAAATCAAATTTTGAATTGTACTAGAAGATTAAAAAATGTATTCAAGATTGTTCGATCAATTTTTCAGTTTTTTTTTCAAAAAGTGGTTCTCGAAACGTTAAAGAATTGCGTTGCCTTAGAAAATGATGGAAGGTAATGGAACAAGAAATTTTCCCGAGCAGAATACCTTATACATAGTTGACATTATTTTCCGTTTACTTTTGAACAGCTTCGAATATTTAATTGTTAAAGGTTTTGGATGAACTAACAACTTATGTAAGTGTAATCCTACCAAGTTTATGGCATACCTTACCTACCAACTTGATTAGTTCACATTTATTGAATATTTGTGTCCCTCATTCAAATAGAGGTAAAACTATAATGGTGGAAAGGGCATTGAAGCTAATGTAAAAAACCAACGAAAAGTGGCTTTCCGTACCGTCAAAAGGGGAACATACCCATACTGTACTTATCAGCTATCTCTTTTCGGCACTTCTATTTCTGTAATGGCCTTTTAGTCCGGGATCCGAACGTAAGATTACCTATCTCATCACGGCCACGCAAAAATTGGATGCCAACTGATAGCTTTAGTGAAAACATTTACAAAACTACCGGTCGGACAAGCTTTTTCTGGTCGCAATGGTTAGAAAATGCACTATTCAGGTTGCATTTTCCGCTAAATGTACCTATAATATAAGCAACTGCTATAAATGGGGTATCCAATGGTCGGATAGACTTTTTTTGGCTGTTGCCACGAGTCAGACCATTTTTGATGTGTAAACATCTTAGCGCTCGGTATGGGTAAAATTGAAAATCGGCTGTAACGGATATGGGCTCACGGTTCCGTTTGGAACCATTTTGTTTGTTGTAGGCAAGTAGAACTCTGTAAACTCGAATAGGTAAGGTAGTTTTCATTTTATTGGCGAATGGAGTCACGGCACATAGCAGTCAGCGTGTGTAGCCTACTTGTGAGATAGATTTTTTTCCGATTTGACATTCAATGCATTTCCCATAAGAGAAAACCAAAAAATGCTGTTGAAAACTTTAATTTTACTAAATCATTTTATATGAATACTTATCTATATTATAGTTGCGATGCAATAACAAATAATGCTACTTTGTAAATCAAAACGAATATGTATCCAAACTTATGAATAATTTCCTTTATTTTGCAGATGAAAAATGTAAACAAACCTGTATTGTTGTTGTTGCTTTCCAAAATGGATTCATGTCGTCAGCCAAAATGATATCATGTGCGTAGTCAGGGAAGGAGGTTTAGGAGAAGGGTCAATTATTAAGAAAGTTTATATAAATTTATTATTATTAGAAAAAGCTCACTAGGTAAGCTTTGTGAAAATTTTTGTATAAGGATGAATGTAGGTGTGTAATATCTGCATCTATTTAAGCATTGCGTTCGTGTATTTGTACTCTCCTTACAGAAAGAGGACTTAAATCTTTTGGCCCCGTTTGTGAAATAAGTTTTTAAAATGTATTTTATATTTAGAAACTAGTGAAACCTTGGGGCTAGTGACACCCCTAATTGAATATAATATAGAGGATTTTTTTTTTTGATTATATTTTGTATTTGTATATGAAGTTAAAATTTTGTTTTTTTTTTTTGCGTTTAGGCTATTTACCCAGATTCTTTTTTTTTAATAAATTTGATAAAAAGTTTTAAAAATGATAAGATTAACTGAATAGGGATTTCTTATCTTTGGCATTGCTCGATCTTACAACAAAAATGCTACATATTTTCAATTCTAATGCCCAGTTGCACCAAAATTCACTAAAAGCGGTTTTTGCTAAAATGGAATTAAAATTTATCGGACTGATAAATTTATTTGGGTTGCACCAATCTCTTTCACGCATTTTTTAGCTAAAATGCAGTTCGCGAACCACCCCTGGATTTTATCATCTGTTTATTAAACTGAACGAACAAATTTTACCAGTGCAAGTGAGATAGCAATAAAGAAAATGTGAATACACAATAAACAGAAACAAGGTATTCTCATTAGATGCAACCAATGCGCCATCTTGGTGTTTTTTATTATTTATTATTTTCTTTTTTTTCAGAGAAAAAATGGAAACCAACTAACACTAATATTTTTGCGACACAGGAGTAATTTATCTATTTAAGTAGTGAATTATAAATAGGAATTATAATGCCTTCAAATGTTGTTTTCGTTATTTTAATTTGGAATGAACAATATTCCGCCAAATAAAATTGAATTATTGTGTATAAGGTAGTTAGATATGTTCGTTTAAACTTGCTTTTAAAATTTATCTGGAGGAAAATGGAACTTTAGTTTACTGGTTCGTTTATTGGCCTGTTAAATTTAGAAGTGGTTGGTGCAACCGATAAATGTCATTTTAAAATCAAACGAAGCAATAAAAATTTAAAAGAGGTCGGTGCAACTGGCCATAAGTTAAATTTTTTAATTCATAGTTTTAAAACACTCTTCGAAAATAAAAACATTTTTTAATAAAATTTAGCAAGAAAATTTATTCACAAAAAAAAATTAACTATTCCTAGAGCCTCGTTTTAACAACAAATAAGTATATTTTATGAAGAAAAGAGAACAATTCATGTTTTAAATAATCCTGACTACGCCCCTGTGTAGCTTTTTTCTCAATCGAGCAATGTTGTTGTTGCTTCTAGTTGTAGAGGTGTTTTTTTTACATTTTTCATACACAAATTAAAGTGTTTTAACAATCAGTTTTGATATATTTTACGTTTGATTTAAAAACTAATATGTTTTTTCATTCTATTTCACTCATAATATGAATACCCATTCATATAAAAGTTATTAGGAAAACTAATTTTAATAAGACCATGTTTTGCATTTCTCTTATGGGAAATACATTGAACGTCAAATCGAAAAAAAATCTATCTCACAAGTAAGCTACCTGCACTGACTACTAGTAGGTGTGGAAAGCAACTTACCAGGTGTCAATACCCAATGGTTTTGGTATTTTCTAAGTGGAGTGAATTCCTTACACCCCGACTCCACAGTAGATAATTTCTCTCAGAATGTTAAAATTAAATATCTAATGGAGTCACTCCGTTTCATATCTTGATTGGATGTCAAGATGCAATCATATCTTGACAGAGATATTTGGCATACATTTTGCCAGGTGAAGATTTTGTTGCTTTTTTTTCTAGAAATTTAATTTTGTATATCATTATTTTGTATCCATATGCTGCTTTTGATGTTAATATCTGCAATCGCGGGTGGCAATTTTGGTTTGTGATATTAAGTGTTATTTGCAATTTCTTGATTTGAAATGTCATAACATGATTTGCCAAGTGGCGCATTCTTTTCTGTTTCTCTAGTTGGCTGTGGTTAATGTGTCAAAAAGAAGTGTTGTTATGTCATATTTAAAAAAGTTCCTTTGAGTTACTTTTCCTTCAGGAACGACAAAAGCTAAAAATATGGCTGATCTGTGAAACAAATTGGGTGAAAAAAGTTGAAATAAATTTGGAATTAAAATTCAAGAAAAAATTGTGATTTCATTATTCAAAAGAACTTTTATCAGCACTTCGAAAATGCATACATTTTTCAAATTAAATTTCATTTAACTTCATTCTAGCACAAAATTGAATATTTAAGCAAAAATATTTCCATTTTTTTTTATCATTCATTACTTGCACAAATTTGTTTTCTACAAATCGATCAAATCAGATAAAAAAATGTCGCAAAACCTGGAAAAAATTTCCAAACTCACTATCGACGGTAAAATCAATAAAAATAAAAATATATTAGCTTTATATTTTCCCCCAGATCTGATCTGGATTGTATATGCATACATGTATTACAAAAACAACACAAAATCCGACCTTGCTTTTGGATTTCGATTTGCAAATTAATTCTGTTCATACACCCCAATGATACACCCTTTGTACATTTTTGCAAAAATGAGTTTTTTCTCTCACAGGTAGATGGCTTTTTGTGTTGAAGATAGGGAGAAAATAGAGAATAGGGTAGAGAGAAAATACAGAAACAAAAGGATTAACGGGGATCGGATAGGTACCTATATAACACTCTTGTCGCACTGTTTGTTTTATTATGATAATCTAATCCGGATCAGATCTGGGGGATAATAAAATTAAACTATTACACACTACAAAAATGAGATCAATTCCAAACCGAACGATCGAGAAACAAACAAAAGATAAATCAAAATGAAAACCTCGTGATTTCAGCTGCTTTTGACGGATTAACCATTTCAACTCAGTATCAAAGAGATGAGTTGGAAAAATGTACTCAAAGTTACTTTTTGACACTTTAACTTTGAATCAAGGAACAACTTTGTGACGTCATAAAGTTTTCTCGGAAGGTGTTTTTTAATGGGTAAATTCATTATAATTTGTGTCGTGCAACCATTTTGTTTTAGCGCTTGTATTACAGATTCCTAATTTTTGCCATACGTGGTAATGACCCGATCCCTTACCTTCAGGTGAAAACGATTGTTTACACATCTTCTACGCGAGTCCCGGTACTAACACATTTTTTTTTTTAAATGGTATTTTCTTAACACTGCGCTTTACATCAGGGAAAATTGAATAAAATCATATCAAAAAGCTAGGAAAGTGGCCTTAACCACTTATTTTTCATTTTCATCCATGGATGCACAAAGTCCCCAATTTTAGAAAAGTGGTCGGACTCGTGGCAACAGCCAACAAAAGTCTGTCCGACCATTGGTATCGTGTAGAGGACAGTCCTACCTTTAATTTGATACCCCATTTATAGCAGTTGCTTATATTATAGGTACATTTAGCGGAAAATGCAACCTGAAAAGTGCATTTTCTAACCATTACGACCATAAAAAGCTTGTCCGACCAGTAGTTTAGTAAATGTTTGCACTAAAGCTATCAGTTGGCATCCAATTTTTGCGTGGCCGCGATGAGATAGGGAATCTTACGGTCGGCTCCCTGCTTGTTTTCAATTGGCAATCCGGAACACCGATCCGATACGTGAACATTTCTCTTCTTTTCAGAACAAGAACCGTGATTCTGTCCCCAATCGAAAAGGTCATAAATGAAAGTTTTACTTAAGTGAGGTAAGCTCGGGAGTGCACCTCCATTCCGTAAGCAAAGTTGAACGAAACTTAACGAAACGTTCCACTCCGCAACTTTAGCCACCGTGTACTCGCTTGTTTTCTTCCGACCACTGAAGTCCCCCACCACGCATTATAGTTCTAGCTAAAATAAAAATAAATAAATTGGTTGGCGCAACAGCTCAAGGAGAACCAGGGCGTAGTGACTTACAACTCTCAACCATTCCTGTGTGATAGCCCAACGCACTTACCATTATGCCACGAGGAACTACAACTATACTACTACTACGCTAAGTAAACACAAGAACTTTAAAACTCTTTACTAAGAGGCGAAGTGCACGCTCTACAAAGCACTCATACCGCCAGAACTGCTTTACGTCACCGAGTTTTGGACTATAAGCAGATAGTAAGAGATGATA
The DNA here is from genome assembly GCA_963921185.1 of Dasysyrphus tricinctus. Lineage (NCBI taxonomy): Eukaryota > Metazoa > Arthropoda > Insecta > Diptera > Syrphidae > Dasysyrphus > Dasysyrphus tricinctus. The sequence goes on from OY992532.1 coordinate 183,532,130, forward strand.
CTTACTGGGATTTTTCGAAAGAAAAATTCTTCGACGGATATTTGGTCCAGTGTGCTAGGGGGGCAAGAAAGATCTAATCGTGAACTTTATTAGCTGAACAAATATGTGAATGAAGTCTTAAAAGCCAAAATACGTCAACTACATTCGTAGGATACATTGCGCGAATAGACAACAACAGCCCAGCCCCTAAGTTCGAGATGACAAAGACAGCCTCTCGTTTAGAGAACAAACCATCGTGAGCGATAGAAACCTTGGTTTTCATGACTAGAAGCGTGGTCCCCTGGATCGAGGAAGCTGGAAGCCTGCCAGCCTACCCTTCACAGATCAGAGCCCGGTTAAGTAAATAAGTAATACAGAGCTATCAAAAACTGGGAAGTTAACAACATTAACTGATGCGATATCAGGAAAGAAATATTTCACAGTCGAAACCAATTTGCTTTGTTGTACCTATTGCCTTCTCTGACCAACTACATTTTAGATATTTAAAGGTGTAATTATTTATGTTATTTAACACAAAAAAATTGAATTATATAGGTATGTACCAAACAAAACGAAACAAAAGAACCTTTGTATTTATGAAGTATGTGCATACCCAAGAAGGTAGTAGGTATATTCAGCAGTTTCATAGGAGTTCTTTGGAATTCCGATGATATCGCATTCTTTCGCTTAAACTAACTCACAACACCAAAATACAGAAAAAAAATATATAGGTAGTAACGACAATGACAAAAATGAGGAAGTAAAGTTTATTTTGGTAGCGCACAGCACACTGCCCAAATGACTTGGATATTAATCAATCGAATCACAGGTTTTTCTTTAAAAATAAAACAACAATTTCACTAGCCGATGGATTAAGAACTGGCCTACTTGGCTCAGTGGGGTGTGACTAGATGAGCGCTGGTGGTTTTTCGATAATGTAGGTATATACAGTTGTGGGTATTGTAGGAAGAAAATGCAAAAAGTCCAATGGATAAGTAGATAATAAGTGAAACTACACTTACCGTATTGAATGGGTAATTTGAATGCTTTGAAGATAATCCTTCTGTTGTCGGCCTCGACCCGAATATTCAAAAGAACTCAAGAGATTTTCGATGGTTATTGATTCAGTAGCCACTTCAATCTAAAAATCGCAATCACTTGAGCGCAAGATTATAACACAAATACAAATTATTTCATCAACATCTGGTCAGATCGGATAGACTTGGAGTGGCAGGTGATGTTGCGACTTTAAAAGTTCCGTTATCAAAAATGCTATTTTACTGGAGCAAAATTATTCAAATAATTTTTTTAATTTGAAATGTTTTTTGTTGGATACCTACTTTAAATGGGTGGAGGCTGGAGGATGGAGGAATTCGATTGTTGTCGCTTTTCGTTTTCTGACATTTGATTATTTTTCGATGCGCGCAAGTATTGTTTGCCGGGGGTGACACTTTTAAATTTTTGTAGCGTCACTTTTACTAGAATAGTACCTATTTATGGGAAAAGCTTTTTGAACAGCTTTCTGCAAACAGTTAATTGAGAGCTCAACTTTACGAGATAAAATATTTTTTTATTTTTATTTTTTCATATAAGAAAACTGCTTGCTTGATCTTTGATTTTCTAAGTATACATTTTGGGTACTAGTCCAGTAGAGGTTAAAGGTATTTTTATTATACATGAACATTTTTTGATTTAATTTCGTTAAAATTCGCGCGAATTTTTTAATTTCACAATCCTTTTTCTTTGTGTAAATTTGTTTTTCTTGGTGAAGAGTATAAAAACAAAAAAATTACCCATAGAATTAAAAAATACACGCGGATGATTTATTTGGAGCAGACGAAAGTGCCTCATTGTCATGGTGAGTATAAGCTCACACACGAAACAAGATGTTTTTATAACGGATTTACAACGTAAAAAGAAAATAAGCCAAGAAACATAGGCGGAAGTATACGTTAATTCGCAGATTAACTAGTTAAAGTGCGGAAACTTGCTTATTGAAGTAACATTTCACACTTTAACAGGTCGAACCAGTTAATTCGTGAATTAACTAGTTAGTATGCGCATTAACTGGTTTTCGCACTTTAACGGTAACATATGAACTTTGACAGAACTTTGAGCTGAATTCGTTATTTTAAAGTAGTTTACCCGGAGGGAATTGGTAAAAAAAAACGAATTCAGGGCTAAACAGTTTATATTTTAAATACAACAACAACTAACAAAATATACAGGACTTGATATATTTTGAATAAATTAAATTTCATTTACTTTGAAAATTGTTTAAGTCCATTTACTGCTCTAAAAAAACATGACTTTTCTTCATGAATCCTTTTATTTACTGGGCAAATAAATTTCATATATTAAGAAGAACAAAAACACATCACTTTTATTTTAGCTAATTCCCATATTTTTTAATAAGGCAAACGCAAGCCTTTAAATATCTCTAATTAGAAATAAGTGAACTTAGACTACTTTTAAAACAGACGGCTCATATATTTTCGCATGACCAAGGAATGCGAAAGGTAAGAACGCACTCGACGGAACAGCACTTCAGCGGAACTGATTTTCCGTGTACATAGATTCCGTCTCAACTGTGATTCTTTGTGTCCAGTGCTTTTTTTGTTATTTAATGTAAAATGTTCGTATATATTTTTAGTTTGAATTGTGTAAAAGGCTCTTTACTACGATCTACATTCGATATCATGACCCAATTTGCTACTTTTTCCACATGGCCTGGGAAAATGTAGTAAAAATGTCAGTACCGTGGCATGTCCGTTCCTTGTTTTTCCGATTAAATCTACTTTTTTCCAATGAAAAGCTAGAACTATAATGCTCGGAGGGGCACTGAAGTGGTTGGAAGAAAACAAGCAAACACACGGAAAGCATATGACGCGGCTATAATTGCGGAGTGGAAGTTTTCGTCAAGTTTCGTTCAACTTTGGTTACTCCCGAGCGCACCTCACTTAAGTAAAACTGACATTTGGTGAAATAGGAAGGCCAAAAAGACAAAGGGCGCATTCACCGCAAGTTCTGAAAATTCAGATATGAAAATTCAGAAATTTTATTACGTTGAATGCAAAAAAATCTGAATTTTCAGTCGAAAGTCAGCTGTTTTAGTTTTGTCAAAATATTGCATTTACTTTTGATTTTTACGTTGGAGAGAATTAAATTAGAACTTTTATTTTATTTGAAAATTAAAAATTAACGATGAATGAAGTTATCAGTAACTTAAACAAGTAAAAAGTAACTTCACCAGTAAATATACACATAAAATAATTTGTTAAATCTTCCAGCGAAACACATAACACTTACGATAGCTATAAATTTCACTTTTCGCAGTATGTGCCCACTTCCATCAGTCATCAAACAGTAAAGTTCAATTCTCATTTGAATATGTTTCATAGAAGAAGAAGTAATTTTATTTTTATTTTTTATTCTTATGATATTTTTTATTCTAAGATATGTTTGCGCTTTTTTTGGCAGAACGTATCTTCCATCTCCTTCATCTGAATTTTCAGATGAAAATTCTCATCTGAAAATTCAGAATAAAACGTAACCAAACGTAACCAAAAGTCATCTGAATTTTCAGATATTTTTTGACAGTTGACCAATCAGAAGCCAGATATCTGAAACTTTGAATGGCCGCAAAGATGATAGTTACATTATGGATGTGTTCCCCTTTTCTCGGTACGGAAAGCTACTTTTCGTTGGTTTTTGAGATTAGCTTCAGTGCCCTTCCGACTATTATATGTAGTTCTACCTAAATACTTCATTGAATACATAATGCAAAAATTAGGTCAAAATACTTATTGCTGAATAAAATAATCATGAACGAATGTTGTCCGAGGTTTTAGTTTTATTTTCGAATTAAAAAGATTTCCCGCTCAACCGCCATTTTATTTTAGCTTTAAGGCGCGATTCACTTAGAAGTGGCTTATGGTGCTGGTGTGGTTCTAGCCTGCTACGGGCGTGGTGTGGTTGTGGTGAGCTTTGTTCACACAGAAGTGATAGAGGATGGTTATTTGACAGAAAAGCAATAGATACACACACAAACACAGAGGAACACTTCACAAGAAAATGGCTTCTACACAGAAAATAAATGAAATATAAAAAAATCACAATTGCTCTGAATTGTTGGGCTATTTTTGTCCATGTTTGGTGGTGCACACTCCTGTTGCAGTAATTTTGTCCTCCCGCAATTACATAAATCTTCATGTATTTGCATTTCATTGCAGAATTTAATTTTTATAAATTTTATTGAACTCATATTCACATTTAATTTTTTAATGCCTGACAATTTGACATTTGACTAAGAGATTTCATTGTGGCGTTACGTTTCCGTAAGCCACTGGAGTTTTCAATATGGTGTGGCGATGGCATGTGCCACCATACCCTCGCCTCGTCATATGTGTGTGTATTATCTCATAAGAGAACATGTGAATTCCACAACGTGGAATATGTATGCAGCACGCCAGAACCACACCAAAACCTCAAGCCAGTTCTATGTGAATTGGGCCTAACACGAATGTATTGTGGTTTTCTAAAAGATAAACTGGTTATGTATAGTCAACAACAGTCATTTTAATTTTTGTACGTTGTACTTAAAGAGTGATATGTTTTCATAGGATGAAAGTATGTCATAAATTTATTTGTCAGTACCGTGGTAGTATTTTTAAAGCATGTTATAACATGTTTTTGGCTGGTTATCAGAATTTTGTATTCCTTTTAACGGCATAAGTTCAAATTGTCCTGGAAATTATTTTTCTCATCAGCATAGAGAAGTTAGGTCACATTAACTGTCAGTACCGTGGCATTTAAATACTTTTTGAGCTTTAATTAAATATAATTAAATAATTTCTTGCAATAATATATTTGTCTACCAATTTTCTTTGTAAGAACGGTAGCAATAGCTCAAAAGAGCCAAACAAAAATCATTCCGTGCAGTAAAAACTAGTGTCGTTTTCCATTGGACGTCCAGAAGCATTCCGAAGCGTCCGGAATTCTTCTGAAACTATTCCATTGGCACAAAAATAGTCTTCTGACGATTCTGAGAAGAGAATTTCGCTTCTTGATTTGAAGTCAGAATCCACTTCAGAAAAGCACTAATACATTCAAACTCAAACGTCAAAACAAACTGCAGTGTAACTTCATATTTCTTGTTCATCCCATTCGAATTAATTGTGCACTCGAAAACACTGAATTTAATAAAATTATAAACAAATTAAGAAAAACAAAAAGAAAAATTATTATTTGTAAGTAAGGTGTGTATACACTATTGTTTTTGATTTCACTTTTTGTGTGCCAGCAAAAAGTTTCTATTTAATGATTCACTAATACAGAGACGAAATTTCAAAATTGAGTAGAAGTAACAAGCACTGTTCCATTGGATTCAGAATGAGTGTATTCTTGAATGAAACCAATGGAAAACGACAATAACCCAGCACAAGGAAAAGGGTTGCCATTCAGAAGAACAGACTTCAAAAACGAAAAAGAGATAATTTTTTAAAGAAAAAAGGGAAGTAGAAATGTCAAGAGGTGAAAACGTATTAGATAGAAAATCAAGAATCTCAACAAAGATATGGTAAAAAAGAGGGAGAACAAATTAAAAAGAAAGAAAAAAGAAAAAGAGTGTCATTATCGTCTATACTAGTTTTAGTACATTTCACTATATTTTATGCTCTTTACAAGTTGTAGCAAAATGCTTTTACTGATATGATACTCTGACCAGTGATGGTACATGGAAATAAGAAAAGTACCAACAGCATATACAAAAAATCCCTACTTTTTCCCTACACCAACAAAACGCATAAAATAACCCACTAAATGAAAAAAGTTGAGATATCATGACTTTAATCTAGTTTTTAAATAACGCAACTCACAATAGATTTTGTCTAGTTCCTATAAATGACATTTTTATTTTTGAAGTGAAGAGTGACATTTACTTAATTGTTTTCTACTTGCATTTTTTGTATGGCGCCGTATAAATCGTTATATCCTAAAGTATCTACCTTCATACATACCTATAATTTTGCTGAGATAAACAAGAGGTGAGGTAAATAACGTTAAAACCATTTTAAACTTTAAACATTTGACAGTGTTTCCACGGTGACTTTTACTATAAGAAATAGGTGTGGAAAATACTTGTAGGTTACAGCTTTTAAAATATTTTAACCTATGAAACTAAAAATAAAAACATTACTATACTGTTAATAGGACGCGAGAAAATTGAATATTTAAGTTTTCAAAGACTTTTTTTTAAATTCGGACCACACTATGCACCTACTTCTTTTGTAATTAAATTTAGGGTGTGGTAAGATTTTATAAAGAAACATAATTTGGTATATGAACTTCTGCTGGGTGTGAAGTATTAAAAAAATATTAAGTATGTAATATAATTCTGAAAGTACCTAAGCTTTCATAGAATAATCTAATATCTCAAAAATCCGTCCTTTTTTCCCACACAAAACAAAAAATGTTTCCAAAAAGTTTTAATTTTTGAAAATTTTCTAAAAAAAGAATCGCAGTTGGCAGAGATTCACCCATATACTATTCACGCCGAAAACAAGTGTGAATTAATTTGACTTATAGTGCACAAGATATCTGTCAAAAATTTTAAACTCACTTATATTTCTGAGGGCTCAGAGAATATCCCCAGTTTTGCTGTCAAATACTAAGTAAAAAAAATTGGATTCGTCTGCTCACTGATATAACGGGTGATTTTTTAAGAGGTTTAGAACTTTAAAAAAAAAAAAAAACACAAAAAATTCGAAAAAATGAATGAAATATTTATTTGAATCGATAGTTTGAGCCTTGCAATTTAATGTTTAAAGATAATTTCATGCAAATGTTGACCGCGGCTGCGTCTCAGGTAGCCCATCCGCTGAGTCCAATTTTGGCATACTCTTTCACACATATCGGCCGGTATCTCACGAATGAATGCATGCATGTTGGCTTCCAGTGCGTCAATCGAAGCGGGCTTGTCCCTATAGACATTAGCCTTGACATACCCCCACAAAAAATAATCTAATGGTGTCAAATCGCACGATCTAGGCGGCCAATTGACCGGCCCGAAACGTGAAATTAACTGTTCACCAAACTCGCCTCGCAATTGCGCCATTGGTGCGAAATTTGGTCACAATCTTCCGAATAGACTGCTCAGAAGGTCGAGAATGCCGACCATAAAATGGAAGCAGCGCGCGATGAACATTTCGAACCGAGCACGAATTTTGATAGTAAAATTCAATAATTTGCAAGCGTTGTTCATTTGTAAGACGATCCATGGTTAAATTGCAAACCAAACTGAAGCTGTTTGACAGTGACACAAGGTCAGGCGCGGATCCAGGATTTCGTTCAGGGGGGGGCAATTTTCGTCAGTTTCCAAAATCTTGATGAGATACAGGAAATTTGAGTACACTTCATACCGCTCTACACCCTTGGTCACACAAAGCAATGTGGGTTGATGAGTTTGAAATTTGAAGCAAGCAATTAACTCTTTCATAACTGCCACAGTGTCTCGAACAGCGGGTACTTTGAACTTTGTGAAATTAAGTTTTCCAATTAGTAGCTATAGCATGGTGTCTTTTCAGCGCTTTTGAGTTCTCTCTGGATCTGCGTTACTCCACAATTATGCTCGGAAAACATAATGGTACAATGGTATGTTCCTTTTCAGACACAAGACGTTCGAGTTCGAGTGAAATTTCCATCCTCTTCTTTTAGCTGGGACAAGCTTGCCAGTAAAAGGTCGTTTTCGAGAAGGTCATCAGCATCAAAAATTAGGTTTGCAGAATATTCTCAAACGCAAACTGCAAATACAAGTTATACTGCATAAGCATTGTGTTCGATAATGCAGTTTGTCACATGTTCGAAAATATCATGTGTGGGTGCAATTCTGCAGTTAAAAAAATCGAGTTGGCAACAAAAATATTGAGAAGCTGGAGAACGTGTTCATAAACGTCAAAAAATGCGTTTGCATGAAAATTGAAAGACGTTGATAAAAAAGATTTTGTGCAAATAAAATCATTGCATTAACTTAACAATAGCTGTCTTAAGCTAAACTAAAATTAAAGATTAAAACCGAGATGAACCGTACCGTTTGCTCATCATTCGTTCATCGGTACAAAACCAAACTTTTCGACATTGAAATAAAACAATGATTATAGTGGAAAATAAAAAGAAAAAGCACTTTTTATTAAACCTCATCTACATCTGCACACATGCGCACATGTGCATACTCTTAAGGTGCGTATACATTTCAGAGTAAAAAGAAGGCGAGCAGCTTTGAAGAAGTTGTCGAGAGTAAAACTCGAATGTGAACAGACACAGTTATGAAATAAGCTCACAAGAGAGAAAGACAGATATCAATGGAATCGCACATTTAAGAACTCTACAATCTTTTTAGTATGAATTTTTTTGGTATTTCTCAATAGCTTTTATACACAAATGAAGTTTATTATTTTAACTTTTATTCTCTTTATCCTGTAGATCGGAGCATTTTAAGCAAAGTTAGAAATTTTTGAAGCTAATTAAATCGACGTATTTTAAAGATTTAATTTGTTCTTAAATTAAAATCAAGTTTAAGGTTATATTTAGATAAATGCCCCTGCCGCCTCCCCGTTACATTTAGCTACTAAAACCCTATACAAAAATTGTAGAGTAGGGTTAGAGATGGAGCAATAACGTTTTAAAACATTATTTTCAAATTGTGAAATTTTTCATTCACAACATTTTGAAAACTGAATATCAAATCGATTTGGGATTCACCCTGCTCCCTAGTACGAAATAAATTGACTTTTCTCATAAAATGCTTTACAGTAATGTACCCGGACATTTATCTTTTTATTAAAGACCTTAACTTTGAAGATCGGCCATCTAAAACCGAAGTTATAAGCTATCCCACTCGGTCGATTTAAAGGCTATTTGTGCATAGCGGAACTTTTCTTAAGTGAACTTGGTCAGCAGGGCTACCTTCATGACTCTAAAGAGCCACTTTGGCTCTTTTTTTCATGTATGGCTCTTTGGCTCCACCTTTCTAAAATCATCCAAAATTGGCTCTTTTTGAGATTTTCGTGGCTCTTTTCACTCTTTTTCAGAATTAAGGCCTAGTTACATTCATTTCACTTTTGTAAAACACATTTTAGTGACACCTTCCTGCGAAAAAGCATATGAGATTTGAGTTGAGCTAAATGCATTTAAACATGGAAAAAGCTAGAGCTAGAACTTTTATGCTCGGAGGGGCACTTAAGAGGTCGGAAGAAAACAAGCCTATACATGGAAGGCATAAATGACGCCACTATAATTGCGGAGTGGAGTGTTTCGTCAATTTTCGTTCAACTTTCCTTACGGAAGTGCGCTCCCGAGCGCAGTTCGATTATGTAGGTTAAATGACATTTAGTGAAATAGGAATGTCAAAAGAGATAGATGATAAGTACGTACATCAGTGATGAGACTTCTACCACTTAAGTGGTATTTCTACCACCTTTTTTTGTTTTTAAAATCCTAACACCTCCAACTCAAAATCGACCACCTTTTACCATTTATGATAAAATTAAAGTATTAAAATATTTAGATTCGAAAAAAGTCATTCCTGGAACACTGCCAACAGTCATTGGACTTACAAAATATTTTCCGCCAAGCGGTACAACCATTGAAACGCTCAAAGTTGAGTGGAGAAAACTCTTCGGCGAATTTAAAATAATAGAAAGTTTCAAAACTGATGACATTGTACCGCAGTGGATTTTTATTAAAAATATAAAAAAACGGTATGGGAGATTCAATGTTTGAAAACCTGTCATCATACATGTTAAACTTTGTTGTTTACCACACAGTAGCGCAGCAGCTGAACGTAAATTTTCACATCTCAAAAATATAAAAAATGATAAACGAAATAAATTAAACACAACAACATTTTAGCAGCGAAAGAACTTTTGGGAAACGGGGAACATTTTGATCCCCCAGAGTTTTTGTTAAATATGTTTCTAAATACAAATTCAAAGACGGATGCTTCAAAAAATAATAATTTTATCGATTGTGAACTACATGTGATTTATAATTTTTAATTTTTTTTTTTTTTTTTTTTGATTTAATTCTTATAAATAAATGGTAAACCATTAAAACATTTTTTTTTCTACAACCTTTCTACTACCTTTTTTTTGTGGCTATCTACCACCACTTTAGTTTTCCCAAGTCCCATCACTGACGTACATTATGTGTGTGTTCGCCGTTCAGCAACTATTATCGATGTGAGTGACATCTATGAATTTGTTTGCTTACTATTTGTTTAGATGTAGTTGTGTTTCACTTTTCTGGAAAAGTAAAAGTTAGGAAGGCTCTTGCTTTTACTTTTGTAAAACTTGATATAAAAGATAGGATTGAGCAGTTTATTGGAAAAAGACAAAACACTTTTTTACTTTGATGTACAAAAGAGAATTGAATGTAGTTAGGCCTTAATATTTCTATCTACTTAAATTTCCTTTTTCAAAATTTTCGAATTTCCCTCTAATTAAAAAAATCTTGGAAATTCATCCTCTGAGTAAAAAATTCTTTGAAATCTAAACGCGTTCATTTTCATTAAAAAATTAATTTCTTTCATTAAAAAATCGATGTCTATTTTTGAAACACAAACAAATTGAGAATATTAACTACGAAAACGAATTGCTCATTAAAAATTTTGAAGATATTTATATAGCCCACGCAGCTGAAGCTTGTTTGAAAAATGAAAATGTTTCCCATGATGATTTTGTTGCTATAAGAAAATGTTTTACTATACTAAGACAACCTGCGATGAAATCACGTTAAGAATTGATTTCAAATATAAAAGATTGTTTGTGCTAAGATTTTTAGATCCACTCATTCAAGGTATATAGAATAAATGGTATGCTATTCCGAGTTGATTTTCTTTTTCGTTCTGCGCATCTACGTCACTTGTGGACAAAAACGTGTAGAAAAGACACCAACTTGGCGCTGCCAAGAAAAAAATTTTATAAACGTAAAACGAAATAACCTTTTTTTGATTACATTCTATTAAATTCACATTTTATGCTTCGTTTGTTCCTGCCCAGGGGGGGGGCAATTGCACCCATTGCCCCCCCCCCCTGTATCCGCGCCTGCACAAGGTACTAAACACACGTCAGCTGTCAAAACCAGTGTTGCCAAAACCAAACCAGCTAAAAAATCACCCTTTATAAACTGAACAACTATTGCGGAATCACAAAAATCGGTGTATACGCGGTTTTCTGTGTATACAGAAAAAACTTACTCTTGCGGAATTGGGCCCCTGAGCTTCAAAGTATTTTTTTTGTATGAAATTGTATGAGCTACATATATGACCCTGATTAGATTTTCTGTGTTCCTTGCCGAGTTACAAACAGTTTCAGACCACCAGATTTAGTGCGAATTCGTTCCACAAGTGAAAAATTGTACTGGTTCGCACTAAATCCGTTCAAAACAGTTTGGGACTAACTAATAATAAGTGATAATAATTAAAAATATTTTTAAATCACTTCTTGTTCAAATTCATACCTATTTAATTATGAAAAACAATTTTTAATATCATTAGCAGCGTTTTATTATCGCTCATATCATAACCCATATGGTTCACCTCAAGAAAATAAAACGATGCGGGTAAGTGCAAAAACAGCGCTGTATATCAGTGTCTTTTTTTCTTATGTTTATTTGTTTTTCATGTAAACACTTGTATCTTTTCCTCTCTATTCCTGACACAGCTGAAAAATCGCTGACATCATTCACAATCGTAAATAGCCCTCTGCCGGTCAAAATGAAAACCTCTACCTGGGATATTGAAATTAGCCTCGATAGAAACCTAGATCCCATGTTGTTTTTGTAATACATGTTAAAAGATAATCTCGACCCAGACCCAGAGATAATAAAACGCAGCTTTTATTTAAAGTTTATAAGCACCCCCGCCTCTACTCATTTGGCAAAGTTCAACCGGAAAAAATCTTAAAATTTTCATACCTGCTTTCGTTACTTCATTCCCCCTAAATTTCTACACCCCTCATCAAATGTGTCAAAAAGAAGAAATACGAAACAACCAAAAAAACGAATCGTGTAATCAGGCTCTTGAAGTGGAAATGAAATATCTTCTTTGTCAATGAATGAATTCAGCCTCGAATGAAACAACAAAAAAATTGGTCGAAGTAAAAGTAGTGCTATATTATATAGCGTTCTTAATTTCGTTCACTTGGTATCGGTGCAAAGTACATGCTATCAACATAGTAGGGATGTTGTGGCCCTAAGAGCTAAGGCCACTAAAAGTAAAAGGGATATATTACAAGAAACGACTTGAAAACATTGAAGTCCTTTAAATTTCTTTAAAAAGAACGAAGTCTTTTGGTTGCAGTTAAAATACTGCAGTCTTTTGACTGGTTTACAATCAAAGGGCACGGTAGTGCCCAGCCAAGTTCGCGGCACTACACCCTTTTTACAGGAACAAACTCAGGCGATTTTCAACCCCCCTCTAACTTCAGTACCATTTAAGTCAGAAACTTCAAATTCGCAGTATTTGCTGAGCTGATCAAACACAGGTGGCTCACCAAATTTCAACTCTTTAGCATTAGTAGTTCCCAAGATATAGGACTTCAAAAATCGCAAAAACCGTAACTGACTGACTGACTGACTGACTCACTGACTCACTGATTCACTGACTCACTGACTCACTGACAGATCATCAAAATTATGAAGCACTTCCAGACATCGTAGAAACTTGAAATTTCGCACAACGGTAGACCTTGTGGTGCATACAAAGGAAAAAATCGAAAATATGCTATTTTCTATCCAGGGGGCGTGGCATCCACCCACTTTGTTAAAAAATCTTATAAATTATATGGAGCACTTCTGATTGTTGTAGAACAATGAAAATTGGTGGGTCTGTAGGGCTTCAAGTACTTAGAAAGAAAAAAATTGAAAAATTGGAATTTTAATTCAGGGGGCGTGGCATCCACCCACATTCTTTAAAATCCTTATAAATTATATGCAGCACTTTTGATTGCTGTAGAACGATGAAAATTGATAAGTCGGTTTGGCTTGAAGTACGTAGAAAGAAAATAATTGAAAAATTAGAATTTTCCATTCAGGGGGCGTGGCATCCACCCACATTATTAAAAATTCTTATAAATTATATGGAGCACTTCTGATTGTTGTAGAACAATGAAAATTGGTAGGTCGGTAGGGCTTCAAGTACTTAGAAAGAAAAAAATTGAAAAATTGGAATTTTCCATTCAGGGGGCGTGGCATACACCCATATTCTTGAATTTGTTTATAAATTATATGGAGCACTTCTGATTGTTGTAGAACGAGACAAATTGGTAGGTCGGTAGGGCTTAAAGTATATAGAATGAACAAAATTGAAAAATTGGAATTTTCCATTCAGGGGGCGTGGCATCCACCCACATTCTTAAAAATCCTTATAAATTATACGGAGCACTTCCGATTGTTGTAGAACGATGAAAATTGGTAAGTCGGTTGGGCTTGAAGTACGTAGAAAGAAAAAAATTGAAAAATTGGAATTTTCCCTTCAGGGGGCGTGGCATCCACCCACATTATTAAAAACTCTTATAAATTATATGGAGCACTTCTGATTGTTGTAGAACAATGAAAATTGGTAGGTCGGTAGGGCTTGAAGTACTTAGAAAGAAAAAAAAATTGAAAAATTGGAATTTTGCATTCGGGGGGCGTGCCATCCACCCACTTTATCAGAAATGCTATTATTTATTATATGCAGCGCTTTCGGTTGTCGTAGAATTATGCAACTTTGTAAGGCCCTAAGGCTTGATTTTCACCTGGTAAAGTTAATCTTTGCAAAAAGGAGTGAAATCACAACAAAAACATAAATGTTAAAAAAAGAGCCAAGTTCTTATATGTACAAGAAACCTGTACGTAAAAAGTCAGCCAAAAAAAGAAATGAGATCTTAAATATATGCCAAGTTTTAAGTTCATAAAGCTCAATATCAAATATCTTAAGTAGAGAAATATCAAAGCAATTCCAAATCCTGACAGAAATTTGGTATTTAATGATTACTGATTAAAATTTGGTGGATTTACTTGGCAAGTTTTCTCTTAATTACTTACTTAATCACAATTTTAAAATGTATGAAAACTTGACCAGTGAACACACCAAATTTTAATCAGTAATCAAATGGACAAATTTGTTTTTTGTTCACTTTTAACCAACAAAATGTATGATGTTGTTCAAAAAATTTTACACGACGAATAAACCACACAAATACGATTTAAATTCAATTAAATACGATATTCGGAACAGTGATACAAAATGAAAAGACGCATGCGATGTTGTGTTTCTCAATATTAAAACCAGTGAAGTCAAATCAACGACACCTGGAATAACAGCATAATGACTGAAGTTGAATACGAGTTGTAGAATATGAGTGACTGAATTTAAATCACTGATTCACTGTGTATGCATTGATTCACTGTGTATGCACTGATTCACTGTGTACACTCACGGTACCCAGTGGATCATATGGAATACTAATTTCGAATAATTTGTTCACTATCTCGAAATTAATAAAGCTTTGAAATTTTGTGCTTAAATTAAAGATAAAATATTGAAGAGGCTGTGGAAAAAATTCATGGTTACCTACAATTAAATGTGAGCTCAACGCCACAAGAAGTAAAAATGATTTACTGTTGACACTTTACCCTACAATCAGTCAAATTTATTCACACAGGTTTTGGGCGTGAGTAGAATGTAAACACGGAAAATCATTCACGCTTGCGGAGTTGAACCCCTAAGGTCCTTTGAAAATCGCTGCGATCATTACGACCGTCTTAACGTGTATTAGTATAACATTTTTAAGTCTGCTACTACACGACGATTAAATGAGTTCTGTAGCGTGATGGTAAGTCGGTAGAGCAGAATGTAGGGTTTTCTCCAAATAAATCCATATATCGGAGGATTTTTAAAAACAATAATTTATTAACAAAACGAATAAAAACTAACTAGGTGCAAATTTTAACTTCTTCTTGGTTATTATATTACTGTCATGACTTTTCCTTTGCTATTATGCGGGCGTGTCCACTGTAATTGCTGAAGAAAAAGAACACAACAAAGAATTTTCCAGAAAAATGCAAGCAATGAAAAGCGGTATGTGATATCTCTGAATCATTACTTACCAGTTCCCTGGTAAAGTTAAAAGTGATATAAATTCTTAATTTGGTTTTCCTTTTATAGTGGGAAAAATAAGCTATTATTTAAAATTAGTAGGCTTTGAAACTTAAAAGAAATATTTTAGGAATACAAAATAATGCAATGAAGATGCGATTATTTACAAACGTATAGTCAGAGGCCATTTTGAGGTTAAGCTTTCATACAGATAAATAACTATAAAAGGCAAAGTATAGCCAAAGGCAGATATAACAACAGTAAAAATGTGTTATTACAGTGCGATACTTTTTCGCGTTCGCACTTATTTTATTTCGAAGAAAGTTATAACTCAAAAGTCATCGTGAAATAGCAGGCTAAGCAGGAAATTAAACTTCGTAGAGATATTCAAAGAATTTCAGATTGAAAGATGCCCATTCACAATAGAACCTTTCAATTTTCCATTGAAAATCGATAAACCTTGCAACCGTTTTAACGTGAATGCTCCGCTTAAGGGTATCAGCTTTGCTTTTCCAGAATTTAAAATAAGTGAATCCTCCAATCCTCCTCCAATGGAAAACGATACATATTTTTCATAAACAAACATTTTTTGAAGGCAAATCAAACAAGTGAGTTCTTTCAAAGCTTACATTTTTCACTTTTGTTTGGATTCTCTTTCGTGTCTGCAAAGAACAATAGTGACGTCACTGAACTAAATTTTTTTTGATATGTATATTTTACTACTAGGTACTACACACATACAAAAACAGCTGTAATAAAACAAATTAAATTATTGCACTGAAGTTAAAGTGAACTAGAATAAGAGAAAGTGAAAGATAAAAGATACAATAAAAAAAGTACACAATGAAATAAATAAAAGGGCTTAGGGGTGAATGAAATTAATTGCAAATGATTTACTTCACATCAGACTTCCCTTGTTGGGCAACCATAATACCTACTTATGATACAACATGATATCATTTATACTAAAATATATTTTAAATTTTATTATTTGAATTACCACATTTTACTGTCAAAACTAAACGATTATACATAGGAAGGGTAAGGTAGGCAGGTAGGTACTTGAGATGAGAAAGATACTCCATGGATACGTATCATCATAAGAATTGAAACAAATTAAAAGGTAACACTCTAGCTTGTATTGTAGGTTTGGTACCTATATCTTTTATCTATTTATATGAATGATAGATATTCATTGATATTTGCTATGTGGGTAGGTATTTATGTATATTGTGTTCAGATTCAGATGTATTCACATTTTATTATATTCACACACGTACCCTTGGCATATTCTGGAAGTTTAAATTCACTGTGTATTGTATACAAAATTGTTTATTTGATTTTTTAATAAAAATTATTCGAGCCAAACAACACCCCGGAAGCAACACTGTACTGTAGGAGGAGAACTTGCGATTGATTCGTTTCTTTCAACTTTAATGTTTCAACAGAACACAAGAAACAGAATTACTTAATTCAGTCACTTTAATTTCTACGTTGCGTATCCGTATATAAGCGACGAGCAGCATTCGGTTGTGTGCTGGTGGATTTTTCACGATTCACATTGTGAAAGGAACGGTCAGATAGATAGATACTTACTGAACTAAACTGTTTAGCTGCGAGATGCATGTAACTTCTCAAATGCGAAGACGGGTGTCGCGTCGATTGTCGATGTTGAACCAAACAATATTTGAGTTACCTACGCGCAAATCAAAGAAAATGAAACAAAAACAAAAATAAGCTAAGCAGTGGCAGAGTACAGGGTTACCTACAAGATTTTTTAGAAAACAATCTTATGACGTTTTCGATTGAATCTGCTTTCGTTTTCATTTCTAGGTACCTAGTTTTGAAAATTTGGAGTAGGTAGGTAGTAGGAGTGGAAAGAGAGTAGTACAGACATTCAATTGAAAACAGCGAAAAAGGCTACAAAAATTATTACATCCTTGTAATTTGGCACTGGACCATTGGCACCTCGTTTATGGGAAATTAGCAAAAAATGTATACCATCTGAAAGATCTCTAGATCTTTATAAAGGTCAACTAGTTTCAGTAATTGGTCAGCTATAGATTTTTTTTAGTTTAATTTTAATAATGTTCTAGGTTATAGCGATTTTGGTATCTCATTTCTGTGATATACATATTCATGTACCACCTGAAAGGCCCTTAGATCTATATAAAAGGTCAGCTGGTTTTGGTAAAGAATCTATAGCTGACCAATTACTGAGACAAGCTGACCTTTTATGGTATACATTTTTCTGCTAATTTTACATAAATAAGTTGCCAAAAATCAATACAACCCTACATTTTATTCTTTAAACTCGTTGATAGAACCAAAAGGAACTTAAACACAATAATGAGGCATCGAAATTTTAATTCAGTGAATTTTTTTTGATTTGAAATCCTACACTAAATTGTCATTTAAGGACTTACCCAGGTTTAGGCAGAAAGCCGAAGATATTGTTAATATAATTTTTGTTGCCAAACGAAAAAGTAGTTTCAATATTTTGCACATAATTTTATGCAAAAATATGTACTGTTTCAAGCATTTAAAAATAAAAACACTCACTTTTTAAAATTGAAATCAATATTAGAAGATGGCAGCTCTTAACAGAAAAAAGCTGTTTAACACACATTTAAAGTTCGTATGCATACATACGTGTGTGCAACACATATGTTTGTACGTATGTATGTAATATATGTCTACATAGGCGCTATATGTGTCTACCATGCAAAACGCCTAGAAATGACCTGGAACTTGAAGTTAAAGATCGACCCTTGAAAATGCAGAGGGGTCGTGCAAGTGTATCAAATGGGTGTACCTGAAGAACGTATTTGTCCAATTTCCCTTGAAGTTGAACCACTGTACCTATAGTAGGTTTCAAAATATTTCAGTATTTTTTCATTAAAAAAATAATACTTGGTTTTTGTAAAGCTTACTGACGGTGTCCGGTGGCGTATGTGGAATATTTTTATAATGTTTTTTTTTAATTTGAATAAATTAATAAATGACGAACAACAACGGCATAGCACTTAAACATCTGTTATTCTGGAATTCTTATTAAAAATGTTGTTCATTGTAATCTAATTGAATACATTTTTGCTTCAAATGTGTTTTTTAAAATTTATTTTCTAAGAGAAAATAAAATTCATAAAAATATCTCAGTACAACTGGCAAGAATCTCGGACGAATCCGGTAAAAATCAAAGCTAACTGTTAAAAATCGCGGACGAGTCCGGAAAAAATCTTGGACAGTTCCGGTTAGTTCAGCTTTTGATTCTCTTCTCTTACAAGACCCATTACCATGAGTGTCAAGTAAGCAAAGCAACTAGGTATAGGTGGATAATTTGCAGTTAATTAGTTGTGACAATTTAGGATTTGTCGTTCAATGTTTTCTGTGTTTTTTTGGGTGTCGAAAATCAGTAAAAACTTCCTATACCTGATGGTTTATGGCTTAATAATTTGCCGTTAAATAGTTGTGACATATACAATTTGATCGTGCAATGTTTCAGGTAGTTCTTTGCCAACTTGATGTCAAGCTACCAAAGAACCCAAAAAACATAGAATACATTTCACGACAAACTCAAAATTGTCACAACTAATTGATGACTAATTAGTGGCAAACTATTAAGTCATAAACAGTTCGGTATTAGCAGTTTGAATCCCTTTTTAAGGTGGTGCTTTGCTAACTTGATATGAAGCTAACGAAGAATAAAAAAACATAGAAAACATTGCACAATTGAATTCAATTTTTATACAGTTAATTAATGACTAATTAACGGCAAATTGTTAAGCCATAAAACATTAAGTATAAGAAGTTTTTCACGCTTTTCTAGTAGTGTCAATTAAGCAAAGTACCCAAAAAAACATAGAAAACATTGAACGACAAATTCTTAATTGTCACAACTAATTAACGACTAGTTAATGGCAAACTATCCACCTACCCATTTTTCGATTCGTCAAAGTTGCTTTGCTAACTTGACACTAACAGAAAACAAATAACCCAAAAACACATAGAAAACATCGCATGACAAAATTGATTTTTTTACAACTAACTAAGCACTAATTAACGGCAAATTATTAAACACTAAAATATTAAATTTTAGAAGTTTTTACCACTTTTCAAAACAAAACAAAATAGAAAACATAGAACGACAAACTCGAAATTGTCACAACTAATTAACGACTAATAAACGACAAATAATGCACCTATCCATTTTTCGATCCGTGAGAGTTGCTTTGCTAACTTGATATCAAGTTAGCAAAGCACCCAAAAAAAACATAGAAAACAGCGCACGATCAAAATGAATTCATCACAACTAATTAACGACTAATTAACGATAAACTATCTAATTGACCATTTTCTCATTCGTCAAAGTTGCTTTGGTAACTTGAAACTCATCCCATTACCGCTGGCTGATGGGGGGAAGTCCTTATTGGACTGGGTAAGCTGTGGTATTGTAGACGCTGGTTTCGGCACTGATTTTGTAGTTTGTATGGCGGTTTCCTTTAGCCCTTTTCGGCAAAACCATAGGTGAGTATTTTAGCCAAATTGCACATTTGTAAGAAGTAGCCCCTCGTTCTACCGAGTCATCACCTTTTGGTGATAACATATTACTTTAATCCACGTAGACTAGGGAAAGGTGTCCTATTAGTATCGTTGTAAGATGTGAACGGCAGGAGGTTGGTTGGCTTATTATAGTCACCATCTGGGCACTAGGCCTTATTGCTAATAGTGACGTGGAGGCGTTAAGAGGATGATGGTTTTGTATTTCCTTCTCGGATAAACTCACCATCGATGTTTTTGATCGTCATCCAGTTGAACGTATTTTCTAATGAATTCCATGGAATTTATTTTTTATCTTTGGTAATCAGTTATTGGTGGCAGCTTGCGGTGTGTACCTGGGTGCAGGGAATTAACTTCACGGGAACTATCTTCACATGGGAATTTACTTCACCAGTAGTTGGAATTAATTTCACCTTTTTTTTTGTGATGTAATTTCCCCCTCAAGGTGGGAAATAATTTCATCCAAAAATTGTGTATTGTGTGAAGTTATTTCCCACCTATGATATGATAGAAATTACAAAAATGTAAAATTGTGTTTCCTTAAATCCCGATTCTTTAAATGCAAAAGAAATTTGCATACACCCAGCCCCGCACCTACCCCAAATCCTATAATTGGCCCAAGCAGGGGGATTTCAGGGGGGCAGCATGCCCCCCCAAACATACCTCACTGTTTATTCGCCGTAATGCTTGCTGCTAGCATAAATACAGTGCAAGCAGCAAGCATAAATACAGTGCTAGCAGCAAGCATTACGGCGAATAAACAGTGAGATATGTATGGGGGGGCATGCTGCCCCCCTGCAACCCCCTTGCTTGGCCCCATTATAGGATTTGGGGTAGGTGCGAGGCTGGGTGTATACAAAGTTTCTTTTGCATTTAATCTATGGTGCAGGGAATTAACTTCACGGGAACTACCTTCACATGGGAATTAACTTCACCACTAATGGGAATTAATTTCACTTTTTTGAGTGAAATTACTTCCCACTGAAAGTGAGTAATAATTTCACTTTTTTGTGGGAATTAATTTCACTTTAATGTGCGTTCCTTTAAGTCCAGATTCATTAAATGCAAAAGAAACTTTGCATACACCCAGCCTCGCACCTACCCCAAATCCTATAATGGGCCCAAGCAGGGGGGTTGCAGGGGGGCAGCATGCCCGCCCATACATATCACTGTTTATTCGCCGTAATGCTTGCTGCTAGCACTGTATTTATGCTTGCTGCTTGCACTGTATTTATGCTAGCAGCAAGCATTACGGCGAATAAACAGTGAGGTATGTTTGGGGGGCATGCTGCCCCCCTGAAACCCCCCTGCTTGAGCCAATTATAGGATTTGGGGTAGGTGCGGGGCTGGGTGTATGCAAATTTCTTTTGCATTTAAAGAATCGGGATTTAAGGAAACACAATTTTACATTTTTGTAATTTCTATCATATCATAGGTGGGAAATAACTTCACACAATACACAATTTTTGGATGAAATTATTTCCCACCTTGAGGGGGAAATTACATCACAAAAAAAAAGGTGAAATTAATTCCAACTACTGGTGAAGTAAATTCCCATGTGAAGATAGTTCCCGTGAAGTTAATTCCCTGCACCAATATCTATAGAGTTTGGATTTTTGTTCAGTTTTTTTATTTATGACTTTCAATTTTGACAATCTGATGCACAATTTGTTGTTGTGTTTACGCTTTGTTTGAGGTTCACAAACACAGCTCTTTTTTTATAAACTTAAAACTTGGCACATATGTATTTTATATCTCATTGCTTTTTTTGGTTGACTTTTTACGCACAGGTTTCTTATACATATAAGAACTTGGCTCTTTTTTAATATTTATGTCTTTGTTGTGATTTCACTCTTTTCTGCACTAATTTTATTTTTCCAGGTGAATATACGGCAGCCGATATAAATAATAGCGATTCTGAGAAAGTGACTGAATGGAAAATCTCAATTTTTTATTGTTCACTTTGCATGCTCTTCAAATGATACTATTCTACGAATTTTCATCGATCTACAATAATCGGAAGTGCTCCATATAGTTTATAAGAATTTTTGAGAAAGTGGGTGGATGCCACGCCTCCTGAATCGAAAATACAAAATTTTCGATTTTGCCTTTCTAAGTACTTCAAGCCTTACAGATCTACCAATTTTCATCGTTCTATAACAATTGGAAGTGCTCCATATTATTTATGAGAATTTTTTAGAAAGTGGGTGGATGCCACGCCCCCTAAATAAAAATAGCACATTTTCGATTTTTTGCTTTGCCTGCCGTTGAAATTTCAAGTTTCTATACGGTGTCGAGAAGTACTCCATTATTTTGATGATCTGTCATTGAGTTAGTGAGTCAGTGATTCAGTGAGTGAGTCAGTCAGTGAGTCAATCAGTCAGTCAGCCAGTCATTCAGTCAGTCAGTCAGTTTCGGTTTTTGTGAATTTTGAGTACCTACCTATATCTCAGGAATGATTAGTGCTTAAGAGTTAAAATTTGGTGAGCCACCTGTGTTTGATCAGTTAGTATACTGCAAATTAGAAGTTTATCACTTTATTAGCTTTGAAGTGAGATGTGAGAAGGGGTTGAAAATCACCTGAGTTTGTTTCCTGTAGGGTGGAGTGCCATGAACTTGGCTGGACACTACCGTGTCCATTCATGAATTTTAAATTATATATAATGTTTTAGAAAACCACACCTACCGCATGAATGTGGAAATATCCCCCCTCCAATTAAACGCTTCTCTTCTTAGATCATACATTTTACTATTCATTAACTTGGAAATACCTTGAAAAAAATTTTATGATCTAATAATGAAATAAGTATTTTAAATTAGCGCTCCAAAATAACAAACGAAACAACAACAAGGAATGGGAAATTGTTGGATTGCATAATTTATTTTCCGTCAACGATTATACATATATTATTCCAAAATGGGCCTTCTTTTGTTGTCCCAAAAATAAATTTTTTTGTGAAGTTGACTGACGGTATGGGGTGGCGTATGCGTAACATTTATACTTGTGCTATATGTATCATACTCGTATTTTTGATAATACTTAAAGCTCGGCAATTCCGATCCTAGGCCAATCAAAGCTGTTTCAAAACCTAGGTCAGTATTTATTTCTCACCTTGAACCAGATATTGTTGCGGATGATATTGTTTCCTACTTATTAGTTAATAATTGTACCCCTACAAATAATTCTATTAAGTGCACAAAAATTAGCAAAGTAAATAGTTTTGTTTCTTCTTCCAAAATAGTAACACACTCTTCTAACTTTGATTCTATTTGCAATATGAGTAATTGGCCTCCAGGAGCTCTTATTAAAGAATTTTCTGTAAAGAAAAATAGACCTACACGGAGTTTACTTAAAGATGATTCAAAAAACTTAACAGGATTGCCCTCTTCTACCAAAATGTAAGAGGGCTTCGCAGCAAAACTGCTGATATTTTCATGAACTCCCAAGCTTTTTCACATGACAACTTTGTTTTGACTGAAACTTGGCTGAATTCAAGTTTTCTGGATACGGAACTTTTCAATGAAGAGTATTTAGTATATAGAAAAGATCGTCATGTTGATAAGCCAAAAGAAGTGGGAGGTGTTGTCTATATCTTTCCCTTTTAATATCTCTATTGAATTAATCTGTATAAAATTTACTATACAGACAAAACAGTTTTTTATTTTAAAAGCATATATTCCTCCGAAAAGTTTGGACACAGTTTATTTGGAACTTTCTAAAGCCTTAGATTTTGTTATTGACTTGTCTTGCTCCAACAGCAACATATTACTTCTTGGTGATTTTAATTTACCTCATATAGAGTGGGTTCCCTCTGATGACGAACCCTATCAAGAAGCTTCTTTAACTTCTTCTCAAAATGAGTTACTGCTTCTTGATAGAATAATTTCCACTGACTTACAGCAAATAAGCTAAAAATCGAATTCTCGATTTGGTATTTTCTTCAGACGCTAATAGTACTCTGGTTCTAGAATCTAGATCCGGAATAACTATTATAGATAACTATCATCCTCCATTGGATATTTTTTTTGACCTGAGCAATCACCTTACTGAAAACAGTAACCCTTATGATTTCTCATATACTTTTGACTACAGAAAGACAAACTTTCAATTGCTCTCAGATGAAATAGTTAGGTCTGGTATTGAGAATATATCAGTATCTGGCGATATTGACGAAGCAGTTTTTAGTTTTTATTCCATCCTTAATAACTGCATTAATAATACTATCCCTTTAAAATTATCTAAAAATAGAAACTTTTGCCACCCATGGTATACGAAAGAGCTTAGAACACTCCGAAATAAAAGAAACAAAGCATGGAAAGTGTACTTAAAAACCCTTTCACCAATCGACCACAATTTCTACATTACCCTTTTCGAAGAGTTTAAAACCCTTTCAAAAAATCTATACACTAACCATGTAAACGAAATGGGTAGTTCTCTAAAAGGTGACCCAAAGGCATTTTGGAGGTTTGTTAATGCGAAAAAAACTCAGATGGTTATCCAGCAAACTTCATGTTTGAAAATTGTTCGTTGCAGGAAACCATTGATATTTGCAATGCTTATGCGAAAAATTTTCGTAATTCTTTTGTTGACAAGCCCTTAGATGTCAACGAAAATTATTTTAAGAATTTACATACTTATGCCCAAACAAGTTGCAACAATATCCCAGTGCCACCGAGTACTGTTTTAGACCTTCTCTCATCATTAAATGATGATTATTCATCTGGTCCAGATGGAATTCCGCCTATACTATTGAAAAAGTGTAAATTTATACTAGTTCAACCCCTTCAATTTTTGTTCGAGTTTTCCTTGAGGACAGGAGTATTTCCCAAATTATGGAAGAAATCGTTTCTTACACCAATCTTTAAAAAAGGTGACAAAACTGATATAATGAACTATAGGCCCATAGCAAAGCTCTCTTGTATTCCAAAACTTTTTGAGCAAGTTGTATGTGAGAGCCTAGCATTTCATACTAATGGCCGATTTCACGAAAGGCTTTTAATTATTTAAAAAGCCTTTTAGCCTTTAAATGATGATTTTTGGTTTCACCAAATGCTTTTATATTTAAGAAGATTTTAAAAGCCCTTGTAAACTTAAAGCTCGTTTTTGTCTCATTAAATTTTAAAAGCCTTTTTTGCTAAGCCGATCCAGTCAACAACAGCTGATATTTTGCTGTCAGAATAATTGTCCCTCATCCATAATGCTTTTTCACTTTTTCTCATAGACTTCGCATGTGCGAGGGAAACAACCTCTTTTTTTGAATCCAGGGATGTGAGCAAACTAAGTCAAATTAAAATATCCCTAAAATATCCCTATTCTACAATGGTGAAACTGAAAAATTTTAAATGTCTGATAAAATTTAGAAGGAGTTTAGATAAAAGCAATTTTAGTGTTTGTTTACGAAATTGGCCATAAGAGTAGGTAACAAATCTCCTTACTTTCTTGCATAAATGTTCTAATGCATTGGAAAACGGGAATGAATGAAGTCGATTGCATATACACTGACTTTTCGAAAGCATTCGATCAACTTAGTCATGAAATTATTGTATTTAAACTTAAAGCCTATGGCTTTCCATTTTTTGTTACATCATGGATAAAATCCTACCTGACCTGTGTGTTCACTTCAGTTCTGATCTAGATTTCATAGTACATATTAATTACATTGTTAATAAGGCGAGATCCATGCTTGGATTTATAAAACGCTGGGCAAAGGAATTTAACGACCCGTATGTAACTCTTTCTTTATACAATTGTTATGTAAGGCCCCATCTCGAGTACGCCTCCCAAGTATGGACTCCCTTTTACGAAATTCATAAAAGCCGTATGAATGAATCAATACAACATAACTGCATTCGTTTTGCCTTGAAAGGTCTTCCTTGGACTGATCCGTATAACCTGCCACCTTATGAACATAGAATCATGCTTCTGCAACTTCAAACTTTATATCAAAGGCGTGATTTAATATTTTTTCACCAACTTATCAGTGGCGAAATTGATGCTCCTGACCTATTAGCCTGTATTGGTATTAACTTCCGCGGGGGATCCCACCACCTACGAAGATTTGAACCTTTTCACGTTCCTTTTCATAGAACCAATTATGGTATTCACGAGCCTCTTAATAGTATGTGCAAACTTTTTAATTTGAACGCTGCCTCTGTTGATTTTAACATAAGTAAAGTAGGATTAAAAACATTGTTGCGAACCAGTGCTCCACTCTCATGAATTTGTATGTCTTGATTATCCTCGTATATAACTTTATTAAAATGTGTCTAATTGTATATATTGTTTAATTTTGTTTATTTTTATTTATTTATGTGCTTGTGTTAGCTCTGCTTAATTTACTAACCACTAACACATGCACTCATGATGAGCCTCTGATTGTAGAATGCAGCTTGCTTTAAGCTCATTACAACACAGAAATCTGAAGTGTAAAAAAAAATTTTTTTCTTCAAAAGCTATATTTACATCAGTTTCTATTCCGGGCAAGTTGTAATTTTTTTTAATGTGGTAATGCTTGCGCTTTACATGGGTATTAAAAATACCAAGTACCTTATCCAATACCTTATTCATTCTGAGATACAAGAATAAAATGTTCATATACTTCTTTAAAAATAATTAACTCAATGTTATTTTCCAAGAATGGGTTTGGCAAATTTTGGGTATAAATACTTGCATTATTGAGATTTTAAATTGAAAGATTGACTTTTATCACAATTTTTCCGAAGTTAGCTATTTTCTTGTACTCTATGGTGTCCTTTCCCTTCAACAACATTCATAATTCCATATCCAAAACATGCATTAGAGAAAAACTTAAACCTTTATACATTTTTCCTAAGATATTTTATGTAACCTTTAGTTATGGATAGAAACGTCTTTATATTAATTTTAAAATTTAAAATATTTTGTTTTTTAAATTGTTTACAAAAATCAACAATTTATCTCTAAAAATACACCAAATGGTTTTAAAGATCAAAAAAGGTCAAAGTAATCTTTTCCTTCTAGGCGCCTAGCCCCAACCAATCCAAATTGATTACAAAGACACCATATATCCTTCTTTCTAATTAAATTTTAATCAGAGCACACCTTTTCCTTGCCCTTTTCATTTCAAGGTATCCAAACACCTGCTCAAATCAGATAAAAAATGACCCACATCCACTCTCTTAGATAAAAAAAATCAATGCGGAAACCGGAACGTGATTAATAAGTAAAATATTCCTTGGTCTCTGACAATGAATATGAAGTATTATTTGATCAAATCAGAAAATAAATCGTAATCAAAATTACGCTACGAGCTCCGAAAAGCTCAACCACATTCTTTTTTTCATTAATACTTTGATATAAATTTCCATTTAAAGATAATTGATTCCATGATAGTTAATTTTTCGAGATTCATGATTTTGTGTTTTGGGGTTTTTTTTATCAGAGGAACATACCTTTTTCATTGAGGTGGATTGGTCGAAATTCTCTTCATTGTTGTTATTTATATTTTTGTTTGCTTGTTTTGTTGAAGATTTGCGCTGGGCGGGTTGAAATGAAAATGTGTAGTTGTCATTGCCACCCCAACAAGCAAGTCTATTATCCGCATCAATGTATTCCGAAATATTTTTAGGATTGAGGAACTTCATCACTTCAACAGCTTTCGGTGGCATCAGTGATTTGATAATTTTAAACGCAGCTGAAAATAGTAATTCGTTAGAAAATTCACATTCATTTTTGTTGAATTACCTTAATCTCACCATTCAACAGCCATGGCAGTTCATAGATAAGAATATAATTTAGAGGAAGAGGATAGAGTTTAAATATTTCGATGATATTTTTAATAAGATCCATATCGACATTGGTAACACTTGTGCCTTGCATATCGAAGAATGCTGACATTGTATCCAAGTCATTCTCTGCCAATACCCTTTCGATCCAGTAAACAACAACTCGCATCAGTTCTTTCATATCTTTACTTCCCTTTACGTGCAGTTTGGCTTTGAAAATAAGCAATGTCTTTCCATCTTTGTCTTTGTTGCGAGGAAACACTACACCTTGATTAAGATAGTCCATGCGAATGTTGCTTTCATTTATTTCGTTTGCTCCGAAATTTTTTCGCCAAATTAAAATATCCCAGAGCAATTGAAGCGACAATTTCATATCCAAGTCATTGTGTTCGAGATATTTTTCCAGGTAAAAATTGTTCGTTTTAACTCGTTCCAAATCTTTTGGATGAAAACTTCCTAGAAAAAAGAAAGACAAAAGTTTTATTTGAAAAACCACTGAGTTAATGGTCCCCAGATTCATAAGTTAATAAAATTTCATTGGATCTTGTAAATACAAAAAAAGCTAAAGCTAAAGCTTGGATTTTTAAGTCTAAGCTATTTTAAAATAGCTAAAGCTAGATTCATGTAGCTTAAGCTTAAGAGTGTTCCCACTAAGGCAAGCTAAAACTTGAATTTTTAAAAATCTCCTTGCGTTGCTTTTCGGTCCCTAAAATAATAGCTTTAGCTTAAGCTTCTTAACCAAAACATGTTAATAAACAAAGTAAAGCTAGAAATATTAATCTTGAGCTAGAATTTTCTAGCTAAAGCTATTTAGCGTAATCTTTTTTTTATTCACATGAAACAAAGCTTAAGCTAGAACTGTATAGCTTTAGCTACAAGTAATAGCTATATCTAGCTAGCTTTAGCTTGCCAAAATAGCTTTAACTATTCACAAGGCCCATTATTTCAAATAAGGACATAACTTCATTGTTGCTTCCTTCAATGCTAAACACACCCAATTGGGATCAAGGCTCATAACTACAAAAGGTAAATGGCTATACCAAGCAGGCCGTAAATACAACTGCGAATTTTATTCTTCTGGTTCGCCAACATACTGGCCATCTGATACTGAAAAAATGCCAGACCTTATAGGCTTTTTCGTAGTTAAAAATATTAAACGTAATCATATAAGTGTCGAAGGTAATAACGACTTATCGTCAGATCATACTCCAGTAATTTTTGTCACTGAGTGGAGCGGAAATAATAGAAAAAAGTAATTCTAAGCTCGGGAATTAGAGAACAAACTGGAAGAAATTAAGAGATAAACTTAAAAGTTTTATAAACCTGAGATCTCCTATGTAAGCAGTTGAGTAAATTGATCATGAAGTAGATCAATTTATTGTTTATGTGCAACAGGCTGCAGAAGAAAGTACTTCAACTGCTTCGAACTCAAGAGAAAAAGAATTAAAATATCCTGTCGAAATAAAGTAGCTGATATTGGAAAAAAGAAGAGCTCGAAGAAAATGGTGAGATTTCTAGGTGATAAGGCAGTTTTTAACCGTCTAAACAACGAACTAAAGAAAAGAATCTGTGAGTTTGAAAATGATTCACTTAGTAGATTCCTGAATAGTCTGATGGCGGATGCTTCTACCGAATACTCCTTATGGAAAACAGCTTAGTGTCTAGAAAGACCACAGACACGAAACCCGCCAATAAAATCGCAAGATGGTAAATGGATCGGAAACCCGAAACAAAAGGCTGATCTCTTCGCTGAACATCTCACGACTGTTTTTAAGACTTTCCCAGCAAATTAAGCAACAGATCCCTTACAGCTTGTTGATAGAAACGACGCAATGTGAAATTCCATTTTCCACGCTCAAAGAAGTAAAAAGCATGTGTCAACATAAGTTGTCTAGCAAAAAATCACCAGGGTACGATGACGATCTAATAACTGCTCAGGTTTTGAAAGAAATGCCTTTAATAGCCTTTAAGAAACTCCAATTAATAATCAACGCATGTCTTAAACTAAGATATGTGCCACATCATTGGAAAATTGCAGAAGCCATTGTTATACCAACAAAAGTAACATCCTACAGACCAATATCGCTTATACTAATCATGGCAAAAGTTTTTGAAAAACTGCTACTGAAACAGGCGCGGATCCAGGATTTCGCTCAGGGGGGGGGGCAATTTTCGTAAGTTTCCAAAATCTTGATGAGATCTACAGAAAATTTGAGTAGATACATTTCGTACCGCTCTACAAGCCTGATTACACAAAGCAATGCGAGTTGTTGTGTTTGAAATTTGAATACAATTTACTCTTTCATAACTGCCACAGGATCTCGAACAGCGGGTACATTGAACTTTGTGAAATGAAGTTTTGCAGTTGTCTGCAGTTGAATGGTGTCTTTAAAGCGTCTTTAAGTTCCCTCTGAATTTGCGTAACTCCACAATTATGCTCGGAAACCATAATGGCACAGTGGTATTGTTCCGGATTAATCATATATTTTTTCACTATCTAAATTTGTATTTCATTAATTCTTTTAAATTTGCTTCTCTTTAATCATTTAACTTAAATTCATCTAAACTGTTATACAATTTGAAATTAATTTGAATTACTCTATAAACGAATTACTTCCTCTCTGTACTTTGCAGAAATTTAATTGTCAAATCTTATGTACTGATTTCTATGCACACACCGGTACTTACTCTTATTACATAATAAATTGTTAACGGCAGTAACTAGCTGCATAATTCTGTTGTACTATCTCGTTCACTTGGAAAGAGATCATAGAGAAGGTAACATCTTTTGTTGAGCATTGTGTCGTGCATAGGCAATCAACTTTTTTCTTCAAAGTGTAAATTGGGGTGAAATAAAACTATTAAACATTAGAACTTTTTTTCGCATTTATTATCGAACATTTATTGGTCCTTCAAGTCAGATATTTTGAGTTATTCCTGTGCCTAGAATTTTTAAGCAAAAAGTTCGGTTGGTATTAATTATATTTTACTTGGACTCTAAAATCTCAAAGTCACACTTTAACCTCGTGCAACGTGTCTTTAAATAAAAAAATGAACAAAATTAAAAAAAAGATATCGGTTGCGAAGAGATCCTTGTCTCAGACGGCTACGTTCGCTGAAAATATTTCGGATGATTTTGGCTCAGACTTGATTGAGCTTAGATTGAAAGCTCTTGAAACCACGTGGGATCAACTAAGGACTCTAATAAACGATTTAATAGAATTCATCGATGATCCAAAATTCGATGATTCTGATACCGATCTTTCTGATTATGAAGAAAAATACTTCGTTGCTAGAGCAACTTTGATGAAAACTATTCGCGCGCGTACTCCACCAATGCCATCGGCACAAAGCGATTCGGTTGTCGAAAACCTTGCACGGCAGCAATCTTCGTTTTTAAAGACATTTAAAGATTCGACAAAATTGAAATCGGTTACATTACCAACGTTTCATATTCCTCCTTTTACTGGAGACTACAAGGAATGGCCTTGTTTTAGGGATTTGTTCGTAGGATCCATTGACGAAAGAGATGACATAACGGAATCTCAAAAGTTTCGTTACCTCAAATCGTTACTTCGCGATCGTCCTGCAGATTTGATAAGCAATTCCGGTATCTGACCTCAATTATATAGACGCGTGGGAGCGGTTGAAAAATCGATATGATCGTTCGAATCTCATCGTCAATTCCCATATTCAGGATTACTTGTCGCTTCCTACAATTTCATCCAGTAATGTAGGGCTTTTGAGAAAGGTTTCTGACGGTGCTGATGAGTGCATTAGAGCTTTGAAAGCACTCAAGGCCGAGGGTCGGGATCCATGGTTGGTGTACATTCTGCTGCTTAAGTTAGATCAGGAAACCAAGGAGGCATGGGCAAAAGAGGTAGGGTCTCGTGACAATTGTGAGATAAAGGAACTTTTACATTTCTTGCAACTTCGCTGTGATGCATTGGAGTCCTGTCAATCACTTAATCGTTCGCAAAATTCACGTGTTAAGAATCCAACACCCATTCGAGCACACCTTGCTGAAGCAAAATCTGGTTCATCACGTTGTCCAATGTGTAATGATGAACATGTGCTAGGTCAATGTTCCAAATTTGTTGCTTTAACCACTGAGGCCCGGCGGGAGTTCGTAAAACAAAAATCACTTTGCTTTAGTTGTCTCAAACCTGGCCATTCGGTCAATAATTGTCGTTCATCTTATCGCTGTCGCTTGTGCAAATCTAAGCACCATTACTTAGTACACCCTGAAAGTGAGAAATCAAATCCTCCTCACCAAGTGGTAGACTCTGTGGCAGATTCAGAAAAACCCCCAGGTTCTGTAATTGTTAGTAACCATTCTAAACGAAATTGTTTAGGTAATCGACAAACAATTCTACCAACTTTAGTTGCCAAGGTTAAGGACATTCAAGGAAATTTTGTGACTTGCCGTGTTTTATTGGATTCCAGTTCTCAGAGTTCTTTTGTTTCGGAATCATTTGCGCAAAAACTCGGTCTTCCACGAGCACATGCTCGCATTCCCGTCGTTGGATTGTCCGCCTCTGAAGCAGGGTACACAAGAGGTTGCGTTTCCATCGAATTGTATTCGCGATTCAATTCAGGATGCCTTCCCGTTGACGTCTTCGTTCTTTCCAAACTTACTTCGAATTTGCCCACTCGTTCTATTGATACTTCTACATTTACGCACATTCGTAGTTTGGACCTCGCTGATCCTACATTCAATATTTCAAGTCCTGTTGATGCCTTAGTAGGAGCAGATAAACTTTGGAATATACTAGATGGGAATATAATCAAGGGTCAGGAGGGTACTCCATTTGCACATCGAACTTTCTTCGGTTGGATTATCACCGGAGAATGCCTTATTGATCAAAAGGATTTATCGTTATCTTCTCTTACTTCTACATTTGATATTGATCAACTTTTGAAAAAATTCTGGGAGCTGGAAGAGGTTAGTTCTTGTTCTAATAATAATCCATGTGAGGATCTTGCAGAGACTCATTTTCGACAAACCTTTTCACGCTCTCCTGAAGGTCGCTATATCGTTCATTTGCCATTCATTGATTCTACTCCATCCTTTGGTAACACACTACAAGCTGCTGTGTCACGTTTACATTCCATGGAACGTCGTTTTGCTAAAAATCAAGAGCTATATATATCTTACTCAAAATTCATGCGTGAATATCTGGAATTGGGACATATGGAACGCATTTCTCCAGAGGAGCTGGATGATAACTCAACTGACCAATTCTATCTCCCACATCATGCAGGTTTTAAAATGGATAGTTCTTCAACAAAACTCCGCGTAGTTTTCGACGGTTCATCGAAGGATTCTTTTGGTCGTTCGCTAAACAGTACGTTGCTTATAGGCCCTCCAATTCAAAGAGACCTTGTAGGTGTTTGTTTAAGATTTCGGCAGCATCGGTACGTCTTTTCAGCTGACGTTGTAAAAATGTTCCGTCAGATCTTGGTTGATGACAGCCACACCAACTTCCAACGCATTGTATGGCGCGAAAATCAAGGTGATGAAATTCAGCATTTCCGTCTTCGTACCGTCACCTATGGCACAGCGTGTGCCCCGTTTTTATCGATTCATGTCCTTAACCAGCTAGCTCAGGATTATCGCTTAGAGTATCCAAATGCTTCCCAGGTTCTTCTCAACGACGTTTATGTTGACGATGTGATGACAGGCACTAACTCAGTTGATTCTCTTTTAAAACTTCAGTCTGAGTTAGTTGCCCTGCTCTCAAAGGCAAAGCTAAACTTGCGTAAATGGAGCTCTAATTGTTGGCCTCTTCTTGCGCGGTTACCTGCTGAGGACTGTGAATACTCATTAATTGATACCGAAGGATCTGACAAATCCGTGAAGGTTTTGGGGATGTATTGGGATCCTTCTCGAGATGAATTTTCGTTTAAAATGAGCTCAGCATTGCCAAATATAATATCAACCCGACGAACGCTTTTATCAGAAATATCGCGCATTTTTGACCCCCTTGGATTCTTAGCTCCATCAGTAATTTCATTTAAAATAATGTTCCAAGAACTTTGGACACCTGAACTCCGATTAGGATGGGATGATGCTTTGCCAGTTGATGTGGCTGAGAAATAGGGTGGGCCGAAAAACCAATATTTTCGATTTTTAAATCACAATAGCGCGGAAAAGTTGCGGGTGGAGCAGACTTAGAAGTGGTACACAAAAAAAATGAAATTGGTTTAGATCTTCCGATCGCGCATGAGCCCTTTACTTTGGCGAAATGAGCAAAAAATCACATTTTTTCGATAATTATTTTTCTAGCTTACTTTACTAATTATTGAATTCAAAAGCTTAAGTTAGCTTCAATTTGAACCGATAATTAATTAAAAAAAAGAATGGTTAAAATCGATTGAAGCCTTCTGGTAACGCACGTGCCCCAAAACCCTGTCAAAATATGGAAAAAATCACATTTTTACCATAATTTTTAATCTTCTATAACACAGGTTTACAAATATCGGTTAACTTTTCGACACGAAAAAGTAAGAGTTGTTCTAAGGGTAATTTTTTACGCTGAACTCAAATCCGCTATCCGTTTTTCGCTATCAGCTCTGGTTTTCGAGATATTACCGTTAGAAAGTGCCGAAAACCCCCTTTTTTGCCATTTTTGGGGTTATGCAACTGTGCAAACTGATTTTTATTTTTTTTAATTGTACAGATTTCTGAAAGTACTAATTTTAATCTTCAATTTTCAGCTTTAATCGTCCCAATATCTCTTTTACTTTTTGAGAGATATTAAATTAGTTATTAGTCCTCATCTGACTACATATTTATAATTTAAAAAATGCTTTCTCTTTGCCTTACGTTGTTTTCGACAGGAGCAGGTAAACTATGTTCTAAAAAGAGCTTTTAGTGTAGATTCCAAATCTGAAATCCATTTTTTGCTATCGGCTTAACTTTTGGAAATAAATTAAAAAATCACCCGTTTTTGATCATAGTTTTTTTTAAATTTGACATAAATCTTACAAATTAAAACAAAGTGTAATGGAACTGCACGGTTTATATAAATTTTGGTCCGTTTCACGTACAAGAGACCAACAATAGTCACTTAACATACCATCATCCCTAAAACCTTTGTAACTTTTTTCTATTCTCTCTAAATCTTGGTGAAGTCGCTCTCCCTGCCCTTCACAATATATTGAGAAATGCAACTGAAGATTTCTCAAAAAGTAAAAGAGATATTGGGACGATTAAAGCTGAAACTTGAAGATTAAAATTAGTACTTTCAGAAATCTGTACAACTAAAAAAAAATAAAAATCAGTTTGCACAGTTGTATAACCCCAAAAATGGCAAAAAAGGGGGTTTTTGGCACTTTCTAACGGTAATATCTCGAAAACCAGAGCTGATAGCGAAAAACGGATAGCGGATTTGAGTTCAGCGTAAAAAATTACCCTTAGAACAACTCTTACTTTTTCGTGTCGAAAAGTTAACCGATATTTGTAAACCTGTGTTATAGAAGATTAAAAATTATGGTAAAAATGTGATTTTTTCCATATTTTGACAGGGTTTTGGGGCACGTGCGTTACCAGAAGGCTTCAATCGATTTGAACCATTCTTTTTTTTAATTAATTATCGGTTCAAATTAAAGCTAACTTAAGCTTTTGAATTCAATAATTAGTAAAGTAAGCTAGAAAAATAATTATCGAAAAAATGTGATTTTTTGCTCATTTCGCCAAAGTAAAGGGCTCATGCGCGATCGGAAGATCTAAACCAATTTCATTTTTTTTGTGTACCCCTTCTAAGTCTGCTCCACCCGCAACTTTTCCGCGCTATTGTGATTTAAAAATCGAAAATATTGGTTTTTCAGCCCACCCTACTGAGAAATGGATATCTTATCGAGGCGAACTTCCATTCTTTCAGCATATACGTGTTCCAAGGTATGTTTTTTCATCTGCTGAAGATATTGAATTGCATGGTTTCTCAGATGCGTCATCTGTAGCGTATTCGGCCGTGGTATATTCTCGTTGCAAAACTAACTCCGGTAAATATAAAATAACTATCATAGCAGCAAAGACTAAGGTAGCTCCGTTGAAACCCGTGTCTATTCCGCGTTTGGAACTATGCGGAGCTCTTCTTCTCTCTCGGTTGTTGTCTCGCGTCAAATCTTCTTTGAAAGCAAACATTGTTAAAACAATCGCGTGGTGTGACTCGGAAATTGTGTTACATTGGCTGGCTTCTCCTCCTCGTCGTTGGGCTTCTTTTGTTGCAAATCGCTGTAGTGAAATTATAGATACCCTACCCCGTTCATCTTGGCACCATATCTCATCAGAAGAAAATCCAGCAGGTTGTGCGTCGCGTGGTATTCTGCCTTCAAAACTAGTCGAACATAACCTCTGGTGGGATGGTCCAAGTTGGCTTAGCGTTTCTGAAGAACATTGGCCGGTATCAAAGGTGAAATCATTTAAAAACCTTGAGTGCGAAGCTATAAAAAATGAAGAAAGACCAGTGCCAAAACATGTGTTATTTACGTCTTCGGAAGACGACTATCTCAAAACAGTGCTTGAAAAATACTCTTCGTGGTTCACCATTCAAAAAATTATCGGTTACTGCTTACGGTTTATAAACAATTGCCGTCGAAAAAAACTCAAGTGTGATCGTCGCGTAAATCAACTCAGTTTTCCCGAAATTCGTGATGCAAGGACTGCGATCTTAAGGTATGTCCAAGAGATTTCGTTTGGAGATGATATCCAACATTTACTCAAGCATAAACAGCTTGCTCAAAAATCAAAACTCCTACGATTTGCAGCATTTATTGGACCTGATGGACTTCTTCGTGTTGGTGGACGAATTAAACACGCAAATATATCCTATAATCTGAAACATCCTATAATTTTATCTGACAAAATTAATATTTCTTCTCTTATAGTGAATGATATCCATATCAACAGTTTGCATACAGGGGTTTCTGAAACGTTTGCGATTGTCCGTCAACAATACTGGATACTTGGTAGTCGCAATCTCATTCGCAAGCTAGTCTTTCGTTGCAAAACTTGCTTCATGCAAAGGCGCCTACGAAGCAATCAGCTGATGGGTGACTTACCGGTTGAACGGATTAAACCAACTCGAGCGTTTATCAACACAGGGGTTGACTATGCTGGTCCCTTTACAATTAAATTTTCCCGTGGCAGAAATCAAAAGCTCACAAAAGCATATGTGGCATTGTTTGTATGCTTATCGACGAAGGCTGTGCATCTAGAAGCAGTGAGTGACCTCACAACTGAAGCTTTTCTGGCAGCTCTAAGAAGGTTTGTGTCTC
Source organism: Dasysyrphus tricinctus (assembly GCA_963921185.1). Lineage (NCBI taxonomy): Eukaryota > Metazoa > Arthropoda > Insecta > Diptera > Syrphidae > Dasysyrphus > Dasysyrphus tricinctus. Next base: position 183,568,851 of record OY992532.1, read on the forward strand.
GACGAGGAAGGTGTGCCAACCTTTACAGCGATAACGGCACCAATTTTCAAGGGGCACGACGGTGTCTGACAGAGATGCATAAGCTGGTGATGTCCCAACAACATAACAGCATCATATCAACAGCCCTTTCTCGGGAGAACATTGATTGGCATTTTATTCCACCATCCGCTCCTCATTTCGGTGGGTTGTGGGAGGCTGGGGTAAAGTCTATGAAGTTTCACCTCCGTCGAGTTGTTGGTTCGACTATTTTAACATTTGAGGAGCTTTCTACAGTCTTATGTCAAATCGAGGCCGTTTTAAACTCTCGTCCTCTATGTAGCATTTCTGATCATGATTTGAACCCACTAACGCCAAGTCATTTTCTTATAGGTGAACCTCTGATTGCAGTTCCAGAACCAACCCTCGATGACATTCCACAAAATCGACTAACCCAGTGGAATCTTCTACAAAGCATGGTACAAGGTCTCTGGAGGCGCTGGCATATGGAGTACCTTACCACCCTCCAAGAGCGTAAAAAGTGGCAGCAACAAAAACCGAATCTTAAACCAGGAGACTTAGTCGTTATAAAGGAGCCTAATCTACCCCCTACTCAATGGGTACTTGCTCGAATTGAAGACGTTACACCAGGTGCAGATAACAATGTTCGAGTTGCTACTGTCAGAACTGCTAAGGGTACTTTCATTCGACCTATTACAAAGCTGGCTCTTCTTCCTACATCCTGAAACATTGTTCCAGGGGGGCCGGGATGTTCCGGATTAATCATATATTTTTTCACTATCTAAATTTGTATTTCATTAATTCTTTTAAATTTGCTTCTCTTTAATCATTTAACTTAAATTCATCTAAACTGTTATACAATTTGAAATTAATTTGAATTACACTATAAACGAATTACTTCCTCTCTGTACTTTGCAGAAATTTAATTGTCAAATCTTATGTACTGATTTCTATGCACACACCGGTACTTACTCTTATTACATAATAAATTGTTAACGGCAGTAACTAGCTGCATAATTCTGTTGTACTATCTCGTTCACTTGGAAAGAGATCATAGAGAAGGTAACATCTTTTGTTGAGCATTGTGTCGTGCATAGGCAATCAACTTTTTTCTTCAAAGTGTAAATTGGGGTGAAATAAAACTATTAAACATTAGAACTTTTTTTTCGCATTTATTATCGAACAGGTATGTTCCTATTCAGACACAATGACGTTCGAGTTTGAGTGAAATTTCCAGCCTCTTCTTTAGAAGGGACAACCTAACCTAACCATGCCATAAAAGGCCATTTTCGAGAACGTCATCAGCATCAAAAATGCATTTTGCGGAATGTTCTTAAATGCAAACTGCAAAAGTCAAATACAAGCTTTACTGCATAAGCATTGTGTTCAATAATGCAGTTTGTTAAAGTCACATGTTCGAAAACATCATGTGGGGTGAAATTCTGCAGTAAAAAATCGAGTTGGCAACAAAAATATTGAGAAGCTGGAGGACGTGTTCATGAACGTGAAATGCGTTTGCATAAGAATATTGAAGGATCAAAACCGAGATGAACTGTATCGTAAGCTCAGATACCTTCGTCCATCGATACAAAACCAAACTTTCCGACATTGAATTAAGACACAATGATTATAGCGGAAAATACAAAGAATAAATTATAGTTTAAAAAACTAAAAACACGCTTTTAGAGTTAATCAAACTAAAAGGTAAAAAATAATTCTTAGCATGAGAATAAAATTACCGACGAGAAAATTAATGTCACTGTTCTAAAAGCGTGGAGTGCCTTGTATGACATTTTTAAACTATGTGCATTTCGGAATGAAACAATGAAAATTATGATGATTGATACCAAGCTCTAAATTTCGATATCACCATTTTGAGCTTATTAGGAAAATGGGGAAAGAAAGGATAAAGGAGAGGGAGGGCCTTCTCAGTGCAAAATTTTCCCTTACCGAAAAAACAATTCGGAAAGCCCGGACTGGGAATTGAACCCAGATCTATTTGTTACGCGCCAAGAGCTCTACCAGTTAAGCTATCCGAGACACGTACCGGAATTATATTTCAGTCACCTATTTAATTACCTGCTCGATATGCAGTTAGTTTAAATATGTCATACAAGGCACTCCACGCTTTTAGAACAGTGACATTCATTTTCTCGTCGGTAATTTTATTCTCATGCTAAGAAATATTTGTTACTTTTTAAGTTTGATTAACTCTTAAAGCGTGTTTTTAGTGTTTTAAACTATAATTTATTTTTCATTTTTTAGTTCGATTTGTTATAACTTATAAGGCAACAAAGGATCCCGAAAGAAATTTATGAATCCTGGCGAACCTAATCAGGATAATCAGATATTTTGATCGAACTATTGTATTGTCATCGGGCTTCGACAAGTGTGCAAAGTTTGATTCAAATCGGACCGTTTGAAGTAGGTCAAAATCACGCCCAAAGATTTCGTTACATACATACATACATACATACAGCCGAAACTAAATAAAAACGTGTTAAAAAACAACTCTAAATTAAACCTTTCTGTCAGACCGCCTCGATTCATCCTTCGATTGTGACTAACTTTCTTTATTATTATACATTTACAATATATTTAGCCCTCGTTAAGTTTTAATAAAAATGTTTCAAAATCTCAAACCATCGTTTGCAGAGTTGCCAGACTCATGCAGTTCGATACAATAGCAATACTCGCGTCAAAAAATTACGATCAGTTGACAATCGAATTGACGTTGACTTGACGTTTTCAAAAGCGGCCAAAAAAACCTATCCTTAGGTGTAAAAGTTCCATCCAACGTCTCTTCGGCAGTGACTGCTGTAGTCGTTCCTGGTTTCTCTCCAATCTTCTTCATTGGATTTGTACTCTTCTCGAGCTCGAAACACAGGTACATTTGCATACTCTTAAGGTGCATATCCATTTTAGAGTAAAAAGACGGTGAGCAGCTCTGAAGAAGCTCTCGAGAGTAAAACACGAAAGTGGACACAAACACAGTCATGAAATAAGCTCACCAGAGGGGAAGAATGATATCTGAGAGTCGCTCTCGAGAGTTTTCTATTGTGAAAGTACTCCCACAACGGAAACGCATATTTAAATATTTATCATAAAAAGAACTCTATCACCCTTTGTATGAAATTTGTTGGTATTTCTCAATAAATTTTATACACAAATGTAGTTTATTTTTTCAGCTTTAATTAGATATCTTAATACTGTAGATACCAGCATTTGAAGCAAAGTTAGAAATTTTAAAAGCTAATTAATAAGACGTAATATAAAGATTTAATTTCTTTTGTAAATTAAAATCTACTTTAAATTTAATAATTTAGATAAGTGTCCCTGTATGTCGCCTCTCCCGTTACATTTAACTATAAACCACTAACAAATTTGAAGAGGAGGGTTGGAGCGGAGGTGGGGCAATAACTTTTTAAATCATTATATTTCAAATTGTGAAATGTTTCATAGACAGCATTTTGAAAAGTGAAAATCAAATCGGTTTGGGATTCAATCTGATTCCAAGTATGAAAAAAATTGACTTTTCTCATAAAATATTATAGGTACAGTAATGTAGCCAGACATCTATCTTTTAATTAAAGACCTTAATTTTGAAGATCGGACATCTTAAACCGAAGCTACATATAAGCTTTTACACTCAGTCGATTTGAAGGCGATAACGGAACTGAACCTGGTCAGCCAGCCGGCAACGCACAACCACTCATTGCTGCAACGCTGTACTGTACTACCAAGAAAAAAATTTAAATACGTATTACAAAATATTAAATTCATATTTGTTAAGAAATATAATTGTCAATCCGGCAGACGGCAAACGCCAAGCCTGACTGTTTTTGTAAAATTTGTATGAAAATATACTACTGAAGAAATAAAAACATTTTAAAATAAAAAAAAAAATTAAATTCATATTTTATGCTTCGTACGTTTTTGCCCAGGGGGGGGGGGCAATTGCACCCATTGCCCTCCCCCTGTATCCGCGCCTGTACTGAAAAGGCTTAGCAAAATTATAGAAAAAAGAAGACTAATTCCGAGCCATCAGTCATCATCATCATTCGACGATAGACCAAGTGCATCGGATTACGGATGTTGCCGAAAAGGCACTTGAAGAAAAACAAGTATGCTCGGCTATATTCTTTGATGCTTAGGCCTTTGACAAGGTTCGACACTTGGGACTTGAGTACAAAATGCATAGGGACCTTCCCAGGGAGTACTACGAAATACTGAAATCCAACGTTACGAACCGACTCATTAGTGTACGGTACGACCAAAATAACTTGGAACTAAAGAAAATCGAAGCCGGTGTACCACAAGGAAGTGTCCTAGGACCAACCCTGTATCTGATATATACAAGGGATATTCCAGTGGACATCAACGCTATCATGGCCACCATTGCTGATGATACTGCAATATTGGTGCCAGATAAATCCGTTACGAAGGCTACACAAAAACTGCAAAATGCGGTCGATAAAGTTAGTGATTGGACGCAAAAATGGCATATCAAATTAAACGATACAAAATCGACTCATATAAACTTTACAAGAAAAAGCATAAACAATGTTCCAATTCTTATAAACGGTAAAGCAGTACCTTACTCCAATTCCGCCAAATACCTTGGAATGACTTTGGATGCAAAGCATTAAAGAAAAGAGAAGAACTAAGCTTGAAGTTCAGAAAAATGTATTGGTTACTAGCACTAGGAAAGAACTCTGACCTATCTATATCCAGAACAATCTTATGTCATATAAGCAAATATTGAAACCCGTTAGGACATATGGCATCTAACTATGGGGCTATAATTCCAAAGCAAGGTAATAAATGTCCCTTGGTGTATAAGAAATAGCGATCTACATCGTGACCATCAAATAGAAATGGTTACAGAAGTGGTTAAAAAAAACTGTATCACGCAATCAGCGCCTGAAAAGTGATACCAATTGCAGATTAAGAAAAACCAAGCCTCATGAGCTGATGGTCTAAAAGCTATGGGAAAGTGTTATAACTTTAAACTTTAAACCGTTGACGAACATAGGAAATGGAATTTAAGGACCTTTAATAGGTAATAGACCATGTGTAGCAAAAAATAAGTGGAGATAAGAGACTTAAGACTGCTGCAAGCCAGTTACGACCCTAATGTAGGATCGGCCAGACAATAAAGATAGCAAACTGCGATATATGTAGCATCTATTTGGGTGTGTATTCGTCGTTTGAAAAAAACTTAACTAAGAAGTTTAAGCTTCAGCGACATGAACAAGAAACTAAGGGCTCACGTGCATGCATACCCCACAGAGGAGAAAGATGATCTCATTAAAAAAACAGTGCTCTTTAGCTATGACATTAATATTTGCTAAGGTGATTATAACGCCAAACTGAAAAAAGAAGAAATCTTTGACGACACGTTGGAAAGTATAGTCGTTTTGACACCAGCCCCGATAACTGCCACTAGTTGAACGAAGTGAGAGAGAGAGAGTGAGATATTTTGGTAGCTATAGTGGGCAGTTCCCACATTTAATCAATCATCAATCAGATGAAATTGCAATCAACGCAGGGCACTCAATCAATACTCGACGACTTCCCCGTATGACCAAGGTATATTGCTAACCTAATAACCTAAGCAGTTCTCTTCTATGCCACTATCATGAGGCATTGAGAACCAGTGGAAACATTGCCAAGAAGCCATTAGAGGTGCCACCTCTTTTCATCGATTTCAAAGCCACGTATGAGACGAGCTACACAGAAGGTTAGCTATACACAGTTTTGATATGAGCCTCTTATGCTATATTTCCCTTGACATTTACCAATTGAGAAAAGACACATTTTTGCGTCATTTCAAAGAATGACAAGTGGAAATATATGATCTCCAAAATTGGTTGTCTTTGAGCTGAAAGATCCTGATTGTCAATGTAAGGCAACGTTCAATGGACATACGAAATGTCACTTTGTTTTTAACTAACATAAAACGTTTTTTGGCAACGTGTTTTAAATTCTTTGTCAATGAAATACACTAATTTGACAGCTGATCCAATACAATTTAGATGAGATTTTGGACATTTGGCTGATTTAGCTATCAAAAGTGAAGACACACAAAAAAAAAAAAACAGTGAAATGAGTGCGCACAACACAAAGAGGGATAATATTTCTGACAACAAAAAGATAAAAAGAGTCAGAAAGTCAACTCTGAAGTGATCAATGGAAATATACCAAACTCGAAAAAGGTACCAAAATTGGATAATATTTGGGATTCGATCAACAAGTCTTATAGAAATAGACAACAGTAATAAATCACACATTTCATTGAAGATGACTGACGGGTGTGAAAATTTGCTCATTGACTATAAGTGTCATGTTCATAAAAGACGAAGCAAATGGAAATAGCTGTCAATGAACTGACAAAGGCGATTTTCAAAATTTTTTGTCTATGGAAATCAAGTAACAGTTTTGTTATTTAAAGACAAAACTGAGGATTGATTTCCATAGACACAAAATTTTGAAAATCGCCTTTGTCAGTTCATTGACAGCTATTTCCATTTGCTTCGTCTTTTATGAATATCGTCAATTTTCATACCTGTCAGTAATCTTCAATGAAATGTGTCATTTAAACTATGTCAATCCAAAGACAAGTGGAAACCTGGAATTACGTCTAAAAAAAAAGCTTTATAACTATCACTCCTCTGTAGATTGCTGGGAGAAGTATGGAATCAGTCCTCTTATGTTTAGAAACAAAGTATTATGAACACAACCAAACTACTTTGGCGTTTAATCGGAAAACAAATGTCACATAACAGTTGTCAAAAAAAAGGTTCTTAAGAAATACGATTTCAATGTCCCTATCTCACTGTGAGGTGAAATAAAATGCCAAGACGTAAAAACGGTTGGTGCATTCATTCCAATCTGAATACAGTCAATACAATATGTAAAAGGCATGTCTATTGAGGTCCAAATTTAAAAAATCTTAGGTTAATGTCTTTTTCGTTTTTTCTTTCTGCTCCAAATTTTTCATGTTTAATAGAATCCAAAATCCCACCGATTCAAGTGTCATTTTTTCATTGGATCTGGGAATTGTTCCATTCCTATCGAATATGGAAAATTTGGAGTAAAAAGAGTGAAAATAGGGTAACTTCTAATGTCGAAATGAAAACGATATAAAGGCTCTTCCAAACCAACGCGAAATCATAGCGAATCAATCGCAAAAGCGGTTTTTTGTTGTTGTTTGGCATTGTTTATCTTTCATATTTTGTATTATTGTGAATGATTTCTCGTCGTCGGCAAATTTTCGCGTTGGTTTGGGAGAGCCTTAAATGAACGAAATAAAATTACATATTAACTGCGTTTTATTATCTCTGGGTCTGGGTCGAGGTTATTTCTTAACATGTATTACAAAAACAAAATAACTTAATCAATAACCCAGATACAGGTTTTCACTCTGACTGGCAGAGGGCCATTTACCATTATGAATGATGTCAGCGATTTGTCAGCAGTGTTAGGAATGGAGAGGAAAAGAGACAGGCTTTACATGAAAAACAAAAAAAAAAAAACATAAGAAAAAAGAGACTGATATACAGCACTGTTTTTGCACTAACCCGCATCGTTTTATTTTCACAAGGTGAACCATATGGTTTATTAGCGAAAATAAAACGCGGCTATTGTAATTTATACTACCAAGAGCAAGCTTACTGCACACTAACTCTGTCTCCATGTGGTGTGTGGAACATTTAGGAATGTACACACTATAATCAACTCAACAAAATACGCTTTATGTATAAAAATGCAATACAATTCAAATTTCAACAGCATTGAATTTTTAAAATTTGTTTAAGCTCTCGGAGACCCCTTTTCAACTACACATTTTGTATAGCTTCAATACATACATAAACCTGCCCGTCTCTACTGTAGAAATTTATGTAATTTAGAATTTAAGGGCAACCACACTTGTGTCCCAAATAGTAAATGAGAGTTCACCTATGGAAATGAATTATCTACTGAATTCGATTAAAATATTGTAATAAACTATAAATTCAATCGAAGCATGCCCATATAAATAGTCAAAAGTGAAGTTCTTTAAAATGCTTCTTACGCCTATATGCGTGACATTTCTTCAAAAATCAGTTCCATTCACTTTCCATTAAAATGATTGGAACACAAAACCAGGTTATAAAAATTCAGAGCACGTTTAAAGAGTTTCTTAGAAAATACTTATTAATTTAACCAAAATTGTTTTTTGCTCTTTTGTAAAAAATAAGAAGCATGTATGAAACTAGTTTTAATATTTAAATATTTCCCAAACAAATATTATTGGAAACCAGAAATGCAAACAGCTTGAAAAGAACAACTCACTTTGATGTAATTAGGAATGCATAAATGCAAATATAATTAACACTTGTATCGTAGAATTTGAACGAGAATTGTAATTAATGAACAGGTGTGCATTACATACTCGTAAGATGAGTAGTAAATTATTGTGCAAAATATACATCAAATATGGTAATGAGCTTGAGCTACTACATGTAATTGTTTTCAATGAATCCGGTCATTCGGTTTTCAACTGTCATTTCGTTGAAACAACGCTTTTATTACTGACCTTGGAGGGGTTTTAGGTATTTGAATGTAATTAACGGGTAAACAGAGAGATGTTATTGTAGAATTAAGCACTCAAATCAAAATTTAAATGTCTTTTAACAATAAATTTTCCAGAAAATGGTTAGATATATTTTTCTTTTTCTTAATGTTGAATGGTAAAAAATGAATCCTGGCACTTTAAATCTAAAATTAAAAATGGCAAAGATATCAAGAATTACCATCTGAATCAAAACACAAGACTATTGTGGCTCAAAGCAATATCGTGGCTAATGGTAATGGTTTAGCAATGCAACACCGTATTATCAGGAAGAATTGAAAAAAAAGTCTTAAGTACTAAACAAATTATATTTTCTTTGATTTTATTGATAGCTACGTTAAATGTTTTAAAGTGACCTTTATTTAAATTAGCTCAAACTGATTTGTGAGTTGGAGCTAATTTTAGTAGGTCAATATAAACTCAGCTTTTTACCCCAATTAGTTTGATCATTTTATTTAAAGCGTTCTCAAAAGCTAGCTCTGACCAAAAAAAAACATAACTTAAAAAATAAAACCAAGATATTCAAATAAATAAATCACCTGGGTAGGAAGCAACCCAAAGTCATCTGCGTCAAAAATGCATTAGTCAAAAACGCAAACACAAATTTTACTGCATTAGCATTGTGTTCGATAGTGCAGTTTGCTAAAGTAACATGTTTGAGCACATCATCTGGGACTGTGGTGCATTTGTGCAGTAAAAAAAATCGAGTTGATGAACAAAATATTGAAAAGCCAGAGAGCGTTTTCGTAATCAAGCGGTTTTTGAATTCAAAAACATTCAAAAACCGCTTGAATGTTTGCATTTTTTGTTTTAGGTCTTCACCTGTTTTTAATTCTTAAAAGTAGCTTGGCTTATGTTGTTTCTGAAATAAGCGAAATTTTTCTGATAAAACACTGCAGACTGCTTATCGTCATTGATACCAGGGTTGCCATGTCTTGAACTAGTTCGATAGTCCAATTAAATTTTTTTTTTTTTATTTCATAATAATTTCAATTACATTTTATTTAATTTTTTTTTTATACAATCGCTGCATTTTACTATTCCCCAGATCTAATCTGGATTAGATTATCATAACAAAACAAACAAAATCCCAGTGCGACAAGAGTGTTTATCCTTTTGTTTCTGTATTGTATCTCTACTTTATTTTCTATTTTCTCCCTATTTTCAACACTAAGAGCCATCTACCCGTCAGAGAAAAAAAAATACTTTTTGCACGAAAGTACTAAGAGTGTGGGTTCAGAATGGATTTGGTAAACGAAATCGAAATCAAAAATGGATTTTGTGTCGTTTTTGTGTTATGTGCATTTTCGAATGCAAATCCCATTCAGAACAGATCTGGGGGAAAATAAAATACAGCTAAAATTGAGAAAATTGAATTTGACACAATATGATTACATATTTTCAATACCTCGGATAAAACATTTCTGTTTTTAGGTGACACGGCTGGGAATCGAACCCACACCTTCGGCATGACAGTCCTATGCACTAACCATCATGCCACGAGGTCAGTGATGCCAGATAAGATTTCTAGAATCCAACCGGATTCCAAAACAAAATCCCACCATTTTTGTATTTGAAGGAAAAAGAAATTACCATACATTTTTCTGGTATAACTATTTCATGGATATAAAAAAAAGAAAGTTGGATCTGCACTCTTATTCGCATGTCATCAAATTGGTCTGTAATTGGTGAAGAAAGTCAGCTTGTTCTAGAAATTGGTCAGCCCTAGGAAACTTGTAATCAAGACTTAAATTTTCTTGAGGTCACGAACGATTTTTGCCACCTAATTTGTGTTTATCGATCCAAGAGATCACTAGATCGTTATAAAAGATCAACTATTTTCACTAATTTGTGAACCATAGATTTTCTTATGAATTTTTAAAGTTCATCTCAAGGTCACAAACTAAATTTTGGCACCTCATTGGGGTCATTTAAAAAGAAAGTATGCTATTTGAAAGGTCACTTAATGGTCATAAAATGTCAGCTAGTCTCAGTAGTTGGTCAGCCATAGATTTTTATGAATTTTTAATTTTTTTTTGAGGTCAGCGATTTTGTGTACCTCATTTGTGTTGTATTCAAAAACAAAAAAAAAATATTTTTTAAAGTTACTTTTTTTCAAGGTCAGGAATGAATTTTGTGCCAAATCAATATATTTATGTACATAGGTAATAAAATTCAAGATAGACAGGTATAACAAATTGTGGATATGGTAATACAAATTTTTCCCCCCAAAAAAGAGGCCATTGAAATATTTTCCCACCATGAGTATTTTCCCACCATTTTTCCCACCAAAGGCAATTTTTCCAACCATTTTGGTTGGAAAAACCACCAATCTGGGAACACTGCACAAGGTACTACTGTGTATATATTTGCTTGCTGCTTTTTACAACCATTTTGTTTTTTTTTTATAAAAAAGGGTACCTACTCTGGGAACAAAACAATGACATGAATTGAAGATTGTTGCGGTTGTTTGAAATGTCAAAACTATTGAGTATATTCAGTGAGTTAAAAGAGGTGCCAAATTGTGGAATGCGTTAAGGACATATGTTTAGGGTTAGAAAAACAAATTTTTCATGTAATTTATCTACCTATAAGATAAAAATATCGCCCAAGATTAGATTTGGGCTATTTATAGCCCAATTGTGATTAGGCTGTCATACTGAAATTGTTGTCGGCAATTTTCGAAAAATATAGCAATCTGGCAAGCCTGGTTGATATTGAAACAAGAAGTGGGTCACTTTTCTGTAAATTTTCAGGAGAACAAAAGAAATAGATTTGGATAACTGACAATTTAAAAAGAAATTTGTTTCTTTTTTGGTCGTGATTATTTAATTTCCTTTTATTATATTTACTAACACAAATTGGAGCTTAAGCTGAAAAAACAAGCTAAAGCTACATGAATTTAGCTTTGGCTATTTTAAAATAGCTATTACACTAGTCGTTAGAAAGGTATTTTTATAAACTAAAATAGTTACTATAAGAGTTTATTTCAAATCTCTATGTAAAAAAGTTATAAAAAGTTATTCGCTAGTTAAGGATAGTTTTTTTCGCACAAAAATGCGCTGAAACACAATTTTGACCAGTAAATAACTTTTTTCACATAGAGATTTGAAATGAGCTCTCATAGTAACTATTGTATTTAAAATACCTTTTTGTTTCTAAAAATACCTTTCCGACGGTATATATCACGTCATTATTGGTCCTGGAGTTTGGTGTGTCCAATTGTCCTTTGTATGGAAAAGAAAATTTCCTAAGAAGCACAGATTTATCATCTTAGATCAAATTTTTTTGGTTAAGAACTTAATTTAAGGGCAAAAAATTTTGATTTTAGGGGTTTTTGATTTAAAAAAATGATTTTGGGAAATAACAGACACCCTAATACAGTAGAGGCTCGATATAGTGATGTAATAAAACCAGGCCTGTTCACTCTTTCGAGATTGATCACTTTTTCGAGCGGGAGTTTTAAAGGCTTTCTAAAGACGAATTTGATCCAAAATGCACATATTGTTCGATGTGAATTTTTAAAAATTTTATCAAGCATTGAACAAAGGCTTTCACTCAGGTTTAAACAAAGTACATCGTCGGAAGGAAACAGATAAGATCATTCAGAAAACACACATTTTATGTAAATTAGCTAAGCCGTTAGCGAGATTTATGGGAATATATGAAAAAATAGCTGAGAAAATGATTTTTGCGCATATCTCGAAAACGCTTCTTTGGAACAAAAAATAGTTTTGATTTTCGTGTTCAGTGACCCAAAATTAGTCTAGAAAACTTGTGTTACTAGAAGACATTTTTTGGTTTATAGCTAAAGCTTCTTTTAAATCACACAAAACCTAGCTTTAACTTAAAAATCCAATTTTTAGCTTAAGCTTTTTGTTTATTCACAAGACCCCTAGATTCAGGGGTCCTAACTAAAAGGATTTGACTAGTTCTTATTTTTTAGAATTCCTTTCGATTACGTTCATGGCCATAATGTGGCTAGACATTGAAGATATATGTCATGAATACAATTCAAATGTTAATGGATAAGTGTGAAAATGTCAAAAGTACAAACAAATTATTTGGTATATGATCAGGAAAATGGATTTTACATATTTTGCTCTTAAAAAACGAATTTTCATTTTTTTCCTCTGTATTTGACAGCAAAACGGGGCAGTTTTACTGAGGATTCTGTTCATGAGACTGAGATTGCTGCGGTCTCGGAGATCTCATTTCTCTGAACATGCCATTTTTTAAATGTTTTTTTTTTTTTATAAAAAATTAGATCAAAATAACCCACAAGTAAACCGATGTTCTCAAAAAACTTTTACGCCCTATTTCTGTTAAGTGTGCCAAAAAACTGAAAAGAAGTCTTTGGAAAATTGTTCTAGTTATAGCCGGTTTTGAAAAACTTGAAAATATCATAACCATTGAATTTGAGCTACTCGTCTAAAGATGTGCTAGCACAACAGTTCTAACTTTTCCTCTAGGGAATGACATTAAAATGCTCTGTACCAATTTTGAGGCCAATTGGTCCAACCATTTAGACTCCAGCCCGACGCACAGACTGACGGATTTGTACATCAATCATCGTTATTAAAATTTTGAAATATTATTTTTACATGAAAACAGTACTTGCCATAAGATGCCATAAGAGGTGAAATAAAATCCAAAATCCATTTGCTTTTCGGTACCGAAAATAATAAATTTAGCTAAAGCTTTTAAGCTAAAGCATGTGAATAAACAATCAAAAGCCAAAAATATAAAGCTAAAGCTAGAATTTCCTAGCTAAAGTTGCTTAGCCAAATCTTTTTTTTATTCACATGAAACAGCTTAAGCTAGAACTGTTAAGCTTTAGCTACTAGTAGTAACAATGACTAGCTAGCTTAACCTTCTTTCAAAAATAGCTTTAAAATTTGTTTATTCACAAGATCCATTGATTGCTACATTTCCAGAAGAATGAGTTCATTTGTTTTGCCACCAGCTTTTTTAGTCGATAATCTATGTCATTTCTGGTTAAATAAATAGAAATAAATAATCGTTTTTGATACTAAAAAAGAAAGTATAAAATCGGCATATTCTTGAACAGTATAATTCTATAATATTTTATGTTTTAAGACTGGGAATGTATACAAAGGAATGCCCTTGCATAGGAAAATACTTTTGGATAGTCTTGAACTTTTTAATGATACTAAAGGTGCCAAAACCTTATCATTGTGATTTTTATTTTGATTACAACAGCCATCTAAAAAAGTATGCAAAGTCTTCTGTAAGACTTTCAAAATATTTGTTTAAAAGAGAACACTTTGCCCCTTTTCATCGATGTCAAAGTTCCAGAGTTGCCTATTTCAGAAATCGAGTATAAAGTATAAACTCACCCAGGACGATTTTTTTTTTGACAGTAACAATAACTGTGATAAAAAATTATGATAATTTGACGAACGAATTGACGTCTTTGAAATTGGCCGTTTTTCCGAATTGTCAAAAGGAGAACACACTCATAATGCACATAGCTCTTTTCTGTTTGCCTTGTTCACAATTATATAGTCAATTGTAATCCAGTTCAACCAAACCACCATTCAATATAAATGTACATAGGTACACGTAATGTTTTCGATGTCAACGTTTCTGATATCCATTCTTTAATACAAAGATTATTATTTTTCAAATTCAGAATCATTAATTTTGTTCCTTTACTTTTAAGCATGGTTTCCATGCGAAAAAAAATCAAAATTTTTAAAACGATTTTCCACCTATTCTGTGCGGGTTGGGTACGAAATCCCGAATGCCATAATCCCTAATGCCAAAATCCCGAAATGTCAAAAAATCCCGAATGCCAAAATCCCGAATGGCTAAAATCCCGAATGCCAGAATCCCGAATGCCATAATCCCGAATGCCAACATCCCGAATGCCAAAATTCCGAATGCACGATTTTTAATACCAAAAAAAGTACTAATCCATTTGCGATTCTATCCTTCAAAGTAGGTATACATTTTGTAATGTTTCTTAAGAATATTATTTATTTTCAATGAATAGTTGGTCAGTTTTTCAACAATTCACTTTTGAAATACCATATTTCAATGTTTATCAATGATCAAATTGATAATTAACAATCATACTAAGAGTTTGTAGCTTCCCTAGTAGATTCAGCAACTATTTAATCCACAATCACTAGTTCAAGTAGGCGATGCGTTTTTAAGAACAGGAGATATTACACGGAAACGGAACAAGAAGACTATCTTATCATAATTTGTAAAGAGTAGACATATAGATTAGTTTGAATAAAACTTAAAAATTCAATTAATATATTTTATCTCAAGATTTGGAAGTGATTATTTATTTTTTAATTTCTCTTATAGACAATGTCATGATGTCAAAGCAAGCAGAAGTCGGAAGCCATACAAAACAGTTTGATTACTTTGAAAGTACTGAAATAGTACTAAAATAGTATTGAAATTCGGGATTCAATCCCGAATGTTCTCGAGATTTTTTGTCATTCGGGATTTTGGCTTTCAGGATGTTGTCCATTCGGGATTTTGTCTATTTGGGATTTTGGCATTCGGGATTTTGTGTATTCGGGATTATGCAATTCCGGATTCTCATTTTTTGCTTTTCGGTATTTTCGCATTTGGGATTTTGTACCCTTCCGATTCTGTGCACCAAATTAAATAATATTCAGGGCGAACAACGATTGCCTTGGCCAAAGCCACCCATTTAGTCCTTAATTTACCCTTAATTATAATAACAACAAATAATGGAAACTAAATATTTTTGGATGCAAAAACTATTTGCATGCAAATAATGCCTTGAGGTGAATATATTTTATTTTGGAAGTGTATTTTATTCACCACACTTTTATTCGCATGCAAAACAATTGCCGGTCCATTGTTTTGCATTACATTCCATGACAATAATATTTTTTTTTTTTGCATAAACCATTCATAAAACAATTAATTTTGCATTTCACCTCAATTATTTTTGACACGCGAGAATATTTACATAGATTTTTTTTTGCACACTGGAACTGTTAACTAGGCAAAACTGCACACTTTTACCATTTTTAGCCAAAAGTACTGTTAAAGTTTAATCTTTCATATACAAACAAAATTGGACTAAAATAGGTATGAACGAGCATTTTTGGATAGAAAACAAACAGACCTAATTCTCTTCTTTTAATCGGAATAAGAACTGTCATTCTGACTCCAATCGAAAAGGTCATTTTTATCGGAACGGATGTCAACAAATAATAAATATGGAGCAGTAGATTAGATTCATAAGAATTCTGAAGAATTCACATACATAAATCGTCGGCTTAGAGTGTAAACCTGCTAAATCCAATTTTTGTCAAATTTGAGATAAGTATGCAGTTTGAAAGATCGAACGAAGACGCATCGTCTGACATAATTATTTTTGTTAAATTCGGCTTCTTAGCTGGCCAAAACGCTTGATGAGTAAAACAGCTAAGTCCATAACATCCAAATTCACCTGCTAACTCCATAACAATTAAAAATACCATATAAAATTCGAATAACAGGACAGAGAGGGGGGAACTTGATTTTTAAGAAATAATACAGTTTATTATCATGATAGGTATTCTATAAAATAATTTAAAAAAAAGTACAAAAATAGTACCTCCGTTAGTACCCACATACTTTGTTTCGAAATGTACATTAACATTGTGTTTATTAAATCTCAAGGTAGACACTACCAATGAACCTTTGTGTTAGCGAAAACACTACCTTTTGAAATGAACCCCTATATATAGCATTCGTAAACTAAATTAACAAAATCGCAAATAGGTTTAACCTAAACTCAAATAAGTTTCACCCAAGCGCAAATAGATTAAACCCAAAACCCAAACGCAAATAGAACTAACCCAATCGCAATTCGATTTAAACAAAACTATACGCAAATAATTTAAACTATTAACAAATCATTTTAAGCAAGACGCAAATTGGTTTAACCCAGACTCAACTTATTGTTCCAGCTGTGTGGTGAAGAAATGGAAGGCTTAACAGTATTGTAAATTCCACTAGTTCTGCGCGTTTTTTCAAGAACTTTCCGAACAAATAAAAGGCCAATCCCCTAATAATATCTTTTTAACAATTATGGATAATTCCAAAATCCATTAGACCCACAAAGTACAACTGGATCAATAATTCAAGGTTAGATTAATTCAACTTACTTTTTGGTTAAAATTATTTGTAAATTGTTTAAATTATTTGCGTATAGTTTAACTATATTTGCGTTTTGCTTTAAAGCATAGTTTACAGTTCCGATGCGAAAAAAAAATCAAAATTTTTAAAACGATTTTCCACCTATTCTGCGCACCAAGTTGAATAATATTCAAGGCGAAATACGTTTGCTTTGGCCTAAACCACCCATTGAGTCATTAATTTACCCTTAATTGACAAACTATAGGCCTAAAAATGGAAAATAATTATTTTTGGATGCGAAAACCATTTGCATGCAAAAAATGCCTTGAGGTGAATGTATTATTTTTTTTCGGAAGTATAAACCGACCATCAAAAAAAAATTTTTTTATTCACCACACTTTTTTTCGCATGCAAATCAATCGCCGGTCCATTGTTTTGCATGACATTCCATGACAGCATAGTTTTTTTTTTTTGCATGAAACTGTAAACCAATCATGCAAACAATTAATTACATTTCACCTCAATTATTTTTGACATGCGAGAATATTTGCATAGATTTTTTTTTGCGCACGGGAACTGTAAACTAGGCTTAAATCGAATGGGGTTAGTTCTAAAGGGTCCGCCAAAAAACTTTTTTTTTGTTTGAAAATGCTATAAAAAAAACTACTGAATATTTTCTCAAATTTCTTTTTTTATTTGAAATTAAAATCTTTCCGGTTAATAATGAAAAATAATTTCATTCAAATGGCTGCTTCGCTAAGTCAGCCTGCGATCGACTTAGAGAAGATGCCGATTTTGCCAAAAAAATCATCTTTTCAGATGAAGCTCATTTTGATCTTGGCGGGTATATAAACAAGCAAAATTTTCGCATTTGGGGCACAAAAAACCCGCACGCATACATTGAAAAGCCGATACACCCAATACGAGTCACTGTTTGGTGCGGATTTTGGTCCAGAGGCATAATTGGGCCATTTTTCTTCGAGTGGCTGTTACAGTCAATGGCGATCGTTATCGGACAATGTTGAACGAATTTTTGTGCACAAAAATTGAAGAGGAGGATATTGACAACATTTGGTTTCAACAGGACGGCGCTACGTGCCACACAGCCGAAGCTACACTCCATGTAGTAGTAGCATTTTCAAAAAAAAAAAGATTATTTGGCGGACCCTTTATTTGCGTTTGGGTTAAATCTATTTGCACTTGGGTGAAACTTATTTGTGTGTAGGTTAAACCAGTGGCGTGGCTAGGATATTTGCCGCCTGGGGCAAAACAATAATTTGCAGCCCCTTCGGTCTAACTATAATCAAACAACATTTTGTCAAACTATTTTTTAAGCTATTTAGTTAAGTTATGGGTACCTTCATACTTAAAGTAGCAGACAAAATTTTGACTAACATTAAGCCGTTCCTATGAACTAATAGTTTTTTCGTTTTATTTTTGTATGTTTTGAAAAAAAGCAACGGTAGGTTTATTTTTTTTTATTCATTTATCAATTTTGCTAAAAATAATTATATTTTTTCTTGAAAAAAAAAACGAAACAACAAATCTTCTGCAAAAATATTCAGGTTACAGCATTTTTTTTTTAATGTGTCAACCCCTCTGAGCTCTGAACTGAAATTTACATATACAAAATATAAGCTACAAAAGATTACTTACAGTAAAAATTTTATTTTCTAATATAGATTTAGTTAAATTTCCAATTAAACAATTTGTTTACCTAATTGGCTTACAACTTCCAACGCACAACGAAGTTAATTTTGCCGTCCCTAACTCCTGGTGCCCGGGGCAGCTGCTCCCTTCGCCCCCCCCCCCCTAGCTACGCCACTGGGTTAAACCTATTTGCGATTTGGTTAATTTAATTTTCGAATGCTATATATTTTATTTTAACATTATTTATACTCAATAAAGCTATCGATTAGCAAAAATCCTACTCTATTTTTGATTGTTCTGGAAAAACGGCTAAGTCCATTATTTTTTTACATTACCAAAAAAAGAAAACCGGCTAACTTACAAAGATGCAAATAAGTACAAAACTAAGATCCTGCTTGAGTTGTTTTATGTTTAGAAAGGAAGAGTACCAACTAACACACAATCCATGTTTTGGATTTTATTTTCTAGCAACGATAAAAGTTTTTGCGAAGTTTTTTCTTTCTCCTGTAAAATTTCCATTTATGGAGTTAGTAGGTTTACACTCTAAGCCGACGAAATACATATGTATATTATGTACACATAGAATTTTAATTATTTCGGAAAATTGTCGAAATTATAGTCTTGAGGTAGAAGCCGAGATAAAAAATTTGTTTGGTGGTTATTTTGTATGATTTATGTGACTGACTTTGGTCTGTCCTGAGGAAAATATTTCAAATTTAGTCCAATTGTAATGAAACAGCTTTCTTTATTTTAAAAATGTTATCAAAGTGTCTTTTTTGACATTGTTACAAGTAAAGAATAGAAAAAAAAAACAAAAATATGTAGATCTCACAACTTACCACATGGAGCAGGTTCCTTTTCACATTTCTTCAAAAACAGATCACGCAACGTCTCTACTTGCTCAAGAGTTGGTTTCATTGACATATTGTCAAACCTTTTTTCTCACAAAAAAAAAATAAAACAAAAAATACCTATCAAGAGCAACCGCCTGCCGCAGGCTTAACAATTCAACTCGTTGAAAAAAATCTTTTTACTTATTTTTGCAAAATCAAAAAAGAAATAAATAAAATCTATATCAATGTCCAACACAAACATTCATTTGATTATCAAAAACTGATAAGGCAATATAAATTCACTGGCCACAATCTTTGTGCAATCGTATCTCACTACGATTAATATTAATCCACATGCAACACAGCGAACAAAAACACTCTGTTCACAAGTTCAATGAAAAATAAATATTTTTAGGCCAAAACATTACGTGTGGACTTAATGCTTAGCTTTTGAAACTTGTTACCTATTTTATTTCAAAGAAAAACAAAGATATGTGTGTATGTAGGTACTTTAGGAAGATTTTTGTTTAATCAGTCATGTAAACACTACAAAGTTCAATTTAACAGAACCATAATTAATAAATATTTGAGACAACACGCGACCGACTGTTAAGTCAACCAGGAAAATGATTTCTGCCGAATGCTGATTTCGATCACACTTTGTCCTCTTCACGACTGGGTGTTCTAACTGAACGTCTGACCGACAAACACAAAGTGACGTAATAGCAACAAAAACAGTTTGACGTTTAGATAGAAGGTAGCTGGGGGAATTTCAATATCAACGTTCACTACATGTCTACGCCGCGATCGGATCGGAACTAAAAATAAACACTTGCCATGCAGGCAGTGCCATCTAGTTCATTGAAATGCTTCCAAAAGAATACCCAGTGTGCCCCACGTACACATTGATCGTTCGTTGGGTAAATCGATAGAGTGGTGGTTGATCACTTACACAGTGTAGAAGATGTGCTATTAAATATATAGGTCACCATGAATGTAAGTAGGTAAGATAGATACGAACAACGAAGAGTAACAGTAATTGTGCGCCGGCAAAACGACCTTGAGTCTACTACTGCGATCATAAGCGCCGGCCATAAACTTGTTTTGGGGGCCAGACACACAGAAGCAGATTACCATAGGTAAAATTGCCAGCTGCTCATGACTTGAAGGGGCCCATTTAGTGTTTAAACATTCTTTTTTGCTAGAAAAGTTTATGCTGTAAAATTAAAAGGCGTGTTTTTTTGGGATTTATATATAGAACAGTGAGAAATTTTCAAAAAAACGCATCCGCAGCGGCCTATATTTTTGTATTTGTAATATGGTACGCCTGAACAGTCACGACACAAAACCGAATTCTGTGAAAGTTTAAAGTAGAAATAAACCAAAATTGTTAACAAAAACTAACTTATTTGCAAGTAAAATGGGAAATATAACTATATATTTATATTATTTATGGTTTCAATCAAATGTTTGTGTCCCTTTATTCTTTATTTGCCATTTTCAGATACGAAAATTGATTTAGCAGATATAAAAGAAAAGAAAAGGGGTAGGGGTATGTTCGTAGACTATGGTCAATGTAAAAAAGTCATGATTTTGTCTGCTATTACACGAAGACTTTTTAGTTGACTTTTTTCGAAATTAAATATTGTGAAAGTAAAATCATTTTTTTTTCTCATTTCCACTCATTTAATTTTGAAAAAAGTCATGACTCAAAAGTCGTCGTATAATAGCAGACTCATTACGCATGGAGTCGATGACTTTATTAGCGATAATTTTATAATAATTACAATTATGGCATGATTGTATGGTTAATTTTAATGCATTTGCCTAGTTTTCCATTGGAAATTTTTTAACTCACCAATTTTACCGGATTAACTGAGGTTCAACGATAGTTCAAGTACGTTAGTAGCCAATATGCTTGAACCCTCCTTGAACTTCAGTTAGTTTCAGCTGTACTAACTGATTCAAAATTTGATCCATTTATCAGCATTTGTGAATCATCGATTTCATCGGATCTACTGAAGTGCAACGATGATTCAAGGTTCAAGTATGTTGTAATAACAATATCAAGCTTGACCATTGTTGAACCTCAGTTAAACTGCCGAAATCAGTGAGCTAAAATAATTGAACCACGCATCAGAACTTGAACACGTTTGTACAAGTAAGCCATTCCACCAAAAGCAGTGACCTAAAATTGCTGAGTATCGGATCAAAATTTGAACCATGTCTGTACAAACTGGTCCTTATAGACCAAAGGTTTACAAAAAGAGCTTTTCATATGAGCTGCGAATAGTGAATTTTGAAATGGGAATGATCGTGAATTTTGACCTTTCATTCCCTTGAGTAATTTATTTGGTTGCATATAGAAGAAAATGTGAAGAAAAATGCCTTGTGGAATGCGTCTTGATGTTGTGGTTTGCGAATTATCGTTTGACAGTCCGCACAATATCTTGTTTGTCACTTATAAAATGGTAAATTTTCCACTTTAAACTAATTTAAGCCAGTGTTTTTTTTTAGCATAGCACAGGATAGGATCATTTTTTCATTTTGTCGAAAAGCTAAAACAAAATAACCATGCACTTACGAACGACCCTGTTTAGACTGTAATTGCTCGCTACGCCACCATGACGATGAAAATATGGGTGAAATTTACTCTTCATCGATTTCTTCTTCAAAAACAAGGTCATGACGAAGTGAAAAGTTACAGTCTAAACAGGGCCATTCACTCGACATAACTCTATTCTACGAACATAGCCATCGAGAATTCGAGACACATAAAAGTACCAATCGTACCAATCCTCGCGTTCCAATGTTTATTCGCTATGCTATCTAGCTATCCCAAAAATTTTGAGATAACTTGAGTTGTTGTTGCGTCAGCTGTTATTAGCTGTTTTTTTTAACAAGGGATTACAACAACACAAAGCTATCCGGATAACTGAGAATAACCAGCGGAACGTGCCCAATAACGACACACTAAAATCTTATTCAATCGAGTTCGATACTCGAACAAACGTCACAAGTTTATCGGCAGCAGGATTCTACTTTAACTTTTATCGGCAGTGATTTTGCTGCCGATGCTGTTTTTGTAATTCATATAAAATTTCACTGTGCTGCGGATAGCTTTCCCAATAAAACACACCTAAGGTCTTGTCTTCGATGACGCAAATACATGTGCATTAGCATTGAATTTGCGTCAAAAAATGACGATCATTTGACAGTCAAATTGGCATTTTCAAAAAACACCTTTAACTTGACACCAGGCGAAATAGACGTTTTCGTATATATGACGGTGTTCCGACAAGCTTCACGTGATGCGATTGATTTTAATGTCTCTTATTTTAATCTCACACTCATCTCTTAAGAAAGAGATGTCGATTATTTTTGATTTTCTTTTTTTTAATTCTGCCTCACCTCTTTCTTTTCAAAAAATAGGTGTGAGATAAGAAAGAGAGACGTCAAAATGTGTAGACTCACATCAAGCTGTTCTAGATACTGTCTTAATAGACGATGTAAGTCCGCTTTATATTTAAATATGTACTTGACTTCTGTCATATTTTTT
The DNA here is from genome assembly GCA_963921185.1 of Dasysyrphus tricinctus. Classification (NCBI taxonomy): domain Eukaryota; kingdom Metazoa; phylum Arthropoda; class Insecta; order Diptera; family Syrphidae; genus Dasysyrphus; species Dasysyrphus tricinctus. The sequence continues at coordinate 183,591,646 of OY992532.1, forward strand.
TGCACGAACTGTTATTGAGATTTAAGCGTGCTTAGCTTTAATTTCGTAGAAAGTACTTTTAGTTTTTATGATGCTTTTATAATAAAGTAAGAGAAATTAAAGTTAAGCAATAGTTAGTTAGTGTTAAGCTAAGACCATTAACTTTGTATAATTATGATTTTTTGCTTATACTAGTCCAGTCAAATAAGCATTTTATATCTACATATATATTTTTTTCTGTTTCTTAATGGGTACCTATTGGAGAGTGTAAATCAACAAAGTTCGAACATGCGTTGTCCACCAATTTGAAAAAAAAGACTTTGAAAAGCGTTAAGTCGACTTTAGAGTTATAATTTTTTTATTTTGTACGTTAAAATATCTTCTACAACTTTTGTTAACAACAAATTTTTAAACCTCTTTCCAAAAAAAAAATCATTGACGAAAAACTATCGAAATTTTGAAGTAAAAAATGGTTTTTAGCGTTTATCTCGCCTCTTGTTCTTATGTCAATTTAGTGGAAAATGGATTATGGGAAAGGAGAATGGGATTTTTGTCCCATATGTGTTATAACACTTTCTGACCTATATCATTGGAAAGGTCTCAATAGGTGGGTTTACATAGACCAACATGCTCGACAACATGGCTCGATGGAAAAAATAACTGTACACCCAACTTTGCGTTTACATGGATACTGATGTTGTCGAGCATCATTATTTTTCATTTTTCGGAACAAACGCACGCAGTATGGCTTGCAAATTTTTTTTTTTATAAACTTCGCTTTTTATTTCCCTAACCTCTCTAAAGTCTCTTAAAATCCGAAAAACTGTCTCCAGAACTAATTATTTGTTACTGTTGCCATTTTTTCCCGTCACCGTGGCTAAATAATGCAAAAACAAATACCGATATTGTCGAGCATCTGTTTACACAAGTTGGCTGGTTGGACGAGCCAGCAAGTTTTCAAAAAAATTTGAAATCCGTCGAGCATGTTGGTCCAGCAGTTGTTTTCGCGTTTAAATGATCGAGCATGGCTCGACAACTCCCATGTTGTCGAGCATGTTGGTCCATGTAAACCCCCCTAATGAGTGCAATTATTTTTTGAATGGGTATAAGTTTGTATCTCGTGCAAGGAAAGTGTTATAGTACAATAACGTTTGCACTGCGCTATAACACTTATAACAGTTATTGACCTATAAAACTTTCCCAGGCACTAATTGGACTTTTCCAATGATAAAGGTTAGAGAGTGTTACAATATTTGAGACGCAATTTGCGCAGGGAAAGAGTTATAGGTCAGTGCAATAGTTATTTGGCTATAACATTTTCCCTGCTCGAGATATATGTAGACTTATGCTTTTACAACGAAAAATAGCACTCATTAATACTTTTCCAATGAAATAGGTCAAAAAGTGTTAAAACACTTGGGACGTAGTTTTTGCAGGGAAAGAGATACATATAGTGCAGGTGCTACAGATATTATGGGCAATTACACTTTCCCTGCACATGAAACAGACTTATGCTCACACAAGAAAAATTAACACTCATTTCGACCTTTCCATTGATATAAGTCAGAATGTGTTACAACACTTGGGGCGCAGCTTGGGCAGGGAAAGAGTTATAATGCAGTGCAACAGTTATTATTGGTTTTTACACTTTCCTTGCACGAGATACAAACTTATGCTTACACAACAAAAAGTAGCACTCATTGAGACCTTTCCAGTGGTATAGGTCATAAAGTGTTACAACGAAGGGACGCAACTGATACAACAATTATGCCCATTCGCCTTTGGAGTAGTAGGAGTGAAAAAGGAGTAGAAAATGAGTACTCCAAACGTGCAATCAAAACCGCCATTATAGAACACTTCTTTATTGCTATTACTATTACATTGGTATATTAAATATTTATGTGGGACAAAAAATGTTAGAAATACAACCTGAAAAAGTTGCTAGTATCCAGCGAAACATTTCTTATATGAGGAAACAAATATGACTTTGGTCCCCCAAAAAGGAAAATGAGCAAAAATGGAAGGTGGTCCAAATTTCAACACAAATGTGTCGTACATCGTTGAAAAGCTCATTGTGAGCTTATCATTTTTTTATGTAACCGTTAGGCTCTTAGTAGTAGGCTTAGTAAGATATTTAGCTACATAGAACCGGAAAGAGCAATAATGCAACTACGCATTGGTGGATTTAATTCTATAAAACTAAAATTAAAATTAAAATTAAAATTAAAATTAAAATTAAAATTAAAATTAAAATTAAAATTAAAATTAAAATTAAAATTAAAATTAAAATTAAAATAAAAATAAAAATTAAAATTAAAATTAAAATTAAAATTAAAATTAAAATTAAAATTAAAATTAAAATTAAAATTAAAATTAAAATTAAAATTAAAATTATAATTATAATTATAATTATAATTATAATCATAATTAAAATTAAAATTAAAGTTAAATTTAAAATTAAAATTAAAATTAAAACATAAACAAAAATATAAACAAAAATATAAATCTTAATTACCAAGTTTTGAGATTTGAGTACATTTAAAAACTGGCCATAAATTTGCTTTACTCGTAAAAGGGACTTAGAAAAATTCTATTGAAATTGTATTATGTACTTGATACTTTAAAAAATATGTACACACAGTTTTCATAGAACGAATGTAAACTCAAAAGCTTCATCTGTTCAAAAAAAATATTATTTGTAAATGTTTTTGAACACAAACCAATATTGTTTTAAGTCTCCATGATGGTTTTAGCTGGATTAATTTGTGTTGTATAGTGCAGTTGCCTCAAGTCAGATGCAGTACAAAAATCGAATCGCGAATATTTGAAGATTGGAACCTCAGCGTTATAGAAAGACAATCTTGCCAAACAGAGGGTTTAAGAAGTAACAGCCTCTAATTAAAAAAAACGTTTTTCAAGTCGGAATATTTTTTTAATTGTCAAAAATAAAAGGAAATAATAGGCATGTTAAGGAAAGATCTCAGGATGAAATCATGGAATCAAGTGAATCCAATATTTTTTTCTTCATTAATCTGACGGTAAAACTGGGAGAATGTGCTGAGGAGTCCTGTTCAGGAGACTGAGATTTCTGAGCTCTCTGAGATCTCATTTCTCAGAGCATGCCTTATTATAGTAGAATATCCCTTTAAAAAAGGGGGCGGAAACGGCTTCTAGTACAGAACAGGCTGTCTGATGTGTTTGGGTATACCCAAAGCTACGAATTTCTATGAACATAAGTACAATTTAATTTTTGACTTTGACAGATATTTAAAGGTTTGGAAAGCATGCATTATGTTTTAATTATTGATCGTTAAAAAACAGCTCTAAAAATTATATAGAAAAGGTGATGGTGAGCTACTAAGGCCATCTATAATTAAATCATCTAGAAGAGGCCTCTACATACATTAGTCCGGCTCCTGCCTGAATGTCTCTGTCGTCACTACCAAAATATGGTATAACAATGGACGAAGTAGTCTGCTTCTGCCATTAAATCTGTTTCAAAAAGCTTTTTAAGCATAATTAAAGTGTGCTTCATGAAAGTTGTAAACATGAAAGAAAGTTTTTCATCCTTCAGATTCAGATACAGTATACAGATAGCTGCTGTCAATTTTAGTTCCCAATTTTCAGTTCTCTGAACGGTTCGTGTACGGGGTCGGTCGTTTGAAAAATTGATGTATCTAAACATTTTCTTTTTTTTTTCATTTAATTTTCTATACATTTCGAGTGAAGTAAAAGTGAATTTTTAATCAAAAATGAAATTCGCAGAACATTTATCCGCCCATATAACACCAGAATGGAGAAAACAATATATAAACTATGAGGTTTGTTAACTAATATTTTTAATGCTCCAGAAAAATGTATTATTAGAAGATATTTATGTATATGCATGCAGATGGAAATGTCAAAATGAAAATTTGACATTACGAATGGGAAAATGAAAAGCTCAATTTCAAAAAAAGTGTTTTCCATTGCGCGCAGGAGCGAAAATAACTTTGAAGAGAATTTGCTTAATGTTTACAAACAAACAAAGCCACGTGCTATCCTTGGATTTGTTTGTAAACAAAATATTCATAGAGAAGATGAAAACAAAAAGAAACCCATTGACTTGTTGCTGTATTCACAAAAAGCATTCTTTCATCTCAAGTTCGAGCTGTCAAAAATGAGAGCGTAAACATGTTTAGTAGTAATCAAAGTTTTAGGTCAGTGGTATTGTGATTATTGTCAACGTGAAAGTAAGGTTTTGCTTTTCTTAATTATGATGATCTATTTATGTGTAGACTGTAGAAGTGATTGTATATAAAGGTTTTGTTTTTTTTAGACGTGTGGTTTTCAAGAAGAAATAAAGCATATAATTTAATGTTATGGCCAAGAATTTAGCTTTGATATAAAGATAAGGGTTTGCAAATATGTTTTAAAAATGATTTCGGGCAAGTGGCTGTCGCGGATGGCTCGAATAAATTCCAGCCGAGAGGAACTATTTTCGACCATTTTTTGCAGCAATTGGGGTCGTATGTCAGCAATAACGCGTTGTTGATTTTTTCTTTGGCTGTATGGCATGTAGCGCCGTCTTGTTGGAGCCAAAGGTCGTCAACATCAACGTCCTCCAATTCAGGCACGAAAAAGTTATTAATCATGGCTCTATAGCGTTTCCCATTGACTGTAATACAATGGCTGGTTTCATAATTCATAATTTTTCATAGCAGCACGCGAAGCGGTAGTAAATTTGCACAAATTACAAATGTTGTTCAGGAGTAATCTATTCATTATGAAATGGCAAACAAAACTAAGCATAAGTCAGTTGACAGCTGTCAAAAAGGCCAACTCCGGAAAAAGTATTGCCAGATTGAAAACCACACGTTTTAAAAAAAACACCCTTTACATAGATGGTAGTCATTAATGTAAATCTATAACAATTGTGGTTCAGGATCAGGACAAAATTAAGTAAATAATTGCGTCCTGCGTATACCTACTTTATCGTCAACATAAATTGTCCTTTAGCGCCTGTCTACATTGTCTTCTTACTGAAAGGTGGGTGGATCTACTAAAATAGGTAGATTTTATGTGCGATAGAAAGAGAAAGAAGATTTCACCTAAAATCCACCGATTTGCCACTTTTGAAAATAATTCTTGGCTTCAAGACGGATTTTTTTTTTGTGCGAGTGAGAGATGTATGGACCTTATAATTGCGTGCAATAAGCAGCCCCAGATTTTCAATTTTTCCTAACCGGGGCAAAAACTTCATTTGGCGCCACTTCAGTCATGAATTAAATAAAAAATAAATAAATACCTAGTTTGATTTTTTGTAACCTACTCAGCAACTTTCTAACTTTATTTATGTTAGGTTGTTCAATAGACAATGCTTGACACTTTTTACAAAGATCATAATCATTATGTTTCGTCATAGGCGGGTGGCTATTGTTTCGTCTTTTTCATTTCGCTCACTGTTATTTCGTTTTGATCGAAATAATTTCCGTTCATTTCGCAAAAGCTTTGTTTGTTTTTTATTACTTAGTTTTGGGATCATTTCGTCTCACGATAACTTCGATTTTGTTGTTTTGTTTCTTATTTGTTTCGCATTTTCATTGAAACATCTACGGATTATTTAAGCTAAGGTTATTTCGTTAAAGATTGTTTCGCATTTTGTCTCTATGTATTTCTTTTATTTTGCAATTCGATTATTTTGTTATCAGTTACTTAGTTTATGATTGATTCTGAATCACCTTGTTTGGTTGACAATAAAAAAAAAAATTAAATAGTAATGAAAAAAACACTTAGAGTGTGGAATTAGAAAAATATTGAAAAGGTTAACAATTTCCAGATATGAAAGGAAGAATTTGGTAAAGATTCCAGAATCAAGACTTTTCTGGACAAAAAAGACGTATGTTCTGATAAAGGGCTAAAAAAGACCCTTCATATAAGCATGCAATTATACAAAATTCTGCGGAAACATAGCATAATAGCCTATTGAATAGACCTTTTAAAAAGGAACAATTACGTGCAAGGGTTTTTATTATTGAATATGTTTGTTTGGCCCATAAGCATGCTTAAAACCGAAAATGCTACTAAATTCACCCATGCGTTTCTGAGAGAATGGTCACACTGGCCACTTTTCAGTATTTTTGGTATAACTCGGAAACTAAGCCGAATTTGACAGTTTTACTTATAATACTTTTTGTTCAAAATTAAATTTTCTATAGAAAAGGATAGTTTGGAAAATTTCTTAAAAAAAATTAAGTAGGAAAAGTAAACAAAAACTAACATAAAAAAAATCGAAAAATCAAAGATTTTTAAATTTTTTTCTTAATTGTGCTTAACTTTTTTCGGAGCAAAGATACGCTCAAGACATGCATGAACAAAGTAAACTGGAGTCTTACGGCTTTAATATGACATGTTAAGAAAGCCATATTATTTAAAAATTGACAGAGATATAGCCATTCAAACTTTACCATTTCTTATCATTTTTCGAAGTTTTTGCCCGAAAGCCTTTTTTTTTTGTACCTTATGACAAATTTAACGTTCCTAATACCTGGTACTAAATCTTATGTTAATCGGACCAGCCGTTCGGTCTGTAGGTCTGAAAGCATATAAAAACAGCCGAAAAACGAAATTTCGAACTTACATCCTTTTTATAAATTCTCTATAGTTATAATGTCATATTATATCAAAATTTTGATTTAGAACATTTTTAGGAAAGTGAAATTTGACATATTGTACCGAAAAAGGGACTTTCGGCCCAAAACTGCGAAAAATTATAAGAAATGATAAGGTTTGAACGGGAATATCTCTGTCAATTTTGAACAAATATTAATTTTTGAACATGCCATATTAAGGCCTTTAGTCTCTACTTTATTTTGTCTGTGCATGACTTGACCCTATCCTTGCTTCAAAAAAAACTATGCACAATTTATTAAAAAATTTAGATATCCTTGATTTTTTTATTTTTTTTAGGTTGGTTTTTGTTACCTTATCCTGCTTTAATTTTTTCGTAAAATTTTTTGAACTATCCATTCCAATAGAAAATTTAATTTTAAACAAAAAGTATTATATTTAAAATTGTCAAATTCGGCTTAGTTTTCGAGTTATACCAAAAATACTGAAAAGTGGCCAGTGTGACCATTCTCTCAGAAACGCATGGGTGAATTTAGTAGCATTTTCGGTTTTAAGCATGCTTATGGGCCAAACAAACATATTCAATAATAAAAACCCTTGCACGTAATTGTTCCCTTATACCCCTCATTTTCCGGTCTATTCAATAGGCTATAAGTTTAATTTGAATTTGTTGTTTGTTTTCAATTATTTATCAGATATTATTTTTTAAAACATTTACATATTTTATTTAAAGTTTTTTTTTTAAGTACCATTTTGAAGTAAAAATAAGAATTAAAATACATAGTACCTACAGAAGTTTAGAGTTTTTGTTATCACTAGGTGCGTGACAAAAAAAGGGCATGACCTTTTAAAATTATTATGTTTGTAATAATTTCCAACAAATGTTAGTGTACGCAAGGCGTATGGCAGGTTGTAAAAATTGGAAATTTAGTTCATTTCGACTTTCAATTATTTCGCCATCGTTTGATTGGCTTTTTGATTTTCGTGCATGTAAAGAACCTAAAGGCGTTAAAATTCGCGCGAATTTTAACGCCTTTAGGTTCCTTACATGCACAAAAATCAAAAAGCCAATCAAACGATGGCGAAATAATCGAAAGTCGAAATAAACAAAAAACTTTGCAATGAAAATCGAAATGATCGAAAACGAAACAATTAAAGAGGAAATAAACTAAGGATGAAATAATTCAGAAATTAAACAATCGAAAAAGGAAACAATCAAAGACGAAATAAAGTTTGACCGAAATAATTGCAAAACGAAATTAAAATTTTCTGAACAATAAAAAACGAAATAAATGAAAAGTGAAACAATGAAATTCGAAATAACAAAATGCGAAACGACCTAGACGAAACAACAAAAAAACGAAATGAAAAAGCCGAAACGAACCATACCCGTCATAGGCCAAGGAAGGGCAGCCAATCAGTGTTTGAAACCATCACACAATGTTCATTTAAAAAAATTGCGTTCTCTTCTTCTTCAAAACCTCTATATTTGGGCTTGAGCATTTATTTAATTAACAACTTTGTCCAAAAGTGAACTAATAACTGAAGAGACGGTTACAATGCAGCAAGTTAACTCTCATTAGAAGTGCCACCAAACTCAGCTCTGCAGCAATATCTACGATATATCTTAATAATAAACTTTGACGGAAAAAGAACATATACATAATTCGACCCAATGGCCCACTTATTGACCTCAACATATAGATAAATCATAATTTTTGTTAGAAAAGTGTTAGAAACGGGAACTCCTCGGATTATATTGTAAACACATTACATCTATATGTTGAGGTCAATAAGTGGGCTGGAACTCCCAAAAAAGTGCCAGCATATCAAGGTCGTTTATCAAAATTCGTGAAAAATCGATCTAATTATGAAAAAAAATCTTTATTTTTGTTAGAAAAGTGTTAGAAATAGGATTTCCTCGGAATTTATTAAATACACATTATATTTATCCGTTTAGATACTTCCGAATTTCAAACTTTAAAATTTTTCTTGCAATTCAGGGTTTTTTCAGTACAAGTTTCAGTTTTTCATCTAACATTTTACTAACGGTTTTGATTTTTTCTAGGCGTGAAGGTAGCAGAACTATTTTTTTTAGGTATGGGGAACTTTTAAGGGGTGGGTTTCTCCACCGAAACAAAATATTTTTTCATTACATTTCGATAATTGATATGCTGCGTGAAGTTAGCATCCCATTTTTAAAAATCGATTTTTTTGTGAAATTGAACATAACTATTTTGGAAAACTATCAGGAACTATAAAACTCAGGTGCATGCGACAAGAACTCAAAAAAAAACTTGATATGCTGACATTTCGCCGCCTGAGTACTTAAATGCCCCATAGACCACTTTTTCGGGAAACTGAGTTAATGATGCAGTTATACTAATGCGAATTTTCTCTATCGTTTGCTGCTATCCACGTTGCTCTATCTCTATTATTAAGGAAGTTTCAGAAACCCAGTTTGCTCCATAGACCACTAATTTGTGGGTCCTCTTAGTGCTAATTTGCCGCACATTCAAAATTTGTACTACATGGGGCAGTCTTTGTAGAAGAGTTCTTAAAACATTCATTTAATGCTTAAGTGCCCCATACCAAAGGGCCATGGATATAGAGCGTTTAATTATATCTGGGTCTGGGCCGGGGTTATCTTCTAGCATGCAAGAACAACATATGAAATCCAGGATTCTATCGGGGGTTATTTCAATAACGCAAAAGTAAGTTTTCACTTTGATGATGGTAAAGAAAAAAGACAACATAACAAAATACTCAACCATGAGGTAAATAGAGATGGATGCAAAGCACTGTTTTCATATTAGTCTGCAATGCGGTTATGAGTAAAAATAAAACATGGGTAATACTTATTTAGACAAGTTCATTTACGTACCTTAATGTCCCCAAACTTCAAAACTGCATTTAATGCAGCCTTGTAGGTTTCTTAACGATGTAATTTAAGCATGTTTTTTTTATTTTTTACTAAAATGGATAAAATCAAAAAAGGTAAAAAAAATAATAAATTTGAAGAAAAACTTTAACAAACAATTAAAACTTTATACAATGTAATGTTGACGAATTTTTATAAATTATTCCCAATTAAAAAAGACGTATTTTTCAGGAAAATTTTAAGGACCAAAGTTAGTTTTAAGTAGATATTTTTCATAATTAAGTATTAAAATACTTAAGCATTTTCTTACTTATTTTGTTGACTTAGAAATAATCCAATAAGAGTTTTAGTAAGGTATAACCACTAAATTGATAGTATTTTTTGTTTTATGTTCTTATCAATAAAAATTAAATTATAAAAAATAAATAATACCAGTGCTTTTGAATTTTTTTGTTCTTCTTGCTAACATTGAATTCCCTCCTTTCAGTGCACAAAAGTCCTATATCCATAGGAAATTTTCAATTTGGTTTTCATCGATTTCGCATTCGTATGGGAGAGGGTCCTATATCCATTTCTGACTTTTTTCATACCTTTATTTTTTTTAAATAACCGTTACAGCTTTTGACGTCATGTCTTCAAATTACAACAAAGATATTTTCAAACAATGTATATAAAAATTCAAACATCATATTTCTCAAGGAGAAAGTAAGGAAATTATTTTAAAATTCGTTTTCTGGGGAATAATTTTTTTGGATATGGGGCATTTAAGTACTCAGGCAGCGATTTGATATGCTTACTTCACGGACACCCATCGAAACTGATTCTAAACGCACCCAAAAACTGAAAATTTCTTTCCCATCCTTTACCTAAGATTTCTATGATTTTTGAATTCGGTTATTTATGGAGTGGACATTTTTTAAATATTAGGATTTTTTGATAATTTATATTTAACGTTTGGTGAATCCTCTTTTAAACCCTGCCATGTTCAACGGTTTGAGAAAAATCTAAAACGTCCACCTAGGATTTTTCTTGACTCCATTTAATAAACCGAGTTGGCACATCAATAATATAAGAAGCTTCACGGACACTAGTGTAATTTGTAAAGACAAGCAAAATGAAGAGGGGCAAAAATTGTTTAAAATGTGATGACCACCAGTAATTGTAGACAAAATATAAATTTTAGTGTCTGAATCTTCAAAAGTTGTTCAACCTTGTTTCTTCGGTGGGCAATTCATTTTCTAAGATGCCCCCTTCCAACGCCTATTAGTTTCGTCAATTTTTCCAGATTTGTTAATAGAAAGGAAACCCCAATAAGACAAATTCTGTAACCGAAAAAAGACCAAAATTAAAAATGTTGCACAAAAATGAGCAAACAGAAATTATTCTGTTTGCAGGGAGTTTGAAATAATTTCAAGCTAAAATGGTGAAATGGTAGAAAAAACTAGCTAAAGGCTGGCGGAGAAATACAATTTGAAATTCCATTTCCGCATAACATTTAATTAAGTGTCATCAATTCTTTGTACCTATTGTTTTTAAGGCACATGGATTTGGCGCCCCTGGAAGCTGCCGCCCGGTGCACAGGCCCCGGTTTGCTCCCCCATAGATCCGGGCTGGCAACAAGGAAGGGTATATTGAACTAAAAGAATTTTTTTGCAGACACGCTGTTGATCAAAACGACTTTTAGTAAGAAGACAATGTAGACAGGCACTTAGAGTTCAGACCATTACAAAAATTAGACTTAAAAATGTATGACTAGATATAGAAAGAGGTTATCTCATTTAGAAGTTATTAAGCAATTTGTTTTGTTTATCAAGAGTTTTACTGGTATAGATAAGACTAGTTTTGAAGAGGTTGTTCCCCTATTCCTCTTGGCAGATGCTATACTATTTTGTTTATTAACGTACCCAGAAAAATGGAAATGAGCCTCACCACTTAGAATAATTTGTTTCCATAAACCATGATTTTGCTCATTCATTTCTAGCACCCAGTCAGCATAAGCCTGGCACTGCTCGTGATCTGCTAGCTTCAACTCTTGTGGTTACTGGATTTTTTAAACATGATGGTAAAATGCAGGGAAAAGTAGTATTAGATAGCAGCTTTTCCTGAGATCGCATCATATATTTTTCGCATGATTAATTTCTCGCATAATAGTTTTTTTCAAGTTATAACTAGTTTTCTCGCATGATATTTCTACAAAATGGCTCAAATGCGATCGGCATCACCATATAGGAAGAAGCTTACATATTTCGCGGTCGTCTGACACCATCTGGGAAAACACTACGACGTGATGTATGGCCAGCGTTGCCAGAAAATTTTTGTTGAAAGTACCATTGCCAACAACAGAAAGTGCCATTTTGGGCCCCTGGGTGCCACCAACGTAAAAGTAAAAAAAATCTTTTGACGTTCATATGTCGTTTTTCATTGTTGAAAAGACTTGATCTTTTTGCGGAAAGATTAATGAGGTTTTTTTTTTGGTAACAAAAATTGAATTTTTCCCCTTCAGATCTGTCAAACAAAGAATTTGGTAATTAAAGCCTTCCAATGGACAAAAAAATCAATTTTTTTTTTTGATCGAAAATCAATTCTACAGATCTGGATTTTTCGGCAGATTTACCCCTCTTTTACTAACACCATGACACACCAGGAGAATTGAAAGCCATCAGTTTGACATGTCTGAATCGCTATAGCTTCACAGACACAAATTATACACCAATACAATTAAAAAGAAAAATCTATCTGAATTCGTATACCATTCGCGACGAAAAAAATTAATTTTTGGATCAAAATCTGAACTTACCAAAAGAAAACCCCATAACACTTGTCTATTTTTTCATGTTTTAATCAAAAAAGAGAGATCTCAAGACGAAAGGTGCTATCATTCTAGTTTAGGAGATTTGATCTGTTTTCATCCTTACATGCATACATTCTCATGTCAAACGTCAAATCGAAGTTTGACAGTTTGTTTGTTTTGAGATATTTGTTCCAATAACAATGTGTGTAGTGTTACTTGTATAAATTGTCTTTTCATTGATACTACTCAAAATTATGCCCAGATGTCCGATTCTGGATTTTAAGATAAAATCTTTCAGATTTTAATGAAATATGGTATTAATGTCGGTTTCGATTGGATTTTCTGACTGTACTAATCCTTTTTGATTCTAATAGAATCACGCCGATTACAGAATCCGACGAATGAGCTGCCGAGGGAATCTGACTCAATTTTGACATTTGGCTCATAGTGAAAATGTCAAAATTGAGTCTGATTCTCTCCGCAGTTCATTCCGCGGATTCTGCAATCGGGGTGAATATGAAAATATCGTATTGTCAAATTTACATACACACTACAGAATGACGCCATATTATAAAATGGCTTCTTCAAGTATTCATCACTTTTGACAAGTAGTGCGAGGAAAAACTGCGTATGTATGCATGTGATCCAAAACTATTCCATTTTGAAATCGGGAACAGAAAAAGACTCCGAAAGCATTACTCGGAACAGCCAATCGAAGGCTTTTGGAGTGATAGGTGTTAAAATGGAGTGGAAAAGGAGTACTCCGAATGTCCAATCAAAAACCACATAAATTAAAAGAGAAACTATTTCGACATATGACAATGAGTAGAGTGTTGCTTTGTGGGTTGCGGTCCAAGTTATTCAAAATTATTGCTTTAGCACCTATATGGAACTAAATGTTGGAAGCATGTAAGTGCTGTTTAAAAACATTCTAAGAAATATTTTTAGATTGAACATTTTATTTTACAACACCAACGTCAAAATGCCATATGAATTATTAGAGTGCCACAGTTTTGAAATGAAAAGATGCCATAAGTGCACGATCGTGCCACACCGGCAACGCTGCGTTTGGCTGCTCACGTTGAGGAGCAGGGCTGCCATGTTTTGAACTAGTTCGATAGTCCAATTTAAACAAAATGTGTAGCCTAAATTCGGAGCCGAAAAATTAGCTCCCCATACCAATATTTATTTTTTTTATTTTTTATAACTTAAGCCTGGTTTATAGTTACATCCATGTGAAGTTTAGTTTTCATAGAAAAAAATAATTTTTTTCCTAGGCGTGAAAAACTGTCAAAAACTAAATGCAATTATTTTGGCGACAAGGAGGAACAAAATTGTCTCGAAACAAATGCAATTCAACGGGCTTTTTGCAACCAAATATTATGACGAAACCCATTTTTTTGAAAACCTTTTGGTTCATTAATTATTGATGTTTCATTTCAAATTTGATTTCACTTCGCTTTGAAGTATAAACTAGGCTTTAAATAACAATTTTGTTAATTTTATAATATTGAGGAAATCAATTTTTGTCCCGATATGACTATTTTCAAATTTGTTTGCTTGCTGCTTTTTTACATTTATTTTGATAGTAACGTGAAGATTGTTGCAGTTGATTTGAGATGTCAAAACGAGTATATTCAGCGAATAAAAAGTGGTGCCAAATTGTGAAATGCGTTAAGGATGTGGATAAGGGGAGAAAATTGTTTGTTTTATATGATTTATTTGTATGAAAAAAATATGGCCTAAGATTAGTTTCGGCTACCTTGTTGCTGTACCTAGATAAAAAGAAAACATTAATTGACTTTTTCGCTAGAATACAACTTCTTATTTCACCTTCTGACGTGGAGTGGAACAGGTTATAGTTTTTTGACCTCAATCCTTGTACCTGATTCTTACGAATCCATGGTTCTTGGATTAAGGCCACATCTACGGCCTCCTGAGACATGTAGAGCATTAGGTCGTGCGTCGCTGCTTTAGCGTGATGCAAATTAATTTGCACCACCAGCAGCTTTTGACTCCCCTTTGCTAACATGCCTCCTTACCTTTACGGTTCCGAGACCATATCTCAACACGTCTTCGTTCCCTTTAAGAAGAAGGTCAGATTTCTTGTCAATCATGAACAAGAGGTCCTTCCCTTCCCCTTTGAGACTCTTCTTGGAATGAAGAAGTTTCCATTCTAGTATGGGCAGCTCCTTATTCTGTTTCACTAGCAGTTTAATCACGGATGCATCCTCATGCATGGCAGGAGGAGGAATCCATATATTTACCTGCTGGCGAAGTGGCAGAGCTGTGAACCCCAAGAGATGCCCCCTCCCTCAGTTCACCAATATTGGTGATTGTGTGAGTGAGGAACTCCAGTGCCACATAACATCGGTTGATAAATTTTGTGCTACTTTGTATTTCTTGCATGACAGTTTTCTCGCATGATATATTTTTTGCACGATTGTGTCCTCGCTTGATATATTTCTACTTTTCTCACTCGATAGTTTTCTCGGATGATAGTTTTCTCGTATTACAGTTTTCTCACATGATATAATTCTTGCATGATATATTTCTTGCATGTTAGTTTTCTCGCATGATAGTTTTCTCGCATGATAAATTGATATATTGCTCTCATGTTAGTTTTCTTGCATGATAGTTCATATTTTTCTTCCATAAAATATTTCTTGCATAATAGTTTAATCGCATGAGATATTGCTCGCATAATATATTTTTCGGCTTACACTGTAATATGAGGTAATGACAGACATACATACAAACTTACACACAAAACAATAATAATTGAAAACTTTTTTTTCGTGTGTTCCCATACATGTACAATGTATATATCTTAATTCTTTCATTTTCAAGGCCTAAAATGAATATACTTTCATGGATTCAAAGCACGAAAACTTTAAATTTGAAATTATAGTTGACTTTTTGTGGAAAACTAACTCTTGGTCAGCGTCCATCCCAGGGTTTCCACTAAAACTAGGCTCGAGACTTCATGGTTGGGTTGCCATTCTTTCAATTAGCAGGAATTAAGAATAATGCATTTTCGTAAAGAGTTTTCAAGTACCACCTTCCTTCAATTTAAAGAATTTTAAAAACAACTTTTATTCTGTCATTATGTCTTCTTCTTCTAATATCATGTATGATTAAATTTGTCCCTTAACTTATATTTTTAGGAAATGAAAGCAATGTTGTATGCAGCTGTTGAACAGGCACCATCAGCCGAGCTAGTTGACCCCGAGATCCTCACCCGTTATTTTGCCAAATTTGATGAACAGTTCTTTCATTACTGCGACAAGGAACTAGCCAAAATCAATACATTTTATTCTGAGAAAATGGCTGAAGCCACCCGCAAGTATGGAAATCTGCGAAGTGAACTCACCGAAGCTCTTGAGGTTGGTTTTGTTAAAAAACAGCCAGCATGGAAGACGAAAAATCCTCTGGGAAAGAAAAATGTCCCGGCGCGCAAAATTCAAGATCTCAAACTGGCATTCAGTGAATTCTATTTGGGTTTAATTTTACTGCAGAACTATCAGAATCTAAATTTTACGGGATTCCGAAAAATTCTCAAAAAACACGATAAGCTCCTGAGTGTGGATTGTGGTGCAAAATGGCGCAAGAACAAGGTGGAATTGTCGCATTTTTATGTCAACAAAGACATTGACCGATTGATTCAAGAGACTGAAACTGCATTCACGCATGAAATCGAGGCAGGTGATAGACAGAAGGCCATGAAACGATTGCGAGTCCCGCCTTTGGGGGAGCAGCAGAGCCCATGGACTACCTTTAAGGTTGGCCTTTTCTCGGGTGCTTTTGTTGTCTTGTTGATAACTGTAATTCTATCGGCCATATTTCATGGCTTGGGACCAAATTGGAGATCAGCACTAAGATTATTTCGGGGACCGTTTCTGATAATCGAGTTTCTGTTCCTGTGGGGTGTTAACGTTTATGGTTGGAGATCGTCGGGTGTTAATCATGTCCTCATTTTTGAGCTTGATCCAAGAAACCATCTGTCCGAGCAGAATATCATGGAAATGGCTTCCGTTTTCGGAGTCTTATGGACAATTTGTGCACTTTGCTTTATTTATTTTGACGCACTTGGTATTCCTCAATTTGCTGCACCATTCTTTCTCTACACCGCCATGACTGTGTTTCTGTTAAATCCAACTAAAACATTTCATCACGAAGCTCGGTACTGGGCTGTTCGGGTTCTAAGTCGCATTGTAATGGCACCGTTCTTTTATGTGACATTTGCTGACTTTTGGCTGGCTGACCAGCTCAATAGTATTGTGCCGGCGTTTTTGGACATTCCATTTGCTTTGTGTTTTTTTCGAAACAATCCAAATTGGGAACATGCAAAAGGTAATATTCTTTTTTTAACAATTGTTATCTTATTTGCTTTTCAATAAAGTTTTTTATTTTTTATTGAATAGATACCGCCACCTGTATTCAGGATGAATCTATAATTCGGCCGATAGTTGCAATATTGCCAGCATGGTTTCGATTTGCTCAATGCATTCGCCGATACCGTGATACCAAAGAAACTTTTCCTCATCTCGTGAATGCCGCAAAGTATGCTACATCTTTCTTTGTAGTAATCTTTTCGTACAAGTTTCAAACAACTAACGGTAAGATTTTTTCGAATTTAAATAAGAAATTGAATTTAAAGTACAAATTCTGAGATCTGATTCTAAATACTGTACCTACGTTTTGTAACTCTCGCATTGATAAAATCAGTCGAGAAACGTTGAAAAATGGAATAAAACAAATGCATTTTGTTTCAGTTTTCATCGTTTCTCGACCAGTTTTTTCGATGCGAGAGTTACAGAACGTAGGCACTGTTTTACAAATTCGCTTTGTTCATCTTGTACTTAATTCCAATTGTTATCAGCTGTACACACAAACATATTGCTAGGGTTTGGTTTAATAGTGAGATGACGGTTTGGTTTAATAGTAGAAAAAACTAATTGTAAGAGCCAGGACTTGGCTTTAGGAAATAGCGCCCAAGGTAAACTTGCTCAAGCAGAAAAAGCCCAAACATTTTTGTATCACCCAAAAGTAAAACAAGTGGCACCTACCTGTACTTTACTTTTAAGAGAAGGACAAGAGAAGGGTTGCCACAATCCCGAAATGTTGCTTATAAATCGAAAACCAAGGGTGGGATGATGACCCGAGAACTCCCGTTGGATTCAGCACCCTTGAAACAATAGGACCTCATTATTGTTTGTCTCCCACCCCTTCCCTTGCCCGAAGGGGGTGGAAAAAAAGTCGTTTTGGAAACAAAATTTGGAAAGCCAAGAAAAGTTAGAAAAATATTTTTATTAATAAAATTTAAAGATGGTTTCGACGCAGAATTTCGCAATCTACTACAATACATCAAAAGTTGATTGAAAACCTACTTTGATTGTTTTTTAAAAGCCACTTTCAAAGTGCTGGGGAGGGGGGATATGAAAGATTAACAAACTTAAATATTTATCTTGGAATAATATCAGCATATGACATATGTTTTAAGGGTATTTTTCAATTACCAATCTTACTAAACTAAAATTAGCTTGATACAGCCACATTTAAAAAAGTTATAGCCTTTTTTATAAATGATGACTGAATTTTAGTAAAAGTAAAATATTACCAAATTCTAACAGCATTGACACGAAACTTGGTCCACATGCATAGGTCATTTGCAGGGGCGTAGTGAGGTGGGGGTGTGGGGGGGTGTACCACCCCCCCCCATGCTTTTCAAGAGTCAGCAAATTCAGGAAGCTAGATTTAATAATTCAAGCAATAAAAAAAAATAGTAATAAAACCAGAAATTTTACAATATTTTTCGGAAAAATTAAAAAAAAAGGAAGTTTGTATTTTCATTATATTAAGGTTTTTAAGCTTTTAAATGTATGCAAATCGACATTTTTGCCGATTGCAGATTTTGGAAATATGCCGAATAATTGAAGAGTCGGCAAATCAACGAATCTTCATTTGCAAACAATTATGAATAAAACGAGCCTAAGCAATTTTGCCGATTGCGGATGTCGGAAATTTGCCGACTAATTCAAAAGTCGGTATATCAACGAAGCTTCATTTAAAAAAAATTTAATAAACCGAGCATTTTTACTGATTGCGGATTTCGCAAATATGCCGACAAATTCAAGAGTCGGCAAATCAACGAAGCTTAATTTGAAAAAAATCTAATAAAACGAGCATTTTTGCCGATTGCGAAAACGGAAAAAATATCGACTGCCAACGAACGTAAATATTTAAGTTCTCTTGGGCCATACCAGCCGAAACTTTACATTTATCCAACCAATGCAGAAATACCGTCTTACAACCAATCCCGATTCAACCCAGCATGGGTATTCCGAGTACTCATTTTTGGAATACAGTCCTTCTAAAGATGCAGCATTTTGCTTTGTTTGCATTTTATTTTCAGAAGGAATTGATATACATTTCGCTAATCCGGAATGGGTTCGTGGTCACGACGAATCACTGCACAGCGATGGCAATTTTTGACAAATTGTTCATTTGATTTCACGACATTGCCCGTTAATGAAAAAATGGTTGGATGAATCATCAAAAAGACCACGTCATGGGACGTACCTTAGTCCGGATGCCCAAAATGAATTCATTGATCTCTTGGGAACTAGAACTCGAAAAGCCATTGTAAATGAAATCAATAAAGCTGGTATTTTTTCTGTAATGGTTGACACAACTCCAGACTCATCACATCAAGATTGACTTGCTATTAATGTTCGATACGTAGTGAAAGAAAACGAGAGACTTATTCCTATTGAACGTCTTCTGAAAATGGACGTCGTCCTAACGAAAAAAACGGGAGAAGAATTGGCCCAAAAAATAATAGTGACCCTTCAGTCAGTAGGAATTCCCATTAAAAACATTGCTTTTCAATCTTATGACTTCGCCAAAAACATGTCCGGAAAGTACAACGGTACGCAGCAAAAACTATCGGCAAAATGCGGTAAGATAATCTTTTACATTCCATGCCAAGCGCATCGTTCGTTGAAACAGCATCTCTTACATCAGCTGAAGGCGGTTGCATTGAAAAATCTCGCATTTCGAAATCTCAAAAGTGTATGTGGCGAAGTGAAGATTTGCGCTAAAATCAATCAGCCCTATCAGGAGTTTCGCCCGAATGTCATTCCACTCGGAAAAAATCCCTTTTTTGCTTTTCCCTTATTTTGAGTTTCACCCGAAAAATGCTAAATCTATACAGTTGGCAAATTTTTAAAATAAGTCGGCAAATTCCTAAAATAAGTCGGCATTTTAATGAAAGTCACCCCCCCATGGCTCGAACCCTCGCTACGCCACTGGTCATTTGTCATAAGCAACAAGAGTAAAAAGAGTCTTCAAAAATATTTATAGATAAAGGGTGTTTCTTTCAATGAATTAGACAAATTTTGAACTACTACCACGAAACCCCTCCCAAAACTGGTACGTTGATGAAAGTTGGTGAAAATGTTTGATTAATCATCGGAACCAAGAATCAAAAGAGACAATTCAAATTTTCATGGTCTGAGGGTCTTTTATGAAAGGTAATGTCGTACCTATTCTAGTAAAAAAATACAATCATTTACAGACATTAACTCTTTAAAAGTAGGATAACTTTTTTATGTGAGCTCGTACTTACTTTATTTTAATATTATTGGATTCAGCATTAAAAAATACTTTAAAATCATGCACCATATTGCATTTATGTATCATGGTTTCAAAAACATAAAAATGTTCGGCCAAATACTTTGCTTCTCACTCCCCATTGAAAAACACCCTCAGATAGTTTTTATTTGTTTGGTCTCTTTTGTTTCTTGGTCTTGATGAAAAGTCAAATGTTTTTACCAATTTTCATTAACGTTCCAGTTTGGGGTGGGGATTCATGGTAGTAGTTCAAAAATTTTCCATTTCAATGAAAAAAACACTATAAATATTTTTGTAGACTCTTTTGGTTTTTATTGCTTTTGACAAATGAAATATGTGGACCAAGTTTCGTGTCAATTCTGTTGAAATTTGGTAATATTTTACTTGTTTCACTAATAATTCGGCGATCATTTATGAAGAAGTCAATAACTTTTTTGAAGGTAGTTGTATCGAGTTCATTCTGATTTAGTAAGATTGGGAATTAAAAATTCCCTTAAAACATGTGTCATATACTTATATTATTCTAAGATAAATATTTAAGTTTGTTAATCTTTCATACTCTCTCAAGAAAGCGACTTGCAAATGCTTTTAATTATTCTATTTCACAACACAAGCTCTGTCGAGTCTTTAGTTTCAAGGACTTAGGTGTTAACTTTAGCTCAAATTTAGAATTCACTGAACACATTAACTACATTGTTAATAAAGCAAGCTCAATGCTTGGGTTTATAAAACGTTGGGCAAAGAAATTTGACGATCCGTACGTTACTCTTTCCTTATACAATTGTTATGTACGACCTCACCTAGAGTACGCCTCTCAAGTATGGTCTCCCTTTTATGAAATTCATAAAAATCGTATTGAAGCAATACAACATAAATTCATTCGTTTTGCTCTGAAAGGTCTACCTTGGGCTGATCCATTCAACCTTCCACCTTATGAACATAGGATCCAGCTACTGCAGGTTCAAACATTATATCAAAGGCGGGTTAATAATGATCTAATATTTCTTCACTAACTTATAAATGGTCAAATTGATGCTCCTGACTTGTTAGCCTGTATTGGCATAAATTACCGTGGAGGATCTCACCATCTGCGAAGATTTGAACTTTTACATGTAAATTTCCATAGAACTAACTACGGTATACATGAGCCTCTTAACCGTATGTGCAAGATCTTTAATTTAAATGGCTCCTCTGTTGATATTAACATTAGTAAGATGGGATTAAAAAAATTGTTTCGAACCAGTGCTCCACTTTCGTGATTGTTTTTTTAGTTTTTGATTATATTTAATTTAAATGTTTTAATTGCTTATGTATTGTTTAATTATGTTTATTTGTTTTGTTTTCTAAATGTATAAATTTATTGTAATGCATGTGTTAGCTCGCATTATTTTACTAACCACTAACACATGCACTTATGATGAGCCTCTGATTGTAGGTTTGCAGCTTGCTCTAAGCTCACTACAACAAATAATCTGAAGTGTAAAAAAAAAAAATATCCCCCCTCCCCAGCACTTTGAAAGTGGCTTTTTAAAAAAACCAAAGTAGGTTTTCAATCAACTCTGGATGTAATGTAGTAGATTGTGAAATTCTGCGTCGAGACCATCTTTAAATTTTATTAATAAAAATATTTTTCTAACTTTAATTGACTTTCTAAATTTTGTTTCCAAAACAACTTTTTCCCAACCCCTTCGTGCAAGGGGAGGGGTGGGAGAAAAACAATAATGTGGTCCTATGGTTTCAAGGGTGCTGAATCTCACGGGAGTTCTCGGGTCATCGTCCGACCCTTGGTTTTCAATCTATAAGCAACATTTCGGAATTGTGGCAACCCTTCTCTAATCCTTCTGACAGTGTTGCCGCCTTGGCAAAACTTCTTAAAATTAATATTAGGTCATGAACTATTAGTATACTAAAGCTCAACCAGTCAGGTCGCAATGAAAGCTATGCCTTCATATCGTGCACTAACACCGCTACTATTATCGTCCACATCCATATCTTCCAATTCGGGCCATAAAAAGTTCGTTATCATCTCACGATAGCGAACACCATTCACAGTAACTGCCTGACCGGCCTCATTTTGAAAAAAAAAAAATACGGCCCGATGATGCCGCCAGCCCATAAACCGCACCAAACAGTTAGTCTTTGTGAATGCTTTGGTTTTTCGACAATCACTCTTGGATTATCATTTGCCCAAATGCGGCAATTCTGCTTATTGACGAATCCACTGAGGTGAAAATGTGCCTCATCACTAAAGATCATTTTCTTCGAAAATTGATCATCCACTGTTGCCATTTCTTGCCACCATTCTGACCATTGACGCTTAAAATGGTCCATGATTCAAATTGAGTTAAATAATCTGAAATTGAGAAATGTCAAATGAAATGTAGAAAAACACTTGACGTTTAGGTGTGGTTCACATTCAACATCGGCCCTTAAAATTTAACCACCCTTTATTTTGCCACCTAAAAACAGAAATGTTTTATTCGAGGTACTGCCTCTTGCGAGGAACTGACAAATCTTCCAAGAGTATACTTGTCATGAAAAAGTGCTTCTCATTTAGCCGTTCGGACTCGGCAAAAAACTGTAGGTTCCCTCCATTCCTGCCAACAAACACGCACACAGAAATGGTTGTGAGTTGTAAGTCACTAGGCCCTGGTTCTTCACGAGCTGTTGCGCCACCCAATTTATTTATTTATTTATTTTGCATGTAAATTGTTTTTGAAAATTTTTGGCGATATTTCCCCAATTTTTGGGTGATATTTCTAAAATTGATTTCAATGAATACGCAGGTGTGGTTTTAAGTTTTAGTGTATAGCAATTCAAGAAACTGCTACTGATGTGCTTCATTTTATAAAAGAAAGCGAGATAAGGAAATATCATCCAAAATGAAAAGAAAATCACAACAATTTCTTCAGTGTCTTTTCTTTCACTTTTTCTTTGGGCGCTATTTATTATAAGGACGATGGGACTTTTTGATAAAAGTCCGAAGTAGATTTGGGAAAAAGACACAGTAGATTCAACTTTTTTGCAGTTGATTTTTATATTTTTGAAATATAAATAAGAAATAACATAAATAAACATAAACGATTTAAAATAATAAAAT
This sequence comes from Dasysyrphus tricinctus, assembly GCA_963921185.1. Taxonomy (NCBI): domain Eukaryota; kingdom Metazoa; phylum Arthropoda; class Insecta; order Diptera; family Syrphidae; genus Dasysyrphus; species Dasysyrphus tricinctus. Next base: position 183,614,641 of record OY992532.1, read on the forward strand.
AAATATTCATTTCTCTGAAAACAAAAATTCATAAATTTTTCATATCAGTCTTAACATTTTTTCAAAAGCTAGATTTTCATTGTTTTTTGTTTTTAAATTGTCCGTCAACGAACGAAAACTGATTAAAGTGGTCTATATAACCCACGGAATCAGAATGTTCCCAATGTCAACGTCGCCCATTTCCTTACATTGAATGACATTTTACAAAGTGGTTGCATTCAATTTGTTTTGTTCTGCTCCCATAAGTATGTGGTAGGGAATGATTTTTTGTAGTGTAGTGTAGTAGATTTTATTTAAAGGCAGTAGATTTATTTTTAGAAAAAATGCAGTAGATCTACTGCAATTGCAGTAAAGTCACAACCCTGAAGGACCGGGAATCAGGTAAAGATGGCTAAATATGCCTAAATAAGCTCTAAATGAAGAAAAAAAAATCCCTTCAGATTTTTATTTTCATCCCTCATAGTCGCTGTAGGGGTATATTAAATTTCCCCTTTTTTTAGGAATTCATGTAGAATCTGCCAAAAAATTCAGAGCATGAAGGTGAGAAGTAGACAAGAAAAAAATCCAAGCGGAGGGGGGTAATATCTCCGCTTGGGCGGGAGGGGCAGTAGTTGCATAAAATAAAAAAAATTAATAAAAACGCAACATTTGCAGTAATGTTTTGTAGCTTGTTGGAAAGCCAGAAGTCCATTCTAATAGTTGATTATTATATAAAGTTATTTGAAAAAACAATTTCAGCAAAATCTGTTTTCAAGCTTATAATTAAAAAAAGATAATATGGGTATTCATGCAACAGCGTTAAGTCGTCGTAAACGTTGTAAAGTTTAAAACTTCGTAATTCTGTCATAATTTGTATGGAAAATTTGACATATTTACGAAGTTTAAGACTTTACCACATTTACGACGACTGTACGCTGTTGCATGAATACCCTTGATAATTTTTCTTCAAAATGTTGAGTTTGAAACAATTTTTTGTCAAAACTATTCATCAAAAAAACTTAATTTAAAAACAAGCCGTAAGAATTTGGCGAATATTCCCCAAATAAAAATCGCAACAATCGTGCGTGACCCTAAGAAACTTTAAGTCTTGATTACAAGTTTTCTAGGTCTGACCAATTTCTAGGACAAGTTGACTTTCTTCACCAGTTACTGACCAATTAGATGGCATACTTTTTTTTGCAAATATGAAGTGCGAGGAGTGCAGAGCCAACTTTCTTCTTTTTTTTATAGGTATCTAGGAAATATTTATAGTTGAAAAAGTAATGGTGGTTTTTTCTTCCTTTCCAGTATCAGTATTAATTAAAAGAGTTTTTTTCTTTTTCGATTTTACGCTTTTGTTGCAATAAATCTCTGCTGGTCCCACAAATGTTACCATTTTTTTTTAGATTTTAAAGTGTTGGGGTGGAAATTTTGGCAACATCAAAATTCGTTTAGCAAAATTTTACTTTTGAAATCCCGCTTCTCAAAATTTTAATTTTCCAAATTCGGTTTACATAATTCTGAAAATAATAAAAAGAAGGTTTGGAAAATGTAAGGATTGCGTTCTTGTTTCTTCTTTTTTCCACTACCTGTGCCTCGTCTTAAAATTAGAATATGAAATAATTTTATTTGTTAAAGCTCTCGGAAGCTAATGTTAAAAACCAACGGAAAGTAGCTTTCCTAACAAAAGAAGTAGTGCGTTATATTCCACTTGAGTAAAATGATTCATCTATATCTTTTTTTCGTTCCTACTTCACCGAATGTCAGTTTCACTTCCGTGGAGTGAAAAACTAAAAATGCATATTTATTGCTCTACTCCTCTTTTTAAAGTATGTCATACTATGTTCCATCATCAAGCTTAGAATTTTTTTTCAATGTTTCTTATGATTAATATTTGTTGTTTTTTCTTCAAACGATTTTCAGAATTTCATAATTTTATATACATTTTTGAACATTACTCTACTCGAAGTTTTGAAAAATTGTAGCCCTGTAGGTCGATAAAATTAGGGATTTGGTAATTATCTTCACAAATCAAAGGGCACGGTAGTGCCCAGCCAAGTTCGCGGCACTACAACCTTTTTACAGGAACAAACTCAGGCGATTTTCAACCCCCCTCTAACTTCAGTACCAATAGAGTCAGAAACTTCAAATTCAGAGTATTTGCTGAACTGATCAAACACAGGTGACTCACCAAATTTCAACTCTTTAGCATTAGTAGTTCCCAAGATATAGGACCTCAAAAATCGCAAAAACCGTAACTGACTGACTCACTGACAGATCATCATAGTTATGGAGCACTTCCCAACATCGTAGAAACTTGAAATTTCGCACAACGGTAGGCCTTGTGGTGTATACAAAGGAAAAAATCGAAAATCTGCAATTTTCTATTCAGGGGGCGTGGCATCCACCCACTTTCTTAATTATTCTATAAATTATATGGAGCCTTTCCGATTGTTGTAGAACAATGAAAATTGGTAAGTTGGTAGGGTTTGAGGTACTTAGAAAGAAAAAAATTGAAAAATTGGAATTTTCCATACAGGGGGCGTGGCATTCACCCACATTCTGAAAAATTCTTATAAATCATATGGAGCACTTCCGATTGTTGTAGAACGATGAAAATTGGTAGGTCAGTATGCCTTGAAGTACTTAGAAGAAAAAAATCCAAAAATTGGAAGTTTCAGTTCAGGGGGCGTGGCATCGACCCACATTCTTAAAAATTCTTATAAACTATATGAAGCACTTGCGATTGTTGTAGAACGATGAAAATTGGTAGGTCGGTAGGGCTTGTAGTACTTAGAAAAAAAAAATTGAAAAATTGGAATTTTGCATTCAGGGGGCGTGGCATCCACCTACTTTATCAGAATTGCTTTTATTTGTATGGAACACTTTTGGTTGTCATAGAATTATGAAACTTTGTAGAGTGGTAGCACTTGACTTTCAACTGGCAAAATAAATCTTTGCAAAAAGGAGTGAAATCACAACAAAAACATAAATGTTTAAAAAGGAGCCAAGTTATTATGTATACAAGAAACCTGTGCGTAAAAAGTCTGCCAAAAAAGTAATGAGATCTAAAATATATGCCAAGTTTTAAATATAGGAAGTTTAATATCAAATATCTTAAGTAGAGTAATATCGAAAAAACTCCAAATCATGACAGAAATTTGATAATTAATGATACCTGATTAAAATTTGGTGGATTTACTTGGCAAGTTTTCTCTTAAATACTTACTTAATCACAAATTTAAAATGTATGAAAACTTGACCAGTGAACCCACCAAATTTTAAACAGTAATCATTAATTACCAAATTTCTGTCATGATTTGGAATTGTTTCGATATTACTCTACTTAAGATATTTGATATTAAACTTCTTGAACTTAAAACTTGGCATATATTTTAGATCTCATTACTTTTTTTGGCAGACTTTTTACACAAAGGTTTCTTGTACACATAAGAACTTGGCTCCTTTTTTAACATTTATGTTTTTGTTGTGATGTGGTATCAACTGAGAGATGATATAATAACAATAATTATTATATTTTTATACAAATTATAACTATTTGAATGAATATAAAATTATTGTAATAGGTGCAACTTGGTTAAGAGAGAAAATATCACTTCGAGTACATTTGTCCAGCAAATCAATAGTCAACTTGAATATAAAAACAAAATAAATATTGTAAAAAAACGGGAACAATAACCTCACTCCATACAAAGAGATATTACACATCATTTGCGAATATACTCCGGGACTCTAACGCTTTTTTTTTTATTTATCAATCATGTATCAATTTTTTAAATAAGAAAGGTACACACTAATTTTTTTTAAGATAAAGAGTTTAAGATCGTTCTTAGCTTGGAATTATAATAATCAAAGGGCTTTTGATCTGCTGTATTCTTTAGTTAATAGATTAAGAAGATACCTAATTCCTTCGTTCCAATAAATCGTCATTGAAATAATAATAATTTTATATTGCAACTTTTTACTATAAAATATTTTTATAACAATTGAATTCAAAAAATTTGCTTGTGACATCAAAATGAACTACCTATTAGGCGTGTTCAGGAAAATGAGATCTCCGACGGCTCAGTGTCAAAATCTGAGCAAGCGAATCCAATATTTTCTTTCCTCAGTTATTTGACAGCAAAATTTCTGAGGAATCCTGTTCACGAGACTGAGATTGCTGAGGGCTCTGAGATCTCATTTTCCTGAACTCACCTAATAGGTAGTTCATTTTAATGTCACAAGCAAATTTTCTGAATTCAATTGTTATACAAATATTTTATAGTAATTTTATTTCTCAAAATCAAAAATCAAAACTTTCGATGATATCTATGACAACACAATTAATGTCTTTAAACTCATTTTTGTATAAAACTCTAATTTGCAACATGCTGATCAACAACGTTTCTAAAAGCACTTTGAAAAAAATATACATATCTAAATGAAAGCGTGAATTAAGAAACTTTGTTAATATTGTCTATCAGATTATAAATTCTTTCATTAACTTTCGCGTTTACAGGAATTAAAATTTAATGTCTTCAAAAACTTTTACTTCCGGTTTAAAAAAAAACTTTATCTCTACGAACAGATTAAGTTTGCAACTCTTTATTAATTCAAATTTAAGAAAGCATGATTGAAATTACCTAACCATGGCGGCCGGCGTGGATATACAAAAAAGAAATTGATGTTGAATTTAAGATTTTCTCTTCTAAGAAACAAGACAAAGTTTTATAACATCATATTTCCAAGACCAATAAGAGAGTATACCTAAAAATATATACAAACACATAATATAAAAACTTTTCTAATGGAAGTAGGTAGTAGGACTACATCGTATAATATAATATAGAAGAGTGCAGTCTGACTGAATTTTGAATCGTTACTTCTAAATACTCGAAGGAAAATATTTTCCCTTAGGAACAAACTCAAATACAAACCAAGAAAGGATACAAATATTTTGTCGTATCGTAAATTAGATTTGTTTCTACATATATGTACCTTCAAAAAATATCGTACTTGTTTGTACTTTCTGTTTGAAGATTAAATCCGTATTATACATATTCAACTACAATTGAGACGCATACATATATATTTTTAAAAATATATTTCAAATATTGACAGTTCAAAGTTTGTATAGCTTTTAGTGAAAAATATTAAAGATATTTTGTTGCAATTTGTTTGCAAACGTTTTATGAAGCTTTGGCATAATGCATAGCTGTGTACATAATGTACAGTTGTACATATGAAATGTTTAAAAAATCACTTACATACGCAAGAGAAATAAAAAAGATGCATTGAAATCTATTCTTAAACAAAAAATGAACGGCATGACGGGCCCGGAGCAATGTCAAAGAAAGCTAGTAGACCAGGAAAAATAGCACAAATCGTATGGGGAACCTTGAAAAAATTAATTCATGAAATATTAAAATTGGAATCGATGCAGAATTGCAACCTCTATAACATATCCAAAGTCCCCCAAAATCCCCGCATTGGCTTTTTGTGTAGATGCATTTGAAGAGGTGCAGTCGGGGAGAATTTGGAGGTCTATTCAACTAAAATATTTGTTTGGGTAAAACCTGATCATATGATACATGCTTCAAGTGTAGTTTTTAACGCTGAATCTAATGAAACCAAATTCAAAATGATACAACCACCCAAAAAGAAGTTATAGTCCTTTTTATGTAATGATGACTTTTTGTTCAGGTACAACAGGTAAAATATTACCGAAAACCCTTTGAAAATAACGGTATGTTAATGAAACTTGGAATGAATGTTTGATTTGTCATAGGAACTAAGAATCAAGAGAGTCCCTTAAAATATCCATGGTGAAAGGGTGTATTTTTAAGGGGGAGGGGCAAGTGTAGAATGTTAACCATAACACCCACGAAAAAACTCTTACACTCATGAAATTCGCCAAAAATATATAATTTGTCATGGAAACCAAGAATCAAAATAGTCCTCATAAATATATTTGTTCTGGGGTTTTTTTATTAAAGAGAGGGAAAATCTGGGAAGAAGTTGGAAGATTTGTGCCAAAATTCCGATTTGGTGTAATTGAGGTATATACACAAAGTATGGTATATGATTTAAGGGTATTTTTTAACGCTGAATCTAATAAAAGCAAAACTAAAATGATACAAGCACCTTTAACAAAGTTATGGGCCTTTTCAAGCAAAAAATTAATTTTTGAAATCGTTTTTTCCGTAGAGCAAGTCAAAAGTTAACAGTCACCAAAAACACTATTAGAACAAAGATATTTGTATGGACTATTTTGATTCTTGGTTGCCATGAAGAGTTTAATATTTTTGGCGAGTTTCATGAGTGTAAGAGTTTTTACGTGGGTGTTATGGTTAACATTCTTTGTTGCCCCTCCCCCTTAAAAAAAACACCCTTTCACCATGGATATTTTTAGGGACTCTCTTGATTCTTAGTTCCTATGACAAATCAAACATTTATTCCAAGTTTCATTAACATACCGTTATTTTCAAAGGGTTTTCGGTAATATTTTACCTGTTGTACCTGAACAAAAAGTCATCATTACATAAAAAGGACTATAACTTCTTTTTGGGTGGTTGTATCATTTTGAATTTGGTTTCATTAGATTCAGCGTTAAAAACTACACTTGAAGCATGTATCATATGATCAGGTTTTACCCAAACAAATATTTTAGTTGAATAGACCTCCAAATTCTCCCCGACTGCACCTCTTCAAATGCATCTACACAAAAAGCCAATACGGGGATTTTGGGGGACTTTGGATATGTTATAGAGGTTGCAACTCTGCATCGATTCCAATTTTAATATTTCATGAATTAATTTTTTCAACCTCGGAACCCATTTTTCCTGGCCTATAGTTTTAAATAAATTTAATTCAGAAAGAAAAAAATACTTGTCAACAATATTTCAAAATTGCCACGTTGATTGTGGTGGATAATTTATTGTTTTTAATAACAGTATTTTTCGACCATAGCCTTGAAGATCCATCACGAATTGTCACACTGGCCACGGCCACCTTTTAATGTATTTGTCATAACTCTGAAACTAGGCCATATTTCACAATTTTTCACATGAAACTTTCTTCAAAAATCTAGTTTTCTGTCGAAAAAGATAGTTAAAAAAATGTATTAAAAAAATTTGCGGGAAAAGTTAAAAAAAAATCGAAGAAGTTCAAGTCATATGACAAAAGAAAAGATAGACTCAAAGCATGCTTAAACGAAATAAAAGAGAGGTTCAAGGTATAAATATAGCAAGTTCAACATGAACTTGAGCTACAGAGTCGAGATCTTAAAGGCAAAAACATCATAGTTTCGATACCAAATGATCATACTGATCCACAAGAAAGGGTACGTAGTGTTACTCAGCTTCTACTCGGTGGTGAAGGTGCACTGAATATACCACAAGCAACGAAATTAAGTGAGAATAGCTCTGTTGTTAAACTTAAAAATAACACCGGCTCCATCGAAATTGCGAATAAGATGTTATGGAACTCTTCAAAACTAAAAGGCACAGGTGTTTATTTGCAACGAGATTTGACTAAACAGATGCAATTAAAACGCAGAATTTTGTTAAAATACCGTCGAATCATCAAAACACATAAACCAAATGAAAAAATACAGATAAAAAACAACAGTCTAGTAATTGGTGATAAAGCGTTTTATTTGGATTCTTATAATAAACTTAAAATAAATCAGAATGATAATGGAGAAGAAGAATTTGTGCGTTTGTTTGGAAAAATAAACTTTGAAGCTGTCAAAAACACAATACTACCAACAACTACTTCTGGACATCAAAACGAATGTAATAGATTAACCAACTCTTCCGCACCAGGGATGTCTTCTGCACCAAGTGATAGTAGTAGTTTAGTACTAAATTGAGATGTAGAAGCCGTCAGTTCACATATTTTTATTTCTAATATCTTAAGCCCGTATGACACTACATTTTTTCTTCATTGTATTTCTCATTTAATCTATCAAAGTGTCAGCAGAGCAAAAAAGGGATAAAAAGAGTTTTTAAGAAAGGGATAGCATTTCTCTAAATTAAATTTCATATTTACAATGTGTCCCAAAAGAAAATATACATCATGACCTAGTGTTTTCTAGGGTCCAGTGTATATCTACTTTTGCAACTGAGTGTACTTTGAAATAATTTTTAATTTTTATTCTGAAATATCAAGAAAAGCTGTCAGAGCCTGACAAATTTAATTTGAAAATCACATTTTTTATAGATTTTTTGTGACATTTTTACATTTATGGATATAGTGCGTACCCACTCACACCAATCAAAGTTTGAATAAGAAATTGTACTTTCCGCTTTAATTTAATTTTCAGTTCATTAAAAATGAGAGAAAAATGTAGTGTCATACGGGCTTTAGCATATAATAGCCGTTTTCCTTTGGAGGTGGCGAAGTACTTACGAGTAGATGAAAACCCTAATCTAGTACTACCAACTGCACATGCTCTCATGCGCGAGTAGATACATTTTACATGGGAAAGCAGTTTGATGTGTTCCATTGAAAAAAGCTGGCAAAGTACTTGCAAGTACTTCGCCACCTCCAAAGGAAAACGCCTAATATATCAGGACTCAATAACAAACTTTTTTTCCTGATTTTTTTAATTATATTAAAGCATTTGATATATTTTTCTTATTCGAAACACATGTTACAAATGAAAATTCTTATAAATTTAATAATCTCTTTAATGGATTCAAACTTTTTTGGAGTGGAGCAGTCAAAACATCAACTAAAGGGCGTGCAAGCGGTGGAAGCATCTACGGAATAAAAACAACACTTTTAAAAACATACGATTTCGTAGAACATGAAGGCACTACTGTCGTAAGACTCTTAAAAACAAATAATATGTATATTGTTCCGGTTTACATCAATTGCAATAGATGGAGTGATGATTTTGAAAAATTGAATAACATAATGAGTTATCTGGATAACAAAAGCATCCTTCTGATTGGTGACTTCAATGCTAGAATTAGCAACATGCAAATCAATACTGCAAACACAATAAACAATACCCTCATTTCAACAACCAACAGGACTTCCAAGGACGATATATGCAACCAAAACGGTCTGGATCTTTTGGAGATGTTGCAAATGTATGATAGTATGGTTTTAAATGGTTGCGCCTATGGAGATACAGAGGGCCATTATACATTTGTTGGAGGACAGGGTAAATCTGTGATCGACTACTGCACAGCAAACAACGATTGGTTGATCTCAATATCAAAGTTCGTAATAGAATATAAAAACTATTCAGATCGTATGCCTCTAGTGGTTGAATGGACCAGTACAAACACACTGCAACCTTGTGGTCAAATGAATCTATTGAGTTATTGTCAAAGGAAATCATCTCGTGCATCAGAAATTCTTCACGCACTCAATCTCCCGGTACTGCGTCAAAATTCAAGCAAAAGTGGTTTGATAAAGAGTGCATGAATGCCCGAAAAAAATCATTCTCACTCTTACAAGCACTTCGAAACAACTATACCGAGGAACTTAGAAAATGGTACATCAAATCAAATACTGATTACAAGCAAATATGCCAAATGAAAAAAATTGAATACGAAAATAATCAAGCAAAATCTCTAGGTCTTTCTTCAAATTCAAAAGACTTCTGGAAATTAGCCAAGGAGATAAATGGATCGAATTTTGTTATAGGCACAAATGTGTCCGCAGATGATTTTTCTATTTACTTCAAAAATTTGTTACTCAACAAGTCAAACTTGACTTTCACCTATGCAGAACCCCTAGTAATTGATGAATCTTTAGACTCTGAAATAAACATCAACGAAATAAAAGTAGTACTTGAAAAAGCTAAAAACGGAAAAGCACCAGGAGATGATGGAATACCATATGAGTATTACAAAAACGCAACGCCAGCCTTAACTAATGAGCTAAAAAAACTTTTCGAAAAATTTTTTTCAACAGGTACCACTCCTTCGTCATTTAAAAAATCGGTTATCTTTCCTATCCATAAGAAAGGTGACCCAAACAATGTAGAAAACTATCGCGGAATATCCTTTATGAACATCATAGCCAAAATATTTTGCGGTGTCCTTTTGAACAGATTGGTAAAATGGGTTGATGTTAACAACATTTTAACAGAATTCCAGGCGGGATTCAGGAAAAACTATTCCACTGTCGATCAGATATTTACACTTACTTCTATCGTCAAAGCCTTCCAAGCCAGAAATAAAAAGACATACGCATTTTTTGTCGACTTCAAAGTAGCCTTCGATCTTGTGAATAGAAGTGCACTCATATATAAGCTCTCCCAACTTGGTGTATCTACAAAGTTCATAAATGTTTTAAGGAATATGTACACCGGTTCAGAAGCAGCAGTTTGGGATGGATCATCATTCTCAAAATGGTTTGATACGGACTCAGGTGTTAAACAGGGATGCCCACTCAGTGCTTTACTGTTTGCGTTATTTATAAACGATATTGGTAAATATCTACCCGGTGGGATTAGGATCGCCAATACTGTTGTCAATGTTCTTTTATATGCAGACGATCTCGTTATACTCTCTGAGTCACCAGAAAATATGCAGCTAATGATTAACCGATTGTCATCTTACACCAAGACGTGGGGACTTACAATAAATATTGAAAAATCCAAAATCATGGTATTCTCGCGGTTTGCGCGCAACGAAAATAGAGACAGTTGGTATTTCAATGAAAGTCGAGTTGAAGTCACAAAGGAGTACAAATATTTAGGAGTTAAACTTAGCCCAACGATGGATTTCAAAAAACATCTAGCAGAAAAGGCGAATTCATCTCAAAGTTTGCTTAATATGACCTGGAAGAATATATTCTCAAATCAAAATGTGGCATTGTCTGCAAAATACAAAATATTCGAGTGTGTTGTAAAAACATCACTCTGCTATGCAGCACAGTTTGGGGAATAGATGAATTTGAAGAAGTAGAAAAACTCCAACGGAATTTTATAAAAAAACTTTTCAAACTTCCCCAAAATACTCCAAACTACGCTTTGTATTTGGAAACGGGTCTACCGAAACTGATTACCAACACCCTTAAGCTTCAAGGAGACTACATACTCAAAGTTCCTTCACACTCAGACACTCGTATGACCAAAAAAATGCTCTTATATGAACTAAGAAATAATGACTGGTGGACCATGAAGTGGTAAAATATTGGTGTTACTTGTGGAGAAGATATTCAGTTTGATTTGAACAACCCAGTTCAACTAAAAGAGCAGCTGTACACTTCAATTCAAAAATACGAAGACCATATTCGGGAAACATTAATAACTGAAGCGCGCCAGTCTGAGAGCAGAATAATATATTCTCAGCTCAATTATAATCTAGGAAGCAACAACTACTTCCAAGACAGTTTAAATTATAAGGAAATTTCAATAATATTCAAATCTCGATGCGAACTCCTGCCTTTAAATGGCAGCCCATACAACGGAAAATTTAATCAATTTTGTACTCTCTGCAATATTCATGCAAAAGAAGACTGCTTCCATTTCATAAGCATTTGTCCTATATTAAGACATCAAAGAAAAATATATTTTGGGAAAACAAGCTTGACAATGCAAGAAACAATACAAATTTTAAATGGTTTGAATTGGAAATCACTTTACTGTTTTTTAAATTCAATTTATAATTATAGAAACTTATTAACTACTGAATTCATTTAATTGTTGTATTTAAATATTATAAATTTAAAACGTAGTATACATTACTTATGTCAATCGAGCTGACGGCTATGCCATAGCTTTAAATTCATAATTTTTATCTTACAAACAATGTATTGCTAAAATTGTAAATAAAATGAATTACTTACTTACTTACTTACTTACTTATAGCAAGTTCAAACAGTCATTTTAATTCATAATCATTGAGATAAAACCATTCAAACAATACTATTTCTTATAATTTTTTCCATTTTTGACGATTAAAAAGAATAATAATTAAATTTCCGGTTCTTTTTGAAGGTTTGTAGACCTATAGACTAATCGAATGGATCGATTTTATCGATCGATACATACATATAAGACTTGCGACACTAGAAGTGCGGAATGTTTAATCTGACATGTAGTACCAAAAAGCTTTCTGACCAGAAAAATGATAAGAAGGAGTAAAGTTTGAATGGCTATATGTGTATCTATCAGTTTTGAATTTAATTGGCTTTTTGAACACTTCATTTAAACCTCTTCTTAATTTTGTTTAAAATGTTTTGAGCGTATCTCCACTCCGAAAAATTAATGTGGAATTTAGTTCAAAACTAAGGAATCTTTGATTTTTGATTTTTTCTTCATTATATTTTCGACAGGAAGTACAATTTTGAAAGGGAAGTTTTCGAAATAAAATTGTCAAATTCATCTTAGTTTCCCAGTTATACCATATATATTTTTAAAAAGCCCACGTGTTGCCAATCTATTAGAAACACAAGGATGTAAATAGTATCATTTTCTCTTTTAGGCATGCTTATGTCACATTTCATTTCTTTTCATTTCATTTCATTTCTTTTCATTTCATTTCATTTCATTTCATTTCATTTCATTTCAATTCATTTCATTTCATTTCATTTCATTTCATTTCATTTCATTTCATTTCATTTCATTTCATTTCATTTCATTTCATTTCATTTCATTTCATTTCATTTCATTTCATTTCATTTCATTATCGCCTTTAAAAGTAGTAACATCACAAATGAAAAGTTGATGGTTACTTGGGCGTATACGTATCTTTTTCTTAGAGCATCGGTTGAAGGGACAAAAATTCTATGAGTTAAATTGAATTTGAGAATTAACCCTGTAAACAGAGTACAAAAAATAATAACACAGGTTCACAAATTGAATAATTTTTCTGGGCATACTTTTGGGCGCTGAGCTCAAACTCATCCTCCATTTTTCACTATCCAGCTCAGTTTTTGAGTAACAATCGTTTTTCTCAGTTTTTGAGGTTAAAGTGAGAGTTACTTTTTCTTTAATAAAGTAAGTAAAGATTCTTAAAAGCACTAATCTATTTGTTTGAGATGTGATTACAAAAAGTGAAAGTTTTGCTTAAAAAATTTACACACCGTTGGACATTTTACCTTTAAGTTTTATGATGGGATTATGTCAAAGTACCAGAGCTGATGGCGTAAAACGGATGACAGATTCAAATTCAGCACAAAAATTACTTTTGGAACGAGTGTTACCTCCCAATGTCAAAACCGTGTCTGTGAAATTATTAAAATGCGTTTTACCAGTTCCTTTTTGAAGCGGAAAAGAATGATAATGAAAACGATTCTGATAAAAATAGGTGATAGTTATTCATTTCATTTCAATGTATTTGTAAATTCAGGTGGTCGTTTATAAAAAAATCATCACGGATGGATCCAAATGGAAAAAAAAAATCTCCAAATTTTTCAGATTTGTATTTTCATCCCCTATAGTGTTTTTTTTTCATTTTTTTATATTTGGATGGGGCTAAATCATTTCTAAATTTAGAAAAACAAACTCTATTTTTTTCAGATTTTTATTTTCATCCCCTATTGTGGCTGAAGGGATAAATTAAATGTCCCCTTTTTTTCGAAATTTGCGTTAAATCTGCCAAAAATATTCAGAGCATGTAGGTGGGAAGTAGACAAGAAAAAAATCCTACAAGAGCTAGGCTATATTTCCTCCCATTTTTGAGAAAAAAACAATTATGAAAATAGCTAAAGAGTTGTATGGTAGGAACCGTTATTTTATGGTTCTTAAAAAATTGTAGAAAAGTGTGGGGGACTTACCCAAAAACGCTATGTAGCAAGTTAAAAAAAATCGATTCAGTCGTTTAGGCTGTAGCTCATCGGACAGGCAGACAAACAGATAGACACATAGAAAAGTACATAGTTAAAGAAACTTAGAAGGCGAAATAACGAATTGTAATATTAAAAAAAAAAATAACCTCCGCGATGCGTCAATTTGTGAAAAAAAGCTCGGAATATACCATCCACACAAACCCTTCTAAAACAGTATCTCTAAGCAATTACATAGAAAGTGCCATGTACTGGCTTCTGACTGCCTTCAATACAAACTTAAACAAAACATTCACTAGCCTTCCATTAATTATAAATTATCTCTCATTATTTTCTATCTTTAATTTTTCTCTTGAAAAAAAAAAAAATTTATACTCTTATGTGTGTCAAGTAAATTTCCTTGTTGAACAGGCCAATGAACGACTGAAATGCAATTAAGTTGCAATTTACAATTTAAAATAAGAATTCAAACAATCTCTTCGTTGAAATAGTACATAGTAACAGTGCTGTGCAGAAAAATTGTTTTGAAAGAAGCTTTCAGGCGGTAGTTCATAGAATGTAGGACGCAGTTAGGGGAATTCGGTTTGAGATCAAATAATTTTTATTTTATTCTTTAAGACCAAGGAAAGAAATTCTACAAAACAAAAATAATTTGTTTAAAGTATTTATTTATTTTGAAGAAAAACAAAGAATAGCCTTTTGAAAAACGCGTTTTATAATCAATACTTTGATTGTGGCTCATCGCTCATAACAATTTGTGACAATCATTTTACTGGAAATTGATGTTTCGTCTTTTTTGTTTAGTTTAAGGGTTTAGTATGTATAGCTAGGTACTTTGAGGTCCAGTTTTAAGTGCGATACAACATGTTTGTTACGAGGTGAAAACCAAGTTTAGTGCCAAAAATGCCTATTAATATAGAATTGAAATGTGACTCCATGAAAAAAGGTGATTTCCATCATAATAGTGCCATTTGTTAAAAACTTTCGTAATATTACTTCATCTTCGGTTCCAACGCTCGTCTTCAATAACGCTCCCTATACGTCAGCTCACTAGATAAAGCCAATTTGCTTGCAGCACAGTTTGCTGTTAATTCAACGCTGCCAAAGAGTGTTATAACTCCTCCTGTACTTGAGAGCGCTAACGATTTCATGGGACGAATCTTCTTTCGCACTCGTGCAGTTGCAAGAGTCCTTAAAGATCTTGATATACACAAATCCGCTTGCCTGGATAGTATCCCTCCTATTGTTCTGAAGAGGTGTTTTTCTACGCTGCCAAAGTCACTGCGTAAGCTTTCCCATCTGTCCTACTCTACAGGTCTCTTTCCGAGTGGATGGAAAACAGCATTTGTCCAGCCCGTCCCTAAAAAAGGTGAATCTTCTTCACCCACTAATTATCGTCCAATTGCACTTACGTCCCTTCTTTCCAAGGTCATGGGAACGCTGATAAACCATCTGCTTTAGAAATATCTCGAAGAACGGAAGCTTGTTAATGACCGGTATTACGGCTTTCGTAGCAATAGGTCCACTGGTGATCTGATGGTTTATCTCACCGAGCAGTGGAACAAATCTTTACATCGTTTTGGCGAAAGTAAGATTATTGCACTTGATATTTCAAAAGCATTTGATAGAGTTTGGCATCAAGCTCTCTTATCGAAAATGCGTGCATTTGGTATCGATGAATCTCTTCTTCGCTGGATTAGAAACTGCCTTTCGGACCGCTCAATACAATTTGTATTGGATGGTTTCAAGTCTGATATTCATTAAATAAATGCTGGTGTGCCCCAGGGCTCCGTTTTGTCTCCGACTCTCTTTCTTATTTTCATCAACGATCTCTTGTCTGAAACTATACTTCTAATCCAATAAATTGTTTTGCTGATGACAGTACCCTCAGCTTTTCATATTCGTTTTCAGATTCACATCCTTGTCCTTTGGATGTGGAGCTTAAACGGCAGCGTGTGATAAGCTCATTAAATTCTGATGTCGACAGCATTGTTCAATGGGGAATCAAAAATCGCGTAGACTCAATGCTGTCTCTTGTCGTTAAAGAGGAACTCACCCCCTATGCTGCTATCAATGAGTGGCACTTGCATCGAAAAGACCAAACAGCTTTCAGTCCTCGGTATGTACATCAAAAATCACATTCTGTGGAGTGAATCTCTTGGATAGAATCCAAAATAGAGCCTTAAAAATGATAGGTGGTTCAAAAATAACGCTATCAATAACATCTTTGAAACACCGTCGCAGTGTTTTATGTCTCTCATTATTTTATCGCTATTTTTATAAACAGTGTTCTAGTGAAATAGCCAGTTGCGTTCCTCCCCTAAAACAATTCAACCGTAATACTCGCGCTTTTGGGAATGCTCATCAGTTTGCCCTTGAGCCCAACTTGGGACGTACTGTCAACTTCAGAGATTCTTTCTTTAGCCGCACAACAAGAATGTGAAATGCTTTACCAGGCTCCATTCCCCCCCCCCCCCCATTTTAGTATTCAAAGCTTAAAAATAAATGTGCATATCTCCTGTTAAATCCTTCCTCATTTTCCTAACGCTAGTACTGTGTACTATAATCATCTTAAGGGTAGTCATAACCCTTTTAGTGCGCGCAAAATATAAATATTTTTTTTTTCAATATTTTTAAAAATTCGATAAATTTAATATATTTTTTGGCACAGCACTTTTCTCAAGTACGTGTAAACGCGTCAAACCTCTGAATAAAGTATATTCTATTTTTAACTCCTTTTTGCAGATATGTACGCCTCATCAAAGGACAATCCATGGTTCTATTGCTGGATCGGAGCATCTATAGCTTCCTCCTGCTATGCATACTGTTGGGACATAAAATTTGACTGGGGACTATTCGATGCCAAAGCGGGAGATAATAAATTCCTCCGGGAGGAAATTGTTTACTCTTCTACAGTAAGTTATATTGGTGTGCCCTTTGTCCTTGTTGCATGTAAAATTGTAAGAATTTCATCGTAAAATTAATTCGTATGCATGCTTTGTTTATTCTATCGATATTACCCATGATCCTACCTCCTGCATCCCCCATACTCCCAACACCATATTGACAAATTCTTGCTGACACAATATTTTTGGACCTTTCTGTTTACAGTGGTTCTATTATTTTGGAATATTTGAGGACTTTGTTTTACGGTTTGGATGGACTCTTTCCATGAGTCTCATTGAGTCTGGGCATATTGAGAGTGAAAGTATGGTAACTTTACTTAGTCCTTTGGAAGTATTTCGTCGTTTTATGTGGAATTATTTTCGACTGGAGAATGAACATCTAAATAATTGCGGAAAATTCAGGGCAGTCCGAGATATATCTGTGGCTCCTCTAGACTGTTCAGATCAGGTAAAGCAATTCAATTTGATAAAGTTAAGTTGAATAAGATTTAATTTGATGTGTTCTTCAGACTACAATACTGCGTATGATGGATGAAGAGGATGGTGTTGTGAATCGTCGATTGAAAACAAAAAACAGCAAAAAGAAATCAGAACAACGGTTTATGCTGCAGGGTGAATCAACGGAAGACCTTTATATCTGAAACTTTTACAAGAAACACTTAACCCACCCAATAATAGTAATCAAATGGTCTCTGGGTGCAAAGCTTTTACTTATCTCTTTGAAGGAACATCTGTATTGAGCTGCCATAACAAATTTATGGCCGGAAGTAAAATTTCTAGTCAATGTTTTTTTTGTTTGTCTCGAATAAGGGGACATTCAAATACACTCTTTACTGTTTTAACTTTATCTAGATTTGCTGTGTAATTTTTTTTATCATTTTATATTACATTATATGGATTTTATTACTGTTGGATGTGCTAATATTACGATATATGCAAATATACATGGTTGTTTATTAAATGTTACTAAAAAAAGTATTTTTATACAAATATTATGGAAGACAATATTCTCCTCAAGGTCCGTTGAAGAAAAGGAAAACGTTATCATTTACCGCCATACTATTAAAAAAAAAAAAACAATATCCGCCGTTTAAAGATTTTCAAAGGCTAGTGCTAGACATGTGCATTCGAGAGAACAGTGTTCTCACAAAGGCACTTCTTCTTTCATCAAAGTGGCAGTGGAAGAATTCCCTTGATGGAAACAACGGTTTCGTCTACAGTTCCAGTTAGGTTGAGCTACTTTTTGAACACCTTATAGGGCTTCTTCGACATATTCGGAGCTCAGGGCTACAAGGAGCGGTTAATCCGGCTCCCCACCCTTGGAGTCATACTAAGGCTCTGGTCATCCAGGTTGGGGGTCGTGCCATTAGGGTCACTTCCCGGTCATGTAAAGATTTTTATTTGCGAAGCAACAACAACCAGCAAACGAAATAAGGACAACGAACTTTGGATCTGTACGTGGAATGTTCTGTTTCTCTTTAGACCACGTGCAGCCAAATACCTAGCGGAGGCCCTAGACTACTAGAAAGCAGGCATCACTACCATCCAAGAAGTGAGATGAGATGGGCCGGGCAAAAGAAATATGAAAGGCTGCGATATCTACTACGATGAATTTTATCGACAACAAAGGCAGCGTCTTTTTGGGTGTGGATTCGTCGTTAGAGCTGCCTGTAAGGCAAGAAGTCAGTTCAGTTTCAACAATGTGAACAAGTGCCTCACGAAAATTCGCATCAAGGCTAAATTTGCCAACATCGACCTCATATGTGTGCATGACAACATAGAGGAGAAAGATGATAGCATCAAGGACGAGTTTTGCGCCTTGTCACCTGGACAAGACATATGAACAATGCCCTAGCTATGACATTTAGATTGTCTTTGGTGATTTTAATGCCAAACTAGGAAGAGAAAACGTCTTTGGTGCCACAATCGGAAGATATAGCCAGCACGACACCACCTCCGATAACGGGCTCAGATTAATCGACTTTACTGCGAGGCAAAACATTGCGGTACCTAGTACGCAGATCCCGCGTCTTAAAATACAAAATTGCAAGGCACTCCTCTAATATTAAGGATGTCCGAACGTTCCGGCTTGGAACACTACCTCATGGTAGCCAAGCTGATGGGTCTTGTGAACGAAAAGAAAAGCTTAAGCTTAAACTTGGATTTTTAAAAATCTTTTTGCGTTGTTTTTCGGTCCCAAAAATAACAGTTTTAGCTTAAGCTTCTAAACCATAACATTTGAATGAACAAAAGAAAGCTAAAAATAGTAAGTTTAAGCTAAAATTTCAAGCTTAAGCTGTTTAGCGTAATCTTTTTTGTATTAACATAAAACAAAGCTTAAGCTAGAACTGTCTAGCTTAAGCTACTAGTAATAGCTATGACTAGCTAGCCTTAGCTTCTTCCAAAAATAGTTTTAGCTTTTTTCTTATTCATAAGGCCCAATGCTTCGGATATCCAGACTTAAGCCAAAACAGAGAAATTCTGCGAGGAAGTTGAAGTCGGATGACGCCTCTGACGTGCTGGGCTTCGCACGGCCACCACAGTGAATACCATTGCAGGAATAAAGTTAGGAATCCCGCCAAAAATTAGAAAGAACCTCCCAAGGTTACAAGGCCGTGAACGGAAGTCTGCAACGACGATTAGGGGAACATCGTGGTAGAATTGCCGTCGTTGCTGAGGATATGGAAAAATCATTTTTGTAAATTGTATAACGGCAATGACAAACTGAACTCCGCTACCATGCAGATTGCACCATTCAACCTGGACGACGTAGGCCAACAATTTCGTCCACCCGATTTCTACGAAGTGAAGAAAAGATAGCTTTACCTATCTAAACTTAAGTCCAATAAAGCTGCTGGAGCTGATGCCTTTGCGGTCAAGCTATTCAAAGCGGCCGTCGAAGAATTAGTTAGGAGTATGCACCAGAGTTTCAAATCGAAACCCACCACCTTTTCATCGATTTCAAGGCCGCGTTTGACAGCATCTATAGAAACGAGCTATGTACTCTGTGTGTTCTAGACCTGAGTGGAAGTATTTCAGGGTGTGGTTCTTGGTGTTATTCTAAGAAAAAGATTGTAAAGGGAAAAAGTTGTATCTCCCCTCCCTGAGGCAGGGGGGGGCATTTTCTGAAACATTGACTTCAAATGCAAAAAACACATTAAAAATCAACAAAAACCCATCTAATAATGTGTTATAATTTTTTCGAAAGCTTATACTTCATTCTTGCATTTGGTTTTTAAGTCAAGTTTGTTACACTTTTATTTCGCGAAAACGAAGTTAAATACTTCTTAAAACGACAACAATAAAATACGCGACCGACGGCCGACCAACAAACAAAATTAAACGTTTAGCAAAAAAAGGAACACGAAGCCGAACTGTCAAACAGTCGGCGAAGAAGGCGAGAAAAAAAATGAGCGAAATAAAAAATGCAACAGGCAGCACAAAAAAAGTGCTGCCACCACGACTATGCTCAGAAGGGGGTGGGTTCGCGAAGCTATTTTTTATTGATGATAAAAAGAACGATTATGATTGATATACAAAAAAAATAATGAAATAAATGGATTAATTGCACTTACTTTTATTAACACAGGAGCGTTCCTAAAAGAAGTAAAATGGGCGCCAGTGATTTTTTTTGTGAAAAAGGAAATCACAAACCTTCGGAGCGAAACCGACGGTGAGAGAAAATACTATTTTTATAATTCCATTGGTGCAATTGCCAAACAATTTTAACGAAAGAAGAGAATCAAAAGATGCAGTTTTAAATAATCAGGGGAAGCGTTTAATAGAAATGGTGGAGAGTTTTGGCCTTTATATACTTAATGGTATTTCAATAAACGACTGTAGTGGAGAACTGTCATTTATTGGAGGGCAAGGGAAGTCACTTATCGACTACGCTTTGGTGAATGGAGAATGGATGAATTACGTTACGAATTTTGAAATCCAAAGTAAAACTTATTCAGCTCATCTTCCCCTTGCGATCTCCGTTGAAGCAGCTCAAGAAATTATCCACAGACAGACGATTAAAACAACAAAACTGAAGTGGAGAGAAAGCTTCAAAGTACGATATAGAAGGAATCTCGATCGAGAATTAGAAGTCAGCTTAACATCAATCTCGTCGGTGCAGGGTACTGATCAACTTTTCAAACACGTGCAAGAAGTTATAACAAGAGCTGCTTCTCAGAACACATCAACTGAGAAGAATAAACAAAAATGTGTGTGGTTTGATGCAGAGTGTAGGAGGGTAAGAAAATCATGTTTTGCTTTTTTAAATTTGTTTAGAGCCACAAATTCAGATTTTTATAAAGCCCAATACCTGAATGAGAATGCTTGCTTTAAGGCTATGTGCAAAAAAAAAGAAAGCTGACTTTTACAACTCCCTTGCACACAAACTCGAATTCACTAAAAATTCAAAGGAATTCTGGAAAATCGTCAGGGATGTAGGAGATTTTCAATCAACCTCAAGTGTGCTTGTAAAAACGGAATTACTAACAGATCATTTTAAAAGCCTTTTGAACAATAGTAAAGAACACCTCAGTTATGAATTTGCACTTCCCAATATCTATGTCGAAGAATTGGACAGTTCTATAACATTAAAGGAAGTTGAAAGTGCTTTGAAAAAAATGAAAAATGGTAAAGCATCCGGTTCCGATGGGATACCATTAGAATTCTATAAGTTTTCAACTGAAGTGTTTCTTTGCCAACTAACGCATCTTTATAATGAAATATTCGACAATAGTTATATACCAGTGGAATTTAAGAAGGCTATAATTTTCCCTATATTTAAAAAAGGCGATAGAGGCATGCCAGAAAATTATAGGGGAATATCGTTCCTAAATGCGATAAGAAAAATATTTGCACAAGTAATGTACAATAGACTGTCTTTGTGGGTTGAGAACAATAATTTGTTGAGTAACTGTCAGGCGGGCTTCCGTCCAGGATTTTCGACTATCGATCAAATATTTGCACTCCAAAGCATTGCGAGGAACTTTATTGAAAATAAAAAGAAATTGTACTGCTTTTTTGTAGATTTTAAGGCAGCGTTTGACAATGTTAATAGAAAAACTCTCCTATTTAAGCTTTGTTCCACTATAGGTATGTCTTCGAAGTTTATAAGGATGTATGAAGAGCTTTTGTCGGGTTCGTCTGCAGCTGTTTATAGTGATTCAAAAAATTCAGTTTTTTTCCCGACGACAACTGGTGTTCCACAAGGATGTATTTTGAGCCCCATTATCTTTGCACTTTTTATCGATGACATCGTTAAGTATTTACCGGGAGGAGCAAGGTTTGCAGGCTTAACTTTGAAGGTCTTACTGTACGCCGATGACTTAGTCATTTTGGCTGAGGATCCGAAAACACTTCAGCTAATGATAAATAAACTGGCCGAGTACTGCAAATTATGGGACCTCCAAATTAACACTGACAAATCGAAGGTCATGATATTTGAAAAAATTATGCGGAAACAAGTAGAACATGAAGCTTGGTTTCTTAACAACGAAAGACTTGAAGTAGTGCGAGAATACAAATATTTGGGAGTAACGTTCGCTTCAAACCTGAGATGGAATAACCATATTAATGCTAAATGTAATGCAGCGAAAATTGCCATAAACACCATGTGGAAGAAATTTTACGGAAATACCAAAATTTGTGCTTCAGCTAAATATAAAGTGTTTGAAGCCACTATAAATTCTTGCTTATGTTACGGAAGTGAGGTTTACGGTTGCACACCAGTTGAAGAGTTTGAGAAACTTCAGAGATTTTTCTTTAAGCGCTTGTTTCGACTCCCTAGTACAACCCCAACGTACGCTATATATGTAGAGTCCGGACTGCGAAACGTCTTTCTGCGCAATTTAAAAGCCAATGCAGACTTCATTGTAAGGACAGTACAAAAGAGCAACAATAACCTGCAGAAACTTATGATGTTATCACTGTTTAGATCTAAAAAGGGGATCTTTGAAGATTGGTTTAGATTAGCACAAGACCATAATCACTCGCTGAACTTATCGAGTAACTTTGAAGAATGGCAAGGAGTTTTCTATGACTTGATTGCAGTTGTTGATGATAGGATCTATATGGATAATGTGCATCGAGCATCTTCATCCATGTCCCGTCTAACATACAAAGAGCTTAATCATCAATTATTATGTTGTGGTAGTTATTTTACGGATGACTTAAGTATCGAAAATATAAGTTTTATTATACGTGCTAGAACTGAAATACTTAATCTAAACTTTATTCCTTACAGGGAAGATCTACCAGGATCCTGCTGTCTCTGCAATCTCAACGATCGTGAGGATATAATTCACTTTCTTGGTGTATGCCCAATCCTCCAAGAGATAAGGAGACTTTATTTTGGACAGAGCAGTCTGACTAGGCACGAATGTTTGGGAGTTCTAAATGGCGATAAGACTTGGAAAACTCTATCCAATTATTGTAGACACGCGTTTGCATATCGAAATAGTTTCTTTTAAATATTCTATTCCTTAAAAACATAAAAATGATTCAAAGAATACTGGAGAACATGAGAAGCGCCAGCAACGAGCGACTAGGGGCGCTCGGAGTGAATATAACCCCCATCTTTGAGTGGATTAAAACCCACTTATGCTTCGAATGCAATCCATCGAGATATTTGTTCGCTATTTCTTTCATTGCCCTTTTTTGATTTTATATTTTTTATATGCTTATAGATGCACATATACTTCATTATTAATTTTATAATGTTCACTCTGGCAGACGGAAAAACATCCATGCCATATTTATTAAATCAATGTATGTATATTGTCAAAATATTTAAACAGTTAATAAAATAATAATAATAATAATAATAATAATTCCGAATGGGAACTTGAAAAACTTGTTATTGAGAAATTGCTTGGGAAACCTTGCAATTAAGTAGGGCTAAAACCCAAGATCTTTTAAACAAAAGAAACAAAGAAAAGAAAATGAAAACTACAAGATGGACCGTTAACACCGGGTCCCGAAAGAACAAAGGTTTTTAGAAACGGGTCACGAGTTCCGCTTTATCGGAAGATTACGGTAGCAAAACCCAAACGAAATTCTCAGACTACTTAAGTTTCAACAATATTCTTTTACGAAATTTAAAAAACTATCTTGAAAATATATAAAACACTGTACTTATCTTTCGTTCTGCCAACTCCTCCCTTCCTGATTTTGTTTCCAATTTTTCCCTCTTCCTGCTACTTAGTTTTTTTTTTCAAAATTCCTGCTTCTCCTTCAATTCTCCACAACTTAAAACTTTCCAAAACCGAAATCAATTAAAATAAAATCCGATAATTGAATTTCCTTTATTTTCCGAACTTTCGTTTTCTTGATTTTTAAGAACCTCTGGTTCACTCTAAAAATGGGTAAGAAGTGCCCTTCCAAGCTTTGACATTGCCTGGATGACCTCTTCTTTTTTCCAATGCCCAATGCTTTCGGCCAATCAGTGACCGTGGATTTCGGTCGCGTCATCATTCAACAACACTCAGCATACTTGCGTGAGTGAGCAAACGCAGTTGAAATCCAGCGGCCTTTCCTACTCGCACTTTAACCCTAGCTTTATGCACAGTCATCGCCATTGAATTCGCCGAACTCTGGTATGACTTCCAGTGGAAGGCAATCCAATGGGTGCATTCAGCCCCCTATTCACCCCAACTCAATACGAAAAGAAAGTTGCAGAAAACTAAAAGGAAACTTAATTCTCTGTCGCGTGCATTTTTCCCCTCCAATTAATAGAACAAAAATAGTGGAAAATCGAGGAAAAGCCTGTTGCAATTAAAAGTCGAAAAGGAAAGGTTGGCAATAATTTCTTACTTCGCGAATCTACTCTAGTTCGTTGGGATTTTGCGCAGATTTGGGGAATGGGGACTATCGGTTAACGTTCCATCTTTTACATTGGTATATAAATATTATAAAATAGGTTGGGCACGCAGCCACTCTCACATGAGTGACTTCAGCACTCGGGGACCAGGTGTCTCCCGTGCTTCTTTAAGTTTTGATTGAATTTTGATCAGACCGCCCGTCTGTCATTTTTGAATTTGTTCTCGGGGACCAACTGTCACCCGAACTTAAGATCAACACAGACCACCCGTCTGTCGGTGAGTGGAACACATCCACTTTTACTGTCAGAATTGACATATCGATTTCTATTTCTTCAAGATACTCAGAGACCAATGGCTGATGGACCATGGCTGCCCTTCCCTCTCTCAGTAGGTTGAAAGAAATACCTGAAAAAAAAGATTGGAAAGAAAGGAACCGAGGATCGGGAAACGAAAAAGATTGGTTTTTGTTGCAGTAAATTTTACCGTAACAAGTTGCTTAAGCGAATAGTTTTTGAGAAATTAAATTTCAAAGTCAAAATAATAAAAAAAAATTATGATTTTTTTTTCTTAAGTCGATATTTTTCAAAATTTTACGAATTTAAGTGCTATTTTGTGTTCAATATTCAATTCCCTCATTATTTTTTAGTCAATTACCGAAAACCAAATGTAAAAATCTTTCTTAGTTGTTGAGAAATTAAGAAAAAACTAAAGGTACTTTTACCAAGAAAGCCCGAAGAAATTAATTTATTCATGAATTATCCATAATTTAACCCTTTTTTCGGGCTATTTTGGTGAAAGTAAGTTGTTTTTTCTTAATTTCTCAAAAAGTAAGAAAGATTTTTACATTTGGTTTTCGGTAATGGACTTAAAAATAATGAGGGCATTTATTATTGAACACAAAAAAAGCACTTAATTACGTAAAATTTTGAAAAATATCGACTTAAGAAAAAAAAAATCATAATTTTTTTTTTCATTTTGACTTTGAAATTTAATTTCTCAAAAACTGTTCGCTTAAACAACTTGATTTAAAAACCAAATGCAAGAATGAAGTATAAGCATTGAATAAATATAAATAGAAGTGACACCGCATTACTCAAAGCGCTACTAGAAGGTGTATGGCCAATAGAAACAAATAAATAGAAATTATGAAACTTTTGCGTACGCAAACCAATTCTCAAAGGGATATTTATTTATTTAATATTTCCTTTATTACTGGTTTCCATGACGATTATGGGTCAATTTATTATTTTGTATTTAAATTTTGTTTACAATTTGTGTTAAGGTATGTTGGTATTGGTTGTTTTTGTTTTTTTTTGTTGCCATGACTATGATTTTTCAAGCTAAGCAGAAGATTTTATTTTTCTTATTGAAATAGAGAACAAAATTATTTGAGGATAGTCTTATTATTATTTTATAATGTGTTTAGATAAAAAAAATATATGTGGGAAGCTTAGAGACTTATTGATTTTGATTATTTATGCAGGGTGGAGGGTTCATTTTCGTTTAGTTTCTTGTATTATTTCTGCGAAAAATAGTTTTTGCTCTTAGATTTTAATAAGGGATGTAGCGACATATGTACTGTACATACGCATGTACTGGCTCAGTAGAGTAAGTCATATTTTAAACAAGATAAACACTTTGTTTTTGAAACCGTTTTGTCACCTTTCGGAAGCTAAAGTGCGTGGCTTCAACCATGAGAAGTGCAACAGGTCCATTGCTAGGACATTACTTATAACATCTTGCTCAGAAGCTCTTATTGATGTCTTAATGTCATAATGTTTCTCCTCTGTAGGAATATCCACGCATATGAAGCTTTAGTTGGTGAATTCAGACCTGAAGCGATTTGTCATGAAGCATCGACAGATACATACATACCTAGATAGACGTTGGTTTTGGTCTTGATAACAGTCGATACACTGTGTTCAAAAATCAGTATTTGATAAATGCTTAAATGTTATTCTGTCATTATTTTGTCGTAAAATAAAATTCGATCGAGCTATTGAATAAAAACCAAATCACTTTCTTTTCCAAGATCACGGCCTTCTCCTTACCCCGGACAGGCAACCCACAAACTTGGTTTTATATTGAGAAGATATAGCCAAACACAATTCGTACAAAAAAATTTGCCCATCGATTAATGAAATTTTAATACATTTTTTGACAAAATTAGCTTCACCATGAAGTTCTTGCACGATTTTCTCTGAATCTATTAATTGTATGAAAAAAATATGTTAATCTTTTTCGTGTAAGATTACATAAGCTACACATTCTTTCAAAAAAAACTGTTAGTTTTCGTGAAATAAAGAAACATTTGAATTTTACCCCCCCTCCTAAAAAATTAAACCCCGGCCCAAATCTACGGAACTTTTAAGGAAATGCTGAAGACGTCAAAACAAAGCTCTCCACCGAATTTCAGCTTTGACGAAATTTTTTCGAAGTTTTGCCATTTGTTTGTCTTATTTTCCTAGGCTATTCCTTTTTCTCTCTAAGAAATCCTTAATTAAAATGTATGAATTTAGCGTACTTTCATACTATCTTGTTTAAGACGAAAGCTAACAACTAATTAATGATTTTCTCAATGATGAATGAAGGTATTTGGAAGATTCAAAAAGAATTTCGAAGCAAAATGTTCATACTTTAGAATGACCATAAACATTAATTCGAAAAAAGAAATTACCGCGAGTTTTTTTTAAACAATTTGCATCAAAACGCATTCCTTTTTTATGTTTAGATTTAAATATCTTAAAAACGTGACGTGCTAGAGCAATTTCTAGGCCAGATTCGAAATCAGCGCATCAAAAACCACCAAAAAAAGTATATCTTGGTTCATGTTTAAGACAAAAATTCAAATGTTGTCACGCACAGTAGTAAATTAGTGTTTTCTAGTGGATTTTCGGAAACAGTAAAAACACGTCAATTTTCAACTAGCGCTTGAGTCCAAATGGGTTGCCGCAGAACAAAAACCTAAAACAGAGATTTTTTGGAAATTGTTTATGCTTTTGTTATGCATAAGCATGATAGTAAATTTCGTTTTTAATTAGTCTGCATTTTGAATGTTTATTCTTCATCATAAAGTTTCTTTGTTCAAATCATCGCTATGGAGCCATTGTCTAAAAGTCTCTTGTCTGTTGACTTCGTACTTCGATTTGTATATGTTGCATAGTAACACTATACTTTTCAAGTGTTGTTTCAATTTTGTTTATATTTCAAGTAGAGAACAAAACGTCTCATCATTAAATGCATTTTGATTTAAGACAGAATGTTTATACACACCACATCACTTTTTTAAGCATCCAATATGAATTTCATATTTGATGCATTTGTTTATCTATACGTACATATGTATAAGAGTAAATCTGTGGTTGATATTTCCACATTTAATTTTTGTAAGTTAGTCTTAAGTAAAACTCCAAACAATAAAGATACCTCTTTATTTAATAAAACGAAGCTTGACAAATCTTTTATTTCGCGGCATAACACTTTCAATTGCTCTCTGATGTAATTCACGATAATGGATAGTTTTCAAGCCATAAGTAAAAACCTCCCAAAAAATCCACTTTTGCATCATTTTTTGCATTTTTGTCCACGTTGCATCACGAAATTTTATTCGAAAACCTCAGATTCCGATTCAGCACCCTCGAAACCATAAAGCAGGGAACAAATCAAAACTTCTCCTAAAACTAAATAAAATAAATGCTAAAAACACAATATGACTGGACTAAATCGCAATGTAACGAAAACGATGGATTTTGAACGATAATCGTAATTCGTTATACGGGCCCTGCATTGGGATTGGTCTAATCATCTGGCCTCAGTGCCACGGTGTGTTGTGTATCGGCTTTTGAATCACTTGATTCATGGATCTCTCCCAGATTACGGCAAAGGGCTTTTCAATAAATATGAGCAAAACGAAATACTCGTTAAATAGCTATAACTCCATGCTAAACAGCTTGGTGGTAACACATACAGGTTGTTGTTTTTCATTCAAAATTATTCGAAGTTCAGCCAAATTTATTAAAAATGGTAATGGTTTTGAAAGAGTTATAATTAAAATAAGAATTATCCTGATATATATTAGTGAGCTAGTAACAGTTCCGACATTTTGTTGAAATTAATTAACTTAATACAAAGTTCGAAACGATTTTACTTGCTCCGTAGTTGTTGTATTAATTTTGAGATCTCCTCTCTTTTTATGGCCATAACATCTTAGAATCACATTATTTCAATTATTATTTAGTCAATCAAAAAAATTATGTCAGTCTCAAACAAAGTAAAAGTTTTCTAAAAATTATAAGTTGTTGCTAATCAAAACCTTATAACTCTATAAGATAATCTCCATCAGGTTTGTCTAGTAATAATGCGTAAACTACATCTATGAATATGCCCCAATAAGTTTTTAATTTCGTTTTCAACCGCGCGCCGGTACCTATTTGATTATTTTGTGTAAACAACACGTCTGTACCGTCACTGATGTCATAAACAAAATTGTAATATAAGTAGTACAAGAACTTAGTCTGTTATATCTCTTTTTTTCAGTTCCTCGATTTTCGATTCAATCGATATCAAAACGCACGTACCAGACCCCTATATTCATATTTTGGTGTTGCATTCCACAGCCAAAGTAGCTGTTACTAGAAGCGCTCAAAGTAAATGATGGTAATATTTTTATTTTTAGTTCTTATACTTACATCTTAACATCTACTTAATTATTTATTCAAAAGCCTTGATAGACCTTAAACTTGAATATGAATATTTAAAATAGCTTTTTATGGCCTTTAGTTCAAAAAATGGCGTTTCGTCCGGCTTACTCACTTGGGCTCATCAGTGACATAGTGCGGGCCTTTGTCATACGCAATTTGTATTATAAGGTTTTTTTACTATACGAATTCTATATAGTACTACTGAAATAAATCAGCCAAGTAGAAGACTAAGCATTAAGGATTGGAATTGTTGAATTATTTTTTCAGTAGTACCTATATAGAATTTGTATTATGTATACAAAAACCTTCTTATCTTTAAAATATTCATCATAAAATCGAACGATTTTCTAAACATTAATAAAAAGTTTTTGGCGTTTGGAAATTCTGTTTACCAACCTATATTCTTCTCCCATGCCTATCTCAAAAAAGTGGTACTAGAATATATGTAGCTTATTTTATCTCCTGTATATTAAAAACTTTATCCAAATGATCAGATCAATTGAACTCAAGTTGGATACCTCAGCAATGCTATGCAGCTTTCGTATCAAGAAAATCAGTACATTTATTATTTATATACTAAGCTTGGAAAAAAAAAATTAATTTGAAAAGGCAACGAAAATCATTCAAAACTACAAATTCTAAAGAAAATTTAAATTTCATATTAGAACACAGCTAACATCCAAAGCAGACACTACAATCGTCCTGACACCCATCGTTTCCATAGCAATTCATAATAAACAAAAATAACAAACAATGCTATTATTGAAAAATTCCCTTTCGAATACACCAACTTTTTATAATTAAGGAAATTAATTTTATGTTATACACCAACCTCATCATAATATTTAAAGCGAAGGCAGAGCTACTATAAAATCATGCGGCCATTTTGCCCGGTGTCACCTTCTATTTATATTTATTCAATGGTATAAGCTTTCAAACAAATTATAACACATTATTAGATGTGTTTTTTTTTATTTTAAATGTTTTTTTTTGCATTTTAAGTACGTTTCAGAAAATGCCCCCCTCCTGCCTCAGGGATGGGAGATACAACTTTCCCACCATACAATTTTTTTCTTAGACTTACCCCAAAAACCACACCCTTTAATACTTCCCCTCAGGTCCGGGACACCCTGTATAGAGCAATGTCTAGTTTTGGAATCCCTGCCAAACTCGTCCGTTTGTGGAGGAT
Organism: Dasysyrphus tricinctus; assembly: GCA_963921185.1. Classification (NCBI taxonomy): domain Eukaryota; kingdom Metazoa; phylum Arthropoda; class Insecta; order Diptera; family Syrphidae; genus Dasysyrphus; species Dasysyrphus tricinctus. Next base: position 183,644,990 of record OY992532.1, read on the forward strand.
GACGATGGGGACAGTTTGGTTATTATCCCGGTCCTGATGTATGGTGCAGAAGCATGGACACTGTTAACGGTGGATGAAAACGGGTAAGGCTGAGAGGAAAATTCTCCAGGTGATTTTTGGTGCATGACTGAGATGTCTGGGTCACCAGAGCGAATGGAAATGGACATCAATGCTCCAACCCGGAAAGTTTTTGAGTCCAACCCCGTGGGACAGCGCAGTAGAGGTGGACAGCGTAAAAGGTGGCGCACGAAAGTGGAAGATGATCTCAACCAACTTGGCGTGCGAAACTGGAGACAGCTAGCTAGAAACCGACTGGAAGAAGTTTGTTGGTTGAGGTCCTGGTTCACCCCAGACTGTAGCGCCACCTTAAGTAAGTATGTAGGTAAGTATTTGTCAAAATAAATTCCGGTCTCTCTTAAATCATGAAAATGAATGTTCTAGCCATCGGATGCGTCAAGATTGAACGTTTTTTTTATCCGAAAGAACAACCCATTGCTATTCATGGCTCCAAAAAACAAGGTCCTTGGTGAATTGAATGTGAATCTCCTTCTGTCGTTGCTTTAGAACTGGTTTCTTTCTCATTTTCGCACGCTGGTTGTTATCATTGGTTTTAGTTCCGTTTTAAAACCATCAAAACACAGGCTAATACACCACTTTTTTACGATATTCTGGTTAATAATAATGCAAAATTCAAGATTTCCTGACCAATTTTCTCGGATGTTTTTGCTTTGCTTCTGCGTCCTTTTCATTTTTGTCCATAGTGTTTAATATCGGCTTGATAAATGATCACAGTATCACTTCTTTTCATTCTCGTAGCTATTTCACGGCTTGAAAGTCCCATTTACTTTTGTTGAAACCACCTACTGTCCCTATTTCTGATACGGCTGGTTGACATGTTTTAAGTCAAGAAGTGAATTTAAAAAAAAAATATAAGCACAAGCAAAGCTCAGTTCTCAACAAAGATGCTCCAGTAAAAATCCGTTAATTTGGAGATTTGTACTTAAAAAACAAGCAATCGATTCATTGGTATTTCTGAAGAACTTTTCTAAAACGTTGAACGCTTTTGACTTCAATTTTGAAATAAAAGAATTTTCTCTTCTTTTCAGAAGAAAAATTGATTCGAGGATTGCCAACTCAACTCTCGCAATGTAAAATATATCGTTCCCTATCTTTCAAATATAGAAATGTCATAAGTTATACCGACAAATGAATGTCAAAAAATTTAAAAACCTCTTAAAATCCGAAATATTTTAAAATAAATTGACGTTGTTCATACCAGTTTCACGTGAGGTGTCTCATTTTACCGTCTTTTATTTTTATCTCACTCTCATCTCTTGGAAAGAAAGAGATGGCCAAGTGAGGCAGAAGTTTCTAGTTTTTTTGAAGATGTCTGCCTTAACTCTCCGTCTCTTTTTTATCAAGAAATAGGAATGGGATAAAAAAGAGAGACTTCAAAATGCGAGTCGCCTCACGTGAAGCTGGTATGAACACACCATCATTAGTTTGCTTCGGAAGAAGGATTTTAGAGCTTTCAGGTGACATTTGTAAGGAAGTATTCTTTTTAAGTCAAAATATACATAATGTAGTTAATTGTCTTTAAATCAATCTTAAAAACGTCAAATTCAATTGAAAGATGGCTATGAAAAATATGAGTTTCCAACGTATCAACGTTGGAATACAGTCAATGCACTGAAAAGTAATCTGTTGACGTGGCCCAACTGCAGAACTTTAATTTTCATTTTTATTACAACCAACTTTAAACATGTGCCTTTTATATTTGTTTGACAAACTCCATATAGGGGAAATTTCCCATAATTTCCTTTTCTAATTCTTTTATTTGAAAGTTGGTTTGTATTAGCTATAATCCGAAAGATGGCACTTCTTAATTCGAGGGTCGTTATAGTTCATTTGAGATTCGTTTTAGTTAGTTAAGGGTATGTGTGCACTGCAACCTTAAGCTCTATTGTGCCCGGTTGTTTGCTATTGGAAGTCGTTATAGTTCAAATATGAAAGTCATTACAATAGTTAAAATTATTATTATTAGTTATTAAGAAGAAGAGAAAGACACTAATTGGTACAGATTTTGATCTCGTAGAATAGTCGTTTCTTCCAAAACGAAATTGGCATTGCTATAACCATCAACGACAAGTGCTACACAGATTTAAATGATAATATTGGTTAGAATAGCCACGAAATATTGTGGTTGCAATATTACAGCACAACGTGCCACACAACGTACGCAACGGTCAATATCCAAAACAAACATTTTAAGGAAATAGGTAAAAGTCTCGGGGCCAACGGCCGTTTTGAGTTACTGATTCCAGAAAAGCTGTCATTTTCCCATGTGTTTCATTTGAAATCATTAGTAATTGAATCACAAACGTGATATCCACGTGGTATCAATATGGTATCCGCGTGGTATCAACATGGTATCCACGTGGTAGCCTAATGATAGATATCTGTGTGGTATCCGCGTGGTATCCGCATGGTATCCGCTTTAACTTTATTGGTGACTTTTAGAAGTTACTTAACAGGTTACTTTTACTGGTTTCTTTGGCTGATTACTTTTATTGGTGACTTTCATTGGTTTCTTTTATTGGTTCCTTCTATCTGTCGACTGAAATTTCTATTCTAAATTCTGAAAAACTATTTTGAGTTTCTTTCAATTTTTTGAGAATATTAAATCTGTTATAGTAAAAATATCATAAACTTCAAAAACAGATTGTTCCACCTTATTATAATAGTCCATTATGAATTTCGTATAACTCATTTTAATTTGTAGCCGACTTTCTTAATTATAAACTAAAAAGGCTGTTTCTTTATTTTTCTAATTTTGATTAGCAAAGAAAAATGAGTAATTGAATATAAGAATTATACATAGTTTACTAAGCTAAAAGCTTCAAGCATAAATACTAGAGCCAGGCCAGGAAAGTATGCACTCGCACTGGCATGCAAACTACAAATCTGTCCAACTAATACAAAAATTAAAAATTTGGGAGTTTATTAGTAATTTCAATAAAATAAAAATGATCTATTAATTTACATCCCTGCTTCTTAGACACTTTATTGTTGCGAACTTAAAGCTTAAGTTCGCGTGTTTTTTATTTTCATAGCAGCCTCTTTAAAGGATCCATTAATAAAATGAAATTACTCTAGCATAGCACGTACAATCAAAATCAATTACATTTTTCTCATTTTCATGTGAGATGCGAGCATGTTTCAATTTAAATTGATTTAATTAAAGTTCGCTTTTAATGTTTAAAGTTTAAATATTGGTATTCAAGAGTTATCTATTTAAATATATTTGCTTTTCTTCTGTTACATGGTGTACAGAGGACAACGACACCGACAACGCCATCTCCACACCGGTCCCATATATTTATGTAATGTAAATAAACTGAATACAACAAAAATCATCCATGTTGTTGCTGCACACCAGTTGCATACATATATACCTACATATACCTATACCTACTTATAAAACACAAAATGCAACCTATAAATACTCACGAATTATTAACCCATAATCACACCCGTGATGGCAAACAATGGATGGATAGCCAAATGCGCGTCAATGAATCCTGTCCGGTATAGCCATGGAAATTAAATGAAATTGGCATGCAACTCTCTCCTGTATCATAGTGTTGCACTTCAATGCACATTGCACATTTATTGCAGCCGGTCTTTTATTGGCACTGGCTCGATTAAATTAAGAGGCAACAACAAAACATTCAAATTTGTGCATCCTGTAGATATCCTTTTTGGGATCATTTATTTATCAAGCATCAAGCTATAGATACATGTAACTAAAATTGAATAAATGCTATGAAGCATTTTTTTTCCAATTTATCAAAATAAACAAGCTAAGAACTAATTACCTCAGACATTTTTTTTTAAATTTCAAACTCACTGTTTCCAGTTTTTTTAATTCATTAATTTAAAAAAATGGCGCCCAATTTGTTGTCCAATCAGGAAACTGAAATCACTGCACTTTCTGTGGGGAAGGGGGAACCTTATTTTTAAATTTGTTACTTAATTTTGACATGCTTAGGATGTAATTTAGCTTTGGAGCCATTGTTGTAATCCTGTCGCTTGGACGTCATTTTCAAAAATGGCGCCCAATTGGTGGAAAATGATAGATTAAACAAAAGCTCGTAAATTACTTAGAAAATTTCGATAATCAAAAAAACAGGTTTATGTCTTAAAAGAAATGCTTTGATTAAATTTTTTCAATGTTGCCACTTTTCAGGAACATATGTACTTTTTCTTATGTCAGCAGTTCCACCTGCAGTTTCACTTTTTTGATAATTTTGAATATTTTAAACATGAAAAAACTTGCAAAACCACCTCCCAAGCCAAATACGAGTTGGGAAATAAAAATTAATATTTTGAAGAATAGATTTTGAGGAGACGCATCTTTGGTTCAAATTTCAATGTTGCCATTTTTCAGGAACATACTTGTTTTCAATGTCAAAATGTAAGACTTTGCCTTTTTTTGGTAGTTTTTAGCGTGCAAAAAAAGTTTCGGAAACGCCCAAGTACTAAAGAGGTTAAGAAAGTCATCCACAAGTTTAAGAACAACAAATCCTCCGGCTCGGATGACCTACCTGCGGAACTCTTCAAGTATGAAGGAGATGTTCTTGTTAGATGCATGCACCAGCTCATCAAACAAGTTTGGGAGGAGGAAAGTATGCCCTACAAGGCGATGACTGGCAAAATTGCCCCATATGCCCAATCTACAAAAAAGGCAATCCTATGTGCTGCAAAAACTACAGAGGCATATCCCTGCATAATGTTGCCTACAAGATCCTATCCAACGTAATAGATATGTGAGCATCTTAAACCTTTTGGCAACTTTATGACGGGTTTTACCAGTGTGGCTTCAGACCAGGAAAATCAACTTTAGACCAAATCTTCACATTGAGGCAGTTCTTGGAAAAGACCAACGAATTTCTAGTCAAGACCAATCATCTTTTCATCGACTTCAAAGTCGCATATGAAAGCATAAGGGGTCTACCGCACGATATCTAGAAAACAATAATCCAGAAAGCAAAAATCTCTTAAGTAAAAATCTCAAAAATTAAAATCTAGAACTAATGAAATCTCGAAAACAAAAATCTAGAAAGCATAATCTTGAATTACAAAAATCTAGAACAAAAAAAATCTCGAATGCAAAAAATCTAGAATAAATATTTATTTTTCAAATTTTTAATAATAAATTTTTTTAATATTTTAATGTCAAAAATTAATATTAAATCTAGACTTAGAATGTCTATCTATTGAACAGAATAGGGTGACCTCTCGGCCACGTAAAGCTATTTAGTTGCGAAGCAACCACAAGCCTCGGATACGGACGGATTTACTGTTGACGAACCTATAGCAAACGAAATAAGGACAACGAACTTCAGATCTGCACATGGAATGTTCTGTCTCTCTATAGACCACCCAGCGGAAGCCCTAGACTGCTACAAAGCAGACATCACCGCCATCCAAGAAGTGCGATGGGCTGGGCAAAAGAAAACTGAAAGACTGCGATATCTACTATGGCGGCGACTGTTACCAACCACATAAGGGCAGCGTCTTTTGGAATGTGGATTTGTAGTTAGAGGCAGACTTAGGCAAGAAGTCTTGAGTTTCAACTATGTGAGAGAGCGCCTCACGACAATTCGCACCAAGGCTAAATTTGCCAACATTAGCCTCATATATGCGCGCATGCCCCCACAGAGTAGGAAGATGGCGACACCAAGGACATTAAAATTGTCTAGGGTGATTTGAATGCCAAACTAGGAACAGAAGACGTCTTTGGTGGCACAATCGAAAGATAAAGCTTGAACGATACCACCTCTGATAACAGACTCAGGTTAATATACTTTCCTGGTAGGTGAAACGTTGTGGTAGCTTGTACGCAGTTCTCGCATCTCGATATACAGAAGGGAACATGGCGAATTCCTGGTGAATCAACTGTCAACCAGATTGATTACATTGCGATCGACGCAAGGTCCTTTTTCGATCGAGTCTCTTGCGCCCTCTTAAATAGTCTTTTGCCACCAACTGCAAGAGTATCGAGAACCAGTAGAAAAACTGCCAGGAAGCCATCAGAGACGCCACTTCTGACGTGCTGGGCCTCGCACGACCACCACAGCGAAACGCCAGGTTCGACGAAGAATGCCGGCAAGTACATGCAGCCAAACAACAGGCATACAAAGCGGTCCTGCATAGAAGGATCAGAGCAACCAGATAGCTCCATAGCGTCCAGTAAAATTCACCATCGACCAAATATGCACACTACGGCAGATCTTGGAAAAAACCCAGGAATTTCAAATCGATACCCACCCCATTTTCATCGATTTTAAGGCCGCATATGACAGCATCTATAGAGACGAGCTATGTATATAGAGTAATGTCTAGTTTTGGTGTCCCTGCCAAACTCGTCCGTTTGAAAACGCACGCTGCTCCATGAAGGTCGGCAAAGACCGCACCGGAGCATTTGATGTCAAAAAAGGCTTTAGGCAAGTCGACGCACTGTCATGGGATTTCTTCAACATCGTTCTTGAAAGAATAGTGCAAAACTCTCACACCAACACTAGAGGCACAATCTTTCAAATGTCCATCCAATTACTCGCTTACTCCGATACCATTGACAAAATCGGACGAACTAAGCGAGATGTTAGTGGTGCTTTCGTGAGTATTGAGAAAGAAGCCAAGAAGATGGGGTTAACGGTGAATGAAAGCAAAACGAAATTGATGCTGTCAACACGAAAGGACATCTAACATCGACGTCTCGGACAGAACGTCACTACAGACAGCTATAATTTTGAGGTCGTCAGATACTTTGTTTTCCTATGATCCGCTAAAAACTCAGCGAACGATACCAGTGCTGAGATGAACCGAAGAATTACTCTTGCTTATCCCTGCTTCTTTGGCTAAGAAGACAATTGAGAAGCAAAACCTTCTCTCGAGCAACAAAACTGTTCCTGTATAAGACGCTTATCATCCCGGTACTGATGTATGGTGCAGAGGCATGGACGCTGTTAGTGGTGGATGAAAACGCGTTAGGCTGTTTTGAGTGAAAATTCTCCGGTTGATTTTTGGTCCTGTCTGCATAGATGGGAAATGGAGAAGAAGTTACAACAACGAACTGTACGGGCTGTACAGCGACATTAGCCTAGCCACAAAAGTGAAAAGCCAACGACTGAGATGGCTTGGTCACCTAGAGCAAATGAACACCAATGATCCAGGTCAAAAAGTCTTTGAATCCAACCCCGAGAGACAGCGCATCAGTAGAGGTGGACAGCGTAAAAGGTGGCACGCGCAAATGGAAGAGGACCTCTCAACCAACTTGGCGTGCGAAACTGGAGAGATAGAAGCTTGTTGGTTGAGGCCCTGGTCCACCCCGAACTGTAGCGCCACTTTAATTAAGTTAGTAAGGCTAGTATGTCGATGGATTAAAAAAACTGTAAAGAGTCCAAAAATTTTGAAGTTTCTTGACTGCTCCGGAAAAAGTGACTTAAAGGCAAGTGGGTAACATTTCCATCGAAATATACTTTTGCCGCAAAAATATATTTACTTTGCCATCTGTCAAGCTATGAATGAAATTCCTGTGATCCATCGACAGATTGAAAAAGTGCTACAAAATCAGACAGTTTCGAAATTTTTTTACTCTTCGGGAAAAAAATGATTTGAGAAAAATCCGCTGTGTCAACGAAAGGATACAGTCAACGCATTGGTGAGTAGTCTGTCATAGTGTCCCAACTGCGTTGATAGGGTGATTACATGTCAAAGAGAAGGTGTGTTCCTTGCCGACTTTCAAACAGTTTGAAACCGCCAGATTTAGTCCGAAGTCGTTCCACACTTGAAAAATTGTACTGGTCCGCACCAAATCTGGCGGTCTGAAACTGTTTGAAACTGTTTGGGACTAAACCAAGGAACAGGGTTAGAGTGTCAACGCAACCGTCAACGCATGGACAGTATTCTGCGTTGAAGATCACACGACAGGAAAACCTTGGGAAAGAATTTTACGTCATTTTGACGTCAGATATTCTACACGTTGGCCATTTGCGTTGATCGTCTAATCACAGCTTATAGACCAGGAAAAATAGCACAAAATGTATGGGGAACCTTGAAAAAATTAATTCATGAAATATTAAAATTGGAATCGACGCAGAATTGCAACCTCTATAACATATCCAAAGTCCCCCAAAATCCCTGCATTGGCTTTTTGTGTAGATGCATTTGAAGAGGTGCAGACGGGGATAATTTGGAGGTCTATCAAACTAAAATATTTGTTTGGGTAAAACCTGATCATATGATACATGCTTCAAGGGTAGTTTTTAACGCTGAATCTAATGAAACCAATTTCAAAATCATACAACCACCCAAAAAGAAGTTATAGTCCTTTTTATGTAATGATGACTTTTTGTTCAGGTACAACAGGTAAAATATTACCGAAAACCTTTTGAAAATAACGGTATGTTAATGAAACTTGGAATGAATGTTTCATTTGTCATAGGAACTAAGAATCAAGAGAGTTCCTAAAAATATCCATGGTGAAAGGGTGTTTTTTTAAAGGGGGAGGGGCAAGTGTAGAATGTTAACCATAACACCCACGTAAAAACGCTTACACTCATGAAACTCTCCAAAAATATTTAACTCTTCATGGCAACCAAGAATCAAAATAGTCCATACAAATATCTTTGTTCTAATATTGTTTTTGGTGACTGTTAACTTTTGACTTGATCTACGGAAAACACGATTTAAAAAATTAATTTTTGCTTGAAAAGGCCCATAACTTTGTTAAGGGTGCTTGTATCATTTTAGTTTTGCTTTCATTAGATTCAACGTTAAAAATTACCCTTAAATCATATACCATACTTTGTGTATATACCTCAATTACACCAAATTGGAACTTTGGCTCAAATCTTCCAACTTTTTCCCAGATATTCCCTCTCTTTAATAAAAAACCCCAGAACAAATATATTTATGAGGACTATTTTGATTCTTGGTTGCCATGACAAATTATATATTTTTGGCGAATTTCATGAGTGTAAGAGTTTTTTCGTGGGTGCTATGGTTAACATTCTACACTTGCCCCTCCTCCTTAAAAAAAACACCCTTTCACCATGGATATTTTTATGGACTCTCTTGATTCTTAGTTCCTATGACAAATGAAACATTCATTCCAAGTTTCATTAACATACCGTTATTTTCAAAAGGTTTTCGGTAATATTTTACCTGTTGTACCTGAACAAAAAGTCATCATTACATAAAAAGGACTATAACTTCTTTTTGGGTGGTTGTATGATTTTGAAATTGGTTTCATTAGATTCAGCGTTAAAAACTACCCTTGAAGCATGTATCATATGATCAGGTTTTACCCAAACAAATATTTTAGTTTGATAGACCTCCAAATTATCCCCGTCTGCACCTCTTCAAATGCATCTACACAAAAAGCCAATGCAGGGATTTTGGGGGACTTTGGATATGTTATAGAGGTTGCAATTCTGCGTCGATTCCAATTTTAATATTTCATGAATTAATTTTTTCAAGGTTCCCCATACATTTTGTGCTATTTTTCCTGGTCTATAAGCTGTGATTAGACGATCAACGCAAATGGCCAACGTGTAGAATATCTGACGTCAAAATGACGTAAAATTCTTTCCCAAGGTTTTCCTGTCATGTGATCTTCAACGCAGAATACTGTCCATGCGTTGACGGTTGCGTTGACACTCTAACCCTGTTCCTTGGTTTAGTCCCAAACAGTTTCAAACAGTTTCAGACCGCCAGATTTGGTGCGGACCAGTACAATTTTTCAAGTGTGGAACGACTTCGGACTAAATCTGGCGGTTTCAAACTGTTTGAAAGTCGGCAAGGAACACACCTTCTCTTTGACATGTAATCACCCTATCAACGCAGTTGGGACACTATGACAGACTACTCACCAATGCGTTGACTGTATCCTTTCGTTGACACAGCGGATTTTTCTCAAATCATTTTTTTCCCGAAGAGTAAAAAAATTTCGAAACTGTCTGATTTTGTAGCACTTTTTCAATCTGTCGATGGATCACAGGAATTTCATTCATAGCTTGACAGATGGCAAAGTAAATATATTTTTGCGGCAAAAGTATATTTCGATGGAAATGTTACCCACTTGCCTTTAAGTCACTTTTTCCGGAGCAGTCAAGAAACTTCAAAATTTTTGGACTCTTTACAGTTTTTTTAATCCATCGACATACTAGCCTTACTAACTTAATTAAAGTGGCGCTACAGTTCGGGGTGGACCAGGGCCTCAACCAACAAGCTTCTATCTCTCCAGTTTCGCACGCCAAGTTGGTTGAGAGGTCCTCTTCCATTTGCGCGTGCCACCTTTTACGCTGTCCACCTCTACTGATGCGCTGTCTCTCGGGGTTGGATTCAAAGACTTTTTGACCTGGATCATTGGTGTTCATTTGCTCTAGGTGACCAAGCCATCTCAGTCGTTGGCTTTTCACTTTTGTGGCTAGGCTAATGTCGCTGTACAGCCCGTACAGTTCGTTGTTGTAACTTCTTCTCCATTTCCCATCTATGCAGACAGGACCAAAAATCAACCGGAGAATTTTCACTCAAAACAGCCTAACGCGTTTTCATCCACCACTAACAGCGTCCATGCCTCTGCACCATACATCAGTACCGGGATGATAAGCGTCTTATACAGGAACAGTTTTGTTGCTCGAGAGAAGGTTTTGCTTCTCAATTGTCTTCTTAGCCAAAGAAGCAGGGATAAGCAAGAGTAATTCTTCGGTTCATCTCAGCACTGGTATCGTTCGCTGAGTTTTTAGCGGATCATAGGAAAACAAAGTATCTGACGACCTCAAAATTATAGCTGTCTGTAGTGACGTTCTGTCCGAGACGTCGATGTTAGATGTCCTTTCGTGTTGACAGCATCAATTTCGTTTTGCTTTCATTCACCGTTAACCCCATCTTCTTGGCTTCTTTCTCAATACTCACGAAAGCACCACTAACATCTCGCTTAGTTCGTCCGATTTTGTCAATGGTATCGGAGTAAGCGAGTAATTGGATGGACATTTGAAAGATTGTGCCTCTAGTGTTGGTGTGAGAGTTTTGCACTATTCTTTCAAGAACGATGTTGAAGAAATCCCATGACAGTGCGTCGACTTGCCTAAAGCCTTTTTTGACATCAAATGCTCCGGTGCGGTCTTTGCCGACCTTCATGGAGCAGCGTGCGTTTTCAAACGGACGAGTTTGGCAGGGACACCAAAACTAGACATTACTCTATATACATAGCTCGTCTCTATAGATGCTGTCATATGCGGCCTTAAAATCGATGAAAAGGGGGTGGGTATCGATTTGAAACTCCTGGGTTTTTTCCAAGATCTGCCGTAGTGTGAATATTTGGTCGATGGTGGATTTCACTGGACGCTATGGACCATCTGGTTGCTCTAGTCCTTCTATGCCGGACCGCTTTGTATGCCTGTTGTTTGGCTGCATGTACTTGCCGGCATTCTTCGTCGACCCAGGCGTTTTGTTGTGGTGGTCGTGCGAGGCCCAGCACGTCAGAAGTGGCATCTCCGATGGCTTCCTGGCAGTTTTTCTACTGGTTCTCGACACTCTACCACAACGTTTCGCCTACCAGCAAAGTCTATTAACCTGAGTCTGTTATCAGAGGTGGTATCGTTCAAGCTTTATCATCCGATTGTGCCACCAAAGACGTCTTCTGTTCCTAGTTTGGCAATCAAATCACCCTAGACAATTTTAATATCATAGCAAGGGCATTGCTCATATGTATTGCCCAGGAGCGCGTAGAACTCGTCCTAGGTGTCGCCATCTTCCTACTCTGTGGGGGCATGCGCGCATATGAGACTAATGTTGGCAAATCAAGCCTTGATGCGAATCCACATCCAAAAAGACGCTGCCCTTGTGGTTGGTAACAGTCACCGTAGTAGTACGCAGTCTTTCAGTTTTCTTCTGCCCGGTCCATCCCATCGCACTTCTTGGATGGCGGTGATGTCTGTTTTGTAGCAGTCCAGGGCTTCCGCTAAATGTTTGGCTGCACGTGGTCTATAAAGAGACAGAACATTCCAATGTGCAGATCCGAAGTTCGTTGTCCTTATTTCGTTTGATATAGGTTCGTCAACAGTAAATCCGTCCGTATCCGAGGCTTGTTGTTGCTTCGCTACTAAATAGCTTTACGTGGCCGGGAGGTCACTCCGACGACACGACCCCCAACCTGGAGGACCAGACCCTTACCCGATTTCCGTGGTGAACATGGAAGTGAGATAGGGAGTTGATAGACAGTGGTTCGCTTTAAAACAAAGCTTGTGGACGCTTGTGTCCTTTTGAATGCACCGTGTCTACCCTTTTAACAGTTAACAAAAAACAACCAAAAATTTGAAAATCACAGATTTATAATTTTTTTTAAATAAATTGCGGAAGCATTTTTTTGGAGCAAGGCTATGATACATAGTTCAAATTTCAGAAAACCCTAAGTAAGTAACTAAAGTTTAAAAAAAAAAAACGACAACTATCACGAAGCTGTTTCGAGACATGAATTCTAAGATTTTTCCACTTGTTTTAAGAATTTCCGAGTTTACTTTCCTCCATGAATAGGCTTGTTTTAAACACTGTTCTTGCTTGTAGCTGAGTTTACCGTCGTATAACTTAGTGTATGGCCGAAACTGAAAAGGTTGTTTTCATCCATCCAAGCTGCATTTTATTATTATTGTGTTGATATTATTTTTAAAATCACTTATTTCTCTTGAAGAAAAGAAAATTTGTTCGACGGTCTTTTTGGATGTGTCGCAAGCGTTTGACAAGGTGTGGCACGAAGGCCTCAAATTCAAATTACGACAAGTTCTGCCTGTAGGACTTTATAAAATTCTTAACGAATATCTAGAAAACAGACTTTTTCGTGTAAGACACGGAAATGAATATTCTAATTTCAAAGAAATAGTGGCTGGGGTACCACAAGGTAGTGTTTTAGGTCCAGTTCTGAACCTTCTATTTACACGTGATATACCTCAAACAGAAGACGCTATCGTAGCTACGTTTGCTGATGATACTGCAATACTAGCAGTAGGCAAAACGATTAACGAAGCTACGATTAAATTACAAAATGCTCTTAATAATGTTAATGTGTGGACAAAAACATGGCGAATAGCGCTCAATGAACAAAAGTCAGTCCACGTGGACTTTACGTATAAAAAAAATAAATAGATTGCCCGTCTTTCTTAATACCGGTCGTGTTCCATTTGCGAATGAGGCAAAATATTTGGGAATGACTCTAGACGCGAAATTGAAATGGAAGCCGCACGTAAAAAAGAAATGCGAAGAACTAAAAAGTAAATTAAGAGATATGAACTGGCTACTCGGTAAATATTCTAAGCTTAGTATTGATAATAAGTTGATTTTATACAGGCAGGTACTTAAACCTGTCTGGACTTATGGTATACAACTCTGGGGTTGTACCTGCGATACAAATTTAAAAATCTTACAAACGTTTGAAAATAAATTGCTTAGGTCATTTGTAAATGCACCATGGTATATAAGAAACGAAGATATTCACAGGGATCTCGCGATTCCTACGGTTCGAGACGAAATTAAGAGTTTCGCGCGAAAACATAGAAATCGGCTATTAGATCACGCTAATCCAACGATTATTGACATTCTTGACGAGTCGAATTTAGTACGCGCGCCGTCTGCAAAGAACAAAACCTTCGGACTTGGTGCGGTGAACGGAAAACCGCTTTAAAATCACGGAATAAGCAGGAACTTTCACCGGAAAGCTACCTGCAACACGTTACTTAACTTCGTTAAAAATAAATTGCTAGATAAGTTTCAACTTAGTTGCAATCGGGAAGTGGAGGTGGTTTTAGTGTAGTAAGAATCTCACACTTCTATGAGCACGCGTTTTTCGGTCCTCATAGAGCCTGATGCAGGTTTTGCACCTACCCACGGAAAAAAAAAAAAAAACTTATTTCCCTAAGAGGAATAAACAATATACATAGGACAAAAATTCCAGATTTTTAAAACTAAGGAATACACCGATTTTTCTCCCACATCCTTAATTATGACGGTATGCCTAAGAGGTATATTTTTTTTATTTTGAGACATCTGTTTATTTTATGGGTGTTTACTGACCAGAATTGTGAAATTGATTTAGGAAAATTTTTCCCCTAGAAATAGACCAACATACGATATAATAGACCTTTACAGAACTAAAATATTTATATTTTATTAAGTACATAGTATTTATGAGATGTTTCTCGGCTTCGAAAAAAAGAAATCGACCAAGGGAGCTTTCATTGGACAATGACGATTTGTAAAGTCCTTTATATCGTCCACTTTAACGAAGCATAATCAATTTCAATATCATTTTGAAAGCTCCACCTTCTGTTTCTAAATATTTGTTTCTGTATGCCTTGCATTTAATATATTTATTTATTTTTTTTTAATAAAATGGTCCATTTTTATTTCAAGCTTTTTCTTTTAATAATTTTTATAAACAAAATCTTTGTAAGAAAAAAAAAGAAATTGAATATTTTCTTGAAATCAGTAACAAACATAGTTATAATGAATTTTAAGATAAATGCTTTTTTTATAAATAATTGAATACAATTTTCAATAATTTTCCATAACTGCTTCCGGAATGAATGATGATTTTCTTACAGCACAACATCGACTCGAACAATTTTCTTCCAATGGTGAAGTTAATTCATCTAAAATTAAAAGAAAAAATTGTTATGAATTATTCATAAACTAATTTATTATTCTAAGGCTATTTCAGTAACGCAACCATTCTTTGAAATCGTATTAAAATAATGGCCAACCAATTAAAAGTCCATAAACCTCTGAACGATTCAAGCCAAATGACCTTCAACTTCTTCGTTAAATAACGAATTATAACGTAGATTAGATTTTAAGCGTAGCGTAGTTAGAAAAAATAATTGAATATGAAGAAAATTTGAAAAGAAATTCTTCTGTTTAAGTGGAATTGAATTGTAGTTAGAAAAAGTTAATTACATTTCAATTTCCCAAAATATTTATGTAATAACATATGCAATTATAAGAAAGAGGAAATGTCCTCTTTCTGCTTAAAAAAAAATGTCTGGTATCTTTTTGCAAAAAAAAATTTACAGATTTCACTCCTTGAGTAACGATGGGGACATTGAAAATGACTTGCTTATGCTAGATAAATCCTTAGTCTTTATTATTTATAATTATAATCTTTCCTATACTTTGAATTTTATCTTTACCATTTTATACCTACATATATATAACAATTTAGATAATTCATCTGTTTTATGAAGACCAATCCAAGCATTATATTGAACTAACAAAATTAAGAATTTGTTAAACAAACTTTATTAGAACTTGCACACGCAATTCCATCTTTACTTGCATTTAGTTACACCAAATTAATTTTTTTTCTTCAGCTTAAGAAATTATTAAGGAAGAATAGTTTTTAAGCCGTTAATCCAACAACAATTTCTTCATCGGAACTCTTAATTGCTTAATACAAACCTTCATTTCATTTTCCCTCCGTTTTATCTTCAGCCAAATTTTGATTTTTCCCTAAGTGCAAAATGATGTTAGCATATGTATCACTATTTTTTTTTTTTTGCTATTTCCTCCTGTAATCGTTTTTCCTTTTCCAAAATCACGTTTTTTGTAACACTAACTAAAATTAGATTTTCCAAAAAACAAATATTCTAAAGGTAGTTGTTACCTCTCCACAAAATTTTATTTCCCTTATTCCCACTGTAGTTTTTGTATTTTGTTTCATTTTCAAAAATACAAAAGAAATGTTTTCTTTTTGTCATTTTATTGACCCACTTATATTTTTTTCCTGCTTGTTATCTAATCTAATATTTTTCATATACGCCGTAAGGGACCTCACTTTTTTCTTTTTGATTAAGCTTTGTGGTAACACCAAACAAAACTTCAATGTTTTCTACCCCTATGCTTGTTTATTTCGGTCTATACTTGTATATATTTTTCTTAACTCGTGTAACTTTTGTGGTAGGCAACGCTTACTTATATTTGATTTTCCCTCAAATATATGTCTAAAAATGAATTTTTAATGCTGGTGTTTGTTACGTGTCCGAAAAATTCTATTTTTGCTATTCTCTTTGTAGTTTTTTTTTTTTAATTTTGGGGCTTATTAAGTCTTCTTGAAATAATTAAAAAAAAATCAAGAAGACCAAAGTCGATCAAAGATTCTTGATGAACTTGAAATTTCTATCAAATAGGAAAATATTTACTAGTAAAAATTAGCAATAACAATAATTAGACTTAATCTAACCAGTCTATTTTGAAGAGATTCTCGCAATAAGGTCCTTTATTTCATTTTCAAAAAGAGGCTTGATGGTGCCATGAAAGCTAGAGGGAGGCCCAATGTTATTTTGTTTGTATTCAACAGTTTTTTGTAGTTTTTGTATTTTTTTTTTTTTGGTAAAAAAAAACCGTTTTTTGAACATATTCGAGACTTAAAACAATTCAACATTTTTTGGTAAGGTTTCTTACAGTTTTTTTCGCTTAAAAAAACTGGTTATTGAATATTTTTACAAGTTATTGTTTATAGAAAAAAATTACCCCAAGGCCAATATCATTGTTTGTTCTCAAGATATTTGAGACGAACAAAAAATTTTCACAATTTTGCTAAGTTTCTTGTGGTTTTTCGATTAAAAGAAACTATCTGTTGAATTGAATATTTTTAAAAAATTTATCAATTATTTATTATAAACTTATTTAAAGAATAAAGCTGCCCCACAGCCAATATCATTATTTGTTCTCAAAATATTTGAGACAAAAAAAAATTTTCCACAATTTTTAGTGAAGTATCTTGTAGTTTTTTTTCACCTAAAAAAACTACTTGTTGATTTTTTTTACAAATTCTATCAATTATCAATTTTAAACTACTTGGTGTGTAGATTTAAATTAACCCGATACCAATATCATTGTCTGTTCTCAAGATATTTGAGGCAAAAACAATTTTTTTACAATTAGTGTGTAGAACTGCTTGCTGTTTTTAGCTCTTAAAAAAACTATTAATTCAATATTTTTAAAAACTTTCAATTTTTATCTATAAAATTATATATAAAATTAAACTACCTCGAAGCCAATATCATTGTTTGCTGTCAAGATAGTCAAGCCAATCATAGCTAAACAAAACACAAAAGTAAAATAATAAACAAAACAAAAAATAATAAACAAAACAAAAAACCCCCAACAAATATCTCAACGAACCTACCTGAAACTAAACATCACACATGCATCCTATCCTACTAACCTTACACGCACATCGTAGTCTATGCTATAGTACGACTAAAAACAAATTATTTACCGGCAAGTAACATACGAACCTTCACACCTCAAGGCAACTTTGCAACTGAAGAGTGAAGACTGAACTGAACACTGCACTGAATACTGAAATGAATAGTCTTTCATAATAAACTAATAAACAGAGCCAGAGATAGAAAGAAATCTTAAATGAACTATGGCACTTTATTTTTGTGTTCTGTTTATTTGGGAAGATTGTCCGCACAAAACTTGCAAATCGACGACGATGAATTATAGGAATATTGATTAAAGATTTAGTACCACTTTTTAATTGAATTGTATTTTCAATTTGTGAGGCTTATATAGAACGTACAGCTACGTTTGATATATCAAAATAATTGTCAATTATTGAAGCTGCTAATAAAACAAAAACGAATTGTATAGGTGCATAGATTAAAGAGTTATAAGGTTATATGTAAATGAACAGATATATGTTATTATCTCGGCTAAGGTATGATTAAAAAAATCAAATTTTACATATTATATGTGAATCTATATAATCTATCTCCGGTATGAATTTGAGATTTTTAAATACAACCGTTAAAAAGATAAAAAATAATAACTGCAAAAAATCGATCAACAAAAATTGGTATATTTAAAAAATCAATTAAATATAAAAAATACTTTCAACATTTCCTGAAACAAAAACAATTTGTTATTTATTATCTTTCTTAAACTATAAAATTTATTACAATCAGCCTTAACCCTGATGCGTAGCATTTGTGAACCATCTATTTTTGAATTTTTAACTCACCATTAATATATCTCACTTTATATTTCTTTTGCAATTTCAAGATATACATATGTATGTACGAAATTAATATATTAAACTTAACCATCGATTAACAAAAAAATATTACTGTGGCACTTCTCATTTGTTTTTTTTTTTTTGTTCGACCATTTCACATAAAAACCATATTTTAAATTCCTTACAATTCGAATTAAAAAAAACCGTCATATTGCATCTCTACATTATTTTCCTATCATAAACATTTATCAAAAAATTTCCTACGCTTAGATTTAGTTTAAGAAGCGCTATGCACTGCTGCATGTACTGGCTCTTGCATTTTATAATTATAGTAATATGTACCTACCTAACCTACATATGTATAGTTAAAACTCATTTCATTTAAGCAACACCAACCAAAAATTCAATCGTACCCTCCTTACCGCTTGCATTCATCTTCTATACAAATCTGTTCACTCCAAAATGAATGGTAACACCACCAAATTTTCTGTCGTACCCCCCATATACGCTAGCGTTCATCTCATATTACATTTGTTCAATTTATTCATTTTAGTAACACCATAATTTATCCAAAACGACCCTATAAACATTTTCAATGTTAAAAAAACATGCAATTTGTCCTCTTTTTTGTTATTCTCAGTTGACTAAATTTTTCGACATCACAAAACTACAAAAAAACTTTATCCAACATTAAATCTAAATTTTTTCATCTTACCAGTGTGAACACGACCTACAATATATTTGTACCTGAACTCATTCACTTCTGAACACAACGCCATCTTTTTTTTTCAAACAGTCGTTTGAACACAACCACTCATTTGACAGTTCAGTCCATATCTTTTTTCTGTTTAAATTTAATACAACGCAATGGTTTTTTGCTTTGTTTTGTTTATCGTGAGTGCTTTTTTTACTGTAAAAAGAAGTGAACTAAGAAATAAAATGCCAAAGCATTAATGTACGTTTAACGAAGAACTACATACAAATATTCAATGTTTAGATAAAAAATGTAAATGAACGACAATCAAATATTTTTTCAATTTTTAATTTGAAATTTTTGAAGGTGTTCTCTTTTTCGTGGGTTTGGATCTGGTCACCCTTATTAAAGATAGATTGGTAAGTAGGAGAGAGGGGGGTAGGAGTGTTCCCACTAAGCCACTTAAGAACCAGGTGACAGCGGAAGAATTCTCCAGATGGAATCAATGGTGGCGTCTACAGTTCCAGTTAAGTTGAACTACTTAGTGAACACCTTAAATAGGCTACAACCACATATTCGTAGGTCAGGCCTATAAAGAAGCAGTTTATCCGGCTCCCCAACTTATTATATTAAGGATCTAGTCTTTCAGGTTGGGGGTTGTTCGTCGGGGTAACTTATCTACAACGGAAAACAACAATGGTTCCGAATACAACAACAATCCGCGAATATGGATGATTTTAATGTTGACGACCCCAGCAAACGAAACAAGGAGAATGAATTTCGGATCTGCACGTGGAATGTCCGAACCACATGCAGCTGAACAATTGGCGGAGAACCTGGATAAGCTTAAGGCTGAAATGCGATGGGATGGAGAGGCCATACGAAGGATGAAGTCGTGTGACATCTACTTTAGAGACTGCTGCAAGTAATAGAAAGACTTAGTCTTGGGCTTCAGAAATGAAAGCGAATGCCTGGCCACAATCTGCATCAAAGAAAAATTCAAAAACTTCATGTTGATCTATGCCCACGCCCCAACGGAAGACAACGATAAATCAACCAAGGAAGACTTCTACGATCTCCCCGAGAAAACGTATTATAGGTCCCCGAAGTACGACGTCAAGATCATTCTTGGTGACTTGAACACCAAAATCGGAAAGGAGGGCATTTTTGGTTCGATAGTAGTCGGAGAACACTGCACGACAACACTTCTGGTAACAGACTCAGGCTGATTGACTTTGCAATGGGGAGTGATGTCAGCATATCCAGCACTCATTCCCACACCTCAATATACACAAAGGGACCTGGCGGTCTCCAGATCAACGAACCGTCAATCAGACTGATCCTGTTGCGATAGATGCTAGACATGCTTCCAGTATGCTGGATGTCTGAACGTTCCGAGGGGCCAAAATTGACTCAGAACATTTCTTTGTTTGTAGCTCAAGTACGTATGGGGATATCTATGACGCCTCAACGTCGAGCGGATGCTGTGAAAAGATTTGATGTCGCAATCCACACATTTTTTAAGAAGAAGTTAAAATCACCAGAGATTGCCAGGATCTTTGCTGACCAAATCTCTCTTAACCTTTCAGCAACTCCACCACCAGCACCAACTGCAGGGGACCGGTGGAAGCACTGCCAACAAGCCATCAGAAGTGCCGCCACTGATGTGCTGGGTTTCACTGGGTGAACACAATGAAACCCCTGGTTTCAGAATGAATGCCGGCAGGCATATGCAGTTAAGCACCAGGCCAATTAATGATTCAAACTAGAACCACAGCTGCTGAGAGATTTGCCAGGGACCTCTATGGGCTAAAACGAAGGGAGGAACGCCAACTTTTTAGGAGGCAAAAAGAGAGGGCATGCGAAGCAGGTGGAGGACTGTAGTGGTAGGCTTATGTTCAAAAGTTGTACCGCAGGGTGAGGCAATCTATCCAGGGTTACAAGGCCAGAACGAAAGCCTGCCGAGACGAGAGTGAGAATATGGCTGTAGACACGCAGTCGGTCCTGAGGATCTGGGAACAACACTTTTCTAGACTGCTAAATGGTGAAGATCGCCAAAATTCCGCTGTTAGACGGAACAATCCATTCAACTGGGACGATGAAATATTCGTCCACCCGACCTAAATGAAGTGCGGTTAGCCATAGCCAAGTTTAAAGCGTTCAAGCTATTCAAAGCAGCAAATACCAACTTAAAGCCTAGTACGCTGCTGATGCGAAACGAAAACTCCCATACAAAAATGATACAACGAAATCATAAACGAAAAATTTACTTTTACTTTTCGTTCTGGGGGCCAATTCTGGTTCTGTGAAAAAGTGAATCGAATAAATCGTTTTCACATTCGCTGCCAACTATTGCTTTCACTTTTTCGATTCATTTGCCACAAATAAGCGATTCTGGTTCTGTGAATGAAAACTATACTATCGATGCTCGAACCACCTTACCATTTATCCTGAAAACTGCACAATTCTCTCAATTTACTTGTGTTTTTGAAGAGAACAGAGATATGCGTGAGATAGGAACACTTTTTTCTGTATGGATTTGACAGAGAGAGAGATATGATTGAATTTGTCATTGCTTGTTCGTATTCACGCTTTCATTTTGGATATTCGCTTCCAAATGACGGCGTGAAAGCAAATTATTCATAATGGAAGTTTTTGATGTTTGGTTGCACATTTTCACAGAACGGGAATCGGAATTAGTGTGAAAGCGTGAAAAATTGTTCGTTTCATTTTTTCACAGAACCAGAATCGGCCCCCTGCAGTACGTTGTTCGATGAACGAAATTGAAAATCGTTGCATATTTTTGGGAGAAGTCTACACTCTTTTTTCGCACACAATTAATTACCCAGGCCAGGGGTCCACTTCTGGTTCTGTGAAAAAATGAAACGAACAATTTTTCACGCTTTCACACTAATTCCGATTCCTGTTCTGTGAAAATGTGTAACCAAACATCAAAAACTTTCATTATGAATAATTTGCTTTCACGCCGTCATTTGGAAGCGAATATCCAAAATGAAAGCGTGAATACGAACAAGCAATGACAAATTTAATCATATCTCTCTCTCTGTCAAATCCATAAAGAAAAAAGTGTTCCTATCTCACGCATTTCTCTGTTCTCTTCAAAAACACAAGTAAATTGAGAGAATTGTGCAGTTTTCAGGAGAAATGGTAAGGTGATTCGAGCATCGATAATATAGTTTTCATTCGCAGAACCAGAACCGCTTATTTGTGCCAAATGAATCGAAAAAGTGAAAGCAATGCTTGACAGCGAATGTGAAAATGATTTATTCGATCCACTTTTTCACAGAACCAGAATCGGCCCCCAGTTATTGTGTGCGGAAAAATGACATTTGTGTTTTTTCGTGTGTATTTTTGTTGTTTCTTTCTTTACAGCTTGGCTGCCTGAGTTCTTTTTTTTTCAGTTGCATTGGTTTTGAATTTTTGAATTGGTGTAACTGTCAATGAATATTTTTTCGCTGCGTTTTCGTAAGCATTTCGTTGTCTTGTTGGAGACCAACTAAAAATTTCGTTTCGCATCAGCAGCGTACTAGGCTTAAGCCTACTGATGCGAAACGAAATTTTTAGTTGGTCAAGACAACGAAATGCTTATGAAAACGCAGCGAAAACATATTGATTGCCAGTTACACAGATTCAAAAAATCAAAACAAATGCAACTGAAAAAAAAGAACATAGAAAGCCACGCTGTAGTGAAAGAAACAACAAAAATACACACGAAAAAACACAAATGTCATTTTTCCGCACACAATAACTGGCCTGAGTAATTAATTGTGTGCGAAAAAAGAGTGTAGACTTCTCCCAAAAATATGCAACGATTTTCAATTTCGTTCATCGAACAGTGTACTGCAGAACGAAAAGTAAAAGTAAATTTTTTGTTTATGATTTCGTTGTGTCATTTTTGTATGGGATTTTTCGTTTCGCATCAGCAGCGTACTAGGCTTTATCTTCAAAATTTGGTAAGATGAAGAGATGCTCTGACTTGTGCCAACTACAGAGGTATATGTCTCCTCAACATTGCTAGCAAAATGCTGTCATCTGTAGTGTCTGATTGCTTATCACACAGATCACCCCTATCAGTGTGGTTTTAGGCCCGGCAAATCAACCATCGATCAAATGTTCACACGCTGACAGATTTTGGAAAAAAACACAGGAGTTTCAAATTGATACACATCATCTCTTTATCGATTTCAAGTCGTATATGATAGCGTAAAAAGTGACGAGCTATACAGAGTCATGTCGCATCTCGTCATCCCTGCCAAACTTTTATAGGACGACGATGGGGAAATCTCGTTACTCTGTCAAAGTCGACAAGAACATCACCGAACTCTTTGATGTCGAGAAAGGTTTGTGACAAGGCGATGCGTCATAATGCAACCTCTTCTACTTGAAGCAATTGTACGCGACTCGCAAGTCAACAACAGAGGTACAAATTTTCAAAAGTCCGTTCCACTAATTGCTTATGCAGATGATATTGACTTCATTGGGAGAACGCAGCGAGCTGTTACCGGCGCGTTTGCAAGTATTGAAGCGGAGATGTCGAAAATGGGTTGGGCTGTTAATGAGGACAAGACGAAGAATATGCTATCATCGAGAAAGGAATTTCCAAATAGTCGACTCGGCAAAAAAGCCACGATGGATAAGGACATTTTCGATGTCATCAAGGACTTTGTCTACCTGGACTCCACTATTAATCGCAAAATGATATCAGTGTAGTGATCAAGCGAAAAATTACTCTTGCCAACCGCTGTTTCTTCGGGCTAAGAAGGCATTTAAATAGTAAAGCCCTCTCTCAAGGAACCAAGGAGATCTTATAATAAAATATCTTATATTATAAGACCTTTATCATCCCGGTACTGCTGTATGAGGCAGACGCAAAAACGGATGAGAATCCGCTTGGGTGCTTTGAAAGGAAAATTCTTCGGGTGATATTCGGTCCAGTATGTATCGATGGAGTATGGAGAAGAAGGTTTAACAACTAGCTTTAGGCGGGCTTTATAGCGACGTTGACCAGGTCAAAAAGCTGACAGTACAACGGCTGATGGTCTACGTAGCCGAGGAAGACGCCACCTTAGGTGGCACACACAAGTGGCAAACGACCTCAACCAGCTTAGAGTGCGTAACTGGAGGCAGCTAGTTGAAGGTGTTTGTTGGTTGAGGCCGAAGTCCACCTTTGACTGTGAGTGCCATCTAAAGTAAAGCAAGTAAGTAAAGGGTTACAAGTTTTTTTTTAATTGCATTATGTAAATGTTATCTGTAGTTAAAATTTAATTGAGTTTTGAAAAGGTTTAACAATTTCCAATCCTGCTATGTACAAAGAGGAAGTATTTTCTTAAAATTATTTGAAATGCGAAATTGTGGGGTTTTCCTCCCAAAAATAATGATGGACTGTTTCAACTCGTGAGTTTATCTTTTGTTTATCTATGAGAAGAGTACAAACAAACTGGATTCAAAAATAAATCTAAACTAATAGTTTCTAGATGATTTACTAATAATAATGAACTAATGATATTTGCGTTTTATTTATCAAATATCATAAGAGTAGGCACGTCATAGAGAATAGACTTCTTTGTTAATGTTCGCATCACAAATATTGTAAGAACATTCATTAATTCACATTATATTATATTAATGGTTTTATATTTGCTATTTTTTCTGCTCAATCAAACAAGAAAATCCATTTAATCGAGTTGCCAATTTAATTTCCTTAATGTTATGTGTTTAACGGAAATATCACAGCAAATATTTAATTAATTATACCCGCCACTGCTGCCATATACAAACCTATACAAAAGTAATATTAATTCCTACATACCTTTATCAGAACTCTCGTGTAGTTGTGATTCCTCTGGGATCGTTGAGAAATTTGAATGGTGATATAGATAAGGACTTATCGATGCTTGATTGTGTCCAATGGTATTAAGACACAATGTAGAAGCAGTCGTATCATTTGTTGTAATATATTGGATGGCATCAGTCTGAAAAAAAAAATAATTATTCAATGAAGAAGAAAGAACATTTTTGGAATATTCAGAAATTAAATAAATTGTTCTTAAACCTTGTAAAGTAAAATATACAGATTCTAATAGAAAATTGATGAAAAATGCAAGTGTAAAAATTGATTTTCCCAACAAAGCTACCAAATTCTATATTTATAAGGAAGCTATTTTAAGAAAATTGAACATAAGCTTGTATCAATTAATTGTACGACTGGTCACATGAACTTGCTCTTATATGTATGTTCAAGAGAGGCATTGAAATAATTAATAAGAAGAAAAAAACTCCGTAAATCCTGTAGTTCTAGACAAAAACAGAAAAATAAGTGGTTTTTTGGTCAAAAATGGCAACTAAAGAAATGTATGTAATGATGTAGGGAGATGGTTTTTATAAAACAAAATATGTATGATTTACAAAACTTTAATAGCTTTGTATTATTTTTTTTCTTTTTAAATAATTTATGAAACTAAAACTCTGAATGATTTCGTTTTTACCCCTTTCCCACCCCCACAACGATTTTTTTTTATAAAGCACCTCTCCATATGGTAGCCTATTATTTACCCTTCTTTTAATTATTGCAACCTTGAGGATCCGTCGGCTGTAACTCAAGCTATGGGCTTCTAAAGATACCCACATCTTAAGTGAATTATTTTAAATATCCGTTTTGTACTCTAATAAATGGATCTCAGATCGCACTATTGGATTTGATTACTTTGATTACTTTCGTTACTTTTTGGATTTGATTACTTTTGAACACTTGTCGTTACTTTTGGATTTGGGTACTTTTGGTTACTTTGGGATTCGATTCTATTTGAAAAAAAATTGTCAACCCGTTTTTGAGATATCGAATTTTCAAAAAAAAAACTTTTTTTAAAAACCCAAAAACTTATTTTTAGAAAATTTTGATATGCAATATTATTTAACCTTATCTGTAATTTGTATATAAAAACTTCTTCTAAGTCCGTTTAGCCGATAACGAGAAAATTCAAAATAAAATAAAATGCACGACTGGGTCGCACGTACTTGCTCTTATGTTCAAGACACTGCGAGTTTAAGAAAATTGTATATACAAACATGGAAATTATGAGAGAAAAATGTAGAGGAACATGAAATACGACACTTAAATTAGCTAAAACAAATCTTTTGACAGTTTGAGGTGAAAAAAAAGTATGCCATCTTAATTCATGATGGAATATGATTGTATGGGAAAAAAAAATTTTAAAATCGTTCGAGCGGTTTTTTTTTTAAATTAATTTTTTATATATAAAATTCTTAAAACATTTTTAAGAACAAATTTTGGTATGCAGATTTAAATTATATATTTATGTGTATATAAAAACAAAATTTGAAAAAAAATTGTTAACCCGTTTTTGAGATATCGAATTTTCAAAAAAAAAATTTGAAACTCTTTTTAAAAATCCAAAAACATTTTTTTTGAAAATTTTTATATGCAATTTTATTTCATCTTATCTGAAATTTGTATATAAAAAAATTTATTTAAGTCCGTTGAGCCAATAACGAGAAAACTCAAAATAAAAAAATACGTTCTATGACAGGTACTACTAATAGTTGCAATGTGTAAAATTTTATAATTTTTGATGGTAGATCGTACTAATTTTAGTATATGAAAAAAGTTTAATCAAAATCGTAGGAGTCGTTTTCAAGCAAAAAAATATTTTCCTTTGCGGTTTTTTCACTTTTGTATGGAAGGTACCGTTATTTTTTCATAAATGTAAAATTTTTTCTAAAAATATTTTAGAGAGTACTAAAAAAGACTTAAATATCGAGTTTCAAAAAAATCGATCGTGCCGTTTTAATTTTGAAATATTTTTTTAAAAATCCAAAAAATATTTTTTCAAAAATGTTGGTAGACAAAACTATTAACATTTCTTGGAAGCTCCTGTGTAAAAAAAATAATTGAAATCGGTCATACCATTTTGAAGAAAATCAAAAATTAAAAAAATGGTTCCTTGGGAGGTACCATTAATAACCATTTTTGAAAATAAATTTATTGAATTTTTTTTAAGAAAAGTTGTCGAGCCGTTTTTGAGAAAAATACGATTATGTAAATTTGCCAAAAAAAATGTATGACAGGTACCGTTATTTTTGATTCTAAAAAAAAAATGAAAAAAATGTGTCGGCAGAATCACCAAAAACCACTAAGTACCTAGTTTGAAGAAAATCGATCAAGCCGTTTAGGCTGTAGACGAACAGACAGACAGACAGACAGACAGACAGAATTTTGCCACCCACTTTTTTGGTGTTCTCTATCATCGTAATATCATGTTTGATTGTTATCTCAAAATTTTTTTTTTGCACGAATCCAAAACTTGCCTTATAGTACCTATAATCGCAAGTAAAAATACGTTCTATGACAGGTACTACAGGGTATTCACCGGGAAGGTAGGTATTATACTTTGTTCTGCCGCCATTTTGGTAGACATTTGTCTTGACAGTTCATATTTGGCAGTCGTGAAGTAGACTCGTGGCAGATTTATAATGGAAAAATATTCGATAAACCAACGTGTTTCTTAATCGCTAAACATTTTATCAAAATCATCGATTACTGTGGCGATGAAAAAGTTACGTGAATTTTTTAGGAGAAACAACGTGCCAACAAAACGCACTATTTATCGTCAGCCAGGATTACAATGGAATTACTGCGAGACCTCTTTCCACAACAAGTTATTTCAAGAAATGGTTATGTTGATTGGCCTCCACGGTCGCTTGATTTGACTGCTCCGGACTTCTTTTTGTGCGGATATCTGAAAAGCAAGATTTATGCAAACAAACCAGAAACGCTTGAGCAACTCAAACAAAATATTCGTGATGAAATCAATGAAATACCGCGTAAAATGTGTGAGAATGTAATGAAAAATGTGCTCAAAAGGGCTTGCATTTGTG
Organism: Dasysyrphus tricinctus; assembly: GCA_963921185.1. NCBI lineage: Eukaryota > Metazoa > Arthropoda > Insecta > Diptera > Syrphidae > Dasysyrphus > Dasysyrphus tricinctus. The sequence continues at coordinate 183,672,682 of OY992532.1, forward strand.
AGACTAACAGAGTCGGACATTTACCTGATATTGTATTCCATACATAATAAATAGCTGACATTAAATAAAACATTTATCAATATAAGATCCATTCTCTTTTGTTTAGTCAAAAATTATAAACAAACAAAGTATAGTATACCTTCCCGGCGGACACCCTGTATTAATAGTTTCTAAGTGTAAAATTTTATAATTTTTGATTGTAGAACGTACTAATTTTGGTATTTGAAAAAAGTTTAATCAAAATCGTAGGAGTCGTTTTTAAGCAAAAAAATATTTTCCTTTGCGGTTTTTTAACTTTTGTATGGAAGGTACCGTTATTTTTTCAAACAAAAATGCATCACGCAGCGAGAGATGGGCCGCAGAGAGAATAGTGAAAGTCATTGGAAACATCCCATTGACCGATCTAGACTCGAAACAATCCGCTAAACGCGCTTGGGCCAAAAGCACCCTTGATAAACCAACGACCAGCAAAGACTTCAAGTCAAAGCGACAACGGTCTGTAGAGGGAGCCACTCCGGACCCCAAAAAACCAAAGGTGCATAACACCTCCTATACCAAAAAAGACTTGACCTTTAGTGACGTGCTAAAGGATAAGACTATTGCAGCTGTTATCGACAGAAGCAATGTAGATGGTACGATCTCTTTTGATCAATGGACGACGGTCTCGAATAAATTACAGGAGTCATACTGGACTCTTGTAATGGAGAATCCAGGTGAGCCTGTTGTATTTGAGGGTGCAGGGTGGCACCAGGGTCGGGTCAAGCTCGTCGCCTTTGATGACCAGAGATCATATGATTTATATAAACTTGCTGTTAGTAGGTTAGAAGGGCTATGGCCTGGTGCTAAGCTCGAAGTCGTGGCTAAGGTAGACATTCCTTGCAGACCTAGAGCTCGCATCTGAATCTCAGCAAATCTAACCTGCAAGGATACCATCCTTAAGATGATAAGGTACGGTAATCCATCTCTCCCTACTCACGACTGGAAGGTTGCGAAGCTAGATGATCCAGTTGGTCCTTATAGATCTGCTATCATGGTATTCAATAAGGAATCTCTGGCTCCTCTAGTGTCAACTCAAGGTGTCATTAGGTTTGGATGGACTACCGCTATCCTTAAGGTATTGACTTGGATATCCTACAACAAAATGTGTAATAACTTCTGTTAATGTTAGGTTTGATTACAACTTTTAAATTCTCCTACAGCAAGTACACAAATAATTTTGAGTGCATCAAACCAAGTAGTGAAATAGTCTTCACCATGCCCAAACATGATGCACCATGCACAGGTAGAGGTGCAACAACAAAAATTAAAAGAACTTAAAAAAATACAATTCCAAAACCAGTCATGTGCAAGCCCTAAAAAAAATTTCAAGCTGCAATAAATTCTAGCTGCAAAACACACAAAATTAATTTCACGTAGAAGAATACTCACATTTAGTCTTTGTTTTCTATAACCTCTTCCGCTTTTATATTCCTGGTACTGAGATATTATGCAAAGTAAGCAGTATACCTGCAACATATTTTGTAATAATTATAATTGAGAATGAATGTGGCTGTAGAGTAAGGTTTTACCAAGAGAACATAGGAGCTATACTTACATTAAGACACATAATGAAAAAATCCAGCGTTAGAACGACACTAACAAGGGGCTCGAATACCAATCTCTGCAACTTAACTAAGTAAACGAGGTGAGAGAACTCAATGAATATATCAGCAAACATGAAGAATATCCAAGGCAATAGTAGATGACGCTGGTCCTGAAAGAACACAAACAGACAACATTTAGGCAAAAGTGGACCTACCAAAATTTACTTGCGGCTCGTTATACTTTCGATAGACCAATGACCACCATCACCGAAGCCAGCACTAAGCACAGGGAGCATACCAGGAAGAGTATATTGAATATCACAGTGGCTGCAAGAACAAATAAATATTGCTTATAAAGTAGATGCTAGATGGCGCCATATATCAATAATGTCATTCTGGTGGTACAAATTCGCCACACAGGACAGGACACAGTTTCGGTTTAAGGGCCAGAACTCAATTCGCATGGAATGATGGTGTGAGACAAACCTCCCTTGATTTATGATGGCCATAGAGATGGAGAGAGGATGACCAAACCGAACGATGAAGTAGATGTGCATAGAAGCAGATAAAAATCCACAACCATTTTCGGAATTGGAACCCGAATGCGAAATTGTAAGAAGTCCTGCTTTCGTTGGAAGAACATTAAACATAAAAAAATAAATATTTAGTCACTCATATTGCCCTTTTTTAAGTGTGAACTGGCATCACTCTTGCACACTTGTTCATTTTTTTTTAGCGATTAGTCATAGTCAGATGCGTATGCTGGCTTTAATAAGCACACTTGCTCATAATTTAGTTTGTCACTCCAAAATATAACTATAATTCCTTTGAAACTCCCGTCCAAGTAGTAATTATTCTTAAAATACACCACAGTGGGCTAATTTGAAACCGTCCTATGCAAACAGAGTTTATTTTTTTCACAAGGATTTGAACTTGACAAGCACTTCATAATTTCCATATTTATCATGGAAGTAGTACATAAGGAACAATAGAAGAACAAGTTAACAAATAAAGAAACTATTGGCGTGACAGTTTCTATAGAACTGGGCCTAGTAGTGACAAACATGAGCAACAAAGTCTGTGTGTGTGTGTGGAATTTCATGATTTTTAAACGCAAATCTGGTGTAAAAACTTTAAAATTGTATAGAAGGCCTACTTTTGATTAACTTTGTAAAGGATTACAACCCAGTGGGAAATTTCTAAAAATTCACCAAGGAATCCCCTGCTATTTCCTCAAGAAAAGGAAGCTACACCCAAGGAATTTGAGGTGAAAGCATCGAGGAAATTAACATGGGCGTTCACCAATTGATTTTCTTGGTGAATATTCAGTAGTGAAATCACAAAGAAGGTGTAAATTGTTTATTCCATTAGAGATTGTATTTTATGAAACATACCGTGAATATACACCAGTGATATCACAAGGTACGTGGAGTTGCTTTTTCACCAGGCCATTACTCTTAACTTAAAAATGTAATGAATGTTCACCAAGGAAATCATTTTGTGAATGGAACCTACTTAATCATCTAGTGAACATCAACATCGGTAGTGTATTGTCTAATTTAAGATTAAAACGAACCAAAAAGCAGTTCTCATTTCAAATCAAAAAATATATCTACGTTTTAACAAACGCATTTTTTTTTTTTACGATTTTTTTATTGAACATTTATATACAATTTGAGTTAACTTACGACTATTAAATACATTGAAGAATATAAATCTTATGGCACATAGGGGGCCTATTGTTATACATTGGCTTAGATTTAATAGGAAATATATATATATATTATACATGTCAACTTAAAATTAAAAGTCGGTTGACTTTGATGCTCTCGTGGTGTTCCGTCCCGGTTGTCAATTGGTGGTTTGGGTGTGGTTTGGTGGAAAGGGTTGGCGTTTAGCCACGGCTGTAGGCTGACCCTGTATCAGCGTAAAAGGAAACTGCTGCTTCGTCGTTGTCGGTGAAAATATTGGCATCCAGGGTCTCCATAACACTGAGGTACCTCGGCTCGGGATGTCGTTGCTGGGTGGCCATCCTTCTCATTAGTTGATTCGGGTGATTGACGGTATTCTGCACTAGCTTCTTCGACGAATTTGCTAGGTATTTGTCCAGCGGTATAATCTTTGCTTCTCTGTAAAGATCCTCGTTCCTGTAATGCTTTCTTCGCTGCCGGTCAAAGTGGAGCCCGGTGCAGATTCTTAGCATCTTCCTCTCGAAGACTTTGGTATCTTTCATCGCTGATTTTGTAATTGTGAACCAGACTGGGAAACAGTAGCTGATTACTGGTCGCAGGAGTTGCTTGTAAACAAGTATCTTCGTCTGTTGGCTCAGTCCTGATCTTCTCCTCATCAAAGGGTGTATTCGGTGGAATGCCCAGTTCGCTTTTCTGAGTACACTTTTTGAGTGTGGATTGAACTTTAGCAACTCGTTGAAGTTGATCCCCAGGTATTTGGTATTCCTTTTGGCGGCAATGGTGGAACCATCAGGAAGTTTCAGAACTAAGTTTCTGCAAGTGGCTGCTGAGCGACTTCTGCCGTCACGGGGTCTCCTGAAGCAAACAAGCTCCGATTTTGCTGAGTTGATCTTGATGCCCCATTTCTTGTAGAATTCGAACAGTCTGTGGATGTGAGCCTCTACTATCCAGACTGCGACGAGTGGTGACATTGAGGTAGCGTATGTGAGTGAGTCATCTGCAAACAGCAGGTTTTCACAGCCAGTTGGGACGGGTTGGTCTGATGTCATCAGGCTGTAGAGGATGGGGCCAAGCTTCGAACCTTGTGCGACTCCGGCTTTGATGTTCTTCACAGTTGATGAGCAGTTTCCCAACTGCACAAAGAAGTTCCTGGAAGAAAGAAAAGAAAAAAGAATTTTTATTAGTGGCGGAGGTAAACGTAGCAGATGTAGTTTGTGTATTAGAGCATCTATCCAGACGCTATCGAATGCTTTCTCGACATCCAGAAAGCATCCGACGGTGACACGATGACTGTTGAGGGCTATGGTGATGTCATGCTGGAACTTCTGGAGTGGGTGTAGTGTTGAGTGCTTCTCCCTAAAGCCAAACTGCATATCAGGAATAACGTTGTTGTCTTTGCAAAACTTCTTCAGTTTCCTTAGTATCAGCTCTTCTAAGAGCTTGCTTAGGTTGCTGATGAGGGATATTGGCCTATAGTTAGATATCATGTTCCTGACACCTTTCTTCGGAATCGCCACGATATTCGCTGTTTTCCATTTTTGGGGGAAGTAGTTGTTGTTGACACAGTTGTTCAGGATGATGGTAAGAAGGATCAAAACTGTCTCTGGTAGCCTCTTTATGATGAAGTTGGATATTCCATCTGGTCCTGTTGACTTCTTTGGCCTGCAGCTGCTGATTATTTCAACTATTTCTTCTTGGTTGCTCAGGTTTGGGCTGTCAACTGGGTCACTCGCTGGATTGGTGTCGCTGAATATTGCTCTCTCCATGTTAGGTTCCAGGGTTAGTTGAATGGAATCCTTTATTTCATCAAGAAAGACTGGATCAGTGGATGGGTTGGGGGTGAAGTTTCCTTCAAAATATTCAGCAAATGCCTCAGCTTTGTCCTGTGTCGTTGTCATTTCTCCATTGTTGGTGATAATGGTTTCAGGCATCGATGGTGTTTTCCCAATCAGTTAACAAACGCAATTTGAGTTATGTTCAGTTCACATTGATTTTCTTACAGGAAGTCACTGTGAACTTTATCTAACAAGATATCACAAGCTCAGGACTCTGTACATTACTATTCATCGTTGAAAACCTTCGCAATGGTTAGAAATGCACTTTTCAGGTTGAATTTTCCGCTAAATGTACCTATAATATAAGCAACTTATATAAATGGGGTATCAAATGAAAGCTAGGACTGTTGGTTGGACAGACGTTTTTTTTGGCTGTTACGACGAGTCAGTCTATTAAAAAAAAAAGATCTTTTTTTAACACTGCGTTTTACATCAGGGAAAACTGAGTGAAATCATATCAAATGGCTACTACTACTTTTTTTTCATTTTCATCCAACGATGCACAAAATCCCTAATTTTAGAAAAGTGGTGGCACTCGTGGCCACAGCCAAAAAAAGTCTGTCCGACCATTGGTATAGCGTAGAGGACAGTCCTAGCTCTCATTTGATACCCCATTTATATATAAGTTGTTTATATTATATGTAGGTACATTTAGCGGAAAATGCAACCTAAAAAGTGCATTTCTAACCATTGCGACCAGATAAAGCTTGTCCGACCAGCCGTTTTGTAAATGTTAGGTTAGGTTAGGTTGAAGTGGCTGTCAGTCATGAAAACTGACACACTTAGACCATAAGTTGGCCCATTGTAATCACGGTTGCCGCTTGAAAAAAAAAATTCTTACAAAATTTCCCAAAAAAATCTACCAAATTGAATAAAAACCTACCAAATAAAAAAACTCTATTTCCGTTCAGCAAATTTTCTTTGGTAGAAACCTCAAACACATTAGAGGTACGAGGTTTATTCACAATCTTGATATCCATTTTCCAGGAAATTTGAAAAAAAAACCGAAATTGTTGTATGATGAGCTAAAACAAAAATTCGAGTTCCACACCACCCCAAAGATGTGCGGTAAATTTAAAGTGAATCAAGGTTTATGTTAAGGAGGTTCACTTGGGCGCATAAATGCTAGTTATATATTTCCGAATTATTTATTGAAGTAGTTTCAGGTTAACAATTAATGATTTCTCCTTCCTTGGAATTTTCTATGAATAAAATTTTGACATAATCTTCAAATGCTTTCACTTGAGGTGTGACATATAATTTTCAACATAATTTTGTATGAATAAGGTTAAAACCATTTCATTTTGAAAAATGAATTTTAAAAATTATCAGCAGTATTAATAAAATACTGGTATCCACTCCCTAACACACGTGTTAACTGGCACACAGACAGACAACTTGTCCACTTGATAACTTTTCTTATTAAAAAAGATATGATATCTTCCCTGTATTTATCACTTCACCAAATTCACCACTTCATCAAATTATGGTGATTTTCTAATACATGTGTCACATGCATGCACTGCTTTACGAAGTGTATACTGGTAGTAGTAAACGGTGCTTTCATGCGCGTGCGTGTATGTGTTAAGAAGTTATCCGTTCATTATCCGCCATATTAATAAACGGCGGATAACAACGTGCTAGCGTTTATACGTCTGTTAACTAGTAATTCTTATTAACAAATGCGTAATAGTCTGTGACGTGTGTTAACGTACGGATAACTTTAACTAGCCAGATTCCACGTATAATGAACGGATAACTTCTTAATACATACACGCACGCGTATGATAGCACTGTTTACTACTACCAGTATACACTTCGTAAGGCAGTGCATTCATGTGACACGTGTATTAGAAAATCACCATAATTTGATGAAGTGGTGAATTTGGTGAAGTGATAAATACAGGGAAGATATCATATCTTTTTTAATAAGAAAAGTTATCAAGCGGACAAGTTGTCTATCCGTTTGCCAGTTGACACGTGTGTTAGGGAGCGGATACCAGTTTTTTATTAATACTGCTGTATATTTGGAATCTGGCTAGTTAAAGTTATCCGTACGTTAACACACGTCACAGACTTTTACGCATTTGTTAATTAGAATAACTAGTTAACAGATGTATAAACGCTAGCACGCCGTTTATTAATATGGGGGTATATCATTTGGAAATGAAATTAGAATTTTTCAACGAGATTAGCTCATATTTGTTCCTAAAAAAATACGCAGATCAACGCCAAATGATTCAAGTTTCTGTTTACTTGAGTTTATTTGACATTTTTTGAGTTGAACGGAAATGATCTCAATTTTTATGATTGTACAATGTTTTATATTATGCTCAAGAGTTTTATGAAAAAACCTACCAAATCGGATTTTAGCCTACCAACCTACCAAAGCTGAAAAATCCTACCAAGTTTGGTAGGATCCTACCAAAACGGCAACCGTGTTGTGATACCACAAGAATCTGGGAAGCCTTTTTTCCTACTCGGTGAACCATTTGGAGCTTCTTATGAAGCGTAACAGACTACCTATGTCAACATTTACTAAATCACTAGGATCATTGAAGTAGAAATCTCCAAGATGGAGTCTTCGCCTATGAGATAGAGCAGGACAAGTGCATAGAAGATGAGGAATCGATTCTACCTCTTCCTCGTCCATACAGCTTCTGCAAAAATCGTTAGAGAATACGCCAAGACGCGTTGCGTGCTTGCCTATAAGACAGTGTCCGGTTATGACACCTATCATGGAGCTAATGTGCAATCTGCCTAGAGATATCAAACATTTAGATCGCTTAAAATCCATTACTGGCCAGATTTGTTTTGTCGCCAAGCAAGTGGTGATATTGTTCCACCTAAGGTTTGTTCTCTCTAAAGCATCTTGCTTCAGCATAAGTTTACATGTAGTAATGGGAATACCAATATCTGCCTTACTAGGTAGAAGAGGTAGAGTTGTTCCATTTTTAGTGAGTTCGTCGGCCTTACAATTACCTGGAATGTCTCTATGCCCCGGCACCCAACACAGGTGAATGTTAAACTGCTGCGCCATCTCCAGCAGAGATGAACGACAATTTAGGGCTGTTAAAGAGTTAGTAGAGACCGATTCCAGAGATTTGATAGCTGCTTGACTATCCGAGAAGATGCGGATATCTGTAGTAGATAACACGTTTTCTTTCAGCCAAGATAAGGCTTCTTTGATCGCCATAAGTTCCGCCTGGAACACGCTACAATGATTAGGAAGACGGAAGGAGAGACTTAATTTTAGTCTTTCTGAGTACACACCACCACCCACCCCATCATCAGTTTTCGATCCGTCGGTGTAAATATGGATTGATTCATCTTCCAAGAGAGCCGTTTCCTCCCAGAGAACTCTAGAAGGAATGCTGACTGGAAAGTTTCTGCCAAACTGAAGTTTTGGGATAGTGTAATCAGTGCGACTTGGGATTGATCCGAAAGAATTCAGAATGATGGAATGGCCAAAGTTGTTGTTGGTCCATTGTGAGGAAGCTTTAAGGCGAATGGCTGTATTTGCAGCCACTTGTTTTCTGAAAATAGTGAGGGTTGTCAGATGGAGCAGAATGTTCAAAAGCAGCGGAAGGTATCGTACGAAGTGCTCCACTTATGCACAAACAAGCAGAGCGTTGGACTTTGCTCAATTTGTCGCAATTTACCGCTTTATTCAGAGCAGTCCACCATACTGTCACTCCGTAAGTGAGGATCGGACCGAAGTATATAGCCAGTGAGTGATTCGAGGTTGAAGGCCCCATTTGTTCCCAACGGCTTTTTTGCAAGAGAAAAGTGCCACTGTGGCTTTTTTGACTCTTTCTTGTATATTAGGTTTCCAGCTTAACTTTTTGTCCAAAATAAGACCCAAATATTTTGCTTGATCAGTGAATGTTAGTGGAGTACCTTTGTTAGAAGGAGGATCAATATGAGGGATTTTATATTTCCTTGAGAATAGAACAAGCTCTGTTTTATGAGGGTTGACACCCAGACCACACCGGTCAGCCCAGTTGGTAAGCTTATTTAAAGCATTTTGTAAAAGTTCTTTTAAGACAGTAGGATGCTTTCCTGATACGGCAATAGCAACATCGTCCGCATATGCAATCACTCTGTAACTTTCCGCTTCCAGGCATGTCAGCAGCTCATATACTACCAAGTTCCAGAGAAGTGGAGATAGGACACCACCTTGCGGCGGCGTACCTCTACTCACAGACCTTCTAGCGGAAAAGCTGCCCAGTTTTGAATTGATAACCCTGCTAGTCAGCATTTGATTAATCAATTCACCAAGCGTACCATCTACCTTCAGACACAAATAATTATATACAGATGTCTCACGCTCATAGAAAAATCTGGGATATGAAACTGAAAATCTACAATTCAATGAGCTTTTAAGAAAGCTCTTTTCATGGAATTATTTTAAGATCTGGTCAAAGTGCTTTTTCTCTTTCAAATTTGTACCTTCTAAAATCACAACAAAAATATATTTTCTGCGATGCTCTCTCACTTTTATTTCTGTTTCTCGTTACTCTTTTTTCAATCTAACATCCCGCCACAGTATTTTTTTTAAGTATTCTCGTAAGGGATAGGTATACCTATGGTTATGTACCTAAATTTCTCATAGCAGGATCTTAATGAGAAAAAAGTGAGACGAGAAAAAAATGCAAGTGCAGGTGCGTTGTGTATTCCGATTGTAGGTAAGTACAACTTCTTGTGTATTCATTAAAGGAAACCAAAACAGAATTTTTCGTATTAGTTACATAGATGTAGATACATACATATGTTTGTATGTAGGTATTTGAATTTATTTGCCTTTTTAAAGATTTTCTTGATTAAGTTAGGAAAAATAATATTTGTGAGTGATTCGGATTATGATGAATTTTTGTGTGATTTGATTTGATAAGATTTGTGTCTGCTAAAAAATGAAAGAAAGGCAATGTACCTACCTACCTAGGTATGGGAATTTTTTTAAAGGTACCCTATTCTTTTTATATAAATAAACTTTATTAAATTCCAAAGATGGGTTTACAGATGGATTTGTATATAATTATTTGTTGTACTTATAGATTACACATAGGTACATAGGTACCTTACCTTCACAAATTCAGTGTTTGCTTAAAAAATATCAAAAATCCAGTGTTTTTAATTTTGTTTGATGCAAAAATAATTTCAAATATCTAGGCAGGTAGGATTATCTACTGTAGAAAAATAATGTAGGAAAAAAACTGCTATAATAACACTGTGTAACAAAATTTGAATTTGAAACCAGTAACATACCTACCTAGAATCCGTAGTTTGGTAGAAATATTATAACTGCTTTTAAAAATTTGCGTCTTTACGTCCACTTTACATCGACCTAGAGCTTAAACGGATGAACTGATTTCCTTCAAATTTGAAATATAATTTGTCAAAGATTGTGCTCATAAATATTCCAAAATTGAAGAAAATCGGTAAACTCGTTTGGGCTCCAGCATCTAGCTTAATGTTAAATGGACTTAAAGACAAAAGTTTTAAAATGGAGCTACCTAGGTATCATGGTTCTACAAAACACTATAGATATATCTATACTTTTCTGGTGGTTTTTGCTGAGCTTAATCCGAATCTGGTTTCAGAACTGCTCTAGTATGTTACGTTTTTGAAGTAGGTATTCCAGTATAAAATTTGAAAAATAGCTCGATTTTTCGGTATATTTCGGGTTTTATTAGATATTTCCTAACAGCCGTATTATTGACACGATTCAAAACTAGTTTCAAGGTAAAACTAGTTCTATAGGGGTTTCGAGTTGCAGGCTTTGAACATATTGGTATTATACAAACAAAAATTGACATCTAAAACTCGAAATCAGAGTTTAAGATGCCAATTTTTGTTTGAATAATACCAATATGTTCAAAACCTGCAACTCGAAAACCCTATAGAACTAGTTTTACATTGAAACTAGTTTTGAATCGTGTCAATAATAGGGCTGTAAGTGGTTTTTTTTTTTAAATAATTTTGTTATCGTTATTTTCAGGCATAAACATTTCCTTCAAATTCTTTTTTGATCTTTTAAATAGGTACTTGCATTCCGCTTCGAGAAATTGCTAATTAGTTGTTAGCTTTCATCTTAAATTACATATGTTATATAAAAACATGCTAATTTCATAAATTTGAAAAGAGGACTTCTAAGATATAAATAGAAATATCTTAAAAACCTGACGTTCTTGATCAATTATTACCAAAAATTCGAATTCAGGACATTAAATACTTTTGAATAAAATAAATTTTGTGTATGTTACAGGAACAAACTAAAATTAAAGCATAAAAATCACTTTTCACATTGAAACAGAAAAAAATATTTGCATCAAGCATCGAGAAGAACATTTTAATAGTGCTTGATGCCTCAAAGCAAGGGCGGCCCAGAAATTTGGTTAGGGGGAGGGAAGGTACACGTTCTTTAAAACTCATGGTATTGTACTAAAAATTAATTTATTCTTATTGCAAATATAGTTTAAGAGCCGTTATTTTTGGCCTTAAAACCTTAGCCCTTAAAAGACCAATTTTTCGCTTATGTCTTGTAGCACAAAGCAACTTAGTGTTTACTACTTTTTTAAATGACATCCTTTACACAAAACAGAGGTACGCATACAAAAAAAAACCTTGAATTCCAATAGTTTCTGCCAAATTCCCAGCTGGGCGAGTACAAACAATCAAATTCTCCTGCAAAAATTAAAATAAATTAAAATTTACCTTCCTCTTTTTGAAAAAAAAGTCAATTTTTTCTTTAAAGCTAATTAAAGAAGGGCCCAACCTTCCATAACCCCCTTCTATAAGACTAACGAACGAAATACTTTATAATCCGAACCTTCGCATTTTCGTCTTTTTTGCCGCTTTCAGTTCTATATAAATTGTGATGCAAATGGCAATGTGCAGTGAGGTTTTTATAAGTATTTTCAATACGCTACTTAAATTCGGAACAATTTTCATGATAGGAGTGCTGTAAAAATAGTAATAGCTATGTTTCTAAATGATTGAACATTTCATGTCTTCTCCGTTACCGAAAAATGACAAAAGTTGGTATAAATGGTGAACTAAATTAGTGATTGTAAAATTATTCCGCATACAAAGCAAGACTTGAAACAGGATTATCGTGGATTTTTTTAGATTTTTATATCATGTTTAACTGTCTGAAACAGGGTAACGGAGAAGACAAAATTGCACTTTTCCCACCCAAATTTTAACGATTCATAGGCACTTTTTTTAAAAGGTCTGAATTTCTTTGATATTCATGCTTAAATTGGATCAAGTTAAGTAAAAAAAAAATATGTGTTAAATTTCATTGAAATCGGTTGACGTTTACACGTGCTAGCGAGCACTTGAAATTTTTCATTCAAAATACATGGTGTTTTCATAGTCTTTTACTCAAAGTGCCGGTAAAAGTGTAAATGTTGAATGAAAATTTTTAAACTTGGCACATATACTAAGTACTATAAGGAGTATACAAATACATTGTCTTATTTTTTTTTTTAATAACAGTTAATCCATTAAAAATAGCAACAAATGCACAAAAACAATGATATTTAATTTCATTTTTTAATGGGGTAAATATTATACAAAATTATTGAAAACATCTTTTTACTCCTTACAGTACTTAATTTACGTGCCAAGTTTAAAGATTTTCCATCAACTTTTACAATTTTTCTGATATATAGAGTAAAAACTGTGAAAACCCCATGTACTTTGTATTACAACTTTCAGGTGCTCGCCAGCACGTGTAAACGTTAACCAATTTCAATGAAATATTATACATATATTTTCAATTACCTGGATTACTTTTATCATTGATGAGAATAATAATAAAAATACAAATTACAATACAATTGAGCAAAAAAGAAATCTTTAATCGTACGTGTCTTCTCCGTTACCATTAGCTGTCTTCTCCGTTACCATGTTTCATATTTTTTTCTGTTGGTAGAATGAAACTTGGGTGGAAACCAAGGATGATTTTTGATAAATATTGGTTTTTTGAAAGTGTGCAAAAAAAATCAACTTCATATCTTAATGGACCGCGCAGAATTTTAAACTTCAAGGCAAAGGTCGGAAATCTCTAAATCGTACGTGTCTTCTCCGTTACCATCTATTTTTTGTATAAACTTACTGAATTTCATAATTTTTTGGTGTAACTTATGTGTCGTGTACTTTGTGATAAATTATTTAAAACCACTGAGTTTCATAAAAAAAAATATTAATTCCTTAACAAGAAAAACCTCACTACAAGCGTCCGATTGTCTTCTCCGTTACTTTGGATTGGCCGACATATCAAAAAAGTTATTCCCTGTTCCGTGACCTTTTTAATTTTAATCGCCGCCCTTAGATCAGTTTTTGTAAATATTTGTAATAATTCTGAATTTGAATACATTTCCAATTGATTAAATATTTTTTGAATTGTCTTTTCAAATATTTTCAAAAAAATTATAAAATAGAAAAAAAGCAAAATTTACCTGTGATTTATGATTAAACTTTATAAAAATTGTCTGATGAAGTAACCAATCCTTCAATGTCACAGTTTTATTAAAAAAAAAACAACTAAAACTTACGTATCGCCGATAGCGAAAGGTTTTTAAAGAACTAATAAGATTGCATACCAATATTTTTTGATAGAACTGAAATAAAAAGTGTTTAAAATGTGCTACCTACTATCAATGTATTTCTTTTTAATTTTTCTATCAATTACAAAACTGTTTCCATATTACTTGAACTACTAAAGAAGTAGGTACCCATTTACAAAAATGAAAAAAGAAACAGTAAGAAAATATATTTATGCATACAAAAAAATGACAATAACTTCTTTCAGGGAGGCCGACTTGGTTTTGATGTCATTTGATGCAGCATTAAAAACTACCTTAAAAACATGTGTCATATGCTAAGGTCGCACCAAAAATAATTTTGCTTTTTCTCTTTTCAAAATCACAATGCCAGTGTCCACGATCTGCATCTGAATAGCAAAGTAATTAAAACCAGCTCCGCAGAAGAAAAAACATCTGAAAATCTACATAGCTACCCACAAAGCTAAATTTCTCCTGTATCTTTCATTATTTTTTTTTTGTGTGAGAGAAATTCTTCTGTCATTTGTTTTTGTGTTAATGAGAAAAGTATTCAAAGAGTTTTCCATGTTGATCTCTTTTCTTATTAGAAAAAGCTTTTTCTTCTTGGATATTTGTCGGCTTAAAATTCTCTTCTTCTCATGAAATCCACTTAAAAAGCATTTTGTCGGCTGATAAAATTTTTGAAGACAGAATTTTCTATGGAGGTGAGACATCTGTATATAATTATTTGTGCTTCAGGGATGTCATTGTTAAAAGCGCCCTCTATATCCAAGAAAGCGACCATGTTGTACTCTTTATGATGGAGGGAATATTCTATAGTTCGAACTAGAGTATGTAACGCAGTTTCAACCGATTTCCCTTTGCAATAAGCGTGTTGAGCAGTAGACAAAAGTCGCGTGTCTATGCTTGTTCGCAGGTGGATATCGATCAATCTTTCAAAGATTTTAAGAAGGAATAATGATAGACAAATAGGTCTGAGATCTTTCGGGTTTGTAACCATGAGAAGTTTTTTTTACCATTTAGTTAAACTTTAATATCTACTGATATGACATCCCTCTTTTTATGCTCCTTCTCTTTCCTTCTTTCATCTCTCTTAGTTCAGCAAATTTAGCCTGAAAAAGGGGGGCTTCATCACATTTTACATTTTCCGTAATTCCCCCGCACTTCACCCCTTTTACTTTTCAAAACAATATTATTTCAGTTTCTATAATGGTCTCAATTTTGAGCAGTTGTTGCCATGGTCTTCTGAGTAGTCAATGCATACAAAAATAGGTAAAGGGATGAAAAGATGCAAGATGTGAGTGAAACACTGGGAAAGGGGATACAAAAAATAATTGTTGTATGCTTTAGAGTTTTAGACTTTGAAGAGCAATAAAATGAAAATTCTAAGGAGTTACAAATTATTGTGATTTCATAACTAAGTTTGATTGTACTTCGTTGCTTATGGCGCTAGTGGACAGCTCTACTGATCCTTCTTTAGGTATGTCAGTATTGCTAAAGTTGTCTGTATTAATTCCTTATACTCTCCTTCAATGGGTAAGGTTGTTTTGATTTAACCAAACCAGACTGGCTCAATACAAAACTAACAAAAAAAAAAAACGCCCACGAAATGGGAGTGGTAAGAACTTTGCATATTCGAATTTTCCAAAAAAATATGGTAATAAGGGGTTTTAAAACAACATCCGAGTTTATATATCAATTTTTACTAAAAACTACATTTAAAAAAAGTGGGCGTGGCAGTGGGCGGAAATCACTTGTGTTGATTTTCCATCTTGTAAGTTATAATGCCGGTAAATTTTATCAAAATCAGTTTAGTAGTTTAAATGTTATCGAGAACCATCTTTGTTCTTGAGATCAACAGAACATTTAAGCTGTGAAATTTTTCTATGAATAATATTAATGTTAAAGACTGGTATGGGGTGCATTTTTAATGTGTGTATCAAACACTTTTATTCTTCGTCTAGAGATGTTCGACTCCTTACTGCAGCGAAACCTGCATGTATTTAAACTCAAATCATAATCTCAAATTGTTGTTATTCTCTGTTTATGTTTTTTCATAGGTCTATATGCTGAAACGAAACTCAAATATATCTAAGTTCAACATATGAGATCGTCGGTTCAAAGGTAAAACTCACTAAGTGCAGAAAAAAAAGTTCAAGAAAATGAGAATGAAATGCATTTTTTGAATGCAAAAAGCCTCATTTTATACCCGGGAATTTTATTTAAAAATTTTCGGAATTTGAATTTTCAGCTTCAAAAATTTATGTTTCAGTATAATTTCCTTCAAAAGTGTTAAATGTTAGTAAGTGAGTTATACCATTGAACCGACGAGAATTTCATTACGATGATGAAAAAGTAGAACACAAGAATACATATTAGCATCGATAAATTTAATTTTACCAAATGGACCTTAAAATATGAATGATACGATCAGGCGCGGATCCAGGAATTCAGCTTGGGGGGGTCATGAGATTGAAACATCATACCTAATTTGAACTGAAACCTCTAGAAATATATGGCCTTGAATTTTTTACATATCTGGAGATTAGAAAAAGTCCAATTTTATCATGACTTCATTAAAGTCGAAGGCATGATCAGAGATCTTTGCCGCTCTGCCCCTCACTTCGTGACCAGGCCCTAAAAATATATCGGACTCCTGCTTATAGTAATATTGCACAACTTTCTGGATGCTGGAAAGCTTATTTATCAACAAGATTAAGCTCCATTTCATACTTTTCAGACAATAATGAGAGTATGATGAACATATAAGATTGGAACAAAATTTGCAATCTAAAAAAAAAAGTTGACAGCAACTAAAAAAGGAATAATTCAAGGTCAATTTAAAACGAAAAGCTAGAAATAATTGCAAATATGTGGTGAAATCCATGCCGAAAAGAAAAAAAACTGTTGCCAATACAAAGAGGAGGGTATTTTCTTACATGGAATTTTTTTTAAAATTTGGTTACAAATTTGAGTACTGCACCAAGTATTTGCAAAAAATTTTTTTTATTAAATAACATTCCCTTATAAATCCAGGTATCTGCTATAATTACATAGGTTTACAAGGTTTTCGACACGACCAAGTAAGAGTTGATCTAAAAGTAATTTTTTGAGCTGGACTCAAATCCGCTATCCGTGTTTCGCTATCAGCTCTGGTTTTCGAGATATTACCGTTAGAAAGTGCCAACAAAACCCTTTTTGGCCATTTTTGGGGTTATGTAACTTTGCAAATTGATTTTTATCGTTTTTAATTGTACAGATTTTTGAATTTACTAATCTTAATCTTCAAAATTCAGCTTTAATCGTCCCAATATCTCTTTTACTTTTTGAGAAATCCTCAGTTGCGTTTTGCAATATATTGTGAAGAGCAAGGAGGGTGACTTCACCAATATTTAGAAAGAACAGAAAAAAGTTACAAAGGTTTTTTGGGATGATGGTATGTTAAGTGACTATTATTGGTCTCTTGTACGTGAAACGGGCCAAAATTTTTATAAACAGGGTATTTCCATAACACTTTGTTTAAATTTGTAAGATTTTCAAATAAAAACTAAGAAAACTATGGTCAAAAACGGGTGATTTTTTAATTTATTTCCAAAAGTTGAGCTAATAGCAAAAAATAGATTTCAGATTTGAAATCTACACAAAAAGCTCTTTTTAGAACATATTATTTTACCTGCTCCTGTCGAAAACGACGTAAGCCAAAGAGAAAGCATTTTTAAAATTAAATGTAGTCAGATGAGAACTAATAACTAATTTAATATCTCTCAAAAAGTAAAAAAGATATTGGAACGATTAAAGCTGAATTTTGAAGATTAAGGTTAATTCTTTCAGAAATCTGTACAGTTAAAAAAATAAAAATCAATTCACATAGTAACATAACCCCAAAAATGGAACTTTCTAACGGTAATATCTCGAAAACCAGATCTGATAGCGAAAAATGGATAACGGATTTGAGTTCAGCGTAAAAAAATACCCTTAGTACGACTCTTACTTTCACTTGTCGAAAAGTGAACCGATATTTATATATATATATATATATATATATATTTTTCAAAGCCATTTTTTCAAAATTCCATTTAAAAATCAGGGTTCTAGTTAAACAGAGTATAATGACTTACATATAAAAGAGGCAGACAAACTGATGTAGTTTAAACTGTTTTTCTATTTGCTTTTGAAATACAGGAGAGTTTGTGTGAAGTTTTTTAAAGCCCCTTTTTTAAAACTCCGTAATAAATCCAAGTACTGCCACAGATGTTTTGTTGTAACAAAATAGAGTACTAGGATTCACATAACGGAGAGGTGGGCATACATATGGCTTTTGTTAAAACTTTTTTGACTGTTTTTGAAATATATCGGAGCTTGTATTGAGTTTTCAAAGCCTTTTTTCAATATTCCATTATATATCTAGGTACTGCACCAGGCTTCTGCCAGATTTGTTTTCTAATGAAAAAGAGTATACAAATTTATATATCAGAGAGGCAGACATATTGCTTAAGTACAAAATAAGCTGTCTTTGCTTTGAAATACAGTGGTTTCTGTATGGACAATTTTTTAAAATTCCGTTACTAATCTGGGTAGGTACTGCACCAAGTATCAGCACATAACTTTTTTTAATAAATTAAAATTAAGTTTTAAAGAGACAAAGGGACAGACATATTCCTTCGGTGAAAATTGTGGTTTTTTTAAACTTTGAAATACAGTAGAACTTATTTTTCAAAATTAAATTTAAAAACTAGGAACTTCACCATTTGTCTGCCAATATCTTTTTTTCAAATATAAAAATAAACAGGAAACACGTTGTATTTTATTTGAAAAGAAACAGTGAAACGTGAATGGAAATTTTTCCTTATTTTTTGTATCTCAAAATTCCGTTAAAAATCCAGGTTTTGCAACTGGTGACTGAAAATTATTTTTTTTTGTTATACACTCCTCGTCAACTGAATACGCACAAACATTTTTTAATATACTTTATCCATTTTTTCCAAACAGTGATGGTTATTATGCCATCTGTTGATGCTAACTATTCCCTTAAGATGTTAAGCAGATAATTCCGAAAGAATTATCCAAAAACAACCGTGAGTTTTTCTTCAACCACTTGCAAAGTGTTTTATATGCAAAATAGGAGTTTTTTTTTTAGTCAACTGAATAGGTACAACGCCATTTTCTTCGTTGTTTATAAGTTTTTTGGAGTGCTTGACAGTTTAAATTAACGATTTTAGTGTTTTCAGTAAAATTTAATTCTTGATTTCAAATTTTAAGAAAAATGGGTAGATCTACGTGTCTTAACAGTGTTGAAAAAGCTAAAATCGACTAACTTAGAGACCAAGGCCTAACTGAACGTGCAATAGCTGATAAAGTTGGCCGAAGTTTTAATGTAGTTTATTCTTACTTGAAAAATAAAGATGCATACGGCAAAAACATGAAGGGAGGTAAGAAAACAGCAACAACAGCAGCTGAGAGACGAAGAATCTTAAGATATGCATCAAATTCTTCTGATTCTGTGGCAAAAATAAAACAAAAAGTCGGCGTAAACGCAAGTTGCTCAACAGTATTAAGAGTAATCAACAACTCAAGCCATCTTAAACGAATGAAACTTAAGAAAAAACCACCACTTGACGAGAGACGGAAAATGTTGCGATTAGATTTTTCAAGACTTCACATGAGTTGGAAAAAAGAATGGTATCACGTGGTTTTTTCAGATGAAAAAAAGTTTAATTTCGATGGCCCTGATGGGTTCAACTTCTATTTTCACGACTTAAGAAAAGAAAAAAGATTTTTAAAGCGCCATCATAGTCGTGAAGGAGGTGTCATGATATGGGGAGCAGTCAGTTATTATGGAACAGTTGAGCTCGAGGTTGTAACATCAAGAATGACAGCAGCTGGGTATAAAGTAATTTTGGAAAGAAATTTTCCTAAATTTTCTAACATCTTTGGACCCATAAACTGGACCTACCAACATGATAATGCGCCTATTCACTCAGCGCGCATAATAAAAACATGGATAGAGGAGCAACAAGTGCAGTTGCTTCAATGGCCGCCGTACTCACCTGATCTAAACATCATAGAAAATGTCTGGGGATGGTTAGTACGCAAAGTTTATGAGGGTGGTCGTCAGTTCGAAGACAAAGAAACCTTAATTTCTGCAATCAAATTAGCGTGGAGCGAAATTTCGTTAAATTACATTAAAAAGCTATACGATTCCATGCCGGATCGAATTTACGAAGTAATTAAAAATAAAGGTGGAAGTACGCACTACTAAACTTAAACAAAAACTTGTTTCATTCCATTCCAATACCAATTTTAATTTTTGTACCTATTCAGTTGACTCAAAAAAAAACTTCTACTTTGCATAAGTTACACTTTGGAAGTGGTTGAAGGAAAAACTCACGGTTGTTTTTGGATAAAACTTTGAAATTCTGTTATTTATATGTTACGAAAATTTTTACCATCAACAGATGGCATAATAACCATCACTGTTTGGAAAAAATGGATAAAATATATTCAAAAATGTTTGTGCGTATTCAGTTGACGAGGAGTGTATTTACTATTTTTATTAAAATATAATAGACCTGAAGGTATAACTCCAAGATGTACTACACCCTTTGCCTGCCTTTACTATTTTTGAATAGAAACAACTTTAAAGTCTAACATATCAAAGGTCTGAAGTCGATTTTTTTGACTTTTTTTACCCTGTTGGAATGCTCATTCCATGCTCAAGAAGTCTAATAGAATGGCCCACTTATTGTACAGAAATACCGTAAACCTGCCGACCACTGGCTCTTAGACTATAATCATCGCATATGTAAACCATGACTGGTGGACACCCTATATATATTATCTAAGAGGGTGCGCGTCCAGGGCTACCAGTAATTTTTTTATTTCCTGACCATATCATTACGAAGTTAGAATTTGCTAAGGAAAATAGAAGCTAACCATTACATTAATAGGTCATGGTTTTCGTATAGTTTACTAAAATATATGGAATTACCCAAAAAGTTTATGTCTGTCTTCTAATGTGTTGAATAACAAGTAAAGATTGCTCGTACTTCTTCTTTTTTCTTTAGCTCTGGGGGGGGTCATGACCCCCATGACCTCCCCCCTGGATCCGCCACTGGATACGATTGTGATGTTATACGAAGTATTTTTTTAGAAACATTGATAAATATATACAATTCCTTAAACGACGATTATTTTCAAAATAACTCAATAAGATCCCTTAACTTTTAAAACAGATTATGTTAAAACTATTATAAAACTTTGAATAAAATTCACCTTAAAAAAACTCATTAACATTTTATACATTTACATGTTTGTGACTTTTGACTTGAAATCCCTTTTTGTTCCAGTTAATAAATTTCGGCAAAATAAGGACTAAAAAAGTAGAAGACCTTTTTTAATTTAGTGAAACGTTTGATTCTTAATTAACATACAAAAATACAAGAAACATATAAAAAAAACAACCAAAACTTACTTGGTGATACATCCCCTCTTTCCAGGAGACTTTCTCCAGTTGGTTTTGCTATTTTACCCGACAGATATTGTTGCTCCTCTCTGAGGTACTGTAGCAGAATTATACTCGAACAACCGAAATAAATCTGTAAATGACATAGAAAATTGTTTGTTATTTTGATAAGGATAGCAATAAAATTGTCTGTGTTATGATATGACTATGAGCATTTTTATTATGCAGGACCGTGTAGAGAGAAAGGGGAGACTACCAATTGGATACCACCTTCAAACTTATTTGAAATAAGTGAAATGAGAAAAACCAAAATCAGTAGGCTTGGCTTTAATATGATTTAATTATTTATTAACCTGGGTTAGGTTAGTATTTGTATTGCTTCCTTAAGTTCTGAAAATCAATCCGACTGAAATCTTAGTGATTTTAAACTCTTAGGTTTTCATTTTTTACTTTTTTTAAAAGATAATTTAGCTAATGAAGCCTCAGGTAACAAATAATAGAATCTTAAGAAAGTTTTGAAGAATATTTTTCTGTTTAAGTGGAGCGACGGAGTTGAGCTCATTTGAACTTTTAACTTGACTTAGGTAACAAATTTAAATATAAAAAATATATCGTACCTTTTCTTTTAAAACCTAATGAGTCCAAAATATAAAACACAAAAGACAAAAATAAAAAAAAAAAAAATTACAAAAAATAAATTCTCTTTGACCTTAGAATATGTTTAAAAACTACTTGATGCAATCACGATACATTGATATTTGAACTCAGTATGTACAGTGCATTTGGCATTGGCAAAACACAGTTGAATATGCATTTCGATTTTCGAGACCATTTTATGCCTTTTGAAATATTTTTCTGACTGCGGCCTTGCATTTACATGTAGTCATGCTATCACTCATCATTTGAAGTGCGTGACTGTATGTTTATGGAGGACTTAAATTAATTAACATTAGGAAACATATATAGAACAATTAAGATGTGGTTCAGTACATAAGTACATAACACATTGTTTTGTGTTGTTTTTTTTTCTAGAAAAAGTTGGTATGTTTTTATTTAGGATTAATGTTAACAAATCACGCAAGTTGTATGAAGTATGAGGTATAGTTATTGTTGACTATAAATACTATTAGTTCTACTTATTTTTAAATTGTTTAAGTGAAATGTAACAACTATTAATGAAACATTAAATAAAAACTTCGATAATAATGTTGTGTCCATAAAAATTGTATTTTAATGAACTTATTCTACTTAAATGGGGAGAGGTGGAAATAAGTATTGAGTAGATATTGAAATATGGATGTGAGACATGGCCATCAAGTCTTTTGGTTTTTACTTAAAAGTAAAATAAAGTAAATTGATTAAGTTTTCTGAGCACACCTAAGCCTTTCTTTCTGAAAAAGGACTATTTTTTTTATACTACCTGTGATTTATTTGATTCAAGAGTATTAAAAATTGTACATAAAGAAATTATGAGTGAATAAAAACGTGAAATTCACAACTCTTCTAATAGTCCAGTAAATAGAGGTAAAAATAGGGGGGTTACCCTACAAAAGGTCGGGTAGTTCTAAATTTTTGATATGTTATATGGTATGGTTAGTAGATGAAAATTCAAAAAATTCCACAACCACGCCCCCCCCTTCAAAATCCTGGAAAAACTACAAAAAATTGGCACTTTTTTCAGTTTTTTGCTTATAACTTCTTTCCGGTATATTGTCACAGAAAAAAGTATATGAAAACTTTGTAGACAATAAAAATTCCTACAAATATGATTCATAAAGTTTTTTTGTACAATAACTTCAATTGGCGCTATGGAGCTCCCAAAAAGGCTAAAATTTCGTATTTTGTAAGATTTTCCGTTTATTCCCTATTTACAGCACAATAACTCCTTAACCGTCAAGTTTAGGACAAAATTTGTTATAATCAGTCTTGTAGATAATTTAATTAACTACCAATTTTATATAACTACAGTCGACGTCCTCTAAGTCGAACTCCCCCTAAGTCGAATTTCCCTCTAACAAGAATTTTTGTTTGTTGTATACTCCTGCCAAATTTCCAAACTTATTATTTCTCTCTAAATCGAATTTTTGCAAAACTCTCTCTAACTCGAAGATTTTGACTTAAAGAGAGTCGACTGTATTTTCATTTTGTGACCAATACAATCTGGAATACTGTGAGTTTTGAGAAAGTGTTTTTTATTCAAACGTTTTTACGAACTCACTTTCTTTTCTGTTTGTTTTATACTGTACTGTAGTGTACTGGAATCCCGTATTGAAATTTTATTACCGATTTGTCTAACCACCTTAATCGATTGAAGTATACATAGGAGAATCAGAAAACTTGGATAGACATCACGATATTCTGAGCCCGGTGTTTTAGTCGCTATTTTTTGGAGGTAGTGCCCAAAATTCCATTAAAAACTAAACCACATAGGTACTGGTTTTGATGAAATTTTAGAAATGATAATTGACGAGATGAAAAACCAATACAATTTACTTCCACCCACTGCTGCTCCCACTTT
Organism: Dasysyrphus tricinctus; assembly: GCA_963921185.1. NCBI lineage: Eukaryota > Metazoa > Arthropoda > Insecta > Diptera > Syrphidae > Dasysyrphus > Dasysyrphus tricinctus. The sequence goes on from OY992532.1 coordinate 183,696,344, forward strand.
TTTAAAACATAATATTTTCGGAAAAAATTATAAAAATTCGGGTGTTGTTCAGATGACCCATGAAGGGCCGAAACCACAAGTGCTATGGTGATGGCTTACCCTCTGATCCAGAGGTTTGATCGTCATTATTGCCTTCAACTTGGGATTCAGAAACTCAAAAGGCTGGAGCATTGTTTCCCATTCGCACAATCTAGTTTAGCCAAGTCGACTTATTTTGATTTTTTAGACTACATTGTCTTTGAACAGCTCATTGAGCTCACGTTTGTGCCTTCTCCTCCAAAAATCCGTCGAATAATACGAGTATTACTTGCGAAAGAGCCCAGTATCAGTTTTTATTACTGATTTTCATCTTACCGAGAGTAGGAGTGTCTTGAGCGTAAGAAGAGTGTTGAACCTTTTTTGACAAACATAGATTAATAGCAGTGGTTTCCAAAAGCATATTTTCGTCTCTACTTGAAGTTCATTGGTCATTTTCAGAATTTTTGATCTTTTACTGGCATTTGTTTTAATGCCCTTCATCATAACTACCTACAATTTGTATTCCATAATGAGTAGGATGGAAGACAGGACTTGCTCCGTATACAAACAACGTGGACAAAATTTGCATAAATTTACAAATTGTATTTGGTTAGGTTAGGTTAGGTGGAGCTGGATGTCAGTTATCAATACTGACACTTAGACCAAAGTTGGCCCGTTGTGATACCACATGAATCCTGAAAAATCTTCCTCACTCGTGAAACCATTTAGAGCTCCTGACGAAGCGTGCAAGACTGTAAATGTCTTTGCTTGCTAGATCACTAGGATCGTTATAGTAGTAACCTCCTAAGTGGAGCCTACGTCTGTGGGAAAGAGCAGGGCAAAATTCTGTAAAAATCATTTAAAAGTACGCCTAGCCGCGTTGCGTGTCTACCTTTTAGACAGTGCCCCGTTACGACACCTACAATAGAGCTGATGTGCACGTTGCTTAGAGATTTTAAAAACTTGGAGCGCTTTAAGTCAAGGCTTGGCCAAATTTATTTTGTCGCCAAACAAGTAGTGATGTTGTCCCACCCAATGTTTGTTCTCTCCAAGGCTTCTTGCTTCAGCAAAAGTTTACACGTAGCGATGGGCATACAAATATTTAGCTTTTCAGGTAAAATGGGTAGTACCTAATGTTCCACTTCTAGCGAGCTCATCAGCTTTACAATTACCTAGAATGTCACTATAACCCAGCACCCAACAGAGGTGAATATTAAAATGTTGCGCCATCTCCAACAGAGATGATCGACAGTAAAGGGCTGTTAGAGTTTGAAGAGGCAGAGTCCAGGGATTTAATATTAGCTTGGCTATCAGAGATGGTTGATATCACGTTTTCTTTGCGCCAATATAGTACTTCTTTTATCACTAGAAGTACCGCCTGGAATACGCTACAGTGATTACGAAGACGGAATGAGAGACTTAAATCAGAGTACACACCTCCACCAACCCCACTGTCGGTCTTCGATCCGTCGGTGTAGAAGTGAATTGATTGATCTTCTAAGAATTCCACTGTATTCGACTGTAGTTATATAAAATTGGAAGCCAATTAAATTATCTACAAGACTGATTATAACAAATTTTGCCCTAAGCTTGACGGTTAAGGATTTATTGTGCTGTAAAGAGGGAATAAACTGAAAATCTTGCAAAATACTAAATTTTAGCCTTTTTTGGGAGCTCCATAGCGCTGATTGTAGTGGTTGTACAAAAATACTTTCCGAATCATATTTGTAGGAAATTTTATTGTCTACAAATACTTTTTTCCGTAACAATATACCGGAAAGAAGTTATAAGCAAAAAACTGAAAAAAGTGCTAATTTTTTGTAGTTTTTCCATGATTTTGAAGGAGGAGAAGGGGGCGTGGTTGTGGAATTTTGGAATTTTCATCTACTAGCCATACCATATAACATATCAAAAATTTAGAACTACCCGACCTTTTGTAGGGTAAAACCTCTCTATTTACTGGACTATAATAGTTGGAAGTGAAGAAAAGTATGTCATTGGAGTCCTTGATTAAATAGGAATTTAGGCTGTTTATGAAAAATTTAGATTTTCCTTAACGCAACGGTTTTTAAACTTTTTTATGGTTGGACAGGTTTCTTTAAAAAATTAATTTTATATATCAAACTCTTAAAACATTTTTAAAGAAAAATTTGGATATGCAAATTTTAAGAATTTATTAATGTAAATATAAAACTAAAATTTGAAAAAAAAATTGTGAACCTGTTTTCGAGATATCGAATTTTCAACAAAAAATTTTAAACTTTTTTAAAATTTCAATTTTTTTTGTTGAAAATTTTGATACGTTTTATTATTAAGTCTTATTTGAAATTTGTATACATAAAAATTAATCTTTATTACTTAAAAAAAAAATAGAAATAAAAGCAAAAACAACAGGTTTCTTAAAAATTCGTAAAATAAAATTTTGGGATGCCAGTTTTGAGTATATATTTATATACATTTATGATATTATTTTCATAAAAATTCATCAACCCGCTTTCAAAATATTGAATTTAAAAAAAAAATATTTTAATATTTTAAAAAATAATCCAAAATTTAATTTGTTCAAAAATTTGATATGCAATATTATAGACATTTTAAAGGATAACAAATATTTTTAAAGAAAGATTTTGGTATGCAAATCTTAAGTACATATATTTGTTAATGTGCATAAACAAAATTGTCAGTTTATGAAATATCGAATTTGCAAAAAAAAAAAAAATTGAAACTTTTCTAAACATTACAAAAATGTTTTTTTTTTTTAATTTTAGTATTTAATTGAAATTTGTTTATATGTACATAGACACAAACATTTATTTTAGCTCGTTCAGATGATAATAAGAAAATTCAAAATAAAAAAACCTTTTATGGGAAGTACCTTTATGTAAGTAATTGCTTAGCTAGTTAATATTTGAGAAAGCCAGAGACTACAGTGAGCAATTGACCGGGAAACTGTTTGCCGTACACCCAGCCACAAGCGTCAACAACCAGTGAAACCAATATCGCGAGATCATTAAGGAGACAGCCGAGACCACCATAGGCTATCAACCACCCAGAAAAAAGAGCCCGTGGTATGACGATGAATGCGTGGTATTGAAGCAGGAGACGGAAAATGCACGAATGCAAATACTGCAACGGAAAACAAGAGCAGCAAGAGAGGAGTACCGTGAAAAGAGAAGGAAAGAAAAAAAAACCCTGCGTAGAAAAAAAAGAGCATCCGCAGCCTCTCAGCTCAAGTATCTCGAAGAGTCTAGCACCGCCACCAACACCCGTCGGTTCTACAAAACAGCCAAGCAACTGGCATCTGGTTATAGGACTGGCACGCAAGATCTTCGAAACAGTGAAGGTAACCTAGTCACCGAAGCACAGGGAATTGTAGACGTATTTAAGCAGCATTTCCAGCAGCTGCTTAATGGGCATTATGTAGAGGAGGTGACAGGGGAACAAAGAAGCATTAGACCAGTCAATGGGGATCCAGTCCCAGCACCCAGTACTGAAGAGGTTAAGAAAGACATCCACAAGCTTAAGAACAACAAATCCGCCGGTTCGGATGGCCTACCAGCGGAACTCTTTAAGTATGGAGGAGATGTTCTGGTAGGGTGCATGCACCAGCTCATCAACCAAGTTTGGGAGGAGAAAAGTATGCCCGACGACTGGTCAAATTGCTCCATACGCCGAATCTACAAAAAATGCGATCCTATGTCCTGCAAGAACTACAGAGGCATATCCCTGCTTAATGTTGCCTACAAGATCCTATCCAACGTACTATGTGAGCGTCTAAAACCTTTCTGCAACACTATGATCGGCACGTACCAGTGCGGCTTCAGGCCAGGCAGATCAACGATAGACCAAATCTTCACATTGAGGCAAATCCTGGAAAAGACCAACGAATTTCAAGTCGAGACCCACCACCTATTCATCGACTTCAAAGCCGCATATGATAGCATAAGTCGCCAAGAGCTTCTATTGGCGATGTCAGAACTCGGGATCCCGAAAAAACTGATCCAGCTATGCCGCATGACGTTACAAAATACGCGGTGCAACGTGCAAATGGGTAACAGCTCATCCGAGTTATTCCAGACGTGTACAGGGTTCAGACAAGGAGATGCGCTATCATGTGATTTCTTCAAATTAGTCCTGGAGCAGATAGTGCGCAAGAGTGGTGTTAACATGGAAGGCACTATCTTCAACAGGTCTTCTCAACTGCTTTGCTATGCGGACGACATCGACATCATCGGCCGCTCCAAGAGAGCTGTACTTGAAGCATTCACAGCTATTGATGAACAGGCGAAACGCGTTGGTCTTGAAGTGAATGAGGACAAAACAAAGTATATGCTATCAACAAACAAAGCCTCATCTGTCCATCGCCTAGGACAAAACGTCACTGTTGGTAGCAGTAATTTCGAGGTAGTCAAGGAGTTCACCTTCCTCGGAACAAACATCAATTCCACGAACGACACCTTAGTGGAAATCTGACGAAGAATTACCCTAGCGAACCGCTGCTACTTCGGTTTGGCCAAACAAATGGGTTCAAAACTCCTTTCTCGAAAGACAAAGTGCACGCTATACAAAACGCTAATTTTACCAGTTCTACTCTACTGCGCCGAGTGCTGGACGATAAGTAAAAAAGGGGAATTGATACTGGGCACTTTCGAGAGAAAAATTCTTCGGCGGATATTTGGTCCTATATGCGAAGAGGGCGATTGGAGGAGAAGATTCAATCGTGAACTGTACGAGCTGTACCAAGATGTGGATGAAGTCCAAAGAGCCAAAACACGTCGAATACACTGGCTCGGCCACATCGAGCGAATGGACAACAACGCTCCAGCCAAGAAAATCTTCGAATCCCAGCCCCCAGGTTCGAGACTACCAGGAGGACCGAACCTCCGCTATAGGGACCAGGCGGTCACAGACGCAAGAGCGCTTGGTCTCGACGACTGGAGGGAGCGTGCAAGGGACCGCAACCGATGGAAGACCGCAGAGACCCTTCATGGATCGGGAGCCGGATAAGTAAGTAAGTAAGTAGTTAATTGTTGTCAGTAATTGATAGTAGATCGCACTAATTGAACAAAATTGATCAAAATTGTAGGAGTATGTTTTGAGAACAAACTATGTTCTTTAACGGATTTTAAGGAAGGTAAAGTTATTTTTTAATAATATTAAAATACGTTGTTTTTAAATACTCTAGAACAATGTCAAAAATACGTTAGGTCCCATGCTTGGAAGAAATCTACTGCTTTCGAAATACATATGTATATATATTTACACTCAAAGTGATTCTACATTCTTACATAAAGTCCTTGGATGCCAATATTTCCACACCCAAACCTTGTTAAAGATTGTGGTTATAAAATTTCACAAAGAAGTTTTTAAGAGCTATCCAAATCTGGAAACTTAAACCTTCTGTTAAATTTGATTCTTGTCGAAATACATATAAATCCAAATTGATATAAAATTATTTCTATCTCGCCTGATAGATATGAATGTTTCCGCATCCAAATCGCGCAAACAATTTCAGTTTTCAAAGTATGAACACCAAAAACTTCTGCAATGTTTGAATTTCGATGCAATAGTTTTTTTTTATTTTAATTTTACCAATTACACAGGTTTACAAGGTTTTCGACAGAACTAAGTAAGAGTTGATCTATGGGTAATTTTTTGTGCTGAACTCAAATCCGTTATCCGTTTTTCGCTATCAGCTCTGGTTTTCGAGATATTACCGTTAGAAAGTACAAAAACGCCTTTTTTCACCATATTTTTGGGGTTATGTAACTATGTGAATTGGGTTTAATTTTTTGTTAACTGTATAGATTTCTGAAAGTATTAATTTTAATCTTCAAAATTCAGCTTTAATCGTCCCAATATCTCTTTCACTTTTTGAGAAATCGACAGTTGCATTTTTCAATATATTGTGATGCGGAAGGAGGGTGACTTAACCAATATTTAGAAAGAATAGAAAAAAGTTACAAAGGTTTTTGGGATGATGATATGTTAAGTGACTATTGTTGGTCTCTTGTATGTAAAACGGACCAAAAGTTATACAAACCGTGCAGTCCCATTACACTTCGTCTTAATTTGTAAGAGCTATTTCAAATAAAAAAAAAAAACTGGTCAAAAACGGGTTATTTTTTAAAACATTCAGATTTAAAATCTACACTAAAAACTCTTTTTAAAACATTTTCTACCGGCTCCTGTCGAAAACGACGTAAGCCAAAGAGAATGCATTTTTAAATTATATGCAGTCAGATGAGGACTAATAACTAATTAAATATCTCTCAAAAAGTGAAAGAGATATTGGAACGATTAAAGCTGAATTTTGAAGATTAAGATTAGTACTATCAGATATCTGTACAAAAAAAAAAAAAAATAAAAATCAATTCGCATAGTTAAAAAACCCCAAAAATGACAAAAAAAACATTTTTTTTCTACTTTCTAACGGTAATATCTTGAAAACCAGAGCTGATAGTGAAAAACGGATAACGAATTTGAGTTCAGCGTATAAAATTACCCTTGGAACAACTCTTACTTTCACGTGTCGAAAATTTAACCGATATTTGTAAACCTCTGTGTTATTATCACAGAGAAACAGCTCTTCAAAAAACACTAAACAATTATAGTACAGGTAAAATAGGATAAATAAAACAAAAAAATTAGTACCATCATGAAACTTGGTGAAAACGTTTCATGTACTATGAGAATGAAAAATCAAAAGAGTCTATAAAAATATTTCACATGGAATGGTGTTTTTTTGAGGGGGAGAGGGGGGAAGTTGTGGTGTATCAAACAGAAAAATTAACTTTGGTGCAACATTAGCATATGACACATGTTTCTAAGGTAGTTTTAAATGTTGAAACAAATGACATCAAAACCAAGTCGATACGGCCTCCGTGAAAAAAGTTATTGTCATTTTTATGTAAGGATGACTATATTTTCAGTATAAAAGTAAAATATTACCTGAAACCAATTGAAGATAATGGTCGTCGATGAAACTTAGCATCAATGGTTCATTTGTCATGAAAATCAATAATAAGAAGAGTCTATAAAAATATCTGTGGTTAGAAGGTGTTTTTTTGAGGGTTTTGGTAAGGGTTGGGGTTATGTGGGATTAATGCCATAGAACCTATTACAAAAATGGTACCCTCATGAAACTTCATAAAAATGTGGTATGAACTACCAAAATGAGGAATCAAAAGAGTCTATTAAAATATCTATATGGTAGAAGAATGTTTTCTATGGGTGATGGAATGTATGAAACTTTTTTCAAAAACTAAAATTGTTTCCAAAAAGATATAACACCCTTTACCCAAGCCCACAAAAACACCCTTTCTTCCTTGATATTTTTGTAAACTCCGTAAATTCTTCATTCTCGCAGTAAATGAAACACCATATATACCATCCTTTTCCATTTTTTTGAAAAATAACCACACCTTTCCCCCTATCTTCAAAAAACACACCCTTCCATGCAAAATATGTCTATAGACTCTTTTAATTCTTCATTTTATAAGTTAATAGCACATTTTTACAAAATCTCATGGGGGTACCATTTTTGTCACAGGTTTTATGGCAATACTCCCACCACTACCCCAACTCAACCAATAAACTCCTTTTAACCAAAGATATTTTTATAGACTCTTCTTATTATTGATTTTCATGACAAATGAACCATTGATGCCAAGTCTCATCGACAGACCATTATTTTCAACTTGTTTACGGTAATATTTTATTTTTATACTGAAAACATAGTCATCCTTACATAAAAATGACAATAACTTTTTTCACGGAGGCCGTATCGACTTGGTTTTTGTGTCATTTGATTCAGCATTTAAAACTACCTTAAAAACATGTGTCATATGCTAATGGTACACCAAAGTTAATTTTTCTGTTTGATACACCACAACTTCGCCCCCTCTCCCCCTCAAAAAAACACCCTTCCATGTGAAATATTTTTATAGACTCTTTTGATTTTTCATTCTCATAATACATCCCAGCGGGAAAAATTAAAAAATTCATTGAGGAAAAACCTGCTTTTTCCTTGAGGAATGGAAGCTGTACCTGCCACTTTTCAGCTTATTCCTTTGATGAATTTAACATGGGCGTGTCATTGGCGGGAAGCACATGCCACTTTTCCGATGAAAATTCACTAACGAATTCACTACTTCAATGGAAGTTGTTTATTCACCGACCCAGGTGATGAAAAACATGGTGATTGCTTAATCTGTGAATTCACTACATACGGGTATTTAGCTTATTCATCAGTTCAATAATTTCGATGAAAAATCGAATGAAAATTCAGTTATGAAATCACCAGGTTAGTGGTAGTTTCTTTTTCATCAATAAAATCCTCCCATTTGTATTGTTTACTAAATCCCATCGGTAATGCACCCTTTATTTTAAAATGAAAACAAACCAAAATGTTGTTTCCATTTCAAATCAAAAATATTTGGCGTTTCGGCAAACGCAATTTCTATTGACTTCAGTTCGTGTTACATGGACTTTTTTAGAGAAAGTCACTGTGAACTGTATCCAACAAAATGAGAATTTATAGTTGCCAAAAAATTATAAACTACTTTGTGCATTACTATTCATCGTTGGAATCATCGATTACAATTCACCTAGAGTTTCACTCACATTTTTTTTTTTTTTTTTTTTGTTCTCGCCATGAACACTTTACAAAGCAGATGAGTGGATTCAAACAATGAACTGATGATCTTGTACATTACTTTTCCACAACTTTTTCATCACATACTTTTCCCTTTTAAATTCACCGAAAAAAAGGGTCGTTTCATAAACACAAAGCAGAAAGTGGAATCAAAGCTACGAACTGAGGAAACTTTGCATTACTCTTCACCTACTAAATCATTGCATGTCGTTTCTCTTATGATTTGGCAAGTGAATTCATTGATTATTTCAGCAATAAATTTCATTGAGGACGATATTTCCCGCTGGGATAAGACGTTTTCACCAAGTTTCATGATGGTACTAATTTTTTTTTATTCGAAAGACTTTTCGTACTCTTTTACCTGTACTATTAAAGAATATCTTTTTTCTTTAACGTTATCGAATAGTGTAGTTTGTGAGGCACCTAAGGCTAACTCTTGTACTAATTTCAAAAACACAGCTTTAAGCACTTGGTCGATGTTTTTTAATGAAGATTTGGACTTTGTAAACAAAAAGGTGCACCTGGGCGTATACGTACTTTATCTTAAATTGGTTCAATTTTTGCTTTGATTTTTCTCTCTGCATTGCATTTTACTTTGTTGGCTCCTCAAATTGTATTTTCATTGTTTTTATTATCATGATGGTTGGCATAAAATAAAGATATTAGTTTAACCTTTCATCAACTCGTCGTCGGGGTCGCTTTGGCGGGCATGGGTGCTTGAATTTAAGGTTGTATTAGAATATTTGTTTTTGTTGTCATATTTTCTTCGTTTTGGTAGGGTGCATTCATATTTCAATACTTCACTTCAGAATGATTTCATTGAGATTTGTTTTAATTTAACTTAACTTAGTTAAATCCCTTGTCCTTATGCCTACATTCCATTTTTTAATTTAACACCCTTTCACAAAAATTACGGCAAATTTATTTATTTATTATTATTATATTTTTTCTTCTCTGCAATAGTGGCTAACCGACTGAAGATCCAGCTAAAATGTTTTTTTTTTTTTGTCTTTAAACAACTTTCAAGTTATTTCTTGAAATATTATAAAAGAAATATCAATCTTATCTAACTTCAATCGACCACTAATGCCTGTTTCTAAAAGAGCTCTATTGAAAAAAGTGAAAGTGAAACAATCAGTAGGCCACTCTGCTAGTCACTGCCTTAATTTTGTTTCGATATTAAAAGTAAGACAGAGGTTGGCATTTTGGCAGAATATCTTTATGGCTAAATAAGCATAACTCATTGTTTTTTTTCAAATTCATCTGAAATTCGGATTTTGGTTGTTTCATTCCAGAAGTCACTTAAATCATCTTTTTTCCGGAGCATTAAAAAAAAACTGAAAATTTTTGATTTTTGCATTACAACTCGGTTAGAATTTTTATTCAATTTCAACTTCATTTCAATTAGGTATTCGGTTGGTCTACGTTTTTGGTTCCACTGTTTTTTTTCATAATTAGATGTTTGTTTTTCCATTTTCTTAAAACTATCTTAGAGCTAGACAAAAATTCATAAAAACTGGCCTACTTATCAATTATCTTATAACTAACTTACTGGCCCCAATCGGGAGCTCTAAATTAAACTATAATAACTAAATACTACGCCGCCTGAGTACTTAAATGCCCCATATCCAAAAAAATTATTCCCCAGAAAACGAATTTTAAGGTTTGAAAAATAATTTCCTTACTTTCTCCTTGAGAAATATGATGTTTGAATTTTTATATACATTGTTTGAAAATATCTTTGTTGTAATTTGAAGACATGACGTCAAAAGCTGTAACGGTTATTAAAAAAAAAATAAAAGTATGAAAAAAGTCAGAAATGGATATAGGACCCTCTCCCATACGAATGCGAAATCGATGAAAACCAAATTGAAAATTTCCTATGGATATAGGACTTTTGTGCACTGAAAGGAGGGAATTCAATGTTAGCAAGAAGGACAAACAATTCAAAAGAACTGGTATTATTTATTTTTTATAATTTCATTTTTATTGATAAGAACATAAAACAAAAAATACTATCAATTTAGTGGCTATACCTATTACTAAAACTCTTATTGGATTATTTCTAAGTCAACAAAATAAGTATGAAAATGCTTAAGTATTTTAATACTTAATTATGAAAAATACTTAAAACTAACTTTGGTCCTTAAAATTTTCCTGAAAAATACGTCTTTTTTAATTGGGAATAATTTATAAAAATTCGTCAACATTACATTGTATAAAGTTTTTTTTTCAAATTTATTTTTGTTTTACCTTTTTTGATTTTATCCACTTTAGTAAAAAATAAAAAAAACATGCTAAAATTAAATCGTTAAAAAACCTACAAGGCTGCATTAAATGCAGTTTTGAAGTTTGGGAACATTAAGGTACGTAAATGAACTTGTCTAAATAAGTATTACCCATGTTTTATTTTTACTCATAACGGCATTGCGGACTTATATGTAAACAGTGCTTTGCATCCATCTCTATTTACCTCATGGTTGAGCATTTTCAACCTTTATGTTGTCTTTTTTCTTTACCATCATCAAAGTGAAAACTTACTTTTGCGTTATTGAAATAACCTCCGATAGAAACCTGGATCCCATATATGTTGTTCTTGCATGCTAGAAGATAAACCCGGCCCAGACCCAGATATAATTAAACGCTCTATATCCATGGCCCTTTGGCATGGGGCACTTAAGCATTAAATGAATGTTTTAAGAACTCTTCTACAAAGACTGCCCCACATAGTACAAATTTTGAATGTGCGGCAAATAAGCATAAAGAGGAACCACAAATTAGTGGTCTATGGAGCAAACTGGGTTTCTGTAACTTCCTTAATAATAGAGATAGAGCAACGTGGATAGCAGCAAACGATAGAGAAAATTCGTATTAGTATAACTGCATCATTAACTCAGTTTCCCGAAAAAGTGGTCTATGGGGCATTTAAGTACTCAATCGGCGTAATGTCTTTCGGCCGAAGAACTATCTAAATACTAAAATTCAGATCAAATTTTATTTTTCACCGAGAGAAATTTACAAAAAAACTCGGTTATACATCCCTGCTCTGATTTCCGTTCGGAATCAAATCCGTATACAAAATTGATTTCCGTACGGATTCAAAAACCATGCTCTGAATTAAGCAAAAATTCACTTCCGCAATAGTCGATATTCAAACCTGTTTTTTTTGAAATCCATAAAAAGAAAATTCGAAACGTCAGATATATTTAAAAAAAATCTGTAAAAATAAATTAAATTTAAAAATAACAGCAAAAATGTAAGTGGTATCGTTGCCGTGGCTTTTAAGTAAAAATCTAAAGTAATGTATGCCCGTATTTGCAGCAAAAAATAAGTTTTTTTTTTAATTATTTAAATTCAAGAAAAGATAAAACTTCAAATAAATTCAAAATGTCAAGCTGATTTTCAATCCACCCAAAAATCAAAACACACTCTTCCGCAAGTATTGAAAACGAAAAGAATTTCAAAACGCCAAGAGTTTGTGATGCTTTTTTAGTTTCCAGCTGAGGTAGGTCAGCGGGGTCCAGGGTCAACCGAAGAAAGCAGAAAAACTCGACCAATAGATAGTTCAGAACTCCAGTTCCAAAGTATATTTATTAAGTATATTTATAGGATAACAATATATTTCGTATAAATTTTACAGTATTTGCGGTCTTATAATAAGTTATCAAGGTATTTCATATACTTTAACAATATTAAAGGTCTTACGATAAGTTAACACAGTACTTCATATACTTTTATAGCGGGATCAGTTCCCTAGCTTTGTATGGAGCTAAAGACAGCGAAGTTTGGGATAGAGTCCCTAGTCTTAAGCAACGACAAAGCAGTAATAAACGGCGGATAGCTGAGACGGTGACGATTGGGATAAAGTCCCTAGTCTGCAGCGATTATATCGTAGAAAGCTAAGATAGCGAAGCTTAGGATAGAGTCCCTAGTCTTAGCTTTTCGGAACAGGTTAAGACAGCGAAGGTTGGGATAGAGTCCCTAGTTTTAACTACGGCGGTGGAGGTGAGGAGGCTCAGACAGCGAAGATTGGGATAAGTCCCTAGTCTGAGCTAATGATATAGGAGGAGGAGAGCGGAGGGATTTGACGGCAAAAAGCCAAAAAGTTTTGAAGCTGCTATCTGGTGTATTAAACCAGCAGTGTGCTTCGAATTAGTACGAGACTAATTGTATGCGAGATTATCTTTTCCTGGGTACTAGTACGGGGTAGTTAGACTTTTGCTGGGAAATAATTCAAACATGCAGTTTGACTTTGATATTCGATAGGGTATTAGTACACGAGCCGAAAACCACATTTTTCACAATTGCACCTAGAGTCATTTGGCCGCCATTTTGTTTTTAACGGCTTTTTTTGTTATCAGACGTAACTCACGTATTTTTGACGCTACGAAAAAAAATTGTGAGACAAACTTGTAGAAAATTTAATTGTCTACAAAATATGTTAAGTAACTTTTTTCGATAAGTGTTTTTTTTAAAAAGTTATACTGCATTTTCTTAAAAAAAGTAAGGGTTGATTTTGGTAAATTCATCATATCTTATTTTTTGTTCTGAAAAAAAAAAAAATCGAATTAAAAGTTATAGTCCCTTCAATTATCTATATTTTTTGCCTTTACAGCTTTGTTATACGGCTTACGGTTCTCGCCCTGTAGCGCATATTAATAGTAGAGAACTGTATAGAATCATATATTTTTAACTACTTGACTTCTGCTGGTAAAGAGAAACCTCGAGGTTCGAAAGCAAATTAGTACTCGAGCCGAAAACATAATTCTTCACAACTGCCCGTAGAGTCATTTAGCCACCATTTTGTTTTTTAGGTTTTTTATATCTTCGCAAGTAACTCACTTTTTATTTATGCCAGACAAAAAAGTTGTAGAACAAACTTGTAGAACATTTAATTTCCAACAAAATGTTTCTTGTAACTTTTTTCGATAAGTACTTTTTTTAAAATTGTACTGCATTTTGTTAAAAAAGGGTTTCTTTTCAATTTATGGTAGAAGTTATAAATGAACCCCTAGAAATAAATGGGTTACCTACAACCTTTCTCGATGACTTCATTTTATTAAAAAAAGATAGAAGTTCAGTATGTTACATTTCAGGTTAGATATGACATAAAAATATGACAATGATAACAAAAGCTTAGTTTTAAGTGGTATACATTATTTTGAACAGGGATGTTGTGTTTTATTCAACAATTTATCATAAAAAAAAAAATGTCGAAATAAAAGTTGTAGGTAGACCTTTCAATTATTTATATTTTTTGCCTCAATATTTTTTTCTTATGCGGCATACTTCTGTAGCGCATATATATGTACATATATTCAAGAAATCCGTACAGCATTGGATGTTTTATTTTTGTAAAACAAAAACGAGCGAACAACAAAGAAATAGAATCCGTTTTCTTCCAAACAGGCCAAACAGTTAAGCGAAAAAAGATATCTGTGAAAATTTGGGCTCTTAAAAATCATTTTTAGACATGCCTCGTCGCAGATTTCGGTTTTCCATACGATTTGTATGGGAGAAAACTCCTGTTTGTATTTGGAATTTTATAACTTTATGCATAATAACAAGTATTTAAACTAACTACTTACGTTTTTCTTATAGAAAATTGAACTTTCTACACAAAAGGTCTTAATATGTTTTATCGTAAATACAGCCGTTTTGAAGTTACATCCATTTAAACCCAGTCGATAAAATTATCTTACATTTATCTAACATTAAATTAGCATTATTTTAGAAATTTAAGATATTAATTTGGGAATTTCTATGTAATTTCCCACAAAAATTCTGAAGTCATTTCTCGATTAGAGTGCGATATTAGTTAATTTTACAATTCGGAAATATAGTTAAACTATACGCAAATAATTTAAACTATTAACAAATCATATCATAAGGCAGGTATACCGCATAAGAAAAAAATATTGAGGCAAAAAATATAGATAATTGAAAGGTCTACCTACAACTTTTATTTCGACATTTATTTTTTTATAAAAAATAAATTGAAAAGAAACCCTTTTTTTAACTAAATGCAGTACAATTTTAAAAAAGTACTTATCGAAAAAAGTTACAAGAAACATTTTGTTGGAAATTAAATGTTCTACAAGTTTGTTCTACAACTTTTTTGTCTGGCATAAATAAAAAGTGAGTTACTTGCGAAGATATAAAAAACCTTAAAAACAAAATGGTGGCTAAATGACTCTACGGGCAGCTGTGAAGAATTATGTTTTCGGCTCGAGTACTAATTTGCTTTCGAACCTCGAGGTTTCTATTTACCAGCAGAAGTCAAGTAGTTAAAAATATATGATTCTATACAGTTCTCTACTATTAATATGCGCTACAGGGCGAGAACCGTAAGCCGTATAACAAAGCTGTAAAGGCAAAAAATATAGATAATTGAAGGGACTATAACTTTTAATTCGATTTTTTTTTTTTTTTTTAGAACAAAAAAATAAGATATGATGAATTTACCAAAATCAACCCTTACTTTTTTTAAGAAAATGCAGTATAACTTTTTAAAAAAAGCACTTATCGAAAAAAGTTACTTAACATATTTTGTAGACAATTAAATTTTCTACAAGTTTGTCTCACAATTTTTTTTCGTAGCGTCAAAAATACGTGAGTTACGTCTGATAACAAAAAAAGCCGTTAAAAACAAAATGGCGGCCAAATGACTCTAGGTGCAATTGTGAAAAATGTGGTTTTCGGCTCGTGTACTAATACCCTTTCGAATATCAAAGTCAAACTGCATGTTTGAATTATTTCTCAGAGCTCCATATAATGAAATCTAATTACCCCGTACTATACGTTAAATTGGTACTACGACGACACGGTGCGTGGCAAGACGATTCTCTTCTACGATGAAATTTCGGCCCTCCCATGTCAACTTTGCAGCAAATAGTAAATGTGGATTGTAACATCGCAGAAATAATTCACTTTCTGACGTCGTCAACCACAAGTGTGTGTCCTCTTTTGCATTTTCGCGTGGGTGCCGCAGGGTATGCAATACTTTTGGGTGATTGGCTGCCAACGTCGTAGCCAGCGGCAACTGTGTCCTCTTCTCGGTGATATGCAATTCTTAAGTGGAATTTCGGCGTTTTGCATTCTCTGTGCCTACGTTCTGTAACTCTCGCATCGAAAAATCTGGTCGAGAAACGTTGAAAATTGAAACAAAATGCATGAGTTTTGTTCCATTTTTCAACGTTTCTAGACTGATTTTATCGATGCGAGAGTTACAGAACGTAGGAACTGGTTGATGAAAGATGTAACTTCGTTACAAGTTTGAAAGCCAAAGGATTTTTCAATCAATCGGAATTCAGAGCAGGGGTGATAGTATATCTTTAATTTGTTGGTTTTATACAAAACTTACAAACTACATTAAACTAAATTAAAGCTAATTATAAAACTACTATAAAACTAGTTTAAACTATGTATATACAACTAAAACAGCCACAGCAAGCATTTTCGGGTTTATTATTTTTTTTTGTGATTTTGTTGGTTTATGTTTTTTTGTGTGACATCCTGATTGTCCCTGCTAAAAACTAACTACCTAAACCTATGCAAGTCGGACAAAGTCAACTTTAAGATATCTGAAGTTTGACTGTAAATTAGCCGCCGATCTAAAGTCTACGGCCGACGTGGTAGATAAGCGGAACTGCCACTCTATCCTGGATCAGTCTTCTACTGTCTGAATAGAGGAATGCATCAAGTGAAATAAAGTAGACGCTTACTCTCGTAGTAGTCGTTCTTAGGGTAATAATCCCCACAAATTAAGCTGTTGGTCAAGGACATCGCTCGCAATATGACCTCGAATTGGCTTCAGCAAAAAATTATCTATCCTTTTTATGCTGGCACGGTTGCATACATAGAACCAAGTTAGAATAATAATATACAATTTTAAACTTTTCTTTCGCGGACATTGATCATATCATGGAATAATAATGTTTGTACTCTGGCTCTGGTGTTCTGTGCAATCCAAAGCAGCGCACGGAAAGAATTGAAAAATCACCAATTGAAAAATTTGCAGTTGCAATTTGCGAATTATGTTTTATTCGTAAATCAAGGCATTTTGATTCCAAATTAATACAAAAACTGGTACTTTAACATTCAATACGTAGCAATTTACAAAAGTTATGTCTTCGTGATTTGCTATTAAAATTCATGATTCAAGCTTGTACTTTTCATAGTAAAATACAACTTTTTTGGCGTAATTTACTCTCCAAAAGCATAATTTCACAAACAGCATTTACAAATATTGATTTGCGATAAATATTTATCAATTAACATCCCAAAATCACTGATTTACGTTTTTTTTGTCGCAATTTGCAACTCCATGAGAATAGTTGCAAATCACCAACACAAAATTCCTAAATCACGACTTTCTTGTCGCAATTTTCTTCTCGAAGAAATAAAGCACCACAACATGGCAGGTATCTAATCATCAATGTGTGACACCAATGATCTGTAATGCAAATTGGCCTGGTGGTTGCATGCTCGCTCCGCAACTGGAGGGTTGCGAGTTCAAATCCAAGTAGAATCAAGCGTAAAGTATTTATTTCAAATAAATTAAATTAAATGTGTATACCTGCAAAATGAAGGGTTAGAGCGAATTGATCTTTCCAAGTGGCAATATCACGAAATAAAAGTGGTGATCACAACAATTCTCTTTTGCAAATTTACAAATTGTGCAATTGAAGAATATTTGGATAAAATTGCGATTTGTTGTTCGCAATTTTTGTTTTCTCTCGATATCAGCATTGATACTTAAAGAGGGTTGATTTACGATTTTTGAGTATCAATATGTACCTTCATTTTGCTCAGTTTTTCTAATTGCAAACAAAGAGTCGTAAATTACGAAATCCCGAGCCAAGGTATAAATCGGGATTCATTTTTCGTAATTTGCAGCTCATTTTTCGTGATATGATCCAAGAATTCTTTCCGTGCGCCTAAGACACTGGCCTCTCAAACACCCGAATCTTTTGTATTTGATATGGGGCAACGTTGAACCAAACCGGGCATCCAGCGCCGGATTTACGAATTTTCCGAGCCGGGGCAAGAACTTGATTTTGGCGCCCCTGTAGTTTTCAATAAAAATGAAAACAAAACCACATATCTACTTGGTTGGATTTTTTGTCACTGGGAGAATAAAACTTTTTAATGGATGTGCACTGTACAATCCATACCTATTCAGCAACTTTTCATTATAAATAAGAATATTGACAATGCCTTAACAAAGGCCAAGATTCGTAGAACGATAACATATGATTCGTTATCTCGTGAAAAATTTAAAGGGTCATTTTATTTTTGATTCGATCGCGAATCTTATTTTTTGGTTCCCAATAAAATTCGTTTTCATTCGAATCAAATCTGCAAAGATCTCTAATATATGGTTCGTTCCCGAATTTATCATGGGAGAACTATTGAAGATCCATTCACAAACCATTCAAATAAGAAATAAAAATGTAATTTTTCGAAAGGACAAAATTTCGAAAAGTCAAAGTTACGCAAGATTAAATGTCGAAGTATAAATTTCCTAAAAAAGATTTGAAATTCCCGGGATTTCGTTGTTCATTGAGCGATTTCAACGAAATTGAGAGATGTCATAGACAGAATTATAGCGGAAAAAAATATTTTCAATAATTGCAATGAAATCTACGCAGGTGAAATAGCTGATCCAGAATTGAAACGGACAAAATAATTTCAAAACAGGATGTTTGAAAAAATGGCAATATCTTATAACTTCGTTGTATCTTGAACGATTTCAAGGAATTTGACACACACAATTTCAATATTTAATAGTACGAGAGCTAAGCAACGTCAAAACACAAGTCATTTTAGATTGGCTGGTTTTGTGATACGCGAATTATGTTTGTTTATATATAAATACAAATTAAATAAAAACAAAACGTATTGTTTGAGGTTGGTCTTAAGACTAAATTCTTTATTTCTTATACTTCTTACACTTTCCTAGCAATTAAATGATTAATACGCTTAATTTAATGTTTCAGCAAAAAGAGGTTCGTTGGCTCAATTGTTGCAACAGTAGAACGGGAAGCTTTTGCAATTCATAATTATTAATTATAAATTGCTTCTTCCGTTGCATCGATTGCAAAACAGAGTTCAACACCTCTTGTGCTCTATTTTGGGAAAGTGTTACGTTAAGGTGAATGCCTGAATGTAGCACGCGTGAGGGCAGTCTCTGGCTGGTGGGAAATTTTTTGTTATCCGCCATTTTGAAAAAGGGTATTGAAAAAGGTAAAAGCAATTTTCTCGGCTCCTATAGAAATAAGAGTAAAATTTCTATTTGATTCTTTAGGTTAAAATATTTTTAAACTTTTTTGTCGAAAAACATCATTAAATATTGTTGTCGAAAAACTGTAAAAATGGTTTTATCTTATTACAAAGTAAACGTTGTGTAATCTTAATCAATTATTATACAAAACAGTTTAACCTTATTGATTACACTAAATATATCGATACAAATAAACAAAACGCAACGAAAACTACATTTATTTATTTCTAACGAAATTACCTCACGAACGCGTTTCGATAGATCTTGTCTATCATCATCAGCGCACACGACTGATGATAAAAATGTCATCCTCATCTTGCAGCATCATTGGTCCAAAGTGCAAATCATCGTTTTGGTAACATAACGTGAAATTAGAAGGTGACGAGCGAAGTTAATTATGAACAATAGAGCACAACAAAAGAGAAAGAAAAAGTAAGCTTATGCATCACTGTGGGTGGTGTACTTTGTCAGTACGTACGAAAAGAGTACGTTTTTCATACAACCCAGTTTTAACAAACAAATTAAAAAGTTCATTCAACCGCAACAACATGAAAATGGTATTTTCAAGTAACAATAAAATGAAGAACATCTTGGGAACAACGAAAGATAAAACGGAAAATTTAAAGAAATCGGGAATTTATTCAGTGCAATGTGGTGATTGTGAACAAGTGTATTATGGCCAAACAAAACGGAATATTGAAACGCGTTTTAAAGAACATTCAACGTACATAAGGACAAACAATTGTAGACCTTCTGCTTTAGCGAATCATGTACTGACTAACGACCATTTCAACGTTTCGAAAAATAATTTGAAATTGGTACGACAAGTGAATGATCCTAGACGTCTAGATGCTTATGAAAGCTTTTTTATCCAAAAAGACGAGAGATCGATGAATGCTGACAGTGGGAATATTAATTCTTGTCTGTTCCGTTTAGTTTGAAATTGTTTTTTATCTTCTCACAAAGTACACCACCCACAGTGATGCATAAGCTAACTTTTTCTTTCTCTTTTGTTGTGCTCTATTGTTCATAATTAACTTCGCTCGTCACCTTCTAATTTCACGTTATGTTACCAAAACGATGATTTGCACTTTGGACCAATGATGCTGCAAGATGAGGATGACATTTTTATCATCAGTCGTGTGCGCTGCTGATGATAGACAAGATCTATCGAAACGCGTTCGTGAGGTAATTTCGTTAGAAATAAATAAATGTAGTTTTCGTTGCGTTTTGTTTATTTGTATCGATATATTTAGTGTAATCAATAAGGTTAAACTGTTTTGTATAATAATTGGTTTTTATCGTTTATCTCATTTTTTGTTCATCTGTACGAATTTTATCAAACAGTGCTTTGCAGAGCACTTGATTTCCTACATTTTTTGTTTGTGAGCTTAAATATATCTAAAATACTGTGTAATAAATTTGCCAGTATATATAATTCTTTAGGCAAGACTACGATTTGTACGGTGGGGTGTGGTGCGACGCTTGTAGAGGGACACAGTTCGAGTGTTTTATTATTCAAGAAGGGGACCCTATCTCCTACAGTTTTGGGATGGGGAAAGTTTTGTAAAAATACACTTACATACAATGCAAAAAACAATTTTTAAAAATCAACAGAAAAAGTTTGAACAATGTATTATAGCTCGTTTCTTTTATTTAATTTTTCAATCAAGTCATATTTGTCAATAGTTTTTGAATAATTATTTAAAATGTTGAAATAATGATAGAAAAAAATGCTAAAGGTTGACGGAGAAATACAATTTGATATTCCATTGCCGCATCTCAATTCATTTATAATTTCATTAAGCGTCGCAATTATCAACCTTTCAGTCACATGGATTTGGCGCCCCTGTAAGCTGCCGCCCGGGGCACAGGCCCCGGTTTGCCCCCTAATAGATCCGGGGCTGCGGGCATCCATAGGCAATCATCGCCGGATACAAGAGCCATGTTGCAAATCACCTTCACCCTGCTGTCAAGCCTGCTGCTATATAAAAAAACCGTTTAATCAGGGCAAAAGCTCCCCTAGCCCTGGTCAGGGCCACATAGTACACAAATCTAAGGTATTATACTGCGCAGGTTGTCAGTCGAAAGTAAAAAATGGCTGTGAGTGTGAGGAAGAAAACACACGTAAAAACAACAACAAATTAAAATTGAAAATGTCAGAAATAAAAATGGCTGGGAGGGTGATGACTTAAATACACGTAAAAACAACAATAAATACATTTGACACAAATTTTGATATATGCGCAGAAGAAACAAAAATCAAAACTTTAATGATATTACCTTTAATATGTGTACTGTGGGTCAGGGCAACATGTATATATCTGTCAAAATAGAAATACTGATCCATCCAGATGCCAAAGTACTTTATTATAATTATTATAAGCTTTATTTATCCATTCAAATATAACAATTAAATCTTAGTAATGACTTTAATTTTGTTTTCAGTTTTAATAATTATTTTGATAAAGAGTAAAATTCTATATTTAAATTTCAATTTTGGATGTAAGTGTCCTCCAAGGTTTTCAATGGTGCTTTATCTTTTTTTTTTACACTTCAGAATTCTGTATTGTAATGAGCTTAAAGCAAGCTGCATTCTACAATCAGAGGCTCATCATGAGTGCATGTGTTAGTGGTGAGTAGATTAAGCAGAGCTAACACAAGCACATAAATAAATAAAAATATACAAAATTAAACAAATTACAAAATTAGACACATAATATAAAACATATACATAAATAAGTTAAGATATAATCAAGACATAGGAGTTCACGAGAGTGGAACACTGGTTCGCAACAGTGTTTTTAACCCTACTTTACTTATGTTAAAATCAACTGAGGCAGCGTTCAAATTAAAAAGTTTGCACATACGATTAAGAGGTTCGTGAATACCATAATTGGTTCTATGAAAAGGAACGTGAAACAGTTCAAATCTTCGAAGGTGGTGGGATCCCCCACGGTAGTTTATATACCTATACAGGCTAATAAGTCAGGAGCATCAATTTCGCCACTGATAAGTTGGTGAAAAAATATTAAGTCATTATTAACACGCCTTTGACATAAAGTTTGAAGTTGCAGAAGCATGATTCTATGTTCATAAGGTGGCAGGTTATACGGATCAGCCCAAGGAAGACCTTTCAAGGCAAAACGAATGAAGCTATGTTGTATTGATTCAATACGGCTTTTATGAATTTCGTAAAAGGGAGTCCATACTTGGGAGGCGTACTCAAGATGGGGTCTTACATAGCAATTGTATAAAGAGAGAGTAACATACGGGTCTTTAAATTCCTTTGCCCATTGTTTTATAAATCCAAGCATGGAACTCGCCTTATTTACAATATAATTAATATGTGCTATGAAATCTAGATCAGAACTAAAGTGAACACCCAGGTCTTTGAAACTAAAAACACGACAGAGTGTGTGCTGTGAAATGGAATAGTCAAAAGAACTCACTACTCGTTTTTTTGAGAAAGTTATAGTTTGACATTTTACTGGGTTAAGAGAAAGACCATTTTTCCCACACCAAACGCTAAAATTGTTAATATCAGCCTGCAGGAGAATATGGTCATGATTTGATTGTATTGTTTTAAAAATTTTCATATCGTCAGCATATATAAGAATATTATTATTATTATTAATCTTTCGCCGTCCTTTCCCATCTTTCATCTGTTTGAGCGATATCATCTCTCCACCGATTTAAGTTGTCTCCCAACATTTCTTCTGCTGTCTCTCGGTATCCATTACATAGATCGAATGGTCCATCGGTCGTCCAACATTCGAGATACATGACCAGCCCGATTCCATTTTTGTTGCCTCGCCTTCTTTACCACATCTTCGAAATCTGTCACTTTCTTATAGTTTCGTTTCTCATTCGCTGCCTTCTAGATTTTTTCAGGATACATCTTTCCATGGCTCTTTGAGTCGTTGCGAGTTTGGGTGCCGATTTTGCTAATAAATTGCAAGTTTGTGAGCCGTACGTCATTACCGGTAGAATTGATGCTTCGAAGAGATATTTTTTTGATTTTTTGGCTTGAGTCAAACGCCTGTTTCTGTTTCCAAAATTGTTTCCAACTATTTGTTATTCTCCTATCTATTTCTTTATCTTCTCTATTTGAAAGTGAAATCAACTGTCCTAAGTATATGTAGTCTTCGCCAAATTCGATTTATTTTCTGTCGATAAATATTTCTTTTTGTTCACCGTTGCTCATTAGTCTAGTTTTTTTCTGCATTCATTCTTAGACCGGGTTTTGAACACCATCCGTCCAATTCTCTTATCATTTTTTCTAGGGCACTACTTGAAGCTTGAAGCAGCCAATAATATTATGTCATCTGCGAATCGAAGGTTGTTTAGATATTCTCCGTCTATTCTTACTCCTATGGAATGTCAACACATTGATCGAAAAATATCTTCCAGGACTGCAGAGAAGAAGGCTGGTGAAAACAGGTCTCCTTGTTTACACCTCTGCTGAGGTTGAACTGTTTTCCTTTGTTTTCTAAGGATACACTTACTTGTTCGTTTGCGTACAGGTTTTTTATGACTCATATAAACTTGTTATTGATTCTCTGTTTTCTTAAAGATTCCCAAATAAACACATGTTCAACCGTGTCGAAGGTTTTAGTGAAATCTATAAATGCCTTGTTTAGGTCGAGATGGTATTCATTACACTTCTCTATAACCTGGTTTACTGTTTGTAGATGATCTATGGTGCTGAAGCCTTTACGGAAGCTGGCCTGTTCTCTGGGCTGCTGCTCGTCCAAGTCTCCACGAGTCCTTCCAAAAAGACATTTCGCAAAAAGTTTATACATAACAGATATAACACTGATAGGTCTATAGTTGTTGATATTTGTGGTATCTCCTTTCTTATGTATCAGAGTCATTACTGACTCTTTCCATTGGTTTGGGATTTTTTCTGCTTCAATTATCCAATTAAAGATTTTTTGTATGCTGGGAACCAGTTCGTTTTTATCAATTTTTAGCATTTCTCTTCTAATGCCATCTTGCCCACAGCATTTCCCGTTGGTAATTTCTTGAATTGATGCTTCAATATGTAATGGAAGAAATGGAGGAAAATCTTAGTCATACTCAGATTGGGGAGAAGTTGATACTACATTTTCAAAATATGGAGCAGCAAGTCTTGATTTATTTAGGTCTTCATAGAACTCCGTTGCTAATTTGTTTAAATCAGATCTTTTTGTTATATTTTTGTTGTTTTTTGTGAACTTTAATATCTATTCTTTTCCAAGAGAGAGTTCCTTCTGTGCATTTTTCATGGAATTACTTTCCTCTACAATTTGTTTTATAAGTTTGTTGTTATACTTAGTTCAGGACATCTTCTTTGATTGCTTTTTTACATTTATTTCTAAGATTTTTGAACTCATTTTTGTCTGCTTCTGTAAGATTTGTTTTCTGCCGCTTATTTTCTTTCTGCGTTAAAATATTTTTTGTTTCTAGTGAAAGTTTGTCTATTTTTCGTTTAGATTGTTTCAAAATGCTGTCAGCAGTCGAAAGTGTTCAAATAGTTTATATGAGTTTTTTAATTTTTTTTATCTCTTCCTTTGTATGCAGCACAAGACCGTGCGTTGTGCGAAATTTCAGGATTCTACGGTGTCAGGAAGTGCTCCACAATATTGATGATCTGTCAGTGAGTGAAGGCTTATTTCCTATATCTCAGGAATTACTAATTATAAAGAGATGAAATTTAGTGAGCAAACTGTGTTTGACTAGCTTAGCGAATTTTGCGAAGTAAAAGTTTCGAAAATCACCTGCATTTGTTCCTGTAAAAGGGGTGTAGGGCCCCAAACTTGTCTGGGAACTACCGTGTCCTTTGAATGGTATTACAAGATGACTTTTGAGTCATGACTTTTCTCGAAATTAAATGAGTGCTCGTATGTTCTTATTTCGTTTCGAAAAAAAGTAATGACTCAAATCAAAAGTCGTCGTGTAATGCCAACAAACTATAAGATAACAAAAAATATAATAAAAATTGAACATCAATCAAGTGATTGTGAGTGTATACCTACATACGTTCTCATTCCTTCAAGCACATCAATTCCCATTTTTTGGCCTGAAGCTGTTAACAACAAAAATAACAATAACAACAACAAAAATAACACTCATAATAAGTAACAGATACTATTTAAGTATGGTTTGAGCTCCAGGATAATCTGTTTGATTTACCCACAGTCATTCCATATTCGAGAGATATACTTTCGCTGAATGAATGAATGATGAACGATGAAGCTTTTACAGATATATGTAAGTATTTGTACTCTTTATCTCCTGCCCCAGGAAGTCATTTTGTGTAGCTTCTTAAACAAAAAAAAAACAAACCGTAATGGGATATTAAAGTACAATTAAAAATAAAGTAGCTTATATGTATGTAAGCCTCTGAACTTGAATACAAACTTAATGCACGATTTAGTCGCATGCTCTTGCTTTATGTTGAATTTTAAAAATAATTTGATACTACCTACTGAGGACTAAGCTTCAGAGCCTCGTTAGAAGATACTAATGCAGGCATTCCTTTGGTGCTTTGAAAATACCTACCTATTCAGCAATATGCTAGATCCAACTAATTTAAAGTTACAACAACTTTAATTCATTATGCAGACACACGCAAGCAAGAATTTTTTAAAGATTTCGCATCATCATATTAAATTTGACTCAAATATATTTTTTACGAACCCATATTTAAGTCTTAAGTTTCTTTTTATTGTACGAGTATATGTATAACATAAGTGAAAACAGACATTAATGTAGGCATTAAAAGAATTCTTTGAGCTTTGTAAACAGAACATGTGCTAAGTGATGTTGCAAATTTATTGATATGGTTTATTGTTATTTTTAATGGAATGTGCTAGTACACCACACGGCCGGCGGCGGCGTGGCGGCACCACTGTCATAATAAAACAAGATAAATAAAAGACAAAAGGTCACTTATGTAACATTTATATAGTTAATCACAAACATTGAGCCATATACATAGGTATTTTTGTACATACATGTAATAAAGGGCAGTTATTTAAAAGGCATCAAGTCCTTGTATCCTAGACGGGACGTGTTTTTGTAATATAATAACTAAGGTACCTAACCTGCATATGTGTTATTGAATTGAACGGCAAAAAAAGAGAACAATAAAACATTGAGATTTCCCATTCAGGGAGCGTGGCATCTAGCCACTTTTTCAGAATTGCTATTAATTATATATGGAGCACTTTCGATGGTTAGGTTAGGTTAGGTTAGGTTGATGGGCTGACGGTGGATCTTGTTTCCCGGTCACACTTAGATCAATGTTGATCCATTGTGGTACCCTGATGGATTGAACCATCCCTTTAAAAATATAACCTATGAAATCCTATGGAGCATCGAACCATTTAGAGGCGTTGATGAAGTTCATTAAACTTGAGATGTTATTGCCTGTTGACTTCGAGATTTCTGCTAGATCATTGAAGAAATAGCTACCCAAACATTTTTTTCTTATATTGCAGAGTGCCGGACATTGACCTAGGAAGTGAAAAGTGTCTTCCTCTACTTCTACGTCGCCGCAACCTCTGCATAGGTCTTCAGTACTTAGTCTCATCTTTTTCTTGTGGTAACCTAAGAGATTATGTCCCGTGATGATTCCTAATAAAAGATTCAGGGATCTCTTTTTCAGGTTTATGATAATGGTGCGTTTTCTTATTATAGCTAGGCCACAAATTCTTTTAGTGGTACAGGTTGCGAGTGAGTTCCATCTGTCATTGGTAAGTTCCACTATCTTCGTACCAATTGTCTGTTTAATGGCACAGGATGGAATTTTAACACCGGATTCCGTTAGGCTTTGATCTAAAGATGCACCAGTCCTTGCCAGTTCATCTGCTTTTTCATTTCCTAGAATTCCACAGTGCCCAGGAACCCAGCAGAGTCTGATGTTGTGCTGTGTGGCAAGAACCTTTAGCTCTTCGCGACAGCATGAAACCAGCTTGGATTTTATTTCTGTTGCAGAGATAGCTTTAATCGCTTCCTGGCTGTCAATGTAAAAGGTGATATCAGCCCGTGGTATCGCCAACGTTGAGATCTGTTCGGCAGCCTTAATCACTGCCAGAACCTCCGCTGGGAAGACACTGCTATAATCAGGGAGTCTATAAGAGTTCGCAAAATTGAGGGATTCTGAAAAGAAACCCGCACCTACTCTCGTATCCATCTTTGATCCATCTGTGTAAATTTCTACCCTCGGTGTATCTGATTGTTGTAAACCAGCTTCCCATTCTTCTCTTGTGGGGATGGATACAGAAAACGGTTTTTCAAAACTTGTACGGGGTGTTGTGTAGTCTGTGCATACATATCCCTCCGTAAATTAGTTCATAATTTGTGCATGACCTACAGAGTTCTTTTGCCAGCTATCAGTCTGGCTTAATCTTAGAGCACCATAGGCTGCAGTTTCTTGTACGAATAGATCTAGGGGTCTTAGATTGAGTATGGCTTCCATTCCCGCAGTGGGAGTGGACCTCATTGCCCCTGTGATTCCTATGCACGCTAGTCTTTGAACTTTGTTAAGCGTTTTATAAATACATTCTTATCCATCGCGCTCCACCAAACCAGGCTACCATATGTGAGGATCGGTCTTATAAGGGCCGTGTACATCCACATTATGATTAAAGGGGTTTGGACCCCAGGTCTTACCAAAGAACCTGTTGCAGGAGTTAAAAGCGATCATGGCCTTCTTGGCTCTTTCTTTGATGTTCATACCCTAGTTTAGCTTTTTGTCAAGAATTACGCCTAAATATTTGGCATGATCTGCTAGTCTAAGTTGGGTTCCTTCTATTGATGGTAGGACAAATTCTGGTATTTTTCTTTTGTAAGTAAAAAGAACCAGTTCGGTTTTTTGTGGGTTTACCGAAAGTCCACATTTCCCCGCCCACGTACATACTTTCGACAAAACGTAATTAATCTGTTCGCTGGTTGTGGAAATAAATTTTCCGGTTGCTAGCAGCGCCAGGTCGTCTGCGTAGGCTACTACTTTGACACCGCTATTTTTCAGTTCAATCAGGTTTTCGTTCATAACTAGTATCCACAATAGTGGTGAGAGAACTCCTCCTTGTGGAGTCCCCCTAGATGTGGATTCTTTGATCCGTACGTCCCCTAGTTCTGAGTTAATCCGTCTGTGTTTAAACATACAGATAATCCAGTTTACGAGGGAATTATCCACTTCAAGGTCTACAAGTGCTCTTTTTACCGCATCATTTTGTACATTATTGAAGGCGCCTTCAATGTCCAGAAAAGCTGCTAGAGTGTACTCTTTGTCCTTGAGTGATTTTTCTACTATACTTGCTAAGTTGTGAAGGGCTGTTTCAACACCTTTTCCTTTCGTGAAAGCATTTTGGGCAGGTGACAACACATTCGGTTTTATATTACTTCGTATGTGTATATCTATTAGTCTTTCGAAGGTTTTTAAAACAAACGATGTAAGACTAATGTCTAAGTCTATAGTTTTTAGCTTCCGTGTGGCTTGGTTTCCCAGCTTTTGGTATAAAGACTTCTTTAACTTTACGCCACTCCAAAGGAATATATCCCCACTTAAGGCTGCTTGCAAAGAAGCTCTTGAGATGTTGGGTAATGTGTTTAGTGTTCTTCTGTAGCATCATGGGGAAGATGCCATCTGTTCCTGGAGATTTGAAGCGTAAAAACGAGTTTATCGCCCAGTTAATTTTATCCTCCGTTATAATATCTGGCGGCACCGTGTGCTCTGTTTGTACTGCATCCTCCAAGTTGTTAACGTCAAAGTTACAACCAGGAAAATGAGTTTTGATAAGGAGCTCCAGTGATTCTCCACATGATTCAGTCCATTGATCATTAGGATCTTTAAGAGACCCTAAGGGAACTGTTTCTTTTGCTAAGACTTTTCTAAGTCTCGCTGATTCATTAGTTCTTCAATTTGGTTGCAGAAGGTTAACCACGAGCTGCGTTTCGCCCGTTGAGTTTCGGCTTTGAATTTTCTTTGACTGTTTTTGTACGCTTCCCAGTCTAATTCGCTTCTAGTTCGTTTGGCTGTATTGAAAAGTCTTCTTGTTTCTTTTATAATAATGCCAAGTTCGTGTGTCCACCAAGGTGGTTTCTTATTTCCTGTCCTTACCTGTTTAAGGGGGGCATGCTTTTTCGAAAGCCTTATTTAGAATTTCTGTGAATTCTGAGGTGGCACTATCTAGGAGTTCAGGTCCATTTAGTGATGGTTGTAGAATTATGAAAGATGGTAAAGAGTTGGGCTTGAAGTAGTACATACCTTGGTTAGATCCTCGGAATTGATACGTCCGTGAGATTACCCTTGCGGGGCATAGGTTAGGTAAAGGTTGAAGTAGCTCCCAGCCTTAAAGACTGACACTCTTAGGGCCAGTTTTTCAATTCAGGCTTTACTCTGAGTTAAATCAGAGTTAGCTTATCCTGAAAATAAATTAACCCTGAGTTAACTCAGGAACAGTTTTTCAGTTGAGGATTAACTTTATCTTTCAGCTGTCAAAATTCTGAGGCCAACGATGTGCGACACTATGGATATCACCCTTTTACCCCTTTTACGCAAAGGAATAGAGATGGCGCCACAACGAATTGCTCTGGCAATAACTTTCAATATCGAAATCGAGATGGTGCCACAACTAAAAAGACCCTCAATTTAATGCCTGAGTTAACTCACCAAATTAGACGAGTTAACTCGGAGTAAACTTTCGATTTCAACTGACTGAAAAACACGTTTTTGGAGTTAACTCCGGTTTAATCCCGAGACTAGGATGATCTCGTACTGAAAAACTGGCCCTTAGACCAAGAGTGGGTCCATTGTGATACCACCTAAATCAAAGAAACGCTTTTCCTTACTCGGTGAACCATTTGGAGCTTTTAATGAAGCGTAACAGTATGTCTATGTTTATTAGATCACTAGGATCATTGAAGTGAAGTCTCCATCTATGAGATAAAACAGGGCACATGCATAGAAGAAGAGGAATCGATTCTATCTCTTCCTCATACATACAGCTTCTGCAAAAAATGTTAAAGAACAAGCCAAGACGCGTTGCGTGCTGGCTATAAGACAGTGTCCGGTTATAACCCCAATCGTGGAGCTTATGTGCAATCTACAAGATGTTGCAATATGCAAGATATCAAACTCTTACGTACTTACTTAGGTCCTCGGACCTGTTACATCCGTGAGGTTCCCCTTGCGGGGCATAAATAGCCTCCTCTACTCCTATGCGCTATTGTGTACGCGTTCTGGAGATGTACTGCAGCTCTTTCCAACTCTTCCCCAGTTATGCTGATTCCTCTTCGACCGTTCTTCGCCAAGTATTTCTAGGTTGGCTGACTCGTCTGCCTCGCTGTGTGAGAGGGTTTTATTGCATTTTACATCGCTTGACTCACAACCCACTCCACTCGTGACCTTTTCGAAGCCCAATCCACTGCCGCCTGTGTTTTCATATTATTAGAGTCAATGGTTACCTGACTTGTCATCGCATGAAGTTCTTCATTGGAGATACGGTAAGGCCAGAAAATCCTTAAGATGTTTCGCAGACATGTTACATGGGTGTTACTTTCCAAGTAATAAATAAATAAATTGGGTGGCGCAACAGCTCATGGAGAACCAGGGCCTAGTGACTTACAACTCACAACCATTCCTGTGTGCGTGTTTGTTGGCAGGAATGGAGGGGACCTACAGTTTTTTGCCGAGTCCAAACGGCTAAATGAGAAGCACTTGTTTATGACAAGTATACTCTTGGAGGATTTTTCATTTCCTCGCAAGAGCCAGTACCTCGAATAAAACATTTCTGTTTTTAGGTGGCACGGCTGGGAATCGAACCCACACCTTCGGCATGACAGTCCTAGGCACTAACCATCAATCCACGAGGTACTACGTTACTTTCGAAGTGCTGCACCCATAAAGAAGTATAGATTTCACATTGGAGCGGAAACGTCGCAGCTTGGTCTTTAGGCTTGTAGAATTGTTTCTCCATATTTTGGACAGCGTTTCGAACGCAGCCTTTGTTTTTTCGATTTGGCTGATTATGTCTAGTTTGGTCCCGCCATCATCGGTGGTAGAGACCATACTCACAATACTTCCAAGATATTGAAAACTCTCTTCCATCTTCGCTGGTTGTTCAGAAATATCTACTTGAATTGGGAAGTTCCAAGGCTGATCCTTTTTTTTTGTTGCCTTATTGTTGCTCAACGGTTTCAGCTTATCTCTCCACACTTCTTGTCATTTGATGGAGATCCATGATTCTTTGAGAGAGTAAGCATACGTCGTGCGCGTAGTCCAGATGTTTCAGGTGTAATTGCAAATTCCATACTAAACGCCTACATTTGCAGTCAACAAAACTGCATGCAGTATATAACTAATTACCAATGGAAACAGTATTGGTCACTGTATATAACCTTGTCTAAGCCCACTGTGGATTTCAAACTCCTCTGACAACTTTCTTTTATGCAGAACGTGACATTTGCATCTATTATATGTAAACTTAATAATTGCAATCAATTTATCCGGGATACCCCACCTGCGCAAAGCAAGCCAGATAAATTCTCTATTGACAGTGTCAAATGCCTTTTCGAAGTCGATGAACAACAGGTGAAGTGGTGATTGATGTTCAAAGCACTGTTCGATTATGATCCGAATGGTGTTGATGTGGTCCACACAGGAAGATTCAGTGCGGAATCCTACTTGTTTGGCGTCAAGCATGTCTTCAAGGTGGTCTTTTATTCGCTCCAGGATGATTTTTGCTATTTCTTTGGATACAGCAGGCAGCACGCAAATTCCTCTCCACTTTTCGCACCGCGTTAGGTCTCCTTTCTTTGGGAGCTTGACAATCATTCCCTTTTTCCACTCTCCAATAAAACTCTCTCTTTCCCAAGCGCTTTCAATTAATGGGTCAAGGAGCTCCCTCGATATTGTTGGCTCTGCTCATTAGAGCTATGCGGGAACACCATCAAGTCCAATTGCTTATTTGTTCTTCAGTGCAGAGCATTGCAGTTAAGATATCTTCTCTACTGGGGGAAACAGAGCACAGGTATTCGGGATCTCGGTTCTTCGGACGGGTCTATGGGTGTTGGGTTGACTTCACTGGTAAAAACACAGTTTAAAACTTAAGAAAAGTACTTCTTCCTCCACCGTTTGAGCTGGTCCTCATCCGACTTGCGGCCTATTGCAAATGCGTTGGTATAGTTACGCTTTCCCGTTGCACGCTACGGAGATCTTCTCTTACCTTCATGCGATATGCTGACTCTAACTTGTTTCTCCCTGCTACTGGAGTAGCTGTCCTATAATGTGAGTTTAAAGCTGTTTTCTTTCTTCAATCCTAATCCAAGTTTCTTCGGAAAGCCTGGCACTGTTTCTCCCTTGCGACCAACTGACTATATACTTTCACCACCGGATATAAAAACATTTTTCACAGCACACCAATGGTTTTGGACGGAGGTGGGTTTGGTGCTACTAATTGTTCTCAATCCTTGTTAAAGGCGGTCCCCTAGTTGTTGGCGGACTGCGGGCTCCATAAGACTATCGGTATTGAAATTGTACATTTAGGTGTGCTCTGGGGATCTCCGATTCCAGCAGCTGTGCGTTAAACCATCAGACTATAGTCCCGGGCAATTCCCATGTCTGCACCTCTTCTGTTTTGAACGGCCCGGAGACTGCTTCTAAATCACCGACTGATCTAGAAGTAATCAATTTGGTTGGAAGTTGCTTGTCTGTCCGTCGAAACCTAACTGACTTTGGGCACGTCTTGTGCTGAAACATGATCCCTCCTAATACAAGGCGGTTGGCATTACAGAAATCCATAAAACGTTCGCCATTGTCATTGCGGTCACCAGCACAGTGCTATCCCATAACATGCTTGAGCCCATCATTTTCATTGCCAAATGCCAACCGTTGCATTCAAGTCTCCCATTACCATGCTACACGTGGTGTACTATCATA
Organism: Dasysyrphus tricinctus; assembly: GCA_963921185.1. Taxonomy (NCBI): domain Eukaryota; kingdom Metazoa; phylum Arthropoda; class Insecta; order Diptera; family Syrphidae; genus Dasysyrphus; species Dasysyrphus tricinctus. The sequence goes on from OY992532.1 coordinate 183,729,233, forward strand.
AGCAGCACTCAGCCGGTTATAAAAGGCCTCCTTCCCTTTGACAGAAGAAAGATAGCTCCGTTGGGGTGTAACTTTACTAGTCCCTAAGATGTCCATCTTATACCGCAAGCATTCTTTCTCTAATTGCAGGAATCTGGCATTTTGAGGACAGTGACTTCCTTTGTCAAGAAGCGTTTTCACATTTCAGAAATCAATTTTTGTCCAGGCATTATAGCCAAAAGTCTTCAAGGTGCTATCATTTCTTCTCCGAGGAGTAGTGTCAGTTTTGTTAGCGGATTTTATTTCAGTTACAAAGAATACTAAACCTCTCTAACCTATCCTAGAGAGCTAGGCCTTTCTCAATTGTAATTTTAGCTTTTTTTACGTTAGCAAGGATACACAGATAGTTTCCCGGGGACCCCTACGTGATGTAAGTTAAACAAGCACTTCACCGTGACTGATATGTTGCGCTACTCACCCAGACCAAGTTCTGAGTAATCAATGGTTTCCCGATCAGACACGATGCAGGTCGCCCTAAAAGTGTTTTTCTGATAAGATGAATCTCAATAGAAGTCTTATTGGGTGGCCTCAAATCCAAGGTTTAGAAGATAAACGCTAGTGTATTCCGTGGCTTGGATCTATCTTTGACTTTGTTTTTCATATTCATTAATAATTTCTTCTGTCACATTTCTCGTCCATTGAATTGTCTTGTCGATGACATTCATTTCATATTAATTTCCACATTTTTATCTTTGCTCTTGTATGAAAAAATTTAATGACGCAACAGGTCGTGGAGAACCAGGACATAGTGACTTACAACTCTCAATTATTCCTGTGTGGGTGTTGTTGGAGGGGAACTATAATTTTTTGCCAAGTCGAAATGGCTAGATAGTCCAGTAATTTAAGCTTTTTGCTTCGGAAAATAGAGGATAGCTGAATTTTGGTATAAAGCCTCCTCAAAGCACTATAAGGAAAGGAAACTGTTAAAAGTCTTCATCGATATGAGCATCGCTAACAATTTCAGGGGGGGTCAAAGACCCCTTTGAAAAGGGTTTTAAGGAATTTCTCGTGAATGGTAACTCTTACAGAAAAAATGTCAAACATTAGTTGGGAGCTTAGAAAATTTGCTACAGAAAATTTTAGGCACCTTTTTTTCATTAGAGTTAACCGTTTTCGATATAATTCAATCGGAAGAGTTACGGATTTTATGTTTCTGTATAAAATGTAATCTTTTACACCACCTTTGAGGTTGATTGAGTACCTGGTACTCAAAATTTTTGTAGGAAATTTTCTAGGCTAAAGCCTAGTGTTTGACATTTTTTCTGTAAGAGTTACCGTTTAGGAGAAATTCCTTAAAAACCGTTTTGGGGGGCCTTTGACCTCTCGTAGAATTGTTAGCGGTAGAGAATTTTTACAGTTTCCTTAGAATGCTATATACCAAAATTCAGCTTTCCGTCATTCATTCCGTAATTTGGCTTATTTTTTAAGGCTTATAGATGAGAAGTACTTATTCATGACAAGTATACTCTTGGAGAATTTTCCAGTTCTTCGCAAGAGGCAGTACTTTGGGAAAAAAAAATCTGTTTTTAAGTGGCAGCAGCTTGGAATTGAACTTGTATCTTGAACGTACTATCAAGTATATAAGTTATTTTTTCTGGCTGGCTGGCACCTGCAACTGCGTTTGACATTTTTCACACTGTGACATTAAATTTAACAAAAATGAAATACCAAACAATTTTATTAAGCCTTGCTCATACGCGACACATTCATCCAATTTATTTAATATTGATGTCTGGCTTCAATATGGCAAACGTGCCATTCATTTTGTCAATCCCTTTTCAAATTATGTAAATTTTCAAAAAAAAAACTTTAAAGTTTCGAAAATGAATTTTGATAAAGTTTACAAAAACCTTTTCCCCTTGCAATAAGAATAGCAGTCCAATTTAAACTAAGTTCGTCTAAGTACAAGTTTACTCAAAGTTTTCAAAGCATAAAGAAAAAAATCACCACCTACTAATGGGAAGTTAGGCAAAAGCATATTTAATTTAACCCTAACAAAAAGAAACTATAAAATGACAGTTGTGGGAGGCAGCATGTTGACAATAATTTTAATGGATTTCTCGTTCTCCCATAAGCTCATAAAGTTTTCATTATTCAAACTCAATAAAGACGTCGGTTGTGTTGGTTGTTGGAGGCCATACCCTTGCACTTGGCTAATGGTCAAAAGCCTTATCGCAACTCAGAATGGTGCAGGTTCATTCATTTAAAATTGTTTGTTCTACAAAAAAAATTATTCAACATTAGAAACTTTTTAATTGGCAAATTGAAAATGTGTTTTTAAAATGGGAATTTCATTTAAAGTCAAAGTAACATTTTGTTTATAATATAGAATGAAAACACGATACGTCGTATGTATAGAAACTTCCTCAAACGAGGTCTGTTTAAACTTCTATTTGATCGAAGCTCTCTCAAGACTCAAGTTGGTACTTCGAAAGTGGAGCCAAAGTTAAAAACCATCTTCAGAGATTGATTGCTGCTTGCAAAAGTTTCAAAACTATATCAAATGCCACATGCCAAGTTCAATAAACCTCCAGACAAGTTCGACGTGAATTTCCTTTTGAAGGAGGACACTGCTGAAAGAAGGAATCGAACCTACAAAAACTTGAGTTATTTTGATGTTGAAATTTAAAAAGAGGATGCTGAACTGTTTCTTGCGACAGATTTACTGATGGAGGAAAATAATGAGGCGCAGGTGGGTTTGCTGAGATGAAGTTAATTTGATGTTTTTAATCCCATTGAAAAGTTCTTACTGCTTTTAATATTTACATTTATGTGAAGGAGTTTTTTTTTTATATTTATTATAGTCAAAGTATCAGAAATAATATTTTGACATCTGGGGTCTGGTAGGATTGATAATGGATGTGAAGCTATAAACATATTAACTTTAGTATGAAGTTTTCAAAGTATCTCTTATATCCTCACTAAAATATCTATCCTTAAAATCAGGTACTTAAATTTTAAACGAGGGCAAGTGGAACCTTTTGAGTTTTGTCATTATTTTCAACTATAAATCTTTTAACCTTGAAATAAAATTTGTGGGATGTCAGTTTAACTATGTATTATACAGACAGAAGAATGTATAGGTATTACCCGCAAGGGACCGTAAAAAACTTCATTTGCACTTGAACTATGAATACAAATTATTCTATTTCTATTTTCTATGGGATGTTTTATTAGTTAATAGAAAAATTATGTCCCTTTTGTGGGCTTTAGGCCTTTGTTTAAGGATGTTTTTACACTAGATTATTAAAATCATTTTTTTAATATAATTATCAAACAACACCAGCAGAATGTAATTTTTAAAACATAAATGACATTTGCAAGATTCTAGCTTACCAATTTTCTAATGTACAGATTTTATATGTTCATATGCCATTTTTTTAATATAATTTTCAAACATTAAAAAATGGGTTTACTGTGATTTTTAATTATAATTAAATTAAGAGATTTCTTAAATATCACATGGAGTCCATGGGTCGTTTGTCTTGACCGGGATGCTGAAAATGTTTCTTCAATATAAATTGAAAGAAAACACAAAGATTTTATTCCATAATGAGAGGTTTAAGAATTTATTTAATAAAAATTTCTTGGAAACCTTGGCTTTCGCCTGGATTAAAAGAAAGAAAGAAATACAAAACAAATAATTGTTCAGAAAAAAATATTTTAATAAAGAAAAAAAAAAAGTGAAACAGAGTTAAAAAGTACAACCAAAGAAAACCAAAGCCGCAAGAATGGACAGCTATCACCGGTCCCGAAATCAAAAGACAAAGAAAATTATTTAAAAGGGGGTCACGAGTCTCATTATTTTGAGATGTAAGAAACTGGAGTTCAAAGGCCAACTGAATGCATAGTGTTCGCAAATATACGCAGGTCTACGCTGATATACGCAGATGTATGCAGTTCTACGCAGATATACGCAGGTCTACGCAGATATACGTAGGTCTACGCTGGTATACGCAGGTCTGTGCAGATATGCGCAGGTCTACGCAGATATAAGCAGTTTTACGCAGATATACGCAGGTCTGCGCAGATATACGCAGGTCTACGCAGATATAAGCAGTTTTATGCAGATATACGCAGATATACGCAGTAATACGCAGGTCTACGCAGATAAACGCAGTTCTACGCAAATATATGCAGATCTACGCAGGTCTACGCAGAAATATGAAGATCTATGCAGATATACGCATGTCTATGCAGGTACACGCAGGTCTTCGAAGAAATACGCAGATATACGCACATAAATGTAGGTCTACGCAAATATACGCAGATCTATGCAGATATAAGCAGATATACGCAAGTCTACGCATATACATGCAGGTCTACGCAGATCTACGCAGATCTTCGCAGGTCTACGCAGAAATATGAAGATCTAAGGAGATATACGCATGTCTATGCAGATATACGCAGACGCAGGTCTTAGCAAATATACGCAGATCTAGGCAGATATAGGCAGATATAGGCAGATATACGCACGTAGCGTCTGTGTAACCCATATTGGGCGGCTACAAATGGCGTCTGTTTTCCCATAGTGGGCGGCCTCGAGCAGTTATGTGTTTGACCATACAAAAGGCGGGTGTGCCTGTCAAATCTGAGCTTATGTATGTTATTAATCATATCTCGGAAAACACCATGGTGGAAGGATATATGCAAATACATGAATTATGACAACAAATGGAAATGAGTCCCCAAGAGGTAATCTTTTTATAGAAAATCCTTCTGTAGCTTCTGCAGTAAACCGCACATCGGATTCGGGGGTGCGGCATTTTTCATGTACGAGCGTCAATCAAGACGCCATAATAATAAATGAATCGTTGACAAATAGAAGAAGTCTTTCAAGAAGCGCAAATGTTACTTTTGGCTACCGCATACGTACGAAAATCGGAGCATGGAACGTTCGATCCTTGTACAGCGATGGTAGATACGAGCAGGTTGAGCGTGAAATGCTTCGCCTAAAGATCAGTATCCTGGGCATAAGTGAAACTAAGTGGAGAGGAAGAGCTGAATACAGGTCAGACACTGGACAGACGAGAATGCTGTATTCCGGGGAAGATGAAAGAGAGGGTGGCCAAAGATTGCATGGTGTCGGAATTATGTTGAACAAAGAAGCGAGGCGTAGTTTGATCTCCTGGTCGCCCATTTCTGCGAGATTAATGACAGCAAGGTTTCGTTCAAAAATTCGGAACGTCACAATTATTCAGTGCTACGCCCCCACAAATGAAGCGACCGAGGAAGACAAAACCGCGTTCTACACTCATCTTAACTCGGTTTACAGTAGTGTTCCGAGATAAGACGTGCAACAAAATTACCTGGGTGCATCCGGATGGTCAAACCGAAAACCAAATTGATCATATCATGATTCAGCAGCGATGGAGGAAGTCTATGTGTGATGTCCGCAGTATAAGAAATGCCGATGTGGGAAGCGACCACCATTTGGTTCTGATGAGTCTCAAACTACGAACCGCTGCCGTACAAAAACCAGCGCAGGATGCAGCAAGGAGCTCAAAATTCATTACGAATGCTTTAAATGCACGTCAACGCATATATACGCAGGTCTACGCAGATATACGCAGATCTACGCAGATATACGCAGTTCTACGCAGATATACGAAGATATATAGCCTTCCCTGATATATTAGGTCTACGCAGATAAACGCAGTTCTACGCAAATTTACGCAGATATACGGAGGTCTGCCCAGATATACAAATATATACGCAGTTCTACGCAAATGTACGCAGATATACGCAGTTATATGCAAATATAAGTAGATCTATGCAGATATACGCATACGCAGGTCTCCGAAGATCACAACACTTCTGTCCGTCTAAAAAAAATGATTTTACAAATAAATGTTTAGTAAGAAAAATATTTTAAGCGCCATAAAATAACAAAAATTAAATTATGTGAATTATTTTCCTTAAAACATTCAATATACAAAAAAAAAGAAAACAATACCTACTTAATTTCACAAAAAAAAAAAATAATTTAAAGTGCTAAAATCAAAGGAGTAGGAATAATTCACAAATCACGAAAAGAACTGTGGTCGTGATTCATACTTCCCTGTGAACAAAATCACGACCAGAATAAAATCACAAGAGAAATTGAAATCTCATAGATCAAGACGAAAGTATGAAGAATGAGAACGATGTCGTGATTTTCATCGCATTTTATGGGTTGATTTTTTGATAGATCTTCATTTCCAACTTGGTTGATTTTTAAACTGGAGATTCTGAATTTGATCAGGAAGTGCTAATTTTTTGAAATCCACCTACCGAGTGTTTTTGAAGATTTCCATCGGATAATAAAAAAAAAATAAAGTAAAAAAAAAAATCCTACTTCCACGCCTACTTTTGCTCTAGAGGGCTGAAATTTTGCATTGAAGTTGCTTAAAGCCTAAAGAACAACATAAACATTTTCGGAAATCCGCCCACTGCCACACCTTCTTTTCTTTTATGTGAGTTTGTCCCTAAATACGTTGCCCTAGAGAGGTGACATTTTATGAATAAGTTTTCTAGAGCTTAAAGAACAACACATACATTTTTGGAAAACTGCCCACTGCCACGCCTTCTTTTCCTAATTTGAGTTATACCCTTAAAACGTTGTCCAATGGAGCTGAAATCTTCCAAATAAGTTGTCTAGAGCCTCAAGAACAACATATCAAATTTTTGGAAATCCACCCACTGCCACGCCTTCTTTTCTTATATTTGATTTTTCCGTTGTTTTATTTTTGAAAATCCACCCACTGCCGCCTCCTTTTCTTATATTTGAGTTTTCTCTTTCATACGTTTAGAGAGCTGAAATTTAGTAAATAAGTTGTCTAATAATTTAAAAACAACATACAAAGTTTTTAGAAATAAAATCACTCCCACGTCTACTTTTCTTGGAATTGAGTTTTATCCCTTTTCAGTTTTTCCAGAGGGTTTACATTTTTTGTCAATAAGCTGTTTAAAACCTTTACGTTACCTTCATATGAAATTTTTAGAAATCCACCCACTGCCACACCTATTTATTTGAGAGCTGACATTTTATAAGTAGCTGCCTAGAAATTGAAATTTTTATTTTCATATAAATGTAGACAAATTTATCTTTAATGTAAAAATATGATAAATCTCTACAAAATAAATTTAGTAAAAACTATTTTATTCTTATAGATACTTGTTTATAATTATGTTTTATTCAATAATAAAGCTTGCAAGAAATTTAGCCACTATAACTTATTCCGACTTTCTAATATTACTATTTTCTTACTCACGAATCACAATAACAGGTTAAACTCACAGCGAATTCCAAATCACAGTCACCGGTTTACCTAATCATTAAATACCATTTTTTTTTCATGATTTGGAATTGTTTCGATATTACTCTACTTAAGATATTTGATATTAAACTTCATGAACTTAAAACTTGGCATTTATTTTAGATCTCATTATTTTTTTAGGCTTACTTTTTACGCACAGGTTTCTTGTACATATAAGAACTTGGCTCTTTTTTTAACATTTATGTTTTTGTTGCGATTTCACTCCTTTTTGAAAAGATTTACTTTGCCAGTTGAAAATCAAGCCCTACCGCTCTACAAAGTTTCATAATTCTACGACAACCGAAAGTGCTTCATATAAATAACAGCAGTTCTAATAAAGCGGGTGGATGGCACGCCCCCTGAATGGAAATTCCAATTTTTCAATTATTTCCTTTCTAAGTCCTTCAAGCCCTAGCGACCTAACAATTTTCATCGATCTACAACTATCTGAAGTGCTCCATATAATTTATAAGAATGTTTAAGAATGTGGGTGGATGCCACGTCCCCTGAATGGAAAATTGCAATTTTTCAATATTTTCTTTCTAAGTACTTCGAGCCCTAGCGACCTACCAACTTTCATCGTTCTACAACAATGGGAAGTGCTCAATTTTTATTAGAATTTTTTAGATAGTGAGTGGATGCCACGCCCCCTGAATAGAAAATTGCAGATTTTCGATTGTTTCCTTTGTATGCACCACAAGGCCAACCGTTGTGCGAAATTTCAAGTTTCTACGATGTCGGGAAGTGCTGCATAATTTTGATGATCTGTTAGTGAGTCAGTGAGTTAGTCAGTCAGTTACGGTTACGCGCAGTTAAATTTTGCGAGATGCCTTAACTTCTGCTAAATAAATCGGTTGCCTACCTGCTCTTTGAACAAATTGTCATTCATAAATATAATTATTGCTTATGCTTATATTTCAATTGAGTTAGGAAAAACAAAAAGGAATATTGAAACATATCCAGTAGTAATGTCGGGTAAATTTTTTAATTGCTAAAAATATATTTTGGAAAACAAAACACCAAAGAAAAAGTTTCTAGTTTTTTTTTCGCAGGATTTTATTTTTCAGTGCGAAACTCACAGTGATGTTATTGTGAGATTTATATTTTAAAAAATATTGATTTGCAAGATTTTGTTATGCAAGATTATAAATTGCAAAATTTCGGTTGAATATTGCGAGATTTTTTGGTGTGAGATGGAAACGTGAAATAGTATAAAAGTGAGACTTTTTAATAACGATATTTCCTACTTAAGCCATATAAGACGAGGTCAGGGCTTAAAAATTTATATTTTGACGTTGAGTGCATGTTTGCGAGATTTCGTTTCTCAAGATTAAAAAGAAAAATGCAAGATTTCCTTATTCGAGATTTTGGCTTGCAAGACTTCGTACTGTTCGTCTTTAATTCAATTCTCTTCGCACTTGGAAAAAAAACACACACCTGTTATAATTATCTCCTTTACTTTAATAAATTATAAAGAATTTAATTCCCCATGTCTTTGAAACTATATTCTTACCTATTTCAACTACTTGCGACCCTTTCGTGCATTATTACTTTTATTTGTTCAAAACAAATTGTTCATTTATTATTATCATAAATCATGCTAAAGAAAAAGAGGGTTCTTAGAATATGAGAGATTTGTATACATTCATACATAATATTGCATAATTTTTCGTGCTTCTATAATAATTCACCTTCATCGCATGTCACTGCCTATTGCAATAATAGTATTGGTGTTTCTTTCCTTTGTATACAATATCGAATTCTTCTTAAACCTTTTTTCGAGCCTTGCTCACTTTTTCGACATGATTTATTCTCATCGTTTTCGTTGATGTGGGTTAAGAAAAAAAGACAATTTTTAAACTAAATTTGTAACTTTAATGTAGCGAAAAATAAGGAAGATTGATTCAATCAATTTGCATAACTCTTTTCTTGCGAGACAAATATTATAAATGTAGGTAAGTTATACATTCATATGACGGTGATATAGAAAAGAAGAACACAGTTGATCAACATATTAAAGGGTAGTCTTTATAAAGGTCATCATTGTTTAATTTTTAAAGCTTCACTCTTTTGCTCTCTAAAGTACTGGGGAGTGCTAAGACGCCACTACGGGCCTAGACTCAATGAAAGGAAAATCCCTATGACCACCCCGTGGTAGACAGTGGGTAATAATAGCTTCCAAGGGGACCGAATGGATGCTGGGATAAGCAGCTGGTCGGGGTACAAACTTGCCCTTGGGATGGTTAAAAGCTCCAAAAAGGCAGATGAACTGCAGATGGCGGTCAATGGCATGAGGAGCCTTTTTTTTGGGAGGCCAACGGCAGCAGCAAGTAGTGTCTGTAACCCATATTGGGCAGCTACCAAGTACAAAAATCGGAGCATGGAACGTTGGATCCTTGTACGGCGAATGTAGATACGAGCAGGTTGAGCGTGAAATACTTCACCTTAAGATAAGTATCCTGGGCATCACCGAAACTAAGTGAAGAGGAAGAGCCGAATACCGATCTGACATCGGGCAAACGAAAATGCTGTTTTCCAGGAAGGATGAAAGAGAGGGTGACCAAAGGCTGCATCGTGTCGGAATTATATTGAACGAAGAAGCGAGGCTATTCTTATTTCCTGGGTGCCATTTCTGACAGAAAGTTTCTGTTCAAAAATTCGTAACGTGACAGTAATTCAGTGCTTCGCCCCCACAAATGAAGCGACCCGAGGAAGACTAAACCACATTCTATACTCATCTTAACTCAGTTTACAGAGGTTGTGCCGATCTTATAATTGTCATGGGAGGCTAAGTGGAGGCGGAGTGAACGCTGAGCGGAGGCCGAGCGGAAGCGGAGCGCACGCTGAGCGGACACTGAGTGGACGCAGAGCGGAGGCGGAGTGGAAGCCATGCAGAGGTGGAACGGAAGCTGAGCGGAGGTGGAGCGGAAGCTGAGCGGAGGCGGAGCGGAAGCCGAGCGGAGGCGGAGCGGACGCCGAGCAGAGGCGGAGCGGACGCTGAGCGGAGGTGGAGTAAAGGAAGGAAGGTAGAGGAAGCCGAGTGGAGGCGGAGCGGAAGCCGAATGGAGGCAGAACGGACGCTGAGTGGAGGCGGAGTGGAGGCGGAGCGGACGCCGAGCAGAGGTGGAGCGGCAGCCGAGCGGAGGCGGAACTAGTCAAAGCTTTCTAGTCAGGGGTCCAGGAATCTTGATATTTTTATAGCTATTATTCTAGCTTAAGCTATTATTTATCACACCATTTGGAGCTTGAGCTGGAAAAACAAGCTAAAGCTTGAAGAATATAGCTTTAGCTATTTTAAACTAGCTATAAATAGAAGACATCTTTTAGTTTCTAGTTAAAGCTAGTTTTTAATCACACAAAACCTAGCTTTGACTTAAAAATCAAAGTTTTACCTTTAGCTTTTTCTAATTCTCAAGACCCTTTAAGTAAGAATTATTGAGAACAACTAAAATTCTATCCATTTTTTAGCAGCCCAAAATCAATTCTTGGCTTTGCTTTTCTTTTTAAGTCAAATTTTTTTAATGAAGTTTTTTTTTTTAATCTAATTTTAGAATTCGAAATTTTGTTAAAATTGAAAAGAATTGTTTTCAATATTTTGCGGTTATTATATAGCATTTTTGTTTTTAGTATTAAATGTTCTTATAGGTTCTTAGTGGAATATATAAAACCAGATGCCCAACTAACAAACTCTCCAGAGCTTAGGTCTTATTTTCTCAAAAAAACTCCCATAATTCTCTTTCAGATCTTATTGCTATACTAAAGACATGATCTCTCATTATGAAACAAAAATTCGTCTTTTAGCGTTTTTATTATACGAGCTTAGCATTTTTCAAACATCAAATCGCTTTAATTTTATACCTAGAACAATTATTCCTCGTGTATGTAAATTTAATGTCTTGTAATAATCTTGTTATCAAATTTAAGCTCTAAACGTCATTTTTTTATCTTTAAAATCTCTTATCAAGAGGTAATAAAGTAACAAAAACAAAACACTAACTATAGGATTCATATGAGATGAAATGTTGCATCCACAGCTGCTTATATTTGATTCATACACAAGTCGTTCTTTTTCTTAAAGTTTTGTGTGTACATTGTTTTCTGACGCGTTCAGTTTTCTATTGGACTTGCTACTTGAATGGAAACATATCCAATGTTGTATATTACAATTAAAAATTTATTTTATTTTTGACGAATGTAAACTTTCGGCGATTTATTTTCTTTTGCTTCGGTGTAATGTTAGGTTTTTTGACATTAGAACACTTGTAAATTTGACCAAAAAATCATAATTTTGTTTCCTAGTGGAAAGCTAATTTTTGATATTCTTTGTTCAGTTATTCCAACATTTATGACGCCATACTGTAAATTTATCATTCTGAAACGGTTATGCATAAAACTAAACATATTTCTTACTTTGACATTTCAACTTTTATTGAAACATAAACAAAAGTAAACATTCGTTAGAAAAAGGAACGCATCACCGATACTTGTTTGTTTTTTCTTGGTTTGTTTGATAGCTGTCAAAAAAAAGTCACATAGAAGCATCTCACTTCTCATAACAAGTGTTTGTTTTCATACCAACATAAATGTTACAACACTCTCATAAAAATGTTTATTCAAGAGTTAAAAGTATCGAGTGGACAGCAGCCATATTTCAATTTGAACGAAGTGTTGTTTGCATAGTTTGAGGGTTACCGTGATTTGAAAATAAATCTTAAAATAATTTATTTGGGTTTCCGTTATGATGAATCTATTTAAGATATATTTACCAGTATTAGTGTATTTATATTAGCCCTGTTTTTTAGTGCATTTTTATCTTCGCTTAAAAAAGTAGCATGTTTAAAACAACAACAATACGGAGTTATACCAAATTGTTGTTGTATTTTTCATACAACTTTTTTTTAACCAAAGATAAAAATGCACTAAAGAACAGGGCTATTGATGTTTATTTTGTCAACTTCTTTTTTTTTCATTAAAACGTTTCTTAACCTCTTGTAAATTATTTGATTATAAACAACAGGTATACAAGAATAAGACCAACAAATCGACAAATTTTCTGCTATTACACCTTTTTCGTCATATAACATGAATAAAAACCATAAATAATATCAGAATAAAAAGTATTATTCTGATTCAAAACAAACATCAAGGTAACCCTTTTTCTATTTCAAAATAAAAATAAAATAATTTAAATATCAATAATTTTGAAAGCGCTTTGTTATTTTTCGAAGTAAAATGTTTAAGTTAGTATAAAAAGTTTCAATCGCACTAAGATTTAGCTTCACATAATGTGACAAACTATAAATATATTAACGTCACCATGATATCAAAATATAAATGCTCTCACTAAAATACACATTAGTTTTTCGCCATGAAACAATGACGATGACACATACAGATATAAGTAATATCTTCGTACCTAATTCCAAAAAAAGTAAAGACAATGTGAAAGATAATTATGTATGTGGATATGTTTTTTTTTAATTTTGCACATACTCGTTCTCTTTTCATCAGCTCCCACAAGAAGAGACGCATTCTCCTAGCAAGATTAATAGGGGGTTTGTCATCCCATAGGAACAATTAAAATGTTTCAATAAGAGGAGAATTAACTCCTGTAAGTGGGCCATTTAACGCTTGTAACACTTTCATAAGAATGTTGGAGTAGTCTCCTAGAGTAACACAAGATCCCGATATATAGTCTCATAAGCCGCTTGGAAATTCTTATGAGAGGAAAATTGTTACTTGGGTGGTTGTATTTTAATTCAATTTTGAGAAAATAACAAAAATCCTTTTAGTAGGAGTTAGAAAAAGAGCAAAAGCTTTTTCCTTAGTGAAATAGTATCTATCTTATTTTATCCCCCCCCCCCTAAAATTATTTTCAAAACACTGTCAGGAAATATGTAGGTAAAATATAACGAAAATGAAAGATTTTTCACATTTTCTTTTAAATGTAATGATATATGGAAACAAATCGTGGAAGGGTAGTTTGTCCCCCATTTCCCCTCTCATTTTTAAAAATGTTGACATATTAAAAAGATTTCTACAAAAAAATCCCCATAAGTGATTTAATTATTTTTGATGTGTGACAAAAAAACGAAAAAAGGGGGTTTCAACCCCCAAAGGCCCTATGTCACCTTTTTTGTGGTTTTGGATTCCTTTGATCTTAATTTATGTCAAATATACAATCACATCATCAAAATTCTGAAAATAAATTACATTTAAAAAAAATACACGAAAAAAAAAATAAATATTTAAATGGGTTTTCCCCCTTTAACCCCTTTTTTATGATTTGGCAACGCTTTTTGAAACGGAAAGTATTTTTTCTTAGTCTATATCTAGAAATCAGTCAAAACATTTTCGTTTTCTTAAACTTAAGGCCAAAAAAAAAAACGCTTCAACGAATTACGTGGTTGTGTTACTCCTTTTAATACTGCCGACAACTTAGCCCCGCTATCCAGGTGACAGGCATGGTTTTTCTAGTAGTTTAAATGTTGGACTTTCGAATGGCATCAATTCCATCCTTTATCAAATATGAAAATTTTTCGGGTTTTTTTGCAACTGTAGGCCGCCGCCGGCAGGACTATATGGCCCCACTGTCCAGGTGACAGGCAACAACCATTTAAAGGTGGTTTCATCCTTTATCAAATATGACATGTAACCCCATTTTTTTAAAAACTTTCAAAATTCACCAAAAATAAACGCCTTAAGGGTGCGCCTGCAGGCATCGATTTTATTGTTGTCAAGCGTTAAATCTACACGACTAAACTAAATTTAACCTTTATCAAATCTTTCAAAAATTAGTGTCACCAGCTCCCAGACTATAACTAAAAATAATCGAGTCCCAAAGTTCCAAAAGTACCCAAATCCAAAAGTAAGTAGTTAAAAAAAATCGTTGTGGGGGGGGGGGGGGGGGGGAAGGGAGTAAAGACGAAATCATTCAGAGTTTTAGTTTCAAAAATTATTTAAAAAAGAAGAAAAATAATATTAATTTATTAAAGCTTTGTGAATCATACATATTTTTTTATAAAAACCATCTCCCTACATCACTACATACATTTCTTTAGTTGCCATTTTTGACCCAAAAACCACTTTCTTTACTGTTTTTAAAAACCACTTTTTTTACTGTTTTTGTCTAGAACTACACGGTTTACGTATCAAAAAAAACACCAAATATTAATCAATTTCTTACGAAAAAATTAATCAAAGTAATCACTCAAAAGTAACGATTACTTTGGAAAAAGTAACGAAAGTAACGATTACTCAAAAGTAACGACTTTTTACATCACTATACGAATGCTTTAAGTGATCCCAACATTTGCCGTAACTATGTCACCAACCTTAACGACAGACATTCGTCATTAAACGGAATTCAACATTCAACAATTGATGAGAGGTGGGGTGACATAAAAGTGTTCTAATGGACGCTGGATCCGAAACTGTACCAAACAAGTGGACGAGAGTTAGAGACTATATTGGATATCCCAAGAAATCTGGGATCAAATTGAGCTTTGCAAATCGTTGAAGATGCAAATTAGTGCCGAAGCAGATGCTCAACGAAAGGCTGAATTTCGAAGCGAGTATTCCCTGGCACATAAGATGGTCTATCATTGTGTGAGACGTGACAGGAGGATGAGGTTAGAAAATGCGAAAACCCCTGCAAGAAGAGGAGATATGAACGATTTGTACCAAATATCCAAAGAAGTTGTCGGGAAAAAAAGCAACATCAATCATCCTGTAGTGGATGTAGATCAGCCATACTCAACCTTTTTATCATAAGGGCCACAAAGACGTTTAAGCTATGTTGCCTCGGGCCGCAATATGAATTATTTTTTGCACTTAGGTGCTAAATAATTTATATTGAATTCATTTTAATAAAAAATAATTTGATTTCAGAGATTTAGAACACTTTTTCAAGATCTGGCTTGATCCTGCGGGCTAAAAATGCTAGTTTCCAAACGTATATAGATCCAAGATGTTAATTTTGCAATCCAGCGTCGAATTTCTGATTTTTTTTTTCTGTCAGGAACATTATCTATTACCTGAAGTAGAAGGAGGAAAATTTATGTTGTGGTCACTCATTTCAAAGTCTTATCTATTTCTTTTTGGTTTAGTCTCCATGTTGCGTGTGTATTCGAATTGAAATTTGAAATTAAAATAAAAAAGGTTAATTGTTTTAAAGTAAAACTTAAAATTTTTGTTTTATTTATTTATTTAAAATTTTATTTAACACAACATAATATTTAATATTTCAAGCGACGCGTTTCGGATTATGTATCCATCTTCGGGCTTTTTTTGATGACTGGTGCTGTTTTGCCAATTAACTTATTTTTTGTGGATTGTGTTTTGTTTTTGAATAAACTTATTGTGAATATGTCATTTTATCTGTGTGCCTTTGATAAAATGACATATTCACAATAAGTTTATTCAAAAACAAAACACAATCCACAAAAAATAAGTTAATTGGCAAAACAGCACCAGTCATCAAAAAAAGCCCGAAGATGGATACATAATCCGAAACGCGTCGCTTGAAATATTAAATATTATGTTGTGTTAAATAAAATTTTAAATAAATAAATAAAAAAAAATTTTAAGTTTTACTTTAAAACAATTAACCTTTTTTATTTTAATTTCAAATTTCAATTCTTATCTATTTTTTTTTTTTTTTACTTAGTGTCTTCACTTTTGAGAGCAAAACCGGTCAAACTTCTCAAAATCACTTGCGATTTTAGTTTAATCAGCTGCAAAATCAGTGTCTTTAGCACGTTAGCAAAATATTTGATTTGTCATAGCGTTTTCGTTTGGTAGTCCGGAAAAACCCTCCGGAGCTCGTCGATCCAGATTCCAGAATTCCAAACGATTTAGTTGTATTTGTGCACTTGGTTGTTGCATTTGGGTGATGAAACGTTCACACAGCTGTTCTCTGAATATTGATATTCCTCAATAACAGCAACGAATGTCTCCACCTTGGGTTTTTATTTTGAGTAGGTAAACTTTTTACGAAAAATTCTACAAGCTATGAAGATGACGATAATGCAGAGGATGAAATGTTTGGCCTATCCATTTATTTCATAATTGCTTCCTTTTAACTCCAAATCTTAGTACAATGAAAATGCACAATGGCAATTCCAAAATTAAATAACAAATAGCATTTGACAATTTGGCGTTTCAATTGTGCACAAGTATGCGTGCTTCTGATTCGGATTATTTCCTCAAATCCAGAATCGTTGATCTCTTCTTTTCAGAAGAAGAAATGTCATCATGTGCCAAATGAACTTTTTCAGAAGCATTTGAAAAGCTTCCGGACGCTACGGGAGGACCAAACGAAAACGCTTTCAGTCATTCGTGAAAACGAAAAAACAAAGCGACATTTCGTTTGTCGTTGAAGCTATTTCCACTTGTCTTTCAAATTTGATGTATTTCACTGACAACGTTCTTTGTTTGAAAATGCTTCCTATGTTGGGCTTTATTTTCAATTTGATTTATTATTCCGGGGATTGTTTCATTTTAATAGCGTTTTCGTTTGGTCGTCCGGAAGCATTCCGAATGCTTCTGAAAACGTTCGTTTGGCACTAGATGACAGTTCTTCTTCTGAAAAGAAGAGAAAAACGATTCTGGATTTGAAGAAAGAATCAAAACCAGAAGCACACATACATGCGAACAATTGAAACGTCAAAATTGTCAAAGGTTTTTATTTGTTATTTAATTTTGGAATTGCAATTGTGCATTATACAAATTTTGGAGTTGAAAGGAACCAATATTATAAAAAAAATGGATAGAACAAACATTTCATCTTCCGCATTATTGTTATATTTATACCATGATGCGGAATTTTTGCTAAGATAAGGAGTTTACTCAAAGTAAAATCCAAGGTGGAGACATTCGTTGCTGTTATTGAGGAATATCAATATTCCGAGAAATAGCTGTGTGAATGTTTCATCACCCAAATGCAACAGCCAAGTGCACAAATACAACCAAACCCACACTTCAGAATAAAAAAAAAGGGTTGCAACTTGTTTGTTTGGCATTCTGGATCGGAGAGCTCCGGATAGGCTTCTTCCGGAATACCAAACAAAAACGCTATAAGAAAGAAAGCAAGGAAATTAAGAAATGTCATCCAAAATTTTTGGTTGTTATTTTCAAATTAATCTAGGCGCTTTTTCAAAACGGCTGTAAATTTTGATTTATGGTATTCAGTTTTTCTATGAAGTCACATATTTATGTAACTTTGCCAGGTGGGCCACTAAAAAAGCTCGACGGGCCACATGCGGCCCGCGGGCCGCAGGTTGAGTATAGCTGATGTAGATGGTACACTTTTGGTACCAATTGAGGATCGGCTACGCAGATGGAGGCATCACTTTTGTGCCTTGCTTACTGAGGATTCCGTTAAGCAGAGTGCTGAAATGCCCCACCTAAACGAGATGCATAGATCATATAGAGGAATTGCGATCGAACCTCCTACAGTACTGGAAATCCAATCTTCGATAACTCTACTAAAAAACAACAAGGAAGCTGGACTTAACGGAATATCAGCCGAATTCCTGAAAGCTGACCCCGTCAGAACGGCTAGAATTCTACACCCGTTAATGCAAGCTGTGTGGGAAAACGAAATCTATCCCAGCGAGTGGAAGGATGGTGTGATTGTTAAGTTGTCAAAGAAAGATGACCTTAAAGCAGCGTCCACATTATGTTCATTTGAGTGAATCAACATCGTTGATCAACAGTGTTGATCAAATGAGGACGTGCACATCAACAATATAGAACTTTTGTTGACCCAAACGCAACCCGGCTCGAATGGTCAGCATTCAACAAAGTTGTTAAACAGATCAATAAGTCTGGCTGTGTCTATGAACACAATTGAAGGCTATTTCTTTTATTTCTCTAATCAAAGCATTCATTTATCTTATTGATAGAAAAAAAAACGTACAAAAATTATAAAATAATTATTTTAACACAAATGGCAGTCAACACGTCAACACTGACACGTAAACAGCAGCATATTGATCGAAAATGTAAACCAACAATGTTGACTGGCATAATGTGGACGCTGGTATTGGTAGGGAAAATCCCCCAAAAATTGTAACCATTACAAGAGAGTCCTATAACAATGCAATATATTTTGTTTTACACAATGGCCAGCTATCCGACTCTTGCGAAGTGCGACAGGGTGTGCGACAGGGGGACGCTCTATCTCTTTCTATTGGCGATAGACGATGTTTTCACGACCAGCGTTGGAACAGCGGAGAGACAGGGCATTCAATGGTGGCCATTTGAAAGGCTTAGTCACTTAGACTATGCCGATGATATGTCTCTTGGCAAATAATATCAGCGGGCTGAACGGGATGTATCAAACACTCAAGGTGAAAGGAGAGTAGAGTGGTCTACAAATAAATAGCAAAAAGACAAAAATAATGCTCTCAGGCTGCTCCTAACATCAGCGTGTTTTATATAGGAGACGCCAGTTGAAGAGGTTGAACAATTTAACTACCTTTGAAGTATTGTTTCAGAAAATGGTGGTACAGATCTGGAGGTTCAAAGTTGAATAAATAAAGCTCACGCAGCCTTCGGTTCTCTGTCCCAAATCTGGTAGTCCAGTCAAATTTCCTTACGCACTAAGCTGTGATTCTTCGAATCCAATGTCAATTCCGTGCTGTTATATGCTTGTGAAACCTGGAAAGTCACGACTACCATCTCGAGGAAATTGCAAATTCTCTGGCCACCAATTTTATCAAACGAAGAATTGTGGCGCAGGACAAGTCAAGAGCGGGTTAGGTGAGGTTAGGTTAGAAGGGGTGATGTTACGGCAAGCCGTCGCATCTCACTCGGATCTCAATGGATCCATTGCGCTCCCCATAGGATTTTGGTAAGGAAGGTTTGGGGAAAAGGATAAGATGGATTGGGTGGAGTTTAGGTATGGGATGCCTCCCTGAACCACCCTGAATTCTGGATGAATTTAAGGATGTTTCTAAGTGGCAAGTTAGAGATGTCGCCTAGTTCGTCGAAAAAATATTCTCCGAGGGCTTCTTTTCTGGTTCTGGCTAGGCTGTTGCATTCACAAGGAAAGTGATATGAGCCCTCTTCCACCTCTACATCCTGACACCCTCTACACAAGTCCGACGAGCTAATGCCCATTCTGTGCATGTGGGTTCCCATTGAGTTGTGAAGTTGAGGCCTACTTATCTTAAGTGAATATTCTGTCTTTTTCTTAGAGATATTCGGCCATAGATTCCTCGAAACCCTGCAAGAGTCGATTGTTGACCATCTGACGTCTGCAACCTCGAGAAAGCTTTGGTGAATTCCAATTTTTTCTTGCTCCAGTGGAACGAGTATAGAGTGATCGGTTTGGCTCGGATCAAGAGATGATCCGTTTTTGGCCAGCTCATCTGCCATTTCATTCCCGTGTATATCACGGTGTCCTGGAACCCATCTTAGGGTGACTGTGTTCGATGCACTGAGAATCCTCAGCGCATTACGGCAACTATCTACAACTATCAAGAGCGGGTGGACGTTGACATAAAAAAGCGTAAATGGCGTTAGATTGGTCACATTTTAAGGAAACCAAACGTGTTGGAAGACCAAGAACAACAAACGAGTTGGAAGACCAAGAATAATATATAAAACAACAGTTCTAGCCGAAGTAGACTTCCAGAGAAAGACGTGGCCACTGGCCACACTTTAAATATCTTGCTGCAGACCGTGAAGGATGCAAACGATTTGTTGATAACCTCTGCCCCAATTGTGGTTACAGGACTTGATGATGACGATGAAAATTTTCACCCCCATAAATTTCACCCAATAAAAAAAAAAAAAATCTGTTTGTTCACATTAAGGGTTTGTTTCACAATGTCTGAGTAAAGCTCTGATTTGTTACTGGACAATTAAATTATTCTCAAATTAAATCCTCCCATTAACGAACTTTGTGTTTTACAATGATCGAAGTATCAAAATTATGTGTCAATTAGTTATTCGTAAGTTATTCCAGTTTTCCAGACAAAATATTTCTGACAGAATGAAAATATTCAAAAAAATAATTAATAAACATCAAAATTAGACCGAGACTTCGAAACAGATTGCAACAGGAGGCTTTTTGTGAAGATTATATAAAACGAATACTTTCGTCTACTGCATGAAGTATTACCATACTGAGAAAAAGTGCATGGAAATAACAATTTTTCTAAAAAAAATTGCTTCATGGAGGGTAAAGTAACCACTTTAAGTTCATTAGGATGCCTAAGATGTCCCAAGACCACCAACAAACGTCCCCGAAAATGAGTTTTTTTTTTTTTTTTTACGTTTTAAGGCTTTGGGAAATCACTTTTAATATACATACAAAATATTTAAAACCACAGGTCTCGATGCTCTCAGAGTGTGTATAGGAATTCATATGAAAGACTTTAAAGTAGCTCTCAAGCCACCGCGATTTTTAGATTTTTTGGGCAGTTACATAAGTGGAACTCAGACTTTCTCTTTATTTGTAGGTACTCTGGAAGTCAAAATTTGAGGTACCTAATAGTAAAAGTAACTGCACGAAAAATCATTGCACCTTGTTGCAAGAATACTAAGCCATTTGTATCCCTATACTTTAAATTCTAAAATTGCATCACACCGTGCAAACATTTATTTATCAAATTCGCCCTCTTATTTCTCAAACACATTCAGTAACCATTAAATTAATCCGTTTGTCTGTTTTGCACCTACAGCTTTGAATGTTTTAATCACCAGTTAAATTTGCTAATCAATACTTCATCTGGCCATTAAAATACTCAGAACTTTAATTGCTAGTTAGACGTATTCAGATATTGTGAAACGTAAATGAGGTTCTTAACTGATGAATAAGTTCAAAGTAGCTTAATTGAAACTTTAATCAGAGAATGTGAAACAAGCCCTAAGTGTCCCAAAAGAATTGAAGTTTTAAGTTCTAGTTTTGGCTTATACTTCTTTCCTCATCTAATTTCTTGAAATTTTAAGATGCAGACGTTGTTAACATGTTAATTTCCTTTCAACTGTAAATCCTTAAAGTTTTTGTCAGTTAATATCCTTAAACCACCTTGTTTTTGCCTCAAGGTTAATTGGGCTAAATTAAAATAAATTTTATATAACTATCCGAATTCCCGGATACATTATTTTTTCCAACTATCATTCCTCTGGGAAATGTACATAATGCTATAGGTACATACATACATACTTAAAAAAATATTATAATTTCAGTTTTTAAAATCATCGCTGATGGAACACTCATGGGAAATCAATAGCAAATAATTTATGGCAAATCACGTCGTGGTTTGATTACCAACTTAAACAATAGCTGCGTGTTTGCTCATTAAAATTTTCAATTAGGCTGTGTTCATTCATCTGAATTTTGAAATGCAATTTATATATAAATGTGGTTTTGATAGTTCATGAATAGAACCTAATATATTGTTTTCTACGGTGGTGTGCAAAACAACCTTCACTCTCTTTTTTACTTGCGAGTATAGGTACTATAAGGCAAGTTTTGGATTCGTGCAAACAAAAAATTTTGAGATAACAATCAAACATGATATTACGATGATAGAGAACACAAAAAAAGTGGTGGCACAATTCTGTCTGTCTGTCTGTTCGTCTACAGCCTAAACGGCTCAATCGATTTTCTTCAAACTTGGTACTTAGTGGTTCTTGGTGATTCTGCCGACACGTTTTTTTCATTTTTTTTTTAGAACCAAAAATAACGGTACCTGCCATACATTTTTTTTTGGCAAATTTACATAATCGTATTTTTATCAAAAACGGCTCGACAACTTTTCTTAAAAAAAATTCAGTAAATTTATTTTAGTAAAGGCTTTCTTTGGGTGGAAAACCATTTTTCAAAAATGGTTATTAATGGTACCTCCAAAGGAACCATTTTTTTAATTTTTGATTTTCTTCAAAATGGTATGACCGATTTCAATTATTTTTTTTTATACAGAAGCTTCCAAAAAATGTTAATAGTTTTGTGTACCAACATTTTTGAAAAAATATTTTTTGGATTTTTAAAAAATCTTTCAAATTTTTTTTGGAAAATCAAATATTTCGAAAATGGCATCATAGATTTTTTTGAAACTCGATATTTAAGACTGTGTAACGGTATTAGACAACAACAAGTGTTGTCAACCCTTCCATCCTACAGTTACAGGACCTGCAAATGGGTGAAAGGGCGTCCAGTAGGCGAGTACCAGGTCAGGCATGCTTGCATGTATGCTTAGCTCGTCGGTTTGCGGGGTGGGTTCTTTTGGCCTGCCTTACTGGACTACCGTACTTATATCATGCCTGGTTCAATAATTACTTTAAAAGAAAAGAAAATGCTAAATTAAAATATACTAGGACAGCTAACTATGAAAGAAACAAACGGACAAAACAGACAAGTTAAAATAAGCTACGTTAAATGGAAATGAATTTAATTTACTAGTCCTTACAATGCACGGGCACCTTTGGTATTTACGGTACCCTTGAGCATCCCTCCCTCTGTCTTTCTCATTACTGAGAAGACACCTTGGCTATCGCGCGCTCAGTATATGCGACAGCCCCTAAACAAAGGCCCTAAGCCTCACCTGCGGAATCTCACCCGTCAAGGACTCTCATGTCCGGTCCGTCATTAGCCACCCCACTGAAAAATCTAACCTTCCATATCTCAGGAAGTTATACCAATAATGAATCTAAAACATATCTCCTTGAATGAATGTTGAAAACTCAGATAACGTTATAAAAGAAGTTATTTTTATTATAGACTATCATTTGATCATAGGAAATACTAGGTATGTGTACTCATAAAAAAAAATGTTTAATTATATTTAAGAAATCGTTAACTTTTCTAATAATTTAAAAGTTAGGTACAAAGAATAAAAATTTCATTCTAGTTATTTACATTGTTTAAATAATATAAATTTTGGTTAATAAAATACATGATAATATAGTTAGTAAAAAAAAGTAGTAATAATATAATTATTGTAGTAACAAAATTAATTTAATATGTGATTGAGAAATAAACAAAAATAAACTCAAAGTGGCATCACTAACTGGAACTAGAAAATCTTTTTCAAGTTCAATGTCAGAGTTGAATGCCTTCAGTTTAAAAAATAATTTAGAGGAATTTTATGAAATTAGAACAACAAAAAAATTAAAACAACACAACCTACCTGTATCCGCTTACTTGTGCGCACAGTATTTGGATCAGCGTAGCTTTTGACCTGTAGGAAGTAAAAAATCGACACACACAAACAAAACTGAGGGAATTTCCTTCTAGACAATGACCGAATTACAGATACACTTAATACAAACACAAATAACAATTAAAAAAAAAAATTAACACATTTTAAAGGAAAGAAAAATCGGAGAAGAAAGAAAAAAAAAAAAAACTATGATAAAAGCATACTGCACACATATGTATATACATACTAATTATTATGTATATTGAAGGGTTAAAAAAAAGGATATAAATACAATTATGTAGGTAGATATCAGGAACACGTTTAGATAATAATAGGTAAATTTAATATTTAAACAGCACGTCAGGGTAATAGGTAGCACAGGAACGAAGAAATACGGGAACACAGGATTATAAAAAAGTTATAACAAATTATGTAGGTAAGTAGGTACATATATTAGGTAGGTTTATATTCAGATGGACATTAACGACACTCTTCTCGAATATTGAAATTCATTTTTTTTTGTACAATTGATTAATTATGATTTGGAGCAAAACAGTTTAATTCTTGATTAATGCACTTTTAATATTGGGAGGTAGGTAGGTACCTACATAGACATAGATTCATTCAATTGATAGCTTTATTCCTTTCGTTTTCAGCACAGGCAGGAATTTATATATTTTAATTTCAGCACCAGATTTGAAACGATAAATTAAGATTTCAAAATTAATAGGTAGGTACACCACACAAAGCTTCCAGAAACTTCTTTTCATAAATGAAATGACCGGAAAAATTTAATTACACCATTCCCGGTTTCGAACAGAATGGAACTTATAATTTGAAAATTCCTTCTTCTTTTTTTTTTATAAGTAAACTTTTTTTATTCTTGAAAAAAGTATTGGATTTTTCGACACACACAAATTATCTCGGTTATTTTTTTTTTTTTTAATTACAGCCAAAAAAATTCATAAGCACTCGATTAATTTTCTACACGATGAGCAATCTTTTTATTTTTATTTTTATTTTTTTTATTTTAATTTTCTAAGCAACAAACAAACTTCGCAATGAACTTTCCGAGAATAATCTTTTTTTTCTAATTTTCTTACGAACAAAAGTAAATCAATAGACTCAGCTACTTGATTTTATTTGTAATTCTCGCTTCGGGTGATTTTGAGCGAGTGCGTTGGGGAAGAAAAATAATTTGAAGACAATCATTTTTTTTTGTTTATGGCGACCCTACAACTGTTTTAGTACTCTCTTAAATATTTTTAGAAAAAATTTTACATTTATGAAAAAATAACGGTACCTTCCATACAAAAGTGAAAAAACCGCAAAAGAAAATTTTTTTTTGCTTGAAAACGGCTCCTACGATTTTGATTAAACTTTTTTCATATACTAAAATTAGTACGATCTACCATCAAAAATTATAAAATTTTACACATAGCAACTATTAGTAGTACCTGTCATAGAACGTATTTTTTTATTTTGAGTTTTCTCGTTATCAGCTTAACGGATTTAAATGAATTTTTTTATATACAAATTTCAGATAAAATTAAATAATATTGCATATCAAAATTTTCAAAAAAAAAGTTTTTGGATTTTTAAAAAAAGTTTCAAACTTTTTTTTTGAAAATTCGATATCTCAAAAACGGGTTGACAATTTTTTTTCAAATTTTGTTTTTATATACACATAAATATATAGTTTAAATCTGCATACCAAAATTTGTTCTTAAAAATGTTTTAAGAATTTTATATATAAAAAATTAATTTAACAAAAAACCGCTCCAACGATTTTAAAATTTTTTTCCCATACAATCATATTCCATCATGAATTAAGATGGCATACTTTTTTTTCACCTCAAACTGTCAAAAGAGTTGTTTTAGCTAATTTAAATGTCGTATTTCATGCTTCTCTACATTTTTCTCTCATAATTTCCATGTTTGTATATACAATTTTCTTAAACTCGCAGTGTCTTGAACATAAGAGCAAGTACGTGCGACCCAGTCGTGCATTTTATTTTATTAAAACCACTGATACTAGAGTCAGTAATTCACTGATATTTCTACACAAAACAAAACCATTTAACTGATGAAGTCACATCTAAAATAAAAACAAAACTGATATATAAAATAATCCAACAGTATCTATATCCCCTCCCCCCTTATTTATTATTTTCCTAAAAATAAAAATAGGTGTCACGTACGAGAATACAACGAGGTTTCATTGTGTATACATAAATCAATTCAAAGGATTTCATACACATCCTGTCCTGGCAAAAGGACAACACAACAAAAAAAAAAAAACTAATCTTAATATCGAGGAAAAATGTAAGGAATTTTAGAAAGACATTACTTACCAATGTATAAATTGCACTTGCATAGCTCCCTTTGCGTACGGTCTTCCAAAAGCAACAGGACTGTAAAATAGCCATTTCTTGCAAATGCCACTGCTATCACCAACACCACCACAACACTGGTATCTAAGCCTATAGTAAGGTATATCCTTTAATGAATCGGTAAATATACTATACACTTCTACCCGACACTCAAGACCGTTGACCGACAAAGACTGCAATTGCATGTGCATCAAAAGCACAAGTCGCAGGTGAAGGAAGATGCATCAAATAACTTAAACTATACCAAACTAGCCGCATCACTCTCTGTCAATCGAATTATTTCGCACTATTTTACTCGTTCATTCCGTATACTCCGTATAAGCGCACATATAGTAAGGTAGATAAACCCTACGCGGAAAACTCATCAGAAACGGATATCGGTAGGTAGCATGTTTCGTTTCTTTATTTCAAAACCATCCAATTTCGATTAAATCGGATTATGTGTACATTTCGCACAGCACAAATACTTATATGTACTCGACTTTGTATATATTCATAGCCAAAGCCACTGAAAACTCCACTTCGATATCCAACTTCCCGATAGTATCTGAAATTTTTTTGGTTTCACTCTTATCTTGCACGTAAAGTTTCGTTTAAAATTAGGTTGACAAAACGTTGCTGGTTTCAAGAGATAAAGAATCGGAGATTTTATCAGTAATACGAGTCGAGTAGCAGTAGGTTAGGTACCTTTGCGAAACGTTCTGGTACTGTCCTTGCACTTCTACTTGATTTTTAATACTGCGATGTCGATGTGCTCTCGGGATTTCTGCACTGAATTTTCTGCAAAGTTGTTGTCTGGTTTTTGGAGGAATTTGCGCGCATGACATGCAATTCAAAAGCAACAGTTTATTTTATCAATTGTTTGCGGGGACTTAGGAAGTTTCTTCCTCAATACACTTTTCTATTGAATTGTAGTATTGGATCAGAATTGGAACATGAAGTACTATAGGAAAACAAATAGTAAGTACGTATATTCGAATTTATTCAGCAACAGGGTGTTACTCTGTTGTTGTTGTGCTTGAATTACATTTGCTATTTATGCAATGGAAAACATAATTTTCTTTTTCACGAAATTCTTTTAAAGAATCATTAGCTGAAATACCTATTAAATTTCTACAACTATCAATTCACCTCGCTTCACATGTTCTTGGAGCGAATAATATTTGTATTTGTTCCGGATGAGAATTGATACAAGCGTTGATCAATGTAATTTCCAAATAATTATCATTTTCAAGTAAATTATTTTTGTGTAAGCTCTTTTGTATATCTGGCATTCTATTCCAACGGTCGTTCTCAAGTTTTAAAATACATATATTCCAGTAAATAGAGTTAAAAATATGGGGGTTACCCTACAAAAGGTCGGGTAGTTCTAAATTTTTGATATGTTATATGGTATGGTTAGTAGATGAAAATTCCAAAATTCCACAACCACGCCCCCTCCGCCCCCTTCAAAATCCTGGAAAAACTACAAAAAATCGGCACTTTTCTCAGTTTTTTGCTTATAACTTCTTTCCGGTACATTATTACGGAAAAAAGTATATAAACTTTGTAGACAATAAAATTTCCTACAAATATAACCTAGAAAGTATTTTTGTACAACCGCTACAATCAGCGCTATGGAGCTCCCAAAAAAGGCTAAAATTTCGTATTTTGTAAGATTTTCAGTTTAATCCCTCTTTACAGCACAATAACTCCTTAACTGTCAAGTTTAAGACAAAATTTGTCATAATAAATCTTGTAGATAATTTAATTGGCTACCAATTTTATGAAACTACAGTCGACGTCTTCTAAGTCAAACTCCCCCTAAGTCGAATTTCCCTCTAACAAGAATTTTTTACCATGTTTGTTGAATACTCCTGTCAAATTTCCAAACTTATTTATTTTTCTCTGAATCGAATTTTTGCAAAACTCTCTCTAACTAGAAGATTTCGACTTAGAGAGAGTCGACTGTATTTTCATTTTGTGACCAATACAATCTGGAATACTGTGAGTTTTGAGAAAGTGTTTTTTATTCAAACTTTTTTACGAACTCACTTTCTTTTCTGTCTGTTTTATACTGTACTGGAATCCCGTAGAAATTTTATTACCGATTTGTCTAACCACCTTAATCGATTGAAGTATACATAGGAGAATCAGAAAACTTGTGTAGACATCACGATATTCTGAACCCGGTGTTTTAGTCGCTATTTTTTGGAGGTAGTGCCCAAAATTCAATTAAAAACTAAACCACATAGGTACTGGTTTTAATGTAATTTATAGACATGATAATTGACGAGATGAAAAACCAATACAATTAACTTCCACCCACTGCCGCTCCCACTTTTTTAAAACATTATATTTTCGGTAAAAAATTATAAAAATTCGGGTGTTGTTCAGATGACCCATGAAGGGCCGAAACCACAAGTGCTCTGGTGATGTCTTACCCTCTGATCCAGAGGTTTTTTCGTCCTTATTGCCTTCAACTTGGGATTCAGCAGGTTGGAGCATTGTTTCCCATTCACACAATCTAGTTTAGCCAAGTCGACGTATTTTGAATTTTTGGACTACATTGTCTTTGAACAGCTCATTGAGCTCACGTTTGTGCCTTCTCCTCAAAAAATCCGTCGAATAATACGAGTATTACTTGCGAAAGAGCCCAGTATCAGTTTTCATTACTGATTCTCATCTTACCGAGAGTAGGAGTGTCTTGAGCGTAAGAAGAGTGTTGAACCTTTTTTGACAAACATAGATTAATAGCATGTGGTTTCCAAAAGCATTTTTTCGTCTCGACTTGAAGTTCATTGGTCATTTTCAGAATTTTTGATCTTTTACTGGCATTTGTTTTAATGCCCTTCATCATAACTACCTACAATTTGTATTCCATAATGAGTAGGATGGAAGACAGGACTTGCGCCGTATACAAACAACGTGGACAAAATTTGAATAAATTTACAAATTGTATTAGGTTAGGTTAGGTTAGGTAGAGCTGGATGTCAGTGATCAATACTGACACTTAGACCAAAGTTGGCCCGTTGTGATACCACATGTATCTTGAAAAATCTTCCTCACTCGTGAAACCATTTAGAGCTCCTGACGAAGCGTGCAAGACTGTAAATGTCTTTGCTTGCCAGATCACTAGGATCGTTATAGTAGTAACCTCCTAAGTGGAGCCTACGTCTGTGTGAAAGAGCAGGGCAATTACAGAGAAGGTGAGGAATCGATTCTTCCTTCTCCTCGTCCATACAGCTTCTGTAAAAATCATTTAAAAGTACGCCAAGCCACGTTGCGTGCCTAACTTTTAAACAGTGCCCCGTTATGACACCTACAATAGAGCTTATGTGCACTCTGCTTAGAGATTTTAAACACTTGGAGCGTTTTAAGTCAAGGCTTGGCAAAATTTGTTTTGTCGCCAAACATGTAGTGATGTTGTTCCACCCAATGTTTGTTCTCTCCAAGGCTTCTTGCTTCAGCAAAAGCTTACACGTAGCGATGGGCATACCAATATTTAGCTTTTCAGGTAAAATGGGTAGTAATGTTCCACTTCTAGCGAGCTCATCAGCTTTACATTTACCTGGAATGTCACTATGACCCGGCACCCAACAGAGGTGAATATTAAACTGTTGCGCCGTTTCCAACAGAAATGATCAACAGTTAAGGGCTGTTAGAGTTTGAAGAGACAGAGTCCAGGGATTTAATAGCAGCTTGGCTATCAGAAAAGGTTGATATCACGTTTTCTTTGTGCCCAGATAGTTCTTTTATCGCTAGAAGTTCGGCCTGGAATACGCTACAGTGATTAGAAGATGGAATGAGAGACTTAAATCAGAGTACACATCTCCACCAACCCCACTGTCGGTCTTCGATCCGTCGGTGTAGAAATGAATTGATTGATCTAAGAATTCCACATCCTCCCAGGTGGATCTGGAAAGGTATGGTTACTTCAACGTTTTTATCGAAATTCAGCAGTGGGATTGTGTAGTCAGTGTAAACCAATTGTATTGGTCACAAAATGAAAATACAGTCGACTCCCTCTAAGCTGATTCTCACGGGATATCAAAATTATTTCAAGTTGAAGAGTTTTGCAAAAGGTTGATTTAGAGAGAAATAAATAAGTTTGGAAATTTGAGAGGAGTATACAACCAACATGGTGAAAAAATTCTTGTTAGAGGGAAATTCGACTTAAGGGGAGTTCGACTTAGAGGACGTCGACTGTAGTTACATAAAATTGGTAGCCAATTAAATTAACTACAAGATTGATTATGGCAAATTTTGCCCTAAGCTTGACGGTTAAGGAGTTATTGTGCTGTAAAGAGGGAATAAACTGAAAATCTTACAAAATATGAAATTTTAGCCTTTTTTGGGAGCTCCATAGCGCTGATTGTAGCGGTTGTACAAAAATACTTTTTGATCATATTTGTTGGAAATTTTATTGTCTACAAAGTTTCCATATATTTTTTCCATAAAAATATACCGAAAAGAAGTTATAAGCAAAAAAATGAAAAAAGTGCCGATTTTTTGTAGTTTTTCCAGGATTTTGAAGGGGGTGGAGGGGGCGTGGTTGTGGAATTTTGGAATTTTCATCTACTAACCATACCATATAACATATCAAAAATTTAGAACTACCCGACCTTTTGTAGGGTAAAACCTCTCTATTTATTGGACTAAAATTTATCAGTGAATAGAAGTGTTCAGCAGTGTAGGTATTTACTGCAAAATTACGACTCAGTGCCTCATATATGTATAAAAAAAATGTTGGAGGCCTTTCAACTCGCGTACCAAGTACCAACATGATATTTATTCGATTTAGAATTCCATTTACATAGGTATAGCACTTTGGCACTTCTGCATAAAATATTGTTTTTGCAAATACGACGTTGTCACGGTAAAATTTATCGTGACAAAAACTATTCTTTACCTATCCCGAATCCTTGTTCCTGTCGTTCTATCCCTTTTTTTGAAAGGTGTTTCCTGTACTGTAATTTACTGGGAGAGAGTAGGACAATCATGGACCATCAGCCGTTGGTACGCTCTCCCACTATATTGAAGAAACTAAAAGCGATGTAACTAGCGCCTTAAGTCAAAGAGCGCAATGATATCATATAACTCCATGACCAACAAACGGGCGGTCTGTTTAAGTCCAAATCCAATACCAATTAGAGGCATGGGTGACAGTTGGTCCCCAAGCGGCCTTATGAATGATGGACGGGCGGTCTGTCAAAATCCAAAACCATAAACATAAAGAAGCACGGGTTACATTTGGTTTCCCCTCTGCTAGATGTTACTTTTTGAGAATAGCCGAGTACCCAACCTATTTACTAGAACTAAGATGGAACGTTGAACGCTGTTCCCTAATCGCCCCCAATTCTGCGCAAAAGCCCAACGACTTTAGATAATTTCATAAAGTAGAAAATTACTGCCAATTTCCACCCTTTATAATGGTATTAAAATGTAACTTAGCTTTTCACCAGTTTTTCACTAACTTTGATTTATTTTAATTTCGTTCGGAGGGGAAGAATGATCGCGGTGTGGGATAGAATTTCTTTTTAGCTGTCGAAAACTTTTCTTTCCTTGTTCGAAAAATTAGGGTTTATGGCTGGATTTGTTCATCGGATTCGCCGCTCCTGGAAGTGGAACCAGCGATCGGTGATTTCCATGATGACAATGCAAAACCCAGGGAGATAGTGGGAGTAAGCAGGACCGTCGCACTATGGGCCCAAGTGACGTTTTGCGTCTCATAAATCTGTAACTTTTTTGTCTTGTTAGATAATATGCTGAAATTTCGCACATATCTTCTTGAATATACGGCCAACAAAATAATGTAGATTTCTAAAGGTTAAATGTATGCTATTTTAATTTAAAAATTATTCAAACATTTTCATACACACAAATTACGGAATAAACACATAACACCGTTATTTGTTTGCGTCATGTTATTTAAAATTGAAGTTTTTTGTTTCTTTAAAGGAGAATGGGCATTTTTGGGCGTTAGCGGCCATTGATGAAATTAGTGTCAAATGAAAGGTATGCTACTCAGGAGCAACTTTCACTATGGACATTACATTGCATTTCATTTAGAAAAGAAGATATTTCAATGTTAATAATGCAATTGCATTGAGCAATATTGCATAGTGATTATATTTTTAGTGGGTGTAATACTTTATTCTAACTTCATAACGTCTACTGACACTGTAGTTGTGTGTTTAACGGGGTTTCAGAATATCCCAAGGACGCATTACGGGTTTAAACAGACCCAGTACGTATTTCAACAACTTTGTAATTTTTTAAACATATTATTTTACTCAGGATTTTTTAATATTGTGAGGATTTTAATATTATAGTTTTATGGTAAATATTCTTATTAATGATGTTATATGGCCATTTTTATATACAAAATATTCTTGAGACTGTCTCGAATCCTTGTTCCATTTTCTTTTTCTATTTTTGAATTGGTCAGAAGCCAAAAACTTAGCAAAACTTTTAAAAATGCATTTTTTTCGGTTTTGGAGTACACCACAATGAAAAAATTTCTGCACGGTGATTGTAGGACTAAAACACATCCAAAAATAACAAAACCATTCTTGGCCGCTCACGCCCATGTTTCATACTAATTTGCCCATTCTCCTTTATAATAAATACAAATTAAATTAATAAAAGTAGTATTAAGGAAAGGGTACGGTAATGGCAAGTAAAGTTATTGATCTATATTTAATTTATAGGATCCAACCTAAGCAATTATTGACCCCCCCCCCCCTACTCCAGTACCAATAAAGTCAGATACTTCAAATTTGAAGCATTTACTTAACTAGTCAAGTCTGAGATATATAGTTCTTCATACATCACTAAAACCATATAACCGACCTACTCACCCCTCACTCGCTGATTAACAGATCGTCAAAATTATGGAAGAATCTTGAAATTTCACACAGCGGAAGGTCTTGTTGTGCATAAAAAAGAAAAAATTGATATTTTCCATTTAGGGTAGGGGCGTGTTATCCACCCGTTTTCACTATATTTGTATTTAATTTACATAAATATAGAGCACTTCAACGTAGCACATAGATCTTTGAATTTTGGCGGAGTAATAGAATGCATGTAAAAGAAAAATTTTAGATTTTGCATTCAGGAGGGTGGCATCAACCCAATTTTTCAGAATTGTTATCATCTATCAACAATGTACCTTCGCGTGGCAGTCACCTTGATGTGGTGCGGAGGCTTAAGTTTCAAAGATTAATCTGAACTGCTAAACCTGGGAAACCAGAGTTAGCAGGAATTTTGAGGAGTTACGAACCAAGAACTGCCCCCCCCTAATCCAGGGTGTTAAGCGGACCGTGCCTATTGGATGGTTTGCAGCCAGGGGGTATACCGGCTGTATTCTAACGGTGCCTCTTCGATGCCGGGTCCAGTTGAAGAGTATCTACGACCTTACCATGTTATGCGGAGCTCTGACATGGCTGACCAACCCTTCTCTAGCTACTCGTGGGATTCAATGCCAAAACATTTAAAATTAAAAAACAATAAAAACCACAAAAGATTCAACATGCGGGATGTTACCGCAAGCGAATATGCGGATCGCATGGAGAGTAAGCTCCATGGAGAAGATCCGAGACCGGGATGTAGTAAGTTCCTAAAGAGGATGCCTCCTAGGATCATACAAAACCGGGCAGAAAAAAGAGTGGCGCCGTCCATTGGTCAGGGGAGAATACCTCCCGGGCCGAAGGAAGACGCCTCTCAAGACGAAGTGACAACTGACCAAGGAAGAATACCTTCCGGGCAGTTGTCCAACGAAAATACCAAAGAAGGTATCACTGATGGGATGACACCATCAGTAAACACGTCATTACCACCTACAAGACCGCCAAAAAGACGCTACCGTAGATCGGCTCCTCTTCCAAAATTGGGTGAACCAGGAGGCCTGGATGACCCGTGGAGGAAAGGACTCAGCGGTGCGTGTACTAAATGGTACCTCCGGTTCCTCGATAGAGGGATGACCCGAGAGGAGGCAAGGAAAAAGGTGGATGAACGCAAAGAAGCAGCGAAAAACGGCCGCCTCGATAGCCAAGAACAGGGAAAGAGGACGAATGAACATCTAACTCCTCCCTTGAGGCAAGATGCAAAGAAACTCAGAGTGGTGGCATCTGATATGGCGGGATCAAGTACCGCATATAGAAATGGCAGCGAACATAGGCCTATGCAGCTGCAGCCCAGAGTGTCAGGATAGCCGTTTTGCCAAAGAATTATCCCCAGGAGGCCCTCAGTACTGAGGAGTTGACGGCCCTGGAGGATGCAATCATCGAGGAGGTGTCCATGGGCTGGGAACACAAGTTGAAGTTCAACGGTGTTCACTACAGATCAGGCTTGCTTGTGGTAGATTGCGAAGGGCAACATACGGCGGAATGGCTGCGGCAGAAGGCTTCGAACCTAAGCAATTGGAAAGGAACAGCACTGGTTGCATGCTTGGGAGATGATATTCCCAAGATGTACACCATTACTGTATTCCTTCCAAAAAGTATGGGCCAAGATCACCATAAAACACTGGCACTCATCCAGGCTCAAAACGAAGGTCTGATTGTGCAAGCTTGGAAGGTCCTGCGTAGTAAACCTGAGGGTAAAGGACAGTTGCTGGTGATTGGCATTGATGGTCAATCGGCTAAGACGATAGTGAAGGCAAATCACGAACTTCACTACAAGTTCGGGAAGGTGAACGTGATAGGTCTCAAAAAACCAGCGATGCCAATTTCCGGTGACGCTCCCAACAATGTCCCTAGCAGGAAGGAACCAACCATAGTGGGCCCCACTACAATCCCCAGCCCCATCCGTAAACCCACTCCCCTCCCCCCTCTCGTCAGTCCAACCATCCCAATCCCAATCCCAACAATCCACCCAGCTACACCAGCAATCAACTCACCTCCCCCTCCCTCGTCACCTCCCAAGACAACCTCCCCTCCCTCCACGGACCAGGTAATGCTTCCAGATTTTGAGACGGGTCAGACTGACGACGAGATAGAGGGCATGGACCTCTCTCCTAGCAGGGACCAAGAAGAAACGCTTCCTACTGAAGAGGAAGAAGAGCATCTGCTAGCAGATGAGGGGGCACCTGCCCCAAACTAAAAAAAACCAAAATGTACAGACGCGGGATCAGTACCAGGGTAGCCCAAGTTAACCTCCACCATGCTAAGGCGGCATCAGCTGTCATAGCAAGGAAATTCGCGGTGGAAAACTTAGGGCTAGTACTGATTCAAGAACCCTGGATTTACGGGGGCCAAGTAAGAGGCCTAACAAGTAAGGACTCTACACTAATCTGGGATACGAGACAAAAATCGCCCAGAACATGCATAATAGTACGAAATAACATAAAATTTATTTGTCTTTCAGAATTTATGACGCGGGATCTAGTTCCAATCCAGGCTGATATTAACATCAATGGCAGCCCCCGCACAATGGTTGTAGCATCAGTATACTTTCCAGGTGATGACGCCAACATACCACCACTGGAGGTCCAAAGACTCGTGGACTACTGCAACAAACGAAAACTACCGTTGTTGGTTGGATGCGACGCGAATGCTCACCATACAACATGGGGTAGTTCCGATATAAACCAAAGGGGTGAGTACCTTTTAGACTTTATTATCGAAAAAAATCTAGATATATTCAATGTAGGGAATACCCCAACTTTTATAACTAGAACCAGAAAAGAAGTGTTAGACTTAACGCTCGGTACTCCGAACATAAGCAACTTGGTTAAGGAATGGAGAGTCTCCAGCGAACCCTCAATGTCTGACCACAGAATTTTAATGTTCACCTTAGATGGCCTTCTAACAGAGAATACCTCTGGAAGGAATCCTAAGAGAACAAACTGGAATCTCTATAGAAATACCCTCAGGACTAACCTTGAGCAAATAGGCCCAGTTAGAACTACAAGTAGTTACCTGGAATTAGAAGTAATAGTGAATGATGTTAGTGGGGCAATAAATGAGGCTTACGAACTCAGCTGCCCCCTTAAAACCAAGAAGATGCAGAAAGATGCTCCATGGTGGAACAATAATCTGTCTAAACTAAGATCCAAGGTAAGAAAACTCTTTAATGAGGCAAAGAGAACTGGTGAGTGGCTTAACTACTCAGCAGAGCTAACAAAATACAATGGGGAAATAAGGAAAGCTAAGAGAAATAGTTTTGCAATCTTCTGTGAGGGAATTTCCTCTACTCCTGCGGCTGCAAGACTACATAAAGCTCTAGCAAGAGAGAAGTCATTAACATCGGTAGCACTTCGAAACCCCGATGGTAGCTTCACTGAAAATGAGGAGCAGAGGTCTACACTACTGCTAAATACTCATTTTCCAGGTAGTTTACCGACAGTAGGAAATACCATAGAGAGAATACCTCTCAAACCCAAACGAGAAGACTGGAAGATAGCGAAAACTATCTGTTCAGACAAAAGACTTGATTGGGCACTAAGTAACTTTCAACCTTTTAAATCTCCAGGGGTGGATGGTATCTTCCCAGCCCTTCTACAGCAAGGGAAAGAGGAACTTATGCCTCATTTAATTAGCATACTTCGTAGTAGTATAGCACTTGGGTACATACCAAGTCTATGGAGAAGAGCTAAAGTCATCTTCATTCCCAAGATAGGGAAGAAAGATACAACCCATCCAAAGTCATTCAGGCCAATAAGTTTAACATCTTTTCTACTGAAAACTTTGGAAAAAATAATTGATAACTTCCTAAGATCAGAAGTTCTCAGCAAGTTGCCTCTTAACAGTCGCCAGCATGCTTACAGGGTAGGCAGATCTACGGACACTGCCTTATACAACCTGACTAACACCATTCAAACTGCCTTAAATGGAAAAGAAATCGCTTTATGTGCCTTCTTAGACATTGAAGGCGCTTTCGATAACACCTCTCACGAGGCAGTAAATAAAGCTTTGATTAGGAAGAGAGTACCCATCACTTTAACCAGATGGATCAATCAAATGCTGAGCACAAGAACGGCAGAGGCACACACAGGGCAAAGTGTTCAGAAAATCACCACAACAAGAGGCTGTCCTCAGGGAGGGGTATTGTCACCCTTGTTGTGGAGTCTCGTTGTGGATGAGCTACTAGAAAGTCTGACTGCTCAAGGCATACGCTGTTTAGGTTTCGCGGACGACATCGTCATAACAGCCCTTGGGAAGTTCGAAGAAACTCTTTGTGACATAGTACAAAGAGGACTAACAATTACAAGAAAATGGTGTCTGTCGGTAGGACTAAATATAAACCCTACAAAGACGACGGTCATACCATTTACACAGAAAAGGCTTCTGCCACGAATGAAACCTATAAGGTTAGCTGGCCAAGTCATAGAAACGAAGAGGGAGGTAAAATATCTAGGAATCACACTAGACAACAAACTCCTCTGGAACAAACACATTGAAATAACAGTCGGGAAAGCCACAAAGGCCCTAATGATATGCAAGAGACTTGCAGGAAGAACATGGGGGTGTAAGCCTAACATTCTTAGATGGATGTACACCATGATGGTAAGACCCATCATTACCTATGGTGCAGTAGCATGGCACAAAAGAACCGAATTACTAACTACTAGGAAAGCACTAGACAAAATCCAAAGGCTTGCATGCATCAGCATCACTGGTGCAATGAGAACTTGCCCTACAGCAGCAATGGAGGTCATACTTCACCTTTCTCCACTACACGTGGTTATTGAAAGTGTTGCTCAGGGAGCTATCATGAGGTTCGCCAAAGAGGGAACTGGGAAGGGTAAATGTATAGGCATTAGGGAAAAAGAAAACTTAACCCAGTCCACAGTAACAAACCTCCTTGACATTCCAAGAGATGGCATGATTAAAAAATACAACTTCGTAAAAAATTTCAAAACGGAGTTGAGTAACAAAAAAGAGTGGGTAGGAGAAACGACAAACTACACCCTCAAAGAGAATGCCATCAAATGGTACACCGACGGCTCGAGAACGTCTTCAGGGACTGGTGCAGGAATCTTTGGGCCAAGAACCAAACTTTCTGTACCGATGGGACAGTCCACTAGCATTTTCCAGGCGGAAGTTAACGCGATAGGAAAGTGCGCGGAAAAGAACCTCGAAAGAAAATACCGTAATCAAAACATCGCCATCATGACAGACAGCCAAGCTGCACTTAAAGCACTAGGCTCTTACACAATCGACTCCAAATTAGTTTGGGAATGCGTGGGTAAGCTGAATGAACTCGGCGAGAAAAACACTGTCTCACTCTATTGGGTACCAGGACACGTTGGTATTCATGGTAACGAGGAAGCAGACACCCTAGCCAAAAAAGGAGCAACAGACCCCCTTATGGGACCTGAGCCCTATTGCGGTGTAGGTGAAAACGTGATCAAATACAAAATAAAATCAGAAGAGGAGACTAAAAGATCAAAAATCTGGGAAGAACTCCCAAAATTAAGGCAGGCCAAACTACTGCTTGGGAATTATAACCAAGTGCGTTACACCTCCTGCATAAACCTAAGTAGGAACAACCTAAGAATAATAACGGGTATTCTCACAGGGCACTGCAAGCTAAGAAGACATCTCAGTCTCCTCGGTTTAGCAAGTAGTGCAACTTGCAGATTCTGCAACGCCTACGAGGAAACACCGGACCACATATTAGGAAAATGTGATGCGCTCGCGCATCAAAGACACAGGTATCTGGGACACTCCCAGATAGACGAGAGAGAGTTTCCCTCTCTGAAAATACCCGACATACTTGAGTTCCTAAAAGGAACCAATCTGGAGGGAGAGTTATAGAATGAGCCGTCTCACTCTACTCTTAAAGGGGGCACAATAGATCTTTAGGTCGCAGTGCGCTTATCCCCTATTAATTCATTCATTCATCAACAATGTAGAATCGTGAAATTTGGTAAAGCGGTAGAGCACACATAGCTTACATTTTAAAACTTGAAATTTTCCATTAGTGGGAGTGGCATCCACCCACTTTCTAAAATCTATCATCTAAATGGCAATTTTGTCGAAGAATGATGAAATTTGGTAGAGTATTAGGGGTGTAGTGCATTGGAAAATTGAAAAATTTGTTATTTTGTATTCAAGGGGCGTGGCATCCACCCACTTCCTCAACAAAGAAAAATCTTTGCAAAAGAATTAACTAACCAATTAAGACTTGACCAGTGAAATAAAATAGAAATATAAGACAGAGTTTGAAAATTCAAATTCAACTAATTTTAAACATAATTTTCTACACTTTATGTTTGTAACTTTTAATCTTTTTTCACACTCTTAAATAACTGATACCAGTTTTGTTTATACATATATATATGTCACACTAGCACTATGCAAACCTATGAAATCAAAATATAATGTGAGTCTGCCGCTGTAATAAAAAAGATGTTAGCAAACTGCAAGGTGGTCGATCCAAACTGGTGGAAAATTTAGAACTTTCAAACCCTTCTTTTATTAATTTTAAAATGAGAGTAGACTTTAAAAATAATTTCCTAGTATGTTCTTGGAAACGATTTTAAGTCTACAATGGTTGGGAACCAATTTTAAACGTTTAAGATTTCATGCGAAAAAAGATATTGTAAAAACATGTAAAATCTGTGATTTTTTGTTCTACTTCTTATAATAGGTTTATAGTTCTTAATCAAAGAAAAGCAATTAAAAGCATACAGATTTTTTATATGTTTTAGTTTATAAACTAAGGAATAATTTGCGCCCTAGAACTAAACGGTGGATGACGGTGGAAGTACTTAAAACTCCAATAGAAATTTGGCAAAAGCTAAAAAAACATGTGTTATTGAAAAAAATAAATTTTTCTAAAATATATATTTTCCAAAACATATTTTTGCAAATTCGAATAGTAGTAATAACAAGATTTCCAAAAACATGTAACACTTACACTTTATCATAATCAATAATTAAAATAAAGTGGTTTCAAAAGTAGCTTCACTATGTCACTCACACAGTGTTTTTCCTAGGGAGCACTTTAGAAAGGGTTAAATACTAGAAAGACTAGATGGAAACATATTTTTTTTATTGGAATCTGTACTTTAAGTATTCCTCAATTCATTTCTGCCAAGAAATTAATCTTAAAAATAGTTTTGAAAAAACCATTTTTGAGACGCAAATCATCATTTGAGCCCATAGTGCGTCGGTTTATCAACTACGTTGGTTCTCTCCAGCAAAAATGGCGGAGAGTAGCTGAATGATGACGCAACCGAAAACCACAGCCGCTGATTGGCTGAAAGTACTGAGGTTGACAAAAAGAAGAGGCCGTCCAGGTTAATGGGAAACCTGGAAGGGCACTTCTACTGTAATTCTGAAAGTAACCAGAGGTGTTTATCTCGAAAGTGAAGAAAGATTTAAGAAAATTTATTGAGGATTAAGAAGAAATTCGAATATATAAGAAAAAGGTTAAAGTGAGGAGTTTAAGAAAAAATAAAATGCACGACTGGGTCGCACGTACTTGCTCTTATGTTCAAGACACTGCGAGTTTAAGAAAATTGTATATACACACATGGAAATTATGAGAGAAAAATGTAGAGAAGCATGAAATACGACACATAAATTAGCTAAAACAACTCTTTTGACAGTTTGAGGTGAAAAAAAAGGATGCCATTTTAATTCATGATGGAATTTGATTGTATGGGAAAAAAAAAATGTTAAAATCGTTGGAGCGGTTTTTTTTTAAATTAATTTTTTATATATAAAATTCTTAAAACATTTTTAAGAACAAATTTTGGTATGCAGATTTAAATTATATATTTATGTGTATATAAAAACAAAATTTGAAAAAAAATTGTCAACCCGTTTTTGAGATATAGAATTTTCAAAAAAAAAAATTTGAAACTTTTTTTAAAAATCCAAAAACTTTTTTATTAAAAATTTTGATATGCAATATTATTTAATCTTATCTGAAATTTGTATATAAAAAAATTCATTTAAATCCGTAAAGCTGATAACGAGAAAACTCAAAATAAAAGAATACGTTCTATGACAGGTACTACTAATAGTTGCTATGTGTAAAATTTTATAATTTTTGATGGTAGATCGTACTAATTTTAGTAT
Source organism: Dasysyrphus tricinctus (assembly GCA_963921185.1). NCBI lineage: Eukaryota > Metazoa > Arthropoda > Insecta > Diptera > Syrphidae > Dasysyrphus > Dasysyrphus tricinctus. The sequence goes on from OY992532.1 coordinate 183,770,137, forward strand.
ATGAAAAAAGTTTAATCAAAATCGTAGGAGTCGTTTTCAAGCAAAAAAATATTTTCCTTTCCGGTTTTTTCACTTTTGTATGGAAGGTACCGTTATTTTTTCATAAATGTAAAATTTTTTCTAAAAATATTTTAGAGAATACTAAAAAAGTCTTTAATATCGAATTTCAAAAAAATCTATGATGCTGTTTTCGAAATATTTGATTTTCCAAAAAAAAATTTGAAATATTTTTTAAAAATCCAAAAAATATTTTTTCAAAAATGTTGGTACACAAAACTATTAACAATTTTTGGAAGCTTCTGTATAAAAAAATAAATGAAATCGGTCATACCATTTTGAAGAAAATCAAAAATTAAAAAAATGGTTCCTTGGGAGGTACCATTAATAACCATTATTAAAAAATGGCTTTCCACTCAAAGAAAGCCTTTACTAAAATAAATTTATTGATTTGTTTTTAAGAAAAGTTGTCGAGCCGTTTTTGAGAAAAATACGATTATGTAAATTTGCCAAAAAAAAATGTATGACAGGTACCGTTATTTTTGGTTCTAAAAAAAAATGAAAAAAACGTGTCGGCAGAATCACCAAAAACCACTAAGTACCAAGTTTGAAGAAAATCGATCGAGCCGTTTAGGCTGTAGGCGAACAGACAGACAGACAGGCAGACAGAATTTTGCCACCCACTTTTTTGGTGTTCTCTATCATCGTAATATCATGTTTGATTGTTATCTCAACTTTTTTTTTGCACGAATCCAAAACTTGCCTTATAGTACCTATAATCGCAAGTAAAAAGGAAAAATTGAAGAGGGAAAATTCATTGGTGAAAATCTGGTGGAAGGTGTTCAAGAACTTGATGGTGCTTTATCTTTGGAGGAAATTGACAGGAACAATTTGGAAGAAAAGTATATTTTCGAGCGAAGCGATTTTCGAGTTATTGAAACTCATTTGCAAATTCTCGTTTGGCTTTTGCTACGGTAAAAATTTCGAAAAGCAGAAATGGTGAGGGTGACACGTTTAGTAATTTCTTTGTTCGTTTGGGACCGAGCGATAACGGTCCATCTTCCGTTGCCTTTCAAAAACCTTTGTTCTTTTGTATTGTTTATCAAAAGGTTTCCTAAATAAACTATCAATTTACAAAATTAAAATTCAATTTTGTCTCTTAGCTCAACTTAAAATTGGTTCAAATCACTTAATTTTCTTTCACCGTCGCTCTCCGCTCCAAATGGTTTGTAATTTCCTCCATAAAAAAAATTGCTGGTGCCCTTTTTATTTTATAATTTTCAGGTTCTACGCCCCTGTGGCAATCAAAAAAGGGCACGAAATATTAGTATACCAAAAACCAAAGCTCAACCCGTCATGTTGAAATGATAGTTATGTCCTTATATCGTGGACCAATGTCCCCTCTATTAGAGGTCGAGTACCAGCTGCATATAGTTTGAATCTTACTTACTTACTTACTTAGTTTAAATCTTGAAATTTCCTCAGCTACCTGTTTATAGAATGTAATTTTTTTCTAAAACTTACTGTTTTGGAGTTATTTGAAAAAAAGCCACTTTCGTGACCTTTGAACCCTTATAACTGACATAGCGGTCATCGAATATTTGAGGCCTATAAATAACCTCAATCCCAACCTGCCTACCAAAAATCATCCTGTTACTAATTTTTTCCTTGAAAAAGTCTATCTTACTGGGCTAAGAAAGGTAAGGACTCAAATAATAATAATAGAATATGCATTATTTTTGTTGTTTTGTATAACAGCCTAGTGTGCAGTTGGTTGTCTTAAAATACTTTCTAGACCTTACCATCACTTATCAGAACAAATCAAAGTAAACATTAAATTTATTTTATTAACGGTGCCATAGAAGAATAACATGCAATTTGCACCATTCAACCTGGACGACGTACGTAGGCTAACAATTACATCCACCCGATCTCGACGAAGTGAAGATACATAGCTATATCTTAAACTTAAGTCCAATAAAGCAGCTGGAGCTGAAGGCATTGCGGCTGAGCTATTCAAAGTGGCTGATGGCGATGAATTGGTTAGGAGTATGCACCAGCTCATCTGTTTGCCCGATCCTCAAGAAAAGCGATCCTCTGGACTGCACAACTACAGAGGCATCAGTCTTCTTAATATCACCTACAAGATCTTCTCTGCCGTACTTTGTGAACGCTTGAAGCCATTCATCAACAACGTGATAGGTCCATATCAGTGTGGCTTTAAGCCAGGGAAGTCCACCATCGACCAAATATTCGCACTAAGGCAGATCTTGAAGAAAACCCGGGAGTTTCAAATCGATACCCACCACCTTTTCATCGATTTCAAGGCCGCGTATGACAGCATCTATAGAGACGAGCTATATAGAGCAATGTCAAGTTTTGGCATCCCTGCCAAACTCGTCCGTTTGTGCAGGATGACGATGGAGAATGCACGCTGCTCCATCAAGGTCGGCAAAGACCTCACCGACACCTTTGATGTCAAAAAAGGTCTTAGGCAAGGCGACGCGCTGCCACGTGACTTCTTCAACATCGTTGTTGAAAGAATAGTGCAAAACTCTCACGTCAACACTAGAGGCACAATCTTTTAAAAGTCCGTCCAATAACTCGCTTACGCTGACGACATTGACATAATCGGACGAACATAGCGTGATGTCAGTGGTGCTTTTGTGAGTATTGAGAAGGAAGCCAAGAAGATGGGTTTAACGGTGAATGAAAGCAAAACGAAATATATGCTGTCAACAAGAAACGACACCCAACACCGACGTCTAAGACAAAACGTCACAACAGACAGTTATAATTTTGAGGTGGTCAGAGACTTTGTCTACCTAGGATCCGCTATAAACGATGACAGTGCTGAGATCAAACGGGCTTCGGGCTAAGAAGGCAATTGGGAAGCAAAGCTCTCTCTCGAGCAACTAAACTGTCCCTGTATAAGAAGCTTATCATCCCGGTCCTGATGTATGGTGCAAAGGCATGGACACTGTTAAAGGTGGATGAGAATGCGTTAGGCTGTTTCGAGAGGAAAATTCTCCGGGTAATTTTTGGTCCCCTCTGCATAGATGCAGAATGGAGAAGAAGATACAACAACGAACTGTATGGCTCTACAGTGACACCGACCTAGCCACAAAAGTGAAAAGCCAACGACTATGATGGCTAGGTCACCTAGAGCGAATGGACACCAATGCTCCAGCCCGGAAAGTCTTTGAATCCAACCCCGTGGGACAACGCAGTAGAGATGGACAGCGTAAAAGGTAGTGCACGCAAGTGGAAGAGGACGTCAACCAACTTGACGTGCGAGACGACAGATAGCTAGAAACCGAGCCAGTTAGAAGAAGCTTGTTGGTTGAGGTCCTGGTTCACCCTTGACTGTAGCCTGTTACCTTAAGTAAGTAAAGTAAGTAAGAAGAATAAAATACAATATTTTTATCTTATTCATAAATAGGGAAATGATAACGTTGGGCTCTGGGCGTTTGGCACCTCATATGTGGGAAATTTGAAAAGAGAAAATTTCATCTAATTGGTCAGAAAAGATCAACTACTCCTTGAAACTGGTCAACCCTAGATACTTTGTAGTCAAGGCTTAGAATTTCTCAAGGTCACGCAAGGTAACCTCCGATTTTTGGCATCTCATTTGTGGGAAATTTACAAAAAATGTATAACATCCAAAAGATCTCTGGATTGTGATAAAAGGTCAACAATATTCAGTAATTGGTCAGCAATAGATTTTATTCCATGGATTTTTAAAGTTAGTTTCAAGGTCACCAACAAAACTTGGCCCCTCATTTGAGTCATTTTCAAAAAATATTCAAAATAGATTTTTGAAACCTCTTGTGTGGGAAATTTGAAAAAATGTATACTACATACATGTAATGCCTTTAGATCTTTATAAAAGGTCGCCTAATTTTAGTAATTGGTCAGCCATAGATTTTTTAAAATAAATTTTCAAATTTTTGCTCAGGTTCACAGTGATTTTTCGCACATCAGTTAGGGAAAATTTGCAAAAAAATAATGGGTTGGGGTCGAAATTCCGGCTGGGTTAAATTCTTTTTGCAAAATGTTGCTTTCAAAATTCTGTTTTTCAAAATTCTGTTTTACAAAATTCTGATTTGGAAAATGTTAAAAAGCGCATTCTTTGTATGGTCGACCATACAAATATCCCCAGTGATCGACATTATTTCCATTTACTAACTTTTTTACGAAATAAAGTCGAAGGGTAGGGGTTAACATTATGTGTAAGGACAAATTCAAAATTCTGCTTTCAAAATTCTGTTTTTCAAAATTCTTCTTTCAAAATTCTGTTTTTCATAATTCTGCTCTTCAAAATTCTGCTTTTCAAAATTCTGTTTTACAAAAGTCTGTATTAATTTTATATAATTCTGTTGTTATCTGCGAGTTGTTATATAGAACATTATGCACCTTATCTAAGCATAGCAGGAATAAATGAAAACAACAACTATTTGCGGCTCGAAGAGGCTTGCTTCGGCTTAGATGTTTCGAATGAAAAGTGGCTAAATCTAAATCCACATTTGTTATGATCCATATATGTAGATGATTATAGAAATTAAAAAATCTAAAAAATCATAATTTCACTGGATTTTAGAAACAACGAGAATAATAACGAACAATTTTGTTTGAGTATTTTTTTTTGGAAAAAATGAAGAAAGGAGTTGACTGCTTTTCACTGTAAGGTGACAATTTGTTTGACGTCAACTGCACGCTTTTAAACAAAATATATTAACCTTTCTCTAAAAAATCATAAAACCCATAAACTCTTTAAAAAAAAAAACAACTTTGTATATCCGAAATGCTAAATAGAACATTATCTATTAGATTTACCTAACACAAACCCCGGGAATCTATAAATTTCGACGATTACATTCTATTAATACTTGGTACATAGGTATCTATATAATTGAGGCAGTAGAGCCATAGTGGCCTAACTGCAATTTTATCGAAACTGAGTTTATTACAAAAATTGAATCTGTATGTGTTTAACAATATTTCTGCATTTAAATTTTTTGAATTGATAGCTCCATGCCATGCTTATAGGTCCTTTTGGAATTTGGAGGCCACCCACAAGAAAATTCAAAGCTTGAGTGTTAGAGTGGCCTATCTGATCAGTTATAACGGGTTTTTGAAGAATAATTAATACAAGATCAAAAACTTCTTATTTTTTTTTTCATATTGCAAATAAAATAAAATTTAATTTAATTTATTTAAAATATATACATTTTTGACTTTTTTTAAACTAGATCATATGCTCCTTAGTTTTGCTCTACTGAAAATAATGAAAAATGCAGTTAGACCACTATGGCTCACACTGCCTCAATTAAGGATGTGTTTTTCTGTTTGATCTGGCTAAAGTCGACAAAGGGAGTCTCTTCCAAGTTGTGATTCCAGTTTTTAAGGTGATTAGCTAGAGGGAACATTTTCTTTTTTAAGCTCTTAAAATAACGGTATCTTTCATAAAACATTTATAAGAAAAGCGTATTTATCTCAAAACTACTGGGTTAATTTTGTTGATAAATTGCTATATAAAAAGAAACAGAATTGGCAGAATATACTGTTTTTCTTAAACAAATAGGCAAAATTTTGTCAGACAGAACTAAACAAAAAAACATAATTTTGAAAAGCAGGTTGTTTCTGGAAAGGAACAGAATTTTGAAAAGCAGAATTTTGAAACTAGACTTGCTCCCAAAGTCAAACTCAAAAATTATGGGAGTTTGACATTACTTCCAATCAAAAATGTAAATAAAGCCGATTTGACTTAATTACGCACGACCTTATTTCACGGCACCAAAATAATATTTTAAAAATTGCAAAAAAACATAATTTATTAAATAAAATGAATATTAGCATAACTCAACGTTCAATATATTACTTCAGTAGAAACGATACCCATTTAAAAATCTATACACCTATTCTCTTCAACATTTTCGCGAATTTTGGTCGCCATTAATTGCAGCAATTATTTGCTCAATAGTTTTAGGCCCCGTATTTGCATTGAAAACTGTAGTGAACTTTTTAAACTTACTTTAACTTTTCATAACTTACTGCGTTGATTATTAAGAATTATTTATAAATTCTTCTTCCCGACGAGGCACGCTTCATTTGGAATCGGCCCTTCGCTTTAGAAATTTTTATTGATATTCTTTAAACTTGAGGAAACTTGCCCAATTGATATGTTTTTTGATGAAAATAATAAATTTGTTCAGATATGTTTAGCAAAAATTGTCAGTCCGTCAATTGCTAGAATTGCTTGTTTTTATGTTATATAATCGACTTCAACCAACTAAACGTTCACATATTTAATTTATAGTATAAGATTTATTATTATAGTAAAATTTATTAAATATTCAACAAAATAAAGTGTGTATACGCCCGAGTGTACCATTTTTTTATTAGTTTGGATTAAAAAAAATCAATTGATATACTTTCCACTGCAACTGATAAAGTTCTTTAAAGTTTTTCTTTAATTTTTGATTATATCATGTTCATAAGTGCATACACACATACATGTAAAATTTTGGAATACAAAATTATATTATCTTATTAGAAGTATCTGCGTGCTGAATTGGAACCAGAGTTGGGTAGTAATCATCACAAAAGAAATCAATTACGATTACATGTAATTTGTAATTGAAAAAGTTCAATTACTGTTTACACATAATTGTAATTGAAAATTTCAATTACAAATTTCATGTAATTGAAAAAAAAGCAATTGCTTGATTTAATTACATGTAATTGAAAAAAAAGTAATTGAACAAAAAAACGTAATTGAAAAACCTGTAATGATTACTTTTTTTGTAATCATTACACACAATTGTAATTGATTCAAAAAATATCAATTACATTTTTTATATGTGAAGAAAATCTTACCTCAACGCTCAACGTCTATAATACAAGCACGATTTGTAGTTTGTTCACATCTGGGGGATAAACCATTCTTACGATCTTTAATTTATGCCTATTCACTTATATAAACTTAATAACTGGTACGCAAAGATTTTTCCTTCACATTGTGTTATATGTAATTGATATTTTGTGTAATCAATTACATTTGTGTGTAATGATTACAGAAAAAGTAATCATTACACGTTTTTTCAATTACTTTTTTGTCTTCAATTACTTTTTCCCCATTTACATGTAAGCAGTAGCGGATCCAGGATTTAGCTGTGGGGGGGGGGCTTGGAGTTCCCTTAGACACACCTTTTTAAAAAAAAATTCTTAATCATAAACGAATGCCCTACCAACCAAAATTTTCTTTTCTCAGAAAGTAGGCTAGTCGGCAGCTGAATTAAAAAGATTTTGTATAATGCAAAAATATATGTAGGTACTTAATAGGAAAATTCTGCAAAATTTTATGATTGGAAATGGAGCATCTAGAATTCTCTACAAAAACACATCGTATAAGAAAGTTGTTAGGATATGTTTATAGGAACTTTAAATAAGTAGCTATCATTCTTTAATTTGAATATTTTTTGTAGGATTTATAAATACTCATCCTACAGTACTTTGTTTAACTTTAGACAGCCGTCTACCTCCGAAAAGTTATTGACAAACTTTGTAGGTTACTGTTGTCCTAAATTTTTTTAACTTGGACAATGGAATTGGTTGTCCAAGATTTGATGAACTAGACTGTTTGTTTTTGACAGTAACGTAAGATCCGTGCGAAAAATATATAGACAAAATTGAAAAAAAAGGACGTAACGCTAAGGAGTGCAGCTAGATGTGCTTGCCCCCCCCCCTAATCAGAATACATATATTTCATATATTATTCAATTTTTATTCTTTTGAAAACAATTTAAAGCAAGATTTCTGTTATAAAACCATTCTTTGAATAAGTTTGCACCAACCTAATCGAAATCTGGAGTACGCTCTTGTATCTCACCTATCCAAATTTTAATATTTGATTCTTAAAGAAGAGAATCAGAATGCTATGTCCAAAAAGAAAGGTACCTAATTAAGCTCCCTATAAAAAAGGCAATTGCAAATTTTGTGTACTAAATCATCATGCTAAATCATGTTTTTCAATAAAAACAAAATGAATTTGGATGTTCTGTATCTATTCCATCTAAAATGACTTAAGTCCATGTGGATTGGTATTTCGAACATAAAAATTTGTGTTCAACATTCCGATCATTAACTATTTTAAGTGAATTCCATTCATATTTTTTGTCAATTAAAATCTTACAGTTTGAAGAAGATTTGAAAAAAAATTGAGTTAAAATTTCAAAAATTTTGTCTGCCCTTCAATTTCTATTTATTTATAGTTATACGAGTATTTCGTTCATATTAAAACAAAAATGTACGTATATTACACTTTTTAAAGAAAAAAAAAACATTAACCATTAGAACTGATTTTTAAATTTCGAAGTGAATTGAAATTCTTTTTCATTTCATTTAATGAATATTTCTCGCGAGAAGAGCTCTCTAATCCTTCGTTAGAGCACAAAGGAAATCACAAGAGAAACTAAGATCAAAAATCGCTTCATCTTAAAGCAGTCTTTGAAATCGTCAAAATATTCTTCGGCACAAGAAAACAATCTGAAATAAAAACATAAGTTTCAATTTCAAAAACAATATTTTTTTATTATCATGCATGCAAACTATCCATATCCAAGATTACCTATAGCATCCGTCGAATGAGCTGTGGAGCAAATCAAACTGAATTTTGACATTTTTACTATGAGCCTTATCTCAAAATTGAGCCAGATTCATTCGTCAGATTCTGTTATCAGGGTGATTTCTTACACCAGAAGCTGGGTTTTTAAGCTAAAGTCCCAAAAGTTATCTGGGCTCAGCTAAGTCCGAAAAATACTAAGAAGAGTTGAAGAAAAAGGTAACATTGATTTATTTTGTCAAACTTTGTTTGATCTTTAAGAAATATCGTTACCCAAGGAAATCTAGGTAGCAATAATAGCATGAAGGTCAACCCCACTAGTTTCAATATAACGACTTGGAAAAAAACACAGCATTTAGGTATGCATACTTACTAGCCCCAAACTTGTTATTTCTTTAGTTCGATTCCCTAGGGGCTTGGAAAAAACAAAGCTCACCTACAATTTGTTAAGCCCCAACCTCCATTTTTCCCAACAACAGCTTTCATGCTAATCTTTTAGCTCTTGCCTCTTATTTTGTCGGATTTCTTTAATGCCTTTGTAAGCCCTATCAGTGTTTGGTTTAGTGTGTAGTTTACATCAGATTCTCTTGCAGGCTAAGGAAAACGCTTCGTAACGGCTTAGCCCCAAGCCTCAATTTTTCGTCTAGAACCTTTAGGGCTTGAAATAAATAGAGCCATTTGATTGTTTATATAATCGCCTTTTTTTATCCCATTCTCTTGGGGCCTCGAAAAAAACACAGTCGCATATAATATGGTTCAGCCCAACAATTCTTTCAATTTCCCTAGGCCTTGGAAAAACACAGCTCACATGTAAATTTTGTTGCCACAATCTTAGTTTTGTTTGCCTAGCTCTCTTCTGAATCAGCCGTGGGGGGGGGGGGGGGGGGGCTTTAGCCCCTATAGCCCCCCCTCTGGATCCGCCATTGCATGTAAGTATTAATTGAAAATTTTCAATTACAAATTACAAGTAATTGTAATTGAAAATTTCCAATTACAATTACATGTAATTATAATTGCAAAAAGTCAATTACTGATTACATGTAATTATAATTAACCCTGTAATCAATTACAAAATGTAATAATTACTACCCAACTCTGATTGGAACACGACCCCCTGCGGGTAAGGGGCAAGAATATACCCGAGGTAGGCATGCCTGTCGTAAGAGGCGACTAAAATCCAAACTCCGTATACTGAGATTGATGTATACATAACTATGCAATGAGCAAAACAATAAGATATAGTACCCCAGGTGGCAGTCCAGGTTCACTGGAAAATCCACCCTCTTCGGAGGTCGGCTCTATGGATTCTGGGGAGAGCCAATTATTGCATTTAATAAATCCCTTCCTAAAAAGTGCAAGGGTATCTCGATCACCACCATCTAAATCGAGTATAAAACCATCCAAATTCGGGCAAAAGAGTCCACCCGTCACGCCAGCGCGCGCCAAAAAAGACTCAGATAAAACAGAAAATCTGGAAAAAGATAATAACGAACTTCGACGAAGACTTGATGAAGTAATGGAACTTTATCAAGAGCTAAAGAAAGAAGTCGATCTTCTTCGAAAAGAAAATGAGATGTTGAAAGGCAAAAATTCTCAAATAAACTCCAAAGCTAGCTTGCCAGAAGTCAATAATTCTAGATATGAAACAGACGAAGAAGAGCTAGCACGTGAAACGGAAAAGTCCTCAAAGAAACGATTAAGTAAAAAGCGTAAAGCTGGCTCTTCACCTGAGGCAGCCTCGTCCTTTGAAATAATAGTCTCACCAAAACATGCGACAGTAAAAGAAAAACCTGTTAAGGAGCGGCCCCCGCCACCGATAAATGTTATCGGTATTGAGGAGTATAACAAGTTGCAAACCATATTAAAGGCATTACTACCATCGGCTTTTAAAGTTATTTCGCTCAATAACAACAAATGGAAAGTATGTGTGAAAGACCCCGAAAGTTATCGCCTTCTGTCGCGAAAACTAAACGAAGAAAAAGTAGAGTGGTATACCTATGAAAATAAGTCGGAAAGACCCTTACGTGTTGTGGCGAGAGGCTTACATGCATCATGTTCAAAAGACGATATCATTAGTGATCTAAAAGAGCGCAAATTCAAAATCTTAGATGCAATTAACATCGTCAAAAGAGAGAAACAGACAAAAGAGGGTGAAACAAAAGTGGTACAGCGTGGTCTTCCACTATTTATACTTTCGTTCGATAAGACTGAAAAACTAGATGAAATTTATAAAATCAAAACAATTCTAAACATCGTAGTTAAGATCGAACCTCTAAGAAAGAGCACAAGGTTAGTCCCTCAGTGTAAACGCTGTCAAGAATTCAATCACACCCAAACTTATTGCAAAAAAGAGCCAAGGTGTGTAAAATGCGCCGGAAAGCATTTAACCGTTGACTGCATCGGAAAAAGTGAAAGTCCACCGACGTGCATTAATTGTAATGGAAATCACCCGGCAAACTATAGAGGCTGCGAAGTAGCTAAAGAATTACTAAAGCGGCGATCGAAATCTGCCAAAACACAAAGAAACCCACAAAGGCAAATAGAAACCGTAATTCCCAAGACTTCCAAATCTAGTAAAGCTCCAAAACCTAGTATCCGTAAGGAAAAGAAAACAGTGTCAATACCTTCGGAGAATATATCAAAGCAAGGAAATGCAGAAACATATGCCCAAATAGCGGCCAAAAATATACCCGCAAACAACGACACTGAAACAGACCCGGTTTCAAAAGTCTTTTCAATAATTCTGTCGAAACTTGAGGAACAATGTGACACAAATAAACTTATCTTTGATAGGTTAAGTAAGCTCGAAAATTGTTTTCGACCCAAATCTCTCTCCAAAAAATTATGATGGAAAAGTTTAAAATTCTTACGTGGAATGCCAACGGATTATGGCAAAAACTTGGAGAATTAGAGATGTATATGCAGGAAAATGATATCGACATATGCTTGATATCAGAAACGCATGCCAGAAATGAATCAAATCTTAAAATCCACGGGTTTCTTGACTACCACGCTGTTCATCCTTCAAATAAAGCAAGGGGTGGATCATCGTTATATATAAAAGAGTGCATTGAACACTCAATAGGCCTGAAAATAGAGGTAGAATGAGTAGTGTTCAAGTTAGAACTAAAAACATTCTTCTCAATGTCTCTTCGATATATTGCCCTCCGCGTTGCAAAATCGATAAGAGTGAATTTACGACATTGATAAAGTCGCTAAGCCCAAACTTAATTGTTGGTGGCGACTTTAATGCGAAGCACACCTTTTGGGCTTCAAGATGCATATCTCAAAAGGGTCGAATGCTCTATGAGGCAGGAATGGAAAATAATTGCGATTTTCATTCGGCTGGAAAGCCAACTTACTGGCCAACTGATCCGTCAAAAATACCTGATTTAATCGATTTGTTTATGATAAAAGGAATACCCTCCAACCGTATTGAAATTTCAGAAGGCCATGATCTGTTCTCTGATCATTCTGCAGTCATACTCACTATGAGCGAAAGCCTTGTCAAAACTGAAAAACCACCCAGGTTAACAAACGGTAAAACCAACTGGGAAGGATTTAAGAAAGATATCGAGGACAACGTTGAATTGAGGGTATCATTACAAACGCCTCTTGAGCTTGAAGACGCAGTAGATACCTTTGTTGATATAATACAAAAGGCAGCGTGGAATAACACACCTTATCAAAGGGTTACGCCGCGCTATAAAGATATAAAATATCCGCAGGAAATAAAAGACTTAATAAAAGATAAACGAAAAGCACGTAAGAAATGGCAGCGAACCCGTGCTCCTCAACACAAAGCTCATTTAAATCGCTTGTGTAATATGCTAAAAACAGCGATATCAGATTTCAAAAACCGTGAAGTTGAAAATTACCTTGAAAGCTTGTCAGCTGGGAAAGAATCCAACTACTCACTTTGGAAAGCTATAAAAACAACGAAAAAACCAAAGCTTCCAGTACCCCCGATTAAGAAAAGCCAAAACGAATGGGCTAAAAGTGACAAAGAGAAAGCGGCGGTATTCGCCGATTACCTGGAAGGAACATTTAAACCTTCCGATGGGCAAGCACTCAATGAAAATATTAATATGAGTTTTAGCTCAAGTGAAAATTACAGAACCAGAAATGCTACGCTTGCTGAATTGAACAGAGAAATAAAGAAGCTAAAGTCTAATAAAGCTCCGGGGTATGACTTAATAACAGCGGAAATATTAAAAATGCTTCCTAATAAAGGATTAATTAACCTCTTTTATATAATAAATGCCGCTCTAAGGCTAGAATATGTTCCAAGCCAATGGAAAGTTGCGGAAGTCATAATGGTTTTGAAACCTGGCAAACCATCTCACGAAAAGAATTCTTACAGACCGATTTCGCTTCTTCCAATAATATCGAAAGTTTTTGAAAGAATACTACTCCTGCGCCTGCAGCCTATAATAGAAGAGAAACGATTAATACCTGAACATCAGTTCGGATTTAGAAGCAAGCATTCAACAATTGATCAAGTGCATAGAATAACTGACGTAATTGAGAGAGCTCTTGAAGAAAAGAAAATCTGTTCGACGGTCTTTTTGGATGTGTCGCAAGCGTTTGACAAGGTGTGGCACGAAGGCCTCAAATTCAAATTACGACAAGTTCTGCCTGAAGGACTTTATAAAATTCTTAACGAATATCTAGAAAACAGACTTTTTCGTGTAAGACACGGAAATGAATATTCTAATTTCAAAGAAATAGTGGCTGGGGTACCACAAGGTAGTGTTTTAGGTCCAGTTCTGTACCTTCTATTTACACGTGATATACCTCAAACAGAAGACACTTTCGTAGCAACGTTTGCTGATGATACTGCAATACTAGCAGTAGGCAAAACGATTAACGAAGCTACGATTAAATTACAAAATGCTCTTAATAATGTTAATGAGTGGACAAAAACATGGCGAATAGCGCTCAATGAACAAAAGTCAGTCCACGTGGACTTTACGTATAAAAAAATAAATAGATTGCCCGTCTTTCTTAATACCGGTCGTGTACCATTTGCGAATGAAGCAAAATATCTGGGAATGACTCTAGACGCGAAATTAAAATGGAAGCCGCACGTAAAAAAGAAATGCGAAGAATTAAAAAGTAAATTAAGAGATATGAACTGGCTACTCGGTAAATATTCCAAGCTTAGTATTGATAATAAGTTGATTTTATACAGGCAGGTACTTAAACCTGTCTGGACTTACGGTATACAACTCTGGGGTTGTACCTGCGATACAAATTTAAATAAATTACAAACGTTTGAAAATAAATTGCTTAGGTCATTTGTAAATGCACCATGGTATATAAGAAACGAAGATCTTCACAGGGATCTCGGGATTCCTACGGTTCGAGATGAAATTAAGAGTTTCGCGCGAAAACATAGAAATCGGCTATTAGATCACGCTAATCCAACGATTATTGACATTCTTGACGAGTCGAATTTAGTACGCCGTCTGCAAAGAACAAAACCTTCCGACTTGGTGCGGTGAACACAAAACCGCTTTAAAATCGCGGAATAAGCAGAAACTTTCACCGGAAAGTTACCTGCAACACGTTACTTAACTTCGTTAGAAATAAATTGCTAGATAAGTTTCAACTTAGTTGCAATCGGGAAGTGGAGGTGGTTTTAGTGTAGTAAGAATCTCACACTTCTATGAGCACGCGTTTTCCGGTCCTCATAGAGCCTGATGCAGGTTTTGCGCCTACCCACGGTCAAAAAAAAAAAAAAAATAAAAAAAACATGTGGCTTTAACTCCAAAGTTAATAACTTTATCCAAAAATGTGCAATCTTGTTTCCGTTATACATCTTAACACATTTTTTTTTTCAATCAAAATGATTTCAGCTGTTTTTGAGAACAATATTAACAAAGCAAAATAACTGTATGGTTGTATGGCAGTTAGCTCTAGTCTCTTGTTATTATGTTCAAGTGAGCTTTGTTAAATTTAACTGTAGATGTTGGAATGGGCAATCCTGATAACTCTTACATAAAATTCTTCATTTTCAATCGATTAGCCTTGACCCTTTGTTGAATTTTATAATTGTAAAAAGACATCAACTTCAACATGGTTATTCTAAGATGGTTCTCAACAAACCTTCTTGGTGAGGTTAAAATTTCAAAAATATTCCTTGCCCGTCTAATAATAATTAATATCCTTTCTTATACAATCGATAAATATGAACTTGTTGAATATTTCACCTTAATGACTTTTTTGTTCATGACCTATAAGCAGAAGCACACTTCGAATTCTGTAGCAAAATCCTTAAAAAGTAAAATTCATAGGCTAAGGGCAAAACAATTAAAACACGTCCAATAGCTTGTTACGGCATTAACACCTTCAGACAGTAGTTTGACCGCGTCTGTGCATCAATAGTTCGAACTATTGCAATTATTGTTATAAAACAAATAAACCATTTAATATTCTCTAGGTCAATTTTACTGAGCAATAATTGATTCGTTATTCTTTCCATTGTTATTTCGATATGATAGAAGAATTGTTAGTCATTATAATTTCGGCATTGGATCTAGTAAAACGTTTCGGTTCGGATTTCTTGTTTTTTTAATTGAATTGATATAAAATGTTTTACGGGTTTAATAAGCATTCAACGAAACCAAAGACGGTTTTTCTCGATGTTAAACCTTCATTCGTTCCTACTGTGAGGAAATTTAGTGGATTGCAAACGCGTAAGGATAGTATCGCATTATATGGAACTGATACGCGTCCTTCTTTGTCATCAGTAACATCATTGGAAAATTTTCAAAAAGTGAATATTTAAAAATTATACCTACCAAGTGATTTTGACATAACCTCTTAAACCTTTAGGACTTTCATGAACATGATGTGTTCTTCATAACAAAAATAAAAATAAACTGAAATAATAAACTACAAGATAACTGAGGAATGCCTTACTATGCATACCTACAGATATTAATTTTATTTAAGTTTTTAATCTAACGTTCAATCTGTATGTAAGCACTTTCCGTCAAAACCTAATTTGCATATAGTCCTTGAAATTGGACTCCTTTATTTTAGAAAATATACTATTTTTCTTTTCTTGGGCAGTTATTTCCTTTTCAGTTTGAAAGTAATTTGATTGTGAAGTTATTTCTAGATGTTCTTAATGGATATTATCGTCTGTTACATAACAAGTGGAGTTAATCAAACAATTAGTTTTTTGGAGCATGAATTTCGAGGAGTGCATTAGTAGAACTAAAATAAATAAAATGCAATAAAAGAATGCAAAAAGAAACAAAATGGATAGCTGTTCAAATAGAACGAATTTTAAAGTTTATACTGCAAATGGCAATGACCATTACCACATATATAGACATTCTTACATAAAGACTTGGAAACTAGTTAAAATGCACCCGGATCTCTGACTTTATTATGTGCGGGAAGTTAGCACCGCCATTTTCGATTTTCAAAAAAAAAGGTTGTGCTGTAATGTGCCCCACTTGTGCTGCTATGTGCCGTATTTAAAAAAAAATCGTACTAAGGGTTTGGTTTTTAGAGGGTACCCATTTTTTTAGCGTGAAGTTAGCACCGCCATTGTTGATTTTCGAAAAAAAAAGTTGTGCTGTAATGTGCTCAACTTGTGCTGGCTTGTGCCGTAAATATTCTTGAAAAATTCGCAAATTTGCAAATTTTACGAATGAAATTTTTGCGAAATCTCAAAATTTCGTAAAAAAAAAGTTGTGCTGCATTGTGCTCAAAAAATGATACTCACAACCAAAAAGAAAAAAACGAAAATTCGCATAATTGCATCTATTATGACCAAAACTAAACTTTGCGAGGGGCGGTAGCGTGAAGTTAGCACCGCCATTTTCTATTTTCAAAAAAAAGTTGTGTTGCATTGTGCTCAACTTGTGCTGCCTTGTGCCGTAAATATTAAAAAAAATCGCAAATTTGCAAATTTTACGAATGAAATTTTTGCGAAATTTCATAATTACTAAGAAGTGAAAGTTGTGCTGTTTTGTGCGCAATTTGTGCAACCATATTCCAAAGAGATAAGAAAAAATTCACATTTTTGTGACTTTTATGCCAAAAATTAATTAATAATTTTTTTTTAAGTTTTGCAAATTTCTTAAAAATATTAACGGTACAGGGCAGCACAAGTTGAGCACAATACAGCGCAACTTTTTTTTTTTGAGAATCGAAAATGGCGGTGCTAACTTCACGCTTCGCAAAACTGTTTTTTGGCCGTAAAAGTTACAAATATGCGATTTTTTTGTATTTTCTTCGGAATATGACAGACAAATAGCGCAAAAAACAGCACAACTTTAATTTTTTAAAAAATTGCAAAATTTGCAAATTTTCAAATTTCTTAAAAATATTTACGGCACAAGGCAGCACAAGTTGAGCACAATACAGCACAACTTTTTTTTTTTGAAAATCGAAAATGGCGGTGCTAACTTCACACTTCGCAAAACTGCCTTTTGGCCGCAAAAGTTACAAATATGCGAATTTTTTTGTTTTCTCTTCGGAATATGGCAGTAAAAATAGCGTAGAAAACAGCACAACTTTAATTTTTTACAAAATTGCAAAATTTGAAAAATTTTCATTCGTAAAATTTGCAAATTTGCAAATTTCTTAAAAATATTTGCGGCACAAGGCAGGACAAGTTGAGCACAATACAGCACAACTTTTTTTTTTGAAAATCGAAAATGGTGGTGCTAACTTCACGCTACAGCCCTTCGGAAAGTTTAGTTTCGGCCATAATAAATGCAATTATGCGAATTTTTATTTTTTTCTTTTGGTTCTTTTTAGAGCACAATGCAGCGCAACTATTTTTTTAAGAAATTTTGAAATTTCGCGAAAATTTCACTCGTAAAATTTGCAAATTTGCGAATTTTTTGGAAATATTTACGGCACAAGCCAGCACAAGTTGAGCGCAATACAGCACAACTTTTTTTTTTTGAAAATTGCAAATGGCGGTGCTATCTTCACGCTTCGCAAAACTGTTTTTTAGCCGTAAAAGTTACAAATATGCGAATTTTTTTCTCTTCGGAATATGGCAGCACAAACTGAGCCCGAAATAGCACATGTTAGTTTTAAAGAAAAATGTAAAACTTAAAAAAAAAAAATTATTAATTCATTTTTGGCATAAAAGTCACAAAAATGCGAATTTTTTTTATCTCCTTGGAATATGGTTGCACAAATTGCGCACAAAACAGCACAACTTTCACTTTTTAGTAATTATGAAATTTCGCAAAAATTTCATTCGTAAAATTTGCAAATTTGCGATTTTTTTTTTTAATTTACGGCACAAGGCAGCACAAGTTGAGCATAATGCAACATAACTTTTTTTTTTTTTGAAAATCGAAAATGGCGGTGCTAACTTCACGCTACCGCCCTTCGCAAAGTTTAGTTTTGGCCATAATAGATGCAACTATGCGAATTTTTGTTTTTTTCTTTTTGGTTCTGAGTATCATTTTTTGAGCACAATGCAGAACAACTTTTTTTTTACGAAATTTCAGTACCAATCAGCGATTCGTGTGCGCAAGACGTATATTCCTTCTGTGCGGTATACTAAAGAAAACAAAACCAAAATCGGTAAACGAAATCGTTCGCCTAGTGTTGAAGACACTTCGTCTTCACACGTCAAAACCCTTAAAATGAGTTCTAAAGGCCTGGTCAAACAGAACGCGATCCGGCGATACGATCAATACTTCATTGGGTAAAAAAGATCGCGACGATCAAATTTTGTTTGTAATTTCTCACAAAGATCGCTGGATCGCGTTCTGTTTGACCAGGCCTTAAGGAACCAAATAGACACAATAAATTTATACCATTACAATCATTACCGGATTCAGATAATAGTGATATCGAATGCGATGAAATTATAGACCCTACTCCAAAAATATCTAAAAAACAATCCAAAATTCCATCTGTGTGCGTTCTTCAAAAAACGAGTGAAGATGTCCATAAATTATTCAGTGATCTTAAACTCTCAAGCTATAGTATTAAGAAAATGTCAATTGGCATTAAAATTAATTGCGAAAGTCTTGAGACTCACGAAACTCTTTGTGCAGCTTTAAAAACAAATAACTGGCAATTTTATACCCATGATCTTCCAGCTATGAGATCATTTAAAGTTATGTTATATGGTCTACATGAACTTAATACAGACGAACTAAAAAAAGAATTAATTGCAATCGGTCTTAAGTGCCAAAACATCAAAATTATTAAAAAAAAAAAATATGATAAATTCATAGACATTTTTTATTTGGTCTATCTTGAAATTGGTTCTGTGAGATTAAATGAATTAAAGCAAAATATACGCTCAATCTTTAGAACCCAAGTAAAATGGGACTTTGCTCGTAGACAAAGAAATAAAATTACACAGTGTTATAACTGCCAAATGTATGGGCATGGGGAAAAAATTGCAATACTAAAACGCATTGCGCCAACTGTTCAGAGAATCATGATACAAAGGAATGTCACTCTGTAAACATAAAATGTGCAAATTGTAACGAAACACATAAGTCCACTGACCCCGCATGCATAAGCAGAAAAAGTTTCTTTGATATAAGAGAAAGACTTTCTTCAAGGAACAAGCCACGTTCAAGTTTAGCGATGACTAAGCGAATTTTTCATCAGAAACCGAATTCACTTATAACTCAAAGCAATGATGAATTTCCAGCGCTTAAACCACACAAAAGCTCGATGCCAACTGCAGCCGCAAAAGATGTAGTACAGTAAAATTAGAATTGTAAATGGAAAAAAATAGCGGCAAGCTGAAATTTTGCAGGTCGTTTCGGGGGTAGGTATACAACTTAAATCTAAGTTGGCGACCTCCTTCCCCTTGCAGGGGCGGTGCCACGCCCACTTTTTTAAAATCCTGGTTTCTGAAGAAACGGCTGCACCGATATGAATGAAATTTTCATAATTTGTTAATATAGTCGTAGAAAAAATTAAAAAAATTGTTAAAGTAAAATCTGCCCACTGCCACGCCCACTTTTCTTCTTTCTTTGTTTCTCGAAAATGGCTCCTACGATTTGCATGAAATTTTCAGAGTTTATTCTTATGAACGAGAACAAAATTTAAAACAAAATTTCATTTAAGTCCGCCCACTACCACGCCCACTTTTTATATCTTGATTTCTCAGAAACTGATTTGGAGTTCTCATACTAGTGGTATAAAGATTTGCGAAGCACTTTTGGTTTAGTGAAACCCACAGGTATAGTCACGCTCCTCTTTCATATATATTTATTAATTTCTACGAACTGTATTAGGGAGTAACGACTTAGTTTTTGAATAAAAATAAAAACCCAAATCAGGCCTCGAAGTCTTCAGATTGATGAAAATCATTTAATTGAGTTCTTTCATAGCGTAAAGATTTGTTCTCAATTTCGCAGCTAAATGGACAATCATTCACTCAGAGAAAAACGTCAGGTAAATAATTAACCTGGGCCTTGTTGAATTCACGAGGTGCACAATCCCATACAAAGTTACTGACATTTCAGAAATTTACCTGATTTTAGTAACCTTTTATTCAGTGCAAAATCAACCTGGTGGACTTTCTTGCCATATTCAGGTTGATTTAAGAAGATGACCTGTAATTTTAACACTAATTTCTTGTAAATAACAAATTTTAACAAGAATATAGTGTCAATTTTAACCAAGGTCGTGTTTTTCTAACACTGTATGATATGAATTTCTGTTTTACTACATATCAGGTTGAACTAACATTTAATGTGTTTTTTTTTACCTGTTGTATTTTACCTGACCTCATGTTAAAAAAGCACTCTGCCAGTTCATTCCAGCGTGACACAAGTGCTGAAACGCACACACACTGACAATTTAAGTAAAACGATTTGAATTAAACCTGGTCTCCTGTTAAAGAAGCAATCTGCCAGTTCATTTAAAGGTGACATTAGCGTTGAAACGCACACACACAGGCCATTCAAATAAAATTATTTGAATCTTACCTGGCCTCGTGTTGAAGTAGCACTCTGTCAGTTCATTTAAACGTGACACTTGTGCTAAAACACACACACAAGCCATCCAATGAGTTTCAACTAAGGTATTGATATTTGGCACCAGTTTTTTGTGTAGTGAATTGGCCCAGTGGATGAGTGCTATCTCCGTGTGTGAAAGGTTCCCAGTTCAAAACTGAAGTAAGTATCACAAATAATTTTTAAAATAAAATAAATAAATAATAAATTTCTATATGTACTTTCAGAATAATGCTTACGAGTTGAGCGTTAGACAGCGCAAGAGACGGCTCTTAGACGTATAAATTCATGAATTATGCTGGATTTACTCGATTGGAAAACTGCCAGTATAATGACAAAAGCAACAACAAAAGAATGGACAAATTAATTATGTTTGTCATTATAGTGGCAGCGTTCAAGTCGTGTAAATCCGGCATTAGATACAGGGTTGATATAACATTGAAACCTGTTAAATTAACTATAGGTTGTCAGGTTGAACTAACCAGATTTTCATGTTAAAATTACAGGGCATTGAATATTTTGTCAGGTTAAATTAACTATATTTGCAGGTAAAATTTACAAGATTACAGTGTTAAATTTTCAAATCAGGTATCAGGTCAAACAGTTAACCTGATCTACCGAGTTGAAAAATAACAACCTGAAAATTAGGTATGATTGGCCAGAAATTGGTTGATAATACCTGATTTTTTCTCTGAGTGTTGTACTATTATATGTATATCGATTAAAAAAGCACTTTTAGTAAGATCCGCCCACTAAGCGCTCCGACTTTTCTTCAATATTGTCTCTGTAAGACGGCTATTTGGAGTGTGTAGAACTTTCAAGTCTTGTTTTTTCGAGCGAGACTTACAATTAGTATTATTCATCAGTGTTCATAAGGTTGTGGGAAATCCAATTGTTTTGATTATGCACATCACTTTAACTTTTAACTTTTTTTAATTTTTTTCTCGTACATAAGAATTAACTCTCAGAATTTCATACAAATCGTTAGAGGGGTTTCCGAGGAATAAGGACATGAGGAAAGTGGGCGTGACAGTGGGCGGATTTTACTACAACCAATTTGAGATTTTTTTTTCATCCATAAGAACCAACTCTTAAAATTTCATGGAAATCCTTGGAGCAGTTTATTAGAAACAAAGAAATAAGAAAAGTGGGCGTGGCAGTGGGCGGATTTTACTTAAACAATTTTCTTAATTTTTTCTACGACTATATTAACAAATTATGAAAATTTCATTCATATCGGTGCAGCCGTTTCTTCAGAAACCAGGATTTAAGGAAAGTGGGCGTGGCACCGCCCCTGCAAGGGGTAGGAGGTCGCCAACTTAGATTTAAGTTGTATACCTACCCCCGAAACGATCTGCAAAATTTCAGCCTGCCGCTATTATTTTCCATTTGGTCAGTAGTAAAATTTCTCTATTTACTGGACTAATGTCATTGAATGTGATTCCTTCCCAAATGCCTGGTCCAGTAGAATCATCAACAAAACCGGTTCTAATTGTCAACAAACCAACGCAAGCAGCTTACTCTTTTCAATGGAAGAAATTAACTCTCTCACAGCAGAGATGATCACGCTTCTTGGTCAATGTAAATCCAAAGCAGATCAGTTCAATTGTATTGCACAATTAGCAATTAAGTATTTATATGCAGGTAAATAATGACGAATATTAATTTAAAAATAAATTGTTGGAATGCTAGAAGCATTCGCTTTAAATCTGTAGAATTTTTTGCTTTTTTGTGTAAGCATAATATTGATGTCAGTTTATTAAACGAAACATGGTTGGATGATAATATAAATATTTCAAATAAAGATTATAAATGTTATCGTTTGGATAGAGATGAGAGAAGGGGAGGAGGTGTTGCCGTGGTTGTCAAAAGATCAATTAAGCACAAAGTACTACCTATTGTAAATACCAAATTAATTGAAAATATTGGGATAGAGGTTCCATTTGAAAATGGTCGTTCAGTTAAAATAATTTCTGTTTATTTCCCTGGAGGTAATACTTTGCCAAGCAAAAGAATTGACCTTAAAAATGACATTCTTAAATTGGTTAGAATAAACGATTTTTTTTTGATTGGAGGAGATTTCAACTGTAGACACAGAAGTTGGGGTTGTGTCAGAGCAAATGCATGGGGCAACATACTATCTGATTTGAATGCAAGGCATCCTTTTAGCATTTTATACCCACCTCATCCTACCTGTATTCCTCCTAATAACAGATTAACACAATAGATTCCTTTTTAACAAATATGCCTGAACTAATAAGCCAGCCTATTGTCCTAAATGACCTTAGTTCCAATCATCTCCCAGTTCTATGCAGCGTTTACAGATCCCCTGTTACAAGTAGCAATTTAGTGTATGCTTTCAAAAATGCTAATTGGAAAAGATATAAAAGGACCGTACGGGTAAAACTAGAACAATTACCGGAACTTGCCCCCACCGAAGTAACTTGTGAAGAAATAGATGAAGCCGTAGGTAGTTTTACAAATGTTTTACATGAAAGCGTTGATCTCTCTGTTCCTAAAAAAACTCCTTCTTGTGAAGCTATTAATACACTTCCTATTAACATCATAAATCTCATTAAAATAAGAAATAAATTCAGATCTTTGTGGGTAAGGACTAGAAATAGGCCATACTTGATAGAAATGAAGTTATTAAATAACAGAATTAAAGAATTAACATCTGATTACAGAAATAAAACGTGGAGTAATAAACTTCGTAGTTTGGACAAAGCAAGTAAACCTTTTTGGAATATTGCCAAAGTAATCAAAAAGAAAAATTGTAATATTCCTGCGTTCAAAATAGGAAATACAGTTCTGTTATCAAATTCTGAAAAGGTAGATGCTTTAGGTAGAGAATTCTATGCAAATCACTTAGCAACAAGCAATATAGTGGGACAACCTGATTTTTAACTAGCCGTCCAACAGTCTTGTGATGCATTAAGCTCCCACACAATTGAAAGTGAAGAAACTGTTGTTACTCTAGCTGACCTAAAAAATATACTCTCAGGTTTAAAAGTATCAAAATCCCCTGGTTTTGATGGCATAAGAAACTTGTACCTTAAAAAATTACCGACATTGGGCATTAAGTATCTACTAAACATTTTTAATGCATGCTTTAATTTAGGTTATTTCCCTAAGGAATGGAAAAATGCCAAAGTAATACCCATTCTTAAGCCAGGGAAAATTTCTTCTATGCCGTGCCACTATAGGCCAATTAGCTTACTGAGTTCAATAAGCAAATGTCTCGAAAAAGTAATAAAAAGTAATATTCTTAATCATTTAAATTTATATAATATCTTGCCTGTAGAACAATTCGGATTTCGATGTCACCACAGTACAGTACATCAGATACATCGGATAACTAAAGATATTAAAAACAACTTCGCTTTAGGGAAAAGCACAGGATTAGTTTTACTTGATGTTGAGAAGGCTTTCGACACAGTATGGCACAATGGTCTGATTTATAAATTAAGAATTTTGAATTTTCCTCGGTACCTAAATAAAATAATTTTTTCTTTTTTGACCGGACGCACATTTAAAGTCTCTATTAATGCTGAATGTTCAGATTCTAAGGAAATTTTAGCAGGTGTTCCCCAAGGATCTGTTTTGGGGCCATTTTTGTACAACATATATACATCTGATTTTCCAAAGTTTAGTGGCTGTGAAACTGCTATCTTTGCAGATGATACTTGCATCTATTCAGCAGATTCATATGGTTTATTGATTGAAACCAATTTGCAATCTGCCTTAGATAGCATCCAAAACTATTTTAATAAGTGGAAAATAAAATTAAATGCTGGAAAGACTCAAGCCGTCTTTTTCACCAGAAAAAGGAAAGCTTGTTTTCTTCCTAGTAGAAGCTTAACAATTAATGGAACACAAACAGAATGGAGATCCAATGCCAAATACTTAGGAGTTCACCTTGATAAAACATTAACTTTTGGATTACATATCCAGAAAACAATAAACAAGCTTAATGTGACAATTAAAATGATGTATCCGTTTATCAATAGGAAATCAAAGTTAAGTGATGAAAATAAGCTTATTTTATATAAAGTAATTTTTCAAAGCATCATACTGTATGGATCACCTGTGTGGGGAAAATGTGCAAATGTGCATATACTTAGGTTGCAAAGAATGCAAAACAAAATTTTGAAGATGATGCTTAATTTGCCATGGCATTATTCGACAGAAGAATTACATAGAATAACAAAGATGGAAAGAATTCCATCTAGAATAGTAAAACTAGGCAACAGCTATGACTTATCCTGTAGTTCATCTGACAACTACCTTATATCAAATCTGACTTTATGAACATTATTTATTTATTTATTCAACTATAGTGATTTAAATATTTTTATTTTTTTTTCTGTGATTTATTTATTTGTTAATTTATTAAAATTAATTTATTTATTTATTGATATTTATTTCTTCTGTGATATTTTTTTTTATTTAGTTATTTATTTATTTATTTATTTATCTATTTATTTATTTATTTATTTATTTATTTATTTATTTCATTTATTTATTCATTTATTTATTTATTTATTAATTATTTATTTATTTATTTATTACTTATTTTTGTTTGTTATTTCACTTAATTATGTATTTATTTATTTACTTATTTTTTTGTATTTTTTTGTATTTTTTTTTTGTTATTAATTTTGCTACTTATTTATTTATTTGAATGTTAATTTATTAACTTATTTATTTATTTGTTATTTATTTATTAAAATGTTTATTTATTTGATTTTTGTCATATTCGCATTATTTTTGTAAAAAGTCATTGATTTGAGGTTTTTGTCAGTTATTCCCTCCCCTTCTCTCCATCTCATCTATTTAAAGAAGGTTTTTTCTGTAGCTTTTCCTTCTACCAATTATATTAACGTCAGTGATATTTAAAAACATTGTTATAAATTTTTCAGTAGTAAGGTAGCTTTATACCAAGTCTCTGTAAATTGTGCAATATAGGTTTAATGAAAAAAAAAATGTATAATAATTCAGCTACAATAAATGATCTATCTATCTATTAATTCATTTTTGGCATAAAAGTCACAAAAATGCGAATTTTTTTTATCTCCTTGGAATATGGTTGCACAAATTGCGCACAAAACAGCACAACTTTCACTTTTTAGTAATTATGAAATTTCGCAAAAATTTCATTCGTAAAATTTGCAAATTTGCGATTTTTTTTTTTAATTTACGGCACAAGGCAGCACAAGTTGAGCACAATGCAACATAACTTTTTTTTTTTTGAAAATCGAAAATGTCGGTGCTAACTTCACGCTACCGCCCTTCGCAAAGTTTAGTTTTGGCCATAATAGATGCAACTATGCGAATTTTTGTTTTTTTCTTTTTGGTTCTGAGTATCATTTTTTGAGCACAATGCAGAACAACTTTTTTTTTTACGAAATTTTGAGATTTCACAAAAAATATTTACGGCACAAGCCAGCACAAGTTGAGCACAGTACAGCACAACTTTTTTTTTCGAAAATCAAAAATGGCGGTGCTAACTTCACGCTAAAAAAATGGGTACCCTCTAAAAACCAAACCCTTAGTACGATTTAAAAAAAAAAAACGGCACACAGCAGCACAAGTTGGGCACATTACAGCACAAACTTTTTTTTTTTGAAAATCGAAAATGGCGGTGCTAACTTTACGCACATGACTTTTTTTGAAGATGATCTCATTTCGGATTCGGAGAGAAAAATAGTAAAATTTTGGTGATTTAATCACCTGCTAGGCCGTGCTGGAAGTCGATGAATGGAGTAGATCAGACTACCTTCACTGGGGAATACATTTATGTAATCATTACAAAAATGTTTGTACCTCATCGCAAGCAATAAGTAATTCTATGGACTCGTCAAATTAATATATACATTAGGGTTGTTGTTATAGTGTTTTTTTTTTAGTTTTAATATTTGGATGGGCCTAAATCAACTCTAAATGAAGAAACAAAAAATTCCCTAATTTTTTCATATTTTTATTTTCATCCCCTATAGTCGCTGTAGTGGTAAATTAAATTTCCCCTTTTTTTTGGAAATTCACGCAAAATTTGCCGAAAAATTTAGAGCATGTAGGTGAGAAGTAGTCAAGAAAAAATCCTAACGGAGGGGTGGATTATCTCACACCGCTTGGGCGGGAGGGGCAATTTAATAAAATAATTGCATAAAATAGAATACAAATTAATAAAAAAAAAACAACGGCAACACCTGCAGTAATGTTTTGTAGCTTTTTGGAAAGCCAGAAGTCCACTTTAAAAGTTGATTCTTAAATAAAGTTCTTTGAATAAGCAAAATCTGTTTTCAAATCTATAATTTAAAAATAAAAATAATAATTTTTCTTCAAAATGTTGAGTTTGAAACAATTTTTTGCCAAAACTCTTCATCAAAAAAAATTAATTTAAAAACAAACCATAAGAATGGACTTCTGGCTTTCCAAATTGTTAATTATTTGTTAAATGTAAATTTTAATTTCTTAAACAAAAAGAAAACAAACTTGTGCCAACTCAAGTGAAGTTACATATTTTAAGGTGTTTTAAAAATTATTTTAACTTAATTTATAGAACTTCATACCGTTCAACATTTATTCGCTATCATAAAATATTATCTTTCAAAATTGGAATAGCACATTATTCTACATACTTTCGTTAATTTTATTAATAACAATTCGTAGCCAAAATATAAAATCTCAGTGCTTTAAAATTACAAAAATGATTTTTTACTGAGAAAGAATATCGATTATCCGATTGACACATTCTAAACAATTGCCACTCACACTGTCATTCAATCTTCAGTGTGTGACTTTGAACTGATGAGAGCATTGAATTGTAAAAACGGAACGTCTATTTAATATAAGGACATTTTGAAAAAAAAAAAAAAAACGGTTTAAAAATAAAACTAATAAACCGAGAGTTGGTGAACGTTTTGCTCAAAGTGTTCTATATCGCTCTAAATTTTGTAGGCGTACTAGTTCCATCAGTGCAAACTACATGGTAGCAACCTGGCAGTGATTCCACGGCCCTTCGACAGCAAATTTACACTTTCAAAATGCAAAAAAATTACCGAAGTTAAAGTGTTTCATACCGCTCCAAATTTTGTAAGCATTTAATTTGCACCTGGCAGCGATACCGCAGTCCCTTGACCACCAAAATGCACTTTCAAAATGCAAAAAAAATAAAATCGTTTTATACCGCCCTAAGTTTCGTTCAGTTACACATATACAAACAATATGCCGTCAACCTGGCAGCGCCACAGCTGCCTTAAGACCAGAATAATGCACTTTCAAAATACATACAAGGAAATGTCTTATACCAACCAAAGTTTCGTTGACGTACACTTAATATTTGCAAAAATTATATGCCGTCATCTTGGCAGCGCTAATGTGCCCACAAAATTTGGAACACTAGGCGTCAACAACCAGTGGAACCAGTATCGCGACATTATTAAGGAGACAGCCGAGACCACCATAGGCTGTCAACCACCCAGAAAAAAGAACCCGTGGTATGATGATGAATGCGCGGTATTGAAGCAGGAAATGGAAAATGCACGAATGCAAATGGTGCAACGGAAAACAAGAGCAGCAAGAGAGGAGTACCGTGAAAAGAGAAGGAGAGAGAAAAAACCCTGCGTAGAAAGAAAAGAGCATCCACAGCCTCTCAGCTCAAATATCTCGAAGAGTCCAGCACCGCCACCAACACCCGCTGGTTCTACAAAACAGCCAAGCAACTGGCATCTGGTTATAGGACTGGCACGCAAGCTCTTCGAAACAACAAAGGGAACCTAGTCACCGAAGCACAGGAAATTGTAGACGTGTTTAATAGTCCAGTCAAATGGTGTTCAAAAGGGACTTGAAGTGGAAAGTTCTGGTGTAATTATTTTTAGTGGCCCCCTTTATGTTTTTGGGGTCGCTGAACACGAATCTGAAGTTGTCCAACAAAATTTTTCACGGCAAATATGAGAATTCGTCAAAAAACGTCAAAAATTTCGACATTTTTTGTCTTTTTTCCTTATTGCTCAAAAATTATTTTTCTTTTGCAAAAAGCGCTGATGCAAAAATAAAGACAATAAGATTACCTACAATCTACGCTTTTATAATTTTCTTGTGCGACTTATGGTTTCTGCGGAAACAGTCATTGAAAAACAGCTAAAAATCCGTAATTTTTAAAAAAATTGCATAAACGATTTTTTTTTGTATTGTTTTCTTCATTACATGAAAAGCAGGCCATGAGTTATTATGTTATTTGCATTTTCTAATTGTAGTTGTCTAAAAGTATTATATTGCAGTGGTTAAGTGTCTAAGTTTCAGTATTCCAAACAGTCAAAATGTCCATTCAAAAGTGTTCTATTTGTGAAAAAGATTGGAGTATGGTGCAGTGAAAGTGGTGATTGAAAAAGTGATTGAAACGCTCCTTCAAGTCAGCAAGAAGAGAAAAGACGGAAAGAGAGCTTCTTTGGCAGGTAAGAAATCAGTGAAAGTGCATACAACTTGAGAAAAAAGCTATATAAATGGTAAATGGTAGGTAGAAATGGTGACAAGAGCGTAACACTCGCTCTTTGCCCAATTAGCACTGGATTGCGCCGTTTTGATACCATAACTCGTTTAACCTGTGTATGAAAGCAGTCTAAAGTGAGAATTTGCGGGTTTATTCTCTGGGGGCTTATTCCTCAGGTGTCCCGTTTTCTGGGTTGGATGTGAGATTTTCTCCAGTGCGGGATGGAGATCATCTTTCCCAAGAAACCAGAAAAGCGTTCTTTGCTTTGAAATAGGACGGCTGTGAAGTATGGTTGAGGTATCTTGTGAGTCAGTACAAAAGACAGGAGTTGGATCATAGGACACTCACTCGATTGGATCGCATCTCGATTATATCGCATCTCGCCCGAGCTTCCTACATTATGCCGAGCTCGGTAGGTTGTAAAATAGCAACGAAGCGTGATCGATCCGACCGTGTGATCATCATTGCTATTGAGCATCATGAAGCCCCGCAGAAACCCGGGTTCCTATTACTCACGGTCTTTGGATCTGGGGGGTAACATGATGCAGAACGCAACCGATTTTCGTCTCAGATCCATTTCGTGGCTTTTAGAAAAGAGATCAAGTCTTTGATCTTCATTTCGCAAACTTCGTTTAGGTCGTCAAAAAAAGCCATTCCAAACGATTGTGCCTCTCATTCTGGCTAGAGCTGAACATTTACAGAGAAAATGAAGGACTGTTTCCTTTTCTTGCTGGTCTCCACAGCTGTGACAGTGAGTATTGTAAGGAATACTCAGCCTCGTACTGGATATTTTGCAGTTGGTTAAACTGCTCCACCTAAGGTTGGATTCCCTAAGGAAAATTGACAATATATTGCCCTTCACAACTCCAAGGCGAATGTTGACTCTTTCCGCAAGTGAGATGTGAAGGGCTGATCCTTGCCTGGCTCGTTCACCTGCCCGTTAATTTCCCTCAATGCCACTGTGAGCAGGAACCCAGATAAGAGTGACCTTGATGTTAATATTTAGACTTCGCGAGCTCATCAGTAGCCGAATCAATGGCTTTCCCAGCCGACTGAATGTCGGTAAGGATGGCTGTATTACTATTTTGGTTTGGATCTTGCATGCCTCCCTAATTGCCAGTATTTCAGCATGAAATACAATAGCAAAATTCGGTAGCCGATACGACTTAGAAATGTTGAAAGACTCAGAGAAGACTCCTCCTGAGCCAACACCGCACTCCATCTTTGAGCCATCAGTATAGATAGTTGTGTTTAAGTCTCTCATCACGGCGTCATCATCCCAGTCCCCTCTGGATAGGAATAAGACATTAAAATCTTTACTGAGGCTCATTGTAGGAGCACGGTAGTCAGTGGGAATCAAATTTGTGATATTGCTGTGACCATAAGGTTTAGCAACCCAAGAATTTGATTCTTTAAGTCTAAAGGCACTGCAAGATACTAAATATTTTATTTGTGGATCAAGTGGTGAGGTGCAGAAAAACGCTTAAGGCATCCGTTGGGCAAGACCTGTGGTACCAAAACTAGCTGTTCTTTGAACCTTTTTGAGTTTGTCGATATTATATGCCTTTTTAAGTGCGGGCCACCAGACAATCGAACCATATGTTAGAATCGGCCGTACCACTGCAGTATACGTCCATAAGATCATCTTCACTTCACCATACTCCAATCTTTGTCACAAATAAAACACTTTTTAATGGACATTTTGACTGTTTGGAATACTGAAACTTAGACACTTAACCACTGCAATATAAAGCTTTTAGACAACTACAATTAGAAAATGCAAATAACATAATAACTCATGGCCTACTTTTCATGTAATGAAGAAAACAATACAAAAAAAATCGTTTATGCAATTTTTTAAAAATGACGGATTTTTGGCTGTTTTTCAACAACTGTTTCTGCAGAAACCATAAGTCGTACAAAAAAAAATTATAAAAGCGTAGATTGTAGGTAATCTTATTGTCTTTATTTTTGCATCAGCGCTTTTTGCAAAAGAAAAATAATTTTTGAGCAATAAGGAAAGAAGACAAAAAATGTCGAAATTTTCGACGTTTTTTGACGAATTCTCATATTTGCCGTGAAAAATTTTGTTGGACAACTTCAGATTCGTGTTCAGCGACCCCAAAAACATAAAAGGAGCCACTAAAAATAATTACACCAGAACTTTCCACTTTAAACTACCATTTGAACTGACTATAAGCAGTATTTCCAGCAGCTGCTTAGTGGGCATTATGTAGAGGAGGTGACAGGGGAACAAAGAAGCATTAGACCAGTCAATGAAAATCCAGTCCCAGCACCCAGTACTGAAGAGGTTAAGAAAGACATCCACAAGCTTAAGAACAACAAATCCGCCGGCTCGGATGGCCTTCCAGCGGAACTCTTCAAGTATGGAGGAGATGTTCTGGTAGGGTGCATGCACCAGCTCATCAACCAAGTTTGGGAGGAGGAAAGTATGGCGGACGACTGGTCAAATAGCTCCATACGCCCAATCTACAAAAAGGTGATCCTATGTCCTGCAAGAACTACAGAGGCATATCCCTGCTTAATGTTGCTTACAAGATCCTATCCAACGTACTATGTGAGCGTCTAAAACCTTTCTGCAACAGCTAGGGTGGCTTAAACATCGATAGTCTGCTGTTTTGATAGTATCGATAGTTTCCAAAAAAAATATCGATACTATCGATAGTATCGATAGTTTTTTCAATATTAACCTGACCTCGTCAGAACCACTAAAATCATAATTATATAAACTTCAAATACATTGACGAAAGTTCCTACAAAGCTTATCTTGATTATCAAAATGAGTGCCAAAATGCATTTAATCAGTCTAGTAAAATAACTACAAAATAGTAGTGCAATCAAAACAATCTATGTCGTTTTCGATTGGACGTTCGGAGTAATCCTTTTCCACTCCATTTTAATTCCTACTACTCCAAAAGCCTTCGATTGGCTGTTCCGAGTAATTTTTACGGAGTCTTTTTCTTTTGAATATTTTTTTTGTTCAATGATAATTCCCAAACTTATGTCGTTTTCGATTGGATTCTCTGACTATTCTACTCCTTTTTGATTCCAATAGAATATGAAAACATCGTGTTGTCAAATTTACACACACACTACTGAATGACGCCATTTTATAAAATGGCTTCTTCAAGCATTCATCACTTTTGACAAGTAGTGCGACGAAAAACTGTATGTGTATGCGTGTGTTCCAAATCTACTCCTTCTTCAAATCGGGAACAGAAAAATACTCCGAAAGCAGTACTCCGAACAGCCAATCGAAGGCTTTTGGAGTAGATGGAGTGAAAAAGGCGTACTCCAAACGTCCAATCGAAAACGACATTATTCACATCACAGAGCGACAGGCTTTTAATTATTTACTTTTGTGAAGCCACTAAAATTCGATATGATATATATTTATTAAAAGAAAATTTAAGATTTTACTTCTTTCATACCTAAAATAGAAACAAAAGTTGGAAAACTATGCACCAACCGCTAAATTCTTTTTAGTTTGCCTCCACCATTTTGATTTTGCATTCGCCCACTTACGAAAAAGCGGTCGGTGAGGTGAGCACTCTTACGTCTGACGGCAATTATGTGCGCGTCATATGAATTTCTTATTTTCGCTCGGTTTCGTACGACCACTTAAGTTGGCTTCCGACTATTCTAGTTCTACCTTCTACCTTAAGTTTGCGGATCCAAAACGGACTCGTTTGCTTGAAAGGAAAGAATCTATGGACGTTACACCAACGAGAATACAAGCATACTAGTGCATTTTGATGCCCATCAACAAAATCAAACTAAAGACACAACATAATTTGACTTTAGATCAGACATCAGAGAGACAGAGATTGAGATTTACGACAGCGAGATAATCCGCAAAGAATCTATGGACACCACCGGTCACACAACAATAATACACGCCACGCATACTAGTGCATTTTGATGAATTTCTGGTAGTGAGTTTCATGAAAATAGAAGAATGTGAATGACATTTATAACTAATAATCATGTGAAATGAAAAACTATCGATAGTTTTTAAAACTATCGATGTAGGCGATAGTTTTTTACTATCGATACTATCGATAGACTATCGATGTTTAAGCAACCCTATGCAACACTATGATCGGCACGTACCAGTGTGGCTTCAGGCCAGGCAGATCAACGATAGAACAAATCTTCACATTGAGGCAAATCCTGGAAAAGACCAACGAATTTCAAGTTGAGACCCACCACCTCATCGACTTCAAAGCCGCATATGATAGCATAAGTCGCCAAGAGCTTCTATTGGCAATCTCGGAACTCGGGATCCCGAAAAAACTGATCCAGCTATGCCGCTATGACTGTTACGTTACAAAATACGCGGTGCAACGTGCAAATGGGTAACAGCTCATCCGAGTTATTCCAGACTTGTACAGGGTTCAGACAAGGACATGCGCTATCATGTGATTTCTTCAACCTAGTCCTGGAGCAGATAGTGCGCAAGAGTGGTGTTAACATGGAAGGCACTATCTTTAACAGGTCTTCTCAGCTGCTGGGCTATGCGGACGACATCGAAATCATCGGCCGTTCCAAGAGAGCTGTACTTGAAGCATTCACAGCTATTGATGAACAGGCGAAACGCGTTAGTCTTGAAGTGAATGAGGACAACACAAAACAAAGTATATGCTATCAACAAACAAAGCCTCATCTGTCCATCGCCTAGGACAAAACGTCACTGTTGGTAGCAGTAATTTTGAGGTAGTCAAGGAGTTCACCTACCTCGGAACAAACATCAATTCCACGAACGACAACTTAGTGGAAATCCGACGAAGAATTACCCTAGCGAACCGCTGCTACTTCGGTTTGGCCAAACAAATGGGTTTAAAACTCCTTTCTTGAAAGACAAAGTGTAAGCTATACAAAACGCTAGTCTTTACGAGTTCTACTCTACGGCGCCGACTGCTGGACGATTAGTAAAAAAGGGGAATTGATACTGGGCACTTTCGAGAAAAAAATTCTTCGGCGGATATTTGGTCCTATATGCGAAGAGGGCGATTGGAGGAGAAGATTCAATCGTGAACTGTACGAGCTGTACCAAGAGGTGGATATAGTCCAAAGAGCCAAAACACGTCGACTACTCTGGCTCGGCCACATCGAGCGCATGGACAACAACGCTCCAGCCAAGAAAATCTTCGAATCCCAGCCCCCAGGTTCGAGACGACCAGGAACACCGAACCTCCGCTATAGGAACCAGGCGGTCACAGATGCAAGAGCGCTTGGTCTCGACGACTGGAGAGAGCGTGCGAGGGACCGCAACCGATGGAAGACCGCAATATCTCAGGCCGAGACCTTTCATGGATCGGGAGCCGTATAAGTGACAAGTGAATGAAACACTATGAGCAAAACGTTTACCAACACTCGGTCTATAATTTCGCACAAAGTTGATTTTAAAAGAACGGTGATGGAATTTTAACTTAAGGTAAAGCTTAATTGGAATACAGTGAGAGTTACTATTGTTATTTAATAAGTGTGGCCAAACTACCGCATCAGTTTTAAAATAATACGGGACTGAATTATGTGAGTTTGGCATTACCACTTGGAGTGGTTACTCTTTCATTCAATCACTGATGGCACTCACTCACTGTTTTTCTATTTTAAGGCCATTAACTTCCCATAAAATTGCCTTTTCACTAAACATGCTTTAGCTTTTTGATGACATCTTATGCAAATCAACTTGCATATGCACCAACAAAAAAAAATCTTAAAGGAGCAAAGCGAAGAAGAACGGTAAGTGGGTTCAAGCTAGCTTTAGTCTATAATGTAATGCGGGGGAGTTGTTCTTAAAGTTAACGATGTAATAGTGGTGTCATATTTGCAGCTCTATTCTTTTACAAATTTTAGTTGGCACAATTTACAAAGATGAGCTTTATATCGAACATTTTATTTTTTGTTTGTGTATACTAGAGGGGGGGGGGGCAATTGCTCCACATGCCCACCCCGTAGTTACGCCACTGCATGTAGGTACTCAATTCAATCTTATGAATAGAGGCTTTGTTCTCACTGCAAACTCATTTTTTGCCTCTATCTTATATTTGCCTTTGCCTTTATTGGGCAGCTGATTCCATTTCAAAAAGTAAAGTTTCATTGCGAATACGCAATTGCAATACATAATACTCGTGCAACAAATAAATAATTTGAAACAAAAGGTTCTTGTAGTTATGCTTAAAGTTGTTAATGATTTTTTTAAAATCAGTTACAATGAAAATAATAATCTTTCATCGGGGTTTTGAGACAATGGGTCATATGCAAAAAGATGAGTTCAAGCTGTTTTCTCACTTTTTTGAGAACTTTCTTAGCTTCGTATGCAAAAAAAAAAGTTACTGACCGAGTTAGATCTCACGTGGTGAGTTCAATCTCACAGTGATGAGTTCGATCTCATTTTGAAAGCTCTTATGAGATAGAACTCGGTATGCTATGCAAAAAGGTGAGAAAACAGTTGATTCCGTGAGATCAATCTCACAAATTATTGAGCATGGGTTTTCTCTTACTCAGCTCATATACAACCGTCAAGATACCAGAATTTCAGCTTAATTTTGTTACAAATTAAGTTTATAAAAATTGGAGATTGGAAATTGGAGTGCTATGCATCTACCTACTCTTGTCAAAAAAAGGGAACAAGATATTTTTCAATTTTGTTTAAGCCCGTATGACACTACATTTTTTTCTCATTTTTAATTCACTGAAAATGAAATCAAAGCACGACGCCGACGTACAATTTCTTATTTAAACTTTGATAGGTATGAGTGGGTACACACTATATCCATAAATGTAAAAATGTCACAAAAAATCTATAAAAAATGTGATTTTAAAATTAAATTTGTCAAGTTCTGGCAGCTTTTCTTGATATTTCAGAATTAAAAATGAAAAATTGTTTCAAGGTACACTCAGTTACAAAATAAGATATACACTGGACGCTAGAGAGCACTTGATTATGGTGTATATTTTCTTTTGGGACACATTGTAAATGTGAAATTTAATTTAGAGAAATGCTATCCCTTTCTTAAAAACACTTCTTATCCCTTTTTTGCTCAGCTGACACTTTGATAGATTAAATGAGAAATACAATGAAGAAAAAATGTAGTGTCATACGGGCTTTAGTGATTTTTGAAGAGCTGTATTTTGGTTGTAGGTGGCCGTATTGCGATGAAAGAAAAATCATTTTGCGGTTTCATGTTTCCTGTACAGAGGATTGTTGGCAAATATTTTTTTAAAGTATGTAGTTACCGTTATTGCTCAAATTTTCTATTCCTTGTTTTTTTTATATTTGATCACTAATATTTCAGCAAATAATGACAACATACAAAACTCAAACTCGAATGAGTGCCTCTTACGTAGCTATTCTAAAAAAAAACTTTGGAAATTGTATTGGATTATGTTTTCACATTTTACCGTTAGAAAATAAGAGTAAAAATAAATTGAAAGCCCGTTCAATAAATTAACATCAAAACATAAAGGAGTATTTAATGTATATTAATATGAAAATCTGCAACACCATCAGGTAATAATTCGATACATATTTGCAAAGAGGTAAACAAATAACCAAGAGACAATCACAAAAGTTGTTTTTTTTGCGATTTTCTAAACGGCGAAAGAAAATCCATAAAATCCTCTAAGATTCCTTTAGAATATTCCAGTTTTTAGAACCGCCCTTCAATACTGTATTTTGTCACTATTTGCTTAAATACTAGTGACCAAAGACTAAGGTATCTCCTTCAGTTTAAGCCAGATATCTCAGGCAAAAGAAAATTGTACACCAACACAAAATAAAGTTAAGTGAAGCTGAAAAAACATGTTACATGACTTATACATTCAATTGACGCAAAAATTTAAATTCAAAAGAAATTCAAACCTTTAAGAAAATAAAAAATAAAAAATATTTGCCTTGCACAAAAAAATTATTTGCAAACAAAAGTAAAAA
This sequence comes from Dasysyrphus tricinctus, assembly GCA_963921185.1. Taxonomy (NCBI): domain Eukaryota; kingdom Metazoa; phylum Arthropoda; class Insecta; order Diptera; family Syrphidae; genus Dasysyrphus; species Dasysyrphus tricinctus. The sequence goes on from OY992532.1 coordinate 183,807,180, forward strand.
CTAGAAAAATTAAGCAGTAGGTTGTTTTCTGTTTCATATCAAAATACACTTAAAAATTTGTATTTAAATTTTGTTTTCTTCATTTTTTTGATTATCGCAATTTCATACTGACCACTTTTTCAATATTTTTTTTCCGTTTGTGTATACACCAAATCGGTTTTTATAAACATACATGTAGCATCTCATTTCATTGCTTAAACCCCTAGTACTCGCAAAAGCTTACGAACATAATCCAACTGAATTTTAAACACCAATTTTTCGTTTCCGCGTTCAGAGAAATATATGTTTTTTCTTCTTCTACGCACTGCACAGAAATAACAGTCACAACTATTTAAGACGAAGAGCTTTGAGATCGATCTCATATTCATCGAGTTAGAGCTGTTCAGAGCGAACTAATTTTTTTGCATACAAAATCGAGTCCGAGTTCGGCTCTGCTCGATCGATCTCACATGTGAGTTCAAGCTCGTTAACTCGGACTCAGAGATCTTGCTCATCTTTTAGCATACGACCCATTATCACGTTTAAACCATCAACTACCAACTCTAAGATGAGTCCTATGTTATTATTGAAGAATTAAGACAAAAAGATGCCGATAATATTGCTTCAAGCCAACAAGGAGTACTCTTGATTTCAGCAAAAACAAGATACTAGCAGTAGCACTACTAAATATTTTTATTTAATTTTTTAATCTTGCCAAATATTCCTTTTGTAGTATATTGGCATGTAAAAATGTTACTAGTAGGAAATACAAAAGTGATCTACCTTCCGATACTTACTTGCAGTTTTAAGTTTGTTTTTGATGTTCTGGGTCTGGACTTTTGGCACCCCATGTATGGGATATTCGAAAAAAAAAACGTCATCTAATTGGTGGTCAGTAATTGGTCAAAAATGGTCAACTATAGTTCAACTTGTAATCAAGACTTAACGTTTCTCAAGGTCGCGCAAGGGCAAATGCAATTTTCTGAACCTAATTTGTGGGATATTCGAAGGAGTTTATATCATGCGAAAGATCACTAGATGATGATACAACATCAAATATGTTTAGTAATAGTTCAGCCATAGATTTCTTATGAATTTTTAAAGTTCATTTCAATGTCACAAAAAAATGTTTGGCACCTCATTTTGGTCATTAAAAAAAAAGTTTGCTATTTGAAAGGACACTTAACGGTCATAAATCGTTAGCTTGTTTCAGTTATTGGTTAGCCATAGACTTTTTAAATTAATTTTTAACGATTTTAAAGATCATAGCTTTAGATTTGGTACTTCAATTGAGGGATAGGTGCCGTGAAATAAAGTAAATGGAAATAAGGTCGATACGACAAATAAAGTCGATTTCCAAGGCTTTGTGTGTTCTACTTTATTTCCAATTATGGAATAATAAAAGAGAAATAATGTCGATTGATCTAAAGTGGTTGTCGTCTTTATTACCAAGTGGAAAATAATATTCGATGTTATTGCCATTTATATTCGGTTTTATTACCAAAAACAAAACTTATATGTACAAACTTATGAACAGATCTGAAATATCTATTAATTGAGTAAAACGTAGGGGAGGGGGGGCACCCCGGTGAGAGGCCCGGTGCCCGGGCCTTGCCGCTGCGCCGCGCCGATATAGGTCGCGCCGCACCGGGCCTCTTACTGGGGCGCCCCCCCCTCCCCTACGTTTTACTCAATTAATAGATATTTCACTACATAAATTATTAAATTTAATAAACTTCTCTATCCAAAAACAGGAAGGAGCTGAGAAAATTTCCTGTTATAAGACACTAAACAGGACAAAGAGCTCTACCGAAATAAATGTATAGCAACGTATCTTCTTACCTACTTGTTGTCGCTTCAAAAATAAAAAATAATAAGTCAACACTCAACACTTTAACGGTTGATGCTGGCAAATTTTACTTTGTTCTCAGAGAAATAACGTTATATTGAAAGAGAAGATTCTTTCTTGGAGGCTTTGTTGTTCATGTCCATGTTTTCTTTGATGTACATTAAACATTTCACTATAAACAATATTTCAAGTTTATTTCCACAATAGTTTCTACTTTATTACCAAAACTTTCGTATTTATTCCCATTTCCATTTCTGCGTTATTGCCAATTTATGTCGTATATGAAAAAGACAAAAAATCTTTTTTTTCCTACTTTATTTCCATTTCAATTTTCGATGTTATTACTATTCTATTCGATGTAGTTACTCTTCTGTAATGGAAATAAAATCGACCAAAAAAAAGCATGCTTTTCGACATTATTTGCTATACAATTTGGAAATAAGGTCGATCGGCCTTATTTCCATCTACTTTATTTCACGGCACCTGCGGGATATTCGCAAAAAAATATACCTACCATCTGAGAGGCCATTCAATCGCCATTAAATTTTTCGTGAATATCCCACAATAGCCCAGGAAAAATTTACAAATAAATTGCTAATCTGCGGAAAAATTCGAAGTGAAGATTTTTGAATGCAATTATCTTTAATTGTGCCTAAGGAATACGCATGCGAAAGTCTACAAGCGAAACTGGCTTGCGTTAAAAGTTATTCAAGGTTGAATGTCGAAAATACCGGTTTTCCACGTATAACTTTGAAACGGTACATGGTATTAAAAAGTAATGCAGACAAAACTTATAGATAATGATATTATCTAGTTACAAGAAATGTTAAAACACTTTTTTTTTCTCTGACTGATGGTTAAGAAGATAAATTGACGAAAATATCCCTTTTTTGCGTATAACTCAGAAATGGCGAGTGTTATTGAAAACATTTATAGGCAATGTTTGTATACTATGTTACCCGCTATTAAAAAAATTTTTAATTTTTTCTAAGAGTGATAATTTTAAAGATATAATTATTTGAAAAATTTCGTCAAAAACCTGAAATTCCAGACTTTTGCCTTAAATCTTAAATAACGAAATTGTCATAAAATAATTTATGTTCAGCTTATAGATTATAATGTAATCTACAAAAAATATTAACACACTTTTTTCCACACGAGTGACCAGTATCTTGTTACTGCTACTTCAAAAAGGTTAAGTATTGAAAATAAAGATTTTTCGCTTACCACTCTTAAACGGTATTTGTTAGAAATTTTATTTTTACACAGTTTGTAGGTTATTTTTCCTTCTACAAGAAAATAAAAACCTTTTTTTTTTGCGCTTATTTAAAAGATACAATATTTTATATAAAATGCACAAAAGTCAAAAATATTGGTATTTTGCGGTTTTCTCTTAAATGGTGAAGTTTTTGAAAAATAATTTATACTTTTTGTATATACAATAATACTCTCTATAAGAACTCTTATGAAGGCTTTTTCGATATAAGGCCCCAATAAAAAGATATTGAGACTTCACAAAGTATCAATTTTCGAAAATGCTGGTTCTTCCGACCCAAAATGATTCGCCCAGCGACATAAAATAATAATAGGGTTTTTTAGAGAGACATAGTACAAACATTTTATAATACTGAGGAGGGGTCTATCTCCCCCCAATCAACCGGAGGAAACAATTTTCTGAAAAAAGTACTAAAATTTAAAAAAAAAATACATTTTAAACAAATGGCAACACTTAAAATAAAGTACTATATTTTTTTTGAGATTTTCAAGTTTGATCTTTAATTATTTTTTCAAAATAAGTTATTCCTGCCAATAGTTTTCGAAGAAAATGCCTTCAAACCCAACATTAAAAAAAAAAACTTAAAAAAAATAATATAGGTACTGTTCTTTTTTCACGAATTAAATTAGTTTCTATTATACACTTTTCCTGTAATAATTAGCTCCACAAAGATTTCAGCCAAGACTATCTGTGTCGACAAAGTGCATATTGCTGAACGCACGAAAGATAAACCAAATCCAATCAATTAAAGCATCCTAAGGAAGCAAAGGCTCCTTATGCTTCACAGAGATCCTTGAAAAGACTTTTTTTTGACAACAATAACTCTAGCATCTAACTCTGAAACTTGGATGATCTTGAGTTGATAAACTAAGCATGATGTTTTAGTTAATTAAAGTCTCGGCAAAAATTTAACTTTTTTTTGTCATAAATATTTGTATTTAATAATTTTTTCTTTAATTGAAACCAAAAGGTTAACAGTTACTTAGAAAAAAATTAGCCATCGATTTGAAAATGATTAGAGATAATTATTACATATTTTTATTTTTTTTAATTAATGTTCTTAGGATGTTCTCTTCAGCAACATTGGAGCGTCTTATTTTGTCATGCGATGCCTTGGAGCTATGCCAGTTACAAGAAGGTCACCAGGAAATGCTGTTTTTTCAATGGCTTCTATTGCTTATGCCTACTCAGTTCTATTTTTTGTCATATTGATCGTAATTATTTATGAAAATAATATGTTTGTCGTTCTTCCCAAAATAACGTATTTCTACGGATTTAGCCAAAGCTCATATAAAAAATGAAATTGTGCTAAAGTTCGTAGTTTTGGGAAGTACATGAATAGACTACAGGCATAATACCTTTCTTCGTTAACTTTCCAAAACTACCTCCAAAAGTCTTTTCAATTTTATTTTTGTATATGAACGTTGACAGAATTTTGGACTAAAATAGGTAGAAATTGGCAATTTTGGGAAGTTAAAGAACAGATAAAATATCTAAGCTTTTTTAATATTGATTTTTTTTTTCAGATTTACGTTGGCTATGTGGCTGATAATCGTATACAAATTGTTTCATCATTGAAAGGACCATTCGAAGAAGCTGTCATTGCTTATCTTTTCTTGGTTAATATTTTGCCAATTTTGCTTATACCCATCATCTGGTCGGAAACAAGAAAAATCGCTGAGTTATTAAATGATTGGAATGACTTTGAGGTAAGAAAAAAAAGTGCAAAAAGAAAACTCCAAAATGCCCAACCGAAGACAACATAAATATACCTAGTTATAAATATCTTTACTTTCTTTGGCAGATTCTATATTTCCAAATATCTGGCCATAGTGTTCCACTGAAACTTAAGAAAAAAGCAATGGGTATAACTATTGCTTTGCCAATTGCTTCAGTTCTATCAGTGGTTATTACTCATATTACCATGGGAGACTTTCATATTATGCAGGTATGTGTGTTATTGTTATTTGATTTATAAAATAGTCGTAAACAATATTTTTCTTGAATAATTTCAGTCATTTGTAATAGGTTATCAAAAGTACTAGTAAAGTTTCAAGTATTTCAATTCTCACTCATTTACTGGACCAATTTTTATATGTCTGAACTGGTTTACCCTTATTTTTATTGAAAGCAATTCATTCCTTTTATATCATTTGATCGATTAGGGAATCGAAAACATTTATTTCATGGTCACAAAATACAATAAAATAGAAAACCGAGACAATAAAGACTCGAGGTTAACGCAAGACTGTATTTTTTTGTTAAAAGAACGACTAAATTGTTTTGTTTTGAATCACCACACGTCACACGTGTCCTAAAAATTGAACAGTTAACCATGAAATATGATTTTACAATAAAAATTGGTTCATCTGTTGGTTTCTTTTTGAAACATATCTTATTTTTATACTGACTGCTCTTATGGACTCAAATACTTGACAACAGCTTTTATATTCCCGTAATTTGAATTGAATTAGTTTATTATTGAATAACTTTGGATGATTGGATATTGTGCTGCCGAAACAGTGAGTTTTAAATGGAAATATCCACCGAAATTATGCACCAAATGGGAGCAGTAGGTACCCAAGTTTGTCCCAAAAATTCGTGGAACTTGTTTGCTAATTGATAAATAAACATATTCACGTGTTCGCCTCTAAGAGGTTTTAGAAATTAACTAAAATTCTGAGAAAAATTCATCTTTTCGGATGAGGCACATTTTCATCACGTCAGCTACCTTAAAAGGCACCATTTCATTATTTTGGCCTGGAAAGTCAAAATTCAGTCAAAGAGAAAATTTTAAACTTGTTCTCTTTAACGATAGTTGCAAGAAAGGAATATCGAGTAAGAAGAAGAGAGGAAAAGAAGCCCTGTGTAGAAAGAAGACGGTGCGGCGTACGCAAAGTCTTGTCTTCGCTCAAGGAGATCGAAGAGCCCTGCGATCGAAACAGTACCTGCAAGTTTTATAAAAAAAAACTTATAGAAACTGGTTGGTGGTTTTAAAACCCGAACGTACGCTCTTCGAAACAGCAAAGGTGAAGGTCACCAAGGCACAGGGAATAGTAGATCAAAGGGCACGGTAGTGCCCAGCCAAGTTCGCGGCAGTACACCCTTTTTACAGGAACAAACTCAGGCGATTTTCAACCCCCCTCTAACTTCAGTACCAATAAAGTCAGAAACTTCAAATTCGCAGTATTTGCTGAACTGATCAATCACAGTTGGCTCACCAAATTTCAACTCTTCAGCGTTAGTAGTTTTTGAGATATAGCATTTCAAAAATCGCAAAAACCGTAACTGACTGACTCACTGACTCACTGACAGATCGTCAAAATTATGGAGCAATTCCCGACATCGTAGAAACTTGAAATTTCGCACAACGGTAGGCCTTGTGGTACATACAAAGGAAAAAATCGAAAATCTGCAATTTTCTATTTAGGGGGTGTGGCATCCACCCACTTTCTTAAATATTCTTATAAATTATATATAGCACTTCCGGTTGTTGTAGAACGATGAAAATTGGTAGGTCGGTAGGGTTTGAAGTACTTAGAAAGAAAAAAATTGAAAAATTGGAATTCTCCCTTCAGGGGGCGTGGCATCGACCCACATTCTTAAAAATTCTTATAAATTAAATGGAGCACTTCCGATTGTTTTAGAACGATGAAAATTGGTAAGTCGGTAGGGCTTGAAGTACTTAGAAAGAAAAAAATTGAAAAATTGGAATTCTATTCAGGGGGCGTGGCATCCACCCACATTCTTAAAAATTCTTTTAAATTAAATGGAGCACTTCCGATTGTCTTAGAGCGATGACAATTGGAAGGTCGGTAGGTTGAAGTACTTAGAAAGAAAAAAATAGAAAAATTGAATTTTCCATTCAGGGGCGTGGAATCCACCCACACTCTCAAAAATTCTTATAAACTATATGAAGCACTTCTTGAAGTACTTAGAAAGAAAAATATCGAAATTTTGGAATTTTCCATTCAGGGGGCGTGCCATCCACCCACTTTATCAGAATTTTTATTATATATTTACATGGAGTACTTTTGGCTGTCGTAGAATTCTGAAACTTTGTAGAGCGGTAGCAGGCGCGGATCCAGGATTTCGCTCAGGGGGGGGCAATTTTCGTAAGTTTCCAAAATCTTAATGAGATCTACTGAAAATTTGAGTACACTTCGTACCGCTCTACAAGTTTGATTACACAAAGCAATGCGAGTTGATCAGTTTGAAATTCGAAGACAATTAACTCTTTCATAATTGCCATAGTATCTCGAACAGCGGGTACTTTGAACTTTGTGAAATGAAGTTTTGCAGTTTGTAGCTATAGAATGGTGTCTTTAAAGCGTTTTTGAGTTCCCTCTGTATCTGCGTAATTCCACAATTATGCTCGGAAAACATAATGGCACAGTGGTATGTTCCTATTCAGACACAACATGACGTTCGAGATTGAGTGAAATTTCCAACCTCTTCTTTAGCAGGGACAACCTAACCTAACCTTGCCAGTAAAAGGCCATTTTCGAGAACGTCATCAGCATCAAAAATGCATTTTGCGGAATTCTCAAATGCAAACTGCAAAAGTCAAATACAAGTTTTACTGCATAAGCATTGTGTTCAATAATGCAGTTTGTTAAAGTCAAGTGTTCGAAAGCATCATGTGTGGTGCAATTCTGCAGTAAAAAATCGAGTTGGTAACAAAAATATTTAGAAGCCGGAGGACGTGTTCATAAACGTCAAATGCGCTTGCAAGAAAATTAAAGGATCAAAACTGAGATGAACTGTATCATAAGCTCAGATGCCTTCGTCCATCGATACAAAACCAAACTTTCCAACACTGAATTAAGACACAATGATTACAGTGGAAAATACAAAGAAAAAACAACTCTAAATTAAACTTCTCTGTCAGACCATCTCGATTCATCCTTCGATTGTGATTAACTTAACATACATACATTAACTTAACATACATGCTCGGGAGCGCACCTGACTTCCGTAACCAAAGTTGAACGAAACTTGACGAAACCTTCCACTCCGCAATTATAGCCGCGTCCATGTGCTTTCCGTGTATTCGCTTGTTTTCTTCCCACCACTTAAGTGCCCCTCCGAGCATTATAGTTCTAGCTTAAAACACGAAATTGGACACAAACACAGTCATGAAATAAGCTCACCAGAGGGGAAGAATGATATCCGAGAGTCCCTTTTGAAAGTTTTCTATTGTGAAAGTACCTACTCCCGCAATGGAAACGCGCATTCAAATATTTATCATAAAAAGAACTCTTTCACACTTTGTATGAATTTTTTTGGAATTTCTCAATAAATTTTATAAACAAATGTAGTTTATTTTTTAACTTTAATTAAATATCTTAATCCTGTAGATCCCATCATTTGAAGCAAAGTTAGAAATTTTTAAAGCTAATTAATTCGACGTAATTTAAAATCAACTTAAAGTTTAATAATTTAGATAAGTGCCCCTGCCGCTTCTCCCGTTACATTTAACTATAAAAACCACTAACAAATTTGTAGAGGAGGGATGGAGGTGGGGCAATAACTTTTTAAAGCATTATATTTCAAATTGTGAAATGTTTCATTGACAGCGTTTTGAAAAGTGAAAATCAAATCGATTTGGGATTCAATCTGATCCCTAGTATGAAATTAATTGACTTTTTTTCATTAAATGTTATAGATATAGTAATGTAGCCAGACATCTATCTTTTAATTAAAGACCTTAACTTTGAAGATCGGACATCTAAAACAGAAGTTATAAGCTTTCCACTCAGTCGATTTGACGGCAATTTGCGATAGCGGAACTGAACTTGGTCAGCCAGCCGGCAACGCACAACTACTCATTGCTGCAACGCTGGGCTACCAAGAAAAAAATTTAAAAACGTACTACAAAATAACCTTTTTTTAATTACATTTTATTAAATTCATATTTTATGCTTCGTTCGTTCTTGCCCAGGGGGGGGCAATTGCACCCATTGCCCTCCCCCTGTATCCGCGCCTGAGCGGTAGGGCTTGACTTTCACCTGGCAAAATAAATCTTTGCAAAAAGGAGTGAAATCACAACAAAAACATAAATGTTAAAAAAGAGCCAAGTTCTTATATGTACAAGAAACCTGTGCGTAAAAAGTCAGCCAAAAAAAAGTAATGAGATCTAAAATATATGCCAAGTTTTAAGTTCATGAAGTGTAATATCAAATATCTTAAGTAGAGTAATATCGAAACAATTTCAAATCATGACAGAAATTTGGTATTTAATGATTACTGATTAAAATTTGGTGGGTTCACTGGTCAAGTTTTCATACATTTTAAATTTGTGATTAAGTAAGTATTTAAGAGAAAACTTGTCAAGTAAATCCACCAAATTTTAATCAGTAATCATTAAATACCAAATTTCTGTCATGATTTGGAATTGTTTCGATATTTCTGTACTTAAGATATTTGATATTAAACTTCATGAACTTAAAACTTGGCATATATTTTAGATCTCATTACTTTTTTTGGCTGACTTTTTACGCACCGGTTTCTTGTACACATAAGAACTTGGCTCCTTTTTTAACATTTATGTTTTTGTTGTGATTTTCATCACGGCAGCTACCTTAAAAGGCAACATTTCATTATTTTGGAAAGTAAAAATTTAGTCAACGAGAAAACTTTAAACTTGTTCTCTTCAACGATTGTTGCAAGAAAGGAATATCGAGTAAGAAGAAGAGAGGAAAAGAAGCCAGAAGAACTTCTCATTAATTTCAAAACTGCAGTCGCTAAAATGAATTCACTCACTTTTAGTAACAATTTAGTCGATATTTCCACATCAACTGACGACTTAGAACAGGAACCTATTGAGATCTTGCAAAATAATGAGGACCTACAAGCTCAATCTAGCTCAGCTGTACCAACCGATTTCGTACCTGTTGGGAATAAAAGTAATAAAAGGAGTCGTGATAACTCCAAAGTTGTTAAAAACTCTGGTCCACCCCCCAAACGCACAAATCTCAGGAATGATTCAGATCTGCAGCTACCTAGTTCTGTCGTTAGTGAGAATCAAAATTCAATGACGAGTCCATGTACAGTCTCCGATGAGAGTCCTGTGCTTATAGCTGACGCTAGCATTGATTCGAGGACTATAAAAGCTGTATCTAAACCTAAAACAATTTTTGTTTCTCGTCTAGAACCTGATATTATTCCTGATGATATTATATCTCATCTAGTGTCTAAAAATTGTATACCTAACAGTACTTCCATCAAATGCACCAAAATAAGTAAGGCAAATAGTTTCGTTTCATCTTTTAAAATAGTAACGCAGTCTTCGTACTTTGATTCAATTTGCGATAGGAGCAACTGGCCTAGTGAAGTTCTTGTTAAGGAATTTACTATCAAAAGAAAGAACATACTTAGACAATCCTTACCAAATGTTACACCATCAAAAAACTAGATAGAATTACCCTCTTTTATCAAAATGTAAGAGGGCTTCGCAGCAAAACTGCTGATATTTATATCAACTCTCAAGCGTTTCCACATGACATATTTGTTTTGACAGAAACTTGGCTTAATCCATGTTTCTTGGACACGGAACTCTTTTGTCAAGAGTTTTTAGTTTACAGAAAAGATCGTCATGTTGATAAGCCAAAAGAAATGGGAGGTGGTGTTTTGATTGCTGTGCGTAATAATTTTGTATCTTCTTTTGTTTCTTTTCCTTTCCAGTTGTCCATCGAATTAATCTGTATAAAAATAACTTTACAGTCAAAATATATTTATATTTTAAATGCATACATACCCCCTAAAAGCTCTGACGCAGTTTTTAATGAACTTTCTATGGCTATAGATTTTGTAATGGACTTATGTTGCTCTAACAGCAATATTTTACTTCTAGGTGATTTCAATCTACCGTTTATAGATTGGGTCCCTTCTGAAGATGAATCATGCCAAGAAGCTTCTTTAACTTCTGCACAATCAGACCTGTTTTTACTTGATAAAATTAGCACTACTGACTTACAGCAAATAAGCTGTATTAAAAATTCTAAAAATCGAATTCTCGATTTAGTATTTTCCTCGGACGCTATTAGTACTCTTGTTCGAAAATCTAGTTCTGGGATTACTAATATAGATCATTACCATCCTCCCCTGGATATTTTCCTTGACTTGAGTAGTCATCTCACAGTAAATAGTAATTCTTATGATTGCTCATATATATTTGACTTTAAAAAGGCTAATTATCAATTGCTCTCTGAAAAATTGGTTAATTCTGATATTGGTAAAATATCAGCATGTACTAATATTGATGAAGCAATTTCTATTTTTTATTCAATCTTTTATAACTGTATGAATGCTTCTTTACCCTTAAAAATATCAAAAAACTCGAACGTTTGCCATGCATGGTATACGAAAGAGCTCAGATCACTCCGTAACAAGAGAAATAGGGCATGGAAAACTTACTTAAAAACTAATTCACAAATTGATCATGGTTCTTATATTGCGCTTTTTGAAGAATTCAAAGTTCTTTCAAGGATGCTTTATACTAATTACGTAAATGAAATGGGAAGCTTTTTAAAAGAAGATCCTAAGTCATTTTGGAAATTTGTCAACTCAAAGAAGAATTCGGACGGTTATCCGGCGAATTTCGTATACAAAAACTGTTCGTTACTTAATAATAGAGATATTTGCAACGCATTTGCGAATAATTTTTGTGATTCCTTTGTTGATACGCCCGTCGTTGTTGACGAAAATTATTTTAAAAATTTACATATTTATTCCCAAACGAATTGTAATAATATGCCTGTGCACCTGAACACTGTTTTAGAATATCTCTCATCTTTAAATGATGATTACTCGTCTGGTCCTGATGGAATTCCCCCAATAGTATTAAAAAGGTGTAGACATATATTAGTTCAGCCCCTTCAATCTTTATTTGAGCTTTCTATAAAATCAGGGAAGTTTCCTTGCTTATGGAAAAAATCATTTTTAACCCCAGTTTTCAAGAAGGGTGATAGGAACGATATAAAGAACTATAGGCCAATATCAAAACTGTCTTGTATACCGAAGCTCTTTGAAAAAGTTATTTGTGAAAGCTTGGCATTTCATAGTAAAAATTTAATATGCGAAAAACAGCATGGATTTATGCAAAGAAGATCAACGGTAACAAATCTTCTTACTTTCTTACACAAATGCACGAATGCTTTAGAGAACGGTAGTGAAGTTGACTGCATTTACACTGACTTTTCTAAAGCATTTGATCAACTTAGTCATAATATCATTTTATTCAAACTTAAAGCTTTCGGCTTTCCACCTTTTTTTATATATACCTTGAAAATAGATCGTACCAGGTGAAATTTCGACACTCTCTTTCAAACCCATTTAACGCTCACTCGGGTGTACCTCAGGGAAGTCATCTGGGCCCTTTTCTATTCATTCTCGCTATAAATGATGTTGTGTCATGCATTCGTTCTAGTGAAATTCTTATATTTGCGGATGATATGAAGATTTTCAAAACAATAAGTGCTGACCATGACCACAGTCTCTTGCAGGCTGATATTGACAGCTTTACTTTATGGTGTGATAAAAACGGTCTTTCCCTAAACCCTGTTAAGTGCCAAACAATTACTTTCTCAAGAAAACGAGTAGCAAGCGCATTTAATTATTCTATTTCCCAGCACAAACTGTGCCGTGTATTTAGCTTCAAGGATTTGGGTGTTCAGTTTAGCTCTTATTTAGAATTCACAGAACACATACATTTTATTGTTAAAAAAGCGAGCTCTATGCTTGGATTTATAAAACGTTGGGCAAAAGAATTTAACGATCCGTATGTTACTCTGTCTCTATATAACTGTTATGTACGACCTCATCTTGAGTATGCCTCTCAAGTTTGGTCTCCATTCTATGAAACTCATAAAAGTCGTATTGAATCAATACAACATAAATTCATTCGATTCGCTCTGAAGGGTCTCCCTTGGGCTGATCCATATAACCTCCCACCATATGAACATCGGATCCAGCTACTGCAGGTCCAAACTTTATATCAAAGGCGGGTTAATAATGACTTAATATTTCTTCATCAACTTATAAATGGCCAAATTGATGCCCCTGACTTGTTAGCCTATATTGGCATAAATTACCGCGCAGGATCCCACCACCTGCGAAGATTTGAACTTTTGCACGTCGATTTTCATCGAACTAACTACGGAATACATGAACCTCTAAGCCGTATGTGTAAGCTTTTTAATTTAAACGCTTCCTCGGTTGATTTTAACGTATGTAAAATGGGATTGAAAACATTGTTTCGAACCAGTGCTCCACGATCTTGACTGTCTTATCTACTCTTTAAGATACTTTAAATGTTTTTATTATTGTTAAATTTTGTATTTTAGGTATTGTTTTTATTTTTGTAATTTAGTTTAGTTTTGTATACTTTTTGTTTGTAAGCATGTGTTAGTTAGCATTATTTGACTATTTTACTAACCACTAACACATGCACTTATGATGAGCCTTTGTTTGTAGGTTGTAGCTTGATCTAAGCTCTCTACAACATAAAATCTGAAGTGTAAAAAAAAGCCATGTGTAGAAAAAAGACAGCGTACGCAAAGTCTTAGCTCAAGGAGATCGAAGAGCCCTGCGATCGAAACGATACCTGGAAGTTTTATAAAAAAAAAAACTTATAGAAACTGGTTGGTGGTTTTAAAACCTGAACGTAGGCTCTTCGAAACAGCAAAGGTGAAGGTCACCAAGGCACAGGGAAAAGTAGATGTACATATACAGAGTAGCATTTCCAGCAGCTGCAAAATGGACAACAGGTATAGCGAGAAATAGGACCAGAAAAGAACCCAACCCCAGACAACAAAGTCCCAGTTCTATCAAACCAGTGGAGCTATTCAAGCACAGAGGGGATGTGTTGAAAGGGTGCATTTATCAACTGTATTTTGGTGGAAGGAAACGTACCCGATGACTGGTCTATCAGATCCAAGTGACCCATCTACACAAAAGATGATTCTATATCCTGTAAGAACTATCGAGGCATATCCAATGTACTGTGTGAGTATCTTAAGCCGTTCTGCAACACTATAATTGGCAAGTACTAGTGTGGTTTCCAGCCAGGCTGATGAACCGGAGACCAAGTTTTTACTCTCAGGCAAATACTAGAAAAGACCAATGAATTTCAAGCCGAGACTCACCATTCATCAACTTAAAAGCCCCATATGATAGAATTTATCATCAGGAATATATGGCGATGGCTGAACTTTGGGATCCCGGAAATACTGATCCAGTTGTGTCACGTGATATTGGAAAATACACGATGAAATGTGTAACTGGGGAAAAGCTCTTCCGAACTATTCCAAACAAGCATGGGGTTTCGTCAAAAGAATGCATTAACATGTGATTTCTTCAATCTCGTTCTGTAAAGAATAGTGCGCAGGGCAGGCGTTAACACTGAAGGCACTATTCCACAGATCTGACCAACTCCTTTTGACATCATCAACCGCTCCCAACAGACCGTGATTTAAGCTTTCAAGGCAAGTGAAAAACCTGCGAAACTTGTTGGTATTCAAGTAAACGAGGACAAACCCAAATACCATGCTATCAACAAACAATAAAATATCTGTCAACTGGCTATAACAAAACGTCACTGTTGATAGCAACAGCTTTGAAGTAGTTAGAGAGCTCATATACTTTTGCGTAAACATAAATCCCACAAACGACGTTTTGGGCCCTGATGCCAAACCACCGCGAAGTATTCGGAATGACACCAAAACTTTCACCTGTAAGAATTAATTTACATCTGGATAAATGACAGCAACCATACTGACAAAGGCGAAATTTTCGTTGTCGTATCGAATGTCTCGCGTTGGCTTGAGAGAGGCTTTTAATGGAGATCAGATCAGGAGCCACTCAAGCACCTGTGCTACTTCGGTTTGGCGCAACAAATGATCTCAAAAGTCCTCACATGAAAGACGAAGGGCATGCTCTATAGAATTCTTTACTGCCAGTCCTGCTCTTTACTGGCAGTCCTGCTTTTTGGCACCGAGTGTTGGGCGATAAGCAAAAAGGGAGAGCTGTGCTGGGCTCCTTCGGAAGAGAAATTCTTCAAAGGATATGTGGACCTGGTTGCGAGGAGGGTGAATAGAGGAGAAGATACAACTACCAACTCTATGACCTGTATAACGATGTGGATTTAGTTCAGAAAATCAAAACAATTTGATTTAATTCGATCGGTAGACCGAACCCCATGCGTTTTATGGTGGGAACCTTTTTTTAAGACTGGAATTTATTCCTTACACATTAAGGATGACATTAAGATTGGAAGTCTTTTTTCTTTTCTTTTTTGTCGCTTTTGGGGGGACCTTATTTTTATATTTGAAATTTATTTTTGAAATGCTGTGGATGTAATTCAGCTTGGGAGTCATTTTCGTAATCCTGATATTGATTGGACGCCATTTTCAAAAATGGCGCCCAATCTGTGGAAAATGGGAAATTAAACAAAAACTCGTTAATTACTTGAAAAATTTCCATGATCAAAATAACGATTTATATCTTAAAAGAAAGGTTTTGAGAAGACGCACCTCTGGGTAAAATTTCAGTGTTGCCACTTTTCGGGAAAATATTTTTTATATAAAAAAGTGGGACTTCCACTTTTTTGGTAACTTTTAATATTTTGAATATGAAAAAAGTTTCAGAAACGGCTCCAGATGCCAAATACTTTTTAAAAAGGTAATGGTTGACATCATAAGAAAAAGGTGTTAAGTAGAAGCACCTTTGGTTAATATTTCAGTTTAACCACTTTAAGGGAACATACTTTTTTTTTATGTAAATGGGTTGAATTTCCACTTTTTAGTTTTTTTTTAACGTTAAAATAAATGCGTAAACGCCTCCAGACTCCAAACTTGCCTTGGAAACATGACAGTTGATGTCTTAAATTGTAGGTTTTGAGTAGAAATACCTTCTGTTAAAATGTCAGTATTGCTGATTTTGGGGAACATTTATCTTTTATTGATATCAAAGCTTTGTGTTTCCACTTTTTTTTTTGTAAATTTTAATATTCATAACGTGATAAAAGTTGCGAATATATTTCCACATACCAAACGTATGTTGGTAAAAAGTCGCAAGTTTTTTCTTGCTCAAAATATTAAAAATTTACAATAGCAGGGAAATCCCAACCTGCTTTGACATAAAAAAAAGTATCCCAAAAAGTGGCAACACTGACATTTTACCCAAAGGTGCGTTAACTTAACATTTATCTTTAAGACATCAACTATTATTTTCCAAGACACATTTGATATCCAGAGGCGTTTCCGCCGCTTTCCCCCAAAAACAGGGGAAGTCCGAAATTTCGACATAAAAAAGTATATTCCTGAAAAGTGGCAACATTGAAATTTTGGTCGAAGGTGAATCTATTCAACACCTATGTTCAAAATATCAATTTTTATTTCTCGACACGTGTTTGGCATCTAGAGGCATTTCAGCGACATTTTTCATGTTTAAAATATAAAAAATGATAAGAAAAATGGAGGTTCTACCCGTTGACATACATATAAAAAAGCATGTTACAGAAAATGGTAACACTGAAATTTTACTCGAAAGTGCGTCTACTCAAAACTTGTCTCTTAAGACATAAATTGTTTTTTTGATCATGGAAATTTTCCAAGTCATTTAAGAGTTTTATGTTTAGTTAACGATTTTCTACAGATTGAGCGCCATTTTTGAAAATGGCATCGAATCAACAGGATGACGAAAATGACTCCCAAGGTCCCAAGCTCAGTTCCATCCTTAGAATGTCAAAAATAAACTTCAAATATAAAAATAAAGCCCCGCCCCGCCACAAAAAGTCCAAGGATTTCGGTTTTATGACTGGACTAGATTTCATTGGCTCGGCCACATCGAACGAATAGACAGTAATACTCTAGCCAGGAGATTCTTTGAGTTCCAGCCTCCTGGTTGGAGAGAAAGATGAGGACCAACTTACCTCCGATTTAAAGACCTAGCCTTCGTGGATGCCAGAAAGCTTTGTTTAGATGACTGAAACAGTGCCTTAGACTGTGACCCTTCATGCATTGGGACATGCCGGATATGTAAGTAAGTAAGTTCTCTTCGTTCACCACCATTTTTGCCATTGCGGCGATATTTTTTTTACTGAACACCATCTTTTCTGTTTAGAGCCTTTTCGTTTTACGTAATAGATTTTTTGCTAAGAAATTACAAGAGAAGCGGAAATGCATCAGAAATCGATGATGTGAATATAGTCATTGTCTCTTGAGTAAGAATATTTGTATGGAATCGAGACTTTATCTACTTCAGAAGTTGTGAATCAGGCCTTAATCGGAAGATTTATAATTTTCAATAGAGCAACAATGGTGGGAAAATATTGACCAGTGCTTATTAACCTTTTTATAAAGAAACTACAGCAGATAGAACACCTTTTATATTGACAAAAATTCGAATGGATTTTGCACAATACAATTAGGATTTTCAGATGAGTTGACTAGATTTGAGCTATCAAAATTATCTCTTGGGGTAGACTAATTTTAAAAACTCTATTTCCAATTTACTATCTCAAAATCTAGAGCCAAGCTAAATTGATCTGAGATTAGCTTTGAAGTTTTCCAATACTTGTATTCTTCTTCAAGAAATCATTAGTCGAAATTGTAAGCTTAACCATACAATTATTTCTTTATAATCTTTTTAGGTAGTTCCATACTGTATTTTGGATAATCTAACAGCAATGCTTGGAGCTTGGTGGTATCTATCTTGTGAAGCATTAAGTGACACAGCCAATATACTAGCTGAACGTTTTCAAAAAGTTTGCTTTCATTTAAAAAATCATTTCTTCAAGAAGTAACAAATTTATTAATTTTTCATCTTTATAGGCCCTTCGTCATATCGGGCCTGCTGCTATGGTCGCAGACTACAGATCTCTATGGCTTCGCTTGAGTAAGCTGACGAGAGATACCGGAACAGCAACTTGTTACACTTTTACATTCCTCAATCTTTATCTATTTTTCATCATTACACTATCAATTTATGGCTTAATGTCTCAGTTATCCGAAGGTTTTGGCATAAAAGATATTGGGCTGGCCATAACTGCCATATGGAGTATTTGTTTGTTGTTTTTTATTTGTGATGAAGCACATTATGCGTCGCACAATGTTAGGACTAATTTTCAAAAAAAACTCCTTATGGTCGAATTGAGTTGGATGAATTCTGATGCACAGACAGAGATCAATATGTTTTTGCGAGCAACCGAAATGAATCCTTCTAACATTAATTGTGGTGGATTCTTTGATGTTAATAGGAATCTCTTCAAAGGAGTAAGTTTTGTACAATATGTAATGAATTAAATAAAATGAATAATGTATTCAATGAATTTTTACCAGCTTCTTACAACAATGGTGACTTATTTAGTTGTGCTGTTGCAGTTTCAAATTAGTATTCCTGATGGTAAACCAAGAGGTAACTTCACTTTTGGAGTGGGCTCTTTAATCAATGGAACTGATGTAGTTGTAAGCTTGATTACTCATTGAGGATACCTATGTGTTTTTTTTTAAATTATTTTTATGAATAAAAACTACTTTAAATATAGGCAGAATTCAGTAAATAAAAGTTATCAAGTAAAAATTTTTGTGTGATTGTGTTATATTTATCAATATAGAGCGTTCCCACTTAGGCACTTCTCCTTTATCCAGGCGGTAGCGGAAGAATTCTCCAGACAGACAAAATCAACGGTTGCGTCTACAGTTCCAGTTAGGCTGAACAACTTATTTATTTATTTATTTATTTATTTATAAAAGTTAACAATAGATTTAAATCTACTATTAGCGCAGAAGCGCAGACGAATAAAGTTTGTTATGTTGAACTTCGACATATTGCAAGGGTAAGCTGGACAAATTCTGGTGGGTTTGATTGTTTGGTAATGGTGTACATAATTTGACCACTCCTGCTGTCGGGCGCATTTGATTTTTCCCATTATGAAGGCATTGAGATCTTTTCTAGTATACGATTCAAGAAGGTATGTGGGAGAATTGTGAGCCAGGTTTGCAGCTTGGTCCGCGAGCTCGTTTTCAACAATATCAGCATGACCAGGTATCCACATAAGTTTGATTTTGGAGGGTGTTTTAATTAACATATCTCTGATCTCAGCAATTGTACTAAATTCATGTCTTGTGTTTAATGTTACTTTTAAAATAGAAAGACTGTCGGAACAGATAGTCCATTTGCCTCGAGTTTGTGAGAATTTTTTAACGGCTTCGTAGATGGCTTGCGCTTTAGCCGTGAACACTGAAGCATGGTTTGGAAGGATTCCTTGAACGACGATCATTAATCGTTCGATGTAACTGCATAAGATGTACTATCAGCAGTTTTTGAACCATAGGTGTAAACAAAAGACCATCCTTTTGCAGTAAGGTCGTAGAACGTTTCATAAAAAATCTTTTTATAAATGGAATAGTTGGTGTTTTCTTTGCGGAATTCATTTAGGTAGTTGTAGCAGGATGGAGGATGTATTTAGGTTCCAAGGTGGTGAAGATGGTGTGTACTTTGTGAATCGTTTAAAAGGTATTTCCAAGCTGTTTACCATTAGTAAGGTGTTGTGTATAGCTGAGGGGATTCTTCTCTGTCGTTTGTGATTAATCGCTAATGCTACATCTTTGTCAATTATCGATTCAATTTGAAAAGATAACTTGACAGTGAGCTTCAGTGCCATTTCAGAAAATCTATCTTCAATCGTAGGTAGGCCTGCTTCAGCGAGGATATTTTTAATAGGACTTGCAGAAAAATCCCCTATGATTTTCCTTGCGACTTGATGGTAAGTGGGTTTGAATATATTTTTCGTAGATTTAGGGGAAGAACCATAAATAGCTAAGGCGATCGAAGGCTTTTTCAAAATCGAGAGCCAGGATAGAAACATGGTTTCGTGAAAATAACGCGTTTGAGATCACATAATCCAAGTGGAGAAGTGCTCCATGCAACCTCTTTTTGATTTGAATGCCACTTGATTTATACTTATTAGTTTTTTTGATTCAGTAAACCAAAGGATACGATTAGCTATAATTTTCTCTAAAATTTTCGATAAACATGGTTGCAAGGAAATCGGGCGATATCCATCAACTTTTTCAATTTCCCTTTTTGGTGGCTTAGGAATTGGTACAACACATGCTTCTCTCCAACTTTGAGGTACGATACCCTTATCCAATATGTTATTATAAAGTGAAATTAGTCTAAGTTTGGCAGAGCTTGGTAGGTTTTTGATTATGGGATAGGAAAGCTTATCCCAACCAGGTGTTTTACCACTTAACCTTGATAAGCAGCTTTCGAGCTCTATACTCTATCAAACAAAAATTGTCAGTAAAGGGAAGATAGGACATTTGCCTCTCAGTCTGGTTGCATTGGCTTGCATACATCTGTTTCAAGTTAAAGCTCTCACAGGGTTTCCATACTTTGAATTATAAATTGCCACAAATCGAAGAACAATGTGCATATGGTTACCATTGATACCATTTCAAACATATTAAAAAAAAGATCCATTTATCTTTTTTTTACCACAGCACACCTTTTCAAATGAATTTGATCACGTAACGCTTTGTGAATGTTTCAAAACTTAGCACAAATAACTTTTTTCTTCTTAAAGACTAAAATCGTACAAATTTTATGTGCATTTTATAGCTTTATTCAAATATACAAACAAATAATAAGGGGACAATCAAAACAACAACACTTTTGGCTCTCACCTTTATAAATATTGTTCTCAAAAGCTTCAAAACTGAAAGTTCTTTCATAAAAACCACTGAAAAAGCTCTGTCGTACTGTTGCAACATGGCAAAGGCAACTCTGTTGGAATGTGAATTTTTTGTTTTATTTCACACAGCGAAGGTAGAAGCGAAAGCAAGTATACGATCAGAATGCTTTTGGCATTGAAAGACGACGCACGGCCATGTTGGAGCGTACGAAATGTTTCAAGGAGTTGCAACAACAATTCCTGTATGTTTATCAATGGTTTAGTACAGACCTGTAAACTTTCAAGTACAAGTACCAGTCAAGTACCAAGTACCTTGTACTTGTACTTGTACTTGAAAAAACCAAGTACAATGTACTTGGTACTTGAAAAACACCAAGTACAAGTACTTATTCAAGTACTTTGTTTCAAGTACATGTACTTGGTACTGTAATACTGCCAAGTACATTTTCAAGTACAAGTCCATTTCAAGTACCTACTTTTCAAGTACAAGTCCTTTTCAAGTACTCTTCAAGTACAAGTCCAATTCAAGTACTTTTCAAGTACCAGTCCAGTTCAAGTACTTTTAAAGTACAAATACATCCCCCTATTACATAGAAATAAAGAGCACGTCTATTTCCATTACGACCTTGAAATTTGACGGGATGGTAGGGCTTTTAATGAATGCAAAGGAAAAATATTAAAATTTGAGATTTTGGATTGAGGAGGCGTGGCATCCACCCACATTATCAGAATTGTTACTAATTATTGAATAGAGCACTTGCGATAATTTAAGGACGATGAAATTCGGTATAACGGTAATAATTATATTGTTCAAAAAAATTAAAATTTAAAACTTGATATTTTCCGTTCATGGGCGTGGCAGCCACCCACTTTCTAAGAATCTATGGATCATATCGAGATTTAACCAGGGAATGATAAAATATATTTGAATAAACATGAGGGCTTTTGTGCATTGAAAAATTGAACATTTATATTCAAAGGATGTGGTATCCACCCATCAGCGTACGGAAATGCTCACTCATGAGCTGCTCATGTGTGAGCAAAACAAAATGATCAATTATGATAGGATCTTGTTCCTGAGTAATTAGCTGTAAGCATTTTTATTTTTGCTTGAATTTTGAAAAGTTTCGAAACCCATGGAAGTTCGTTGTTCCTTGAGCGATTGCAATTAAATTGCCGTAGGTGAAAGCTGAAACAGAACTAAAAAACAAAAAAAAAAAAATTCAACAGGGTGTTCCAAAAATGTGTTAACTTTGTTGTTCGGTTTTATCGCCCATGTACGTTGTTCATTGTTGCAAATACGCGGAACTAGAGGTGTGTCGTCAAACGTTCATTTTAAAAGATTCAATCGTTCATATGCCGTTCAGTTCAATGATTAGTTCTTTTCAATCGTTAACTTTTTCAATCATTTTGGTGTGTGTTTAATAATGCGTATAAAATGGGAAAGTTTCGTTCCTTTCCAATCGTTCATTTCTTCAATCATTTGGGTTACGAATAAAATGGGAAAAAAATTTCGTTATTTTCAAAGGTTTTTTAAACATTCCCGTGATTTAATGTTTTAAACGACTGTTAGAAATTATACCCTTCTATTTGCACACCGTCTTTGATATACTTTGGGGAACTTAAAGAGATGTATGAACGTACTTTAAGAAACTGACCCAAACTCAAGTTTGTTTGCATTCGTTGTGTTCTATTTCAACATGATTTTGATTATTTCCGAAGCATCTCCTTTCTGTTCATTCACTCTACTCTTTTCATTTTTCATAATTTTGAACGAGATTGAAAAATGATTGCATCTCTAACTGAACTTGTGATTGCAATCAATCAATCTTTTTGGTATACGAGTCAAAAAGAACGAATCAATCGATTGACACAGCTCTACGTGGAACAACGAAATTGTAAACGATAACAACGAAAAAAAAAATTAAGAAATTGAAAGCTTTTTTGAATTCGTTGTATTTAAGAAAATGATAGGTAGGTATGCCACTTTTGAACATTAATTTAAACCTATACATTTAAAAAATATTGCTTTGTTTCCAATGTTTTTTTAATCCAAAAATATTTGTTTCAAATTGTTTTTCTATTTGATACACCACAACTTCCCCCCTCTCCCCATCAAAAAAACACCCTACCATGTGAAATATTTGTATAGACTTTTCTGATTTTTCATTCTCATAATACATTAAACATTTTCACCAAGTTTCATGATGGTACTAATTTTTTTGTTTTATTTATCCTATTTCACGTATACTAAATTGAAATTTGCCAAATACCAAGTTCTAAATAAAAGACCCAAATATTGTATCAGTTAACGTTTGGTTTGGTTATGTGCAAGTGCGAGTGCGTGTCATTCTTGCTTGAGATCGAGATTTGAAGAATCGATCGGAATAGAATGGAATGGATTGGAATGGAATGGAATGGTTGAATGGAAGGTAATATCTCAAAAAAGATCAAACAAATAAAAAAACGACTTTTTACTAGCGATATATAAACATTGATAGGTAAAGGTAATAGTATTACAAGTTCTTAATTCAGAAAAATTCTAATAAAAGCAACTAAACTAAATAAACAATTTGAAAACAAAGCCATATTTTTAAAATGTATACCTAGGTTTAAATTAATATTCAAAAGTAGCAAACCTACCTATCAATTTTGTTTTGTAATACAAACATTTTATTAATACAAATTAATTTAAATAAATCAAAGATAAAAACATTTTTTAGAACAAGCTTTTATTAAAATGCTCCAAAAAGAAGAAAATAAACTTCGAATTCGTTCGAGTGCATGAATTTATTATATTAAACAATTTATATGATTTCCCATTTAATTCATGATTTACTTGTATATTAATTGGTTAAACGTGTCGCGACAAGCTTTTATATCATATAATTTGCTTAATGTATGTACTAAATTGATGGGTTTGATTGAATTTAAAGTTAATTTTCTTCATTTTAGAGCATGTTTCAAACAATGTTTTTACTATTGATTTTCGTATTTTTCTCAGAAAATCTTTTCATTTGATACCCATATCATAGCAGTTCGTAAAAATAAATATTCCGAAGTCTTAGGCCGTCCACCATATTGGATTTAGAGTGAATTCATTTTATTTTACGTCTTCTTCTCAGAAAACCCTTTCATTTGATTCCCATATCATTAGAATGTACACGATATATCTAGTCCGCCATCTTGGGCCTTCCACCATTTGGATTAATCGTGACGTTACTAAGCAAACCATGCACTGTCATCGGGTTGGGGTCGAAATCCCGCGAATCAAAATCCCGTATGTCGAAATCCCGCGTGTCAAAATCTCGTTTTTCAAAATCCCGAAAATCAAAATCCCGCAGTTTCTACTACTATGCGACAGCTCATTAATATTTTTTATTTTTTGGGCTCTTTATAGAATTTGGGGTGGGTGCGAGGTTGGGTGTATGTAAAGTTTCTTTTGCATTTAAAAAAAATAATATCATTCATACATAATTCGAAGAAAAATTAAAAAAAGAAAAAAAAATTGATTAAGTTGAAAAAATTAGCCGAAAAAACTGAATTTTTTTTTTTGAAAGTTTTGGAAAAAACTTTTTTTACCAATTTTATTTTGATTTTTGGGAACGGGCACATTCCAAGATCACGAATATGCATTTTATAAGTCGCTAGTACGCTTAGTTTATCCACAAATCAAGTTTAAAGGTGTCAACTTTGCTTAGTTTAGCCGCAAATCGCGTTTAAAGATATAAGTCGAATTTTCGTATAATGCGATGCATCAATTGAGCGCTAATGTCAAGTTTTCTTGAACAACTACAGTACAGTACAGTACAGTATCATTCATATTTCGAAGAAAAATTAAAAAACGAAAAAAAAACTGAGAAAAGTTTAATTTTTGATTGAAATTTTCCAAAACAAAATATTTTCATTCATATTTATAAGAAAAATTAAAAACCGAAAAAAAAATTGAGAAAAGTTTAATTTTTCATTGAAATTTTCTTCAGAAAATTTTGTTTTTTATATTTTTCAAAAAAAAAAATGTCCAAAAAATTTATATTTCTATATAATTAAAAAAAAAAAAAAAAAAAATACCACCTGTGTCCAGAACCACCTCTGTCTTCTTTTAGACTACCGTTCCCCATCACCCAAACCGAAAAAAAATTCCCACCTGTGTCCAGAATCCAGACCCACCTATGTCCAGCCGGAACAATCAACGAATTGTACTTGAAAAGTACTTAAAATGAACTTGTACTTGAAAAGTACTTGAAGTGGACTTGTACTTGAAAAGTACTTGAAATGGACTTATACTTGAAAAGTACTTGAAAATGTACTTGACAGTATTACAGTACCAAGTACATGTACTTGGAACAAAGTACTTGGAAAAGTACTTGTACTTGGTGCTTTTCAAGTACCAAGTACATTGTACTTGTTTTTTTTCAAGTACAAGTACAAGTACAAGGTACTGGGTACTTACAAAGTACTTAAGTACAAATGTACTTAAGTACTTTACAACTCTGTTTAGTATCTTTTTCAGTGGCAGGTTTGTTATTTGAGTGTTGTGATGGTATACACTGGCACCACTGTTTTGAAAAAAGCTCGCCCATAAGCCCTGTACTGATAATTTTTGCTGGATAGACTATAGTAAGGAAATATCTTTCTCAATATGTTTTGCGGCTAAATTGGTTTGGGATTTTGGGACCAAAGCTAATAATTCACTTTTTTTAAGTACGAAGGTAGGGGAAAAGTTGGAGTCTTTTGAATTAACTGACCAAGTCTTAGCGAAAATATCACAAATTTCATCTAAAGAACAAATAGGACCATTTGGGGTTGTGATAGAAACTATGTTTTTTATAATTGTGTTTCCTGTTAAACACCTTATGTTTTACCAAACTTTGCTGGTGGAAATATTGGGATTAATTTGGGCTCTGAATTTTTCAAAACTATTCAATTTGCTAATTTTAAGATGTCTTCTAAAAATTGCATTGGCTTTCTTATAAGCTATCTGATTAACTTGTGTAGGATTTTTTTTTTTAAAACCCTCCAAGTTGAAACTTTATAGTTTTTCTCAACATATACACCTCTAATTCGCCAAGTTTTTGCCATTATCCGTTGGCATTCCACGTAAGAATTTTAAGTTTTTCCATCATATATTTTTTGAAAGAGGTTTGGGTCGACAACAATTTCGAGCTTACTTAACCTATCAAAGATAAGTTTATTTGTATCACATTGTTCTTCAAGTTTCGAAAGAATTATGGAAAAGACTTTCGAAACCGGATCTGTTTCATTAACGGGTATATTTTTAACCGCTATTTGGGCATATATTTCTGTATTACCTTGCTTTGATATTTTGTCCGAAGGTATTGACACTGTTTTCTTTTCCTGATTTAAAGCTTTCCCTGATTTAAAAGTCTTGGGAGTTCAGTTTTTAATTAGCCTTGGTGGTTTTCTTTGCGTTTGGGCAGATTTTGATCTTCGCTTTTCTAATTCTTTAGCTACTTCGCAGCCCTATAGTTGTGCCGGGTCATTTCCATTACAATTAATACACATTGGTGGACTTTCACTTTTTCCGCTGCAGTCAGTGGTTAGATGTTTTCCGGCACATTTTACACACCTTGGCTCTTTCTTGCAATAGGTTTGGGTGTGATGGAATTCTTGGCAGCGTTTACACTGAGGGGCTAACCTTGTGCTCTTTCTTAGAGGTTCGATCTTGACTACGATGTTTAAAATTGTTTTAATTTTATAAATTTTATCTAGTTTTTCAGTCTTATCGAACGACAGTATAAATAGTGGAAGGCCACGTTGTACCACTGTCGTTTCGTCCTCTTTTTTCTATTTCTCTCTTTTGACGATGTTCATTGCATCTAAGATATTGAAGTTGCGCTCTTTTAGATCACAAATGATATCGTCTTTTGAACATGAGGCGTGTAGACCGTAAAGGCCGTAAAGGCCTTTCTGACTTATTCTCGTAAGTATACCATTCTACTTTTTTTTCGTTTAATTTTCACGACAGAAGACGGTAACTTTCGGGGTCTTTCACACAAACTTTCCATTTAGGCTCCCTGAAATTAAGCCTTAGGAAATTGCGCCAAAAAAAAAATGGAAAAAAGGCCCAAAATTCTCCATACGATGTTATGGCTTTTTTTCCTAGGAAAAAGAACCTAAAAAGTTTGGCGTAAATTCCGGAATTTTAGGTTATTTTTTCCAAAAATTTCTTTCCCTTTTTTCCTTTAAGAATATTGAAAAAAACACCAAAATTTTGTGTTTTGGAAAAAACGCCAAAAACTTGCTTTTGGGCTTTTTTTCTAAATATTACAAAAATGTATGCTCTGTTAACATAAATTGACAAATTGAAATAAACAAAGTTAAAAGAAGATGTGTTGTTTTAAATGTGTTCTACAAATCAAATGCACAAGTATGATATAATCAACGGCGGGGGGGGGGGTGCGTTCGGGCATCCGTTACCTCGGTGGGCGTGCCGGCTACACCCCGGTGCGGCACGACCGGCGGTGCCGCGCCGGGCTGAATGGTGCGTAACGGGGGGTGCCACACGTGCACGTGGCGCGACATTTTGTAATATTTAATGTAAACCTGAAGGACATCTGCAACAATTTCTGGTCTTATTTCCAAAATAAATTTGGAAATTAAACTTAAAAGTTGATCTTTTTTGCGGCGTTATTTCCATTTAAAGTTTTTGGCTCTTTTTCCAAAAGTGTGGTGTAATTTCCACGTTTTTTGGCGAATTTTCCTTTTTTAATTTTGGGCGCTTTTTCCAAAAATTTTATGCCAAACAATTTTGGGCTTTTTTTCAAAACTCTTTTTTGGCGAAATTTCCTATGGCGTCATTTAAGGGAGCCTTTTATTTATTGTTGTTAAGCGAAAAAACTTTAAAGTCCGATGGTCGTAATGTCTTTAAAATAGTTTGCAACTTATTATACTCCGCAATACCGACATTATTTATCGGTGCGGAGGCCGTTCTTTAACAGGTTTTTCTTGTAAAGTAGCATTTTTTGGTTGAACTACTATCTCAAAAGACGAAGCTGCCTCAGGTGAAGAGCCAGCTTTACGTTTTTTACTAAGTCTTTTCTTTGAGGTCTTTTCCGTTTCACTTGCTAGCTCTTCTTCATCCGTTTCATATCTGAAACTATTTTCTTGTGGCAAACTAGCTTTGGGGTCTATTGCGGAGGATGTGTGCCTTTCAATATTTCATTTTCTTTGCGAAGAAGATCGACTTCTTTCTTAAGCTCTTGGTAAAGTTTCATTATTTCATCAAGTCTTTGACGAAGTTCATTGTTGTCTTTTTTGAGATTTTCTGATTTAGCCGAGTCGTTTTTCGCGCGCGCAAGCGTGACGGGTGGACTCTTCTCCCAAAAATACTCAATTTAGATGGTGGTGATCGAGCTACCCTTGCACTTTTTATGAAGGGATTTATTAAATGCATAAATTGGCTCTCCCCCAGAATCCATAGAGCCGACCTCCGAAGAGGGTGGATTTTTCCAGTGAGCCTGGACTACCACCTGGGGTACTATATCTTTTTGTTTTATTCATTGCATTATTGTGTATACATCAATCTCAGTATACGTAGGGTGGATTTTAGTCGCCTCTTACGACAGGCATGCCTACCACGGGTATATTCTTTCCCCTACCCTCAGGGGGCAATTATTCATTAATGACAAAAAAGCTGTCTGAAAAGAAAGAAAGGTTCATTTTGTGATCGTTAAAAGATCAGTGGCGAATGACCCAATTAAAATATAAATACGCAAGTATGTGTGGGGTTTTTAAATTAAACATTTACAATATCAGAGTGCGTAAATGTAATTAAATATCAAAATATCATTGGTATTACAAAAACAAAAAAATAAATAAAATTAGCAAATAAATGAAAGCAAAATTAAACTGTGCTCATTAATAAATTTTTGTCTTGAGAAATATCCATCGAAAATAACCATATTTTTACTTTATTTAAAAAAGAATTCTGAATTCGTAGTGCCCTTATTTCGTAAGGTAATTTGTTAAATAGTGTGGGTGCTGCAACAGTATAAAAGTTAGAAAAATGTGATCTATTTGAAACCGAAATATTTACGAGTTGCTGATTGTTAACTCTTAAGCCATAGGCATTTGAGTTTCTTAATATCGTATTATATCCACTGCGAATGAAAAACCTTTAAGAACCTTATAGACATACAGATGTTTCAAAGGTAAAATTCGAAGTTCAAGAAATAATGGCCAGCTACTTGTTAATCTACTTTTTTTTACAAATTATTCTGACAATATGCTTTTGTGCTGTTAATAATGGTTCCATCAGCATTATTGTATCCTCCACCCCAACTTGGCAAACTGTACTGAAGCTTTGAATGTATAATTCCATTTTTAATTACTGTTAGAAGTTTTTTCGAGCAATGAGGTTGCAATAAAAACATTTTGCAAGTTGCGCGTCTCATATAAGCTCTTAAATCAGTCGCGTGAGTTTTCATATTCAGGTTTCTGTCTATTGATAGCCCTAGGTATCTCAAATGTTTAACAGATTCGACTGTAAAACAATAAGAACAACAAGGCACATCTTCATATAAATTAGCTTTTCCACAATATGAGAAAACACTGAAAGTCTTGTACACGCATCTGAATGGAAAACAATATTACTCTCAAGCAAGCTGGAATGTTTTAAGTTGAAGATATAACCTTAGTTTTGTCATTCACAATAAGTAGTTCATGTTTTGCAAACCTTTGTCTTAATCGTTGAACATCGCTTTTTATTCCTACCACTGACTCCAAAAAGTAGATATCTGTATTTTTTTTGTTTTTGCTTGAAAATGGAGTTACTTACTTACTTACTTAAGGCGGCGCTACAGTCCCGGGGTGGACCAGGGCCTCAACCAACAAGCTTCTTCCTCGGTTCTTGCTAGCTGTCTCCAGTTTCGCACGCCAAGTTGGTTGAGGTCCTCTTTCCACTTGCGTGCGCCACCTTTTACGCTGATGTCCACCTTAACTGCGTTGTCCCACAGGGATGGATTCAAAGACTTCCGGGCAGGAGTATTGGTGTCCATTCGCTCTAGATGACCCAGCCATCTTAGTCGTTGGCTTTTCACTTTTGTGGCTAGGTTGGTGTCGCTGTACAGCCCATACAGTTCGTTGTTGTATCTTCTTCTCCATTCCCCATCTATGCAGACGGGACAAAAATCACCCGGAGAATTTTCCCTTGCATGTGCAACTTGCACATGCAACATGCACATGCAACTTGCACATGCACCATCCACATGCAACTTGCACATGCAAGTTGTACATGCAACATGCACATGCAACTTGCACATGTAACTTGCACATGAAATTTGCACATGCAACTTGCACATGCAACATGCACATGCAACTTGCACAAGCAACTTGCACATGCAACATACACATGAAACATGCAACATGCACATGCAACTTGCACATGCAACTTGCACATGCAAATTGCACATGCAACTTGCACATGCAACTTGCACATGCAACTTGCACATGCAACATGCACATGCAACTTGCACATGCAACTTGGACATGCAACTTGCACATGCAACTTGCACATGCAACTTGCACATGCAACTTGCACATGCAACTTGCACATGCAACATGCACATGCAACTTGCACATGCAACTTGCACATGCAACATGCAACATGCAACATGCAACATGCAACATGCAACATGCAACATGCAACATGCAACATGCAACATGCAACATGCAACATGCAACATGCAACATGCAACATGCAACATGCAACATGCAACATGCAACATGCAACATGCAACATGCAACATGCAACATGCAACGTGCAACATGCAACATGCAACATGCAACATGCAACATGCAACATGCAACATGCAACATGCAACATGCAACATGTACATGCAACATGCAACATGCAACATGCAAACATGCAACATGCAACA
The DNA here is from genome assembly GCA_963921185.1 of Dasysyrphus tricinctus. Classification (NCBI taxonomy): domain Eukaryota; kingdom Metazoa; phylum Arthropoda; class Insecta; order Diptera; family Syrphidae; genus Dasysyrphus; species Dasysyrphus tricinctus. Next base: position 183,837,884 of record OY992532.1, read on the forward strand.
TGCAATATGCAATATGCAACATGCAACATGCAACATGCAACATGCAACATGCAACATGCAACATGCAACATGCAACATGCAACATGCAACATGCAACATGCAACATGCAACATGCAACATGCAACATGCAACATGCAAATGCAACATGCAACATGCAACATGCAACATGCAACATGCAACATGCAACATGCAACATGCAACATGCAACATTGCAACATGCAACATGCAACATGCAACATGCAACATGCAACATGCAACATGCAACATGCAACATGCAACATGCAACATGCAACATGCAACATGCAACATGCACATGCACATGCAACATGCAACATGCAACATGCAACATGCAACATGCAACATGCAACATGCAACATGCAACATGCAAGCCATGCAAATGCAACATGCAACATGCAACATGCAACATGCAACATGCAACATGCAACATGCAACATGCAACATGCAACATGCAACATGCAACATGCAACATGCAACATGCAACATGCAACATGCAACATGCAACATGCAACATGCAACATGCAACATGCAACATGCAACATGCAACATGCAACATGCAACATGCAACATGCAACATGCAACATGCAACCCTGCAACATGCAACATGCACATGCAACATGCAACATGCAACATGCAACATGCAACATGCAACATGCAACATGCAACATGCAACATGCAACATGCAACATGCAACATGCAACATGCAAACATGCAACATGCAACATGCAACATGCAACATGCAACATGCAACATGCAACATGCAACATGCAACATGCAACATGCAACATGCAACATGCAACATGCAACATGCAACAATGCAACATGCAACATGCAACATGCAACATGCAACATGCAACATGCAACATGCAAACATGCAACATGCAACATGCAACATGCAACATGCAACATGCAACATGCAACATGCAACATGCAACATGCAACATGCAACATGCAACATGCAACATGCAACATGCAACATGCAAATGCAACATGCAACATGCAACATGCCAACATGCAACATGCAACATGCAACATGCAACATGCAACATGCAACATGCAACATGCAATGCAACATGCAACATGCAACATGCAACATGCAACATGCAACATGCAACATGCAACATGCAACATGCAACATGCAACATGCAACATGCAACATGCAACATGCAACATGCAACATGCAACATGCAACATGCAACATGCAACATGCCAACATGCAACATGCAACATGCAACATGCAACATGCAACATGCAACATGCAACATGCAACATGCAACATGCAACATGCAACATGCAACATGCAACATGCAACATGCAACATGCAACATGCAAACATGCAACATGCCACATTGCAACATGCAACATGCAAACATGCAACATGCAACATGCAACATGCAACATGCAACATGCAACATGCAACATGCAACATGCAACATGCAACCATGCAACATGCAACATGCAACATGCAACATGCAACATGCAACATGCAACATGCAACATGCACATGCAACATGCAACATGCAACATGCAACACATGCAACATGCAACATGCAACATGCAACATGCAACATGCAACATGCAACATGCAACATGCAACATTGCAACATGCAACAGCACATGCAACATGCAACATGCAACATGCAACATGCAACATGCAACATGCAACATGCAACATGCAACATGCAACATGCAACATGCAACATGCAACATGCAACATGCAACATGCAACATGCAACATGCAACATGCAACATGCAACATGCAACATGCAACATGCAACATGCAAACATGCAACATGCAACATGCAACATGCAACATGCAACATGCAACATGCAACATGCAACATGCAACATGCAACATGCAACATGCAACATGCAACATGCAACATGCAACATGCAACATGCAACATGCAACATGCAACATGCAACATGCAACATGCAACATGCAACATGCAACATGCAACATGCAACATGCAACATGCAACATGCAACATGCAACATGCAACATGCAACATGCAACATGCAACATGCAACATGCAACATGCAACATGCAACATGCAACATGCAACATGCAACATGCAACATGCAACATGCACAACATGCAACATGCAACATGCAACATGCAACATGCAACATGCAACATGCAACATGCAACATGCAACATGCAACATGCAACATGCAACATGCAACATGCAACATGCAACATGCAACATGCAACATGCAACATGCAACATGCAACATGCAACATGCAACATGCAACATGCAACATGCAACATGCAACATGCAACAGCACTGCAACATGCAACATGCAACATGCACATGCAACATGCAACATGCAACATGCAACATGCAACATGCAACATGCAACATGCAACATGCAACATGCAACATGCAACATGCAACATGCAACATGCAACATGCAACATGCAACATGCAACATGCAAGCACATGCAACATGCAACATGCAACATGCAACATGCAACATGCAACATGCAACATGCAAAACATGCAACATGCAACATGCAACATGCAACATGCAACATGCAACATGCAACATGCAACATGCAACATGCAACATGCAACATGCAACATGCAACATGCAACATGCAACAGCAACATGCAACATGCAACATGCAACATGCAACATGCAACATGCAACATGCAACATGCAACATGCAACATGCAACATGCAACATGCAACATGCAACATGCAACATGCAACATGCAACATGCAACATGCAACATGCAACATGCAACATGCAACATGCAACATGCAACATGCAACATGCAACATGCAACATGCAACATGCAACATGCAACATGCAACATGCAAACATGCAACATGCAACATGCAACATGCAACATGCAACATGCAACATGCAACATGCAACATGCAACATGCAACATGCAACATGCAACATGCAACATGCAACATGCAACATGCAACATGCAACATGCAACATGCAACATGCAAATGCATATGCAACATGCAACATGCAACATGCAACATGCAATCATGCAACATGCAACATGCAACATGCAACATGCAACATGCAACAATGGCAACATGCAACATGCAACATGCAACATGCAACATGCAACATGCAACATGCAACATGCAAACATGCAACATGCACGTGCAACGTGCAACATGCAACATGCAACATGCAACATGCAACATGCCAACATGCAACATGCAACATGCAACATGCAACATGCAACATGCAACATGCAACATGCACATGCAACATGCAACATGCAACATGCAACATGCAACATGCAACATGCAACATGCAACATGCAACAATGCAACATGCAACATGCAACATGCAACATGCAACATGCAACATGCAACATGCAACATGCAACATGCAACATGCAACATGCAACATGCAACATGCAACATGCAACATGCAACATGCAACATGCAACATGCAACATGCAACATGCAACATGCAACATGCAACATGCAACATGCAACATGCAACATGCAACATGCAACATGCAACATGCAACATGCAACATGCAACATGCAACATGCAACATGCAACATGCAACATGCAACATGCAACATGCAACATGCAACATGCAACATGCAACATGCAACATGCAACATGCAACATGCAACATGCAACATGCAACATGCAACATGCAAATGCAACATGCAACATGCAACATGCAACATGCAACATGCAACATGCAACATGCAACATGCAACATGCAACATGCAACATGCAACATGCAACATGCACATGCAACATGCAACATGCAACATGCAACATGCAACATGCAACATGCAACATGCAACATGCAACATGCAACATGCAACATGCAACATGCAACATGCAACATGCAACATGCAACATGCAACATGCAACATGCAACATGCAACATGCAACATGCAAACATGCAACATGCAACATGCAACATGCAACATGCAACATGCAATGCAACATGCAACATGCAACATGCAACATGCAACATGCAACATGCAACATGCAACATGCAACATGCAACATGCAACATGCAACATGCAACATGCAACATGCAACATGCAACATGCAACATGCAACATGCAACATGCAACATGCAACATGCAACATGCAACATGCAACATGCAACATGCAACATGCAACATGCAACATGCAACATGCAACATGCAACATGCAACATGCAACATGCAACATGCAAACATGCAACATGCAACATGCAACATGCAACATGCAACATGCAACATGCAAGCAACATGCAACATGCAACATGCAACATGCAACATGCAACATGCAACATGCAACATGCAACATGCAACATGCAACATGCAACATGCAACATGCAACATGCAACATGCAACATGCAACATGCAACATGCAACATGCAACATGGCAACATGCAAACATGCAAACATGCAACATGCACATGCAACATGCAACATGCAACAGCAACATGCAACATGCAACATGCAACATGCAACATGCAACATGCAACATGCAACATGCAACATGCAACATGCAACATGCAACATGCAACATGCAACATGCAACATGCAACATGCAAGCAAATGCAACATGCAACATGCAACATGCAACATGCAACATGCAACATGCAACATGCAACATGCAACATGCAATGCACATGCAATGCACATGCAACATGCAACATGCAACATGCAACATGCAACATGCAACATGCAACATGCAACATGCATGCAACATGCAACATGCAACATGCAACATGCAACATGCAACATGCAACATGCAACATGCAACATGCAACATGCAACATGCAACATGCAAACATGCAACATGCAACATGCAACATGCAACATGCATGCAAACATGCAACATGCAACATGCAACATGCAACATGCAACATGCACATCACTGCACATGCAACATGCAACATGCAACATGCAACATGCAACATGCAACATGCAACATGCAACATGCAAATAACCTATTATGATAGAAAAAACTATCACGATAGAAAAAACTATCATGATAGAAAAAACTATCATGATAGAAAAAACTATCATGATAGAAAAAACTATCATGACAGAAAAGACTATCACGATAGAAAAAACTATCATGATATGAAAAACTATCACGATAGAAAAAACTATCACGATAGAAAAAACTATCATGATAGAAAAACTATCACGATAGAAAAAACTATCATGATAGATAAAACTATCATGATAAAAAACTATCGCGATAGAAAAAACTATCATGATAGAAAAAACTATCATGATAGAAAAAACTATCACGATAGAAAAAACTATCATGATAGAAAAAACTATCGCGATAGAAAAAACTATCATGATAGAAAAAACTATCATGATAGAAAAAACTATCATGATAGAAAAAAACTATCGCGATAGAAAAAAACTATCATGATAGAAAAAACAATCATGATAGAAAAAACTATCACGATAGAAAAAACTATCATGATAGAAAAAACTATCGCGATAGGAAAAATTATCACAATAGAAAAAAACTATCATGATAGAAAAAACTATCACGATAGAAAAAACTATCATGATAGAAAAAAACTATCGTGATAGAAAAAACTATCATGATAGAAAAAACTATCATGATAGAAAAAACTATCATAATAGAAAAAACTATTATGATAGAAAATACTATCATGATAGAAAAAACTATCACGATAGAAAAAACTATCATGATAGAAAAAACTATCATGATAGAAAAAACTATCGCGATAGAAAAAACTATCATGATAGAAAAAAACTATCATGATAGAAAAAACTATCACGAAAGAAAAAACTATCATGATAGAAAAAACTATTATGATAGAAAAAACTATCATGATAGAAAAAACTATCGCGATAGACAAAACTATCATGATAGAAAAAACTATCAAGATAGAAAAAAAATATCATGAAGAAAAAACTATCATGATAGATAAAACTATCATGATAGAGAAAAACTATCGCGATGGAAAAAACTATCATGATAGAAAAAACTATCACGATAGAAAAAACTATCATGATAGAAAAAACTATCACGATAGAAAAAACTATCATGATAGATAAAACTATCATGATAGAAAAAACTATCGCGATAGAAAAAACTATCATGATAGAAAAAACTATCATGATAGAAAAAACTACCGCGATAGAAAAAACTATCATGATAGAAAAAACTATCGCGATAGAAAAAACTATCATGATAGAAAAAACTATCACGATAGAAAAAAAGCTTTCGTGATAGAAAAAACTATCACCATAGAAAAAACTATCATGATAGAAAAAACTATCGCGATAGAAAAAACTATCATGATAGAAGAAACTATCGCGATAGAAAAAACTATCATGATAGAAAAAACTATCATGATAGAAAAAACTATCATGATAGAAAAAACTATCACGAAAGAAAAAACTATCATCATAGACAAATCTATCATGATAGAAAAAACTATCACGATAGAAAAAACTATCATGATAGAAAAAACTATCATGATAGAAAAAACTATAATGATGGATAAAATTATCATGATAGAAAAAACTATCGCGATAGAAAAACTATCATGATAGAAAAAACTATCATGATAGAAAAAATTATCACGATAGAAAAAACTATCATGATAGAAAAAACTATCGCGATAGAAAAAACTATCATGATAGAAAAAACTATCGCGATAGAAAAAACTATCATGATAGAAAAACCTATCATAATAGAAAAAACTATCATGATAGAAAAAACTATCACGATAGAAGAAACTATCGCGATAGAAAAAACAATCATGATAGAAAAAACTATCATGATAGAAAAAACTATCATGATAGAGAAAACTATCATGATAGAAAAAACTATCACGATAGAAAAAACTATCATGATAGATAAAACTATCATGATAGAAAAAACTATCGCGATAGAAAAAACTATCATGATAGAAAAAACTATCATGATAGAAAAAACTATCACGATAGAAAAAACTATCATGATAGAAAAACTATCACGATAGAAAAAACTATCATGATAGATACAACTATCATGATAGAAAAAACTATCACGATAGAAAAAACTATCATGATAGAAAAAACTATCATGATAGAAAAAAACTATCACGATAGAAAAAACTATCATGATAGAAAAAACTATCGCGATAGAAAAAACTATCATGATAGAAAAAACTATCATGATAGAAAAAACTATTATGATAGAAAAAACTATCATGATAGAAAAAACTATCATGATAGAAAAAACTATCATGATAGAAAAAACTATCATGATAGAAAAAACTATCACGATAGAAAAAAACTATCATGATAGAAAAAAACTATCGCGATAGAAAAAAACTATCACGATAGAAAAAACTATCATGATAGAAAAAACTATCACGATAGAAAAAACTATCATGATAGAAAAAGCTATCGTGATAGAAAAAACTATCATGATAGAAAAAACTATCATGATAGAAAAAACTATCATAATAGAAAAAACTATCATGATAGAAAAAACTATCATGATAGAAAAAACTATCACGATAGAAAAAACTATCATGATAGAAAAAACTATCATGATAGAAAAAACTATCGCGATAGAAAAAACTATCATGATAGAAAAAACTATCATGATAGAAAAAACTATCACGAAAGAAAAAACTATCATGATAGAAAAAACTATGATGATAGAAAAAACTATATGATAGAAAAAACTATCGCGATAGACAAAAATATCATGATAGAAAAAACTATCACGATAGAAAAAAATATCATGATAGAAAAAACTATCATGATAGATAAAACTATCATGATAGAGAAAAACTATCGCGATAGAAAAAACTATCATGATAGAAAAAACTATCACGATAGAAAAAAATATCATGATAGAAAAAACTATCACGATAGAAAAAACTATCATGATAGATAAAACTATCATGATAGAAAAAAACTATCGCGATAGAAAAAACTATCATGATAGAAAAAACTATCATGATAGAAAAAACTATCACGGTAGAAAAAACTATCATGATAGAAAAAACTATCGCGATAGAAAAAAACTATCATGATAGAAAAAACTATCACGATAGAAAAAAGCTTTCGTGATAGAAAAAACTATAACCATAGAAAAAACTATCATGATAGAAAAAACTATCGCGATAGAAAAAACTATCATGATAGAAGAGACTATCGCGATAGAAAAAAACTATCATAATAGAAAAAACTATCATGATAGAAAAAACTATCATGATAGAAAAAACTATCACGAAAGAAAAAACTATATTCATAGACAAATCTATCATGATAGAAAAAACTATCACGATAGAAAAAACTATCATGATAGAAAAAACTATCATGATAGAAAAAACTATCATGATAGATAAAACTATCATGATAGAAAAAACTATCGCGATAGAAAAAACTATCATGATAGAAAAACTATCATGATAGAAAAAACTATCACGATAGAAAAAACTATCATGATAGAAAAAACTATCGCGATAGAAAAAAACTATCATGATAGAAAAAACTATCGCGATAGAAAAAACTATCATGATAGAAAAACCTATCATAATAGAAAAACTATCATGATAGAAAAAACTATCACGAAAGAAGAAACTATCGCGATAGAAAAAACAATCATGATAGAAAAGACTATCATGATAGAAAAAACTATCATGATAGAGAAAAATATCATGATAGAAAAACTATCACAATAGAAAAAACTATCATGATAGATAAAACTATCATGATAGAAAAAACTATCGCGATAGAAAAAAACTATCATGATAGAAAAAACTATCATGATAGAAAAAACTATCATAATAGAAAAAACTATCATGATAGAAAAACTATCACGATAGAAAAAACTATCATGATAGATACAACTATCATGATAGAAAAAACTATCGCGATAGAAAAAAACTATCATGATAGAAAAAACTATCATGATAGAAAAAAACTATCACGATAGAAAAAACTATCATGATAGAAAAAACTATCACGATAGAAAAAACTATCATGATAGAAAAAACTATCATGATAGAAAAAACTATCATGATAGAAAAAACTATCGCGATAGAAAAAACTATCATGATAGAAAAAACTATCATGATAGAAAAAACTATCACGATAGAAAAAACTATCATGATAGAAAAAACTATCGCGATAGAAAAAACTATCACGATAGAAAAAACTATCATGATAGAAAAAACTATCACGATAGAAAAAACTATCACGAAAGAAAAAACTATCATGATAGAAAAAAACTATGATGATAGAAAAAACTATCATGATAGAAAAAACTATCGCGATAAACAAAACTATCATGATAGAAAAAACTATCACGATAGAAAAAAATATCATGATAGAAAAAACTATCATGATAGATAAAACTATCATGATAGAGAAAACTATCGCGATAGAAAAAACTATCATGATAGAAAAAACTATCACGATAGAAAAACTATCATGATAGAAAAAACTATCACGATAGAAAAAACTATCAAGATAGATAAAACTATCATGATAGAAAAAACTATCGCGATAGAAAAAACTATCATGATAGAAAAAACTATCATGATAGAAAAAACTATCACGATAGAAAAAACTATGATGATAGAAAAAACTATCGTGATAGAAAAAACTATCATGATAGAAAAAACTATCACGATAGAAAAAAGCTTTCGTGATAGAAAAAACTATCATGATAGAAAAAACTATCATGATAGAAAAAACTATCACGAAAGAAAAAACTATCATCATAGACAAATCTATCATGATAGAAAAAACTATCACGATAGAAAAAACTATCATGATAGAAAAAACTATCATGATAGAAAAAACTATCATGATAGATAAAACTATCATGATAGAAAAAACTATCGCGATAGAAAAAACTATCATGATAGAAAAAACTATCATGATAGAAAAAACTATCACGATAGAAAAAACTTACATGATAGAAAAAACTATCGCGATAGAAAAAACTATCATGATAGAAAAAACTATCACGATAGAAAAAAGCTTTCGTGATAGAAAAAACTATAACCATAGAAAAAACTATCATGATAGAAAAAACTATCACGAAAGAAAAAACATCATCATAGAAAAAACTATAACGATAGAAAAAACTATCATGATAGAAAAAACTATCACGATAGCAAAAACTATCATGATAGAAAAAACTATCATGATAGAAAATAACTATCATGATAGAAAAACTATCATGATAGAAAAAACTATCGCGATAGAAAAAACTATCCTGATAGAATAAACCATCATGATAGAAAAAACTATCACGATAGAAAAAACTACCACGATAGAAAAAACTATCATGATAGAAAAAAACTATCACAATAGAAAAAACTTTCTTGATTGAAAAACTATCATGATTAGAAAAAACTATCATGATAGAAAAAACTATCATGATAGAAAAAACTATCACGATAGAAAAACTATCACGATAGAAAAACAATCACGATAGAAAAAAACTATCATGATAGAAAAAACTATCATGATAGAAAAAACTATCATGATAGAAGAAACTATCGTGATAGAAATAACTATCATGTGAGAAAAAACTTTCATGATTGAAAAAACTATCATGATAGAAAAAACCATCATGATAGAAAAAACTATCATGATAGAAAAAACTGTCACGATAGAAAACTATCACGATAGAAAAACAATCACGATAGAAAAAACTATCATGATAGAAAAAACTATCACGATAGAAAAAACTATCATGATAGAAAAAACTATCACGATAGAAAAAACTTTCATGACAGAAAAAACTATCATGATGGAAAAAACTATCATGATAGAAAAAACTATCATGATAGAAAAAACTATCACGATAGAAGAAACTATCGCGATAGAAAAAACAATCATGATAGAAAAAACTATCATGATAGAAAAAGCTATCATGATAGAGAAAACTATCATGATAGAAAAAACTATCACGATAGAAAAAACTATCATGATAGATAAAACTATCATGATAGAAAAAACTATCGCGATAGAAAAAACTATCATGATAGAAAAAACTATCATGATAGAAAAAACTATCACGATAGAAAAAACTTACATGATAGAAAAAACTATCGCGATAGAAAAAACTATCATGATAGAAAAAACTATCACGATAGAAAAAAGCTTTCGTGATAGAAAAAACTATGACCATAGAAAAAACTATCATGATAGAAAAAACTATCGCGATAGAAAAAACTATCATGATAGAAGAAACTATCGCGATAGAAAAAACTATCATGATAGAAAAAACTATCATGATAGAAAAAACTATCATGATAGAAAAAACTATCACGATAGAAAAAACTATCATGATAGAAAAAACAATCGCGATAGAAAAAACTATCATGATAGTAAAAATTATCATGATAGATAAAACTATCATGATAGAAAAAACTATCGCGATAGAAAAAACTATCATGATAGAAAAAACTATCATGATAGAAAAAACTATCACGATAGAAAAAACAATCATGATAGAAAAAACTATCACGATAGAAAAAACTATCATGATAGAAAAAACTATCACGATAGAAAAAACTTTCATGACAGAAAAAACTATCATGATGGAAAAAACTATCATGATAGAAAAAACTATCATGATAGAAAAAACTATCACGATAGAAGAAACTATCGCGATAGAAAAAACAATCATGATAGAAAAAACTATCATGATAGAAAAAACTATCATGATAGAAAAAACTATCACGAAAGAAAAAACTATCATCATAGACAAATCTATCATGATAGAAAAAACTATCACGATAGAAAAAACTATCATGATAGAAAAAACTATCATGATAGAAAAAACTATCATGATAGATAAAACTATCATGATAGAAAAAACTATCGCGATAGAAAAAACTATCATGATAGAAAAAACTATCATGATAGAAAAAACTATCACGATAGAAAAAACTATCACAATAGAAAAAACAATCGCGATAGAAAAAACTATCATGATAGAAAAAACTATCGCGATAGAAAAAACTATCATGATAGAAAAACCTATCATAATAGAAAAAACTATCATGATAGAAAAAACTATCACGAAAGAAAAAACTATCATCATAGAAAAAACTATCACGATAGAAAAAACTATCATGATAGAAAAAACTATCACGATAGCAAAAACTATCATGACAGAAAAAACTATCATGATAGAAAATAACTATCATGATAGAAAAACTATCATGATAGAAAAAACTATCGCGATAGAAAAAACTATCCTGATAGAGAAAACTATCATGATAGAAAAAACTATCACGATAGAAAAAACTTTCTTGATTGAAAAAACTATCATGATTAGAAAAAACTATCATGATTGAAAAAACTATCATGATAGAAAAAACTATCACGATAGAAAAACTATCACGATAGAAAAACAATCACGATAGAAAAAACTATCATGATAGAAAAAACTATCATGATAGAAAAAACTATCATGATAGAAGAAACTATCGTGATAGAAATAACTATCATGTGAGAAAAAACTTTCATGATTGAAAAAACTATCATGATAGAAAAAACCATCATGATAGAAAAAACTATCACGATAGAAAAAACTACCACGATAGAAAAGACTATCATGATAGAAAAAACTATCACAATAGAAAAAACTTTCTTGATTGAAAAAACTATCATGATTAGAAAAAACTATCATGATAGAAAAAACTATCATGATAGAAAAAACTATCACGATAGAAAAACTATCACGATTGAAAAACAATCACGATAGAAAAAACTATCATGATAGAAAAAACTATCATGATAGAAAAACTATCATGATAGAAGAAACTATCGTGATAGAAATAACTATCATGTGAGGAAAAACTTTCATGATTGAAAAAACTATCATGATAGAAAAAACCATCATGATAGAAAAAACTATCATGATAGAAAAAACTATCACGATAGAAAAACTATCACGATAGAAAAACAATCACGATAGAAAAAACTGTCATTATAGAAAAAACTATCATGATAGTAAAAACTATCATGATAGATAAAACTATCATGATAGAAAAAACTATCGCGATAGAAAAAACTATCATGATAGAAAAAACTATCATGATAGAAAAAAATATCACGATAGAAAAAACTATCATGATAGAAAAAACTATCACGATAGAAAAAACTATCATGATAGAAAAAACTATCACGATAGAAAAAACTTTCATGACAGAAAAAACTATCATGATGGAAAAAACTATCATGATAGAAAAAACTATCATGATAGAAAAAACTATCACGATAGAAGAAACTATCGCGATAGAAAAAACAATCATGATAGAAAAAACTATCATGATAGAAAAAACTACCATAAAAAAACTATCATAATAGAAAAAACAATCATGATAGAAAAAACTATCATGATAGAAAAAACTATCACGATAGAAAAAACTATCATGATAGAAAAAACTATCACGATAGAAAAAACTATCATGATAGAAAAAACTTTCATGATAGAAAAAACTATCATGATAAAAAAACTATCATGATAGAAAAAACTATCGCGATAGAAAAAACTATCATGATAGAAAAAACTATCATGATAGAAAAAACTATCATAATAGAAAAAACTATCATGATAGAAAAAACTATCATGATAGAAAAAAATATCGTGATAGAGAAAACTATCATGATAGAAAAAACTATCACAATAGAAAAAACTATCATGATAGATAAAACTATCATGATAGAAAAAACTATCATGATAGAAAAAACTATCATGATAGAAAAAACTATCATGACAGAAAAAACTATCACGATAGAAAAAACTATCTAGATAGAAAAAACTATCATGATAGAAAAAACTATCATGATAGAAAAAACTATCATGATAGAAAAAACTATCGCGATAGAAAAAACTATCATGATAGAAAAAACTATCATGATAGAAAAAACTATCACGATAGAAAAAACTATCATCATAGAAAAAACTATCATGATAGAAAAAACTATCATGATAGAAAAAACTAACATGATAGAAAAAACTATCGCGATAGAAAAAACTATCATGATAGAAAAAACTATCATGATAGAAAAAACTATCACGATAGAAAAAACTATCATCATAGAAAAAAATATCGTGATAGAGAAAACTATCATGATAGAAAAAACTATCACAATAGAAAAAACTATCATGATAGATAAAACTATCATGATAGAAAAAACTATCATGATAGAAAAAACTATCATGATAGAAAAAACTATCATGACAGAAAAAACTATCACGATAGAAAAAACTATCATGATAGAAAAAACTATCATGATAGAAAAAACTATCATGATAGAAAAAACTATCATGATAGAAAAAACTATCGCGATAGAAAAAACTATCATGATAGAAAAAACTATCATGATAGAAAAAACTATCACGATAGAAAAAACTATCATCATAGAAAAAACTATCATGATAGAAAAAACTATCATGATAGAAAAAACTATCATGATAGAAAAAACTATCGCGATAGAAAAAACTATCATGATAGAAAAAACTATCATGATAGAAAAAACTATCATAATAGAAAAAACTATCATGATAGAAAAACTATCATGATAGAAAAAACTATCATGATAGAAAAAACTATCACGATAGAAAAAACTATCATCATAGAAAAAACTATCATGATAGAAAAAACTATCATGATAGAAAAAACTATCATGATAGAAAAAACTATCACGATAGAAAAAACTATCATGATAGAAAAAACTTTCATGATAGAAAAAACTATCATGATAAAAAAACTATCATGATAGAAAAAACTATCGCGATAGAAAAAACTATCATGATAGAAAAAACTATCATGATAGAAAAAACTATCATAATAGAAAAAACTATCATGATAGAAAAAACTATCATGATAGAAAAAAATATCGTGATAGAGAAAACTATCATGATAGAAAAAACTATCACAATAGAAAAAACTATCATGATAGATAAAACTATCATGATAGAAAAAACTATCATGATAGAAAAAACTATCATGATAGAAAAAACTATCATGACAGAAAAAACTATCACGATAGAAAAAACTATCATGATAGAAAAAACTATCATGATAGAAAAAACTATCATGATAGAAAAAACTATCATGATAGAAAAAACTATCGCGATAGAAAAAACTATCATGATAGAAAAAACTATCATGATAGAAAAAACTATCACGATAGAAAAAACTATCATCATAGAAAAAACTATCATGATAGAAAAAACTATCATGATAGAAAAAACTATCATGATAGAAAAAACTATCGCGATAGAAAAAACTATCATGATAGAAAAAACTATCATGATAGAAAAAACTATCATAATAGAAAAAACTATCATGATAGAAAAACTATCATGATAGAAAAAACTATCATGATAGAAAAAACTATCACGATAGAAAAAACTATCATCATAGAAAAAACTATCATGATAGAAAAAACTATCATGATAGAAAAAACTATCATGATAGAAAAAACTATCATGATAAAAAAGCTATCATGATAGAAAAAACTATCACGATAGAAAAAACTATTATCATAGACAAATCTATCATGATGGAAAAAACTATCATGATAGAAAAAACTATCATGACAGAAAAAACTATCACGATAGAAAAAACTATCATCATAGACAAATCTATCATGATAGATAAAACTATCTCGATAGAAAAAACTATCATGATAGAAAAAACTATCATGATAGAAAAAACTATCATGATAGAAAAAACTATCATGATAGAAAAAACTATCATGACAGAAAAAACTATCACGATAGAAAAAACTATCACGATAGAAAAAACTATCATCATAGACAAATCTATCATGATAGAAAAAATTATCATGATAGAAAAAACTATCATGATAGAAAAAACTATCACGATAGAAAAACTATCATGATAGAAAAAAACTATCACGATAGAAAAAACTATCATGATAGAAAAAACTATCATGATAGAAAAAACTATCATGATAGAAAAAACTATCATGATAGAAAAAACTATCATGACAGAAAAAAACTATCACGATAGAAAAAACTATCACGATAGAAAAAACTATCATGATAGAAAAAACTATCACGATAGAAAAAACTATCGCGATAGAAAAAACTATCATGATAAAAAAAACTATCGCGATAGAAAAAACTATCATCATAGACAAAACTATCATGATAGAAAAAACTATCATGATAGAAAAAACTATCATGATACAAAAAACTATCATGATAGAAAAAACTATCATGATAGATAAAACTATCATGATAGAGAAAACTATCGTGATAGAAAAAACTATCATGATAGAAAAAACTATCACGATAGAAAAAACTATCATGATAGAAAAAACTATCACGATAGAAAAAACTATCATGATAGAAAAAACTATCACGATAGAAAAAACAATCACGATAGAAAAAACTATCATGATAGAAAAAACTATCATGATAGAAAAAACTATCATGATAGAAAAAACTATCATGATAGAAAAACTATCACGATAGAAAAAACTATCATGATAGAAAAAACTATCATGATAGAAAAAACTATCATGATAGAAAAGACTATCATGATAGAAAAAACTATCATGCAACATGCAACATGCACATGCAACTTGCACATGCAACATCCACATGCAACTTGCACATGGAACTTGCACATGGAACTTGCACATGGAACTTGCAAATGCAACTTGCACATGCAACTTGCACATGCAACATCCACATGCAACTTGCACATGCAACTTGCACATGCAACTTGCACCTACAACTTGCACATGCAACTTGCACATGCAACTTGCACATGCAACTTGCACATGCAACTTGCACATGCAACTTGCACATGCAACATGCACATGAAACATGCAACTTGCACATGCAACTTGCACATGCAACTTGCACATGCAACTCTCACATGCAACATCTACATGCAACTTGCACATGCAACTTGCACATGCATTTTGCACATGCAACTTGCACATGCAACATGCACATGCAACTTGCACATGTAACTTGCACATGCAACTTGCACATGCAACATGCACACGCAACTTGCACATGCAACTTGCACATGCAACTTGCACATGCAACTTGCACATGCAACTTGCACATGCAACATGCACATGCAACTTGCACATGTAACTTGCACATGCAACATGCACATGAAACATGCAACTTGCACATGCAACTTGTACATGCAACATGCAACATGCATTATGCACATGCAAGTTGCACATGCAACTTGCACATGCAACTTGCACATGCAACTTGCACATGCAACTTGCACATGCAACTTGCACATGCAACATGCACATGCAACTTGTACATGCAACATGCAACATGCATTATGCACATGCAACTTGCACATGCAACTTGCACATGCAACTTGCACATGCAACTTGCACATGCAACATCCACATGCAACTTGCACATGCAAGTTGTACATGCAACATGCACATGCAACTTGCACATGCAACTTGCACATGAAATTTGTACATGCAACTTGCACATGCAACTTGCACATGCAACATGCACATGCAACTTGCCCATGCAACTTGCACATGCAACATACACATGAAACATGCAACATGCACATGCAACTTGCACATGCAACTCGCACATGCAACTTGCACATGCAACTTGCACATGCAACTTGCACATGCAACTTGCACATGCAATTTGCACATGTAACTTGCACATGCAACTTGCACATGCAACTTGCAAATGCAACTTGCACATGCAACTTGCACATGCAACTTGCACATGCAACTTGCACATGCAACATGCACAAGGAACTTGCACATGGAACTTGCACATGCAACTTGCAAATGCAACTTGCACATGCAACTTGCACATGCAACATGCACATAAAACATGCAACATGCACATGCAACTTGCACATGCAACTTGCACATGCAACTTGCACATGCAACTTGCACATGCAACTAGCACATGCAACTTGCACATGCAACTTGCACATGCAACTTGCACATGCAACTTGCACATGCAACTTGCACATGCAACTTGCACATGCAACATTAACATGCAACTTGAACATGCAACTTGCACATGCAACATGCACATGAAACATGCAACATGCACATGCAACTTGCACATGCAACATGCAACATGCAACATGCAACATGCACATGCAACTTGCACATGCAACTTGCACATGCAACTTACTTGCACATGCGACTTGCAAATGCAACTTGCACATGCAACATGCACATGCAACTTGCACATGCAACTTGCACATGCAACTTGCACATGCAACATGCACATGAAACATGCAACTTGCACATGCAATTTGCACATGCAACATGCACATGCAACTTGCACATGCAACATGAAACATGCAACATGCACATGCAACTTGCACAAGCAACTTGCACATGCAACTTGCACATGCAACTTGCACATGCAACTTGCACATGCAACTTGCACATGCAACTTGCACATGCAACTTGCACATGCAACATGCACATGAAACATGCAACTTGCACATGCAACTTGTACATGCAACATGCAACATGCATTATGCACATGCGACTTGCAAATGCAACTTGCACATGTAACTTGCACATGCAACATGCACATGAAACATGCAACTTGCACATGCAATTTGCACATGCAACATGCACATGCAACTTGCACATGCAACTTGCACATGCAACTTGCACATGCAACATGCACATGCAACTTGCACATGCAACTTGCACATGCAACATGCACATGCAACTTGCACATGCAACTTGCACATGCAACTTGCACATGCAACTTACTTGCACATGCGACTTGCAAATGCAACTTGCACATGCAACATGCACATGCAACTTGCACATGCAACTTGCACATGCAACTTGCACATGCAACATGCACATAAAACATGCAACATGCACATGCAACTTGCACATGCAACTTGCACATGCAACTTGCACATGCAACTAGCACATGCAACTTGCACATGCAACTTGCACATGCAACTTACTTGCACATGCAACTTGCAAATGCAACTTGCACATGCAACATGCACATGCAACATGCACATGCAACTTGCACATGCAACTTGCACATGCAACTTGCACATGCAACATGCAACATGCACATGCAACTTGCACATGCAACTTGCACATGCAACTTGCAACATGCAACATGCAACATGCAACATGCAACATGCAACATGCAACATGCAACATGCAACATGCAACATGCAACATGCAACATGCAGCATGCAGCATGCAACATGCAACATGCAACATGCGACATGCAACATGCAACATGCAACATGCAACATGCAACATGCAACATGCAACATGCAACATGCAACATGCAACATGCAACATGCAACATGCAACATGCAACATGCAACATGCAACATGAACATGCAACATGCAACATGCAACATGCAACATGCAACATGCAACATGCAACATGCAACATGCAACATGCAACATGCAACATGCAACATGCAACATGCAACATGCAACATGCAACATGCAACATGCAACATGCAACATGCAACATGCAACATGCAACATGCAACATGCAACATGCAACATGCAACATGCAACATGCAACATGCAACATGCAACATGCAACATGCAACATGCAACATGCAACATGCAACATGCAACATGCAACATGCAACATGCAACATGCAACATGCAACATGCAACATGCAACATGCAGCATGCAGCATGCAGCATGCAACATGCAACATGCAAAATGCAACATGCAACATGCAACATGCAACATGCAAAAACCTATTATGATAGAAAAAACTAACATGATAGAAAAAACTATCACGATAGAAAAAACTATCATGATAGAAACAACATGCAACATGCAACATGCAACATGCAACATGCAACATGCAACATGCAACATGCAACATGCAACATGCAACATGCAACATGCAACATGCAACATGCAACATGCAACATGCAACATGCAACATGCAACATGCAACATGCAACATGCAACATGCAACATGCAACATGCAACATGCAACATGCAACATGCAACATGCAACATGCAACATGCAACATGCAACATGCAACATGCAACATGCAACATGCAACATGCAACATGCAACATGCAACATGCAACATGCAACATGCAACATGCAACATGCAACATGCAACATGCAACATGCAACATGCAACATGCAACATGCAACATGCAACATGCAACATGCAACATGCAACATGCAACATGCAACATGCAACATGCAACATGCAACATGCAACATGCAACATGCAACATGCAACATGCAACATGCAACATGCAACATGCAACATGCAACATGCAACATGCAACATGCAACATGCAACATGCAACATGCAACATGCAACATGCAACATGCAACATGCAACATGCAACATGCAACATGCAACATGCAACATGCAACATGCAACATGCAACATGCAACATGCAACATGCAACATGCAACATGCAACATGCAACATGCAACATGCAACATGCAACATGCAACATGCAACATGCAACATGCAACATGCAACATGCAACATGCAACATGCAACATGCAACATGCAACATGCAACATGCAACATGCAACATGCAACATGCAACATGCAACATGCAACATGCAACATGCAACATGCAACATGCAACATGCAACATGCAACATGCAACATGCAACATGCAACATGCAACATGCAACATGCAACATGCAACATGCAACATGCAACATGCAACATGCAACATGCAACATGCAACATGCAACATGCAACATGCAACATGCAACATGCAACATGCAACATGCAACATGCAACATGCAACATGCAACATGCAACATGCAACATGCAACATGCAACATGCAACATGCAACATGCAACATGCAACATGCAACATGCAACATGCAACATGCAACATGCAACATGCAACATGCAACATGCAACATGCAACATGCAACATGCAACATGCAACATGCAACATGCAACATGCAACATGCAACATGCAACATAGCAACATGCAACATGCAACATGCAACATGCAACATGCAACATGCAACATGCAACATGCAACATGCAACATGCAACATGCAACATGCAACATGCAACATGCAACATGCAACATGCAACATGCAACATGCAACATGCAACATGCAACATGCAACATGCAACATGCAACATGCAACATGCAACATGCAACATGCAACATGCAACATGCAACATGCAACATGCAACATGCAACATGCAACATGCAACATGCAACATGCAACATGCAACATGCAACATGCAACATGCAACATGCAACATGCAACATGCAACATGCAACATGCAACATGCAACATGCAACATGCAACATGCAACATGCAACATGCAACATGCAACATGCAACATGCAACATGCAACATGCAACATGCAACATGCAACATGCAACATGCAACATGCAACATGCAACATGCAACATGCAACATGCAACATGCAACATGCAACATGCAACATGCAACATGCAACATGCAACATGCAACATGCAACATGCAACATGCAACATGCAACATGCAACATGCAACATGCAACATGCAACATGCAACATGCAACATGCAACATGCAACATGCAACATGCAACATGCAACATGCAACATGCAACATGCAACATGCAACATGCAACATGCAACATGCAACATGCAACATGCAACATGCAACATGCAACATGCAACATGCAACATGCAACATGCAACATGCAACATGCAACATGCAACATGCAACATGCAACATGCAACATGCAACATGCAACATGCAACATGCAACATGCAACATGCAACATGCAACATGCAACATGCAACATGCAACATGCAACATGCAACATGCAACATGCAACATGCAACATGCAACATGCAACATGCAACATGCAACATGCAACATGCAACATGCAACATGCAACATGCAACATGCAACATGCAACATGCAACATGCAACATGCAACATGCAACATGCAACATGCAACATGCAACATGCAACATGCAACATGCAACATGCAACATGCAACATGCAACATGCAACATGCAACATGCAACATGCAACATGCAACATGCAACATGCAACATGCAACATGCAACATGCAACATGCAACATGCAACATGCAACATGCAACATGCAACATGCAACATGCAACATGCAACATGCAACATGCAACATGCAACATGCAACATGCAACATGCAACATGCAACATGCAACATGCAACATGCAACATGCAACATGCAACATGCAACATGCAACATGCAACATGCAACATGCAACATGCAACATGCAACATGCAACATGCAACATGCAACATGCAACATGCAACATGCAACATGCAACATGCAACATGCAACATGCAACATGCAACATGCAACATGCAACATGCAACATGCAACATGCAACATGCAACATGCAACATGCAACATGCAACATGCAACATGCAACATGCAACATGCAACATGCAACATGCAACATGCAACATGCAACATGCAACATGCAACATGCAACATGCAACATGCAACATGCAACATGCAACATGCAACATGCAACATGCAACATGCAACATGCAACATGCAACATGCAACATGCAACATGCAACATGCAACATGCAACATGCAACATGCAACATGCAACATGCAACATGCAACATGCAACATGCAACATGCAACATGCAACATGCAACATGCAACATGCAACATGCAACATGCAACATGCAACATGCAACATGCAACATGCAACATGCAACATGCAACATGCAACATGCAACATGCAACATGCAACATGCAACATGCAACATGCAACATGCAACATGCAACATGCAACATGCAACATGCAACATGCAACATGCAACATGCAACATGCAACATGCAACATGCAACATGCAACATGCAACATGCAACATGCAACATGCAACATGCAACATGCAACATGCAACATGCAACATGCAACATGCAACATGCAACATGCAACATGCAACATGCAACATGCAACATGCAACATGCAACATGCACATGCAACATGCAACATGCAACATGCAACATGCAACATGCAACATGCAACATGCAACATGCAACATGCAACATGCAACATGCAACATGCAACATGCAACATGCAACATGCAACATGCAACATGCAACATGCAACATGCAACATGCAACATGCAACATGCAACATGCAACATGCAACATGCAACATGCAACATGCAACATGCAACATGCAACATGCAACATGCAACATGCAACATGCAACATGCAACATGCAACATGCAACATGCAACATGCAACATGCAACATGCAACATGCAACATGCAACATGCAACATGCAACATGCAACATGCAACATGCAACATGCAACATGCAACATGCAACATGCAACATGCAACATGCAACATGCAACATGCAACATGCAACATGCAACATGCAACATGCAACATGCAACATGCAACATGCAACATGCAACATGCAACATGCAACATGCAACATGCAACATGCAACATGCAACATGCAACATGCAACATGCAACATGCAACATGCAACATGCAACATGCAACATGCAACATGCAACATGCAACATGCAACATGCAACATGCAACATGCAACATGCAACATGCAACATGCAACATGCAACATGCAACATGCAACATGCAACATGCAACATGCAACATGCAACATGCAACATGCAACATGCAACATGCAACATGCAACATGCAACATGCAACATGCAACATGCAACATGCAACATGCAACATGCAACATGCAACATGCAACATGCAACATGCAACATGCAACATGCAACATGCAACATGCAACATGCAACATGCAACATGCAACATGCAACATGCAATATGCAACATGCAACATGCAACATGCAACATGCAACATGCAACATGCAACATGCAACATGCAACATGCAACATGCAACATGCAACATGCAACATGCAACATGCAACATGCAACATGCAACATGCAACATGCAACATGCAACATGCAACATGCAACATGCAACATGCAACATGCAACATGCAAAAACCTATTATGATAGAAAAAACTAACATGATAGAAAAAACTATCACGATAGAAAAAACTTTCGTGATAGAAAAAACTATCACGATAGAAAAACTATCATGATAGAAAAAACTATCACGAAAGAAAAAACTATCATCATAGACAAATCTATCATGATAGAAAAAACTATCATGATAGAGAAAACTATCATGATAGAAAAAACTATCACGATAGAAAAAACTATCATGATAGAAAAACTATCACGATAGAAGAAACTATCGCGATAGAAAAAACAATCATGATAGAAAAAACTATCATGATAGAAAAAACTATCATGATAGAGAAAACTATCATGATAGAAAAAACTATCACGATAGAAAAAACTATCATGATAGATAAAACTGTCATGATAGAAAAAACTATCGCGATAGAAAAAACTATCATGATAGAAAATACTATCATGATAGAAAAAACTATCACGATAGAAAAAACTATCATGATAGAAAAACTATCACGATAGAAAAAACTATCATGATAGATAAAACTATCATGATAGAAAAAACTATCGCGATAGAAAAAACTATCATGATAGAAAAAACTATCATGATAGAAAAAACTATCACGATAGAAAAAACTATCATGATAGAAAAAACTATCGCGATAGAAAAAACTATCATGATAGAAACAACTATCATGATAGAAAAAACTATCATAATAGAAAAAACAATCATGATAGAAAAAACTATCATGATAGAAAAAGCTATCATGATAGAAAAAACTATCACGATAGAAAAAACTATCATGATAGAAAAAACTATCGCGATAGAAAAAACTATCATGATAGAAAAAACTATCGCGATAGAAAAAACTATCATGATAGAAAAAACTATCATGATAGAAAAAACTATCATGATAGAAAAAACTATCGCGATAAAAAAAACTATCATGATAGAAAAAACTATCACGATAGAAAAAACTATCATCATAGACAAATCTATCATGATAGAAAAAACTATCATGATAGAAAAAACTATCATGACAGAAAAAACTATCACGATAGAAAAAACTATCATCATAGACAAATCCATCATGATAGAAAAAACTATTACGATAGAAAAAACTATCATGATAGAAAAAACAATCACGATAGAAAAAACTATCATGATAGAAAAAACTATCATGATAGAAAAAACTATCATGATAGAAAAAACTATCATGATAGAAAAAACTATCATGATAGATAAAACTATCATGATAGAGAAAACTATCGCGATAGAAAAAACTATCATGATAGAAAAAACTATCACGATAGAAAAAAATATCATGATAGAAAAAACTATCATGATAGATAAAACTATCATGATAGAGAAAATAATCGCGATAGAAAAAACTATCATGATAGAAAAAACTATCACGATAGAAAAAACTATCATGATAGAAAAAACTATCGCGATAGAAAAAACTATCATGACAGAAAAAACTATCACGATAGAAAAAAAAATCACGATAGAAAAAACTATCATGATAGAAAAAACTATCACGATAGAAAAAACTATCATGATAGAAAAAACTATCATGATAGAAAAAACTATCATGACAGAAAAAAACTATCACGATAGAAAAAACTATCACGATAGAAAAAACTATCATGATAGACAAATCTATCATGATAGAAAAAACTATCACGATAGAAAAAACTATCATGAT
The DNA here is from genome assembly GCA_963921185.1 of Dasysyrphus tricinctus. Taxonomy (NCBI): domain Eukaryota; kingdom Metazoa; phylum Arthropoda; class Insecta; order Diptera; family Syrphidae; genus Dasysyrphus; species Dasysyrphus tricinctus. The sequence goes on from OY992532.1 coordinate 183,863,577, forward strand.
AGAAAAAACTATCACGATAGAAAAAACTATCATGATAGAAAAAACTATCATGATAGAAAAAACTATCATGACAGAAAAAAACTATCACGATAGAAAAAACTATCACGATAGAAAAAACTATCATGATAGACAAATCTATCATGATAGAAAAAACTATCACGATAGAAAAAACTATCATGATAGAAAAAACTATCACGATAGAAAAAACTATCATGATAGAAAAAACTAACATCACAGAGAAAAACTATCACGATAGAAAAAACTACCACGATAGAAAAAACTATCATGATAGAAAAAACTATCACGATAGAAAAAACTTTCATGATTGAAAAAACTATCATGATTAGAAAAAACTATCATGATAGAAAAAACTATCATGATAGAAAAAACTATTGCGATAGAAAAAACTATCATGATAGAAAAAACTATCATGATAGAAAAAACTATCACGATAGAAGAAACTATCATGATAGAAAAAACTATCACGATAGAAAAAACTATCATGATAGAAAAAACTATCACGATAGAAAAAAATTTCATGACAGAAAAAACGATCATGATGGAAAAAACTATCATGATAGAAAAAACTATCATGATAGAAAAAACTATCACGATAGAAAAAACTATCATAATGGAAAAAACTATCATGATAGAAAAAACTATCACGATAGAAAAACAATCACGATAGAAAAAACTATCATGATAGAAAAAACTATCATGATAGAAAAAACTATCATGATAGAAAAAACTATCACGAAAGAAAAAACTATCATCATAGACAAATCTATCATGATAGAAAAAACTATCACGATAGAAAAAACTATCATGATAGAAAAAACTATCATGATAGAAAAAACTATCATGATAGATAAAACTATCATGATAGAAAAAACTATCGCGATAGAAAAAACTATCATGATAGAAAAAACTATCATGATAGAAAAAACTATCACGATAGAAAAAACTATCATGATAGAAAAAACAATCGCGATAGAAAAAACTATCATGATAGAAAAAACTATCGCGATAGAAAAAACTATCATGATAGAAAAACCTATCATAATAGAAAAAACTATCATGATAGAAAAAACTATCACGATAGAAAAAACTTTCTTGATTGAAAAAACTATCATGATTAGAAAAAACTGTCATGATAGAAAAAACTATCATGATAGAAAAAACTATCATGATAGAAAAACTATCATGATAGAAAAAACTATCGCGATAGAAAAAACTATCCTGATAGAGAAAACTATCATGATAGAAAAAACTATCACGATAGAAAAAACTTTCTTGATTGAAAAAACTATCATGATTAGAAAAAACTGTCATGATAGAAAAAACTATCATGATAGAAAAAACTATCACGATAGAAAAACTATCACGATAGAAAAACAATCACGATAGAAAAAACTATCATGATAGAAAAAACTATCATGATAGAAAAAACTATCATGATAGAAAAAACCATCATGATAGAAAAAACTATCACGATAGAAAAAACTACCACGATAGAAAAAACTATCATGATAGAAAAAACTATCACAATAGAAAAAACTTTCTTGATTGAAAAAACTATCATGATAGAAAAAACCATCATGATAGAAAAAACTATCATGATAGAAAAAACTATCACGATAGAAAAACTATCACGATAGAAAAACAATCACGATAGAAAAAACTGTCATGATAGAAAAAACTATCATGATAGTAAAAACTATCATGATAGATAAAACTATCATGATAGAAAAAACTATCGCGATAGAAAAAACTATCATGATAGAAAAAACTATCATGATAGAAAAAAATATCACGATAGAAAAAACTATCATGATAGAAAAAACTATCACGATAGAAAAAACTATCATGATAGAAAAAACTATCACGATAGAAAAAACTTTCATGACAGAAAAAACTATCATGATGGAAAAAACTATCATGATAGAAAAAACTATCATGATAGAAAAAACTATCACGATAGAAGAAACTATCGCGATAGAAAAAAACAATCATGATAGAAAAAACTATCATGATAGAAAAAACTATCATAATAGAGAAAACTATCATGATAGAAAAAACTATCACGATAGAAAAAACTATCATGATAGATAAAACTGTCATGATAGAAAAAACTATCGCGATAGAAAAAACTATCATGATAGAAAATACTATCATGATAGAAAAAACTATCACGATAGAAAAAACTATCATGATAGAAAAACTATCACGATAGAAAAAACTATCATGATAGATAAAACTATCATGATAGAAAAAACTATCGCGATAGAAAAAACTATCATGATAGAAAAAACTATCATGATAGAAAAAACTATCACGATAGAAAAAACTATCATGATAGAAAAAACTATCGCGATAGAAAAAACTATCATGATAGAAACAACTATCATGATAGAAAAAACTATCATAATAGAAAAAACAATCATGATAGAAAAAACTATCATGATAGAAAAAACTATCATGATAGAAAAAACTATCACGATAGAAACAACTATCATGATAGAAAAAACTATCGCGATAGAAAAAACTATCATGATAGAAAAAACTATCGCGATAGAAAAAACTATCATGATAGAAAAAACTATCATGATAGAAAAAACTATCATGATAGAAAAAACTATCGCGATAAAAAAAAAACTATCATGATAGAAAAAACTATCACGATAGAAAAAACTATCATCATAGACAAATCTATCATGATAGAAAAAACTATCATGATAGAAAAAACTATCATGACAGAAAAAACTATCACGATAGAAAAAACTATCATCATAGACAAATCCATCATGATAGAAAAAACTATCACGATAGAAAAAACTATCATGATAGAAAAAACAATCACGATAGAAAAAACTATCATGATAGAAAAAACTATCATGATAGAAAAAACTATCATGATAGAAAAAACTATCATGATAGAAAAAACTATCATGATAGATAAAACTATCATGATAGAGAAAACTATCGCGATAGAAAAAACTATCATGATAGAAAAAACTATCACGATAGAAAAAAATATCATGATAGAAAAAACTATCATGATAGATAAAACTATCATGATAGAGAAAATAATCGCGATAGAAAAAACTATCATGATAGAAAAAACTATCACGATAGAAAAAACTATCATGATAGAAAAAACTATCGCGATAGAAAAAACTATCATGACAGAAAAAACTATCACGATAGAAAAAAAAATCACGATAGAAAAAACTATCATGATAGAAAAAACTATCACGATAGAAAAAACTATCATGATAGAAAAAACTATCATGATAGAAAAAACTATCATGACAGAAAAAAACTATCACGATAGAAAAAACTATCACGATAGAAAAAACTATCATGATAGACAAATCTATCATGATAGAAAAAACTATCACGATAGAAAAAACTATCATGATAGAAAAAACTATCACGATAGAAAAAACTATCATGATAGAAAAAACTATCATGATAGAAAAAACTATCATGACAGAAAAAAACTATCACGATAGAAAAAACTATCACGATAGAAAAAACTATCATGATAGACAAATCTATCATGATAGAAAAAACTATCACGATAGAAAAAACTATCATGATAGAAAAAACTATCACGATAGAAAAAACTATCATGATAGAAAAAACTAACATGACAGAGAAAAACTATCACGATAGAAAAAACTACCACGATAGAAAAAACTATCATGATAGAAAAAACTATCACGATAGAAAAAACTTTCATGATTGAAAAAACTATCATGATTAGAAAAAACTATCATGATAGAAAAAACTATCATGATAGAAGAAACTATTGCGATAGAAAAAACTATCATGATAGAAAAAACTATCATGATAGAAAAAACTATCACGATAGAAGAAACTATCATGATAGAAAAAACTATCACGATAGAAAAAACTATCATGATAGAAAAAACTATCACGATAGAAAAAAATTTCATGACAGAAAAAACTATCATGATGGAAAAAACTATCATGATAGAAACTATCATGATAGAAAAAACTATCACGATAGAAAAAACTATCATAATGGAAAAAACTATCATGATAGAAAAAACTATCATGATAGAAAAAACTATCATGATAGAAAAAACTATCGCGATAGAAAAAACTATCATGATAGAAAAAACTATCATGATAGAAAAAACTATCATAATTGAAAAAACTATCATGATAGAAGAAACTATCATGATAGTTAAAACTATCGCGATAGAAAAAACTATCACAATAGAAAAAACTATCATGATAGATAAAACTATCATGATAGAAAAAACTATCGCGATAGAAAAAACTATCATGATAGAAAAAACAATCATGATAGAAAAAACTATCATGATAGAAAAAACTATCATGATAGAGAAAACTATCATGATAGAAAAAACTATCACAATAGAAAAAACTATCATGATAGATAAAACTATCATGATAGAAAAAACTATCGCGATAGAAAAAACTATTATGATAGAAAAAACTATCATTATAGAAAAAACTATCACGATAGAAAAAACTATCATGATAGAAAAAACTTTCATGATAGAAAAAACTATCATGATAGAAAAAACTATCATGATAGAAAAAACTATCATAATAGAAAAAACTATCATGATAGAAAAAACTATCATGATAGAAAAAAATATCGTGATAGAGAAAACTATCATGATAGAAAAAACTATCACAATAGAAAAAACTATCATGATAGATAAAACTATCATGATAGAAAAAACTATGGCGATAGAAAAAACTATCATGATAGAAAAAACTATCATGACAGAAAAAACTATCACGATAGAAAAAACTATCATGATAGAAAAAACTATCATGATAGAAAAAACTATCATGATAGAAAAAACTATCGCGATAGAAAAAACTATCATGATAGAAAAAACTATCATGATAGAAAAAACTATCACGATAGAAAAAACTATCATCATAGAAAAAACTATCATGATAGAAAAAACTATCATGATAGAAAAAACTAGATTGATAGAAAAATCTATCGCGATAGAAAAAACTATCATGATAGAAAAAACTATCATGATAGAAAAAACTATCATAATAGAAAAAACTATCATGATAGAAAAACTATCATGATAGAAAAAACTATCATGATAGAAAAAACTATTACGATAGAAAAAACTATCATCATAGAAAAAACTATCATGATAGAAAAAACTATCATGATAGAAAAAACTATCATGATAGAAAAAACTATCATGATAAAAAAGCTATCATGATAGAAAAAACTATCACGATAGAAAAAACTATTATCATAGACAAATCTATCATGATGGAAAGAACTATCATGATAGAAAAAACTATCATGACAGAAAAAACTATCACGATAGAAAAAACTATCATCATAGACAAATCTATCATGATAGATAAAACTATCTCGATAGAAAAAACTATCATGATAGAAAAAACTATCATGATAGAAAAAACTATCATGATAGAAAAAACTATCATGATAGAAAAAACTATCATGACAGAAAAAACTATCACGATAGAAAAAACTATCACGATAGAAAAAACTATCATCATAGACAAATCTATCATGATAGAAAAAATTATCATGATAGAAAAAACTATCATGATAGAAAAAACTATCACGATAGAAAAACTATCATGATAGAAAAAAACTATCACGATAGAAAAAACTATCATGATAGAAAAAACTATCATGATAGAAAAAACTATCATGATAGAAAAAACTATCATGATAGAAAAAACTATCATGACAGAAAAAAACTATCACGATAGAAAAAACTATCACGATAGAAAAAACTATCATGATAGAAAAAACTATCACGATAGAAAAAACTATCGCGATAGAAAAAACTATCATGATAGAAAAAACTATCGCGATAGAAATAACTATCATCATAGACAAAACTATCATGATAGAAAAAACTATCATGATAGAAAAAACTATCATGATAGAAAAAACTATCACGATAGAAAAAACTATCATGATAGATAAAACTATCATGATAGAGAAAACTATCGTGATAGAAAAAACTTTCATGATAGAAAAAACTATCACGATAGAAAAAACTATCATGATAGAAAAAACTATCACGATAGAAAAAACTATCATGATAGAAAAAACTATCACGATAGAAAAAACAATCACGATAGAAAAAACTATCATGATAGAAAAAACTATCATGATAGAAAAAACTATCATGATAGAAAAAACTATCATGATAGAAAAACTATCACGATAGAAAAAACTATCATGATAGAAAAAACTATCATGATAGAAAAAACTATCATGATAGAAAAGACTATCATGATAGAAAAAACTATCATGCAACATGCAACATGCACATGCAACTTGCACATGCAACATCCACATGCAACTTGCACATGCAAGTTGTACATGCAACATGCACATGCAACTTGCACATGCAACTTGCACATGAAATTTGTACATGCAACTTGCACATGCAACTTGCACATGCAACATGCACATGCAACTTGCCCATGCAACTTGCACATGCAACATACACATGAAACATGCAACATGCACATGCAACTTGCACATGCAACTCGCACATGCAACTTACACATGCAACTTGCACATGCAACTTGCACATGCAACTTGCACATGCAATTTGCACATGTAACTTGCACATGCAACTTGCACATGCAACTTGCAAATGCAACTTGCACATGCAACTTGCACATGCAACTTGCACATGCAACTTGCACATGCAACATGCACATGGAACTTGCACATGGAACTTGCACATGCAACTTGCAAATGCAACTTGCACATTTAACTTGCACATGCAACATCCACATGCAACTTGCACATGCAACTTGCACATGCAACTTGCACCTACAACTTGCACATGCAACTTGCACATGCAACTTGCACATGCAACTTGCACATGCAACATGAAACATGCAACATGCACATGCAACTTGCACAAGCAACTTGCACATGCAACTTGCACATGCAACTTGCACATGCAACTTGCACATGCAACTTGCACATGCAACTTGCACATGCAACATGCACATGAAACATGCAACTTGCACATGCAACTTGCACATGCAACTTGCACATGCAACTTGCACATGCAACATCCACATGCAACTTGCACATGCAACTTGCACATGCAACTTGCACCTACAACTTGCACATGCAACTTGCACATGCAACTTGCACATGCAACTTGCACATGCAACATGAAACATGCAACATGCACATGCAACTTGCACAAGCAACTTGCACATGCAACTTGCACATGCAACTTGCACATGCAACTTGCACATGCAACTTGCACATGCAACTTGCACATGCAACTTGCACATGCAACTTGCACATGCAACATGCACATGAAACATGCAACTTGCACATGCAACTTGCACATGCAACTTGCACATGCAACTTGCACATGCAACATGCACATGCAACTTGCACATGCAACTTGCACATGCAACTTGCACATACATTTTGCACATGCAACTTGCACATGCAACATGCACATGCAACTTGCACATGCAACTTGCACATGCAACATGCACATGCAACTTGCACATGCAACTTGCACATGCAACTTGCACATGCAACTTGCACATGCATTTTGCACATGCAACTTGCACATGCAACATGCACATGCAACTTGCACATGTAACTTGCACATGCAACATGCACATGAAACATGCAACTTGCACATGCAACTTGTACATGCAACATGCAACATGCATTATGCACATGCAACTTGCACATGCAACTTGCACATGCAACTTGCACATGCAACTTGCACATGCAACTTGCACATGCAACTTGCACATGCAACTTGCACATGCAACATGCACATGCAACTTGTACATGCAACATGCAACATGCATTATGCACATGCAACTTGCACATGCTACTTGCACATGCAACTTGCACATGCAACATCCACATGCAACTTGCACATGCAAGTTGTACATGCAACATGCACATGCAACTTGCACATGCAACTTGCACATGAAATTTGTACATGCAACTTGCACATGCAACTTGCACATGCAACATGCACATGCAACTTGCCCATGCAACTTGCACATGCAACATACACATGAAACATGCAACATGCACATGCAACTTGCACATGCAACTCGCACATGCAACTTGCACATGCAACTTGCACATGCAACTTGCACATGCAACTTGCACATGCAATTTGCACATGTAACTTGCACATGCAACTTGCACATGCAACTTGCAAATGCAACTTGCACATGCAACTTGCACATGCAACTTGCACATGCAACTTGCACATGCAACATGCACATGGAACTTGCACATGGAACTTGCACATGCAACTTGCAAATGCAACTTGCACATGCAACTTGCACATGCAACATCCACATGCAACTTGCACATGCAACTTGCACATGCAACTTGCACCTACAACTTGCACATGCAACTTGCACATGCAACTTGCACATGCAACTTGCACATGCAACATGAAACATGCAACATGCACATGCAACTTGCACAAGCAACTTGCACATGCAACTTGCACATGCAACTTGCACATGCAACTTGCACATGCAACATGCACATGAAACATGCAACTTGCACATGCAACTTGCACATGCAACTTGCACATGCAACTTGCACATGCAACATCCACATGCAACTTGCACATGCAACTTGCACATGCAACTTGCACCTACAACTTGCACATGCAACTTGCACATGCAACTTGCACATGCAACTTGCACATGCAACTTGCACATGCAACATGAAACCTGCAACATGCACATGCAACTTGCACAAGCAACTTGCACATGCAACTTGCAAATGCAACTTGCACATGCAACTTGCACATGCAACTTGCACATGCAACTTGCACATGCAACATGCGCATGAAACATGCAACTTGCACATGCAACTTGCACATGCAACTTGCACATGCAACTTGCACATGCAACATGCACATGCAACTTGCACATGCAACTTGCACATGCAACTTGCACATACATTTTGCACTTGCAACTTGCACATGCAACATGCACATGCAACTTGCACATGCAACTTGCACATGCAACTTGCACATGCAACATGCACATGCAACTTGCACATGCAACTTGCACATGCAACTTGCACATGCAACTTGCACATGCAACATGCTCATGAAACATGCAACATGCCCATGCAACTTGCACATGCAACTTGCGCATGCAACTTGCACATGCAACTTGCACATGCAACTTGCACATGCAACTTGCACATGCAACTTGCACATGCAACTTGCACATGCAACATGCACATGCAACTTGTACATTCAACATACAACATGCATTATGCACATGCAACTTGCACATGCAACTTGCACATGCAACTTGCACATGCAACTTGCACATGCAACTTGCACATGCAACATGCACATGCAACTTGCACATGCAACTTGCACATGCAACTTGCACATGCATTTTGCACATGCAACTTGCACATGCAACATGCACATGCAACTTGCACATGTAACTTGCACATGCAACATGCACATGAAACATGCAACTTGCATATGCAATTTGCACATGCAACATGCACATGCAACTTGCACATGCAACTTGCACATGCAACTTGCACATGCAACATGCACATGCAACTTGCACATGCAACTTGCACATGCAACTTGCACATGCAACTTGCACATGCAACTTGCACATGCAACATTAACATGCAACTTGAACATGCAACTTGCACATGCAACATGCACATGAAACATGCAACATGCACATGCAACTTGCACATGCAACATGCAACATGCAACATGCACATGCAACTTGCACATGCAACTTGCACATGCAACTGACTTGCACATGCGACTTGCAAATGCAACTTGCACATGCAACATGCACATGCAACTTGCACCTGCAACTTGCACATGCAACTTGCACATGCAACATGCACATAAAACATGCAACATGCACATGCAACTTGCACATGCAACTTGCACATGCAACTTGCACATGCAACTAGCACATGCAACTTGCACATGCAACTTGCACATGCAACTTGCACATGCAACTTGCACATGCAACATGCACATGCAACTTGCACATGCAACTTTCACACGCAACTTGCACATGCAACATGCACATAAAACATGCAACATGCACATGCAACTTGCACATGCAACTTGCACATGCAACTTGCAACATGCACATGCAACTTGCACATGCAACTTGCACATACAACTTGCACATGCAACATGCAACATGCACATGCAACTTGCACATGCAACTTGCACATGCAACTTGCAACATGCAACATGCAACATGCAACATGCAACATGCAACATGCAACATGCAACATGCAACATGCAACATGCAACATGCAACATGCAACATGCAACATGCAACATGCAACATGCAACATGCAACATGCAACATGCAACATGCAACATGCAACATGCAGCATGCAGCATGCAACATGCAACATGCAACATGCGACATGCAACATGCAACATGCAACATGCAACATGCAACATGCAACATGCAACATGCAACATGCAACATGCAACATGCAACATGCAACATGCAACATGCAACATGCAACATGCAACATGCAACATGCAACATGCAACATGCAACATGCAACATGCAACATGCAACATGCAACATGCAACATGCAACATGCAACATGCAACATGCAACATGCAACATGCAACATGCAACATGCAACATGCAACATGCAACATGCAACATGCAACATGCAACATGCAACATGCAACATGCAACATGCAACATGCAACATGCAACATGCAACATGCAACATGCAACATGCAACATCCAACATGCAACATGCAACATGCAACATGCAACATGCAACATGCAGCATGCAGCATGCAACATGCAACATGCAACATGCAACATGCAACATGCAACATGCAACATGCAACATGCAACATGCAACATGCAACATGCAACATGCAACATGCAAAAACCTATTATGATAGAAAAAACTAACATGATAGAAAAAACTATCACGATAGAAAAAACTATCATGATAGAAACAACATGCAACATGCAACATGCAACATGCAACATGCAACATGCAACATGCAACATGCAACATGCAACATGCAACATGCAACATGCAACATGCAACATGCAACATGCAACATGCAACATGCAACATGCAACATGCAACATGCAACATGCAACATGCAACATGCAACATGCAACATGCAACATGCAACATGCAACATGCAACATGCAACATGCAACATGCAACATGCAACATGCAACATGCAACATGCAACATGCAACATGCAACATGCAACATGCAACATGCAACATGCAACATGCAACATGCAACATGCAACATGCAACATGCAACATGCAACATGCAACATGCAACATGCAACATGCAACATGCAACATGCAACATGCAACATGCAACATGCAACATGCAACATGCAACATGCAACATGCAACATGCAACATGCAACATGCAACATGCAACATGCAACATGCAACATGCAACATGCAACATGCAACATGCAACATGCAACATGCAACATGCAACATGCAACATGCAACATGCAACATGCAACATGCAACATGCAACATGCAACATGCAACATGCAACATGCAACATGCAACATGCAACATGCAACATGCAACATGCAACATGCAACATGCAACATGCAACATGCAACATGCAACATGCAACATGCAACATGCAACATGCAACATGCAACATGCAACATGCAACATGCAACATGCAACATGCAACATGCAACATGCAACATGCAACATGCAACATGCAACATGCAACATGCAACATGCAACATGCAACATGCAACATGCAACATGCAACATGCAACATGCAACATGCAACATGCAACATGCAACATGCAACATGCAACATGCAACATGCAACATGCAACATGCAACATGCAACATGCAACATGCAACATGCAACATGCAACATGCAACATGCAACATGCAACATGCAACATGCAACATGCAACATGCAAAAACCTATTATGATAGAAAAAACTAACATGATAGAAAAAACTATCACGATAGAAAAAACTTTCGTGATAGAAAAAACTATCACGATAGAAAAACTATCATGATAGAAAAAACTATCACGAAAGAAAAAACTATCATCATAGACAAATCTATCATGATAGAAAAAACTATCACGATAGAAAAACCTATCATGATAGAAAAAACTATCATGATAGAAAAAACTATCATGATAGAAAAAATTATCATGATAGAAAAAACTATCGCGATAGAAAAAACTATCATGATAGAAAATACTATCATGATAGAAAAAACTATCATAATAGAAAAAACTATCATGATAGAAAAAACTATCATGATAGAAAAAACTATCATGATAGAAAAAACTATCGCGATAGAAAAATCTATCATGATAGAAAAAACTATCATGATAGAAAGAACTATCATGATAGAAAAATTATCACGAAAGAAAAAACTACCATCATAGACAAATCTATCATGATAGAAAAAACTATCACGATAGAAAAAACTATCATGATAGAAAAAACTATCATGATAGAAAAAATTATCATGATAGATAAAACTATCATGATAGAAAAAACTATCGCGATAGAAAAAACTATGATGATAGAAAAAACTATCGCGATAGAAAAAACTATCACGATAGAAAAAACTATCATGATAGAAAAAACTATCACGATAGAAAAAACTATCATGATAGAAAAAACTATCGCGATAGAAAAAACTATCATGATAGAAAAAACTATCATGATAGAAAAAACTATCATAATAGAAAAAACTATCATGATAGAAAAAACTATCATGATAGAAAAAACTATCACGATAGAAAAAACTATCATGATAGAAAAAACTATCATGATAGAAAAAACTATCGCGATAGAAAAAACTATCATGATAGAAAAAACTATCATGATAGAAAAAACTATCACGAAAGAAAAAACTATCATGATAGAAAAAACTATCATGATAGAAAAAACTATCATGATAGAAAAAACTATCGCGATAGAAAAAACTATCATGATAGAAAAAACTATCATGATAGAAAAAACTATCACGAAAGAAAAAACTATCATGATAGAAAAACTATCATGATAGAAAAAACTATCGCGATAGAAAAAACTATCATGATAGAAAAAACTATCATGATAGAAAAAACTATCATAATAGAAAAAACTATCATGATAGAAAAAACTATCATGATAGAAAAAACTATCACGATAGAAAAAACTATCATGATAGAAAAAACTATCATGATAGAAAAAACTATCGCGATAGAAAAAACTATCATGATAGAAAAAACTATCATAATAGAAAAAACTATCATGATAGAAAAAACTATCATGATAGAAAAAACTATCATGATAGAAAAAACTATCGCGATAGAAAAAACTATCACGATAGAAAAAACTATCATGATAGAAAAAACTATCACGATAGAAAAAACTATCATGATAGAAAAAACTATCGCGATAGAAAAAACTATCATGATAGAAAAAACTATCATGATAGAAAAAACTATCATAATAGAAAAAACTATCATGATAGAAAAAACTATCATGATAGAAAAAACTATCACGATAGAAAAAACTATCATGATAGAAAAAACTATCATGATAGAAAAAACTATCACGATAGAAAAAACTATCATGATAGAAAAAACTATCATGATAGAAAAAACTATCGCGATAGAAAAAACTATCATGATAGAAAAAACTATCATGATAGAAAAAACTATCACGAAAGAAAAAACTATCATGATAGAAAAAACTATCATGATAGAAAAAACTATCATGATAGAAAAAACTATCGCGATAGAAAAAACTATCATGATAGAAAAAACTATCATGATAGAAAAAACTATCGCGATAGAAAAAACTATCATGATAGAAAAAACTATCATGATAGAAAAAACTATCGCGATAGAAAAAACTATCATGATAGAAAAAACTATCATGATAGAAAAAACTATCATAATAGAAAAAACTATCATGATAGAAAAAACTATCATGATAGAAAAAACTATCACGATAGAAAAAACTATCATGATAGAAAAAACTATCATGATAGAAAAAACTATCGCGATAGAAAAAACTATCATGATAGAAAAAACTATCGCGATAGAAAAAACTATCATGATAGAAAAAACTATCATGATAGAAAAAACTATCATGATAGAAAAAACTATCGCGATAAAAAAAAAACTATCATGATAGAAAAAACTATCACGATAGAAAAAACTATCATCATAGACAAATCTATCATGATAGAAAAAACTATCATGATAGAAAAAACTATCATGACAGAAAAAACTATCACGATAGAAAAAACTATCATCATAGACAAATCCATCATGATAGAAAAAACTATCACGATAGAAAAAACTATCATGATAGAAAAAACAATCACGATAGAAAAAACTATCATGATAGAAAAAACTATCATGATAGAAAAAACTATCATGATAGAAAAAACTATCATGATAGAAAAAACTATCATGATAGATAAAACTATCATGATAGAGAAAACTATCGCGATAGAAAAAACTATCATGATAGAAAAAACTATCACGATAGAAAAAAATATCATGATAGAAAAAACTATCATGATAGATAAAACTATCATGATAGAGAAAATAATCGCGATAGAAAAAACTATCATGATAGAAAAAACTATCACGATAGAAAAAACTATCATGATAGAAAAAACTATCGCGATAGAAAAAACTATCATGACAGAAAAAACTATCACGATAGAAAAAAAAATCACGATAGAAAAAACTATCATGATAGAAAAAACTATCACGATAGAAAAAACTATCATGATAGAAAAAACTATCATGATAGAAAAAACTATCATGACAGAAAAAAACTATCACGATAGAAAAAACTATCACGATAGAAAAAACTATCATGATAGACAAATCTATCATGATAGAAAAAACTATCACGATAGAAAAAACTATCATGATAGAAAAAACTATCACGATAGAAAAAACTATCATGATAGAAAAAACTATCATGATAGAAAAAACTATCATGACAGAAAAAAACTATCACGATAGAAAAAACTATCACGATAGAAAAAACTATCATGATAGACAAATCTATCATGATAGAAAAAACTATCACGATAGAAAAAACTATCATGATAGAAAAAACTATCACGATAGAAAAAACTATCATGATAGAAAAAACTAACATGACAGAGAAAAACTATCACGATAGAAAAAACTACCACGATAGAAAAAACTATCATGATAGAAAAAACTATCACGATAGAAAAAACTTTCATGATTGAAAAAACTATCATGATTAGAAAAAACTATCATGATAGAAAAAACTATCATGATAGAAGAAACTATTGCGATAGAAAAAACTATCATGATAGAAAAAACTATCATGATAGAAAAAACTATCACGATAGAAGAAACTATCATGATAGAAAAAACTATCACGATAGAAAAAACTATCATGATAGAAAAAACTATCACGATAGAAAAAAATTTCATGACAGAAAAAACTATCATGATGGAAAAAACTATCATGATAGAAACTATCATGATAGAAAAAACTATCACGATAGAAAAAACTATCATAATGGAAAAAACTATCATGATAGAAAAAACTATCATGATAGAAAAAACTATCATGATAGAAAAAACTATCGCGATAGAAAAAACTATCATGATAGAAAAAACTATCATGATAGAAAAAACTATCATAATTGAAAAAACTATCATGATAGAAGAAACTATCATGATAGTTAAAACTATCGCGATAGAAAAAACTATCACAATAGAAAAAACTATCATGATAGATAAAACTATCATGATAGAAAAAACTATCGCGATAGAAAAAACTATCATGATAGATAAAACAATCATGATAGAAAAAACTATCATGATAGAAAAAACTATCATGATAGAGAAAACTATCATGATAGAAAAAACTATCACAATAGAAAAAACTATCATGATAGATAAAACTATCATGATAGAAAAAACTATCGCGATAGAAAAAACTATTATGATAGAAAAAACTATCATTATAGAAAAAACTATCACGATAGAAAAAACTATCATGATAGAAAAAACTTTCATGATAGAAAAAACTATCATGATAGAAAAAACTATCATGATAGAAAAAACTATCGCGATAGAAAAAACTATCATGATAGAAAAAACTATCATGATAGAAAAAACTATCATAATAGAAAAAACTATCATGATAGAAAAAACTATCATGATAGAAAAAAATATCGTGATAGAGAAAACTATCATGATAGAAAAAACTATCACAATAGAAAAAACTATCATGATAGATAAAACTATCATGATAGAAAAAACTATGGCGATAGAAAAAACTATCATGATAGAAAAAACTATCATGACAGAAAAAACTATCACGATAGAAAAAACTATCATGATAGAAAAAACTATCATGATAGAAAAAACTATCATGATAGAAAAAACTATCATGATAGAAAAAACTATCGCGATAGAAAAAACTATCATGATAGAAAAAACTATCATGATAGAAAAAACTATCATGATAGAAAAAACTATCACGATAGAAAAAACTATCATCATAGAAAAAACTATCATCATAGAAAAAACTATCATGATAGAAAAAACTATCATGATAGAAAAAACTATCATGATAAAAAAGCTATCATGATAGAAAAAACTATCACGATAGAAAAAACTATTATCATAGACAAATCTATCATGATGGAAAGAACTATCATGATAGAAAAAACTATCATGACAGAAAAAACTATCACGATAGAAAAAACTATCATCATAGACAAATCTATCATGATAGATAAAACTATCTCGATAGAAAAAACTATCATGATAGAAAAAACTATCATGATAGAAAAAACTATCATGATAGAAAAAACTATCATGATAGAAAAAACTATCATGACAGAAAAAACTATCACGATAGAAAAAACTATCACGATAGAAAAAACTATCATCATAGACAAATCTATCATGATAGAAAAAATTATCATGATAGAAAAAACTATCATGATAGAAAAAACTATCACGATAGAAAAACTATCATGATAGAAAAAAACTATCACGATAGAAAAAACTATCATGATAGAAAAAACTATCATGATAGAAAAAACTATCATGATAGAAAAAACTATCATGATAGAAAAAACTATCATGACAGAAAAAAACTATCACGATAGAAAAAACTATCACGATAGAAAAAACTATCATGATAGAAAAAACTATCACGATAGAAAAAACTATCGCGATAGAAAAAACTATCATGATAGAAAAAACTATCGCGATAGAAATAACTATCATCATAGACAAAACTATCATGATAGAAAAAACTATCATGATAGAAAAAACTATCATGATAGAAAAAACTATCATGATAGAAAAAACTATCATGATAGATAAAACTATCATGATAGAGAAAACTATCGTGATAGAAAAAACTTTCATGATAGAAAAAACTATCACGATAGAAAAAACTATCATGATAGAAAAAACTATCACGATAGAAAAAACTATCATGATAGAAAAAACTATCACGATAGAAAAAACAATCACGATAGAAAAAACTATCATGATAGAAAAAACTATCATGATAGAAAAAACTATCATGATAGAAAAAACTATCATGATAGAAAAACTATCACGATAGAAAAAACTATCATGATAGAAAAAACTATCATGATAGAAAAAACTATCATGATAGAAAAGACTATCATGATAGAAAAAACTATCATGCAACATGCAACATGCACATGCAACTTGCACATGCAACATCCACATGCAACTTGCACATGCAAGTTGTACATGCAACATGCACATGCAACTTGCACATGCAACTTGCACATGAAATTTGTACATGCAACTTGCACATGCAACTTGCACATGCAACATGCACATGCAACTTGCCCATGCAACTTGCACATGCAACATACACATGAAACATGCAACATGCACATGCAACTTGCACATGCAACTCGCACATGCAACTTACACATGCAACTTGCACATGCAACTTGCACATGCAACTTGCACATGCAATTTGCACATGTAACTTGCACATGCAACTTGCACATGCAACTTGCAAATGCAACTTGCACATGCAACTTGCACATGCAACTTGCACATGCAACTTGCACATGCAACATGCACATGGAACTTGCACATGGAACTTGCACATGCAACTTGCAAATGCAACTTGCACATTTAACTTGCACATGCAACATCCACATGCAACTTGCACATGCAACTTGCACATGCAACTTGCACCTACAACTTGCACATGCAACTTGCACATGCAACTTGCACATGCAACTTGCACATGCAACATGAAACATGCAACATGCACATGCAACTTGCACAAGCAACTTGCACATGCAACTTGCACATGCAACTTGCACATGCAACTTGCACATGCAACATGCACATGAAACATGCAACTTGCACATGCAACTTGCACATGCAACATCCACATGCAACTTGCACATGCAACTTGCACATGCAACTTGCACCTACAACTTGCACATGCAACTTGCACATGCAACTTGCACATGCAACTTGCACATGCAACTTGCACATGCAACATGAAACATGCAACATGCACATGCAACTTGCACAAGCAACTTGCACATGCAACTTGCACATGCAACTTGCACATGCAACTTGCACATGCAACTTGCACATGCAACTTGCACATGCAACTTGCACATGCAACTTGCACATGCAACTTGCACATGCAACATGCACATGAAACATGCAACTTGCACATGCAACTTGCACATGCAACTTGCACATGCAACTTGCACATGCAACATGCACATGCAACTTGCACATGCAACTTGCACATGCAACTTGCACATACATTTTGCACATGCAACTTGCACATGCAACATGCACATGCAACTTGCACATGCAACTTGCACATGCAACATGCACATGCAACTTGCACATGCAACTTGCACATGCAACTTGCACATGCAACTTGCACATGCATTTTGCACATGCAACTTGCACATGCAACATGCACATGCAACTTGCACATGTAACTTGCACATGCAACATGCACATGAAACATGCAACTTGCACATGCAACTTGTACATGCAACATGCAACATGCATTATGCACATGCAACTTGCACATGCAACTTGCACATGCAACTTGCACATGCAACTTGCACATGCAACTTGCACATGCAACTTGCACATGCAACTTGCACATGCAACATGCACATGCAACTTGTACATGCAACATGCAACATGCATTATGCACATGCAACTTGCACATGCTACTTGCACATGCAACTTGCACATGCAACATCCACATGCAACTTGCACATGCAAGTTGTACATGCAACATGCACATGCAACTTGCACATGCAACTTGCACATGAAATTTGTACATGCAACTTGCACATGCAACTTGCACATGCAACATGCACATGCAACTTGCCCATGCAACTTGCACATGCAACATACACATGAAACATGCAACATGCACATGCAACTTGCACATGCAACTCGCACATGCAACTTGCACATGCAACTTGCACATGCAACTTGCACATGCAACTTGCACATGCAATTTGCACATGTAACTTGCACATGCAACTTGCACATGCAACTTGCAAATGCAACTTGCACATGCAACTTGCACATGCAACTTGCACATGCAACATGCACATGGAACTTGCACATGGAACTTGCACATGCAACTTGCAAATGCAACTTGCACATGCAACTTGCACATGCAACATCCACATGCAACTTGCACATGCAACTTGCACATGCAACTTGCACCTACAACTTGCACATGCAACTTGCACATGCAACTTGCACATGCAACTTGCACATGCAACATGAAACATGCAACATGCACATGCAACTTGCACAAGCAACTTGCACATGCAACTTGCACATGCAACTTGCACATGCAACTTGCACATGCAACATGCACATGAAACATGCAACTTGCACATGCAACTTGCACATGCAACTTGCACATGCAACTTGCACATGCAACATCCACATGCAACTTGCACATGCAACTTGCACATGCAACTTGCACCTACAACTTGCACATGCAACTTGCACATGCAACTTGCACATGCAACTTGCACATGCAACTTGCACATGCAACATGAAACCTGCAACATGCACATGTAACTTGCACAAGCAACTTGCACATGCAACTTGCAAATGCAACTTGCACATGCAACTTGCACATGCAACTTGCACATGCAACTTGCACATGCAACATGCGCATGAAACATGCAACTTGCACATGCAACTTGCACATGCAACTTGCACATGCAACTTGCACATGCAACATGCACATGCAACTTGCACATGCAACTTGCACATGCAACTTGCACATACATTTTGCACATGCAACTTGCACATGCAACATGCACATGCAACTTGCACATGCAACTTGCACATGCAACTTGCACATGCAACATGCACATGCAACTTGCACATGCAACTTGCACATGCAACTTGCACATGCAACTTGCACATGCAACATGCTCATGAAACATGCAACATGCCCATGCAACTTGCACATGCAACTTGCGCATGCAACTTGCACATGCAACTTGCACATGCAACTTGCACATGCAACTTGCACATGCAACTTGCACATGCAACTTGCACATGCAACATGCACATGCAACTTGTACATTCAACATACAACATGCATTATGCACATGCAACTTGCACATGCAACTTGCACATGCAACTTGCACATGCAACTTGCACATGCAACTTGCACATGCAACATGCACATGCAACTTGCACATGCAACTTGCACATGCAACTTGCACATGCATTTTGCACATGCAACTTGCACATGCAACATGCACATGCAACTTGCACATGTAACTTGCACATGCAACATGCACATGAAACATGCAACTTGCATATGCAATTTGCACATGCAACATGCACATGCAACTTGCACATGCAACTTGCACATGCAACTTGCACATGCAACATGCACATGCAACTTGCACATGCAACTTGCACATGCAACTTGCACATGCAACTTGCACATGCAACATTAACATGCAACTTGAACATGCAACTTGCACATGCAACATGCACATGAAACATGCAACATGCACATGCAACTTGCACATGCAACATGCAACATGCAACATGCACATGCAACTTGCACATGCAACTTGCACATGCAACTTACTTGCACATGCGACTTGCAAATGCAACTTGCACATGCAACATGCACATGCAACTTGCACCTGCAACTTGCACATGCAACTTGCACATGCAACATGCACATAAAACATGCAACATGCACATGCAACTTGCACATGCAACTTGCACATGCAACTTGCACATGCAACTAGCACATGCAACTTGCACATGCAACTTGCACATGCAACTTGCACATGCAACTTGCACATGCAACATGCACATGCAACTTGCACATGCAACTTTCACACGCAACTTGCACATGCAACATGCACATAAAACATGCAACATGCACATGCAACTTGCACATGCAACTTGCACATGCAACTTGCAACATGCACATGCAACTTGCACATGCAACTTGCACATACAACTTGCACATGCAACATGCAACATGCACATGCAACTTGCACATGCAACTTGCACATGCAACTTGCAACATGCAACATGCAACATGCAACATGCAACATGCAACATGCAACATGCAACATGCAACATGCAACATGCAACATGCAACATGCAACATGCAACATGCAACATGCAACATGCAACATGCAACATGCAACATGCAACATGCAACATGCAGCATGCAGCATGCAACATGCAACATGCAACATGCGACATGCAACATGCAACATGCAACATGCAACATGCAACATGCAACATGCAACATGCAACATGCAACATGCAACATGCAACATGCAACATGCAACATGCAACATGCAACATGCAACATGCAACATGCAACATGCAACATGCAACATGCAACATGCAACATGCAACATGCAACATGCAACATGCAACATGCAACATGCAACATGCAACATGCAACATGCAACATGCAACATCCAACATGCAACATGCAACATGCAACATGCAACATGCAACATGCAGCATGCAGCATGCAACATGCAACATGCAACATGCAACATGCAACATGCAACATGCAACATGCAACATGCAACATGCAACATGCAACATGCAACATGCAACATGCAACATGCAACATGCAACATGCAAAAACCTATTATGATAGAAAAAACTAACATGATAGAAAAAACTATCACGATAGAAAAAACTATCATGATAGAAACAACATGCAACATGCAATATGCAACATGCAACATGCAACATGCAACATGCAACATGCAACATGCAACATGCAACATGCAACATGCAACATGCAACATGCAACATGCAACATGCAACATGCAACATGCAACATGCAACATGCAACATGCAACATGCAACATGCAACATGCAACATGCAACATGCAACATGCAACATGCAACATGCAACATGCAACATGCAACATGCAACATGCAACATGCAACATGCAACATGCAACATGCAACATGCAACATGCAACATGCAACATGCAACATGCAACATGCAACATGCAACATGCAACATGCAACATGCACATGCAACTTGCACATGCAACTTGCACATACAACTTGCACATGCAACATGCAACATGCACATGCAACTTGCACATGCAACTTGCACATGCAACTTGCAACATGCAACATGCAACATGCAACATGCAACATGCAACATGCAACATGCAACATGCAACATGCAACATGCAACATGCAACATGCAACATGCAACATGCAACATGCAACATGCAACATGCAACATGCAACATGCAACATGCAACATGCAACATGCAGCATGCAGCATGCAACATGCAACATGCAACATGCGACATGCAACATGCAACATGCAACATGCAACATGCAACATGCAACATGCAACATGCAACATGCAACATGCAACATGCAACATGCAACATGCAACATGCAACATGCAACATGCAACATGCAACATGCAACATGCAACATGCAACATGCAACATGCAACATGCAACATGCAACATGCAACATGCAACATGCAACATGCAACATGCAACATGCAACATGCAACATGCAACATGCAACATGCAACATGCAACATGCAACATGCAACATGCAACATGCAACATGCAACATGCAACATGCAACATGCAACATGCAACATGCAACATGCAACATGCAACATGCAACATGCAGCATGCAGCATGCAACATGCAACATGCAACATGCAACATGCAACATGCAACATGCAACATGCAACATGCAACATGCAACATGCAACATGCAACATGCAACATGCAACATGCAACATGCAACATGCAAAAACCTATTATGATAGAAAAAACTAACATGATAGAAAAAACTATCACGATAGAAAAAACTATCATGATAGAAACAACATGCAACATGCAATATGCAACATGCAACATGCAACATGCAACATGCAACATGCAACATGCAACATGCAACATGCAACATGCAACATGCAACATGCAACATGCAACATGCAACATGCAACATGCAACATGCAACATGCAACATGCAACATGCAACATGCAACATGCAACATGCAACATGCAACATGCAACATGCAACATGCAACATGCAACATGCAACATGCAACATGCAACATGCAACATGCAACATGCAACATGCAACATGCAACATGCAACATGCAACATGCAACATGCAACATGCAACATGCAACATGCAACATGCAACATGCAACATGCAACATGCAACATGCAACATGCAACATGCAACATGCAACATGCAACATGCAACATGCAACATGCAACATGCAACATGCAACATGCAACATGCAACATGCAACATGCAACATGCAACATGCAACATGCAACATGCAACATGCAACATGCAACATGCAACATGCAACATGCAACATGCAACATGCAACATGCAACATGCAACATGCAACATGCAACATGCAACATGCAACATGCAACATGCAACATGCAACATGCAACATGCAACATGCAACATGCAACATGCAACATGCAACATGCAACATGCAACATGCAACATGCAACATGCAACATGCAACATGCAACATGCAACATGCAACATGCAACATGCAACATGCAACATGCAACATGCAACATGCAACATGCAACATGCAACATGCAACATGCAACATGCAACATGCAACATGCAACATGCAACATGCAACATGCAAAAACCTATAATGATAGAAAAAACTAACATGGTAGAAAAAACTAACATGATAGAAAAAACTATCACGATAGAAAAAACTATCATGATAGAAAAAACTATCATGATAGAAAAAACTATCATGATAGAAAAAACTATCATGACAGAAAAAACTATCATGATAGAAAAAACTATCACGATAGAAAAAACTATCATGATAGAAAAAACTATCGCGATAGAAAAAACTATCATGATAGAAAAAACTATCATGATAGAAAAAACTATCACGATAGAAAAAACTATCATGATAGAAAAAACTATCACGATAGAAAAAACAATCACGATAGAAAATACTATCACAATAGAAAAAAACTATTATGATAGAAAAAACTATCTTGATAGAAAAAACTATCATGATAGAAAAAACTATCCCGATAGAAAAAACTATCATGATAGAAAAAACTATCATGATAGAAAAAACTATCATGATAGAAAAGACTATTATGATAGAAAAAACTATCATGCAATATGCAACATGCACATGCAACTTGCACATGC
This sequence comes from Dasysyrphus tricinctus, assembly GCA_963921185.1. Taxonomy (NCBI): domain Eukaryota; kingdom Metazoa; phylum Arthropoda; class Insecta; order Diptera; family Syrphidae; genus Dasysyrphus; species Dasysyrphus tricinctus. Next base: position 183,888,424 of record OY992532.1, read on the forward strand.
AACATCCACATGCAACTTGCACATGCAAGTTGTACATGCAATATGCACATGCAACTTGCACATGCAACTTGCACATGAAATTTGCACATGCAACTTGCACATGCAAATTGCACATGCAACTTGCACATGCAACATGCACATGCAACTTGCACATGCATCTTGCACTTGCAACATACACATGAAACATGCAACATGCACATGCAACTTGCACATGCAATTTGCACATGCAACTTGCACATGCCTTTTGCACATGGAACTTGCACATGCAACTTGCACATGCAACTTGCACATGCAACTTGCACATGTAACTTGCACATGCAACTTGCACATGGAACTTGCTCATGCAACTTGCACATGCAACTTGCACCAGCAACTTGCACATGCAACTTGCACATGCAACTTGCACATGCAACTTGCACATGCAACTTGCACATGCAACATGCACATGAAACATGCAACTTGCACATGCAACTTGCACATGCAACTTGCACATGGAACTTGCACATGGAACTTGCACATGCAACATGCACATGCAACTTGCACATGCAACTTGCACATGCAACTTGCACATGCATCTTGCACATGCAACTTGCACATGCAACATGCACATGAAACATGCAACATGCACATGCATTTTGCACATGCAACATGCAACATGCACATGCAACTTGCACATGCAACTTGTACATGCAACTTGCACTTGCAGTTTTACATGCAACTTACTTGCACATGCAACTTGCACATGCAACATGCACACACAACTTGCACATGCAACTTGCACATGCAACTTGCACATGCAACTTGCACATGCAACATGCGCTTGCAACTTGCACATGCAACATGCACATGCAACTTGCACTTGCAACTTTACATGCAACTTACTTGCACATGCAACTTGCGAATGCAACTTGCACATGCAACATGCACATGCAACTTGCACATGCAACTTGCACATTAAACTTGCACATGCAACATGCAACTTGCACATGCAACTTGCAGATGCAACTTGCACATGCACCATGCACATGAAACATGCAATATGCACATGCAACTTGCCCATGCAACTTGCACATGCAATTTGCACATGCAACTTGCACATGCCACTTGCACATGCATTTTGCACATGCAACTTGCACATGCAACATGCACATGCAACTTGCACATGCAACTTGCACATGCATTTTGCACATGCAACTTGGACATGCAACTTGCGCATGCAACTTGCACATGCAACTTGCACATGCAACATGCACATGCAACTTGCACATGCAATTTGCACATGCAACATGCAACATGCAACATCTAACATGCAACATGCAACATGCAACATGCAACATGCAACATGCAACATGCAACATGCAACATGCAACATGCAACATGCAACATGCAACATGCAACATGCAACATGCAACATGCAACATGCAACATGCAACATGCAACATGCAACATGCAACATGCAACATGCAACATGCAACATGCAACATGCAACATGCAACATGCAACATGCAACATGCAACATGCAACATGCAACATGCAACATGCAACATGCAACATGCAACTTGCACATGCAACTTGCACATGCAACTTGCACATGCAACTTGCACATGCAACATGCACTTGCAACTTGCACATGCATTATGCACATGCAACTTGCACTTGCAACTTGACATGCAACTTACTTGCACATGCAACTTGCGAATGCAACTTGCACATGCAACATGCACTTGCAACTTGCACATGCAACTTGCACATGCAACTTGCACATTTAACTTGCACATGCAACGTGCAACCTGCACATGCAACTTGCAGATGCAACTTGCACATGCAACATGCACATGAAACATGCAACATGCACATGCAACTTGCCCATGCAACTTGCACATGCAATTTGCACATGCAACTTGCACATGCAACTTGCACATGCAACTTGCACATGCAACTTGCACAAGCAACATGCACATGCAACTTGCACATGCAACTTGCACATGCATTTTGCACATGCAACTTGGACATGCAGCTTGCGCATGCAACTTGCACATGCAAATTGCACATGCAACATGCACATGCAACTTGCACATGCAATTTGCACATGCAACATGCAACATGCAACATCTAACATGCAACATGCAACATGCAACATGCAACATGCAACATGCAACATGCAACATGCAACATGCAACATGCAACATGCAACATGCACATGCAACATGCAACATGCAACATGCAACATGCAACATGCAACATGCAACATGCAACATGCAACATGCAACATGCAACATGCAACATGCAACATGCAACATGCAACATGCAACATGCAACATGCAACATGCAACATGCAACATGCAACATGCAACATGCAACATGCAACATGCAACATGCAACATGCAACATGCAACATGCAACATGCAACATGCAACATGCAACATGCAACATGCAACATGCAACATGCAACATGCAACATGCAACATGCAACATGCAACATGCAACATGCAACATGCAACATGCAACATGCAACATGCAACATGCAACATGCAACATGCAACATGCAACATGCAACATGCAACATGCAACATGCAACATGCAACATGCAACATGCAACATGCAACATGCAACATGCAACATGCAACATGCAACATGCAACATGCAACATGCAACATGCAACATGCAACATGCAACATGCAACATGCAACATGCAACATGCAACATGCAACATGCAACATGCAACATGCAACATGCAACATGCAACATGCAACATGCAACATGCAACATGCAACATGCAACATGCAACATGCAACATGCAACATGCAACATGCAACATGCAACATGCAACATGCAACATGCAACATGCAACATGCAACATGCAACATGCAACATGCAACATGCAACATGCAACATGCAACATGCAACATGCAACATGCAACATGCAACATGCAACATGCAACATGCAACATGCAACATGCAACATGCAACATGCAACATGCAACATGCAACATGCAACATGCAACATGCAACATGCAACATGCAACATGCAACATGCAACATGCAACATGCAACATGCAACATGCAACATGCAACATGCAACATGCAACATGCAACATGCAACATGCAACATGCAACATGCAACATGCAACATGCAACATGCAACATGCAACATGCAACATGCAACATGCAACATGCAACATGCAACATGCAACATGCAACATGCAACATGCAACATGCAACATGCAACATGCAACATGCAACATGCAACATGCAACATGCAACATGCAACATGCAACATGCAACATGCAACATGCAACATGCAACATGCAACATGCAACATGCAACATGCAACATGCAACATGCAACATGCAACATGCAACATGCAACATGCAACATGCAACATGCAACATGCAACATGCAACATGCAACATGCAACATGCAACATGCAACATGCAACATGCAACATGCAACATGCAACATGCAACATGCAACATGCAACATGCAACATGCAACATGCAACATGCAACATGCAACATGCAACATGCAACATGCAACATGCAACATGCAACATGCAACATGCAACATGCAACATGCAACATGCAACATGCAACATGCAACATGCAACATGCAACATGCAACATGCAACATGCAACATGCAACATGCAACATGCAACATGCAACATGCAACATGCAACATGCAACATGCAACATGCAACATGCAACATGCAACATGCAACATGCAACATGCAACATGCAACATGCAACATGCAACATGCAACATGCAACATGCAACATGCAACATGCAACATGCAACATGCAACATGCAACATGCAACATGCAACATGCAACATGCAACATGCAACATGCAACATGCAACATGCAACATGCAACATGCAACATGCAACATGCAACATGCAACATGCAACATGCAACATGCAACATGCAACATGCAACATGCAACATGCAACATGCAACATGCAACATGCAACATGCAACATGCAACATGCAACATGCAACATGCAACATGCAACATGCAACATGCAACATGCAACATGCAACATGCAACATGCAACATGCAACATGCAACATGCAACATGCAACATGCAACATGCAACATGCAACATGCAACATGCAACATGCAACATGCAACATGCAACATGCAACATGCAACATGCAACATGCAACATGCAACATGCAACATGCAACATGCAACATGCAACATGCAACATGCAACATGCAACATGCAACATGCAACATGCAACATGCAACATGCAACATGCAACATGCAACATGCAACATGCAACATGCAACATGCAACATGCAACATGCAACATGCAACATGCAACATGCAACATGCAACATGCAACATGCAACATGCAACATGCAACATGCAACATGCAACATGCAACATGCAACATGCAACATGCAACATGCAACATGCAACATGCAACATGCAACATGCAACATGCAACATGCAACATGCAACATGCAACATGCAACATGCAACATGCAACATGCAACATGCAACATGCAACATGCAACATGCAACATGCAACATGCAACATGCAACATGCAACATGCAACATGCAACATGCAACATGCAACATGCAACATGCAAGCAACATGCAACATGCAACATGCAACATGCAACATGCAACATGCAACATGCAACATGCAACATGCAACATGCAACATGCAACATGCAACATGCAACATGCAACATGCAACATGCAACATGCAACATGCAACATGCAACATGCAACATGCAACATGCAACATGCAACATGCAACATGCAACATGCAACATGCAACATGCAACATGCAACATGCAACATGCAACATGCAACATGCAACATGCAACATGCAACATGCAACATGCAACATGCAACATGCAACATGCAACATGCAACATGCAACATGCAACATGCAACATGCAACATGCAACATGCAACATGCAACATGCAACATGCAACATGCAACATGCAACATGCAACATGCAACATGCAACATGCAACATGCAACATGCAACATGCAACATGCAACATGCAACATGCAACATGCAACATGCAACATGCAACATGCAACATGCAACATGCAACATGCAACATGCAACATGCAACATGCAACATGCAACATGCAACATGCAACATGCAACATGCAACATGCAACATGCAACATGCAACATGCAACATGCAACATGCAACATGCAACATGCAACATGCAACATGCAACATGCAACATGCAACATGCAACATGCAACATGCAACATGCAACATGCAACATGCAACATGCAACATGCAACATGCAACATGCAACATGCAACATGCAACATGCAACATGCAACATGCAACATGCAACATGCAACATGCAACATGCAACATGCAACATGCAACATGCAACATGCAACATGCAACATGCAACATGCAACATGCAACATGCAACATGCAACATGCAACATGCAACATGCAACATGCAACATGCAACATGCAACATGCAACATGCAACATGCAACATGCAACATGCAACATGCAACATGCAACATGCAACATGCAACATGCAACATGCAACATGCAACATGCAACATGCAACATGCAACATGCAACATGCAACATGCAACATGCAACATGCAACATGCAACATGCAACATGCAACATGCAACATGCAACATGCAACATGCAACATGCAACATGCAACATGCAACATGCAACATGCAACATGCAACATGCAACATGCAACATGCAACATGCAACATGCAACATGCAACATGCAACATGCAACATGCAACATGCAACATGCAACATGCAACATGCAACATGCAACATGCAACATGCAACATGCAACATGCAACATGCAACATGCAACATGCAACATGCAACATGCAACATGCAACATGCAACATGCAACATGCAACATGCAACATGCAACATGCAACATGCAACATGCAACATGCAACATGCAACATGCAACATGCAACATGCAACATGCAACATGCAACATGCAACATGCAACATGCAACATGCAACATGCAACATGCAACATGCAACATGCAACATGCAACATGCAACATGCAACATGCAACATGCAACATGCAACATGCAACATGCAACATGCAACATGCAACATGCAACATGCAACATGCAACATGCAACATGCAACATGCAACATGCAACATGCAACATGCAACATGCAACATGCAACATGCAACATGCAACATGCAACATGCAACATGCAACATGCAACATGCAACATGCAACATGCAACATGCAACATGCAACATGCAACATGCAACATGCAACATGCAACATGCAACATGCAACATGCAACATGCAACATGCAACATGCAACATGCAACATGCAACATGCAACATGCAACATGCAACATGCAACATGCAACATGCAACATGCAACATGCAACAGCAACATGCAACATGCAACATGCAACATGCAACATGCAACATGCAACATGCAACATGCAACATGCAACATGCAACATGCAACATGCAACATGCAACATGCAACATGCAACATGCAACATGCAACATGCAACATGCAACATGCAACATGCAACATGCAACATGCAAATGCAACATGCAACATGCAACATGCAACATGCAACATGCAACATGCAACATGCAACATGCAACATGCAACATGCAACATGCAACATGCAACATGCAACATGCAACATGCAACATGCAACATGAACATGCAACATGCAACATGCAACATGCAACATGCAACATGCAACATGCAACATGCAACATGCAACATGCAACATGCAACATGCAACATGCAACATGCAACATGCAACATGCAACATGCAACATGCAACATGCAACATGCAACATGCAACATGCAACATGCAACATGCAACATGCAACATGCAACATGCAACATGCAACATGCAACATGCAACATGCAACATGCAACATGCAACATGCAACATGCAACATGCAAAAACCTATTATGATAGAAAAAACTAACATGATAGAAAAAACTATCGCGATAGAAAAAACTATCATGATATAAAAAACTATCATGATAGAAAAAACTATCATGATAGAAAAAACTATCATGATAAAAAAAACTATCATGATAGAAAAAAACTATCACGATAGAAAAAACTATCATCATAGACGATAGAAAAAACTATCATGACAGAAAAAACTATCACGATAGAAAAAACTATCATCATAGACGAATCTATCATGATAGAAAAAACTATCACGATAGAAAAAACTATCATGATAGAAAAAACTATCACGATAGAAAAAACTATCATGATAGAAAAAACTATCATGATAGAAAAAACTATCATGATAGAAAAAACTATCATGATAGAAAAAACTATCATGATAGATAAAACTATCATGATAGAGAAAACTATCGCGATAGAAAAAACTATCATGATAGAAAAAACTATCACGATAGAAAAAACTATCATGATAGAAAAAACTATCACGATAGAAAAAACAATCACGATAGAAAGAACTATCATGATAGAAAAAACTATCACGATAGAAAAAACTATCATGATAGAAAAAACTATCATGATAGAAAAAACTATCATGACAGAAAAAAACTATCACGATAGAAAAAACTATCACGATAGAAAAAACTATCACGATAGAAAAAACTATCATGATAGAAAAAACTATCACGATAGAAAAAACTATCATGATAGAAAAAACTATCACGATAGAAAAAACTATCATGATAGAAAAAACTACCATGACAGAAAAAACTATATCATGATAGACAAATCTATCATGATAGAAAAAAACTATCACGATAGAAAAAACTATCATGATAGAAAAAACCATCACGATAGAAAAAACTATCATGATAGAAAAAACTATCATGATAGAAAAAACTATCACGATAGAAAAAACTATCACGATAGAAAAAACTATCATGATAGACAAATTTATCATGATAGAAAAAACTATCACGATAGAAAAAACTATCACGATAGAAAAAAACTATCACGATAGAAAAAACTATCATGATAGAAAAAACTATCATGACAGAAAAAAACTATCACGATAGAAAAAACTATCATGATAGAGAAAACTATCCCGATAGAAAAAACTATCATGATAGAAAAAACTATCACGATAGAAAAAACTATCATGATAGAAAAAACTATCACGACAGAAAAAACTATCATGATAGAAAAAACTATCACGATAGAAAAAACAATCACGATAGAAAAAAACTATCACGATAGAAAAAACTATCATGATAGAAAAAACTATCACGATAGAAAAAACTATCATGATAAAAAAAACTATCATGATAGAAAAAACTATCACGATAGAAAAAACTATCATGATAGAAAAAACTTTCATGATAGACAAATCTATCATGATAGAAAAAACTATCACGATAGAAAAAACTATCACGATA